>OX244269.1:10449666-11900916 GCA_945867215.1 Epinotia demarniana | reverse complement strand
AATTACAGAATTCCTATGACCACCTTCCAGCTCCATCATCAGACCCTGGTTACCAAGTACTCGTCAAGAGGAATTAAACGAGCCCAAACTCGATGGGGTTGCGTCGTTTAATTACGGAATTCCTATGACCACCTTCCAGCTCCATCATCAGACCCTGGTTACCAAGTACTCGTCAAGAGGAATTAAACGAGCCCAAACTCGATGGGGTTGCGTCGTTTAATTACGGAATTCCTATGACCACCTTACAGCTCCATCATCAGACCCTGGTTACCAAGTACTCGTCAAGAGGAATTAAACGAGCCCAAACTCGATGGGGTTGCGTCGTTTAATTACGTAGTTCCTATGGCCACCTTCCAGCTCCATCATCAGACCCTGGTTACCAAGTACTCGTCAAGAGGAATTAAACGAGCCCAAACTCGATGGGGTTGCGTCGTTTAATTACAGAATTCCTATGACCACCTTCCAGCTCCATCATCAGACCCTGGTTACCAAGTACTCGTCAAGAGGAATTAAACGAGCCCAAACTCGATGGGGTTGCGTCGTTTAATTACGGAATTCCTATGACCACCTTCCAGCTCCATCATCAGACCCTGGTTACCAAGTACTCGTCAAGAGGAATTAAACGAGCCCAAACTCGATGGGGTTGCGTCGTTTAATTACGGAATTCCTATGACCACCTTCCAGCTCCATCATCAGACCCTGGTTACCAAGTACTCGTCAAGACGAATTAAACGAGCCCAAACTCGATGGGGTTGCGTCGTTTAATTACGGAATTCCTATGACCACCTTCCAGCTCCATCATCAGACCCTGGTTACCAAGTACTCGTCAAGAGGAATTAAACGAGCCCAAACTCGATGGGGTTGCGTCGTTTAATTACGGAATTCCTATGACCACCTTCCAGCTCCATCATCAGACCCTGGTTACCAAGTACTCGTCAAGAGGAATTAAACGAGCCCAAACTCGATGGGGTTGCGTCGTTTAATTACGGAATTCCTATGACCACCTTCCAGCTCCATCATCAGACCCTGGTTACCAAGTACTCGTCAAGAGGAATTAAACGAGCCCAAACTCGATGGGGTTGCGTCGTTTAATTACGGAATTCCTATGACCACCTTCCAGCTCCATCATCAGACCCTGGTTACCAAGTACTCGTCAAGAGGAATTAAACGAGCCCAAACTCGATGGGGTTGCGTCGTTTAATTACGGAATTCCTATGACCACCTTCCAGCTCCATCATCAGACCCTGGTTACCAAGTACTCGTCAAGAGGAATTAAACGAGCCCAAACTCGATGGGGTTGCGTCGTTTAATTACGTAGTTCCTATGGCCACCTTCCAGCTCCATCATCAGACCCTGGTTACCAAGTACTCGTCAAGAGGAATTAAACGAGCCCAAACTCGATGGGGTTGCGTCGTTTAATTACGGAATTCCTATGACCACCTTCCAGCTCCATCATCAGACCCTGGTTACCAAGTACTCGTCAAGAGGAATTAAACGAGCCCAAACTCGATGGGGTTGCGTCGTTTAATTACGGAATTCCTATGACCACCTTCCAGCTCCATCATCAGACCCTGGTTACCAAGTACTCGTCAAGAGGAATTAAACGAGCCCAAACTCGATGGGGTTGCGTCGTTTTTTACGGAATTCCTATGACCACCTTCCAGCTCCATCATCAGACCCTGGTTACCAAGTACTCGTCAAGACGAATTAATGGAGCCCAAACTCGATGGGGTTGCGTCGTTTAATTACGTAGTTCCTATGGCCACCTTCCAGCTCCATCATCAGATCAGCTTTATGTCATAATAATATTGCATTGTCATCCAATTTATACATGCATGCAAAATTTCAGCTCAATCGGAAACCAGGAAGTGGATCAAATTAAACTTGAAAGATTGAATTACAGGCAACGGATAGGTGAACTAAATAAAAGATTATAAAAAATCACCAAGTATCACGATCACTCGTAAAATAATTGACATGGCAGTTATGCAATTCGTAAGTTGTCTCGATTAGCCTCACGAATGACTCACTAGTATAGTTTGACCCCGACGTTGATAACAACTATGCCTAGTCGGAGATCAAAATAATATTTTAGTTGACGGTTAGCCTTCGTGAATAGCCACAATTACACGACGTACAGGTCCAACCCGGACAACGGCTAAGCCGGTACTGGCAAGAGATCGCGCGCGACGGTAAATTTATACTATGTTTGAAAGATTATTTAAAAATATAAATGTTGGAAAAAGTGATATTTTTTTTACTGTATTGTGTTGGTAAAAGTATGAACTTTAATGTTATTTAAGATTCAATTTACTAATAATTCAACAATAATGAGAAAATCCTTGAGTTTTCAGTACGATATTGTTGCAAAACATGGTGTAATTGAGATCAATTTACATATACATACGTGAAAAAAAAGGAAAATTCGAGGCCGCTACGCACAATACGGACATATTACAATAGTGAAAAGAAAAAAAAGCAACTAGGTTCTCATGTAACATCATGGAGAATCAGGCGGTCAAACTTATGGCTCGGCGCTCTTTTCCGAAAACTACTGTCGGTAATCGGGTATATTCGGTCAACATATTCAGTTTTTCTTAAATCAAAGGCCGCTACGCACAATAAAAGGAGTTGAGCTATGCAAATAAGTAATCGGAATCTATAAAAATCTTTCCGTTTCTTAGATTTAGACCGTCAAAAATCGATAATTGTCGCTTATTCCTGACGAATTTTTGAACGCCCTCTTAAGTACCAAAATGTCGTAATATTACAGAGGCAGGTAATGACATTCTAGAGAAGTAGGGTAATGCTATCTCGCTCATATTGGGAGCAGTTCGACTGGGAAAGATTTTTTCAAACTTTTCACCACTTTTCAGACACACGAACACTATTTACTTATTCTGCAGGTATGTGGTGTTGTGCTCCTTATGGTAAGTAAGATCCCCAGAGCTCCCTAAGGTATCCTGTGTTGGGAGTGAAGGGACTTGAAATTATCTCTAGCTGTGGCACAATGCCTGACTGACTGTTTGTTTGCCACCGTCGTGGTGTAAACATTGGACACGCATTGAATGGCGTAGGTAGGTACTTACTTGAACAGCCCTTTGGACTTGATCTCCCTGAGTATCTGCCGCGTGTTGTCTCCGTAGCACTTGCCGTAGCGGAACTTCAGCATAGGGCAGTGTCCGGTGTATCTGCGGCAATGAAAATGAACACTTTTATTACCAGGGATCTATCAGGTGGGCGGGGCGCTCTGCGAGCGTAGAACGGTTGCTATTTTTAACTGACTTCAAAAAAGCAGGTTGTTCTCAATTCGGTTGTATTTTTAGGGTTCCGTAGCCAAATGGCAAAAACGGAACCCTTATGGATTCGTCATGTCTGTCTGTCTGTCCGTCCCTATGTCATAGGCATTTTACTCGAAAACTAGAAGGTGTATTTGAATCATGAGGATAGGCGTATTTTGTTAACCGCTACATATTTGCACGATGACTGATAGTTGTAAGGCGGACCCCGTGTTACGTTTTAGTAGCGTGGGATCTGGAAGGGAGCCGGAGCCAGCGGGTAATTTAAACTGACCACTCCGACAACGCGTGCTTGTGCTTCCACCGGCTCCCAACCCCTTGATAGCTGTAACACTAGTATTCATAAAGACAGTAATGTTATTAATATGGTACACCAAAATATACAGGGATTCCCTAGTAAGGAACTTGAAATTGACTTGTTTATACAATGCTCAGATATCCATATTCTTTGTATAACCGAGCAATGGCTTAAGGGTCATGAATTAATGTTTAATTTTAGCAATCATAGCATAGTAAGTTCATTTTCTAGAAAGTCATGTAGGCGTGGAGGTTCGTTGATAATGGTAAAACACAATTTGAAAAGTAAAGAACGTAAAGATATTGTTGACAAATCCATCGAGCGCCAAATAGAACTATCTTGTGTTGAGTTGGATCAATTCATAATTGTATGCGTATACAGACCCCATCAGCGGATTACAGACTATTCGAGTCAGTTATGGATGAAGTGCTCAGTAGTATTTTCTTAAGTACTAAATGTGTTATTGTGTGTGGTGATTTCAATGTTAACTTACTCGAGAAATCGCCCCTGTGTGTGAGTTTAGTGAATACTTTTAAATCGTTCAACTTAGTGAACCTGTTTTGTGAACCTACTCGAATTACAGCAACGAGTGCAACATGTATAGGTAACGTTTTCAGTAATGAGGATGCAATTAATAAATGTATTATAAACAAATTAAGTTCTGACCACTGCGGACAACAAGTCTCCTTCAGCGGGAAAACGGACGAAGTTTCACGAGACACCATGTGCAGACCTATTTCCGAAAAGAGATTAGATTTATTCAATCGTAATATTGTGAAACGATTACGTTATCTTCCATTTACACAGGAAAGTCCTAACCGTTTGTGTGATCATTTGTTTAACTGTATCAAAATGGAATTTGATGCCTGTTTTAATTTAAGGAAAATTCAAAGCAAGGTCAAGACTAAATTTAGCGACTGGGCTACCCCGGATATTCACGAGAAAAGACGCCGTCTCTACGACTTGTACGATTCGAGAACTATTGATAAGAGGCCGGAATTTCTAGAGTATGTTAAGAACTACTCGAAATCTTTTAAGTTAATGTGTGTCGCCGCTAAAGCCGATTACTTGTCAAGAAAGATTCAGAACTCCAAGGATAAGGTTAAAACTGTATGGCAAGTTATCAACACTGAAACTGGGAAACGCAAGATAAGAGATCCGCACTACAGCCTACGAATTGATGATACTTTAGTAAGTTCTGACCACGAAGTAGCGGATCATTTTGAGCGGTTCTTTTCTAACGTACCCGTTGAGACCACGAAGTCTTTAAACTCATCACCAGATGTCGCTGAATCGTTATTGAAAGCAAATGTAACGGAATGTACAGAAATCTTTAGATTCAGTCACGTGACCCCACTTATTCTTATAAAAGCGTTTAAATTGTTGAACTTAAAGAAAACTGAAGATCTTTGGGGCCTTTCAGTCAAAGTATTTCATTCCATTGTAGAATCAATTGCACCTTTCTTAGCTAATATTTTCAATAAATGTATTGATACTGGAGTATTTCCTGACCTCATGAAACACAGTAAAATTATCCCGTTGTTTAAATCAGGAACGAAAACTGACCCTACCAACTTCAGGCCAATATCAATACTACCGGCACTAAGCAAAGTTTTTGAGAAGCTTATTCTCCATCAGCTTATGTCCCACTTTAGTTGCAATAAACTGCTCAATACCAACCAGTTCGGATTCACTAAGGGTCGCTCTACCACTGATGCCGGTGTGGTACTAATTAAACATATTTTTGATGCCTGGGAAGAGGCTCAAGATGCTATTGGAGTGTTCTGTGATTTATCAAAGGCATTTGATTGCGTTGATCACGAGAACTTAATCAGAAAGTTGAAACATTATGGAATTAAAAACGGTGCTCTTGATCTTGTGACATCGTATCTCTCGGAGAGAACACAACGAGTAGTCATCAATGGGACCCAATCAGCAGGGACAACTGTTGCTCTTGGTGTTCCCCAAGGCTCGATTCTGGGTCCGTTTCTGTTTCTGATTTACATCAATGACCTACCAAATATGTTGCAAGATAAACATGATATAGTGTTATTCGCAGACGACACGTCGCTTATCTTCAAGGTAGACAGGAAAGAGGAAAACTTCGATGATATTAATGATGCACTCAACACTGTTGTGAAATGGTTTACAGCAAATAATTTACTGCTAAATTCCAAGAAAACAAAGTGTATCAGATTCACTTTACCTAATGTCAAGCAGGTAAACAATACCAAGATCAAATTAAAGGGTGATGAACTGGAAATTGAAGATAGTGTTTTTAGGTATCACCTTGGACTCAAAACTACAATGGCAGGCACATATCACCGCCCTAGCCGGAAAACTTAGTTCGGCAGCCTATGCAGTAAGACGCATAAGACAGTTAACAAACGTTGAGACCGCCAGGCTGGTGTACTACAGTTACTTCCACAGTGTTATGTCCTACGGAATCCTGTTGTGGGGGAAAGCAGCTGATATCCAGACCATATTCGTGCTACAGAAACGCGCTGTACGCTCCATATACGAACTAAAAGCTCGAGAATCTCTCAGGGACAAATTTAAGGAGGCAAACATTCTTACTGTAGCATGCCAATACATTCTTGAGAATATCATGTATGTGCGAAAAAACCTTCACGAGTTCAAACTCAACAGTGATATCCACGACTACAACACCAGAAGTAAAAACAAGATCGCAGTGAAGGCCAGTCGTCTCCGCAAGGTTAGCACGTCGTTCGTGGGGAACTGCATACGTTTTCATAATAAAATACCCACCGAAATTGTTAATTTACCGTTCAGTCAATTTAAGTCTCATGTTAAAAGTAATTTGCTAAGCAAGGCGTATTATACTGTCAACGATTTCTTAAACGACAAAAATGCCTTTAAGCCAGTAGTAGGCTAATTCTATTAGGAATATACCTAAATACACATTATAAGTATCTACCTGAAATAATTGTTCCATTTTATGTAAGAAGAGAGCACGTAATGCTGTTTCTCGCCGAGCAAGTCGCTTATTAATCTTTGCTTTTTAACATTGTCCGGTGGCTTGAATATGTCATGCTCGCTTAAAGGGCTTTGCTTACGGTGGCGTCGTTGATCGGGTCGCCACCTTCCCTAACATATGGTTGAGGGAGGCGATGGCTGAGATATGCGTCATACTCGTGATCGGGTGCTGTTTGTGGAGTCCGGACTGTTCATGCTTGCAAGGGCATAGTACCCAACTTCTTAAATACTAGTGTTATTTTATTATTATCGTATTGACGAGAGACATCATTCCGATCTTGACACGTTTTATTGTTATTGACCATGTACATCACTGACAATATTACATTAATATTCCTTTTTTTTTATTGTTTTGTTTTGACGCTTAGAGACCGTATACATCTCTACGAACATTGAATAATTATTGATTGTATTTGGACGCTCAGAGACCTTATACATCTCTGGAATACTGAATTAATATCATTAACTTTCTGTTAATGCACAGACCTTATTCTAATCGAATGTAATGGTCGTATTTTGTTTTGTTTTCATTTACTTTGTGACATTTAGTGTGTTGTTATATCAGTCGTTAATGTGTAAATTTTAAATTATTATTGTGTTATATTATAATCTTTTATTGTAAGATTATTATTTTTATTGTAAACTACCGTTTGACATGTAAAAGTGCCCTTGTGGCCTATTTGCAGAATAAATAATTTGTATTTGTATTTGTATTTTTGTTATTAAATAACAAAAAATTTAGATGTGCACTCCATTCATAAAACTGAAAGTTAAAAAAAAATGTTGCTATTATATATCTTTCTAAGTTGTCTAATAAGAGAGAGACGAATAGCTCTAGAAAAATCGAGAGAGCTCGCGCGCCATATTGTGATAGCCGTGCGGGTTTGTCAGTATTTATATTTATCAGCAATAAACAGTATAGTATGAATACTTTTATCATAAAGCCTGCAACACACATTCATTAAGAAGGGCCTCGGACTCGCGTTATGGTTCTAGAACTTACCTAGTGGTGGTGGTAGGTATAGTTTGGAAATATAAATTCAGATGTTAAAAAAGAGATCTTTTGTTCCGCGCAAACACTTACCGATCAATGGGTACTCCGGGTACTCGAAAGGATTATCTATTATTAATTCCTATACACATCTTTACCTGAGACTCTGAGTAACTCAAGATCATTTCAGTCATCACGTTTTTATTTATTTAATATAAAAGAGTGTTATCATATAAATATGTAGAGAAGAAGATCAATAAACATTCAATGCTGCAGCCTGTGTCCTTTCTGTTGGATCTATTGCCATAAACATCTACTAAACTACTTATTACCCCATAAAACGGGTTTTGTCCCTTTCTTGACAATAGTTATTTGTTATGCAAGGCTGCAAAGTTGTTGTTTGGTGCAAGTGCTTAGTATTGAAAGCCGAGCTAGCGAAGGATTGTAAAATTGAACCATGAGCGAAGCGAATGGTTCAAAAGTACAATCCTGAGCATAGCGAGGCTTTCAAGGCACGAGACGCCAAACAATTTTGCTGCCGAGCGAAACACACAATTTTTCACCTCACCACCGCGAGGAAAATTGTAGGTAAGTAAATGTAATAGAAGACCTTATATTAATTTTCAATAAAGATTTGTTTACATCTCATCAAGATCTAGCATTTTATAATATTTGATTAAAATGTAACATAAATATTTTTGCATCTTTAAATAACCTCACGCTTACCTACACAAAAAAGTCAAAGTATTGTTGGGTAATCACGGTATAAACTACGACTCAAATACGCTTATTTCACTTTTTCCGCTAACTTAGCAGGCATCAAAATTCCCATATGTATATCTTCTGCACTAAAATCTATAAATAACCACCATTATTTTGGTTTCACTGTCTGTGGCTTTAGAAAAATGTATATATATGAGTTAAGAGAGAGAAAATTAAATGTATACGAGTTCTTTCTTAAATTAACTTTTCAAACGGTGCGTTCCAAATTTGGAAAACGCAAAATTTTTATATTCTGTATAGAAAAAAGTTGGATCTCGAGATTGACCGTAACGTTCCAAATTCAAAAACTCTTTCCACGCTAGCGGATAAAATTGATTGATTGATTTTTGAGCGATAAAGCAAGCCTTTTCGAGCCGGTGAGGTGAAAACGAATTTTAACGGCATCTTAGCTAAAATAGGTTTGTTCAACATTTTACTTGATAGCTAGGTTAAATTAGAACTGCATGTGTCCTATGTCCAAAATAAGAAATTCGTTAACTCCCACCACATTACCATGCAAACGAAGTCGCAGGTACAGCTAGTTTTTTTAATATATCTAGAATCTCTAAATTTGGTTTTCGAGCCAGATATGAACCAATGAGAATTCAAGACCAATAATCCAATAACTCACAAAATAGGTAAGGTATGTAGCGGAAAAATGGTGATACGCGCTACGGCGTAGCACACGCAGCATTGCTTGGCCTCGAATGGAATAAAACGCCTCCTAAACCTCTACTTTATTTGATTGATATGATATAATATAATGTGACAAATTCGCAGATAATATTTGACATTAGGCATTGTTAGTTATTGCGTCCTACAAACGTAAGTTGCCTTAGTGATCGAGTCACCTGAATCGGAATCAAATATATATAAATAGTATGACCTTTTAAAAGACTGCCCGAAATTTACAAACCCGAGATTTAACCACGAAATCACCTGTAATAATCTCAATATAGAACCATATAACCTGCAGGAAATCATTCGTAAAGAAAGTGAGGTGTAGTGCGCAACATTGTATTAATAACCTTGAGTCATGCAGGTGTTTCACGCACGTGCACTAGCTTTTTCTAATGAATAACTATCCTATTGTTAGATCCTATTTCATAGGACCTCGAAACCTGATACTATGTCTAAATCCAATTAACAGTAATTCTTGATGCATTAAATCAGGCCTATATAAACCCATGTAATTCCCAATAAAGTGTTCATTCTTTATCCGAGACTCGTCGTATTATTTACTCATCTACGTACAACATCTCATGGCGACTTTGCCAGGCCTGGCAGGACATTTTCATTAGTGTTCCTGCCAGGGCAGGTCGCTCCGCCGCGACCTGCCTTGCGACTATAAAATAAAACCGCGCCGCGGTCCACACAACTTGCTGCTCGACGAGAACCTACCCTAGCCGTAGCCAAGGCTAGCCAACAAATCAACGCAGCACATCGACCAACTCTTCGTGGCACACAGCAGCAGCAACGGTCCAGTTAATCCACGAGCCACGCCGCGCAACAGAAAGAAAATACAAGAGGTGTCCAGGGTTATCCCGGCCCATGTTCGAGGGAGTCCAGGGTTTTCCCGGCCCGCATCAGTAACCAACGCAGCAGCCGTCCCGAAGGAGCACACTGCAACTACCAGCCAGCCAGCCAGCTTCGAGGACGAGATACAAGACGGCACAATGAAGACGTCAAAAGCGTATCGTATATTTTTTTAAATCATTATATTATATTTATTTCTTTACTTAACATATTGTAGAAAAGTAGATAACTAAGAGAAATTAAATTCATGAATTTTAGATTAATAATGTGTAAATTTAGTGTCACTAAAATTTAATAAGCCCAAGTTAATTTAAATTCCGCAATATTACAGTATTTTTTTAGTATAAGCAATTATACATTAGCTAGTTATTGGACTGGCCACCTGATAACTTAGCGATAGTAAAATTGTTTATAACTTATATTTCACCTACTCTGCAAGCAAACAAAGATTAAAACATTCTGGTACGGTACAAAGGTATATTTTTATTTAAAAAGCACTAAAGTGCCTCAAAATACGGAAGGTGCTAACTATTATGCCATATTGAAAAGGGTGCGCAAAAGACGCATAGCCTTATTATTATTGGGAGCAAAAGACTCCGACGGCAGTTAATATACGCGACGACCTATTATTTAATAAGATATACAGTACCGAGACCATGATGCAATATGCACAATGAGTAGAAAGCAATGCGATAAAGTGTAAAGTAAAGATGGTTTCAAAAGGAATATATACAAGATAGTAAAATAAAATAATAAAGAAAAGAAATTAATATGTTAAATTAATTATATAATAATTCTAAATAAACGGAAAATATTTTGTTTTTATAAGTAATAAACAGTGACACTTTAGATAATATTTTATATAGACGAATAAGCTATTTCTTTAATAATATTCAATTCACTAAATTATTTTTATATATACAAATAAGCTACTATTATGATAATGTTCAATTTATAATTAGATAATATTTTAAATAGAAGAGTAAGCTAATATTTAACATTATATTCAATTTACTAGTATTAATTTAAAAGAAAAAAATATCCAAAATAATAAAATAACAAGATAAAATTTAAAATGAAGGAAAAACTATGAAAGTCATTATATTTCAGTTCACTAAATAACTTTAAAAAAAGAGAAAATAAACTACCAGGCAAAATTTAAATACCTACAAAAAATTCAATAAAATTATCGAATAAAAGAGCAAAAAACAAGCAAAGATAAAAAAAAGAACAAAAATTTAGAACAACATTGTATCACAAATATGCTTTTTGTCAGCATCAAGCGTCCGAGAGACTCCTCGTGCAGTCGCGTAAACGCATACGTGCGCCATGAACCATGGCACGACAAAAAGCTTATAGGTGATATAAGGGATGCGCCAGGTACAAGGCAGGGAGGAAATCTTTGGATGCTGATCATGATTCGATCGAGTTATCAATCGCGAGAGCCCCTTAGACACGTAGTGTTAAAAGAACTGCCTGTTTACACATACATTGATATGTGATGCGCACTTAATAAATTAAATAATATATCTTGTACCTTTAAGCAAATTATTATATATGTAAGGTTGGCCAACCACGTAAATGCGAATCCCTACAAAACTACAAAACTACAAATTAAAAAACTATAAATCAAAAAACTACAAAACTACAAATTAAAAAACTATAAATCAAAAAACTGCAAAACTACAAATTAAAAAACTATAAATCAAAAAACTACAAATCAAAAACTACAAATTAAAAAACTATAAATCAAAAAACTACAAATCAAAAAACTACAAATCAAAAAACTATAGGTAAATCAATAAACTACAAATCAACAAACTACAAATCAAAAAACTATAAATCAATAAACTAGAAATAAACAACAAACTAAAACTACAAACAAATCAACAAACTATTAAAAAAACAAATAACTAAAAAAAAACTACAAGTGAGAAAGATCACTCCAACAAAAATAAAATAAAATAAAAATTAATTCAAATAAAACAAAATGATAAAAATAACGTAACCAAAGAAAAGTATTGACGTAAAAAATTAAATAAAGAAACATTAACCAAGAAAAATATAACATAAAAAGCCCTAAAATAATAATAAAGAAAAATAAAGTAGGTCAAAATAAAAGTATATAAAAATATCATACCGTAAAAAAGGATTAAAAAAAAACTTACTATTATTTAGTAGCATTAAGAAATATATATTTTGTTTTATACATTTTTTTTACAACCTATAAGGAAATACTAATGTAATATTATAATCATGTAGAAGTAATCATATAATATAAAAAAATATATAGATTTAAAAATAACTATTTACTGCAGGATAGGAGATTTCATATAAAAAAACGGAAAACAGAGGGAATCAAACTTCTTATACTCGAAACCATAAACCGAAACTCAAGATCAACTTTTAAAGTTCAAGTTTAAACACTAACACGGTAAAATTTAATACTGTATACAATCAGAACTAAACACTTTTGCTATTAACCATAAAACATAAATTGAAAACTTACCACTTGCAACAAACTGCAACAAATTATAATACACAACGTTATTGTCCAACTCTCATAGTTTCATGAATCATGAACACTGCCAACCCCTTCTGGGAATAAAGGCGTGAATCTTTTAACTAAATTACACAAAAGTTTAGCACATAAAAAACCGGAAACGCACACACGGCACTTAACCATATATAATTGTTTAACTCACTAAGAAAGTCCAAATTTGTATAAACAACTAGAATAAAACTCAAACATAGTTTAAACAGACTAACTCACAGTACAAAACTAATCTAAACATAACTTACACCGAGACGACCGAGTGACTTAAGTATTCCACAAACTGCAATAGGAAGACCACCCAATATACAGATCCAAGAACGCAACCCGAACCCACTGACATAAAATACATCCAAATCCGAATAGGGAACATTACCACCCGTACACTAAGAAATATCATATGTAAAAAACAATAAGACCTCGACCTAGATTAAGAAATATCATATTAAAACCCCAACAACTAAACAATGTATTCGCAACCTAAGCAAAAGACAACGAGCGAACATCCATATATGTATCACACAGTGAACAGTGTAAAACCAGTAGAATAATATAAGAACCATATTGTATCACGCATAGTAATGTATAGAAATAAGATAAGTTAAGTACTTATGTAAAACATTGTAACAGATAATTTTAAGCCAAAAATATGTTACCAAATTTTTGTCTCAAAAAAAAAAAAGGAGAGGCGTGAGGTGTAGTGCGCAACATTGTATTAATAACCTTGAGTCATGCAGGTGTTTCACGCACGTGCACTAGCTTTTTCTAATGAATAACTATCCTATTGTTAGATCCTATTTCATAGGACCTCGAAACCTGATACTATGTCTAAATCCAATTAACAGTAATTCTTGATGCATTAAATCAGGCCTATATAAACCCATGTAATTCCCAATAAAGTGTTCATTCTTTATCCGAGACTCGTCGTATTATTTACTCATCTACGTACAACATCTCAAAAGTACAATAGCCTCGAGTCGTTTTGCAAACACGCCACCTCGATAGTTAATAACCTGAAAAAGTTCAATGGCACATAGTTCATTCTTCATTTCACCCATCATCCATACACAGAATCTTTCAGTATTAGTTATTCAGTATAGTATTAATTATTCATTCAGTAATCACTTATTACCATACAGTAGGTAGGTAATCGCGGATTCAGTCGCCCGCATCCTTCGCGGGGACTGTTTCTGGTAAAATCAAAGTGACAAAAAAAAACATAGTATGGACGATTGCAGTAATAAGATAATGCTAAACAATTTTAAAGCAGTCCCGAAAAAAAAACACCCACAAATCAAACTATCAGCAGATTAACCTTGACGGATATGGAAGTTCGTTACGCCAATATCAAATCAACGGTTAGCTCCGTCGTAAAATACATCTGCTATGGGTTGCGTGGTTATATCTAAGCACGCAAGTTAGCAAAGCGTTGCGAACTTTGCATATTTCAGAACGGACTTTATACAAATACCCGCACACAAAAGAGCGAGGGTTAGATTTTTCCTTCAGTCTAAAACCCGACGCAGAGAAGAATTCTCTCCGTTCTCTATACTTGTTACTCAATTTCACTGGTCAGCGGTCGTTAGAACCCGCGGCACGCATGCGAGCAGCTCGTGCTATCCTTGTTTATAACCGGCTTCAAAAAAAGGAGGAGGTTCTCAATTCGGCTGTATTTTCTTTTTTTTTCAATGTTTGTTACCTCAGAACTCCGTCATTGATGAGCCGATTCGAAAATTTTTCTTTTGTTCGTATGTATATACTTCCAGGTGGGTCCCATTTTTTTTTTAATTCAGTTAGATGGGATCCATGAGGCATTGAGGGAGCTCCTCAATTTCATTAGGCACGCGTGTAGTGATTTTGGTATTTTCTATTATAACTCGTGTATTTACATCCGGAATCATAAATTTGGTGTCGAGGAATTGATAATGAAGACCACAGATGACTTATCAAATTCCTCAATTATGTACTTAAATGTGCAAAAGTACGTCACAGGTTCTGATAAGATTCCGTTGAAATAGGGACTAATGAAGTCCCATTGGTGATCTTGGGGAATCGATGGAAGTCCTCAAATATTATCATCATTTTGCTATCGGAAATCAGTTCATGTGGTAAATTGTAAAAAAAAATAGGAAATGCTCTCGTGGCTTGGCGGAGTACTAAATTGAAGTCGGTTAAAACTTTGTTTTTAAAGTAAATTATTATTAACTAGGATGACAAGTTAACATGAGCTCCTCGCGTGCGGGATGTGGGCAGTAACGACTACCTAGATAAATGAGCTCTTATTGATGACATTCAACCTTAATTTCTGGTAGTGAAGAAACTATACTACCCGTTCGCGCTAAGTTTGCGGCTGGTGATATGACGTAACTCGAAGGGTAGCGTTAGCAAAACGATTTTTCTTCTCATTTTCGAAATAAGTCATATCCTTTTACACCATATTTCGTAAATCACTTCTTAAAGTTTTGCCATTACCCATAGTTAAACGTCAGATTTAAACAAAGCGAAAAACGGACCGGCAAACTTAGTGCGAACGGGTTACAGGCATCTACCGCCCTTGACATTGTTTTGGCCTAAAAAAAATGGTTTTTCACTTCTCATGCTCAAAAAGTGCATCATATTAGACTTGGCAAGCGGGGCTAAAGTAGTACATTTAGCCCCTAAGGAAAATATGTATATATATTTATGATTTATAAAACATTTTAATTTGACCACTCACAACAGTTCAATATTACATCCACCAATCACAACTCTTTAAAAATACATTAGTATTTGCTATCTACGAACCAGAATCAGCTAGACATTAAAATCGACCAATCAGGAAACAGAATTCAATTCAAACATTGGGTGTTTTTTAATGTCTAACTGTATTCTGGTTAGTAGACAGCAAATACTAATGTTATTTTAAAGAGTTGTGATTGGTGGATGTAATTACATGACATAAGCTATGAAGATTGAGCGGGATAGACTACGCCGCTATTAGACGGTCAGAGGCGTTTATTCATCTTGTGAATATTTTGTATCTATGTCAAAACAGTTTATTAAAAAGAATGGCGCCAAATTGAACAATCTTTTCGCCTTGGTAGAATTGTTGATTGTGGATGGATAATCTTTGTTTTTACCATTTTCTCGCAGTCGAAGTGAAAAGTAGAGTGTATAACTCTGGTCTAAAAGCCATATTACCCCTCGAACTATTTCCCCTCACTTTGTTCGGGAAAATATCCATCTCGTGGTAATATGGCTTACTTTAGACCCTTGTCATACAATCTACTATTATCTAATCCTCCCAAAAGTCCACTATTGGAAGGACCAGTAACCTATCATCATCATAATTTTCAGCGCCCACTGCTGAGCATAGACAGGCCTCTCTTCGAGTACGCCATCCGTCCCTATCTTTATTTAATCTTATAGTAACCTCTATAGATGTACAGAACAAAACACTACCGTATATTAGGTTAGGTTAAGTTTTATTAGGTTGTTAAAATAACTGGTGGAACGTTACCTAACCGCGTTAGAGAATTCTTATCACTGCAACTCGTTACGCCGCGAACGTTGTGCCAGGCACATTTTCCGCGCTATCTAACCTACTTAGCTTAGGTACCTATAGTTGAGCATCACCATAGCATCAGAGCATCACCTATAGTACTAAGTAATTACAGAAGCTTACCCCTTCACCTATATTTTATCGACTAACAGGTGCGTGACAAGGCATCGTTTGCTGGTATTAAATAGCTCTTTTGATTCACGATGTTTCTACTCGTAAGTTGGTACAAGAGTTGTAATAACGACGAAGTCTTATAAGCTTGTTCTTTAGTTGGGTATTTCTTGGTTACACATTGCTTGGTTATGACGAGGGTCTTATTTTTGTAAATTTTCGGGAACAAGTGAGTAATAAAGTGGTACTTAGGCGAGAATAGTTATTTGTGTCACAAGGGAGCAAAATAGTATATTTACGGCGAGGGCGGTGTATTGAATCCGGAACGTAGCGAGGGATCCTACAATAGAATCCTGAGCGTAGCGAGGGATTCTAACGTAGGAGCCTGAGCGTAGTGAGGGATACAAGTTTTTACGCCCGAGACGAAAATAATTTTGCTACCGAGTGACACATACTATTTTTCACACCGACTATGAGGAAATCTAAAAAAAGCTATTGTTAAAATATATCTAAATTATCTTAATTTTTATTACTAATTAATAAATATTACGAAATATTTATAAATTTTTACACAACATTGTTATAGTTAAAACTTGAAATATGTTCGTTTTGAATCGACTACGATGAAATTACAATCGATTATTTTATTAACACCTGTGTTCAATTGGCACATTGCGTACAAATGTTCCAATCCAATGCCAATGTATAAATTAAAAAAGTAGCTTGAACAGAAAAGTAGCGTTTTGGTCCCTCTCGTCGTGGAGCAAAACTTACTTTTCCGAATGAAAGGTGTGAAAAATATCATATATTCCCTCTACACATCGTAGGTACATAATAATAATAATACTTAATAGTCTTTTGTCGGGCGGCAACAAGGTGCGCGCCTTCAACGCCTGGGTGATGCCCTTGCTTACTTACTCCTTTGGCGTACTAAGGTGGACTCAGACTGAGCTGGATGCCCTGGATCGAAGAGTCCGAGTACTGCTTACTGCGCATCGCATGCTACACCCACGCTCGTCTGTTATGAGACTGTACATCTCGCGGAAGTGTGGAGGTCGCGGTTTTTTAAATGCCAAAGACCTCCACAACCGCGAGGTGTACAGTCTCAGGGATTATTACCTAAACAACGAGTGTGGGATGTATCGCGACGTAGTAGCAGTAGACGGAAACTTCACCCCGCTCTCCTTGGCAAACGAGAACTGGCGCAGACTTTAAGTAATGACCGCCGAGGACCGCAAGGCGGTATGGAGGAGCAAGGAGCTACACGGGCGGTTCTACAAGGCCCTCACAGGGCCCGATGTAGATCTGCTCGCGTCGGTGAACTGGCTACGTTTCGGGGATCTCTTCGGGGAAACCGAAGGTTTTGTCTGTGCAATTGCGGACGAAGTTATCATGACGAACAACTACCGGAGGTATATCCTGAAGGACGGTACGGTCGACATTTGTCGGGCATGCCGCCGTCCCGGGGAGTCACTCAGGCATATCATCTCCGGTTGTGGTCATCTTGCTAACGGCGAGTACTTGCACAGACATAACCTTGTAGCCAGAATTATTCACCAGCAACTTGCTCTGCTATACGGTCTTGTGGTCTCCGAAGTGCCTTACTATAAGTACACACCTGCGCCAGTTCTCGAAAATGGTCGTGCCACGCTCTATTGGGATCGATCTGTCATCACGGACAGAACTATTCTTGCCAATAGGCCTGATATCGTGCTGATAGATCGATCAAAACACCAGGCAGTGCTCGTCGACATCACCATCCCCCATGACGAGAACCTCGTGAAGGCCGAAAAGGACAAAGCCAGCAAGTACCTAGACCTGGCTCACGAGGTAACCGCCATGTGGGATGTTGATTCGACGAACATCGTCCCGATAGTCGTTTCGGCGAACGGTTTGATAGCGAAGAGTCTCGACCGTCACCTCAAGAGACTCTCGCTAGATGGCTGGATCAAGGGTCAGATACAGAAGGCGGTACTCCTGGACACTGCGCGAATAGTCAGGAGGTTCCTGTCTCTGTCGCCCTGACCACCGGCAGCTTAGGCCCCGCCTCGCTGCCGGCGGTACCCTAGGTTAGGTTTTTATAATGGTTTTATGTTTTATATGTATTGTTTTATATTTTACTTTTTATATCATTATTGTAAAAACCTAACTTAAGAGAAATATTAAATAAAGAGTTAATAATAAAAGCTTTATTTAATTCCACGCACAACAATATACAGTAAGCAAAAGAGAAGAACAAAATATACATGCAAAATAAGGAAAAATAGCAATTTAAAGTTAAGTTTATAGATGTGTGGACCCCTTCTGGGTAAAAGCCTCCCCCAAAGTGTTCCATGTGTCTCTGTCTGTGGCTGTATCAAGCCACCTTTGACCTGCTGTCGCTACTATCTCGTCCGCCCACTTAGCGCGCGAACGGCCTCTTGCTCGCGTACCTCCTGGTCCAGGCCATTTTAATACTCTGATGGGCCACCTGTCGTCGTTGTATCTGGCCACGTGACCCGCCCACGTCCATTTTCGTTTTAGTGAGAAAGTTAGCGCGTCCGTAATATTTGTTTTCTTGCGGATAAGCGTATTTTTCACTCTGTCTCTTAATTTTATTCCAAGGCAGCTCCTTTCCATCTTTCTTTGAGTTGTCTGAATTTTGTTTCTTATTTTGACGTCAAACGTCCATGTTTGGCATCCGTACGTGAGGCATGGTAGTATGTCTGAATCCATAATAATTTTTTCACTTCTCATGCTCAAAAAGTGCATCATATTAGACTTGGCAAGCGGGGCTAAAGTAGTACAGTCAGCGTCATATAGTTAGTAGCAGCCAGAGTAGCTAAATATTTCTTAACACACCCTTATTCTTACAGTAATAAAGACGCGTACCGAAATATTTGGGTACCTTGGCTGCTACTAACTATATGACGCTGACTGTACATTTAGCCCCTAGGGAAAATATGTATACATATTTATGATTTATAAAACATTTTAATTTGACCACTCACAACAGTTCAATATTACATCCACCAATCACAACTCTTTAAAAATACATTAGTATTTGCTATCTACGAACCAGAATCAGCTAGACATTAAAATCGACCAATCAGGAAACAGAATTCAATTCAAACATTGGGTGTTTTTCAAGCGTGGTTAACTGCATACATGACTCATGTATGCAGTTAACCACGCTTAAACGTTTGGATGGAGCTATAGTCGGTCAGAGGCGTTTATTTTTGTAATTATTGTAAATTAGGGAATGAAAAACTCCTAATGTTTGAATTGAATTCTGTTTCCTGATTGGTCGATTTTTATGTCTAACTGTATTCTGGTTAGTAGACAGCAAATACTAAGGTTATTATAAAGAGTTGTGATTGGTGGATGTAATTACATGACATAAGCTACTACGCCGCTATTAGACGGTCAGAGGCGTTTATTCGTCTTGTGAATATTTTGTATCTGTGTCAAAACAGTTTATTAAAAAGAATGGCGCCAATTTGAACAATCTTTTCGCCTTGGTAGAATTGTTGATTGTGGATGGATAATTTTTGTTTTTACTATTTTCTCGCAGTCGAAGTGAAAAGTAGAGTGTATAACTCTGGTCTAAAAGCCATATTACCCCTCGAACTATTTCCCCTCACTTCGTTCGGGAAAATATCCATCTCGTGGTAATATGGCTTACTTTAGACCCTTGTCATACAATCTACTATTTTTGATGTAATCGGGAGTTGTGATTTAAATACTTCCTTATGAGCCCAGTATTTCTTCCAGCTGATTGCTATTCGCCGCTCTATTTCTTCAGTATTCCTTTCCTTGTTAAATGATAGCATTTTACCTAAGTAAATGTATTTTTCGACGAACTCGAGGGGGGCGTTGTTCATCATAATTGGTGTAGTGTGATGGTTAGTCATCAGTTTCGTTTTATCGAGGTTCATTTCTAGGCCAACTTTAATACTGGCTTGATGCAACTCGTTATTATCATTATATTTAATTCTTGCGCGTTTTTAGCAAAAAGTATAATTTCATCGGCAAACCTTAGATGACTTAAGAATTTACCTTCGATATCTATGCCTTGCTTTTCCCAAGGTAAGTTTTCCATAATGTGCTGTAAGACGGCTATAAATAATTTAGGTGAGGTAGTAGGAGGACGTAGGTACATACACTCTCCATTTTACAAGTCGCATTAAATTCACCCCTATTTAGCTAGAAGACTCATACCTAAAAAAAATATATAAAAACTTAAGTAATTAGTTATTTTTGGAAAGTTTGGTAACAAATGTGCGTGAGGGCAGTTTACATGGACGCGATATACCTACTCAATTGCCCGTAAAAGTCATAAACAAACCATTACACTCAATTGAGTTGAGCGTGCGAAAAAACAAACAAACATCACGTAAGTAGGTATAACCGTGAGAACACTTTCATACACAGTCGTGGCGTGACGTGATCGAGGCAATGTTGGTTCTTGTAATCATATCTTTGCTACTGGTTTTGTGCGCAGCTCCGTATAGACCAGATTTCCGATGTCTCTTCTATAAAGGAGAATGTGAGTTTGTATATTTCATATAATATAAGTAGGCCAATACCATTTCAACTTCCTATGTAGCCTATGGATATGTTCTGCTTAGCCTTAAACACATGCTGGTTATATCGTGTGTCGTACTCAGTAGGTTTAACATTGTACTGATAAACTATGTATTTCATTTAAGTACGAGTATACTATATGGGACATATGGGTGCAGCCAGCACATCAAAAATCTACACAGATATTGTTATGTGGGAAAATAAATTGCGGTACAAACAGCGTCCACTGAAAACTTCGGCTGATAATATTAAATAATCAGTCGAAATAATGAAACAATTACTATTGTTGTGCGATTTCGTGGTCCCTATAAACGTAATTCAGTATGGCTCCAGATAGGCTAGTCTCAGATACATATACAGTGTAAGTGCATTGACTGAAAATATCGTATTTCCCTCTATTTCATCATCTGAGGGGTTTAGTTCTTCGACTAAACTTTAGGTATAAGTTTAGTTTATATTTTTTTCTAGTACAGGTCAGTCTTAATTTGTTTTCACGTTATGTGAAACATGGAATTTATACAGCAGGTGCAGCAGTATGCAGAATAATTAAGTATGTATAAACCTACCTATTTACCTACTACTTTTTAAATTGCAGGTGTGAGCCGTTGCCCTCGCAACATGCATCCATACCACACGCGCTGCGACCTGGACGCGATGTCGCAACGGACGTGTACCTCCAGATATGTTTACCCAATAGGTGAATATTTTTCACCTCAGCAGATCGAACAAGCATATTTTGCTGCGTGAAAACAGTGTGCGATTTTGCTCACTCCGTGAGACAAAATAGCTTTTTAATCACTGACATTTCATCGTATGGGGTGGGGTCTATTTACAAGTTTAGAATATTTGAACTAGTTGACATCTAATGACAAGGTTACTATTTGACCGCTGCGGCCAGGCCGGGCCAGTATGATACGATACGGGCTTTGTGTTATCAATTGTACCGTACGAGTATTCACACGAAGCGATCTGCCTCGTCTTTCCTAATGCAAACTTCTAATTAATGGAATTGGACTCCGATTTAGGTGCTTTCAAAACAAGAGTGAATAGGCTATTACTGAACCAGTGAGTTTCATCTTAGACTCGGTCGTCCCTTACCATCAGGTGAGACTAACATTGACAGTTCTTTCCGGACTCCATCAGATATTCCTTTGATCGTTTCAATTTCCCTCAGGATTCACATGCGGGTGGTCCCGCTGCGACTGCAACGGCGACCTGATGCTAGACGAGGAGGGATGGCGCTGTGTCACCGAGGAGGAGTGCCCTACGCGCGGCCAGCGCAGGCGCAAGTCGCGCCGCCGCCTGCACCTACCCACCGGCGCCGGCAGCGAGGAGCTCCTCTCGAACCTCGGCTGAATTGTTCCACTAGCGAGCTGCGTGCCGAGAAAGGCTACGTGTGCCTTGCAATACCGTCTCGCTGTGATAAAAAAGAACTATCATTAACTTTAGACCAAGAAAAGAAGAATTGTCTTTTTTCTTGGCCAGTTTGTATCGTGAATTAGTCCGGGGTTTGACATTAAACATCAGTTCCGCTGTGCATTATGAGTTGCTAACATCAATTAGGAATTTGTGGTCTTCATTATTTGTTCCACGCCACATCATGAATGGCTGCATGCGAGAGCAAAGAGTTAAGTGTTAGTGATGGCGGCATTGAGGAGTTCATCTGAAGCATTGGCTGATTGTTTCTACGTCCGTTCGACTGAGCTGCTGCCGGCAAAGTGGCGCGGCGATTATCTACGCCTATCGCGATTATCGGATTTTGTAACTAGCTATTAAGCTAGTAACAAAAATCGATTTCTATTACTTCATCAAGCGCACTAGTCAAAGTTGACGTTAAATGCAGTAAGTTACAATTTACAATGTCAATTTTGTTAATTACCTAAGTAACTTAATTAAACATTGATAATTGTTTAAATTTATTGATTAATATTAAACATGTGCAGTAATAAGTCCGCCAAACTGTGTCAATTGCGGTTGCGACACATATATTGCTCTTGGCCAAGTTTTGAGAAATGGAATGGATGGGATGGACTGAATACGTCATTCTCTTTCGCCAAATATAGTATAATAAAAACTATAATTCCTACCTAGACTTCGAGTAGGAGGTAGAGTCCGCCAAGTGGTCTCGGACACATTTGAAATAATAAAAAATAAATGAAACAATAAAAAAATGTTATGCAGTACTTACTAAACATTAATTTAGTGTATTATTTTCCCGTTATATAAGACTTACCGCCCGACTTACTGCCCGTTCCCTCTCATACATGAGAGGAGGCCTGTGCCCAGCAGTGGGACGTATATAGGCTGATGATGTGATGTGATATAAGACTTTACCTCTACATGCAATACAATAATGTCACTCACACGCCAACATCCTAGCTACAAGAAAGCGACAACTTGCTACGAATTTAAGCGTCTTTGGTTTGAAAGTGTGTTGTAGTTAGAATGTCTAAAGTAACTATTAGAAATAACACAAACTACAAGTTATTCGGTAGGTAGACCACGTGTGCATGATATAGAGGGGTAGGTAAATAGTTTAAGATAATGATTTGGCTGCAGGCCAGCAAATAGTCGTAGTCGGAAAGTAGGCCGCCATACAAAGCTATATACGAAAACCAATGCTACAATTATACTATACCAGAGTAAGGATCTCTATCTGGATTATGCGATCGATTACACAAACGCGATTCTTCCTATTCGTGATTCCAATACAATATGGATTCCACACAATTGCAGTTTACTACATTCGTGATTCCACACAGCCGTTATTTTAACGCAATCGGGATTCTTCCTATTCGTGATTCTACACAATATGGGTTCAACGCAACTGCAGTTTACTACATTCGTAATTCGTAATTCTCTAGCCCAAGTAGCGCCCAGCATTTGCAATCATTATACGTATACCGTAGCGCCCTTTCCAACTTATGTACACAGTTATAAAATAAAAATATTCTATTCTATTCTCTAGTAGGCAGGCGCGCGCGGCGAGTGGCGCTCGGCGCCCCCTAGAGCCGCTGCGCCCATGTGCAACGCACACCTTGCACCGTAGCTAAAGTCGCCTCTGGCTCCGGCAGGATGTCGCCTGGAGATGGGACGGGGTTATCGTATCAACGCAGGTCGAAGTCCCACACAAGCGTCCTCCTCATTCCTCATGTCTCATCGATAAAACTTATAATTGAAACCCACCCACATAGTTTACGCTTACAACTTGCACAATTTGTCTAACAATAGGTACATATTGACAATTTGTCAATCTCTTCTCTACATATTTTATTAGAGAAATGGCAGCCTCTAGGGCCTTTGCCAAAGACAGTGTACAGAAATAAAAAAAACATTTCACATGCGTGATGTACGGTGGAAGGCCTTCACGATGCACTGGGTGATAGCTGGAGCAGTACAAAGTATAATGGCGGCCGCGACCACGAACCGCTGAATGATGCCCAAGAATTGGTTATTCGCATTTCCAGGAAAATTCTTCATAAACTGTAGCCGTCACGTTTGCCATTTATTGCATAATACGCTATCAAAACTATACATTAAACAGCAGGATGCAGAAAATGAAAAAAAATGTCTGGAGCACGATCCGCCATGTTCCATGGATCATTCAAAAGTCCTCTCTACATATAATAATTGTGAAAGTTCGTTGATGTTGTCAGTGAGACATAATAAGTAGAGCTTTTTTTTTTTTTTGAACCTGACTGTTGCTATAATAGGACGGACCCAATATAGCGATCGAACTGCGTGGTTGGAGGGTGGCCTGGGGAAAATCCAGGGGAAGCCTCCGGCACCACCACGCGGGGAATGAAGGAAGTTGTATTTATACAACATACATTAAAAACTTCAATAGCGCGATGCAGAACTTCACCAATTTCCACGCATTTAGAAGGTCTTTCTCCAGATTTTTGTCGGCGGTTGAACTCCAACAAACCATATTAGACGTATAAAAAAGTTTGATGGAGTTACGGTGACCCACAGGCCAAATTTGAGAATATTTGGATAAAGTAATCTTTACTTTGCGCACCAGCGCCATCTATCTGTTTGTCTGTTTTTGTCCGGGTATCACAGGAAAACTATAGAATGGATTAATATGCAACTTTCACTAAAACGTTCAATGGATCTTCGGCCAGGTAATAGGCTATAAAAATTATAAAGATAAGGGTGGAAAGGGGTTAAAAAATGGGGTTGAATTCAGTAAGTACGTTTTCGTATACAGCGTGTATATTTGATATAACCGCAAACTTTAGGGGGTATAGGCACTAATAAATATATTTATCGTAAAATTATTTTAAAAAAGCGAACTTTTTTTTTCATATAAAATAATTCAGCACGCAGTGGATCACTAGGTACTTTGTCTTACTGACGTGACGTCACAATAAATCGTCACATGTCACCCGATTCTTTCATGTGTCATCAGGTCACAGTGTACGCAATACATTGCCGTTCGATAAAATTTCAAAAATTAATTACTCTTTGGTAGTTAACACGAACTTAATTTTTTCTTGCAATATCGGTTCATAGTCCTAACACGTACCTCTGGTTACAATTTGAGGTAATATAAAATATACACACTGTATAAATAGTTTTTTTTAATGCAGAGTAAATACTCACAAGTTTACTTTATTCTGTCAAATCTTCTGTCAAACCACAAAATTATGTGTCAAAAGTCCCCAAAAACGTTATTACTCAAAAACGTAGTGGTTATATTCTCTTTGACTCAAAATGCCCTCCAGAAAGAGATCGAACCTGACACGAATTTCTAGAGAGGCCGCCAGAAAACGAGTGGCAAGATCTCAGGAGTCCGAAGAAGCTTCCCGGGCTTCTAGATTCCTTGAAAACAGTGAAGACATGGAAGCACGTCTCGGCCACGATTGTGAACGCCATTCGTTGTCGCGAGCTTCCGAAGACTATTACGGAACGTGAAACAAGATAAACTGCGAATTCTCGGGCTTCTGAAACATTTACGAGTACACAACAAGAAAGCCGCTTCACCTCTCAGAGAAGTCGCACCTCAGTCACCCTATGTATCTTTTTCTAAATCTCTAATTATTATAAATGTTTTTATGGACCAATTCGCGCATGTTTATTTCTCGGTAATCCATACGAATATCAACTAATATTATAAATGGGAAAGTGTATGTGTTTGTTTGTTTGTCCGTCTTTCACGGAGCGACGAAATGACGTGATTTTTTAAGTGGAGATAGTTGAAGGGATGGAGAGTGCACCCAGGGGACACGTGCAGGGTTGTGGTAGGTAGCTCCTGCGGACGCGAGTAACAGTTGTTGTCGCGAAGCCACTTCTGGTCGATCTCATGGCCGCGAATGAGTACCTATAGCACTCTAGCTCAGTTATCTGTATTAGCATGTATGCAACTATGAACCTACACTTACAGCTTGAGGAATCCTTTATATATCTGACAGATGAGCTGCCGCCTTCGTCCCCGAGAATGTCCTCCTCCTCCCCTTACAGACATCCCTTAACCACACAACTGATGATCCGCCTTTTCACACGCTATTGTTCCCGTTATAATTACTCGGGTGCACCCTTGACTGATAACGATACGGCCTGAGGCTGAAACTACCGAACCTGAGACCCTGTTGTTACACTGGTTACTAATCCTCTCACACTAAAGAACTCCACGACTAAGAACTGTGTTATTGCCTGTACCTGACATGTAGGAAACCTTATTCATATCCATGATATACCGTCACACCTCCCAAATAGAATAAGACCTGTGGACGCACATAAATACATCACATCATAAACAGTCATCGTGCGAGCTGTGTAAGCACATTAACAGTAAATGTACCAAATCGGTACAATATCATAGGATGCACTGAAAGTGATTATGGAAAGAGCTCACCCTGGTTTTCCTCCAAATCTAACACTACAAATCTGCACTTAACTATTCGTACGCAATACAGCCGTTAGGAACTCTGACTCTCCGCCTACCCGTCAATATTGTTATAAAATGATTACTGGTCGGTGTTGCTACATAAAATAATCGGCTGTTTGAGACACGATTATTAACATCAATGTAAATACTATCGTGAAGCATGACCATTCACGACAGTTGTCCCCCCTTTGTCAAGTGAGTGGGCAACTCGACTGTTAGAAGTTCTTAAGCCGCCCGAAAGCCTCTAATTCGGCTTAACGATTACTGTCATAGACAGCAGCCGGGATCAATTGCTTAGCATGCCTTCCAAAGCACGGAAGCGCTCATTTATATCAACCACTCAAACATCATCAGGCGGTCACCCATCCAAATACTGACCGCTGCCATCTGCGTTATAGTTTCCGACGCGCTGGCGCCGGCTGCGAGCGGAGCGTTCACTCAGGGCTTACACTTAGAGTCTGTCAGGCGAGTCGTATCCGTCATTCACGCAAAAACGGCTTAACGGATTACAATTGATTTTGGTATATATATATATATATATATATATATGTGTATATAATAGTGTATAAACTGGATTAACATACGAGTATATAATACTTTTTATTCCGGGAATCATCGTCTAAGGTGGCAAAAGTTTGTAAGGAGCTACGATATAAGTAAAACTTAAAAAGTTGAAAAACTCCCGACATTTTCATTTCAAAGTCCAATATCTCGAAAACGGCTAAACAGATTTTCATGAAACATGGCTAAGAACACTCGGGATAAAATTATCTATGACACATATGAAACCGCATTCAAATCGGTCCATCCGTTAGGGAGCTACGCTACCACAGACACACACACACGTAAACTTATAACACCCCTCTTTTTGCGTCGGGGGTTAAAAAGAGTTCCACGCGGACGAAGTCGCGGGCACAAGTTAGTTTGTCAATATGCACCTATATCACATATATATCACTGTGTTCAAAACCCACGAGCCCCACGACGGCCACGACCCATGATAAACTTGGCAAGATACGATTTAAATTAAAGATATAGTATGATAAATAAGGAAATATTAAAAAAATATTACTTAGGGGATAATCTTACACAAATCGAGCTAATATAATAATAAGGCTTGTGTTACGGGTACTAGACGACGATATATTTAATAGATATAAATAGGTTTTCCCTCTGGGTTGGAAGGTCAGATGGCAGTCGCTTTCGTAGAGTGCCAAATCTTGGGATTAGGTGTCAAAGCGGACCCCGGGCTCCTTTAGGGGCACAACCGGGAATAACGCTAGGGGCACAACCGGGAATAACGCTAGGAGGATGATGATTGATGTATCGCCGACCTGACGCGACGCCATTTTGGTTTACGTATTTGGCATTCGTTATTTTAGTAGTATATAGTATCGGATGTTTTCAGTGCGGGTTCTCTCGTTCGGATTATCCATTCATTGTGTTACAGACGCTTCATCAACAAATATAAGTACCTCCCAATCGTTTATTTTCGGTTAGTAGGTACCGGTTGTAGCACACCACTATTTATAAGACGTAAAAAATTAGCAATACATGAAATGTCATTTTAGTCTACGGAATAAAAAATAGACTATAGTTCGTGAGATATTTCACTTTGTGACAGACGGACGGAGTCGCACCATCAGGGTTCCTTTTTTACCATTTTTGGTACGGAACCCTAAAACGAGTGGTATTTACCACTCGTATTAAGTGCTTGTAATTTTGACACTAGAATAGCATTTACTTTTAATAAATTTTCGAGCGCTCGAAAATCAAACAAAAGTAAATACGTTTTAAGTGTCAAAATGGCAGGCACGTACTTTCTACCAATAGAATTGAATACGAGTGGTCAATACCACTCATTTTTAAATTTTCTATCGCTAAGCTAAAAATCGGTCCCCTGCGGTCCTGGGTACAAATCCCGGTAAGGGCAAATGATTTTGTGATATGAATGAATGTATGTTTGTTTATGAGTCTTGGATTTCTTGTATGTATTTAAATAGGTGCTTGTATAATTCATAAAATGTATCGTCGCCTAGCACCGTCGTCACCTAATATTTATTATTTATACCTCTACCTACTACGACTTGGCCTCAAACAAGGATGTCTGCGTTTATTATACCTACTGTGGTTGTGAGCGTAGTGTGCAAGCTTTTGTTGCAATATTTATAAACACACAACATAGGGAACCCGATCTTCGCGCTAGTGGCAACTGCCACAAACAAACACCAACACCATCTGAACAAAAGACGGACGTTCTTTCAAAAACTACAATTACTTCAGAAATCATTCGTGCACAACGCGGAGAGGGTGAAGCCATGCAGCTCGCAATAGTCGCAATCGTCCTAGCCGCCACACTAGTTATTGTTAAATGTGTACCGAATATGTATTTCGAGCTAGTAGAGAAAAAAGTAGAGTGCTTAATGTACAACGGCACATGTAAGTAATAGATGCAACAGCCATCTGAATTAATATATGCCGTTACAAAGCGCGCGGATATAATTTTTCAGGTTTACAGTATTATTAATAAGTTCCGGACGGAGTTGTGAACGTTCTCATACAAAATTGTGCGTTGCGACAATTTTATACAACACTCCTTGCTTCGCTCGTCTTCGTACCTAACGGAACCCTTTGACAATCCAGCGAATTTTCATTCAGCGGTATTCAATCCGCCTGATCGTCAACCCGCCGTATTACAAAACAGCGCTGTTTTGTGAAACGGCTACCTGATATGTAAAACGGCGGATTATACAATATGCCTGCGACATAGCCAATGCACAATAGTAGGTATCAGGAAAGTTCTCAGGCATTTAAAAAAAGTTTTCGGTGCTCAGTTTACGATGGAATTTTTTCATGCATATTCACCAATTATATTTTAGCCGGGCAATGGCGAACGACGGGGACGACTTGAGCGTGACGTGTACGAATTTCCTCGTGTTTGAGGCCAGGAGTCGCCTTGAGGCCACCATGGGTGGGGAAAAGTGGAGGGGTACTTCCATTGCCGCCTCCCACCAGGGGCAGTTATAGCTGATATTGTTGTTCTGAGAACTTTCGGTAGAAGAAATATCGCACCTTTGGAAACTTCCACGTGATGCATATTGCTCAGTCAGGATCTACGGGGATGTGCCGGATTTGTGTAAGATAACATTTATTTACACTATATTGTCTTTCAGGCGTAGACCACTGCCCAGAGAACATGCAGCCCGTCCACAGCCGCTGCCAGCCCACGTACTCCCAGCTGACGTGCGACGAACCCAGGTCCATGCCGCTGGGCATCATCTGCGACTGGTCGCGGTGCGACTGCGATTTTCCGTTCGTGCTACACGTTACATCTGGATACTGCTTCCTTCTTGAAGATTGTCCGTGAATGGGATCGTAGGAAAAGATTAAAATACTTAAGATAATATAACCAGTAATCGTAACTTTTGTAGCATTTTTGGTGCAATGTGTGTTGTTAACGGAATTGGTACAATATCAATCAAAATTGTTAATTAAGGTTAATATTAAGGTTATTAATGCTAATTAAGCATTAGGATTGAAATTATTTATACCTATTCCGTTAACCGCTACGCTACGCTACACCAAAAATGCAACAAAAGTTACGATCACTGATAAGTGTAGATGTAGATAACACCCCTCTGTGTACCGCGAAGATTTAGGTAACGAGACAAGGTGAACGTCGCAGTTAATACCCATTGTTCACCTCTGTTTGCTATGAATGAAGATTGTAAGTGGGTCAAAGATGTGGGTGGATTAGTGTTGGGTCAACGTCAAGCTTTGACACGTTTATCTTATGTAACAATCTTTAGGTAATAATAATAATAAAGCCGCAGCTCGCAGGGCAGCTTGTGGCGAGCTGTAGGGAGCACTGGGGTCCGTGGGAGTAACGACTCCCACGGACCCCAGTGCTCCCGAGAGTCGGTCAGGGCCTCCTTCACCAGCGTGTATTCGTTGGTCGGAGTGGAACCCCAAGGGGACCCGCCCCGCAGTACTCTCAGCTCTGTCATAGTACACATAACAATAGTGACATAAGGTTTCAAACATGAACCCTGTAAGGGTATTAAAATAGGTAATATTTTATTAATAAATTATCTTGTTTATATATATACTAGCTGTGCCTGCGACTTCGTTTGCATGTTAATGTGGTGGGAGTTAACGAATTTCTTCTTTTGGACATAGGACACATGCAGTTCTAATTTAACCTATCAAGTAAAACGTTGATCAAACCTAATTTAGCTAAAATGCCGTCAAAATTCGTTTGTCTTTATCTGTCACTCTGATATTTAAATTAGTAAGAAAGGGACAAAACTCGTTTTATTTAACAGAGGTATTATAAGTATGAATAAGGGGGTAAAAGTTTAGTAGATGTTTGTGGCAATAGATTCCGGTAGGATACCGGCTGCAGCACTAAATGTTTATTGATCTTCTTCTCTACATATTTTTAACACTGTTTTATATTAAATAAATAAAAACGTGATGACTGAAATGATCTTGAGTCACTCCGACTCTCAGGTAAAGATGTGTTTAGGAATTAATAATAGATAATCCTTCCAAACTATAGATAACCACTAGGTAAGTTCTACAACCATAACGCGAGACCGAGTCCCTTTCTATTAAAGGTAATTATTAAAAATATTAAAGTAATACATGAAGTAATGTTTATTTTTTTAATATTGCAAATTTTCAATGTTTCAGATCGCACCATCATATTCTGCCAAATGTTGTTTATGTTCCCGCCATTGCCAACTTAATGAATGTGTGCAGCAGGCTTTATGATAATAGTAGGTACAAAGTAGGAGGCCGGAAAACCGCTCAAAGATGGACGAGTGAGTTTGAGGGCCGAGACGTTAGTGGAGGCCCTCAAATAATACGAGTCCATCTTTTAGCGTTTCCGTCCGAAGCATTACATACTGCTTTTCACAACTACTGCGAGGAAATAAGAAGACATTTGCATAACTATAAGTACTTTAATATAAATGAATATTTATACTGGCGTGACGACAATATGCATGAAGACACATTTTGAAAAACTGTTCTATAATGTTTAGAAACATTTATTATGTACAACGAATAAGATTTTTTAAGAGAATATAACAGTTAAGTAGGGAAAAAATGCATTTAGTTTTTAAATTTCAAATTGGCGCTAAAGCGCTCGTCAGTGTCATGGCGTCCCGAGTGACGTCACGTTTGTATAAACCACAGATTACAGAGAAAAGCAGATAGGCCCTAATAAATTAAATTAAGTAAGAAATGGATAGAACCATGTTATCTGACAGCCTGACAGGTCTTCATACGTCATTGTCTCCGCTTTCTCGCTCGCACGATGTACTTCGCTCTCTCGCTCGCTCGAGATTTAGTGCACAGAAAGATATTTTCTTACAAGTTATCGATATCGATATTTACTGTTAATAAATTCGTAATATGCGATACTCGTAAGTAAATTGTATCTCTATCCATACTATGCAAAAACTAATATGGTACTTGCCAAATAGAAAACAAAAACCATTACACGACTACGAATATAATAAACTGCATTCATGTTTCATATGTTCGCTACAAATTAAATTATGCAAATACATAGGTAGTCAGACGAGTTACTTTTTAAGTCTCACTATTTTGTGAATCTTTAGTGGAACATATTTATTTTTAACCGATTCCGCTGGCTCTTTATTTTTTTATGTATGTTCCTCGATTACTCTTAGACGCCTGGACCGATAAGAATGTTTTTTTTGTTAGAAAAGTTGGTCCTAGGCAGGTCAGGATCTGAAGATGGGATCCTGGAGAAAACCAGGGCAATCTTCAAATCTTATTTTGAAACGATTTGGGTACTTTGAAATCGTGCATTTGCTTTCAGAAAGCAGTTCATTCGGTAATATTGAATGTGGCTTCGTGAAGTATTGATTTGAAGTCGATTAAAACTTTGTTTTTAAAGTAAGCTAACACAAAATAATAACGTAATTTTATATTCCTGAAAATGTCTCATTTTAATAAGAAAGTTACATCTAATGCTTTAAATAATAAATATCCAATTAGATAGAACTTTTTGCAATCAGTAAACTTGCGTCACCTGAAGAGGCAATGCAGATGTCTTAGGTATTGTATCTGGTAGCCTTTCATTACTGCTCAGCATCATTTTGTTGTAGTTGCCTTCTAATTGTTGATCCTGGTGAGGGCATTAAACGCAGTAACGACAACATTATTATACAATCTCTATCAGTTGAGCTGTTTAAGTATGAACAGGTAAAACTGTAATATTTTGTCTAAACGCCGACATAAATAATTCATGTCGACGAAATATCGATATATACATGGTAACAACACTACCCATTTTTACGACAATTGTATTTTTACTAAATATCCCAAATATATCAAGTTTGATCCATGTAAAAAGTACTTATTCGATAGTAACAAGCATCTGCTGTAATCCCAGACCATTAAATTGCGTAATGTACATGAAATATTTGAAAAATAACCAAATGATTCTTACCGATGATACCCGATTCTTTCACCGGTCTTCTTTAAGGCGCCGTAGGTTCAGCGAAGTTAAGCGAACAGTGTTTTTGAAACAATATAATGCGTCTGTTTATAATAATATGGTTTAAAAAAATACGAATGGTAATCTTGAGACTTTTCTGCAGGGAAATCAGGGTTTAGAAAAATGATTAAGCATTTTTCGCTCGATAGAAAAAAATCACGAACATAGGTCTAAAAGGGTCTAAAATACACTTATCTTCTTATCTTATCTTATCTAGATGAGGGCCCCTTCGGATGCACTTCGACCCAGTGGGATCTTTTGTGCATTTGCCCTCTCCTTATGTCTACTCCCAGCTTCGCTCCATCATTTCCACAAAGCGGATGATGCAGCTGAGCGGGAGTACCTTGAATTCCTTTGGTTGCGGATAGCCGTTACCAAAGTAATTCATTCTTTGTCTGGCAAGGGCATGACATTCACACAATAAGTGTTCCATAGTCTCATCCTCCTCGCCACACATTCTACAGTCTAAGCTGTCCGATAGTCCCATCTTGGCCAAGAGATCCTTGACCCCGAAGTGACCTGTGAAACCTGCAAACTGATTTCGAAAACTTAATGTCTATAAATTGCCCAGTTGAATTGTATAACGCGTTTACACAAGTATTTATAGACATATATAATGAGTGTTATGTGGTTAAAACTGTTGAATGTAATATTAGTAGAAATAATAAACCTTGGATTAATAATAATTTAAAGAAAATGATAATCGAAAGGGATAAACTCTTTGAAATTTGGTGTAATGAGCCCAAGAGCATGCTTAAACGACTGAAATATAGTATAGGAATAAATGTACCAAAGCCATAAATAAAAGTAAAAATTGGTATGACAAAAAATGTATAATAGAGTGTAATAAAAATATAAAGCAATTATGGGAAAGGATACATATATTAATGGGGAAAGAGACTAAAAGCTTGGATGACATCATACACTCAAATATGCAATGCATGGGTGATGACTGTTATATATCTAATATCTTATCTTATCTTATCTTATCTAGATGAGGGCCCCTTCGGATGCACTTCGACCCAGTGGGATCTTTTGTGCATTTGCCCTCTCCTTATGTCTACTCCCAACTTCGCTCCATCATTTCCACAAAGCGGATGATGCAGCTGAGCGGGAGTACCTTGAATTCCTTTGGTTGCGGATAGCCGTTACCAAAGTAATTCATTCTTTGTCTGGCAAGGGCATGACATTCACACAATAAGTGTTCCATAGTCTCATCCTCCTCGCCACACATTCTACAGTCTAAGCTGTCCGATAGTCCCATCTTGGCCAAGAGATCCTTGACCCCGAAGTGACCTGTGAACACCCCAGATATGGTTCTGAGCTGCTTCCTGCTGAATTTCCAGAGTTTTTTAGTCCAGCCCGAGTCCACTCCTTCTATGAAGAGCTTAGAGTGCCTTAAGCTCGCCTCATTCCTCCACTCGTGTTGGTGTTTGGTTTTGGCGTGGGCTTTAAAGGCCGAGATTATGGTTCCCTGTGAGAGTCCCACAAATGGTTCTGGGCCTACAAAGTGGTTTGTTGACCCCCCTCTTGCAAGCTCATCCGTTATATATCTAATAAGTTTGCCACTACTTTTTCAGACGAAATCAAAGATATAATAACATGAATGTAATGATAACTGGCTTGATAGGGATAACTATGTCAACAAAATAGATATGTGTATGAGATGGCAACCCGTCAAGAGTCATCAAATAAGAAAAATAGTCAACAAAATGAATGTAAATAAATCTCCGGGTAGCGCATGTCTGATATAAAATGTGTTTTAAATAAAATAAGTCCTGTATTTGCCAAGTTAGTCAACTTGTCAGTTAAACATCATACATTTCCTAACCAACTAAAAGAAGCCATAATTCGACCTATTTACAAAAAAGCCAACCGTAAATCTTTCTCTAACTATAGACCCATAGCATTGACAAAATTATGTAAAAGTGCATAATTGACCAACTTAGTACCTATTTTATTAAACACGATGTTTTAAATCCCCGCCAACATGGTTTTCAAAAGGGAAAAAGTACTGCAACTTTATTGTCGAAGTTTACAGACGAAATTAATAGCTATCTTAATGATAAAAAAATAGTGTTAGCTGTATTCTTCGATTTCAAAAAGGCGTTCGATACTCTAGAATCGAGTACCTTGTTGAAGGCTATGGACGAGTGTGGAGTGGGCGAGCCGTTGAACGAATGGTTCCGCGATTATCTCAATTCACGCTCGTTCAAAGTTAGAGTTGGAAGCACCTATAGTCGTGAGTGTACAGTGGAGTGTGGAGTGCCGCAGGGCTCGGACTGTGGACCTGTCTGCTACCTGATGCACGTCAACAGCTTGTGCGGTGTGCTGCAGCACTGCTCAGCACACATGTTCGCGGATGACCTTTGCGCAATGCGCGCGGGCACGGACCTAGAGGTGATTTTCCGCCTGGTACAGCAAGACATTGACGCGGTTGTTAAGTGGTCTCATGACAATGGGATAATTCTAAACGCTGACAAAACAAAGTTTTTATTAATTCACTCCCCGTATAGAGCCCTCCATTTAAGAATATCCATCCGCAATTGTATGCTCATACCTATCCTTGCTTCCATCAAAATAAATCTAATTGCACCTGTGAACCTATAGAAAAAGTCAAATGTATCACTTATCCTGGACAGAATGAAATGAAAGTAGATGAACATTTCTCCTGGACATACCATGTCAATTTTATTTATGAAAAACTTAGTTTTATTAGGTAAATTTTATCATTTAAAATTCAGAGTCCCTATTAGCACACTAAGATGTTTGTATATGTCGTTGGTAGACTCCATACTGAGTTATGCTCTCGACAGTTATGGACTCACAACAAAGTCCAATATCGATAAATTAGAAGCCATGCAAATTCGATTCTTAAAATTACTTGTTAACGATAAAATTAAACTCAAATGTAAACGTAACTATCATCAACTCTTTAAAATCTGTAGAATATTACCGGTAAGCATGAAACATAAATATCTATTTGCTACTAATAACCACGGCTGCCTAGAGCATAACTCTGAGTATTCATCATTAAAACCCATTGATCATACCTATAACACCAAGGCTATGGCGACTGGTAAACTATTCGTTCCTAGGATAAATAATTACTATGGAGACAGAAGTCTCAAAAAGCGTATCCCATACCTACTAAATAGTTTGCCTGAAGTCATTAGACTTGAAAAAAATAAGAGCAAATTCAAAAGACTTAAAAACACATTACCTGGGTGTACTTATGTAACTCTTGAAGGTTTAGTATGTACTCGTATAACTGAGTTATGGACAGTATATATTACACTGATTTTATATTAATGTAAGTCTAACCTAGAGACTGCGTTCCCACAGCAGTCAAACTGTTACTACAGTTTTGTGGGGCTATGTTTTAATCTTTTGTATCAAAAAAAAAATGTACTTATTAAATAAATAAATAAATAAAATAAAAAAAAACACCCCAAATATGGTTCTGAGCTGCTTCCTGCTGAATTTCCAGAGTTTGTTAGTCCAGCCCGAGTCCACTCCTTCTATGAAGAGCTTAGAGTGCCTTAAGCTCGCCTCATTCCTCCACTCGTGTTGATGTTTGGTTTTGGCGTGGGCTTTAAAGGCCGAGATTATGGTTCCCTGTGAGAGTCCCACAAATGGTTCTGGGCATACAAAGTGGTTTGTTGACCCCCCTCTTGCAAGCTCATCCGCTCTTTCGTTGCCAATGAAACTAAAATACACTTAAAATATTTGTTACAAATTACGAACAAAAGCTAAAAATATTAAAATGGCTTCTAAAAATCGGCAATATCATGTTTGAGGGAAATCAGTGTTTACTTTTTTATTTATTTAAACGGCCAAAAAATTTCCGCGCACCCGAGCACGCACTTCCATCTCGCTCACGCTTATGCTCGGTGAGAGGGAGAGAAGACCATGAACCTACGGCGCCTTAACAATCCAGCGTAACTCCGGCAGTACGGAACTACACAAACCATTGTGCCACTTCATACGAATTTAATCATTGACTTATCACAGAAATATATAGTTTTACAACACAATATTCTTGAAAAAACCAACTTTCCTCAAGATTCATGAGAGATTTGACGTTGATTTGACTTTGACAGATTGTTTTCATTGTTTACTATTTTAACACCGTGGTTAACAGTTTTTGGAGACAAGTCGTCAATAGACTCAAAATAGCATACTATTCGTCTCATTCTAACTCACGTCAGCTGACCATTAGTAGTGACAGAGACAACTATATGAAACATCGTTTTGCTTTATACTGCGCGTCTGTATTAGTCTGTGGCTCTTACTTATTAAAAAAAATGAGCATTTTTCGAATTCTATGATTAAAATTTCACTAAGAAAATACCATATTTTAGTGCCTATTGTTAAAAGAAAGCGATATATTTTTGGCAGGAACATTTATTTTCGTAGGTACTTTGGTCATTTCGGAATTTGTTTGGACGTTATCAGCAAACAATTTTGGACGGATGTGGGCTCAGTCGCACAAAATGTTCCATAGGGCGCGATGTGGTTGCCGTGTGTGACGGGGTCGAGCGTAAATTAATAGCTTCATTTATTTGGTAATTTATTTTAACTTTGTTTTTCACGAGTCCTCGATGTAGCTTGGTCCCATGCCCAGCGACCATGTCGCTTTAACGTGGTTTTTGCAAATCTGCAAGAAGTGTCGCCGAGGTCCTGCGAAAGCAGTGGCCGGTGTAGCATTCAGCGTTCGGTAGCTTTAAACAGGTCGCGTTTTTTTTTTAGGTGTATGTTTGTTCTAGCTCGTCGAAGTAGGTGAGCATGACGCTTTTTGGAAATTAATGTGCCTTTTTGATACTCTCCCATGGTATGAACTGTTCGTAGGCCTTGTTATGTTTAGCCCGCGATGTCTCTGGTAGCAAATTACTAGCCACTGCCTGTGCTGTCTCTTGGATTTCGGTAGGCGTCAGCGTATGATAATCATTTTCTTCACTAGAAGAACTCATTTTTATAGCGTACATACGTGTTTCGTGTAGTTAGGTTTAAAGAACTTTATTTTCTCTAAGAAATTATACATTTCACTTATGAGAACTTAATTTACGATATAAAAAGTTTTTATTTCGGTAGGTAGGCATCGCGAGGAGCTAAATACTGCATACGTAGGTACACAACATACATTACAAATTACAAAAGCAACGCAGAAGGTAACAAAATTTATAAAATCTATTAAAAAAATCTCTAAATCTTAATACGCAAGACAGTTAGAATTATAGTAGGTAGGTACTTACCTATAAAAGCATGCTACAGTATAACTACTGGTTTTAAATAAATTAACAAAGGTATTAGGTAGGTTACTAGAAGTAAGAAAGTGTGTAATTGTAATACAAAATAAGACGAAATAACGCGCACACTGAGAGGGTAGGGAGGGATTATATAGTTAAATACATCTCATTTTTTTCATTTCAACCCTAACGTGTGATATATTGTTGGATAGGTATTAAATGAATAGGGGTTTAGTAAAATCATTTTTTGATTATGTTAATATCTTCGGAGATAATCACACCAGAAGTAAAAATATATGTCCCCCCCCCCCCCTCTAACTTTTGAACCATAAGTTTTAAAAATATGAAAAAAAATCACAAAAGTAGAACTTTATAAAAGCTTTCTAGGAAAATTATTTTGAACTTGATAGGTTAAATAGTTTTTGAAAAAAATTACATAATAATTTCTGAACTAAGTCTGAAATTTAACCGTATAAGCAGGTGTTTATTGTACCTGTAATTTCTACAAAATCATAATGAAATGACGTGCTTTCAAATAAAGTAAAAAGGGTGAAAATCGGTTCACGCAATAAAGATTTATCCCATAAAAATCATCTTCCATATTTTAAGCTCGCGCAATAGTTTACTTAATTTGCCGATAGATGTCACTGTACGCGGAACGCTCATATCGTACATTGCGGTGAAGTTGCGGTGTTAAGGCCGCTCATAGAGCCAGATATGCGAAAATACCCCAAGAATTATGCTATTTTTCTACGAAACGATGATGTTTCTAGATCTGTAAAAAATATATATCATTCTTGATTATATTATCTTCAATAGCACAGCTTTCGATATTCGATTCGTAACACTTCGCTCGATACAATTCTTTCCCAAAGTAACCTCCAATTTCAAAGTTAATTTCAACTTTACTTGTTTATTTACTACGTGACACTATGAAACAAAGCAAGGAACAAAATCAGTCATAATCAAAATAATAATTTGACAGCTTCCGAATTTCAATAATTTGAGGCAATATTTTTATAATACATAAACATCGTAAAATTCAATCGTATAAAGATATTGACTTACGGCCTCCAATGTCTTTCTCCGTCACTCTTTCGAAATGTGACAGTGATCGCTGAGCGGTCGTGCCAGACGGACCTGTACTACTTTTTCCCAAAAAATGTAATTTAAGATATTTATTACATTCCAAAAAGCAATGGTTCTAACGTGAGTAAAAATTTATGTTTACTAAACAGTGAAAAGAGTATTTGGTTAGCTTCATAATTACTAAGCATTAAACATTACAATCCTCAATACGCATATACTTGTGAATTTCACCCGCTTTAGGTAAGCATTGGCAGCGCAATGGTTTCAGCGGTAGGAATAATGGCGACCTTCAATTGTGCCGAGAGTTCGAATCTCAGCGAGTTTATACTTTTTGTATTTTTTATTCTTCGGACTACATCGAGTGAGTATAATTATTTGATTTATATGCTCTTTTACCCCTACCTACGTAAAACAATACAATTTATCTTGATTTAGGTACAGACTGCAAATGGAATCTCCGATTTTATCAACCGCTGACACTTAAAGTAGGTAACGAATAAGTTCAAATAGACTTTATTTATCTTTATAAATATAAAAATTCCTACTCCCTACCCATAGCGGCGGCGCACCGTACGAAGCTTGGTTAGATACCTAAATGATTTTCCATCGGCGCGGATGCTTATTTCTTTATGTTTCGAACTTCGAATTGATCTTCTCAAATATTTGGGCATATTTTGTACTTATTTTCTTAAATTGCTACAAGTACACCTACTTAGTAAATGATTGCCGAAACGAAATAAAATTTATTTATTTATTTATTTATTTATAAAAACAGTTTTATGACATTACAGTTATAAACCTATGCGTCACAAAATTTAGATAATAATAAAAGGTTCACAATAATAAATATCAAACAGCTTAATTTGGAACAGTTGAGCATCTAGCATCCATCGCCTCGCAGAATCTCAAGCATTCACTATACACTGCAGCCCATCGCCACGCAAACAAGTCGCACTCGGGTGTTGATGTCAGGAGCGCATTGAGAAGTGAGAGGGCGCGAGGCAACGGCGAGTTCCTGAGCGACACGGTGCTCGACGGCGGCACAGCCAATAAGTCGCGCTGTCGAGGTCTCAGGGCTATCCTCGGGACATCCGGGACAAACAATCGCACCAGACGCTCTACAAGTTCGGGACAGTCCGACTCGCCACGCAAGGCCTGACATGCCGAGATCATCAGCTGACAATTTCGCCTGACCTCCAAGGAGTTGTACCCAAGGGAACCGAGAAGGTACTTCGTTGGGTAAAGATACGGGTAATATCCGAAAGTTTTTTTATAAAGGAACCTTAAAAACGCTTTATGAACCTTCTCAAGAAGTAACGCATACGTTGATTCATAGGGGTTCCACACGATCGACGAAGTCTCTAGCTTACTCCTTACTAAGGCATTATATACCATTTTTATGGCCACCGGGTCGTGAAAGTGGCGGAGGTTTCGGACCACAAAACCTAGCCTCCGAAAGCAGCTGGTGGCAAGAGAAGAAATATGCTCGTGAAAGGTGAGGCGCGAGTCGAACATTACACCCAAATCCTTGACGGAGAAGACACGATTTATCGGCTCTGACCCTAACATGTCATCAATGATATCATACGAGATACCTACCTACATTATAAGGAATAAAGGCCCCTCATCAGTCATTATGTCAATATGACCAAGGTTATTGAAGAGGTAAATGTACACTGATAAAATGCAATAGGGTTGCCTGTGTAAGTCCCGGAAATAAAATCCCGGGACTTACCTTATATCCATACTATCGTCATTTTTTATAAACTGATAGGTAGTTTATACATTATTATACCCTACACAAAAGTGAAGGATTTCCTTTTCTTGAGAGTGTTGACTAGTTTTCTATTTTAACAATAAAATAAAACTGATCCCAACTGAAAAGACAACCCAGTGTCAATAATCCCTTAGGTACTTGTAGTTCATTTTCGTCATTTTAAGGATATTACTACTATTTATAACAGTATTAAGGGATCACCTAGAGAAATTCGGCATTTCTCTTTATGAAGATATTGTCAGTTGGCTAGCACCATGAAAATGAAAAAGATGGGTCATGGGGACATTACTTTAATTAGAAAGGAAATTCTGTTGATTATTGAACTTATGTGATGGGGCCTACGCCTACCCTATATGAAAAACTACTGAAGGGATTGAAAGACGGGGCCTGTCTCGGAATTCCAGTCCCAATAAAAAAACTTTTGGAAAGTACAATATATTCTTCTTCTTCGTGTCGAGGTTCCTCAAATAAGAGTGCCCAGTGTTATGGACAGCTCTGCCAGTCGCGTCTCTCAGGTCGTGTTCGAAGCAGGAGTGTGGGCATGGGGGGCACGCCATCAGGTGCACCATGGTTTGCGCCGTTGATTGGCCACGATGCAGTCCCCATCGGGCCATGTCTTCCTTATAGCGGCCTACATGCGATCTGAGCCTATTTAGCGCCCTCCAGATGGGCCATGGCTCCTTGTGGCCGGGTGGCAGTTGTTCCGAAGCTAGCACGTAGACGTCGGGCGGTGGGCATCGAGTCCGCCATAACAGGCAGCGAGCATCTGAGAGGTCGCTTTGCAGGGGGCTAGTGTTCCGCATGAAACTCCTGTTCACACAGTGGTCGCCTGTCAGTCTCCTGTTTCCCCTTTTCCACGGCACTTGCCTACTCTCTACGGATTTCAGGGGGGGGGGCGATGCCCTCGAGTGGGTACAGCTTGTTGAGTGGAGTAGGCTTGAGGCATCCGGTGATGGTGCGGCAGGTATCATCATAACAATATATTGCATGGACGAATTCATGAAGCCGTAAGGCTGAGAAGTCATGCAGTGCTATTAATTTGTATGATTTTATTTTTTATTATCAATTATGACGATCATAGTAATAATTCCTATAGATTTACCTCTTAGCGTTATTTCCGGTAATGCCCCTGTAGGAGCACGGGGTCCGCTTTGACACCTAATCCCAAGATTTGGCATAGGCACTAGTTTTTACGCAAGCGACTGCCATCTGACCTTCCAACCAGGAGGGAAAACTAGACCTTATTGGGATTAGACCGGTTTCCTGACGATGTTTTCCTTCACCGAAAAGCTAACGGTAAATATTCCGTACATAGGTACGTTCCGAAAAACTCATTGGTACGAGCCGGGATTCGAATGTAAATTATGATATAAATAAATATCAATGTCATATTTTCCAGAGAAAAGTGGTTTTTTAATGAAAAATCTTCAATATCGAAATCCCGGGATTGAGAATGCTCCGATATTGCATGCTCTAACACATCCAGTGGCGCTAGTGTGCACGTGGAAGCAGCATTAAAGCGTCACACATACAATAGGAACATGTAAAAACTAACTATTTAGGCGACGACACAGCGTAGCTCCGTCAAGTCCGGTGTAAAATTAGGTAGGTTACCCCGGAACCGCCGAAACACGACACCCTTTGGCCAGAAGTCAGCACACGCGATGGTCTCCTGCAGCGGCCGCGGCACGCGCACAACAAACGAGGTGAAGTGCACGTAATGGCGCAAATGCAGCTGGAAAACCCCCAGCGAGTAGCCAGTCTTCTGGTGAATAACCTCCACCATGTCATCAGCCGTGGCGGAGTAATGCAGGCGCGAAGAGTACTAGGTGTGGCAACTCGCTGACCAGAACCAACTGGCTCTGCTGTAGGTACCCTCAGAACATAAAACACTAAATTTCCTATATCTGTGGCTGTACCACACTGAGTCTTTCGCGGCTTGCGCTTTCTTGACTTGAAAAATAAATAGTACTTATAATTTCATTCGCTGTAACAACATTTGATATTTTTTCAAGGTATATAAAAAAATAAATATAAATTAAAATCACTCATCATCAAATCCCGGGATTTATTATTTGTTGTTAGGTTAAAACATGGGCAGGGCAAGCAAGGATAGGACATTTCTCAATCCCGGGATTGATTTCCGATATGATTGCCAATCCCGGGATATCGATATTAATGTGCATTTATGCTTAAAAAGACACCTTTGACAAATTATGTTGAATTATTAACAGAATCTAAATTAAATAATACGGGATACAAAGAACTCATATTTATCAAAACATACATATCAACATATCAAAACTCAATACCTTTACCTGATATTACACTTCGTTGGAAGGGCCACATTAAGACTGCGCCGAGAATAATCGGCAAAAACGGCAGTCACCGTTCAGACGGTGGCGTTCACAATTCTTTACAATAACATATAAATCATATGTAATTATAATCACAAAGAGTGTGCTTACAATAGAATACTATAAATATTCTCAAATCATCTACAGTTTAATAAATACAATTCCATAAAGTTGCACAAAAAATGAGAAGAAAGTGTGTCGGCGTTTAGGTAAAATTGAATAAAAAAAATTGATAGTATAGTTGCAAAATCCTACTCAAACGAATCTCCAGTGTATTAACTACAAGAGAATGCAATCGTAACATTTCAAAGTGCTTTGGTTATTTACTTGTGATTTTTTTTAAACTCCCTCCAAATCCGCCATATAAAATTACTATGGAACAAAATGATGAAATATAATACGCGAGCAACGCATGACATATTCAGTCAGCCACGAGAGCTCAGAGAGAGAGCACGTCTCAATGCGGCGCGGTGACACTTCGATGTCAACTGTGTATGAATACAGTAGTATTACGAAGCAAAACGGGGTAAGTATTTTTTTTGATATTATAAGCTTCTAGGGCCCAAGAATAAAACATTAAACAGATACAATTCTTAGTTCAGGAGGTCGATCACGTAACGCATTGTACGCCCGTCAGTTAGATCTAAATGTATTTTTTTATATGGAACAATGACTTTGTTATCTTCAGTACTTACCATTAAACATGATGGCGAGGGTCTCAATGGTCTCATGACGAAGCCGGAAGATGGCTGGTGGAACTCTATGATGGAAGGGGCTAAGATAGTCGAGCTTGGGCTCGTTTGCTTTGTTATCTTCAGTACTTCCTATTAAACATGATGGCGAAGGTCTCCTGACGAAGGAATAGGATGGCTGGTGGAACTCTATGATGGAAGGGGCTAAGATAGTCGAGCTTGGGCTCGTTTGCTTTGTTATCTTCAGTACTTCCTATTAAACATGATGGCGAAGGTCTCATGAGGAAGGCAGAAGATGGCTGGTGGAACTCTATGATGGAAGGGGCTAAGATAGTCGAGCTTGGGCTCGTTTGCTTTGTTATCTTCAGTACTTCCTATTAAACATGATGGCGAAGGTCTCATGACGAAGGCAGAAGATGGCTGGTGGAACTCTATGATGGAAGGGGCTAAGATAGTCGAGTTTAGGCTCGTTTGCTTTGTTATCTTCAGTATTACGTTTTTTCTCTTGTACAGTGGGGGTACGAAAACTTTCGTTATTTATTAATTATTAAACTCATTCCTTTATAAAGTCATAGACTTTTAGTACCTTTTGAAAGCAAAGCATTAAGTAAACAAGTGCATATAAAATTATACTTACTTGATATCATAACTAGGATCAAAATAGTTTACACCTCTGATCTGACCTATATCTAGTTTCGTATCAACATAAAACCTTTTTAATGACCTAGTCAAATAAACAACTTCGTAAGAGTTCCAATCAAATATATTCTATTCAATTGTCAGTGTTTGTCAGTGTCAATATTTTCTCCTGTAATGTTTGCGATCACTAACTTAGCTTTGTTACACATTACACCAACTTAAAATACAAGTAAAAATGGGGAAACGCAAGGAAAAATATTATACACGTAAAAATGGCCCTAAGTATTTCAACAAACAGCTACTTGCTTCTATTGCACGAACAAAGAGACAAAATGATGCCTTAGGAATTTCCAATGTAAGCATTTTTTTTTACTTTTGTCATTATGAATGAAATTTATGATCAGATAATAATAAATAAATTATTTTCAATGTACTTATTACTAATTTTGTTTTTAGACATCATCGAATACTCCGATTGGAGTATTGGGGGGGCACAAAAAATGTGAATGGAAAAAGTTCAGCGTCCGATGATTTGGCACCCAATGAATGTATGGTAAGGTTTTGTTTTCAAATAACAAAGAGATTACAATATATTTAACACAAAAGAAACTAGCTAATATCGACATTATCAACATAATAACCCAACTCACGCACAAAAACGCAGCGGATAGATCTCTAAATTTACAACTACAAATAGATATAGACAGATATAATGCAAAAGTTGACCAAAATCGCAATATTTTCAGGGACTCATTGATATTGTTGGTTTCTGGGGGAAAATATCTTATTATTTCTACCCCGTCCAAAAACTCTGTCCACGCCACTGCTGATTGCAAATTCAATTCCAACACTACTCCACCGGTAACACTGCGTTATTATTACTTTGCTTATTTTTTTTGCTTTCCTTAGTTAACGGACAAATTTCAATAAAAATAATAATTTCATTTTGTATTTTATTCCTTATACCATCCATGGTTTTATACGCGGAGTTGAGATTTATTATTAGAGAATAATGAGATACTAACTTTTAGCTTGTGACCGACCGTACCAAATGAGCGAGCCGGCAGCGGCAGTAGTGTGGGTGATAACGCACACACAGGTGCAAATGCCAAATCGGTGCCCGCGTCAAAAGCTCGGTGGAGTCTTAAATAAGTAGAATGTAATTAACTGTGTTATTTGAACCGACAAATAGACAGACAACAAACTGATCCTACGATCCTTAGGAACCGTAAAAAATACTAGATTTTATTGATGCCCACTGATGAACTTTTTATAAATATCGTCGATATACCTGCAGAGGTTACCTATAGTTTTTATATCATTATTAGGTGTACCTAATAATGATATTATATAAAACTTGTCGATTTGTTTTAAATGAAAACTGTACCAACTTATAGAAGTTTCATTTTTGTTATTATTTACCCTTTAAAAACTTTAATGTTCTTGAAATAAGAGTTGTTTTCAATAAAATAATATAATTATATAATTTTATACACTTGGTTTTATTTTATTATTCCAATTTAACTTTAACGCCATCTATAACAACCACTATGCTTTTTTCGCTCTTTAGTACTACGTTTTACAAATCAGTGTCCTGTTAGTTCATTAAGTCGTCACTTCTTACGTGGCGCTGTTGTATCGTCACTGTATCGAGGGGCGGGACGGGTGGCGTGTGGAGGGGCTCGATTTTAGATTTCATTTGGGTAGTGTAACAGCCTTAAGATTTTTCCTGATTGAATGGGGTCGGAGCAGGTGCGCCCATACATTAGGTCGAGGTCATTGTCGTGCTCGAATTGTCTTAGTTGTCTTTGGTCGTTCGTCGTTGTCTAATAATAAAATTGTTCGCTAAGTATTGCTTGTAGGGTTATAGGGTTCTGTACTTGATATGTCAACTCAATGTAACAAATAGCCCATTTTTTAACGCTTGAGTGGGGACACTTACTGTGACGGACGGAAAACTACGGAACCCTACACTGAGCGTCGCCCGACACGCTCTTGGCCGGTTTTTTTCTATAGTAATCAACGCATTTGCTATCGGAAACACCCCGTACGTGTAGGTAGGTAAGCATGCCAATGCCAACACATTTGATCCCTTCTGAAGAATCAAGTTACGTTGCAGATTTCCCGTGATAGGTAGGTATGTTATGAGTTATGACGAAAATTGACATATCACGGTCTGGTGGATGAGGAATTGAATAATTATAAATGTTTTTTACTGCCTTCAAAAAAGGAGGTTGTCGATTTGTCTCATGGTTCTAATTTAGCGTCTGTTAGTGATATTGATATACCGTAAAATGGGGTGAGTAGAGATCGCGAGGAGAGTTGGGTTATGAATGGGGAGAGAAGGGATGAAAGGGGGGATCCAACTCACCCCAACTACAACGGACTACGGGGTGAGGTGGGATTTCGTTAGTATCGTTAAAGTTATGAAATGGAACTACCCAAAATCATTAAAAAAAACTAAAATACAAACGTCCGGAACACTTATTATATACAACATTCAGTTTGCATAAATATAAATAAAATGTTATCGAGGTGTGCGGATAGGTGGGGGTCAGGTTCGAAGGGAGAACACGTCCTTTTTACTCAAGCGTTTTATTCCGACTGTCTTAACCTAGATTACAATTATCTGCCCACTACACCACCGGGGCTAATAGGAAAAAAAATGTATTCTTACATATTTTTTTTTTTGTAAACACATCAAAAGAAATAGTACTTAATTACATTATTCAGACATGTCTGGAAAATAAGGATTAGATGCGTATACAGTATGATCTACACTTATTCAATAAACAATTTTACACGATTTTTATGAATAGTTTCATTTTTTCCCTTATTTAATATTATTATATTTGGCCCTTGATCTTCTACTACTTTAAATGGGCCGTTATACAATTTGCTCAATTTTTTTCCCGTTTCATTTTTAATTAAAACTAAATCATCTTTCTTATAAACAAATGGAAGAACATTTCTGTCATATAAGCTCTTATTTGCTAACTTACTTTTTAACAAATGCTCTCTTGCTTCCTTATGCGCTAACTGTAATCTATATCTTAACTCTAACATGTAGTTGTTTGGATTATACAATGGATCCAAAGTATCGCTTAAATTGCTAGGTATTCGACATTCTTTACCGAAAACGAGCTCGAATGGTGAATATTTAGTTGAACTATGTATAGTGGTATTGTAAGCGAAACACCAGAATGGTAGCCAGTGGCTCCATGTGTCTGCGTGTTCGTCACAATAAATTCGTAAAAATGCTCCAAGATGTTTATGCATATTTTCAATAGCACCGAGTGATTGGTGATGGTAAGCCGTCGATTGTAATTTTACGATTTTTAGTAATTTACATACCTCTTGAAATGTCGACGACGTGAACTCTGTGCCTCTGTCGGTGGCGATGACCTTGGGTATACCGTACCTTAATATGAAGTTGTTAACTAAAGCTCGCGCCACGCTGACAGTGTCCTTGTTACGTAATGGGTATGCTTCAATATACTTACTAAGTTCACATTGTATAGTTAGGATGTAGGTAAATCCGTCCACATCGGTCTCTAAAGGTCCGACTACGTCCAAGAATATCTTCTCCAAGGCCGCTGTAGCTGTGGATGTTATTTGCATTGGTTCTCTGTTTTCCCGCGAATATTTCATATGCTGACATTTACTGCATTTTCTAACGAAATTTCTAACTTCCTGCTCCAGCTCGGGCCAGTAGTATTTTCTCTTAATATTGTTTATCATTCGACGTATACCGGCGTGTCCACACGTTGGCAATAAATGGTAATCGTTCAAAATTATAGTTTTTTCTTTTCTGTCAATTATTCTTTTTACATTGCTGAGAATGTTTATGCGTGGTCCGGACCACTCTTTATTACTCATTATCTCTTCACTGAGATTCTTTAAAAATAACGCGTTATTTAGTGTCTTTATTATACATACTTCTTCAATATTTATTTTTTTACAAAACACGCTTAACTTATTCGCAAAATCGGCTCGCGTATAGTGCGACATACTTATAGCTAAGGTTTATGTATATAATTGACTTTTCTTTTATGTATGAAAAACATTCGTGTTCCATTGTAATTTTATTCTTCGTTCGTAAGTTGTCTAAATCCGAGCTCGAGATAAAATCTAACTCAACGGAATTGTTCGGTTTTCTTAATATTTCCGAAATTGGAGGTTGATCAGGCCTCGCATCAATGGGTATATTAAGATCCGTAGCGTTTCCGGAACTCGTATTTTGTTGTAATGCTCTTTTACTTTGCGCCCTTGTCATTACTAAAACTCGTTTTTCTATATTTTTTAATTCATCCGAAGTGATGGTCACCCTACTCAATGCGTCCGCGCCTACGTTATCTTTGCCCCTTATGTAAACAACTTTGTAATCGTATTCTTCGAGTTGTAGTCTGAATTTAATTAAACGGCTGGATGGGTCTTTCATACTAAAAAGATATAATAATGGTTTATGGTCAGTCATGATGGTGAAATATTTACCAAATAAATAAGGTCTGTAGTGCTTTACACTCCAGGTCACGGCTAATAGCTCCTTGTGTATAGTCGGGTAATTTAATTCGGCTTTATTTAGGGTTCTACTTGCGTATGCTATCGGTCTCAAATCTTTGTTGCACAAAACAGATCCGATGGCCTTCCCGGAGGCGTCTGTTTGAAGGACAAATTCGTTACTATCTGAAAAGTCAGGGTACTGCAGGATTGGTGGGGATATTAATTTTTCTTTTAAAGACATAAATGCCTGTTTACATTCGTCTGTCCAGTTAAAAGTAACATTTTTCCGACATAATCTATTCAATGGCAAAGTAATTGTGGCAAAACCTGGTATAAATTTCCTGTAATAATTACAAAAGGCGACGAAACGTCTAACCTCGTCTATCGTTGTAGGTGCTGGATAGTCTTTTAATACTCTAGTTTTTTCAGGATCGGGCAAGACTCCTTGGGCTGACACTATGTGGCCTAAATATAAAAGTTGTGTTTTGAGAAATTCACATTTTTGAGGATTGACCTTCAAGTTTACCTTTCGCAACCGTTGCAATACATCGGTTAAATTTTTATTATGTTGATCTATATTTCTACCGAATACCACGAGGTCGTCCATGTAGATAAAGCATTTTTCATATGATAGTCCCGACATGGCTATTGACATAACACTTGAAAAGGCGCTCGCACTGAGCTTCAATCCCATGGGGAGGCGTTTCATGCGGAATTGACCTTGACTTGTTGAAAAAGAAGTGATGTTTCTACTGTCTTCGTCTAAAGCTGTTTGGTAGTATGATTGTTGTAAATCTAAATGGCTGAAATAGATTGCTCCTGACAATGAGTCCAGAATTTCTACGATATTTGGGAGAGGGAATTTATCGTCTTGAATTACATTATTAACTTTCCGATAATCTATGACCAATCTCCATTTTTTTGTGTTGTTGTCGGATTTTTTTGGGACTAAAAGGATCGGGCTATTCCAATCACTGCTGGCGGGCTCTATAATATCTTCATCCAACATATTTTTAATCTGTCTACTTATCTCTGGTTTCATTGCTGTCGGTAAACGGTAAGGCTTCACGTACACTGGTTTCGTATTAGGCTTTACAGTAATACTTTGACTTAATATGTTCGTAGTTCCTAACTTGTCACCGTCCAAGTAAAAGACGTCAGCGTATTTTACACATATCGATTCTATAAGTTTCCTCTCAGTTGGACTCAAATGGGTTAACTTTAATGTTTCTAATAATCGCGTAGCTCTAGTTACCCCGTTTTCATGTTTTCGAAAATAAGAAACGTCATAATCTGTAATTGAGGTTAACTCGGGCGTGAAAACTGGTAATTGAATGTCCTTATCGCTGGTATTTAATATTTTAACCGGAATCCTATTATTTTTAACTGTTCCTATACTTCCTGCCAAAAATACATTCTGACGTAATTCCATTGCGCTTACTACATATTCATTTCTATGCGTAGGTAATAATGTATTTACTTTGATTAAATGTAAAGATTCGGTTCTCGCTGGTAAAGACAAATGAGTAGCGTTATCGCCATTTCTATGAATTTGCACCACACAAGCTTGGTTATTAAAATGCAAAGTTAGCAAGTTAGCATGTAAGTCGATGTTTGCACCGTACGTTCTCATGAAATCTAACCCGATTATGCCGTCCGCGTGACACGGCATATCATGCAAAACGTGAAACTTGTGTGTGAATGATCTCTCGTTACAATTCTCTAGTGATAAGTAAGCTATGTTCTTACAAGTGATGTTACCCCCTACACCTGTGATAACTGTATTATTTTCTAGTAATGTGACATTATTTGGAATTTTGTCAATATGGATCAGAGATAGTGTCGCTCCTGTGTCGATAAGAAAAGACACATTTTGTCCTTGTATTTGGAAGATTACATAGTCTAAACCATCGCATGTCAATACTTTATGGACGAAAAAATTCTGACAGGTTGGGTTGATTGTCACTTACTTGATTTTCTTCCGTTGTTGCTACGGCTGTGTAAATATTTTGTTGGTATCCGTGATTGCCTCTTGGACCGCGGTTTCCTGCTGAATAACCGCGCGTTGCTCGCCCCCTGTACTGTTGGTGGTTGTTACTCCTGTACCTGTTAAAATTATTAGGTACCCAGTTGCCCATACGATAGTGCTGGCTGTTATAGCCACGATTATTCCACCGTCCACGGTAATACTGGTTGTTGTATCCGCGTCCACTCACCTGGAATCCTCTCCTATTTCCTCTCATATTCATCACGACGGGCGCGGGCTGGCTGTTGTCCTCGTCCTGGGCCGCCTGCACTGCCTCCTTGAGCTCCTTATAGTTCCTGGCTGCAATTATAGTTCCTAACCTCCTGTTACGCAAACCATCAGCGAATTTCTTTATTGCTAAATTTTCGTTTATCGGTCTCAGGATTTCGCAAGCCTGTGCATTGTTATCAGACTGCGTAATTGTGAGATTCGTAAACAGTTCCTCTATTTTGTCTCCATATTCCGAAATTGTTAAATTGCTTTGCGTAATGTTATTCAATTGCAGTAACAAGGAATTAGCTGATTTTTTTGGGAGTAAATATTTTTTTATATCAGAGATTAACTCTGTCACTCTGTCGTAGTTCTGGCTTAATTTAATTTTTGCATTTTTGTTCAGTCTAGTCTTTAGCACAAACGAAATCAACAATTTCTTGTTACTTGCCTCTTTCAACATGCTATCCATCATCTCTATACCCTCAATAATTCGTTCAGTTGTGTCCTCTTTACCATCATACAACGGAATCATGGAACTGACCTCTTTAAGGTCAAATTTTTCCGCCATTGTTGCTTGTTTTCGGATTTCAGAAGTATCACTAACGGTGTAACTTAATATTTTATTATAAACCTTATCTATTTTATCGCATATCACATCGGAAATATATTCTGAGAATCCTTCGGACACTTCTGCTGCACTTATACCTGATTTAACTAACTCTAAATAATGCGAGTAGGCAGCATATATAGTCTTTGCCTCTTTTATTTTTTCGATCCCGACATTTTGGGAACGTCTGGTTGGGCCTAATTTACGTAAATCTACTTGAAGTTGTATCAATTTACTTAAAACATTACTTAGCTCTAGTTCCATACGTACAGAAGAAATAAGTAAAAATTAGTACATAATTATACGTTACGTATTTCCGCGCACTTTCACGTATCACATTTCCACTCACGGCTTACAGCTCGTCAACTCCAACATCGGTCGTCCTGGTGCCGTCCTCGCCCGGCTGCTTGCGGCTCCGTCCCGAAAGTCTTACTCGAATGCGTCTTGCCATATCACTACGGATTTCCTTCTGAATCCATTTATGATGACACTTTTTATATTTGTAGAAGGCGAAGATGAGTACAGCAACTGCGATTATTACTAAAATAGATGTTAGTAACACATTGTTGACGTGCAAGTGCTCCGCATGTTCGGCTATCCCTTGGCCTTCGTTTGAGCCAGCGGCATTTTGCGTTATGATTACTTCCTTTTCTTCTTGTTTTGAATACGATTTTCCCATCGTGCTGAATAAACCAACTGTTTAACTGCAAACTTATAATCGAAATGTCCTTGATGACAATATAGTCCGCTTTTTATTTATATTCACAGAAATGTTCGCGTGTGCACTTATTTCGTCACTGTTAATTTTGTGAATATTGTTCTTGATTAGTTGATTGATAGATTTAATTGCACAACACGGTTTTCGCGAGAGTCCAAGCGCTAATAATTTAATAAATCCATTGCATATTGAAAATGCTGACGCGCGCTGTGCCGCGGTATAGACCCGGCGTGCCGCGTCTCCCGGTCACGGTCGCCATGTGCGGATAGGTGGGGGTCAGGTTCGAAGGGAGAACACGTCCTTTGAATGCCAGTTTTGACCCTACTCAGCCCGTTTTACGGTACCTACTTACTTAGGTACAGTCGACATCAAAAATATTTGTTTAAGTACAGTACATTTTTAAAAGTAAAGTACTACAATGTCAAAATACCTATCTATTGTGCAACTTTCGTCAATTTTAATTAATGCATAAATACGGTTCAAGGGTAATAATCTTAAAAATACACGCACGGTATCATAATCCACGGAATAATAAACGAAAATTGTTTGTTATTCCGTGACAGAATCTTAGTAAAATTGTAACTAGTAGCTTAGTAAAACGGGCCACTGGTTATGTAAGTATTTCCGATATCTATCTATAGCTTAATTTACCCGGAACCAAAGCAAAGTTTAGGTAGGTAAGCGATACAATCAAAAGCCCTTCCGGCACCTTTCGGGTAGCTTAACGCTATAGGTATCTGTATTATCCCATGACCTTGACCTGGTGGGGTGTGTAATATGCCGTGTCAAGGCTTTTGTAGCTTCGGCATGCTGCTGGTGAAATTACAAAAACGTTCCAATGCTTTTACTCCATGGGTTAAAATAGCAAATCAACGTTAATGTTCTATTTTTACGCTAAGCCAAAGCCAAGCCTCCTTGCGTTTATTTAACCCATTAGGTCGTTTTAGTTGGAATTCGTGAATGAAGTGATGTTTGAATGAGATTAATAAAATTGATTGTCCGCAATTATTGGATCAATTTGTTTCCGAGCTCCGTCCCGAATGCCTCGCAACCTTATTTCTCCGCTCTGCCTCCGCTCAGACGCACTGTGTCCGGCAGCAACTCGCCTATTCCGAGGTTATACAAAATGCTAAATGCATGCTGTCATGAGACGGATATACACTTTGACCCTATAGTTAGATTTAGGAGAACTGTTCGCGATTGCCAATCCGGGTTAGGTTAGTTTTTCAGGACCTCTCTGTTAGTATGCACTTAAATTGTCATGGGTACATATTTATTCACGTTTTTTCCTTTTTTCACTCACTTTAACCTTTAACGCAATTATCTAACATGATATATAGACCCCTTAAGTTGTGGAAAATGTGTTATTACATTCAAGGTTGTTTTTTAGGGAATTTCGAAAATTATTGTTTTTTTGTAATTTTAGTTTTCTCACTGCCTTTTTCGTAATATTCACGTGGAGTTGACTTTCAATGATAGTTACATCTACAGTGCATTCATCCTTACTTGTCTTATTTGGTAAACAACATTCCTCAAAATGGATCTTTTTAGACTACCTATAGCAGCTATTTTATCGTAAAAAAGCGTTGCTAGACAAAAAAATCGTGAAGTCATGTCCGAAAAGTCGTCTCGGCATGATTTAATAGTCAAAAAATTGATATTCTATCCTAAAAAGAATTATTAGTAAACCTAATAAATAATAGTAATATATGCGACTGATCCATAATGAGAGGCCTTAAAATATGAGTGTGGTTTTATGAAACGAGCGTCAGCGAGTTTCATAATAGGATCACACGAGTGTTTTAAGGCCTTATTATGTACAGTTGCATACACTACTTTATCTACACACATATCATAAGTCCTACCTAGTAGTAAGTAACAGCAAAAAACCAACAATAAAATGACAACAGCAATGGCGGCAATTCGATCACTTCGATCATCATCCGTCATGACATGACACTCATGACGAATGTTTTTTTTTTAATCATAGACAAACGAATGTAGTCCCTATACTCGTATCACTCGAGATCAAATGTCGTATGGTTTGTATTAAAAAACGTACTGAATTGACGTTTCGTATCGATAACTGTTTTAAATCTATGGATACTAGAATAGATACCCACTTGAGTTTTGACAGCTGTTCCAAATTTAAACTCATAACGATACAAAATCAAAAATCTGTACTGTAATGACATTACAGTACAGATTTTACCTACTACCACAGACAAGAAAGTTCTCATAGTAAAATCGGTTGTAGTAATGCTGGTCATTTGCTACGGTTTCTGAACGCATTTTAGAGCACTAATGATATGTGCGTAGATTAAATAAAATTACTTGACTGGTAACCGTACCTGATTGGTGGCCCTGCTATTATGTATGTAGTACCCACAAAATATATCTCGTAATAGTAAAAGTTCTAGTTTCGTTATGCGTGACAGGTGGGGTACCTAATATAGGTGCGATTCCCACCGAACGGGCCGGGCCGGAGCGCGCCTGAGCGCATTTTACAAGTTGCCAAAGGGATTTGAAGCTCTAATACAAACGTTACATTTCATATTTAATTGGATTTGCGTCCGGTTGCCTCCTCGCGGACGTGGACGGCTGTGCTTGGCTGTCGTCGCATCTGACCGGCTCCGCCCGCCTTTTGCCTGCTGCACGCAAAAACGCGGTTGGCTATCACTGGGTCCTGACGCATCCGTTGCGATGCGGCGCCACGCGCCCCGGGCCGGCCTGTTCGGTGGGAATAGTACATAAGGCGCAAGAGCGCTTAAAGAAACAGCCCAGAGGTCAGTTTTTGACATTATAATTTCCAATTAGGCAGATACCTATAGATCCTACTCTACTTATTTCAAACTTAGATTAAATGGTCAATATAATCAAAAGAGTTCATTTAAATTAATATAATAGCATTCCTCTTTTAATAGTTTACATAGTTAGGTAGGTAGTTTTATTAATAATTCAGTTTTTCCCTTTAAGTATCTGTTATGTTAGAGGTAACTAGGTAATTAGCTAGTATAGGAACTAACTTTTTTAAGCGGTCGTAAACAGACATAATGCTAAGCTAGTTGGTCGTTAACCGGCCTCACGACCCTATCTAGAATTTACAAAGGCTATATTTTATCACGTGGCTCTGCCAGAGTTCTCTTTAGGTACCTACTCAGCCAGTATATTGTATAAACAACGCGACGAAAAAACCATCAGATTAGATATACCTACGCTTAAACGTTTTTCATTGAAGCTTGGTGCGTGTCACACGAACCAAAACACAATGAAAACAGTGTAGGTACCCTATTGCCAACTGCCCTAATTGCGTGTTCGCAAACTTATTTGCGAAGCTATGGTAGCCCAGCGGTTCAGGCATGCGGCTGGCAAACGGCGTTCGTGGGTTTGAATCCCGGCTCGTACCAATGAGTTTTTCGGAACTTATGTACGGAATATGATTTCATATTTACCGTTAGCTTTTCGGTGAAGGAAAAACATCGTGAGGAAACCTGCATACATCTGCGAAGAAATTCAAAGGTGTATGTGAAGTCCCCAATCCGCACCGGGCCAGCGTGGGGACTACTGCCCATTCCCTCTCATACATGAGAGGAGGCCTGTGCCCAGCAGTGTGACGTATATAGGCTGATGATGTGTGTGATGTGAAACTTATTTGTGAAAATCAAATACTAAGGTAAGTAGGTAACTATTTCATTCGGCCTCACTAAAACTTAAGTTTACCTAATTTTAAATAGGTATACCTATTCGTTTCCATTTCCAATGCCCATTTTCCTACTATATCGCGGTAATTACACAATAACAATGAAACAACGTTGGAGTCCGTAGCACGCAAATAAAATAAATTAAAAACAAACGACATCCAACGACTTGAACTCACCCCGGTATAAAAGATCCGTTGGTTTGCGTCAGATACTTATGCCTCTCCCGCCCGCTCACGTCCGTCCACATTTTTAAAGTTTGTTTATTGTATGTGTGTTTTGTTACGGCATCGCGACATGGGCGCCACGAGAGGGCTCACCCGTGACTGGCTCTGACACCGCCGAACAAGACAAGCCTATCGAGTGCAAAGAAAGGGTCGAGCTAGTGAGCTGGGAATGCGCGCGCAAAATAACCGTCGCAGTATACGTACCTAAACATAGATTCGTATAAATTTACGATTACTGCTAGCTTAGGGCATATACAAACTCTCGCATATATTTATTTTTTATTTATTCATGCTGTAAAAATTCTTTCAATACACGAAATAAAAATAAAATAGCAACTAAAAAGTTTCGTGTTCGTAAAGTGTATACAAGTCTTTTTCGGGTCAATGCATCCATTAAACTAAACTAAACTAAACATTTTTATGTACCTATAGGTAATAAATTGCCTAATGAACTTTCGTATCTACCCTTTCCAGCTCTGTAACTTGACAAAAACATCGATGTCAAAGCACTTTATTACAATATTTTTCCTACAGTAGTGAAACGCCTTTGATGTCGGGCGACGCCGCCACTCGTGTAAGTACCTACTTTCGCTGTTCCGCGTGGAATTGCCAGGGTTGTCACAAAATGAAAAATACAAATAAACGTTATTAGGTGAAATGATTTATTTACATGTGAGATTTTGTTATAAAGATTTACATTCACGCTGAATATAATTAAACTGTGTTTCATTAATAAATAACTACCTTAATATCGCGCGGTAGGTTTAATAAACGTAATTAGGGTCATTACGCTGGTTACGCGACCACCTTCGGTTAGCGACCACCTGAAGGAGAAGGTTTTTTCTATTGAAGATAACATCCATTTTACAGACCCTATTGAGACAATTAGTTGTGCATGCATTTTTTTGTTTTTTCTTAGAATATAAATACACTATATATATTATTTCCAACATAGGTTGCAGTTAGTACCTACGTAATTAACGAAATTAAGTATACAAACTTACCTGCATCACGGGGAAATCTATGAAATTTTAAATCCTTATTTAATGTTGTTGTTGAGGGACATCCGTACACGGAACAGGTGCGCACCATTGTATGTACCTAATAAAATCATTCGCCGCCACTGCTCACTCAACTATAAAACATGTAGCTACGCTACGCGCCTGCCTTGAAGGTAAGACAACACAAAACGTGTGCGTTTGTGGCGGTGGCCCGCGCCGCCCGCTTCCCCGTGACATCCCCCACTGTTGCTCTGCGCAAGTATTTTCGTTGCCCAACTGATTAGCCTTAGCCTAAGCAGAGCTAGCTACCAAATCGGTCATGTGGCTTCAGCTGCATTGAAACTCTGTTAGCTACTTCCCTGAACAACCTTTCCGATAATCTTCGTGCTGGCAGGCCGCGAGCGGTGGGTGCGGGTGTAGTGGAGTGGGGAAAAAATGGGAAAAATGTGGGCTCGGGGACTTTTTTTTTCAAACAGTTGCTCTGTACTCCCTGTGCACCCAAAAAAAAAAAACGGTCGGGTGGTGGGAAGGGGTTGCCAGCGTTAATTAAAAATACCAATATAATAATAATTTTCATGTGGTCTCAGCTGTATTGGATATTTTTCTGACGCGAGATTAATTAATATGTAAGCTCCAAAAATAGCCATGAAAAAATGTCGGTGTAAGGTATCGAACAAAATTGTTGAAATAGTTTGGATTTCGTTCAAAAATGTGCTGCGGGAATCGACGGAGAGCTAGCGACCAAATCGGTCATGTCATGTTGCTTCAGCTGTATTGAAACTCCGTTAGCTACTTCCCTGAACAACCTTTTCCGATAATCTTCGTGCTGGCAGGCCGCGGGTGGTGGGTGCGGGTGTAATGGGGTGGGGAAAAATGTGGGCTCAGCGACTTTATTTTTTTTTTGAACAGTTGCTCTGTACTCCCTGTGCACTACACCCGCACCCACCGCCAAAACTTCGTTTGTGTAACTCCGTCTCTGTCGCACTTGCTAGTTCGAGCGACAGAGACGGAGATATTCGAACGAAGTTCGTTTTCACTTCGCGGTAGCCCCTCAGGCAAGTAGCTAACGGAGTTTCAATACAGCTGAAGCCACATGACCGATTTGGTCGCTAGCTCTCCGTCTAGATGTAGTTAAACTGTGGTCAAACGTTGGGTTGACATGTAATCTTATAATACCATGGATGCAAAGAATACATGAATTGAATTGAATTGAGGAATATCTAGCTGACAGAAATACATGGCCCCCGACTAGAACCTAAAGTAGCTTTACTTAATGATTCATAATTTAATAGTCATTGTATCACGCTTATCTTATGGAGCTAGATCACTCAGTTCCTATGGTCTTTAGGAATTTCGGAGAATAATAAACTAAGATTGCTTTCAAGTTTCAAGATCTACATCAGAGGATACCGTGGGACCTTAACTGTGTATGGGTCTGACTGAAACTGAAAATTGCTTGCTGCGACTCCTATGAAAATCGATATCTGAGGATCCGCATGGGCCTAAAATAGGACTTTGTCATCAAATATGCCACAAATTTCATCAACACAGTGTATCCTTAGGAACTAAGATATCTAGTAAAAAAAATACAAATACCAAATGTCGGTGATTAAATTAATAAGTAGTTTTTTTTTATATGAGTGTATTATTAAATCACGGTCTATGGCTACATCTAAATCAGAACTTAGAAAATGGTCGCATCTACTGCACATTTACATACTCTTTGATTTTCCAAGATGGCGGCCTGATTGGAAGACATCAAGAAAAAAGGTTCTGGGTTGCCAGTCTATACGTAGTAATAGTAAGTCAATGAGGCGAGTATATTGTAGCCGTACATTACATGTTTGACAGCCGTCAACGTCAACGTCAATTTAATTTAATTAAACTTACTGAAGACTAGGCAGTATGGCCCATGGTCTTAGCCTGTCCGAATGGACGAATTAAAAAAAAAAAAAAAAATTAATTTAATTAATTTCTGTGTGTTTTTTTTTTGGCGGGAACGTTGAAAGTGATAGGCGCGCTTGATAAAATATTTTATTGTAAATTAATTTTAGGTGTTAATTTGTACATATTTAGTCTTAATTTTAATTTTAATTCATAGTTGATTTGGTTATCGGTTTGGTGCGCTTCCCCAGTCATGGGGAAGCGTACGGGAAAGCGTTCTCGGTTGGAGGGCTTGGAGCCGGAGCCAGATCTTCAATCTGAAAGTAGTTCTGATGCGGATACAGGTGCGCCCTCGGAGCGCATACCTGCAAAAAAGAAGACTAAAGAAGATGACAAAGAGAAGTATACTCCTTTCAGGGCCAAAAGTTATTACAGGTTGTACGACGAAAATTCAGCTAAGAAAGAATTTATTGTTTTTCTGAATCACAGAGAGGATGGCCACAAATTTTCTGACAAAGATAGACTTGCTTTGTCCAATGCAATCCGAAAGCATTGCGTGTCGGGCGTGATGCATCTAAGAACAATTAATGCATACAAAGTTGGGATTATGTTCGATCTCCCAAATCACGCCAATGTCTTCCTAAAAAATGAAAAATTATTAAATGAAATTCACATGAATGCTTCAATCCCAGCATCTGAGACCGAGGTTACGGGTGTTCTCACTTCAGTGCCGATTGATTATTCGAATCAGAAGATTTTCCAATTAATAGCTTCCAGTAAAAAGGTGATAAGCGTAAGACGGTTTATGCGGCGGGTAAAAGACACGCTGGGTATCGTCTCAATGGTTCCAACTCAGACGGTTGCCGTGACTTTTGCCTCTGTACAGTTGCCTGAATATGTAACACTTGACCATTGGAGGCACGAAGTAGGGATCTATATTCCTCCAGTAAAGCAATGCCTTCGTTGCATGAAATTTGGTCATATAGCAAAGTATTGTAAAAATAATGAAGTATGTTCAATTTGTGCTGAACCTCATAATTTCAAAAATTGTAATAAGGTTAAAACACAATGCGCAAACTGTGGTGGGGATCACGTGGCTATATCTGCTGCATGTCCAATTAAAAAACAGAAAATTGAGGAAAATAAGTTAAAATCACGTAGTGCTAAATATTCCGATTTGTTTTGTGACGTTGCATTTCCGCAGCTCGGCTCAAAATATATTGACACCCATCTAAGTAATCTGACCAAATCTGACAGATTTATGAATCTACTTGTGGAAGCTATAGTTAAAATTTGTGCTGATAAAGAAACGCCAATAAATTCTAACAATATAAAAGAAACACTTAAAAACACTTTCAGGAAACAACCTTAATTTTTTTCTTTATGGACATATTGAACATAGTGCAGTGGAATGCTCAGAGTATAATAAGCAATAGGCTAATCTTTACTAGATTCTTATATGAAAATAACATTCACATAGCAATAATTTCTGAAACCTGGTTAAAACAACATCAAAAATTTTCAATTAAAGGATACAATGTCATTAGAAATGACTGTGGTAATAAACATAATGGTGTAGCAATACTTATTCATAACAATATAGTATATTCTAATATTAAAACTTATTTTGACAATGCTCTACAAAATATCTGTGTACAAATAATTATAAACAACAAGCAGTTGAGTGTAGTAAGTTTTTATAGTCCATCAAATTCTGATCCCCCATTTAATAAAAGTAAATTTGATGCTTTGATAAAATCTATTCCGCAGCCAATGCTTTTTGGAGGCGATCTAAATGCTCATCATATGTCATGGGGCTGTGTTGATACATTGCCTCGAGGTAGAGATGTCTTAGATATTATTGATGGCAATGACTTGGTTCTTTTAAATAATGGTCAAACTACTACAACTGGTTCTTCTTCTTGGCGTCCTAATGCTCTGGATTTAACTTTTGTTTCTCCATCATTGGCACTTTCATGTGATTGGTCTGTTATGGATTGTCCTCTTGGCAGCAGTTATCATTTGCCTGTAATGATAAAAATGATAATTGGTAATGAAAATAGCTCACAAAGTAACCCAATATGTAATAATGTACATTTGCCCATTCACCCAAATTACAAACAGGTGAATTGGAAAATGTACAGGCAATCAGTTGATTTTTGTTTGGCTAATATTGATTTTGAAAATATGTCTTCGATAGATGCGCTCAATCTGTTTTGTAATATTTTGCGATCTACTGCTGTAGAGTCCATCCCTAGACATAGGTCTTTGAATAGTTCTAATACGTGTACACCAAAATCTTTGAAATTTCCCCGGCTGCCTTGGTGGAATCAAAAGTGTTCAGAAGCTGTACTTAATTCAAAACATGCTTATATAAAATTTAAAAGTGAACCTAGTGAAGAGAATTATATAGAATTTAAAAGACTTCGAGCTCTTAAAAAGCTTGTTCTTAAGACTGAACGGCGTAATAGTTGGATAAATCTGTGTAACTCATTTAACCGGTGCACTCCTTTGACATTAATATGGAATTACATGCGGAAATTTAATAAAACATTCATTTCAAAACACGCTAGTAATAATAGTTGGATATCAGATTTTCTTAAGAAATACACTCCTGATTTTGTGCTTAATGAGTCTTTAAATTATGTTCACACAGAAAATGATAATGATAAGTATCTTACTGAACCGTTTTCTTTGCAAGAGCTTAAATCTGCCCTATTTTCAAGAAGAGATACATCCTTTGGTCTTGATGGAATACCATATATTTTACTGAAAAATTTAAGTTCACAAAATCTAAAGACCTTTTTAAACATATTAAATCAGCTGTGGGAAGAAAACTTAATTCCTGATGATTGGAAAACAGATTGCTTGGTCCCAATTTTAAAGCCTGATAAAGATAAATTGTTACCCGACTCATATCGACCTATAGCACTCACATCTTGTGTAGGAAAGGTTTTTGAACAGCTTCTAAAGCAACGGTTGGAATTTTTTGTCGAACAAAATGGTCTGTTACCCTGCAATCAGTTTGGTTTTCGTAAAGGTCGGTCTTCTCGTGAGAGTATTTGTCAGTTGCAACTTGATGCACTTAACAGCATATATAATAATCAGTATCTTCTTTCGGTATTCTTTGACATTGCAGGTGCATTTAACAGTGTCAATATTTCCGTTTTATGTAGAGAGCTGTCAATGATAGGGTTACCTGGCAAAATAATAAATTTCTTACAAATGTTTTTAACAAACAGGAAGGTTTTTGTTAAATTTAACAATCACTTATATGGCCCAAGATTATCTTCTTTAGGGGTTTGTCAAGGAGGTATCTTATCCCCTTTAATTTTTATTTTGTACATTAGGAGACTAAATCTTATTCTAGGAACAAAGGTTAAAAATCTGCAGTATGCAGATGATTTGGTTGTTTATGTGTCAGGATCTGATTTAAATCAATTAGCTTTGACTATTAATGAGGCATTAATCAACTTACATAAATACTTTGCTTATCTGAACTTAGATGTAAATTCGACTAAAACCAAAGTTTTTATTTTTGGTCGCAAAAGCATGTGTTTGCCCACAGTTTTGTACAATGACATATCACTGCCTATTTCATATGATCTAATAAAGTTTTTAGGTGTTATATTTACTTCAAAACTTTCCTGGATAAAATATGCTGACAGTATTATAACCAAAGCTAACAAAGCATACAATGTGTTAAAATCGCTGTGCGCCACTTCATGGGGTGCAGACCCCAAAATTTTGTTAATCTTGTATAAGTCTCTAGTTCGAAGTCATTTTGAATATGGTTTTCTATGTTTTGCTGGAGATGATAAAATTGTAAATTCATTAGATAAAATACAAAACAAATGTATGCGGACAATACTGGGTGCATTTAAAACTAGTCCTATCGCTGCTATGCAAATTGAATCGAATCTTCCTCCTATTCATATTAGATTTCGTTATTTAAAAGAAAGATTTATTTTAAAGTTATACAGCTTGCCTAAGAACGATCTTCTTCACAACTTGATTTATTTCCAATCAGCGCCTTTTCAAAGGCACATGTATGTTCTTCAGGATTTTACTTCTTTCTTTCACTCTTTGCAGGAGTTAAATATACATCTTGATAATGACCTTCTTCCCTGTTACACAGGCTCTTTTAAGAGTAAATATCCCGATATAAAAATTGTAATAGATTCAAAGCTAACTTCCAAAGAGGAGGCTTATTTATTGTTGTCAGAATGGTCTAATTGTAAATTTATTTATACGGATGGTGCCAAAAATAATAATGCTGTTTCCTTTGCAATTTATCAACCTGAAATTAATAAAGGTATTGGGTTTAATATCAATAAAAATGCAAGTATCTTTACCGCTGAAGCAACTGCCATCTTATTTGCTTTGAAACATGTTAAAGAACATAATCAATATAGTAAAGAATGGGTCATAGTAAGCGATAGTATGAGTGTATTAATAAGTTTATCGAGTAACAAAATGAATGCTAGCACTTGCTATCTAATTTTTTCCATTAAAGAATTATGGTTAGAACTATCTTTAATTGGTATTAAAATAGATTTTGTATGGGTTCCGTCTCATAAAGGAGTTTCTGGTAATGAAAACGCCGACTACCTAGCTAGAACTATTGCTAATGCATCTGACTTGTCCCTGGTTCCCGACAGCAGGGACTTAGCTGTGACCTTGCCATATTCTGATATTATAAGTAATCTAAAACAGCGTATGACTGTTCTTTGGGGAAGACATTGGTATCATTTTACAGAAGTTGAGAATAAGGCTCATTTGTATGCTTTGTTAGATAACCAAGTTAATAGTAAGCCTTGGTTTTGTAAGTTTAAAACTTACATGCATCGTAGGTTTTACACCATAATTACTCGTATGCGCATTGGTCATTGTCGTTTAAATTTTCATCTCCATCGTAAAAACTTTGTCTCTTCCCCTTATTGCGATCATTGTCAAAAGCAAGAGGTTCAGTCTATAGATCACATTCTGTTTAGTTGCTCATCCTTTGGCATTCAGCGCCTAGTGCTGATGGATGAGTTGCTTGAGATTTATGGAGCTTCTAATCGAATCCCGCTTTCAGTAACTGATTTGTTGAAGGAGTCGTCTACTTATTTACCTTTGTTTAATTTTGTACATAATACTGTGTGTATGCTGTAAATATGATGCTAAATTTAAAACTTGCTTAAAATTGTATATATTTTTATTGAAGCATTGTACCTATATTTTGTTGGTCAAATGACTTTTTGGAATGTCTGGATGAGGTGTAAGCTTTTTTGAAGAGCTAAATATTGGATTTGACGTTTTTATTGGAACATACTCAAGACTTTATTACTGGATTTGACTTCATGAATTGGATTGGAACAACTGAAGACTTATTTTTTGGATTTGACACATATGTTGATAATACTGATGACTCAATATCTAGATTTGTTCATATGAATTGGAAATAACTGAAGACATATTTATTGGACTAGAGACTTCTGATTTGAAACTACTGAAGACGTTATTACTGGATTCGATCAAATGAAATTATACTTACTGAAGACTAGGCAGTATGGCCCATGGTCTTAGCCTGTCCGAATGGACGAATTTAAAAAAAAAAAAATTAATTTCTGTGTTTATGTTGTATGTGGTGCATGTATTGGTCACTTTTTAAATTTCTCTAAGCTTATTAATTAACATAAAGTTAAGCTGCTAATAAAAGAGTCATGATATCTCTTTTTGTCGATAAAGGAGTTGCATATGTTTGGAATGCAGCAGGTAAGCTGAAACGTATTCATAAAAGTTAATCTATTCTGTATGTTTTTCTCGCGAATTGGTTGATATTATAATACGTTATTTACAAAATCTGTCTCAGACTGGCATACCCTTCGCACGCAACATCGAATATGTGGCGCCCTCGTGGGAACTTTACCTTCTTTCCCAAGGCAGAACGATTTCATGGGTAAGTACCAGACTCAAAAGGAAAAATTCGGTTGACATAGATTAGGTCAGGATAGGGAGGGGTTGTACACTCGAAGAGAATCCTATGCTCAGCAGTGGGCTTATTACGGGCTGAAAACGATGATAGTACCATCATACATTTTACTGTTCTAAAATTTCCTAGTTTTATTCAGCACAATGCTTAAAACAAAAAAAAATTGTGCGGAAATAATACGAAAATTGAAATATGCCCAAAGGGGATATAATATATGCCATACAATTTAATAAACATTAATTTTATGTGTTTATACATTATTTAGTCTTAATGTGTCTTGCTTTCAGGATTACCAGTGGCCCTCATGTCTGAGGAAACAGGATTATTAGTGAATAAAGGAATATGTGAACTATATGAACTTCCAAATATTACTTGCAAGCCAAATAATATGAACAAACAAGATGCAAAAAATATGGAGGAAAAGTGAGTTATCTGTTCAGATTAATTGTCTGTTTCTTACATTATTATGTTAAATAATGTAACTGAATGCAATGTGTATGTTTATAACCACAGTTTTTACAATTAGTGTGTATTTTTAGAATATTAGCAGAGCAAACAGAAGCATTAAGAAAGCGGAGAATAGAACAGTTATCACAGAAAATTGATATTATTGTTGCTGGAAAAAGGCAAAAACTCATTTCAAAGAAAATTCCTGGTAAGGCTTTCTCATTCCTATTGTTCTTTTTTATCAATAATTATGTTAATTTAGATCATAATATTAATATTAAGATGTGCTTATAGTCCCTTAACAACCTGACAAATGCTCAGAATAACCTAAAAAAAACTTTTACCATCCCATGAGGGCATCTGCTTGGTGTACCCCTCACAAATAATTAAATGGTCAAAAGAGCATCTGCACAATGGCTTAGGCTCCGTGCACACTTCCACACAGTCCTGGACACCATTATTCTTTGACCGCAAAATACATGTGTAAATCTGTATTTTACTTTAAAATATAAATATACGAATATTATAAATGCGAAAGTGTCTCTGTCTGTCTGCTACCACTTCATGCTTAAACTGCTAAACCGATTAAGATGAAATTTGGAATGGAGATCGTTTGAATCCCGGGAAAGGACTTAGTATAGTTTTTATCCCTAAAATCTGTTATTTTGTTATTTTATTTTTTTGCAGTCACAGAAGAGAACTTGGATAAACAAGCATTGTTACAAGAAGAAATAGATAAGTTACCCCCTCTACTGCCGGCCCATGTCCTCATACATATACCTACACAGCACCATTTAGATTCAGGTAATACTGTCTACTTAACTATAGCATTTCTCAAACACTCCTTGCGAACGAGGCAATTAAAAGAGCACTCATTTTCTCAGCAATCTGCAGGTAAGCGCAACAGAGAGTGCAAAGAGGCACTCGGTTCCACTTTACATTGCCTCGCGCGTACCGAGTGTTTGGCAATAGGATTATGTAGGTGCAATTTAACCTTTCATCAGATTTAATATTACAAATTGAAATAAAGTATAAAAAAGCGGCCAAGTGCGTGTCGGACCACGCACAACAAGGGTTCCGTGCCTATTAAAAAGGTCGTATCTTTACTGAAATCATATGGCACTTACATCCTTTTCTTTAAGTAAGGCGGTTTTTTAGAAATATCTCGAAAACCTTTGAACCGATCTTGTTCAAAACAATTTGCATGATTTTTTTCATATTTTTGAAATATACGGTTCAAAAGTTAGAGGGGAGGGGGACACAATTTTAGTGACTTTCGGGGCGATTATCTCCGACTCTCTAATATGGTGCTTAAGGTCAAAAACACCGAGTTCATTTTTATGAAACATATATCTTGATGCAGGTTATAAGTTAACGCTATTAGCAACTACTGAAATGTAGCTAGAGCTGTCATTCTGGGGCCATGAACCTAGAATACTATGGACGGGCTGTACGTGTTGCCACGGTGAGGGACGGAAAAGCTCTTATGCAGCTAAATTAAGAACCGGTCCTAAAATGGCTGATGACTTATTGTCATAAACAACTTACTACGGGACGGGTAATGGTTTGTGTGGCACAACTTCATACTAAATCAGTTGTGGCAAATAAAAAAAAAGTGGAACTATGACAATGACAATGAATGATATTCCCCTGTCACACTTATAGAGATTTGTATGCTACCAGCTCGCTCGCACGTGGTATTATTATTACCATAGCCTGTCCAGAGTCCAGAGTATTCTTCGTTCATGTTCTGGGGCACATTTCTTGGCATATTTGTTTGACATTGTGCATCTAGTTCTATATACTAAATCAAAGGTTACCTACTCGTACAGATAACGGTAGTCTCACTTTTTCAACTAAACTGCGTGATACTGATAATAGTGGGTGTGCTATTGCAAGATACCTTGCACTTTTTGACTATGCGCTGAAACTTGGGACAGTTGATCCTTAGGTGGTCTTGAGTGGATTCAGACCGGGAGCCATCGAGAGCCACCCCGCATTTAGGGGGGAGAGGGGGGGGAAGTTCGACTCCGCCGCGCTTTATTTAAAGCCACTTTTTTCTGAAACTATACACACCAAGACAAGTATTATATCATTTTCGGATAAATAAAGGATAAGGAATCTATTTTAAGAACCAAAATATTACATTTTGGAACAAAAAAATACAATAAAGTAGAAAAACATATAAAGCCTAAATTATTTTTAATCTATATTACTAAAAAAAAATAGTTTATATGTGCTTATATATATAACACGCTCCACTGCAAAGACACTGGAAGGAATTCAACGACACCTCATATATCAAAAACCATCAATCCGTATGGACTCTAGCCCGTGAAATAGAATTTTCATGTCCACAATCCACATACAAACATACATGCATACGTAATGACATACTAGATATGACGAAAATCCCACGCAGCACCATCGGCGCGCCGATTTCTGTTTTGCGGGCGTGTCTGCTTATTTATTTTACACATTCAGTACTTAGCGAGAGTAGCGACCCTCATGTGTTTTATTATTCAACGGTCAGGTTGGCATCTATTTTAAATAATTAACCCTTTAATTCTCAAATGTGAAGTTTCTAGTTTCGCATGTTTTAGGGTGGTTTCCCTGCCGTGTCTACCTTCGACACCGACAAATCGACATCAAAAGTGTACCATGGAAATGATTCTAGCTATGAAAATGGTTCAGCACTGACGACTGTTCATTTGATGCATTATAGTTTTTCTGACTATCGGCGTTCTACGTTCAATGTACCCCGCTCACTGCCACTTAAGTTTAGCGATTCGAAGGGCTATCTTGATCGGTTACCTTGCTTCCGCTGCGGTAGCCCGATTTCTGATGCGATCACGCAGAGAAACTCCCAGCATAAACCTCTCCCTTGACATTTGGGTGACTTTGAGCTTTCTTGTGAGGCTCATAGTAAGCGACCACGTTTCAGTGCCATATGTCATCACTGGCAACACACACTGGTCAAAGACTCGTCTTGAAACATTGCGGAATATTGGATGAAAATATGTGCCGTAGTTTCCAGAATGCTGCCCAGCCGAGTTGGATTCGCCAATTGACTCTTTTCGAAGTTAGAGAGGAGTCTGGGAGTTGGTACTACATGTGCTTTTAACATGATCTTTATTATCCTCCTTATCCATGTTCATTCTCAGACCAACTCGCTCGGAAGCTTTACTAAAAGGTCATCGAGCATCGTATTTAATTCCTCCATGGTCTCAGCCAAGAAGTCATAGATATCGTCAGCAAAGCGCAGGTGAGTGGTGTACTCGCCATAGATGTTGATACCTAGCCTTTTCCAATGATCCAGGGCTGACTATCCTCCCTATCCCTATCCTCTAAATCACGTCATCGCTATGCTGATGCCGTAGCTGGTCGATCTGTCGCAGCTGACCGGAGAGACGCGCCCTCAAGTGCGCGTGAAGTTCGGGTTCCTCCAAAGGAGAATCCTCCGCGCACCGATGTGGATAAGGAGGGTTTTACAACGGTGTCGAGGAAGCGCAAGCCGCGCAAGAGTCAGTGTGGTACTGTGTGCCTGCATTACTCCGCCACGGCTGATGATGTGGCGGAGTACGTTCGTCAGAAGACCGGCTTCTCGCTGAGGGTGTTCCAGCTGCGTTCGCGCCACTATGTGCACTTCAGCTCGTTTGTGGTGCGCGTGCCGCGGCCGCTGCAGGTGTCGCGAATTGTGACAGTTGATGATATCGCGATGTCTTTAGCTCATGGTTGGAGCGTGTGAAATCGCCTTAAGAGATTATTTAGCCTGGCAAGGTAGTGATCAGTGTCACAGGAGACAGTTTCAATAGAGCACACCGTTGGATTGGAACATTGAAAGAGCAAAAGAATTACCAGAGTTTGTGACTACGTTAAAGTGGTTTATCATCGAGGTCTGGGGGCTGCGCTGACGGTCCAGTACAAAAGCTAAGTGTCTTAGAATCATAGTACCATATTCGTTCTATTTAGAGATATTGTTACGCCATAATTATGATCCTTAACATGCAAATTCTAGATGGTACCTCAGAGTGATATTTATATGATTCCACTGTGATGTAATAATAAGAACTTGCTACTCGTAGCCTGAGCAGGAGTGTAGACCCAGTGTGGTGACACAAAGACGTAATATGTGGATAGCAATGTACCACTAGGATAATACGAGACTAAAGGACGATAAGCGTTGACACGAGACATAACGACTGACCGATGCTAGTTTGACATAGATGAGACCTTCCCTTTGTAGATATAAAGTTGACAAGACATAGTATAGAGATGAAGGTATTCCGAGGTTGCTTGGCCGATAGGCGAGAACCTGGACAGTAATACGGTGCACACACCTTATGTGACTAACATATGAAGATATGAATAGTACAAGGAACTGGCAGTATGTAATTGAGATGTACCTACGAGATAATTAGTATATCTACGTGAATTAGAATGATTCCAGTAGTTTGGTAGTTAGGACTTATATATGCTATGATCTGAGGCACTCATGGTGAGGACGTTTTGATGTCATATTTCCACCCTTTAGGTGTAGCAGATAAGTCCAGCACAGAGCGAAGCAGAAGTCTATGGACTGCGAAGAGGATTAAGGTAGGATTCAAAACAATCTCTCCTTAATCATATCAAACATTGTCGTGACATCCTCAAGATTAACGCAGTCTGAGTGTATTAAACGAGAGTAATAACATGTAATTTAACATGTAACATTCCTATATGACGTGACGTGATGACAAGATGGTGTAGTAATGCTGAGATATTTGAATCCATGCCTATGTTTATATTGAGTTGATAGGCGGAGAGACATTAGCCAGTTTCTGTTGGTCAGTTTTATCTGAATCTCTGTCATGGCTATGTAGTGTTGTAGAGCAGGATTGTTTAGCCTGTGATGATTACTAGACAGTGCATGTGCAATTCCTTGATTGATTGAAATACAAAAATATTTGTATGGTTAGCGTCCCAAAATTAATTTTATGAGATTAATGCTAACTTTAACCAAATATACAAACAATAAGAATGTGTCACATACAAAACAAGATGAATAATGATACATTTACTTTTACAGTTTCTATGGACCACTCATGGTGATGTTAATTCAACCGCTGGCCACGGTTGCCTGCATCATGATCAGTGGGTCATTGTTGTTGATAGTCTAGTCAATATTGTATCTAGTAGTCCGAGTCTAGTTTTGCAAGTATTACACAAAAGAGAACACAGTTGAGAACCATAAGAATAATTATAACAGTTACCATACATAAACAAAAATGAAAGCAACGAGTTAAACTGTTTCAATTATGAATTTGTATGATAATGTATTTTGTATACATGAAGATAAGAAAAGCAAATATTGCTAAAGTGTTCTATGTATATCAAGAGAAAATATAACAAAGCATCAAGGAGTTGTGCTAGCGTTTCCGTTAGATTGCGGTTAGAGTACCTCAGGAAAATGAGATCAAATGAATTCGATTGTCGGGGCAGTTTGATATTTCCTGGTATAGACCGAAATATTTCTGATAGTGAGATGAGTTTTCATCAGTGTTGGAGACTATATAATGTAGTGAATCTAGAGGTCAGATTCGGCTGGTTCGTAAGAAAGTTGACTATTGAAATCATACAATGAAATAGAATTGGAATTAGAATCGAATAGTTTCTAGCCGAGGAGCCAGCTACGAGAATTATGAGTTACGAGGGTGTGCCAGTTTCTTGCTTGAAATACCTACTAGAACTTTTGGTCTCACAATATGGTTCATTTTGCTAAAGTATTATTAGCTCATTAAGTGTTGTAGGTACCAACCAGTAGCACTACGCTGTGGTGCGTAGCGGAGGGTTGCTCAGAATACCTACATACGAGTGTGGCGGTGATTAGTGCTGAATTAATTGATATTCAATTTGAAGCTAGTGGTCTGATTCGCCTTATGAGCTGAAATGATTGTTATTGTTGCGAGATTGAAGTGCAGCATTTATTTTCCTGGAATTATTTGAACATACATATATATAGTCAGTACGAGCAGGACATGTACCTACGGGTTCTGTTGTGATGTGACAAAGTATTCGAGTGAAATACGCGAAGTAGTTTGTGTTTGTAAAAGGAAAGTTAGGAAAGTTTAGCTCAACTTGAAGTAGTCGTGTGAAAATTGAATTAATTACATACCTACTTATCACATGTATTTGGTCTTCATAGCAAGTTACTCTGTTTAGCCTTTTAAGAAATATAGGGCGATAAGTCAGAATGAGTTCGCAAACTCATCTATTGCAGTATATACCAATATCTTGCCATAGATATATAGGCTTGGGAAGCATCAGTAAGTGGCAAAGAGAAAAGAGATGAATAAGCTTCCTTCTCAAATTTTTATGAAGTAAATGTAGTTACTAGAAGGTAGCACACGCACAAGTTTTAGAGAAAACGGTTATTAGTCTAAGACATATTATAGATTTGTTCCCTATTACATAATGATGTTGCAATATAATTGAATTTTCTGTAAGTACAAGTCCTGACTGACGCTAGTTAATACAATGAATCCAAAATTATTACCTACTCAATAAAGTTTAATTAATCATCAGAAGTATTTTGAATTTGAAGAAGTGGCATGTTTGCAGAGAACGAAACATGTTATGGAGTTTTCTTTTTCTTGGATCATATAAGATGAGATATCCCAGAATTAATAAATATTTTATAGTCCCATATACCATGTATATATGTTGGCATGTGACTATTTATGAATTATAATAACTGGCCAGATCTTTCGGTATTTAGAGTAAACTGAGAGGTCAGTTATTTGTGGAAAAACAATGGCTTTCGTAAAAATTCATGTCAGCAAAGATTTTATTTCATACTTGATCATAGCGAGATCCTTTTGAATTATTTACGATTAAAGATTTGACTGAAATGTTTGGACTAAGTACCTTATACGTTACGTAACTAAAACACGACATACTTTTATAAAGAAAAAAGTAAAGAAGTACATCGTGGTTAGATTCCAGCCAAGAGTATGTGGATTCCAAATTAAGTTTAAACTTACAGTAAAGTCTATACTTACAGTATGTTGACTTCATGTTATTCTGGGTCACATTATTTACTATATGCGATACTTGACTAATTTTTTAGAGTGGTCTAATAGGTGAAAGAAAGTAGACTTGGATTAACGAAGAATCTAAAGTGCATACAGTCAATAGAGTGCGTAGATTAGCATAGTTGTAATAATTACATGGAATTATTAAACAGGAGTAAATACATGACAGTTTTGTAGATCCATTTTGAAGTGCATTACGCTTGAATAAGTCATATTACATAGTAAGTACCTGGTGCTAATGGCCATGAAAGGCGAAGAAGACACATTTCACCACGTACATTATAAGGACTTACGTTCGAGATCTACAAGTATTCCGATTAATGTTTTACTTAAGTAATTGGCGTACTAAGAGTAAGAGTACTATCGCCATAAAGAGAAAGATTAAATAAAAGTTCAGATTATAAAACCGAAGTGTGTCGGTATATGCAAAATTAGAAATTTCTTGTCCAGAAGTTCGAGTACAGAATGGACATGATGATGGAACGATTTATCAGCAGTAGTCACTGTTCTGTAACGTTCCAAGTATAAAGGCGAACTTGTCCCTGTATGGGATATTTTCCAAAGAATGTCAGTTACTTGAGGAAGACGGTATTATATTAGTGTATCAAGTTATGCTATCTCTTTCACTTTCACTTCGTCAGAAGTTTCATTGTGTACAAATATGTGCCTCAAGGGCCCACATATGGGATCATGATCATGATGTCTGTAAATAGAATTTTACATTATTGCATAATTTTAGAGAGGGTAGCCAGAAACTATCCTGAAACGATATTTCAGACTCCAGCTAACGAGGGCAAGTTGGGTCGACTTATAATAATTAAGTATGTGGTAGAGCTTCTTCTAAGCGGCCTGAAGGTTTGTTTGGGACTACTGAAAACGCTTTGAAAGCAGCAATGAACGTGTTTGAAGTCTTTAGTACACTAGAGTAGCAAAAGTAAATTTAGTTATATTTTGACAATCAATGCAATGATTCGATAAGTTATATATACATTGCGTACGAATGAGATTTAATAGAAGGAAAACAGACGAGTATTGTTTCTTCTTTGTAACACCAAGTTCTCTGTCACCTAGAGTGACGTTTTCAGTTTGATTGCAGTGGTGTTGATAAAAGAGTGTTTAGATAACATACTCTTATACTTTGGCAACGAAGTGTGGCAATTGAATTCTTTAATCAAGTCAGTCTATGAGTAACTTACTTAAATCTCTTAATCTATATATACAAGTATGGTAATTATTTGAACATTTCAACAAAAGGTGTGTTGCAGTTATGTATGAGTATGACTGCAACCAGTTGAAGTTGAGTAATAGATTCAAGTCCCAAATAGACTTTCAGCAGCAGCTATGAGTTAAGAGCCTTAGAGGGGGTGTGACTCAGTGGAGGAGTATATGCTAAAGTGTTAAGAGCCTAGCAGTAGGCATAGCTAAGTATCAGCTACTATGAGTCCCAGTAGTGGACATGCTAAAGTATTAAGAGCCTAGCAGTAGGCATAGCTAAGTATCAGCTACTATGAGTCCCAGTAGTGGACATGCTAAAGTGTTACGAGCCTAGCAGTAGGCATAGCTAATTATCAGCCTAGCAGTAGGCATAGCTAAGTATGAGCTACTATGAATCCCAGTAGTGGACATGCTAAAGTATTAAGAGCCTAGCAGTAGGCATAGCTAAATATCAGATACTATGAGTCCCAGTAGTGGACATGCTAAAGTATTAAGAGCCTAGCAGTAGGCATAGCTAAATATCAGATACTATGAGTCCCAGTAGTGGACATGCTAAAGTATTAAGAGCCTAGCAGTAGGCATAGCTAAGTCTCAGCTACTATGAGTCCCAGTAGTGGACATGCTAAAGTATTAAGAGCCTAGCAGTAGGCATAGCTAAGTATCAGCTACTATGAGTCCCAGTAGTGGACATGCTAAAGTATTAAGAGCCTAGCAGTAGGCATAGCTAAGTATCAGCTACTATGAGTCCCAGTAGTGGACATGCTAAAGTATTAAGAGCCTAGCAGTAGGCATAGCTAAGTATGATCTACTATGAGTCCCAGTAGTGGACATGCTAAAGTATTAAGAGCCTAGCAGTAGGCATAGCTAAGTATCAGCTACTATGAGTCCCAGTAGTATTTGCAATTAGTAAAAGCACTCAAGTAGGTATATCTAAGTGGTGTTTAATAAAAGATTGATGTCTCGGAAGTGCTAGCCAGTGGTTTTGGTTTGATGTTGGCCTCCGAGATATGCACTCACTTCTACGTATTAATACTAGTATACATGGATGGAATGGTGAGAACCATAATAATATCTTTGGCCACCTGCAGAGGTGTAATGTGCTTGCGCGGCACAGATACTAATTCCACGCGCCACAGCTGACGGATAAGGCGTGAGGTCATTAACCGCTGGACCAGGGTGTAGGTAGAGTGGTAATCTCGGCCATGAAGTTGGCGTAACCCGTAATGTGTGTATTCATTGGGTGTTGGTGAGGTTCCACCACTATAATAACGTATCGGCAACTATGGTCCTTGCGAGGGCAAAGAGCCTATTGTATTGGGCAACAAGAGTTTTGGGTCCTTGCGAGGGCAAAGAGCCTATTGTATTGGGCAACAAGAGTTATGGGTCCTTGCGAGGGCAAGGAGCCTATTGTATTGGGCAACAAGAGTTTTGGGTCCTTGCGAGGGCAAAGAGCCTATTGTATTGGGCAACAAGAGTTATGGGTCCTTGCGAGGGCAAGGAGCCTATTGTATTGGGCAACAAGAGTTATGGGTCCTTGCGAGGGCAAAGAGCCTATTGTATTGGGCAACAAGAGTTATGGGTCCTTGCGAGGGCAAAGAGCCTATTGTATTGGGCAACAAGAGTTATGGGTCCTTGCGAGGGCAAAGAGCCTATTGTATTGGGCAACAAGAGTTATGGGTCCTTGCGAGGGCAAAGAGCCTATTGTATTGGGCAACAAGAGTTATGGGTCCTTGCGAGGGCAAAGAGCCTATTGTATTGGGCAACTAGAGTTATGGGTCCTCGCAGAGGGCAAAGAGCCTATTGTATTGGGCAATGCTAACGTACCAGCAACTAGAGTTATGGGTCCTCGCGGACGGCAAAGAGCCTATTGTATTGGGCAATGCTAACGTACCAGCAACTAGAGTTATGGGTCCTCGCAGAGGGCAAAGAGCCTATTGTATTGGGCAATGCTAACGTACCAGCAACTAGAGTTATGGGTCCTCGCGGAGGGCAAAGAGCCTATTGTATTGGGCAATGCTAACGTACCAGCAACTAGAGTTATGGGTCCTCGCAGAGGGCAAAGAGCCTATTGTATTGGGCAATGCTAACGTACCAGCAACTAGAGTTATGGGTCCTCGCGGAGGGCAAAGAGCCTATTGTATTGGGCAATGCTAACGTACCAGCAACTAGAGTTATGGGTCCTCGCGGACGGCAAAGAGCCTATTGTATTGGGCAATGCTAACGTACCAGCAACTAGAGTTATGGGTCCTCGCGGAGGGCAAAGAGCCTATTGTATTGGGCAATGCTAACGTACCAGCAACTAGAGTTATGGGTCCTCGCGGAGGGCAAAGAGCCTATTGTATTGGGCAATTCTAACGTACCAGCAGCATGACATGTCAGATGTAGGACTACTTATTGTCTATTGCACTAAGAGAAGTAATAGATGGGTAGTGTTGTAAGAATAAACCATTTGGAACTACATAGTTTACAGCTACTGAAAAATGTTCACAGGCTGTTTTGTCCTTTTTATCAGTATCTTAAAAGGAAGGAAGTACTAGACTGAGTTGAAAAAGGTGTCTAAGTCATAGCCGTCATAGGTAACACTAGAAGTAAATTGAAGGAAGAAGGTTCGCTAAGTATCACTAAATCTTATTAATGCTTATATCAGACCTTATCAGTTATGGGAAGATAAGATAGCTATCGCCAACTGTCTTAGTAGTTTCCGTCAGAATGAGCAGTTTTCTTTTGCCTGGCGAGGGTCTGTCGAGTGTGTTGAGCCTGTATGTCTGTATTAGAGATTGTGGCGATAAACTTAGACTGAGTTATACATGGTCAACTGTATAGAGATGTTGATGCCATAAGTTCATCGTACGAGTAGTGAATAGTAACGGCTATGACAAGGAATTAAGTGATGATTGTAAGATAAGGAAATGTAAGTTTTGGCTCTGCATACGATCTGAAGGATCTTAGTAAGAAGATGTAGTCAGAAAGATGACTACAGATGTTTACGCATTTAGTCAGACAGGTAGCTAGGAAAATTGATCAGGACTAGACTGGAAGCATAGTATCAGAAAAGAGTTGATTCTATTGCTTGAGGGGTTCGTCTTTTTGATTCCTTAACTGTCTTGCGACTGCTTCATTAAACAGCGTGTTTGGAAACACAGAGTTGAAATTTGACTTGCTTTGAGGGAACTTCGGTTGTAAAAGCATTGAAATTACACGGGTGACGATATGAATGCCGTGCTGATGTTCGAAGTCGTCTCTGTAATTAAGACGGAGATTAAGAGATTAGAAAATACAGATGTTGTGTCACTATAGAAATCGCATCGGTATCACATCACATGTTGACATGCGAAAATGGTCGAGCAGTAATGAGTATTCTAGATCTGTAGCTATCTCGTGCCCACTCGGGGTAGGTAGTTGGTATACCTCGTGTGTAAAAGCTGCCAAGAGTATTGTAAACAATCAAGGTGCGATGAGTGTATACTTCGTTTTGCCGCCCGGAGCATCTTGTCGTTACGTCCAGTCATATAGGAATGTTACATGTTAAATTACATGTTATTACTCTCGTTTAATACACTCAGACTGCGTTAATCTTGAGGACGTCACGACAATGTTTGATATGATTAAGGAGAGATTGTTTTGAATCCTACCTTAATCCTCTTCGCAGTCCATAGACTTCTGCTTCGCTCTGTGCTGGACTTATCTGCTACACCTAAAGGGTGGAAATATGACATCAAAACGTCATCACCATGAGTGCCTCAGATCATAGCATATATAAGTCCTAACTACCAAACTACTGGAATCATTCTAATTCACGTAGATATACTAATTATCTCGTAGGTACATCTCAATTACATACTGCCAGTTCCTTGTACTATTCATATCTTCATATGTTAGTCACATAAGGTGTGTGCACCGTATTACTGTCCAGGTTCTCGCCTATCGGCCAAGCAACCTCGGAATACCTTCATCTCTATACTATGTCTTGTCAACTTTATATCTACAAAGGGAAGGTCTCATCTATGTCAAACGAGCATCGGTCAGTCGTTATGTCTCGTGTCAACGCTTATCGTCCTTTAGTCTCGTATTATCCTAGTGGTACATTGCTATCCACATATTACGTCTTTGTGTCACCACACTGGGTCTACACTCCTGCTCAGGCTACGAGTAGCAAGTTCTTATTATTACATCACAGTGGAATCATATAAATATCACTCTGAGGTACCATCTAGAATTTGCATGTTAAGGATCATAATTATGGCGTAACAATATCTCTAAATAGAACGAATATGGTACTATGATTCTAAGACACTTAGCTTTTGTACTGGACCGTCAGCGCAGCCCCCAGACCTCGATGATAAACCACTTTAACGTAGTCACAAACTCTGGTAATTCTTTTGCTCTTTCAATGTTCCAATCCAACGGTGTGCTCTATTGAAACTGTCTCCTGTGACACTGATCACTACCTTGCCAGGCTAAATAATCTCTTAAGGCGATTTCACACGCTCCAACCATGAGCTAAAGACATCGCGATATCATCAACTGTCACAATTCGCGACACTCCGAACCACCACAAAGAAGTCCAATCATCGCGAAGTGACTATTCGCGACAGCAGGAGAACGTCGCATGTGCTGACTTCTGGCCGAAGGGTGTAGTATTTCGACGGTTCCGGGGCAATCTGCCGAATCCTACACCGGAGACGACGATGCAACGGGGCCACGCCGTTTCGTCGCCTAAATAGTATTATTTGTTGTTTTGGTTTCGTGACGCATTGGTTGTTACTGTAATGTCACGTAAATGTATTTGTCAATAAATAAATAAATAAATATCTGGGGTGTTCACAGGTCACTTCGGGGAAGGAACGAGAGGAAGAATCTCTTGGCCAAGCTGGGACTATCGGATAGTTTAGACTGTAGAATGTGTGGTGAGGAGGAATGAGACTATGGAACACTTATTGTGTGAATGTCATGCCCCTGCCAGACAAATAATGAATTACTTCGGTAAAGGCTATCCGCAACCAAAATAATTCAAGGTGCTTTCGCTGAGCTGCATCATCCGCTTTGTGGAAATGATGGAGCGAGCTTGGGAGTAGGCATAAAGTAGAGGGCAAATGCAGAAAAGATCCCACGAGAAAAATCGAGAGAGCTCGCGCGCCGTCTTGTGATAGCCGTGCTGATTGGTCGATTCGAAAGAGGGTTATGTTTTTCGAGCGTATGTATGTATACATGTATGTGTGTAGGTTTACATATATGTATGTATGTATGTATGTTGATTGTGGACATGAAAATTCTATTTTACAGGCTACAGTCCAAACGGTTTAATGGTTTTTGAGATATGAGGTGTAGTTGGATTCCTTGCAGTGCCTTTGCAGTGGAGCGTGTTATATAAGCACATATAAACTAATTGACAGGGCGTAGTTTCATTTAAAATATTTCATGTTAAATACTGGAAAACCCAAAGTAATCACATATTATTTACAACTATCGTATTTTAGAACTGTATTGTACCCCTTAATTTCCTTCACGAACGACACATGCATTGAGGTCGGCCTGACTCACGCATATTTTTTTTATTTCCGGTCTGTTAACATATTTATGTACAAAATAATATATTTTCTAAAACAGAATTAATGTGGCTTTATGACCGTATTTTTTGTTTTTAATGTATCTTATGTAGTTAAAAAAAAATTGGTAATATTGAATAAAAACAATTTACGCTTTATATGTTTTTCTACTTTATTTTATTTTTTTGTTCCAAAATGTATTATTTTGGTTCGTAAAATAGATTCATTATTCTTTATTTATCCGAAAATGATATAATACTTGCCTTGGTGTGTATAGTTTCAGAAAGATCTGGCTTTAAATAAAGTGCGGCGGAGTCGAACTTTCCCCCCCTCTCCCCCCTAAATTCGAGGCGGCTCTCGATGGCTCCCGGTCTGAATCCACTCAAGACCACCTAAGGATCAACTGTGCCATGTTTCAAAAAGTGCAAGGTTCCCATACAACAGATAGCAATAGCACACCCACTATAACGGTAATAGGACTTTTGGGATAGATATTATAAAGCATAATATAGTGCACAGCACTACGGTGGTATGGTTCAGTCCCACCCTACACCCAGGGGTATTGCTAGGGGTATGATGGGTCTGACGTGAAAAATGTCATATCGTTACTGAATACTTATGGCACACTTACGTCCTTTTCTTTAAGCAACGCAGTTTTTTATAAATATCTTGAAAACCTTTGAACCGATCTTGTTGAAAGCAAATTTCGCTGGTAGAATTTTATAATCCCTATAAGCATGTTTTTTTTCATATTTTTAAAATTCACGGTTCAAAAATTAGAGGGGGGGGGGGGGACACTTTTAGTCACTTTCGGGGCGATTATCTCCGACTTTATTCACTTAATCCAAAAAATTGCTTAGAAACCTTATATTTATTTTGAAAGGCCTGTCGATTGATGTACCACAAGTGGGCTTGCAATGAAAAAATAATTTTTGACTTTCAGTTGTATTGTATGGGGTACAGCCCTAAAAAAATCTTTTTTAGTAATTTCATTACAAAACTATGTAGCGGTTAACAAAATACACCCTATCCTGAATTTTTTATTCAAATACACCTTATGGTTTTAGAGTAAAATGCCTGTGACATACTGACGGACAGACAGACAGACAGACAGACAGACATGACGAATCTATAAGGGTTCCGTTTTTTGCCATTTGGCTACGGAACCCTAAAAAGGTGTAATGGGCAAAAACAAGAATGTATGCTGCTTGGAATATTATTTTGAGGGTTAAAAATAAGTGATCATTGGTTCATATGGTAAAATCAAGAACCGAACATAAACCTAACATAATTTCAGAAAAGAAAAAAGTGGGAGTAGATGTACTGAAGCCCAGCATAGTAGAAGGAAATGGAGCTCTACATTTCATGATTTTTAATGATCTTTGGGAAAAAGGTCATTACATTACAAGTGGCTCCAAATTTGGATCGGACTTTCTTCTCTATCCAGGTGAATAATATTTATGTTCTTTGAGGACCACTAGATGGCGCTGTCACTTGTGTATACCAGATAACGGTTGTTCGATTCAAATTCCTTAAGATAGCTATTTTAATTGAAAAGCAAGAGGTTGGCCCCTTTAGGGCCCAACTTATTAACAAGGTAGGAAAAAAAGAGATTGTATTCATAAGTTCTCTCACAGACTGTAGCGGCCTGTGGTAGCGGTCAGTAGTAAATTTCGGCAACTTCACGCCGCACCTGTGTAATAATTATGTTTTAATAAGTTTAAAGTAATAAATGTGTATGTATAATCTCACCCTTGTACATAAGTAATCTGTCCTTAAAATTTTAGTTTTGTTGTTGCGTTTAATTGTATTTATTAACCCCCGACTTGTGTCGGAAGAGATGGGTGTTAAGAGGTTAAACGTGTCTGTCTGTGTATCTGTCTGTCGTATTGTAGCTCCCAAACGGATGGACCGATTTGAATGCGGTTTTTTTTGTGTCAGATAATTTTATCCCGAGTGTTCTTAGCCACTTGAAAATCTATTCAGCTATTTTAGAGATATTTTCGATATCGAATTTGAAATGAAAATGTTGGCGGTCTTTCAAGTTTCTTAAGTTGTAGTTATATAATAACGATGTTACATACATAGAAACTAGTAGCCCTGTGAGCTGTAGAATGTGTTCGCATCATTCGCTCGTTTACCTAATGAAATATATATTAATTTCAGTCCACCGCCTTCCGGTGCGTGGTCGCCACTCGAGAACCTTTCCGCCCCAACGGCCATCGGTTCTACGTTTTATGTGCCCCGCCCACTAGCACTTAAGTTTAGCGATCCGGAGGGCTATATCGGTTACCTTGGTTCTGCTGTGGATAGCCTCATTTCTGATGCGATCACGCAGAGAAACTCCCAACATGGCCCTCTCCATTGCCCTTTGAGCCTTCTTATGAGGCTCATAGTAAGCGACCACGTTTCAGTGCCATACTGGCAGCACACACTGGTCAAAGACTCTCATCTGATGATCTGGTAAAGGTTGCGGCAGTCCGCTGGAGGCGGGTGGCGAGGGATCGGTCACTTTGGCACTCTTTGGGGGAGGCCTATGTCCAGCAGTGGACGTCTTTCGGCTGATATGATGATGATGATGATATAATAATTTATTGATTACAGGAGACCCAGTCAAGTTCCATGCCATGCACATGGTCTGCTGTGTCAAGGACGACAAAACCTCCTTCAGGCCCATCAATCTGATTACACTCGGAAGACTGTCAGTAGCTGTAAACAAAATAGCTCTGTTAGCGTTTTGTAACAAACATGGACTCGTTCAATATCAAACGCTGCAATGGCATGACAATATAAATTAAATATAGGTCAAGTATTGTTGGAGTTTCTTTTATAATTATTACATATGGTAACTCCATTTTGAATTGTCTTCAACCTTCAGGGCGTCTATGAAGGGTATGGACTGGTTCAGCGCCAAACGAGCCAAAGCACGGATATGAAGGTCGTCTTCACATTATCATTTTTCCTGCGTTGGCATAAGGTTCAATTTAAGTTTGGATATGTGGTGTTTGAGTAGAGTGCCAAAGGGTACGAAAGTTTAAAAATAGTAAGTAGTGCAGTCAGTCGAAACCGCCGCCGCAGCATTCTAGTGAATGTGACATTACATCACTTTGCTTTGAGCGCTCACAAAATAAATAGGAGCGTTTTAGCAAGCAGTTCAGTGAGCGATTCTAATAAGAACGCTTAGATACACACATTGACATCGTCACAGAATAGAATACTAAACTTGCTGCGTCATCAGCATCTTAAAAATGGCGGACTGTCAGTGTTGCCGTTGTGTGAAAGTAAATTAAATTACATTACTTCACCTACGTGCCTTCAATCAGTATTAACGCTGAATTGGCTGTACAGTCAAGTGCAAAAATATGTATCGATAACATCCTCTCATAAATAAGTACCAAAACATTATTCCGCTGACATAAGAGTTATGGGACATATTTATGAGTAAGTTGTATGCACCCATATTTTTAACCTTTTCACCGCTAGATGGTAAAGCAACTTGCCGTGCCACCTCACGCCACAAGGGTAAAAAAATAATGGATAAGGAAATAATGCCAACATGAAATTGGGCTATTTCAGAGTAGGTTTTCATAAATAAAAAAAAAAAAAAAAATGTCGGCAAATGCCGTCTTTGGCGTCGGTGTCACGAATCGTCGATGACGTGATTTCACGTGTTTGGCGGTGAAAAGGTTAAACTTGACTGTACAGTCGGCGTCATAGGTACGAACACGTTTTTTGCCTTATTGTGTTATGTATACCGAGTACCTAAACATATAAGTACTTAAATTATTCTATACTAGCGACCCGCCCGGCTTCGCACGGATACCTCAAAACGTAATTCAAGACCAAAAAAACTACGACAGATATGTCACTGTCAAAGTCACTTATGTCATTGTCAATCGAACATGTCAGATGTGGCCAACCTTTTTGCATTGATCATCAATTCATAGTAAATATTCGTGGATATGGCCAACATTTTCAATATCCAAAAGTTACATTCAACAATACGCATTATTAAAAAGTAATTGTTTTTTCTACCGTTCAAAAATGATATCGTTCAAAAACAATTACAATATCCCAAAAAAATTACTTGTTAAACATTTTATAAATATATTCAGATATAAAATGACAGATTGACAATTACTAATCTATGGGGTCATGGCTGGTGGGGTCTACAGATTATATTTTTTCACCACAGTTTGTCAGTACAACATGTCGAAGTCATAATTGGGTGTGTCGTATAGATGTAACAATCCAACCACATGTGCATCGAATAGCTAAACGCATGGCATAATATTTACATTACATCTAACGTTGTTCACCATTGTTTATAAATCGTACCAAATGTTATTAATACCTGAAGTATTACAAGTGCAATGACAGTTTTTCTACCAAAAATCTTCTATGGTTAAATACTTAACCATATTGCATTTTTGTAAATAAGTTGAATTAACTTGTTTATTTAAATAGTAGGTTTAAACTACCAATAAATAAATTTTCTTGATGCGGCCTTTTAAAAAGTGAAAGTATACCACCGTAAACATATTTTATTTTAGTGGCAACCCACGTTGGTCTTGAATTACGTTTTCGAGTATATATTATACATATAAACCTCCCTCTTGAATCACTATACGTTTAAAAAAAAACCGCATCAAAATATCTATTATTGCTAATATTGCTATAAGGTGGTAAACTGGTACACATGAATAATAATGCATTAAGTTTAAAGAGGTTTTATTATTATACAAGAATAATAAAATAATAGCATAATTTAGAATTAAAGCAAATTTTGTTTACACACATTGTTTTACAGAAACTAAATTAAGGTTGCCATTGTAACTGCTACATCAATGGCACAAAACCACTGTTTCAATACCACTATTGTTTGTTTTTCACCATGTCGCATTGTATAAGCAAGTTAAAGTGTTGACATCAGCAGTCTTTGTGATTTAATAGTCTCAGGTCCAGAGCACCAATCTGTGTTGTGGCATTCATAGAATTGGATTACCGCTGGGTTGCCTCCAAGAGATATGTTTGATGGCATGCACAAACACTTATGTAAAATTCTTAACATGAAATAAGAATGATTATAATTAAAAACTATACATAAGAATGATTATAATTAAAAACTATACAAGTAACAAATAAAGGCATTTAAAAGCTGGTTTCAGTTCTGGGCAACTGGGGCACAGGGTGCTATGCTACAAGTAATGTAAGACTTGCCTGGACACCTAAAGTAAGCACCAGTTAAAAACGAAAAAAATGTAAACAACAAATTGAATTTGACATTTCATCAAATTCAATACATTGTTTGTTTATATTTTTTTCGTTTTCAACTTGTGCTTAGTTTAGACGGTTAAGGTTAACAATTCCTAGGTTTTAAGGGTAAAGGGATACTGAAATTCTTACATTTGACAGCAATAAGGACAAAGAAGACAACTACTATTTAAATTGGATGAAGGGCATTACTACACCATATAAAAAACTATTGTTAAATATTGATAAAATATAAAAGCTTCATATCAAGTTTTAAGGCATTGTGTGGTTATTGAAATGTGTACAATAAAACTAAATATAAGACTAGAACTAAATATGCTACAAATCGTCATCATCGGAATCAAGGGCAGCCCGCCTCCTGTCAAATTTAACAGTGCTGGCTGACTTCGGCATCTGTTGGTTCACCGACTCCAGAATCTGGATCAGTTCCTGTTCAGAGATTTTGATGCGCACTTGACCCGTTTGAGCCATTCTGCAGATCATGTTTTCCACCATAGCACCTTTTTCTGGTTTGCTCAGTTTGATTGTGTTCACTGGAACATAATGATAACTAATATAAATACATGATGAACACATTTGTGTGGACCAAAGATGTGTGGGACTACACATTACTTTTTGTGTTTTGCCCATGTAACAACTCTTATAAAAAAGTGCTGCAAATGCTCAATGTAAGTATATGCTAGTGTAAACATGACTTGGGGCCTACCTGCTAAACCTGGGTGCACTCAAGGGAAGGGAGACAACCCTGGGGGTGGTCACACCTTACCACACCGGTATGATCAACCTACTTTCCATTACAAACTATACTATAAGATTCAAGTTGTTGACACTTTCATAGGCATGTATATAACTGTGAATCAGGTGACTCATCACCTGCCCCATCTGCATTGGGCATCATTTGGATTTTGTTTTGTATATGTTTTATTGTTTCAGGGATACAAAGCATTGAAAACTTACATATCTCTATTGTCTATATTTACTTCAACAACATCTCATATGCCAGATTTACATTCAGCCGAAGTGAGCAGGGAAGTGGGGAGGATGGGCGTAAAATGCGTTGTTACGCCCGTCCTGCCCACTTCCCCGCTCAATCATAATCACTTTGTAATAAAACAACAATTTGTTTTACATTAGGAATGACTTTCAGGTCTGTAAATTGCTTTACAATTTATCATTTGAGTATTCAGTATTCATTTATTATAAGAATAATCACATTTCGATTAAAGTTTCTTGTTAAAATCCAATTTAGCTTACATCTGGCGCGGGCATCTTGGCTGAGGGCTTGTGCGAGTATTGTGTGTTTTGCCTCTTCCATAGCCTGCATTCTTTCCTCCTGCTGTTTACCCTTGTTAGGATCGCCTGTTCCCTGAAATTATTTATCATAATATACCCATTAAATAAATCTTAATTCAACAAATTTAGTTTCTTCCGACAAGTTAACTTCAAACGAAATACAAAGCAAAATACATACCCCATGTTGAGCCTGCAACTGTGCCAAACGTTGCTGCCTGATTTGTTCCAAATCTGGATCTGCCATTTTATATTAGTAAGTCACAGGCACTATTCAAATTTCAATAAGCTGCAATTTCCAATTTTCTGACAGACAGACGACGGCAAGCAAAATACTCAAAAATGCTGTGTTGCTAGTTCACTTTTAGTTCACAGTTCACTAGTTGAAATATGGGATATACAGATTATGTGATTTTACTCCAATTTGTCAGTACAACATGTCGAAATCATAATTGGGTGTAGTGTACAGATGTAACAATCCGACCCTCTCCGACCACATGTGCATGCAATTTCTCAGTACACCAGCGCAACATGCCTCCAGGCGATAGCAATTAGTCAGACTCAGATTCTGTTAAATTGGGGCTGACAAATGATTGACAAGTATACACCCTATCACACTATTCGTCTCTCTGAACACTTATGGTGGGTACACACTGAGCAAACGAACGACCAACGAACGCGAAGCATTCAGCTATTGTTAGAGTGAGATACATAGCCGTTCGTTGGCTTGGTGTCTACCCACCATAACACATGTCAACTATGTAAATAAAATAAAATAAAATAAATTAGTGATAAATTACTATGTACCCATCTATGTACCATACTGTAACAACATTGATTGCAATAAATACTTGAATACTTCGCGTTTATCTGCGGCGCTACCACGAACTTCGAAAGTCGAATTTCGGGTATTTCCATCTCTATCGCACTCCTTTACTCGAGTGACAGGGATGCATATATTACGAACTTCGACTTTCGAAGTTCGTGGTAGCCGCTCTGATTTAGTATGAAGTTGTGGCACACAAACCATTACCCGTCCAAATTTAGTAGGTTGTTTATGGCAAGTCATCAGCCATTTTAAGACGAGTTCTTAATTTAGCGGCATTAGAGCTTTTCCGTCCCTCACTATGAGGCATGTACAGCCCGTCCATAGTATTCTAGGTTCATGGCTATGTCATGTCATTGTCAATTCAATTGTCATAATGATGTCAAATCAAATTCTGTCAGTAACTGAAGACTTATTTTTTGGATTTGACACATATGTTGATAATACTGATGACTTAATATCTAGATTTGTTCATATGAATTGGAAATAACTGAAGACATATTTATTGGACTAGAGACTTCTGATTTGAAACTACTGAAGACGTTTTTACTGGATTCGATCAAATGAAATTATACTTACTGAAGACTAGGCAGTATGGCCCATGGTCTTAGCCTGTCCGAATGGACGAATTTAAAAAAAAAAAAAAAAAACAAATTCTGTCAGGTCAGGTCAGTTGGAAAGGGTAGCGACCAAAAATATCTACGTGTCGTGAAGGTTTTTTTGGTAATTTTTGATCCCAAATTAACAGTCTTGTTTTTTTGTGAATAAACAGCACTTAATCTTGGACCAATATGGCTAATAGTGATCATTCAGCAGAACCGGAAGCAGAAACTAAAACTCCGTCAGCATCTACATCATATGCCCCTGCGAGTACTGTAACTCAACTCTTTCATGCATGCGCTGCTCCAACTGGGAATGTTCATGAGGGTGAGCTCTGCCGACTCACTGAAGAATTATCATTGCAGCGATCAACCGTGAAATCAGTTCATGGTCAAAATGGGGCAGAACCTTCGAAGCCATTGTTTGCACACGTAAGTGAAACTAACAATGATGTTCCGAGCACTGCAGTTGGAGCTGCTAATAAGGCCGAAAGTTCTACGCCTGCGAGTACGAAAAAAAAGAATGCAAAGAAAAAGAAAAAGCTTAAACAGTTGCAAATGTCACGAGCGAATGCTCCGACGCAGCAGCCGCAAACCGCGCCAGCTGCACCCGAGACCATGCCGAGGCCGTCCCCGCCCGACTTCATGCTGCAGAATAATCTTACCATTCAAGAATTATTCAACAGACAGTTTACCCCACTGTATGCACCATCACATTACTTGGAAAATATGAGTCACCATCCTCAATATCAGTTCATGTATCAACAACAGCTACATAATGCTGCAAGCACTCCCAACTCACCACATGGGCTACCCATGTTCGGCAGTCCTCAACCAGGCATGAGACAAAGACAGGTAGATGCTATTAGTCCAAGATATGTTCAAAATGTGATGCAACACCCTCTGCTCAATAAGTCATATTCAGTTGATAGTTATAATCAGTATCAACAACAACAACAGCAGCTACAGAGGCAAAGTGTGGGCCACATAGAAGACCCAAACTCAGACAGACACACACCACGGAAGAGATTACCGCGACGTATTGTTGCTGCGGATAAGAAACAAAGCAGCAGAACTAAAAGCAAAGAAAATAATCAGCAAGCGGATGATAAAAGGTTCGGACTTTATATGCCTGTTAGCGAAGTAGAACTAGGCTTGAAGAGCAAAACACTAATTGAAGGAGTTTTGCGTATTAACCCAAAACAGTTCACACATGCATATGTTTCAAGTAAAGATAGATGTGAACAAGACATTCTAATAGAAGGGATCAAAGACAGAAACAGAGGTTTGGAAGGTGATGTTGTTGTTGTGGAAATTGTCTCTGATTGCAGCAATGATGAGGCTGATACAGAAACTGATAAAAATGATTCAGAAAATGCTGACGACGTTGACAAAGATGATGAAAATCAGAAGAGTGATGCAGGAAAAGTTCAAAATACTGAAAATGAAAAAAAATATGGTGAGGATGCCAAAAATGATATTGAAAATTTACCAAGGCCAGAAAACAAACAGAAGCGAGGTAAAGTAGTCTATCTAAAAGAGAGAGTGCACAACCGGAAATGCATCGGGGTTTTAAAACTGATGCCTGACAAAAACAGGCAAAAAGCCCTATTTGTGCCGCGTGATCACAGAATACCACGTCTCAATATCCCATTCACAAGTTGGCCTGACAACTTTTATAAAGATGCAAAAAGCTATGAAAATACAGTGTTTTTAGCCCAAATATTAGACTGGTTTGATTCTAGATTTGCTACTGGGAAAATACTAAGAAATATAGGCCAGTCTGGGGACATGGTGACAGAGACAACAGCTATTCTGGCACAGAATGACTTGGATGTTACTCCATATGGTCAGAAATATAGTCATCTGTACCCAAGACTAGACTATGTAATACCGGAAGAGGAAATAATGAAAAGAGAAGACTGCCGCAAACTCTGTATTTTCAGCATTGATCCGTCCAATTGCCGTGACATTGATGATGCTGTATCTTGTAGGAAACTCGAAAACGGTAATTACGAGATTGGAGTACACATATCTGACGTTGCTCACTTTTTGACTGAAGGCACGGAGCTGGATGAAAAAGTAGCAGAAAAGGCTACAACTATTTATTTAGTGGAGAGAGCTTATCACATGTTGCCAGACGAGCTGTGTATGCTTTGCTCCTTGTTTCCGGGAGTTGACAAATTAGCTTTCTCAGTGTTCTGGGAAATAACTGATAACGCTAAAGTTCTGAGTCACAGATTTGCCAAAACTGTGATTCATTCTTGCTCACAGCTGGCGTACGAACATGCTCAAGCTATTCTTGAAGACAAAAACGACTCTGACTTCCCAGAGCTGTACAATGGTTTCCAGTATAAGGATATATATGACACGGTTAAAATTTTAGGCAAAATAGGTGCCAAATTCCGACGGAGTCGTTTTGAAAACGGTGCTTTACGCATTGACCAACCTAAGGTTGCTTTTCATTTGCACGCGTCTAATGGATTACCAGAATCATTTTGGATTTATGAATCGAAAGAGAGCCATCAGCTTATTGAAGAATTCATGTTGCTTGCTAATATGACTGTTGCTGAGAGAATACATAAGGATCATCCACAGTTGGCATTTTTAAGGTGTCATCCTCCACCAAGTGGATTCATGCTGAGGCAGTTAGCCAAATCGCTAAAACCCATGGGAATTGATTTAGAAATAGGATCAGCAGGTACTCTTCAGCGGTCAATCTTGCCGTATGTAGACAATGAAGACAAGGGTAGAGCTATGGTGCTAAGCATGCTCTGTGCGAAACCTATGGCGAGAGCGAAGTATTTTTGTGCTCATGGCGTTGATGACGATGATTTTCACCACTACGCTTTAAATGTACCACTCTATACACACTTCACTAGTCCTATCAGGCGTTATGCGGACATCATGGTACACAGGTAATTAAATCTTATTCTATATTCAGATTATTGTAATATTTTAAACATGTCAGGGTCGTGTCCATGCGATAAAATATTAATTACATACTAATAGATTGTGGATCGATTCGTGCGCTTGCACGCTCCACACTCGCCCGTGACAACGCGTAGTGGTAGCCCTACGCTTAAAAAAACCGCAAATCGATGTACAGTTTAGCCGTTTGGCACACACATACTAGAGGGTAAAATAATTTTTTTGACTCGCAGTTCCTAAAAAAAATTCCCTTAGGGGGGAGTGGCGAAAATTTTTCAATTTGTATGGAAAAAAAAAAATATTTTTGCAGAAACCTATCGTGTGTAGTATCATATGAAAGGGCTTTTTGCGGCGATTCTAAAAATATACCACATCATTACATTTTAGCCATATTTTTTTTATTAAAACAAAAATAATTTTTGAAACATACCAAGTTTGGGCTCCTCCAGACACGATATGGCTGTTTTTTTTAAATTCAATATACCACAAATGATACGTGATATCCTCATATCTAACCTCAAAAAGCAATTTTGAAAATAATTACATTAAACTGTATTTTTTTTTAATTTTTCAATATTACCAAGTGCCACAGTTCTACTTCAATACCTATTTCACGTGACTTATGGAACTGTACTGCAGATACGGTACATATTAATCATAAAATGATACGTAGTATCCATATATCCAACGGGAAATAACTCTTTAACCCTTTAACTGCGCCTTTTCATCAGTTGGTATAGTTTGTTTAGTTTTTGTCACAAAATGTCAAGGTTGGACTCTTGCAGATACGATATACCCAACTAATTAGGTTAGATATCAAGATATAATGTATCACAAACGATCCGTTATATTTTGATATTTAGATATCAGTTTTGAAAGCAGAAAGCAGTCCCCAAGAAAGCAGTTTTTAAATAATTTCATATAGTTAAAAAAAAAAAAAATATGTATATAGTCGTATCGATCGCTATGACCGACCGAACGCCGCGACTACGGGCAGCTAACTAAATGCAGCTCGCGATCGGAACTCAGATCTTGAGGGACTGAAGAAAATAATTTATCGTTTTTGATCGTTATTATCACTTAAGTAACACCAATAATAAACAAAACACCACAGTTCAATACAATTCGAGTAGAAAGTAGATATTGAAAAATTATATACATAAAAAAAAACAAAAAAAAAACTAAATGAAATAATTTTTAAAATTACTTTCTTGGGGTTAGATATCAAGATATAACGGATCATTTGTGATACGTTATATCTTGATATCTAACCTAATTAGTTGGGTATATCGTATCTGCAAGAGTCCAACCTTGATATTTTGTGACAAAAACTAAACAAACTATACCAACGGATGAAAAGGCGCAGTTAAAGGGTTAAAGAGGTATTTCCCGTCGGATATATGGATACTACGTATCATTTTATGATTAATATGTACCGTATCTGCAGTACAGTTCCATAAGTCACGTGAAATAGGTATTGAAGTAGAACTGTGGCACTTGATAATATTGAAAAATAAAAAAAAAATACTGTTTAATGTAATTATTTTCAAAATTGCTTTTTTGAGGTTAGATATGAGGATATCACGTATCATTTGTGGTATATTGAATTTTAAAAAAAACAGCCATATCGTGTCTGGAGGAGCCCAAACTTGGTATGTTTCGAAAATTATTTTTGTTCTAATAAAAAAAAATGGCTAAAATGTAATGATGTGGTATATTTTTAGAATCGCCTCGAAAAGCCCTTTCATATGATACTACACAAGATAGGTTTCTGAAAAAAAAAAACCATGCAAAAAGAAAAATGTTTCGGCACTCTCCCCCTAAGGAAAATTTTTTTAGGAACTGCGGGCCAAAAATTTGTTTTGACCTCTAGTATGCGTGTGCCAAACGGCTAAACTGTACATCGATTTGCGGTTTTCTTATGAAATTGGGCTTGTGGGGCTTCCACTAGCGCGAAACATGAACCAAATGGATGCCCAATTTTTTTTTTTTTTTATACTGAGTAATCTTTTGTATTTACACCGTTACAACTATATGTATACTGCACGACCTCGTAAGAAGTACATATTAGTTCATACCTGATAATGAAATTGCATAGCACGAATAACTGCCTAATGTACTTACCCAAGTACTAATTCTTCATTCCCCATTTACAGGGTATTTTAATATTTTTTTATCTCGGTCTGAATCACTTCTTGGTTTGTACTGTGCATCCGGCAGATATGAATACTGCTATTGAAAAAACACAGGACTTACGAGGATGCTATCTGAATGATATCATATTTTTATTACAATATTCATGTTCTCAGGCTACTAGCAGCAAGCCTCAGAAACAGCGGTTCCCCAGAATGGGAAGTCGACAAGGTTCGTATGATTGCAGCGCAGTGCAACAAACAAAAGTACAACGCCAAGAAGGCTGGGGAGATGTCCTCCGAACTGTATACACTGAAGTACATTGAGATGCACTCGCCCGTGGTGACAGATGCTGTGGTGGTGGAAGTGCGGGAAAAGTACCTTGACGTCATCATAGTTGCCATGGGGCTCAACAGGAGGGTCTACTTCAATAGCGTAAGTTTGCATTTATCTTGTTGTCAACACAGTACCTCAAATCAACAAATAAATATTGGGCGACAATCTAACAAATCGAATTAGCGCCATAGTAAGCTGTGTTATGGTTGCCAGACATAGATATAGATATACATAGATCACGCAAATGCATGTACTTCGCGTGTCCGAATTCGGTCTCCGAGTTGGCACTCCGACTGACATTCCGCGCGCGTCTGTTATGGTAGCCGCCGTAGCCGGTTGTCTGTGAATATTAAGAAAATGCCTTATTACAGAATCGATTTTGCGCGGACAACGGGGAATTCACATCACTAATTCGCCCGTGTGATGTCACAGTAGGTAGAAAAAAGTGGCACGGTTTTCATACACATTGAGGTGTTTAAGTTATCTAGTGTATATCTATATCTGTGGTGCCAGCCCAGCCAGCAAGCAAGTTTTATGGTCTCGTTTTACGGCCAAAATATTATATATAAATACTTAAAAATCGTTACAACATTGAGAAACAAATATTCTTGCTCATCACACAAATATTTGTCCTTTCTGGGATTTGAACCCAGGACCGTGAGCTTCGTATGCACAAAGACCCAGAAACACGCGTTTCTGACTTTTATGGAGTCACAGGCCTGCAAAGACTACGGTTTACCGCTTTCCACCAGACAGCGGTACGCTTACTATTACCGTCATCATCAGATCATATTCATCTTGAACATAACTGTGTTACTAATATTTTTGTTACCCTTGAATGAGGCAATGAGCACTAGGTACCCTATGTAGGTATGTCTTATCTCCATCGTCAATAACCCGGTTGATAATTATAAATATACAATCCGGGGACTCCCCGTGATGTGTACCTACAGATATTCAGTCTGTGCTCCTACTCTTAATCATTTTTCGTTCAGATATACCGCCGAAATATGATACCGTAAAAATGACCCAATAATTTTCAATTATACCTTTGCTGGTAATAACATAGCTCGGGTATCATCTATTAGGGACTTAGGTGTAATTTTGGACTCACAATTAAATTTTAATTTACACATTGATAATTTATGTAAGCGAGCTTTTAAAAGGTTAGGGATGCTCCTTCGGATCGGACAACCTTTCAGGCGCCCAAATACTTATAAGTTATTATTTTATTCTTTCGTTAGGAGTATCCTTGAGTTTGGCTGTGTTGTTTGGACACCTCAGTACCAAATCCATATTGACCGTCTGGAAAGGATCCAAAATATTTTCCTAAAGTCACTGTGTTATAGAACAGGTAGTTATTTCGAGCATTCCGCGTCAGCTGCGAAGTATTTCTGTGTTCCTTCCCTTCATAGACGGAGACAGTTTTTAGATGTTCTTGTTTAAAATTCTAAAAGGTGTGATACACTGTCCGAACCTCTTGGAATTGATTACTTTTAGTTGCCCGCATCATCCCCTATGTCCTAGATCTCTATTCCATATCAGCTTTGCCAGCAAAACTTACTCTCTGCATACTTTTTTCAGGCGAGTCCCTAGTTTTTATAATAAGTAGCTGATCGATATTGATCCCTTTCATCAATCATTGTTAGGTATCAAACTGTTAGTAAAATGTAAGTTATTTTATTAGTTCTTCCAGGAGTATTATTATTGTTACCTATTTAATGTAAACTTCTTCAGATCTCCTTGTTATCTAATAGAAATACGTTTACTCTCTTTTTAGTTTGCATGATTAACTTGTCTTTGTTAACACATTGTCGAAATACTAATGAACCTCCGGGTCTTTTGCATTATGTGTGTTGGTACTCTTCGTGTACCCCATGTACATTTGTTTATGCGATTGTTTGTGTTCTAAAAAAAAAAAGATATCTCTGTCGCTCTTGCGTATTCAAGCGACAGAGATAGAGATATTGCGCGGTTCGGCTATCGATTTTCGTGGTAGCGCCGCTGCGGTTTCCTCATATTTGCGTTTGATGGTGCTTTTACATCGACAGACAAGGCACATGTGAACTATAAGTATAGGCATATATTCTAGACAGTACCACATTACACATTGAACTTTTCCCTTTGCGACAAAAATTTAGCCAAAAATGCACTCGATTTGCGAATGGCTTTCGCTTCTTACCGCCCCTAAGCTAGATTAAGTTAAAATATTTAGGTCATTTTATGTTATGGCACTCAAAGTCTCTTATTCAACATATTGTAAACTTCATTTTTTTGTATTTGACTGTTTGTTGCCTAAATAAATTAAAAAAATATATAGGTATATTCGCCGGCGTATTGAAAAAAACGTAGGCAAACCCGCGGGATTAAATATAACCTATTAGCATCCAGAAAGTCCATTCTTCACGCTCACGCAGGCCTTCAGCTGTCAACACGGCGAATCCTCAAACATATCAACAAGGGTCGGCAACACCCATGTTACTCCTTTGGAGTGGCATGCGTGTATAGGCAGCGGTGTCCGCTTAGGTACCATCAGGCGGGCCGTAAACTAGTTTGCCACCGACGTATTTAAAAAAATAAATAAAACGAAACTTACGAGCACGTCTATCATCCGTCTCTCTCTTATTAAAACATTAGAAGAGGTATAGTGCGAGAAAAATCGAGAGTATGTCGCGGCCGTCCCATGATAGACGTGCACCGCTCTTATGTCCCTTTGTGTACGAGTAGAGCCTGGAGATGTTGCGTGTGCTGTGTAATTTTTGAAGGGATATTTTTTTAATTACACAGTTAAGGGGGAAAAAAAAAAAAAAAAAAAACATGAACAATAATTAAGAAAACACCCCTAAGAGAATTAAATAGGGGTGCAAACTGGTGCTGTCTAACTATCACGGTTCATGAGGCACAACCTGATACAGCCTGGTAACAGACAGACTGACGGACGGACAGCGGAGTCTTAGTAATAAGGTCCCGTTTTATCCTTTGGGTACGGAACCCTAAAAACGCAACGCAATTTTGTGCTAGTACATAAATTACGTCATTGTTTTTTGTCGACAACTGGTTGTATCGGAAGTTTGTCAGTTTTCTATGAAATGACAGCATGATCATAAACAGCTTATTTTTAGAACAAAGATATTGCTCCCTTTGTTAACATCGACCACTACTTAAGAGCGTAGTCGGTCTGCGACAAAATTGAGAAATAGGTATTTGTACAAACTATTGCCGTCGCGTTGCGCCCAAGCGATTCCCCGTAATGTGCGATAGGGACAACTGCAGCTCAGACCGATTTTCACTACAAAATCTTGACCAGATCGATGCTTTGTATTCCCCTGTTTTCTCCGCCAAACCTGCGCCGATTCAATTATGTTTGGTGTCGAAATTTAGAGGAAGAGCAGATCTATGTTTCTATTATTTTATTTTAACGTAAAATCTTTTCATATTTGTCTGGTAGTCATCTAAATATGACAGTATCTGTTTTGGTAATTATTTTTTGGGAAAAAGTAAATGACAGGGGCATACATACAGTAGACCTAGATTTTATAAAAAAAAACGAGTCCTCTAGAGGGATAAACCAGGAAGGAAATAGGGGAATACGTTTGTATGGAAAAATGCTGCTAGGATACCCTCTTAACAGTTCAAAAAGAAAGAAAGAAGAAATAAAATAATGCACCTGATATGTTCTTGTTGTTGTTTCCGATAATCTATAAGGTCCAGGTTGTAATAATCCATATACTTATATAATAAACGCGAAAGTGCGGCTGTCTGTCTAGGTATTTGTCTGTTACCTCTTCACGCCTGAACCGTTGAACCGATATAGATGAAATTAGGTATAGATATAGTTTGAGTCCCGGGGAAGGACTTGGGATGGAATTTAAGATCTTAAATTAATTCTTAGAGGAATGAATATAAGATGTTCGATTCCAGTTGGGAATGTCGGGATCACACGCAATGAATTAGAATTCATTGCGTGTGATCCCGACATTCCCAACTAACCACATTGCGTTCGCGCGTCTCGACCGCGCAATGAACAGATAAAACGCTTGCCGAACCCATGTACGGCAGGTGTTAATGGAACTCTCTTTTCCACAGGACTTCCCGGGTGATTACAAGTGCGTCAAAAACGACGCAGGCGCCAAACTGTCCCGGATGGAAGTGGAATGGCACAGTAAGAGAGATACTCCGAATGCCCCGCGAATCAAACAAGTAATAGAGGTATTCTCCATTGTTACTATAGAAATGTGCAAAGGCAACGACATGGTCAAGGTTGAAACCAGGCTTGTGAAACCGGAGGTTACTATGGAAAACTAATACTGGCTTGAATCCTGTGACCTGTAAGTAAATTTTGCAGGTCAGACTAGTTTAATTTACAACTGTTTCAATGGAATGTAAAACTTCCATGTTAGGACAATTTTAACCTACTGTACACTTATTCTGACTGTAAAGTACAACGTAATTAGGTGATTCTGACTGTTGTTAAGTAGTAATTTAACAATCAATGTTGACAAACAAAACTTGATAATTTAAAATCGATGTTCAAATTGACGAGATGTTTTCTTTGACATTAGCTTAATTAGAATAGATGATTTGTGTCTTTTATCTCTATTGGAAAAGATAGATAATGAATTGATAATGTGATCTATGTATGCACAGCAAACTAAGCTAAGATGTTCAACTATTTTGTAACATTTATTGTATTATTTTATTTTTAAGTGTTTTTAATGACATGATGGCATTTATATTAATTATGTATGAAATTGTTTTATTTTTTTACGAGTATGTACTGGTCGTACAGACTTATGAACTTCAATGTTTCTCTGTTTTAATTGGTTTCAATATTTAAAGGTGTTCTTGAATACTCTTAATGATTCAGTAAAGATATTACTGTTGTACTAATATTGATGTAATGAAATGCTTCTTGCCTAAAATGGTAAAATTGAATTGAGTTGACTCGTTATTTTATTGGAAATAGTCCACTATCCATTAAATTACAAATAATCACAGTCAATGTGCGGTTATGTTCTCTGTTATTTTTAACATATCATGATATATTGACGTGCTATGTGTGAGCTTTTTGTCATTTGTGTGAAAAGATCCAACTTAGCTAATTCATACATATGCACAAGAAGCACTTGTCCTGCTGGCACTTACATACTTGCTAGCAAGTGACAAATACTTTGTCTGACATATACATGATCATGGTAGTGTCATTAGCAGTCTTGCCTTTTTTGGACGACCATCTCGGGGTTAAGTTCAATGCCCAATCTGCATGTTTTTTACTTCCTTCAACTGTTGTGTTGTAGACAGATCACCAATACATTATTTGAGTATTTGAGTTTGTCTTTTCTTTTTATCTATATTTTACACAGCTTGTGTTTTCCTCATCAATCCATTATAGTTTGAGGATGAGATAGATAATATAAATATCGTACAACTTTCGTGCTAAAGGCAGTTACACTCTATATATAGAGTAGAGTCTATATCAATGAAAGCCGTATCGAGGCGATGCTATTTCTGCAGTTTGTTGCTTTTTATTATTTACACCTCTTAAGCCTGCATCACACTGGCTCGGCCTGGCCGCGGCGGACAATAGTAAACTTGTCCGCCGCGGCCAGGCCGCGCCAATGTGTGGCAGGCATTATGCAGTTAGGATCACGATAGAATAGCTCGTCATGACGGTTCTGGCCTAAATTCTCTAAGATTCTGGTTCTGACAGATCAGATAGCTACGTCAGGCTACGTCCGTTCGTTGGTCGACTGTGTATGCAGCTTAATGGGGTGTATACATGTCATGATTTTGCTGCCCCAATTTATCAGAAGCTGACTAGCTGTTATCGTTACTCTCAAACGAGTTGTACTGAGAAATTGCATGCACATGTGGTCGGATTGTTACATCTGTACGCTACACCCAATTATGACTTCGACATGTTGTACTGACAAATTGGGGTAAAATGACATAATCTATATACCCCATTACAGGTAGCTGCTTCCACGCATCGCTGAGGCGCTGAAGGTATACATAAATATTGTGATTGAGACATCGATTTTTAAGACTTTATACAATTTGTTATGGACGCATAGCAGGATGTGCAAGTCGCAAAACGTGCAGTGGAGCAGATCGCAAAATGTGCAGATCGCAAAATGTGCAATTCGTAAAATGTGCAGATCGCAAAATGTGCAAATTGTAACATGTGCACGTCGCAAAATGTGCAAATCACACTATACTCGTACACGCGGGTCCGATCCGCCGTCGACATGTACTCGCAATCCGATGGATTGTCTTTAAGAGATAAATCTCCTAAACCTGAGTACGACAGATTCTATGTAATCTAGGTAAGTACAAAAGTCCAGGTGATTATCTAATATGAGGAAGAAAAGGTTTCGGTTCTGGTGCTTCGCCGGTCGCTGCCGCTCGCGCGCTGTAGGGTCGCAGTTCACCTAACACTCCTCCTCGCTTCGCTCGTCGTTGTACCTACACCGACCTGCCTTACAGTCTCTCTGAAACTGCTATGAACTAATATAAATATAGATCTGCTTGCACATTTTGCGATCTGCCCATTGTGAGATCTGCACATTTTGCAATCTGCCCATTATGAGATCTGCACATTTTGCGGTCTGGTCATTGTGAGATCTGCACATTTTGCGATTTGCTCATTTTACGTAGCCTGCACATTTTGCGACTTGCACAATCAGCTACTACACGGTGGCAAATTGCAAGACGAGTAATGGTCTGTTAGGCGACGAAACTTACTAAAGTTATTGCGCTTGGGCTGCAAACTGCATGCATGTGCATCTATTTCGTTAATACAGCAAACTGGACCCGCAGAGCCATATTTGCGCAAATATTATTTATTTATTTGTTTAAACTTTATTGCACTAAATAAAACTTATCGTACAAAAGGCGGACTTAATGCCATATGGCATTCTCTACCAGTCAAACCTTAAGGCAAAGCGGAAAAATTGTGGGCAGTGCAAGTAAGAACAAGATAAAAAGTTACATTACGGTATAACTATATAAAACATACTTACACAATTACATATACATAAATAAAATAAATACTTACATATACAAAATAACAATTATTATATAGATAAAGCGAATGAAGCTTTTTCGCAGCATTGATTTGGCAATTTAGACATACTGTGTGTATGTGTCAATGTCAACGTCAAAAAAGCGCAGTTTGCCGGTCGTTTGTTTGAGTTTGATAACTTTGATCTTTGATCAACTTTGATATTTGATACGATACATGCTAGAAAAGTTGCGCATTTTCATGCGATAATTCAAAATTTTTGGCTGACGATTAGCACAAGGAGCATGGAAAATAAACAAATTATTGATAATATATTTTACAGTGAAACGTATAATAGTATATCATCATTAGTGAGTGAATTGCAGTCTGTGTTATACAGAAATTTACAAACATCAGATCCAATCGCCTCAGACCTTGTGGATTCAGATTATTTAGAAGAAATAAGAAAGTTAGCCAGCCAAACTGATGTGATTGTACACTTCGGGACATCTTTGAGAGACTTGAAATGTGTGATAACAGATGTAACCAGTTTTAGAGACCACACAGTTTATATACGTTACGATGGACCAAAGAGATTGTGTGTCACTGATGCAGCTATACCGCACTCAGAATTGCAAGATAAAGAGTATGAAAGTATTAAAGATATTGTGAGAGCATTTGAGGACCATATAAGTGGCTTATCAAGTTATTTTTATGAATTGGAACGGATTGATCAATTCTGCACTGTGATGGAACCTTCAAAGCCAACTTTTAGAGATAATTTTAGAAGAATTCTTCTAGGTGACCATATAACTTAATCATTACTTACTACTATTTAGTACAAGCTTTGCTTTGTTTCAGACTAGGTTGATTTGTGTAAGATTGTGATATTCATTTATATGAGGTACTGAGATGTTAGATGATTTTTGGAACTACCCCTAAAGGAAGGGAATGAATCCCTCAAAAGTCATGTTTGGGTTTTAAAATGAAAATGGCTTTATTAATTAGAGTACAACTGACACATCACATCTGATTACATCAATAAGTATATCCATCTCTTTCTGTTCAGAACAATGTGAAAGAGTCACATCAAATCAGAGGTGCTAATTAGTGTTAGTCCCACTACTCTGCAAAGCCAGCCTGACTGTAGTTGTGTAGCTTTTATATTTTAATAAGCAATGATCGGTTTTTTGGATTCTCCCTCATGGGATATCAAGTAGAAAAGTTAATATAGACACGACAGTTTCCCGCGATACCGAACAAACCGGTATTTTTGTATGGTTTGTTCGGTATTGCGAGAAACTGTCATATCTACTTGATATCCCGCGAGGGAGAATCCAAAAAACCGATCACTGTTAATAAGTCATCCATCAAGCATCATATTTAAAGGTCTTGGTACTTATCTATGTCTGGGAATTAAGATTCAAAATGACATTATTTTTAGAGTTGTCATAAAATTACAGTTGATTGTATATTAATATCTAACAGACATGTTGTACATGTTGCATTTGTCGACCTTTAATCATTTCTAGTCTCATTTACTCAAAGGTAACTGGAAGGAATAAGTTTGCCTTTGCACTCAACATCTCTTGTTAATCATATAGGTACTATGATTATTTTGTACCGTCAATGTCAAAGAGATGTATACAGTTTTCACCTTATTATAATGGAATAAGGCGCAAAAGTAAACAGCTTTTTCATCAACTGTACATTAAAGAGTTATACTACCACTACTACTAACAGATGACAAAACCTGGCTGCACATTGAAGTCACCCCCAAGGGGTTTGCAGCAAACATACACTTGCTGGGTCACTCGGAGCAATGGCAAGACAAATTACAAACCGGGCTGATTAACTGGGACCATGACAAAGACATTGTTGAGAATATTACAACTATGTTTGGTAAGGATTTTTACATTTTACAAATTACTTAGAATTTTCATACAATACAAGCCCTAGTCATTATTCATTTTCAACCAAAAATACTTTTTCTTAACTGCAGTACTTGGGTACAAAAGAAATAGAGATTTTCAACAACACAACATTTTAATTTTTGAAATTAAAATGTTGTGTTGTTGAAAATCCAATATCTCAAAAACCGCTGAACAGATTTTCACGAAACATGGCTAAAACACTTGGGGTAAAATTATCTATGACACAAAAAAACCGCATTCAAATCGGTCCATCCGTTTGTGAGATAGACAGACCACAGACAGATACAACAGACATGTTAAACTTATAACACCCCTCTCTTTGCGTTGGGGGTTAATGAAGTCAATCTTTTTCATGCTCTTACCACAGAGCTCCATCATTTATGGATAAATGTTTAAAACTCAATATTGACCTGATGATGGTATCCAAGATATCAATCAGATGTCAACCTCATCAGTTCAAGTCAATTTTTTTATTGAAACAAAGAAATATTAAAATATTTATTAGTGTCTTACCTCCTTTTATTTTTTCATTTAATAGCTTAAAACATGTCTTTTAATAAATAGAAAACCTTTCAAAAGTTGTAATTAAAAACACTAGTGATTATTTCAGATATAGTTGATTTCCCTGAACGGGCCAAATCACCAGTTACTTTAGATGGGCCACTAAATTCACCTGAAGAGGCAGTTTGCAACATTTGTCTGTGCTCTGAATTACCCGATGTCCCTGGTCTTCCTCAGCCCTTGTGCCAGAACACACAATGTGTAGTTTACTTCCACAGGAATTGTCTGTTCCAGGTAACTATAAAATGATTTTTGGGGGTTCCATACAAAAATTATGGTGCGACTTTGTCCGTTCTGTCCGTGACAACGTTAAATGGGCATTTTTAATAATTCATGTACCCAATTAGCGTGAGTTGTTAAATAAAAATTAACTCGGTGTCAGTTTTGTCACGAGAATTAAGCATTCAGTTTGTCATAGTTTGTATAAAAAAAACCGGCCAAGAGCGTGTCGGGCCACGCTCAGTATAGGGCTCCGTAGTTTTCCGTCCGTCACAGTAACTGTCCCCACTTAAGCGTTAAACAAGCAATACTTAGCGAACAATTTTATTATTAGACAACGAACGACCAAAGACGACTAAGACAATTCGAGCACGACAAATTTTCGACCTAATGTATGGGCGCAAATGTTCCGACCCCATTAAATCAGGAAAAATTTTAACACCGCCATTTACGATATGAACGTTCCGCGTACAGCGACATCTATCGGCAAATTAAGTAAACTATTGCGCGCGAGCTTAAAGTATGGAAGATGAATTTTATGGGATAATTCTCTATTGCGTGAACCGATTTTCACCGTTTTTACTTTATTTGAAAGCACGTCATTTCATTGTGATTTTGTAGAAATAACAGGTACAATAAACACCTGCTTATACGATTACAAACTTAGTTTAGAAATTATTTAGGTTTTTTTTCAAAAACTATTCATCCTATCAAGTTCAAAATATTTTTCCTAGAAAGTTTTTATAAAGTTCTACTTTTGAGATTTTTTTCATATTTTTAAAGCTTATGGTTCAAAAGTTAGATGTTTAAAAAAATGTGTCCCTCCACATTTTTTTAAACTTCTGGAGCGATTATGTCCGAAAATAATATTAACATTATCAAAAAATGATTTTACTAAACCCCTATTCATTTATATACCTATCCAACAATATATCACACGTTAGGGTTGAAATGAAAAAAAAATCACTCCCCACTTTACGTATAGGGGAGGTACCCTAATAAAACCTTTTTTTCCATTTTTTATTAAACCCCTTTGTCGGCATGATTGATATCCATATTAGTATCAAATTTCAGCTTTCTAGTGCTAACAGTTACTGAGATTATCCGCGGACGGACGGACAGACATGGCGAAACTATAAGGGTCGTAGTCAACTACGGAACCCTAAAAACTGACTTTTTCTATCAAATTTATAAATGATATCCTTATACATGTTAATAAAATGTGAAAAAAGTTCATTTTCACATGATTTGCATGCTTAATTTTCGTCACAAAACTGACACCAAGTTAAGTTTTGTTTAACAACTCAGGCTAATTTAATTGGGTACACGAATTATTGAAAATGCCCAAATATCTCATGAACTACTATCAATACTCGTATTAGAAATTTGGAGCTATTGTAAAAAAGGCACACGTGTATAGAAAATATTTTTTTGAAGTGAAAACTTATTCTTTATCGGCGCTGTCCACTTTTGGGATGGGGAAAAATTACTTGCCACAGGTGTAGGAGCGTAGGAGGTCACGTGACTGTAGGATTTAGTGTTGCCAATTGCCGTAATACAAAAAGTGGGAGTTGCGCTTCAAAACGCATATTTTTAAACGAAAATGCGGATTTGCGGAATACGTTTATAGGGTTACCTATCTGAATCACTAATTGTTTTTGTCCAATTTTCACTTCGGCATTTACTATTCGACAAACTTCGTTTGCCTTTTTTTTCGTTTGCCCGACACTTTAGTTCGCGACGTTTACTTACGGCTGGTCATTTTATGGTTTAGCTTTTGTAATTGTTTGACAAATCCATGATTCCCAATTATTGGTATACCCGCAATATCGTTATAACGACATAACGATTCGGTTGATAATCTGTTCGTATTTTATCAAATCGACTTTATTATATTTGACATAATATTATTGTTTATACGGAGCACACATATGTTACTAATTCATATGTTTGTTTATGAAAACGGTTGTTACCTTATGCATTTTCAATATTAAAAACATTAGCAAAAAGTTTAAAATTAAACTAAGGTTACCCTCCTAAAGCTGTATTTATGGTAAATAATGTATATGTCGGCGGGCGATTGTAAAATTCGCCGTATCACGAAATTCCGAGGCATATCGCATACGTAAATGAAAAAAAAGGAGTACGGACTGACAATCTCCAGCGAGTCGACGCCACCCCGCTGCGCGGGGTGTCTATTTCTGGTCTGAGGGGCACAAGTGAACCCTAACCTAACCGACCTAAGACAGAGTTCGCTTATGACAAGCCATTTTTGTCCGCCCTGATTATTGGCTCCCAACAAACACAGCCGGCTCGAATTTCCCTCAAAATGAACATTTGGCTAAACCAAAGGCTAAACGTATGAAATGCGGAAAGTAATGATGGATAAGTAAAAAATTAGCTGTAAAACAAAAGTTGTACCTAACAAGCCAAAGCCCAAATGACTGTAGCGGTAAAAGTTTTTCGGACAACTGAAACATTTGGATAACATCAAATGGTAAATGAAAAAAGTAATGAATTGTATATTCGGAGAACTCATAATAATACGAAAGGTTTTCGGACAAACGATATTCGGTCAATAAATTTTAGTGATTGCGATAGGTTACCGTTTATAGGTTTACGGGGGAGGGGTTTTTTTTGGCAAAATTTGTTTAAGTTTTCACTTCTGCCGGCACTCCCGGAGTGCAACCCGGTCTTTATTTAATAATCAATTATTTTCTGTGAAAATTACGAACATACTTCTATCAAATATTTTTTTAAATCGAAATCGGTACACGTGATAAAAAATATCGCTGAGAAACAAACATACTAAAGTGCATTCATCCTTACTTGTCTTATTTGGTAAACAACATTCTAACCTCCAAATGTATCTTTTTAGACTAAATCAGCTATTTTATCGTAAAAAAAGCGTTGCTAGACAAAAAAATCTTGAAGTGATCCGAAAAGTCGTCTCGGCATGATCTAATACACACAAAATTGCTATTTTATCCTAAAAAGATGCATTTTGAGGTTAGAATGTTGTTTACCAAATAAGACAAGTAAGGATGAATGCAGTTTAGGTTGCAAGTTAATAGTACCAAAATGCAGATGGCGCCCTACAACGGTAACTTCCTCTATGACAGGGTTTCTTAAAGTGTGGTCCATGGACCCCTTAGGGGTCCGTGACATGATTGCTAGGGGTCCGCGGCCACTTCGCTCACTCTTAACGTATAGGCAGGTACGTAGGAAACATGAGATTTTTTTCAATATTTTCTTCGACGGGGGTCCGCGGTATTTTTGAAATTCTGAAAGTGGTCCATGCCTAACAATAAGAACCACTGCTCTATGAGCTGTTAAGATTGTTCAAGAATTAATGGGGTCGTGACGTGACGGGTACCATACCCACTCCGTAACGGTTGTACGGAACCCTCGGTGCGCGAGTCAGACTCGCCCTTGACCGGTTTTATTAAATAGTAACAATGACGACCGGTTAGCCTAGGTCGGGTTTACCATCCCGCGCCCCGTTATCGTCCTACCCCCGCCCCGGCGAGGACTGTGTTAAGCAGTCAACCTATACTACTAGTCCAGTCAGTAGGTATTTATGCTCTACAAAAGGTGGCGTAGAAAATGTTTTGAAACAATATTGTTTAGGTATGACAGGTTAATAAAAATCCAAGTTCTCGACCTTGAAGGACCCAGGCGTTAGCCGCCATCTTGAATTAAAGGTGCCAAAATTAGGTATATTTTAAATAACTTCTCAATTGTTTACTAAATCACAAAAGTGTCTATGAGAGGTATAAAGAAGACAAAATTGTTTACATTTTTTGCATACATGTTTATTCTGTAAGTCTTAAAGGTAAGAAGTTACAAGCGACGGAAATAATAATATTTACAAAAATCATTAATATCATTTTAATTTTGTTTAAAAATTGTATAGCTATCATTTTTTAATTCTTTTTGGTGGCACGGGCTGGTTAATGGTGCCTTCTTCATTATCGTCGCTGAAATTTTCTGTTTCATTGTCTGTATGTTTAGTTTCCAACCATGAAATTTCGTCGTCATCACAGTCTTCCTTATCTATCTGAATCTCTACTGCATTTTCACACAGCTGACCACTACAGAATCCACAAACTATTGAGCATTTTAATCCAGCTTTTCTGCAACTACATGTTTTGCTGCATCCTTTTTTACAGTGGCAAGAAATTACACTTAAAAGCGTCTGGGGTGCTGCTTTCTCTGGCGTTGTTATTGGAGTGAGCCTATTGGTGTCATATATATCTCCAGCCCCAGTCTTCTGGTTTTTTTTTATTCCGTACCATTTTTGGACTTGGTGGTATGTCCTAAACGCATGATACCGTGCAGCGTCCTTTGTCGGCGGCAAAGAAGCAAGATTAAATTTACATTTTATTGATGACTTTAATAATCGTTTATATCGGATATCTTCTAAGTTACTAGAAAGCGTGCTCCAGCGTCTTCGATTTCTTCTGGTCTTGCTTCTTTATCTTTGTAGACGCCAATGATGGCATCCAGAATGTAACGCGCCTTATAATTGATACAAAAACTTTAGTGTAATTAAATTATTTTTAGTACTTAAATATTATTGTATCTGTCGCTTGTAACTTTTTACCTATAAGACTTGCAGAATAATCATGTATGCAAAAAATGTAGGCAATTTTGTCTTCTTTGAACCCTTTATAGACACTTTTGTGATTTAGTAAACAATTGAGAAGTTAATTAAAATATACCTAATTTTGGCACCTTTAATTCAAGATGGCGGCTAACGCCTGGGTCCTTCAAGGTCGAGAACTTGGATTTTTATTAACCTGCCATACTTAAACAATATTGTGTCGAAACTTTTTTTACGCCACCTTTTGTAGAGCAAAGGCTTTTACAGTTCCCCACAGACTGACCTATACTATGATTCTTTTTCAGTGGCTGGTTGCCTGTTCCGGTGGGCGTCCGCCGGTGTTTGGAGTAGCTACTGGAAGCTGTCCCACTTGTTTACAACCAACTACTTGTAGTGAAAAGGATAATTAATGTATATATATTTATTAAATTAAAACTTAATATAAGATTTATATGTTTCTTTGTTTTCTTTTATAACAGCACATTAATTTATTTGAAGAGAGTTTTATATGAATAAATAAAGAAAGAGTAATATGTACTTCCATGCTAGTCTCAATCAGAGGCTCTGGTATAAGTTTTAGTAACTAACTAAGCGTAGGTAGCCCAGGGCTGTTATTCGTTACGCGCTAATGCAGCTCACCCCACCGGTCACCCGTCACGACACTAGATCTCTACCTACGCTTAGTTGCTACGCATCGCGGTGTCAAGATATATTTGTGGGTGAGCTTAATACAAGTTACAGAATAGGGGGGCTGTGCTCGGCTGTCGTGGCGTCTGACCGGCTCCGTTCGGCTAAGGCTTTGCAGTAGGCATCCCCTCTATTAAGACGCGGGGTGCTCGTGCATCCGTTGCGATGCGGCGATAGGCGAGCCGGCCCGGCCCATACATTATTATATTAGAGACGCTAGTTTATATTAACTCAATCAAAAATATCCTAGGCCTGTTCACATTACACCCTGTAAAGGCCTGTTTACACTTTGATTAGTGCTAGTGCATACAAAAACCACAGCAAATCGCAAAAAATAGAACAGGCTCCTAATGAACTCGCACTTACCAGAGTGCATACAGGTCATTAGATGCTGGTAATGTGTTAAGTAGAGGTGAAAGTAAAGATGTACCGTCTTCTCTATAACGCCATATACAGGTTTTTTCATTTCGAGGAGTGCAAGTTTGTATAGACCTCTATTTATTCGTCCGAGCCCGTGGCAATCAATGTGTTATCAAATTCACTGAGGTCATTACATCCATTATCTAAATGAAGTAAGGAGAAATACTCGTTACTCACAGATTAAAAAAGTAGGCACCGAAGTTAACTCGTTGTTTATTTATGTATGTTGACTGACTCACAGAGCAAGTTTTGTGAATTATTGTGTTGATACTTATATTACTTGATTATGATAAGTGATCAAGAAAACATGTAAGTAAGTCTATGTTGTCTTTAGAGAATCAATAAAACCCAAAACGCTTTGACTTTAATTATATTAAAAATTACGTAGACATAATATTTTGTGGTTACATAGACTAATTCAGTATAAACAATGTTGAAAAATGCTTGCACCAGCCGTTAAGTTTTGTGATTGCCGATAAAACATTTTACTTAAATCAATTATAGCAATTCGCGGTGGCAATATTGCTGAAACCACAGAGCCTACCCTCCAACTCTTTAAACAAAAAAATATAAGCAGGTTTAGTATACAAAAGGTGTTTTTTCATACAAGTCAGATTTCACATGACAACGTAATTACTATTTTAAAGCCAGTTGCAGACCTTCGCTGACTGCACTTAGAATTATATCTACATAATTCTTGTAAATTCACAGAGTTGAATTTGCAGGAGTGTAATTAGAATTGTCATGTAAAAGCATTAGAATAATTGTTAAGAGTAATTTCATGACAAGGGCACGGTGTCGATGGTGCGATGCGTCAGGCTGGTGCTGGAACCAGGCGCTTCCCCGCTTTGGGGTCCCGTCTCGCGGCAAATATTCTGTAAAAAAATAATAGCTTGCTATAGTACATTTTACAGTTTAGCTTCGTAAATAATGGGGTATTTGTATTGGTTTTGACAACAGTGAAAATAGTGTTTTCATTAGCAAAACTTTTATCATTACGAAAATACTTGGAAAGTATCAATCTTCCACTTATGTTTACTATTTTTAGACAGGAGCAGGTAATTTCTACAAATTCCGTACTAACAGAGCGTTTTGGACGTTTCATAAAAAGAAGCCGATTTGACTTTTGTCATCATCGACCGTATCATAGATTATAACTTAAGACGTTATGATGATGACATATAAGCTATTTTACTGGAAAGTTTCACCAGAATTAGTTTTATGTTAGATTATTATTATTATAGCTTTATTTCCACATGAGTGGTCCTCAAGAGTAAAAAAAAAATTAGTTTGTTAGATAGATAGATTAGATAGTATAGAGTAAAAGAGACAATTTACCTTCACATGTATTTGATTCTTGAGCATTGCAGCACGTAGGATTAACATAGATGTTCTTCGTTGATATTCTTTACCCATGGTGAGACTTCTCTCAAATGTTGTGCTTCTTTGATCAACATCTTTTGCATATAAGATCTTGTTGTGGGAATCAATGCGAGCTTGAATTTGACCGTCCAGTATAAGTTGCATCAGCTCGTCTTCCAATGCAGTCACGGTGCGATTAAATGCTGCTGCCATCAAGTGCATGTCAGCTGACAAGTACGGACTAAAGTACTGGATCAGAGCCCGGTTGCGGATTTGCATGTACAATGAATTTAAATGTGGGGATAAATACAAATCTAACAACAGATTGTCCCTTATCTCATCCAGTAACCTTAAGCAAGAAGCATACTTTGATTCATAGAATTTAAATATTATGTCACGTAACTGCGGCTCTAGCTCTAAAAATAATTTAAAAGAACTGCTAACTATGACTTGCTTCTGGAGCTCTGAACGATCAAATGTGGCCAGCGCACAGAGTCCTCCATAGATGGCAACATTGTTACTACTCAGCAGCTCTGGGTAGTCACAATGGTCAATGCTGGCAGCTAAGAAATGTTTGGCAGCAGACTTGTACTTTTTCGTAGCCAATTCTGCAAGCCCAGCAGCACATTTTAAACGAGTCAAAATGGTTTGGTTTGTATCTTTACCAGGTACTTCACTGAAATCAGGTGTGCTCTCAGCCTTTGATACATAATTAAGGACATGAGCCCAATTCTGCAAATATACAGAGACCTTAACTACATTGAGGCACATCATTATGATGTGTTTTCCACTTGTGCAGTAATCCCTGGCTCTGGAGTAACACTTCAGAGCACTTGTCAAGTCACCACAATCCAAATAATGGTCCCCAAGGTCATCATGCCCTCTCCGAATACTTTCTTTAATAGAATTTGTTTTATAATTTTTAAGATCAGTGTCTAATTTTTCCAATTTTATCGCCGCCTTTTTGGTCTTTGATTCCACCCATATGGTGTCTAGGACAGGGATGTCCTGCGAACCCATTTGTACTGCAATATCTGGCAGGCCGGCACTAGCTATTGCGTCTGCTAGCTTCTTGTGTAGGGACTGATACAGGCTTACATTATATGTTGTCATGACATAGGATATAGCCATTTTGAGAGCTTCTAATCTCAAAGAGGGACAGTGATCTGCTACAAACATTAATCTGTACAACTTTGCAAAACCTGTGTAAGCTGAAGCGTAGGTTTCGAGGTCCAAGGTGGGATTTTCAACAACATAGCACTCAGATTCATTGTTTTCATTGTCTTCCAGGGGAACATCCACCTGCATAGGCTCTGCGGTGTTCTGTAATAACAACATTTTGATGTAATACTTACGAGCTACGACAATAATATAATGAATAATTTAGGCCTGATGTGGAAATCTGCTTACCATTTCGTACATTTTATAACGAGAGTTATTTACGATAGTACGCGAATTCCACTGTCAACGCAGGAAACCAACCTAAAACACAACGTATTGCTGTAAGTTCTTAATCTTTACAATACAAGGCTGGATGCTTCATGAGACTTTAACACAGCACTCACTATTGTAAAACAGTTAATAAAACTATTTAACAGCAACAATTAATACGAAAATACCTTTATCATTACGTTTCTTATTGGCAGCGGCATTTTTCTTTTAATTGAACAGTGAAAAGGATCTGTAATGACGCACACACACGCTCAAAATACAATTGCAGATTTTAATTGTGACCATCCTACATAATACAATAAATAAAGTGGAATATTTAATATAATTTATATTTTATTGTATAAACGACATGATTAATTAAATCAATTGATAATTTTGACTCTTTTAATATATCCGTTAATGTACATATAGCTTAACTCCTCAGCTACGCAACGTCACAGTTTGTCAGCCATTATTTATTTCTACTTATCTGTGGTAGCATGTTTGTATGTATCCATAGAGAAATCCAGAATCCTCTGTCTACGGTCTACGTATGTATACGTCATCCGTCTTGTCTTAGTCTTGTCTATGTTCCAGTTTCTTCGTATTTTTGTATTGTGTATGTTACGTATTTTTAAATAATTAATATTAGACCCAATACAGACAGGGTGAACGCTATAAAGAAAGCAAGATACGCTTATTCACAAACACACAGGACACACATATTAAACAATAGAATAAACAAAAAACAGATAAAGCATGATACAAGTGTGTGCCTCTGCGGCAGTGAACCGGACACTGGCTCAGCAATAGCAATGCTGAGGTGTCAGAGACACCTGCAGCGCTGATTTTCAGCCAGCACCGTCGGTGACTCACGGAAACGTCATACAAATGTAATAAATAAACTACCTACATTTTTGGTACAGGTGAAAGAGAAAGGAACATAAATACAAAGTGAAATAATACATGTAGGTACCTACGCACTCACTACCTAGATGCAGCTTTAATAAAATATTAATATTTACAGTATCTACACATTAAAAACAAAAACTAGATAAATTAACAATTGGCATATTTATTGCTGTCACAGTGCTGGGGATTAGAATTTGGATTTTTGGAGCGTCAACAAATAGCCTTTAAGCATACTCTTAAAGGTGTATCTGCTAAGCGCCCCCTGGATAAATATTTTAACATTGCATTTTCCACATAACACTTTGATTGTACACTTTACTCAATCTTATGAATATACTGATTCTCTTTGGCTACCGCGAAACGAAAACGAACTTCGTTCGTGTATCTCCCTCTCTATCGCTCGAACTAGCAAGTGCGACAGAGACGGAGATACACAAACGAGGTTCGTTTTCATTTCGCGGTAGCCTCTCAGCTCTTGAGTTATCGGTCCTACTTTCAGGCTTCCTCTTATATACTTGCTCTTTCCTTATACGATCCAATCTCGTCACGCCACACATCCATCTCAACATTCTCATCTCCGTAACATGCAATCTCGTTTCATCCGTCATCTTTGCGGCCCAACATTCCGCTCCATACATGACGAAAGGTCTTATAATGGTCTTGTAAATTTTGCCTTTCAGTCGAAGGGGCATTCGGCCGTCGCAGATATTTAAATTAAGCAAACAGACACATACCTACAGAATTACTTTCGCATTTATAATTTTAGTACCTGTGCATTTGGTGCCCTTAGATAACTTTCGGGACACAAGAGGACTGATTTTTTTACTTTTATGCTGTGCGATTATGATATAATACGAAATGTTCAAAACTTCAAACTGCCACAGACACACTTTAGGTACTTATATTTATAAGAAAGCATTGAATTTGGAATCACTAGCTATACCTACATATTAACCGTATTGACACGGGAATGTTTCGCGTAACGGTAGAACTATTTTGGTCAGCAACGTGTACAGAATGTAGGTCTCGTATCTAAGTTAAAAATCCTCCCGAAATTTCTAAACAATACCCATGCCTTTTCGAGCCAAAAGTTCATAAGTAACTATGACACATATATGGGTTTACGGCTTTTAAACCAGCAGGGTTGAGCTGTGAGCGTGCTGGCCACCACGTGGTCCACGTGAGTTAAAACTGGCAAATAAATGACTCATTAGTTCGTTGTTAACAGTTGTTGAGAGGTATTTTGGCTGCTCTATTATTTGTCAAACAATAGATTACGAAGCGTTGCTGGAGGGTGTTATGGATCACCTTTGTTACGATTCGCGTAATTTATTTAAATACCCACACACGTCACACTGTTGTCGTAAACCTATATACTTACTTTACTCTTTGTCATAAACTATGCCGACTGCCATTTAATTTAAAGAAGTGAATAAGTTACACTTTAAAAAGGAATTAGCGGTTCAGGCATGAGGCTGTCAAACGGCGGTCGTGGGTTTGAATCCCGGCTCGTACCTACCAATGAGTTTTTCGGAACTTATGTATACCTGCGGAATATCATTTGATATGTGGCGTCACACCTGTCAGCTGTCGAATCTGACGTGTTCTGCATCGCGCTATAGAAGTTTCTTAATCAGTTGGCATAAATATAAAATCCAAACAACTCTCACGGGACTTCGGTCCCTGAGAGATCTCTCTATGGCCACGTCTTCTACATTGGTTACCTCCGACAATGGATATAAGCGCAACTCTGAAGATCCCGACTAACGCCCAACTCTCTCAGCAAGCCAGACTCTCTCTCTCTCTCTCTCCCTCTACTTGCTCGCCACCCTGGCTCTGAGCGCTCGCTCGCCACGCTGGCTCTGAGCACTGGCAAGCTGCACTCTGCTGCATACATCGTCGCTGACCCCTGTCTCGAAGGGGGGCTGATGTGGCGTCACGCCTGTCAGCTGTCGAATCTGACGTGTTCTGCATCGCGCTATAGAAGTTTCTAAATGAGTTGGCATAAATATAAAATCCAAACAACTCTCAACGGGACTTCGGTCCCTGAGAGATTTCTCAATTGCCACGTCTTCTACAGATATTTACCGTTAGCTTTTCAGTAAAGGAAAACCACCGTGACGAAACCTGCAGGCATCTGAGAAGTAAAGGTGTAAGGTGTAAGTACCTTTATGAAGTTACAAAACCGCACTAGGCCAGTATGGGGTCTACTACCTGTTCCATCTCATCCATGAGAGGAGGCCTGTGCCCAGCAGTGAGACGTATATAACCCCAAACTTAATTTTGGATTTTAAAAAAGGTAGCCTAAATTGCTTTAAAACTAATCTGTAGCAGGTAACTACGAGCGCGAGGATAGAGCGTCCGTCACTGGCTGACACCATTCGATAGAACGAGACGACGCTCCTATCGTGTCACTTATCGCGTGATACGGCCGACCATGATACGGGGTCTGTGCCCAGCCGTGGGACGTACCTACTCATAATACTTATAGGCACATGATGCTGGTGAAAGAAAAGTATCTTTTTCCAAATGGCCGTATTTAAAATAAAGTACAGTCAAAACAACGCACGCATAAATATCAGACACGACTCGTATTTCAAGGGTTGTTATAAAGTACCAAATATTTTGGACCGCTATGTTGCCTGTAAGTAATGTAATGTTCCTAAAAGTTAGAATCTTTCTAAAGGATTCAAAATATTTTGGAGAAGACAAACTTACAGGAGATGGACGCTTTGCGCATGCGTCATTTTACGCCATTGATTCAGTTGTCAAATTCATGTCGAGTGTAAACTAAATACTGCCAGCATTCAGATGGTGCGTGGATGGTGCATTTTAGGTTTCTAGCTGTAAAGTGTATATGTTACTATTATTAAAGAAAATATATTCATTGGACTTGATGTAGCTTCAATCAATTATTTGAACGGAAAATGGACTACATGTATGATTTACTGAGCATTACATGGCTTGGAGGGGACGGTAAGTTAATTTTACAGGTATATTATTATTTATTACTTTAGTGAGTAACTGAGTTTGATTCATATACCTACCTACTTTATAAACAATGCTGCTAATCCAGGTATACCTACTTGAGATTATGTGAGTTGGACGAATTACATAAAAGTAGTCCACTTAAAAAGCAACTTACCGTCCAAGGTAGAAGATTCTAACTGAAATGACAGTTTTATAAAAAATCGGCCACATGAAATAATCTCGACGATACCTCTATACTATAGTCATAATTATTATGAGAACTTGGCATCACACAGTCTTTGACTCCTCTGCACGGCTATCACAGAAGGCGTAGCACGGTTGCCATTTTATCACTTATCGCTGTCGGTCACGTTCTGACAAGTATGCGAGTGCGAGAGTGTTGGATGTCTTATCCACAACGATAAGTGATAAAATGGCAACCGTACTACGCCTTCAGGACGGCCCGCAAGCTGCGTCGTGGCAAGATAAACTATCCGTCTCTTAAAATGATTAGAAAGAGTCGGAGCTGTGCTGCACGGCGCGCGAGCTCTCTCGATTTTTCTCGCACTATACCTCGCTTTCTAAGTTTTCTAATAAGAGAGAGACGGATAGGTCGAGAAAAATCGAGAGAGCTCGCGCGCCGTCTTGAGATAGCCGTGCTGGAGTCGAAAACCTCCATTAGGTCAGTGTGTGCGTCGTCTCATAATAATGCATTAGTTGTCAACCGTTGTCAATAAGTTTCCAGAATGTCAACTCTATTATAGTCTGGAAAATTGGTAAAATCTAACTTGCTAGATTTGATTAAGTAGGTACGGGCAGACATAATCGTCATCAGCCGAAAGACGCCCTCTTCTGGATAGGCCTCACCTAAAGAGTGCCAAAGTGACTGGTCCTGCGCCTCCCACGTCCCACTAAATGAAAGCTACCTAGTAAAATATTTTTCTTTCTATTATTTTCTTCGCAACATGTTTAAAACTTAATTCACCCTGGTTTATCATCTGCCTGTTATACAATCAGCTTGCCAATAAGTGCCACTTTCATACGTGAAAAAATATTAATTGAAGTACTTACATCAGAGATAACTTCAACGAGATCATCTTCAGTACCTAATTACCTATATAGATAAACATTCTCATAATAGCACCTGACAGCAACGGTTGCATAACCTAGTAACGCTGCTAAAATTAGGTATGTCATACAGACCACAGCCACATTATGAGTGTTATTAACTGTATCGGTTAAATCCAAATGTTGAAGTAAGTAATCCTTGGTAAAATATCCAAATCTAGATGAAAGGCTATGCCACGGGGGGTATTTATAGAGCACAATTCTAATACAACAACAACATGTGTTAGCGAGTTGTTGAGTACGGAAATAGAACAGTCAACACAGTGTTTTGTGGTTACCGAACTGGGTAGCGGTAGTGGAGTGCAGTAGATTTTGCCACCTTGACGTTGTGCAATCTTTATTTGTTTATCTAGTGTTACAGCGCAGGTATACAGCACTGTTTACTTTTTTTTAATGTGTTAAGTGATGTTATTTCTCTGCAGCGATTGATTTCTGCATTGATGAGTATTACCTTACAAAAATTGTAGGTTGCTGACTAATCCCGAGTCCCGCGCAATGTGTTCGTCCGCGGTGGGCGCATTGCTGACCGTGGCGTATTTCTTGCACTGCGAAGGTGCGGCGCCGGCCCCGGGGCCGCCAGTCGCAGCCCTGAACAACCGGCCCATCGTCGGAGTGTTGGCTCAGGAACAACACTACAAGTTTTGGGACAAGTACCCTGAAAACTACACGAGCTACATCGCGGCGTCCTACGTGAAGGCTGTGGAGGCGTCTGGAGCAAGGGTTGTGCCAATAATGTGGGTAATCTCCGACATCATACCCTACTTGAGATTTTCTCGGTCTAATCGAGCGCGAGGTCTGCTTCGGCGCCTAATCCCAAGATTTGGCGTAGGCTAGTGCCTAGGTTTTACTGAAGCGACTGCCATCTGACCATCCCAAAGGGAAAACTGAACCTTATTGGGATTAGATCGGTTTCCGCACGATGTTTTTCCTTCACCAAAAAGCCACTGTCAAATTCTAATGACGTTTCGTAGGTTTTCCGTAGTTTTTTGGAAAATCTCCGATATCCGATTTCAAATCAATAAGCACCTTGTACGCCTTCAAACATTCCCGAAGTCGTAGACAATATTGTGAACAATGGTGACAAGCGTAACTTATAAAGTTTTCTTTCGTTTTCAGGATTGGGAAAGACCACTCATACTACAAAGACATAATAGGGAAACTGAACGGGTAAGTTTAATCACTGTTGAAAATATTATAAAACTAACTTCCGCCCGCGACTTCGTCTGCGTAGACCCGGGATAAAAAAAATATCATCCAGACATCCAAACTTTTATAAGTAATAGGATGTTTAGATGATAATATTAGTAGGATGTGTTTTGAAACAAAGCAATTAAAATGTAGTTAGGTACCTGCTAATACTACTGGTAGTAGCGTAGCAGTGGCGGAGTAGATATGATTTAGAGTAGTTAATACTCTAAATCATATCTTTCATATTCTTTTAGTTCCGGGTGGCCCATCGAAAGTTTTCACGCGCCGCCACTGTAGGGTAGCTAAAATGTATTCACTTATGGTAGCCTAATATAGAGGCACCTAGTCCTATTCGGTATGCCAAAAACTCTATCCTAGTTTGTTAAGTAGGTACGTGAATACGCGTGCTCCAATAACGCCCTTTCAAACCTATCTCTCGATGGGTTTTACAGTAAAGCGAAAATACCGGCAACTGGCCTCCCAAATCAGTGAAATTAGCCAACCTTTCATATTGTATTTCCTGTTTCAGGGTTCTTTTCCCCGGCGGAGCAACTTACTTCAACCAGTCAGACGGATTCGCTGACGCCGGGCAACACATCTACGAGCTCGCTATGGAACTCAACGAGGCCGGGGACTATTTCCCCGTCTTTGGCACTTGTCTCGGCTTCGAGCTCCTCATCATTCTCGCATCGGGCCGCGGCCCTAAAGAGAACAGGGTCACTTGCTACTCTTTCGAGAATAAACCTCTTCATTTTACTAGTGGTAAGGGAAATAGGACCAAGGATAAGCTACGTGAAACAACTAAAGGAAACTACGGCCAAATTCGTGCGCGTGTCGGAACACGAGCGTATATAGGGTTTCGTAATTGCCTGTCTGTTTTGACCTTGGTTACATCCACACGCGCGCTAACAAAAGTTTGCGGCTGCGTCGGCCTTTGTACGAAAGTTGGCCTTTCTAAGTACACATTAAGTTGGTCGACTATTACTAACTAGTTATGCCTGGGCCTCATAAGAAGGCTCAAAGTGACCCAAAGGGCTATAGAGAGGGCTATGTTGGGAGTTGCTCTGCGTGATCACATCAGAAATGAGGCTATCCGCAGCACAACCAAGGTAACCGATATAGCCCTCTGAATCGCTAAACTTAAGTGGCAGTGGGCGGGGACATTATAGCACGTAGACCTGATGGCCGCTGGGCCGGAAAGGTTCTCGAGTGGCGACCACGCACCGGAAGGCGCGGCGTGGGTAGGCCCCCCCACACGGTGGACTCATGACCTGGTAAAGGTCGCGGGAGTCCGTTGGATGCGGGTGGCGCAGGACCGGTCACTTTGGTACTCTTTGGGGGAGGCCTATGTCCAGCAGTGGACATCTTTCGGCTGATATGATGATGATGATGAGTTATGCCTGCTTAGCCGTGGTTCATTTTAAATTCATTATAATGTAAGTACTACCTACTGCCACGAATTTTTCACATTCCCAGTAGTAGCCATTTAGCACAAAAGATCCCAAGGGGTTGAAGTGTATCTGAAAGGACCCTCACAAACTGAGTTTAGCTCTCCACCTATACCTACAACAAGCTTTGCTTTTAAGTTGCTTTTAGGGATAGGCACGTCGTATTAGTAAATAATAAACAGGTTTTTTTTAACAGGTTTCCGCAACAGTAAGATGTACAAGAACGCCGATAATGATGTCATCGATATATTGTCGCGCGAAGACATCACTGCAAATGCTCATCAATTCTGCATCGTTGACGAAGTAGGTTGTTTTAACACTTTCACCACCAGCAACCCGCCTAGCGGGGGTGCCTACGCCGTAGTCGCTTTCCGCTACATAGGAAAACCACGGGATCGGCTACGAGCGTAGCGCGTAGCGATTCTCGGCAGTGAAAGTGTTAAGTTTCAAGGCTTTATTTTACAACCAAAAAATATGTCGTCATACCTATATGACTTTGGTATATGTTAAATAGACTCACAGAGTATTACGATTTCAGAACTTGAGATCTCACAACTTAACTGAAGACTGGCTCGTAACGGCTCACAGCGATGACGCGCATGGACTAGAATTCATAGCAAGCGTGGAAAATACTAGGTAGATAAATGCTTTTTAAATAACGTAGTATAAATAGATTTTTTTCATCAAATCTGCACATTCTTCGCGTGGCAGGCACAGTTGCCACAATCAGTTTAGGGGTGCGCAAAATTGGCAACTGCGCTTGCCACAAGCAAGCGAAAGCTGAATTGGTAATTGAATCGCTTTTGTAAGTAAACTAACGCAGGTATTGGGAAATACTTAGTATTCAATTAATGTAGGTTGAATTTAGGATATTCTGTTACTTTCGAATGCAGTTTCCAATAATATTTCTCAAGCTCGAGCGGAGTGTCGCGTTTTGGGCGGCACTAAATAAAACGCCGGCAAAGGATGTAAGTAACTGCGTACATTACATGGCTCCGTTATTCCCGGCTTGTGCCCTAAAGGAGCCCCGGGTCCGCATTGACACCTAATCTCATTTTTTGGAATAAATAGACACTAGTTTTACGAAAGCGACTGCCATCTGACTTTCCAAACCAGAAAAACTAGACCTTATTGCGATTAGACCGGTTTCCTCACGATGTTTTCCTTCACCGAATACGTAACGATAAACGTTCCGTGCATACGTTCCGAAAAACTCATTGGTGCGAGCCGGGATTCGAACCCACACCACTTGACAGCCGCATGCCTGAACCACTTGGCTGCTGTAGCTTCTATTCTATTTATTAAACTAACTAAATAATATATCTGCTTACAGGTATCCATTTTATGGCGTACAGTTCCACCCCGAAAAGATATACGAGTGGAAACAATCGAGTTACTACCCGCATACATTTAATGCAGTCAAAGCGAACCGTCACTTCATGGATTTTTTCGTGAACGAGTGCAGAAAGAACCACCACTCATTCACTGATGCTGCCGAAGAGAATAAGTGCCTTATATACAACTATGAAACCCATTTTACAGGTGCCGAGGGAAGTGCATACGAACAGTGCTATTTCTTTGAGCCCAGGAACGATGTGGGGAGAAGTAGAGAGAAATATACAGTTGTTGCTATCTGAGATTCTGCGGCGGTGTGGCAAATGATGTAGAGGTCGCTTAGTGTAAATATGAGCTCGTTGAAGATGTTGGCTTGTTTGAGCGATCAAGCGATGAATTCGGCTGTCGTGCTAAGTAAAAATACGATCGTCACAGTGCACGTTCAATAGTGATATGTTGCACCGTCTAGTGGTGGGACGGTCGAATTGTATGAACGCACGAGCAACGTCAATTAGGACAATTCTTCCCTCCATTAAGACGAGAAAACTACCAATTTGCATGTACTGTCTTGACACAAACTTACTGTTTCGCGTGCGAAACTCAAGACAATACAGTAAGTAATCAAAATTGAAAACGGCATCCGCCGCCCGCTCCCGGCCCGAGCTATTACCACGAACATCGAATCTCGAAGTTCGTATATCTCCATCTCTATAACATTTACGGTTTATGGTACTCGAGCGACAGCGACAGAGATATACGAATCTCCGCCGATCCTACATGAGGCTTCCCCCGCGCCTCCTGTCCTGAGGGCCTACCGCGAACGGCATTCGAACTTTTTCTTGCGAGTTCGTAAATAAGTCTGACAGAGAGGGAAAACTTCGAATGCATTTCGCGGTAGGCCCTCAAGCACCGTCTCACACGCTGGAGTGGGGGGCTTATTCGTGGATTGAACGAACTGTAATTGACTATGACTATACCTCATTCTATATATAAAATTAGAATTTTAACGGACAAATTCTTCTACGTATCTTCCTTACTCTTGGATATTTTTACTTATTTCGATCATCAAGTGCTTGTCAAACATAAAAAATACGAAAGGTTATGCATTTCAAAATGGTTAAGTATCCTTGAAATCGCGTTACTAACGCGTTCTCAACGCACGACTTTTCTGATCTTAGCTAATATGGCATAGGTTACAAAGTCAAATGAAAGCAGAACTTGATATTCATAATTACATAAGTTATTCGGTGTCAATAGAAATGATTATACAGTATACGAAACTAAAAATTTGGTATTAATGAAGCATTTTTATACATTCTTTCTTATCCCTGATGCCTCATTTATTACGAGGATCTTGCAAATAACCCCTTAGCTTCGTTACTTTGGTAATGCATTAATTACACGACCATCGTAATAATTACATAGATACAGGCTTGATACAGGTTTGAATTAACAACGTTGAAAAACTTCCGACATTTTCATTTTAAAGTTCAACATCTCAAAAGATACTACGATACCACAGACAGACACACATACACACAGATACACGGACACACAGAATTCTTATAAAACCCCTCTTTGCGTAGGGAAATAAAATAATAATAATAAATAAACTAGCCAGGCAAGGGCACTATAGTTACTCTACCGACTAAGCTAAACCGATCGTCAAATACATAACTACTTATAGTATAGTGTGGATTCTTTTTCTAGACTGAATTAACTTATCTTTGTGTCTAGTAAACAATGTCGTTGTCTTTCATTGTGAAAACAAAGCGATTGTCTTTTATTGTTAAGTGTACCCGCTAATTGATGCTGTAAAATAAACGTAGAACAAACACATCAGCAACACATTTTCAACAAAAATGCGACTTAATGTAATGTCTAAGGAAAGGTATATAAAAAAAATACTTACAAAATACAAATACAAATAACTTTATTTTGCATGAAATATGGTACAAAAGGTGTTCAGACAATGTTATATAAGTAACACATATTTCACCAGCATCTGGCATGCAAACAATTACTTACAACTAAAACTAAGCTTACACAATAGTCAAGGCCTATATAATGATCACTTATCTCTGTCAAAAGATGCCATGTAGGTATTCCTCGACAGAATAGAAAGCCTTTTGTAAGAGCCATACTTTTAGTTTTACTTTAAACATTTTCGAAGGCAACTGTTTGATGTTATCAATGTTATCATCCAGTCTATTATATATTTTTATGCTCATACAAAAGGCCATATAGAGCTGTTCGCTTGCGAGGTATTGCCAGGGACGTTGTATTAAAATTAGATACATCTTGAAGTGTCTTAAAAAGTTCTGGGTTAATTTTAACAGACACGCATATTTCGTATATATGTATACATACAGGGTACTGTCATTAGCGCAAGATCTTTGAACAATGGTCTGCAAGAGGTCATAGTTATTTTGACCATTTTGTATTTAAAACAACAGGCTACTTTAACAGTAAGGTCGTATTAAACATGTTTTTTTTCCGTTTTGAAGCGTTTGTGGCACGTGGCTATTGTGGCAAAACAATTGCTTTCTTGGACCGATGGGTCTTAAAACTCTTAAGATAAGATCCGGTCTATAGAAAGAATCTACACGATTTTGAACTAAATTACCTTAAATTCAATGTAAGTGAGCTTGATTTATTTCTACAACAACACAACATGCGTGTTACGACATCATATCTTTACACTATGTTGTTCCTATTTTTGGATAACATATTCAACATCAACAATACATGCACATCTTATGAACATGTATTGCTGGACAACGTATTTTCAGCACACACACATCTTACGAGACGAATATTGAAGATTAGACCTAACTGCTTGGTTTGGTCTAATCTTCAATATTCGTCTCGTTATTCAAGGCTGCAGACTGCTGAGTTCTACTATTTTCGTTTTAAAGGGCCTCTGCATTGTTGGCTTCGGCCCCACGCATGCCTTCCAAAAGTCCGGGACCCCATGGTCCGGAGATGAAAAAAATACAACATGTTGAAAAGGAAGATGGCTCAGCTAATGCCTGCGCCCAGTAGCCCACGAGACGGCAAAGTCTCAGGGACTCTGGCTGAGACGCTGTTATTCTGCTATCCCCGTGGTTAAATCAAGTATGGTGACATTTATCACAATTACAAGATGCACATCTTCTTCTATACATATAAATGCCTATGTCCTGACTGACTCACTCATCAACGCACAGCCGAAACTACTTGGACTAGAAACTTGAAATTTACACCAAGACTTCCTTTTATGACGTAGGCAAGAGATAAGACGGGATTTTTGGAAATTCCACCCCTAAGAGGGTTAAATAGGGGTGCAATGTTTGTATGGGGGGAAAAATATTTTTTTAACTAGAGACTTGAAACTTTGTAGAAAGATTACTTATCAGAATACAAAAAGAGTAATTTTTGCGTTGAAGAAAATTCTACCCCTAAGGGGGTTAAATAGGGCTTCAAAGTTTGTATGGGGGAAACTGTAATTTTTGAACTAGAGACTTGAAACTTTGTAAAAAGATTACTTATTATAAAGCAAAATAGTAAAGTTGGCGTTTTAGTAAATTCCACCTCTAAAAACAATTGCATATCAGTATCTGCCACTTTTTGAATTGTTATATGTCTAGACCATTTCAACTAAGGATAAAATTCTCTTACCTATTTCAATATCTTTGTCATCATCAAAAATCTACGTGGACGAAGTCGCGGGCGGCCGCTAGTATATACATACAAGATACACATAAATCACATTATATGAAAAACTAAATTAACAATAGTACGCACAGGGACAGGGTATTCTCAATAGTTAAGCTACACAGTAATTATGCTGTCAGATACAGACCAAAATTACTTAAAGGTGAATGTAGTTGGTTTTTGGGTATCCAGTAAGCAAGCCTTATATTGTTTTTTTAATCCTGCCAGAGACTTGCTTTTAGCTATTGGGGGAGGCAGATTATTTCAGCATTTAGAAGCAGCATAACGAAAACTGCCTCTAAACGCCTGAAGTCGAAAAAGGGGCAGGAAGAGACCTCGCCTCGCGCACGCATTCATTCTTCATTTCATCTCTATGCTTCCACTGTATTTTGCGCGCGAGATACGACGGAATATACCGTCCGTTTTAACGAGAATACCAGCGTCGCTTGTTTCAAAGTTCGTCTGTTTAACATATTCACTACTTATACCCATATTTAGTGTCCACTGTGTGACTAGAATAGGCATATGAATCTGACATCCGACACAAAGGCACAATACGGTCGATGTATAAGGGTTGTGATGACGTAATCATAATAATCCCTGGGGATTGGGGACGTCGCGCACAATCGCTCGATTATGACAGTTTGCATGACATGTATGCATAATATCAGTTTCAGTTTAAGTTATCTCAGTAAATTAGCTAGTGCCTGCTATGCTTTAAAAAATTTATCAAAGATGCTGAACGCATCTGTACTTAAGACAGTTTACTTTGCACATTTTGAAAGCATAGTTAGATACGGTCTTGAGGTTTGGGGAAACAGCGTCTATTTGAATCCTGTTCTTATATTGCAGAAGAAGGCTATTAGGTACATAGAGAAGGCAAAACCACTTGAGCACTGCCGTCCAATATTTGTAAAACATGGCATCCTCACAGTGATTTCCCTATATATATACTTGGTTTGTATTTTTGTACACAAGAACAAATCGCGATTTGGATGTAAGTCTAAGAAACGATCATATAGAACAAAACATAAATTTGACATTAAATTACCAGAATCCAATAATTATGTACAATACAAAAGAAGCCTCGAATATAATGGAATCAAGATATACAATAACCTAAATGAAGACATTAAACAAATCAGTAATATTAATGAATTTTCGCAAAAATTAAAAACCTTCTTAGTTACTAGACCATATTGTAATTTAAGTGAATATTTTGATAAATTATTTTAAGTTAAGTAGAATAAGATTTTGCATGCCATATTGTGGCGGAACATGCATTCATGTAACTACCTGCTCAACATGTACAAATGACACCAGTGTATGTTCTTGCAAAATAAACATTTCATTTCATTTCATTTCAATTAAATCATAAAGTAAATAAATACATTACCCGACTTGTGTTGGACTCATTTTTAAAAGACAGGCCAGATGAAGCTCAAAACAAAGACAGGCCAGATGAAGCTCAAAACAAAGACAGGCCAGATGAAGCTCAAAACAAAGACAGGCCAGATTAAGCTCAAAACAAAGACAGGCCAGATGAAGCTCAAAACAAAGACAGGCCAGATGAAGCTCAAAACAAAGACAGGCCAGATGAAGCTCAAAACAAAGACAGGCCAGATGAAGCTCAAAACAAAGACAGGCCAGATGAAGCTCAAAACAAAGACAGGCCAGATGAAGCTCAAAACAAAGACAGGCCAGATGAAGCTCAAAACAAAGACAGGCCAGATGAAGCTCAAAACAAAGACAGGCCAGATGAAGCTCAAAACCGCGAGCAGTGGAAGAAGAGGACGGAGGCAAAACCCCAGCAGTGGGACACCTCAGACTCTATATCATCATCACCATATGTTATTACTTTGTATGTACATAAACAGTAAATGTATTTGATTTACTGAGATAGGGTAGGGGTTGGGTTGCATAAAGCTTAAAGTCATATTTTTGATAGGCATACGTGGATTCGTCATACTCATCATTAAGCATAACTGTAAATACTCATACATTTATGAGCATAACGTTTTTAACCATAATGTTTAAGAACATATTTTGTAATGCGCATTAATTAGATGCGCATACAATTATTTAAGCATACTTTATGATGGATATAAATTGGTTGCTCATAAAACAATTTAACTATACTGTATAAACGCATAAACTGCAAAACGCATAAGCCTATGGTTTTCTTAGTAGTAAATTGTTAATGTTCTCTTTTATATTGGGTCACAGTATACCAAATGGCGGTCAATATAAAAAATTACAAACAAACAAGTTTTAATGACAAGTTTTTCACATCTTTTATAAAAAAAATAACCTCTAAGACGAAAGCGGGAGCAAAACTCCCGCTTTCGTCTTCTAACCTATCCGTGATCCGAGTTGGTTTTGCTACTAAGTCCGTATTCCCTACTGTCTGCGCGAAAACTTGAACTTTATATAGCACTATCTTGGCATTGGTTGATCTCAGAATAATTATAATCGTCAATATTATGGCTTGATATGGATTGACAATTATTGCTAAAAATAATTATAACTATCATTAAACCAATTATTGGTGAAGCTATTGCCGACCGCTGGGACAGACCCCTAACTGTAATAATGGGCTGGTTAAGATCAAAAATTATAATATCCATAATCCGAGCCACAAGTATGTGTATTCGCGGGACTCGACACAGATTCAGATCTGTTAAACATTTCTTCGGCTTCAACGACGGGGCAGCTCTACCCAACATCGCCACCTAACCCCCCTCTACTTACAACTCCGTTCCTTTTTTTATATAATACTTGTTGTAAATATTTCAATTAAGTGTTATTTTGATTTAGTCTTGAATAAAATGATGGTTACTTTAAGTAGTATAGTACAGACAAAAAAAAAATTATGACTCCATATCATTATGACAGGGAACAATTATACCATAGTATAATTTATACAAAAATAAAAATATGAGCATCAACTTTATTCTTAATGTTATATGACAATCGATATTATGAAAATAGTTGTTTGCGACTAGATGGCCACCCACACAAGTCACATCAACATATAAACTGAAAAGAAATAACCATTGTCTTATTAAAAAAAAATATGGTTTTCTGTATTTGACTAATTGGCTGCTTATTCTCAATTGGTACCACAATATAATTGGATTTTTTGAGCTAACTTTTGTTCAGTTTTGGAATGTGTAAAGACTGCTCGTGCTCACACTACTTAGTAAAGGTTTCGGAGTCAACCGAAGGTTGGGATAAAAAAGTAGAGCAAAAAACTTTGTAATGACATTCGGAGTTCCTAGAAAAACCCTCAAGGGTTGGTCTTTGACCTCTGTCACTAAGTACGCAGTAGGGCACCAAAATATTAGATGTTTACCGTCTCAAGCCAAATGACAACAGTCTGGGGGTTAAATTGCGTGGTAATTTCGTTTAAGATATACCTACCCCAAATTGTGTTCGGTGGCGACTGTACACATAGCTAGAGGACTGTCTGAAAGATTTCATTAGGGCTTGTTGGGGCCGCCGGTGTCAGCGGGGTGCCGCGCGGATAGCTCGCACAATCAGTCATGGTAAATAGTAGACCAAGTTCCTTTGCATAAGAAAATTGAAATTGTTTGATATCAGTAAAAAATCATAGCCTTCTGTTTCGTCGCATCCTCGGGTCGTGGTCGTGACTACAGAAAGTGGTCTCTTAATTTGAGCATCATTATTGCTGGAGGTTGTCTGGGGGGGGGGGGGCTCTTTAGCGATAAGACCGCCTTTACCTCTATACTGTCTCCCTGTATCTCTGTGTTTTCTTTTGTAACTATACCTATTCTACTTGTGTGAGGTGTGCAATAAAAAGTAATTGTATTGTATTGTATTGCTCTCCAGGCTGCTTGCTTGTTGGCCGTGATAGTAAAGTGAACTATGTACGAGGGAAATAAAATAATATAGACGAGAGTCGGGATATGAATGAACATTAATTTAGTAATCAAATTTATCTCGCCCCTTCACAATAGTAAAATAGATGATTTAATATGTTGAAAATTAATTTTAACAATAAAACATTATTATTCAGCTAACCCTATTAACACCAAGATTCTAGAACATTTGAGATGCTGTGAATTAGAGTAGGTACCGAAAGAGATAAAATTTTGCTAACGGAAAAATTGCTTTGGCCAGTAACTAGTTAGCCTGGTTAATCGGTAGTATTTAAATATTATATATTAGTATATACCATAGAATCGCTAATATTTGTGTCACTACTTTTTAACTACTAACGATTGAGAATTTGGTCTTCACCCAATTCCGAAAGCCATGTTCCACTGATAGATTTTATTTTATATTTAGCGGAAAATGGCGGTCGGAGTTTTGAGATTTCGGAATAATGATGTGTTTCGACAAATGACTCCTCGGAATTTTTCTGTGCCCCCATATTTAAAAGTATATCCGTAGTATTTATGTTATTCTGCAGCTCCGTGAGCCGTGGGCTCGCCTAGTAAGTACAAAAGATGAGTGTTGTTTTGAGGCAAAGACCACATTGGCAGACTTGAATAGGGCGTATAAAAGTCGCGGCGAGATAGACTATCCGTCTCTTTCTAATTAGACTGCTTAGATAGAGGCGTATTAGTCTTTGTAGCCGCGACACAGCTCGTGGGCCGTCTTTTGTTAGAACGGCACTAATATAGTCTACTGGAGCGCGCTGTGTTTTCGAACTTGCCCTGCACTCTTCCGTGTTCAATGCAATTGTCGTCCTAAAATAGCCCGATTAATCCAGCATGCCTAATGATGTTATGCGTTGGCGAGTTTATGTAATACCTACATAAGCCATGAAGACCGGCTATCTATATATATAATAAAGCTGAAGACGGTCGAAAGTCTGTACATGGAAGATATTCGAAAAAAAAAGTTTGCTGGGGATACTTAGAATCGATAACAGAACACGATCCAAAAGCTTTTAGAATTTTTGTCTGTTTGTCTGTTTATTTGTACGCGCATCACGTGAAAACGGCTGAACGGATTTTGATGCAAACTGTCGAGAAAAATCCCGGACAATATAAAGGCTATAATAAATATGAAGATAATGGTGCAAAGGGGTTAAAAAATGGGGTTGAAATTTGTATGGGAACTTCTTAAATCTATGATCTAATGACTTGAAAATTGACAAGCATATACTTGACTAGAAAGTACAAAAGAACCCCGTTCAAACTTTTAACAATTTAACTTTTAACTTCATTATATGTACTACTGCCACGAATTTTTTAACGTCCCCAGTAGTAGCCATTTAGCCGGCAGGGGGGGGACACATGACTCGAACAAAAATTAGGGCTTTAATAGTAAATTATACACTAAGGGGATAAAGCACTGTTTTATGTCACGGGAGCGAATTGAATCCCGAACGTAACGAAGGACTCATAATTTAACTCCTGAGCGTAGCGAGGGAGTTATAAGTTAATTCCTGAGCGAAGCGAGGGAATTAAGACTGAGTCCTGAGTGCAGTGAGGGGTTCAACCGCCCAAGACTAAAACAGTCTTATCCCCGAGGTGTATACTCTACTTTTCACACCTTATGCGAGACAAAAAAACAGGCTCAGTAGATAAATAATGTTTGATTTCTTTGCTCGATGTCCATCCGATTTCCTTTTTAAAAAGGCCAATAACTTGGCATATGTATTAATTTGTATGTCATGTTTGACACTTATTGTTGCCCTCAGCATCGAATATATACACCACAGGCTACTTGGCTTCTTTGTAGCTGACAAATATTCAAAATAGACCAGAAGCACTGATTCAGACACAGACTTTACGCCTTTTACAGCTTTCCATTTGTTAAAATCGTTGTAGGCTTTTAGGTATTTTTCCTTTGACTTCTCTGGCAGCAGATTGTTGACAATGCCTATGGCATCTAATTTGATAAACTCAGGAGTCAAAACACTTTCATCACTCGACATTTTCAATATTATTTTTGAAATTAAATCTTCTATAGGCACCTACAAGAACTCGATTTGTTCGTCACGCGTGAACAAATGAAGGCGCGCGACGTTCCAAATTCGAAAGCACAAGCCGTGGTCCTAGATTCGAAATTCGAATTTCGAACACCGCGCTCCTCCGGACCGGGGTTCACACGGAGGCAAACTTCATTTATTTTGTCAAATCAAGTAGGCCATGGCCTAGGACAAATTGTGTTTAGCAAAATTAAACTTTATGCATATAGTAATAAGAATTATGAAAAGTGAAATCATATTATTAACCAGCGGGTTATAATGAAATTCAGTACAACATTATAACCCGGCTAATACCAAGGGATTTAATGTCTTGCTTTCGGTAGGGTTTACATGACCTATAATTCGGCATTGTCGAGCATGTGGTTTGAAAATTCCATTATCTCGCAAACGCTTAACTGAGTTGAAAAATAGTTTTAGAAAACCCATAATACGAAGACACCTGGGGATAGTAAGTATCCATGGGGGCTCACCCACGGGCCTTCAGCCCCCGAGCTCACATAACGACCGCTCTCTAAAAGCATGCTTAGGGCCTGTCATTCCTACGAAAAACTTAGCCTTCAGCTTCGCTTGCCTCCCCGTTTCCCTCCAGAACTTCGGTCTTCAGGTTTCGCTTGCAAGTTACTCGGAGATAACGAGTATCCGTGGGGGATCGGGCCTTAGGCCCTCCACCTCGCATTGAGACCGCTCTCTAAAGGATTGCTTTAGCTCTTTAATTCCAATGAAAAGCTCGACCTTCGGCCTCTCTTGCCTCTCCGCTCGGCAGTTTGGCCTCAGGTCTCGCTTGCAAGACACATTACTATAGTGAGTGTCCGTCGGGCTGGCCCTAGGTTCTTCGTGGCTCGCAGGGAGCGCTCTCTAAAATGATACTTGGGGCATCTAAGCTATCTAATATATATTATTGACGACCAAGTTTATGAGGGTGGTTTATTTAGATTCGAAGAGAATCTGAACTGTTACACGCACAATCTATGGAAATGAAATCTTTATTTTCAGTATGTACGAGTAGTATGGTTAAAAATAACAATTCAAATTCAAATTCAAATAATACCGAAAAACCGTGAGTAATACCGTGTAAATCAAAATTTATGCGCGTACGAAGTCGCGTGCAGAATCTAGTGGATTAATAAAGTAAACAGCGACGTTGTATGATCAGAGGGGTAATCATAATCATGTAACGTTCCGAACGCGCGTTACGATAATATAACTGACATTTTTATTAACCGACTTCAAAAAAAAGAGGGGGTTCTCAATTCGGCTGTATTTTTTTTTTCAATGTTTGTTAACTCAGAACTCCGTCATTGATGAGCTGATTCGAATTTTTTTTTTGTTCGTATGTACATACTTCCAGGTGGGTCCCATTTTTTTCAAAATTCAGTTAGATGATGGGATCCATGAAGAATTGAGGGAACTCCTCAATTTTATTAGGCACGCGTGTAGTGATTTCGTTATTTTCTATTATAACTCGTGTATTTACATCCGGAATCATACACTTGGTGGCGAGGAATTGACGATGAAGACCACAGATGACTTATCGAATTCCTCAATTATGTACTTAATAGTGCAAAAGTACGTCACAGGTTCTGATAAGATTCCGTTGAAATAGGAACTAATGAAGTGCCGATCTTGGGAAATCGATGGAAGTCCTCAAATGTCATCGGCTCACATACAGCGATTCGGTTTTTTTCTATAATAATGAACGCATTTGCTATCGGAAATCAGTTCACGTGGTAAAATTGTAAAAAAATGTGGAAATATTCTCGTGGCTTGGCAGGTATTAAATTGAAGTCGGTGAAACTAAATTATTCCATATAAAAAGTGACATTTAGATCTACCTGACGCGCGTACAATGCGTTACGTGATCGACCTGCAGGAGCTCAATTTTGGAGTATGTTTATAAATGAAAGTGAATAAGTAGTGTTATGAATGAGCAAACGCCTGTTGGTAATGTTGGCACTATACAACAGGTTGGTACTATTAAAGAGTTCTTTTAAATAAGATAAATACTCTGTTTAATATATCTACTCTGCGAAAGTAAGCTAACGGTTCTATTCTATTGTAGTTTTGTCTGTTAAAGCTGAATTATTAGTCGTTGATAATCTTTTCTTTTATCTAGACACTCGGCAGCGTGTCAAGCCAAGTTCAAGCAAAGAAACTGGCTAGCCAGCGCCGAGTGTAATATTACACGAAGATTTCTTGGACGTGGAGGGAGCGTTCGATCGTACCACGTATAAAGCTATCAGCGAAGCAGCTGCAAAACATGGTGTAGAGGCCACCCTATGTAAATGGATAGGCAATATGCTATAGGCAATAGGCAATATGGGGGGGGGGGTACTCTCACCAACTCTCTGGAGTCTGGTGGTGAACTCACTCCTGGTAGAACTCAATAAGGGTCCCATCCACACGGTGGGATATGCCTGGGAAGTTCCCAGGCACGGTATCAGAAACGGACGGTGGTGTTCGCTGTCATGGAGGAAAAAGCCTGACAGGAGGTGGACGCTCTCCTGGATGGAGAATTTATCGTGTATCGTTTAGAGAGAATGGTGTGACGGAAGACGAGAACCGAAATTGCCAGTTCACTGTATTTCACATGAATTCGTAACTATGCTGTAAAGAAGTCCTTAGTAAAGTTTGGAAACATAGTACCATCGTTTTCTATCAATGCCCGAGAACCCAGGATACGCCCACACCTCGACATATATATATATATATATATATACATATATATATATATATATATATAAGCCCCCTTACGTACCCACCTTCCTAGGTACCTACTTAGTTACAAAATAAAAACAATGTCTACACTATATTAAAAATAGGAAAGATTTGATTGCTTGTTTGTTTGTATTGAAACTACTGGACCGATTTGAAAAATTCTTTAACCATTAGAAGCCGACATTTATCCCTTATGTGCATAGGCTACACCGCCGGAAAATGCTTCATTCCCACGGGAAAATGGAAAACTAACCGTGCGAAGCCGGGCCGGGCAGCTAGTATATGTTTTACTATATACCGGATAATGTTAATTCTAGTTTCCCCTCTAGTTTCTCAAAAACTAGTGACCTAACGACCTAATCCCAAGTATTGGAGTAGGAATACTTGGGATTAGGCCGTAGGTGGACTCCAGCGCAATGCTAAGATGACGAGGGGAGATTTTAGGGAGGATTGAAAACTTCAAACAGAACCTAAGTCAGTCGCTTCACTTACCAGGCTGTATGCTCGTTTGTAACCATCGTGATTAAAAAAAAACAATTGATTGAGAATTTCTCATTCTAATGAGATTTCCCTTCTGGGTTTGGGAGATGGCAGTAGCTTTCGCAAAAATAGCGCCTACGCCATTTCTTGAGAGTAGCTAGTAAATGGGCCCTGCCTGGCCTCGTATCATGGTCGGCCTTATCACGCGATAAGTGACAAGATAGAGCGTCAGTCTCGTTCTATCGAACGGTGTCAGCCAGTGACGGACGCTCTTTCTTGTCACTTATCGCGTGATAAGACCGACTATGACACAGGGCCTGGGCTCCTTTAGGATGCAACTAGGTTATAGATAGGCGATTGCTGTTTTTGGACGAGACACGTGCTGTCAAAGGGGGTGAAAAGCGCTACGCCTGTACGAGTATATTATATAGACACTCCTGGGAAACGCCATTTAAACACTCACACAATTACCTACACTTACTATCTTCAAACACACAAACAAAACTCCAAATCAAGCCATATAAATATTCATATAATTATACTATATACACTCACACAACCCGTTCAAATGAACACGCAGCCTTCCTCAAACTATGATATTCGGTTTAAATACAATCTCTATTTACACCACACACACACCGTTGACACCGTATTAAAATTGACCTTCGTACTTCTTATATATCAAAAATGTGTGACACATTAAAATCAATTACGGAAATTGACGATATTGAAATAGCGCACGTAATTGAGTGCGACAACACCGAGGAATGATTGAACCAAGTAAGTAGGTATTAATAAAAATGATTTTACAGTAATTTCACAAAACATAAGAAGTATCTACTGTAATTATGATGATTACATGATTACGCTTTCTAACTTTACTTTTAAATCCGATGTAATTATTCTTACCGAATGCAGATTAAATACATAGTAACAAACCGTTACCTCAAATCGAAAACTACGATTCATACTTCACCACTCGGCAGCTAAACCAAAATGACGGCGTAGTTGTATGACATATACAACTTGACTTACAAGAGAAAATAATTGTTTGGATCATTTTATCTCAAAAATAAATAAAACTAAATATTCCCCCACTATTGCTATCATAAAGACCACTACAACTGACCACTTTACAACTTTTCTTTCTCTATCCAAAATTAAAAACATACCTACTGTAAATAAAAATAAAACTAAAATAAATTTTGAGGATGTACTACAATATTTACAAAATAGAAACTTACAAGAACTAATGTTCTGTGACGACCCCGAAGTTGTAACTAACCGTTTGATATATATGTTAAGTAAGTATATATATATATATAATGTAAAGTAAGTAAATCCATTAAAGAAAACACTAAAGTTTTTGTAATACCGAGTACAAAACGTATTATCAAACCGTGGATATCTCTTGGAATACTACTTTGTATACGAAATAGGAATAAGCTTCAAAAACAAGTGCGTAACAACCCTGGCAACGAAATACTAAAAATAACGTACCTACACGCGCTACAGAAACTATAGCAATAATCTTATAAAAAAACTAAAAAGAAAATATGAAAAAGAACTCCTAGCTAAATCTGTTTCAAATAATAAATTACTTTCGAAACATATTAAAACACTAACTCATACAAACAAATCAAATAAATTTCATACAGAACTACTTAATATCAAAACTACTACAATCAACTCAGCTAATTTTATCTCTCACTTATAATAAATCTCTAAATTAAAAAAAGAATCAGCCAGTATCAAACTAACCATTTTTGTGTCCCCCGATGATTTCAGATTCCCAAGAACGGAAAAATATGTAACTTTTTTCATAAGCACATTTTTACTCTAGCTTCCGTTTAGGATAGTTTTTATCCGACTGCGACGATTAATTAATTTTCGGAAACATTTGACCTCATTAAATTATTAATTTATTCTGCTTGAAATCGTTGCCGCCATATCTGTCAACTGTCAGTGACGTCAAAATGGCGGGCTTGCCATAACTATCGAATATTAATAATTTCGATCCGGTGTTGTGATGATAGACCTTCACAAAACGCATATTAAATTCTAAAGCGTAAAAAAATAATCGATTCTGATATGGAAACTTATATGCGATAAATTCGTATTGAGGCGTAATTTCAATAAATGTATCAACAAATTTCAACAAAATAACATCAAACGTCAAAAGTCTGACTCTCTTCCTTTTTTTTAATGGCATGGCGATAGCGCTGTTCTTGCGTTCAGCCAAAGTCTATTTGAGTTTCTGCAAGATTGAATCACACGCTGAGTATTTAATTGTCACGATACTGCACGGCTATCACAAGATGGCGCGCGAGCTCTCTCGATTTTTCTCGTACTATAAGTCTCTTTCTAAGTTATCTGTTAAGAGAGAGACGGATAGTTTGAGAAAAATCGAGAGAGCTCGCGTGCCGTTTTGTGATAGCCGCGCTGGTTTGTCAGTATTAATTTATATTTATCAGCAATAAACAGTATGTATGAAATCAGTATAGAACCGGCCTTTTATAAACATTAATTATGAAGCGCATCAGTATTAGGCCTGCATCACACTGGCGCGGCCTGGCCAGCGTATAATAGTAAACTTGTCCGCCGCTGTCAAATTTAATATTGTCCGCCACCGCAGGCCGCGCCAGTGTGGCTGTGCCTTAAGGCGGCTTCAAGTTGACATTCAGCCAATATAGAGACCACAATAGAGACACAGAAATTGGCCAACATATAGGAAAATACTTTTATTATAAAGCCTGCAACACACATTATTATGTTGGCAAGGGCGGGAACATACACAAGATTTGCCAGAATGTGATAGTGCAATCTGAAACATTGCAATATGAAAAAAATACACGTATTGCTTTAACATTTTTAATAATTTCCTTTATTAGAAAGGGACTCGGACTCGCGTTATAATTGTAGAACTTACCTAGTGGTTAGGTATAGTTTAGAAAATATAAATTGGCCGTCTGTTGTCAAATTAAAAAGAGATCTTTTGTTCCACGTAAACACTTACCGGTCAATGGGTACTCGAAAGGATTATCTATTATTAATTCCTAAACACATCTTTACCTGAGAGTCGGAGTGACTCAAGAACTTAAGATCATTTCAGTCATCCATCACGTTTTTATAATATAACATAAGACAGTGTTAAAAATATGTAGAAAAGAAGATCAATAAACATTTAATACTGCAGCGTGTGTCCTATCTGTTAGATCTATTGCCACAGACATCTACTAAACTTTTACCCCATTATTCATAAAACTTCAAATACCTCTGATAAATAACACGTGTTTTGTCCCTTTCTTAATAATTTAAATATCAGAGTGACAGGTTTTAACGTCATTTTAACTAAAATATATAGGGTTATTGAAAGTTTTACATGATAGGTTAAAATTAGAACTGCAAGTGTCCTATTTCCAAGAGAAGAAATGCGTTAACTCCTACATTAACATGCAAACGAAGTCGCAGGTACAGCTAGTAAATAAATATTTCGCTAACATTGGGAAAGAGCTAGCCCAACAATTTATTCCCAACTCTCAAAACGAACTAAACACATACCTTAATAATCTTCCTGTACAACCTGGATCTTTTGTATTAAACCTGAAGTGTAGTAGTGCACCCGGATGGGACAATGTTTCAACAAGATTCCTAAAATATGTTTCCAATGAACTAGTTCCTATTATCACGCATCTAGTAAATCTTTGTTTCTGCCAGGAAGCTTTCCCAGTTTCTTTAAAGCAATCTTTAATTACCCCCGTATACAAGAGTGGGAGCAGAGACGATGTCAGTAACTACAGGCCAATTTCAGTTCTCCCTGCGATATCGAAGATCCTAGAAAAGCTTCTGAATACCAGACTGCTAAAATATCTAACAAAATTTAACCTCATATCACCTTCTCAGTTCGGATTTAGACAAGGCAAATCCACTGAAGATGCAATAACCGCTCTAACTTCGCATGCTGTAGACAGTCTTGATGGTAACAACAGGAGCTTAGGTGTCTTTTTAGAACTGAAAAAGGCGTTTGACACCGTCTCTGTTCCGATTCATGTACAAAAACTTGAGAAAAAAGGGGGTACGGGGAAATCCACTTATGTTATTCAAAAACTACCTTACCGGCAGGAAGCAGCGTGTTAAACTGGGTGAACACGTCAGTAACACGTCAGTAACACAAATGAAGACGTATTATATGGCGTGCCTCAGGGAAGCGTTCTGGGCCCAACTTTATTCCTGGTTTACATCTACGACCTAATATGCGACATGTCTATCCCAAACGCAAAAAATATCTCGTATGCCGATGATACTGCGGTGGTATTTACTAGTAAATCATGGGACGATGTGAAACCTTGTGCTGAGACGGGATTGACTCTTATTTCAGAGTGGCTAAAATTTAATCTTCTATCACTAAACACAAATAAGACAAAATACATATGTTTTAGTATCAATAACAGTACAAAACCTGAATACGACTTGCAACTCAAAATTCATTCGTGTCAACTTCCAGTTCCAAATACTCCAAATTGTAGTTGCCCTTATATTGAAAAAGTTTCCCAAACTAAATATCTAGGAGTTACAGTAGATGAACACCTAAATTGGTATTCTCACCAAGTCATCAGTAGACTCAGAAAACTACTCTGGATATTCAAGTCGTACATTGTACCAGGAAAAGTCACCAAGCAACCAAAGTCACGTTACATACTACTAAACGAAATATATACGTCCTTGGTACAATCTGTGTAAGTGTATTGCATACCTGTCTGGGGTGGTGCAGCTAAAAATTGTTTTATTGACCTAGAACGTGCACAGCGGGCACTACTAAAAGTCATGTACTTTAAAGAAATTGCATTTCCGACCCAACGACTGTACCAAATCAGTGACGTCCTCTCGGTTAGAAAATTACACAAATCCTTACCTTATAACCCTAATTACAAAAACAAAAAAAATAGGTAACGTGGCTAAATCTCAAAAAACCAGAACGGCATTTGCCAAGTCACAGTTGATCAGCAAACCTGTACATATTTATAATAAAATTAACAAAGTACTAGACATTTATCCAATGCTATCACGATTGCAAGAAGCAGCTTACAAATTGGATTAAAACAAAAACCTACGATGAAACGGAAGGTTTATTACAACATTGCTCGTATGACTCGTACGTCCTACCTAAATTTCTAGTATATTAAAAAAAAAACAATAAAACCTAGTTGATTACTTAGTTGATTACATTGTTAGTACCTTTTATTATCCATGGAAGAGCGGGGCCTCGGGCCTCACATTCATAAAGACGTAGGTACGGCTTAATCCTAAGACGAGGAGGATATAGTTCTCAAAGGAAAAGCGTTTGATATTTATCTAGGTTATGGTTATTTCCAACAATTGTTATAGGGGTATAACAAACTCCCACAGGTATCATTAAAACAGATGAGTAATAAAATGTTGGCATTTCTCTATAAGGGCAATACTTATGGGAATTTTATTGAAATCTTAATTTAAGTGATTTCCTGCTCTCGATGACCTTTGATCTGTAGTCTTACTCTTGTCGCGTTACATTACGTCATCGTATACCTATAATAGTACATGGCATCAAATATAATGACCACCAAAAAATGCTTTGATACCCTAAGATCTTTTACCAAAAAAATATACAGAACACCAAAAATAATAATTCTACCATTACAATAGTAGGTACTAGCTGTTTTAATAAAAAGTGCACATTAAATTTTATTCGAACACCAAATTTACTAATTATGATCACCAAATCTTTGCGACCAAATTAATACAATACCTACTTATATCTAAATAACCCACTATGATTGCCATAACATATATGAGTAATACCAAATAAAGTATAATGATGCCAAAACAAGTGATACCAAAACCCGAATCAGCACACCCTACTTCCACGTGGACTTGTCTGTCCTACCCCTAGTGTACATGTCGTCGGCCGATCGTAAAATCCATCACGAAATTCCTAGGCATATCGTGAAACGCCGCCATTTCATGATATACCTAAAAGTTGGCCAGGCTTATCACGATGTGCCTGATAAACAATACGGCAGATCGATTAGAGCAACGCATTTGTCGATATTCCTAGCTCTATACCGGGCACATTGTAAAATAGTTTCTTTCTTGGCCACTGGTGGCGCTGCGTATGCGATGGCGGCCGTGTTTATTGGGAGCCAATAATCAGGGCGGACAAAAATGGCTTGTCATGAGCGAACTTTGTCTTAGGTCGGTTAGGTTAGGGTTCACTTGTGCCCCTCAGACCAGAAATAGACACCCCGCGCAGCGGGGTGGCGTCTACTCGCTGGAGATTATCAGTAGAGAGCGAACCGTAGGTCTGAGTCCTAGAAACGAAAGCGGGGATCCGTCGAATTTAGGAAATTATTTTACTATTTTTAATTTAGCAATGATTTATTACGATATCATTTTCTTTAATAGGATAGTAAGATGTTATAATTTGGGTTATGTTTTCATATTAATAGGAGATACAATTTGGTGATCACTTACTATTTTTGGGTTAGCAATTATTTATTAGGAGAGCGTTTTTTTAAATAGGATAGTAAGATGTTATAATTTGGGTTATTATTTCACATTAATAGGAGATAAAAATTTGGTGATCACTTAACTATTTTTAGATTAGCAATGATTTATTTGGATAGCATTTTCTTTTATAGGGTAGTAAGATGTTATAATTTGGGTTACTATTTCATATTAAAATGGAGATAAAATTTTGGTGATCATTTAGTATTTTTGGCAGTAAAAAGTATTTTTTTGGCGTTATATTTTACTATATCTGGTGGTCCGTTAAACATATACCATAGTACATTACTACAATAGCCGGGAAGGAAGGGGTTGCCTGTCAAGTATGATACGAGTATAGAGTCTATAACATACTCGTACTTAGCAGGCAACCGCTTCTTTCCTGGCTTTTATATTATAGACAGATAGTACGAGGCAGGCAATTCCTAGTTCCAGCCGAGGTGGTGTGTATAGAACTTTTCTGAAAAACTGCTCGGAAATATGAATAAAACAAGTAATATTCTAAAATTTAGCTACGAAACTGCTGGTGACCCGTTGCTGACAAAACTGCAAATTTAACTTGACAATTAAATTATTACATCTAAATATTAGCGGTAAAAATGTCTTTTATATATAAACCGCGCAGGTATTTTATAAATCATATAAAAGGTAAAATTCATAGTTATTCATTCTGTCATTTTATTTTATGCGTGTTTTTTGTGCGTTGTTGATTTTGTTATTTAATATGAGTTGCGACCAAGAAATAGTAATATATGTGTCAGTTATATTTTGTGTCTAGTTTACTTTTAGTTTCTCTAGAAATTAAAGTTTGATTTCTTGTAACCTTTAAATCTATTACGTTGCATGTTTAAGAAAAGTACCAAAGAGAATAAAACTACTACGTTCTAATTACTACAACTTAGAAAAGTTGAAAAACCCCCGAAATATTCATTTCAAAGTCCAATATCTCAAAAACGGCTGAACAGATCTTCATGAAATATAGCTAAGAACATTTTAGTACTTACTTAGGGATAAAATCATCTATCAAACAGAAAAACTAAAAGAAAATCGGTTCATCCGTATGGGAGCTACGATACACAGACAGACACGTTAAACTTATGCTTAAGAGCGTAGTCGGTCTGCGACAAAATTGAGATATAGGTATTTGTACAAACTATTGCCGTCGCGTTGCGCCCAAGCGATTCCCCGTAATGTGCGATAGGGACAACTGCAGCTCAGACCGATTTTCACTACAAAATCTTGACCAGATCGATGCTTTGTATTCCCCTGTTTTCTCCGCCAAACCTGCGCCGATTCAATTATGTTTGGTGTCGAAATTTAGAGGAAGAGCAGATCTATGTTTCTATTATTTTATTTTAACGTAAAATCATTTCATATTTGTCTGGTAGTCATCTAAATATGACAGTAAAAATGGGGTATTTTTTAGGTTTTCGAAAATTCGTATCTGTTTTGGTAATTATTTTTTGGGTACCTAGATTTTATAAAAAAAAACGAGTCCTCTAGAGGGATAAACCAGGAAGGAAATAGGGGAATACGTTTGTATGGAAAAATGCTGCTAGGATACCCTCTTAACTTTGCGTCGGGTAATACATACCGAGGCGTGAAAAGGAGTTGCCAACCTCATAACTATCGCGGATCCTCAAATTCTTCGGGCACATCTCCCGTAACGAGGACTCATGGAACGTTTCAAATACAAATCATTTATTGTTTGAATGTGAGTGGTTATAAATGGTGGTAGGGTTAGTATTTGGTTACATCACAATTAGCCAGAGTGTGGCGTACAATAATTTGACTCTCAATATGCATGCCATTGAAATTATATAACTATTATCTATTGTTTTATTAATGTCAAATCAAAGTGTAGCAATGTCAGACTAAAAATAAATATTGAGAAGGATAAAAAAATATATACAAAAACAACAATAATAAATCAATGTCATCCAATTAGGAAAATGGTCGGAGAAAATAATAAAAATAATAAATGAATTCATTGGGCAATGGTGGTTACAAAGTGATCATTAACGGAGTAGAACATTTTTTGTAGACACCACTTGAGTAATTTTATTTTGAAACCTTGACAATCCAAGGATTCCAGGTCGTTTGGCAAATTGTTAAAATTTTGACAGACATGGAAAGAATACTTTTCCCGAAATGAGCAGAGACATGAGTTGGACAACAAACAACACAAATTAGTTTATATTGAGTTTGGTGGTGCCATTTCCTGTTCCAGCGCCCCACGCTTTTACAATCAAATATTATAATTAAAAGCACATAGTTTACACTTCAGTCCAGAAATAGAGACAACTTGAACGATCCATAATTATTATTTTTTATTTTTAAGTGCAATATAAAAGCGTGTTTTTCTAGTGTTTTTAACTATTAATTTATTTTATCCTTTTTAGTCTTTGATATAATTTGCTGAAAAATCAAGTTAAGCGACTTTAAACGTCAAGCGTTATGCTCTTGCATTCGTTTGAAACGGCTAAGTTTAAAAACGACATGTTTCCCATACAAACGCGACGCGGCATTATGACCAGAATCACACTATGAACATGCGGCGTGGCGTCGCGTCGCATGTTCATAGTGTGATTCTGGTCGTGGAAAATACTACAATTTGATTCGACTCAACACGCGTCGCGTGGTATCGGGTCGCGTCGCGTGTTAATAATGTGCTGGCACCTTAAACCGCTAACGGTATAAGCATGAAATTTGGAACATATATTCTTTACAGTACGTGGACGTGTGCTAAGAAAGGATTTTTCGAAATTCAACCCTTAAGGGGGTGAAATAGGGGTCGGACAGTTGCATGGAAATCGTTCATTTGGAAAGTTATAGACTTGAATCTTTGTATGAAGGTTTCTTACTAAAAAGCAAAACAAATGATTTAGCTTTGTTATTATTATTATTATTTAATAATTCATTCATATAAACAATTACAAAACACAGTACAATAAATGCGCCAAACTGGAGTGGCCAGTTTGTTGGCGCGTCGCGCTCAAGTTACTGAGATAATTATTTACAGTGTGAGTTATGTTATTACTATTACTAGTGAACTTATTTAACTAGGGCATGCATATTAACATTAGGATGCGGTTAAATGTTTTCGTTACTATATGATTCTAATAGTGTATTTTTTAGCTTATTTTTAAAGGCTGCTTTAAAGATTCGAGGAGTTAAATACTGCAATGTTCTCTCACCATAATAGTTACAACTTCTTGGTTCGGCATAATGCGGCCTCTTATCAAGCCTAAGTGACCTAGTGTTTACGTGTCTAGGTATTTTATAGTTGTTGCAGTCATATTGATCCACGGCTATAAGATACCTAAACTTTTCTTGGACGGGGAGGACCTTACACAACCCATATAGCTGGTCATAATTATTTTTGAATTTAAGTCTGACTTTTTTACTGACAAGCTGTTTCAAAAATCTTATTTGTTTTGACTTAACTTTGCTGATATAGGAGGGAAAAGTCCTCTCATATACACACATATACCGTAACCAATCAAAGATTCCACTAACGCATGGTAAACAAGATGAGATGGTAAACTACAAACAAGGTTTTTTTGTTGACTGTATTTTTAAGGTGGTAGAATTTCCCTAACATTATCCTAAGTTTATTACAAAGGTGGGTAATGTGATTTTTCCAACTAAAATTAATGTCTACTATCAATCCTAGGTATTTATATTCTGTGACCGATTCTAGTTCAGCAGACGTACACTCCGCCTTATCATTATGCAGACAATCGTAGGTATGACCAATTATTGATATCTTAGTTCCTAGATTGGGCATGTACGGTGAGCAAACGTGCATAACTTTCGTTTTGCTCACATTTAAAATAATGCCGTTATCATGGGACCACTTCAAAATATTTTCAAAATCGATGTGTATTTTTCTTTCTACTTCATAGAGGTCCTTGCCTGCATAAAGTAGGCATGTGTCATCCGCGTACATCTATATATATAAAAGAAGGATACCTGATCTACCATCAACGCACAGCCGAAACTACTGGGACTAGAAACTTGAAATTTACACCAGGACTTCATTTTATGACGTAGGCAACCGATAAGACGGGATTTTGGGAAATTCCATCCCTAAGGGGGTTAAATGGGGGTGCAAAGTTTGTATGGGGGAAACTTTATATTATGAACTAGAGACTTAAAACTTTGTAGAAAGATTACTTATTAAGATACAAAAAAAGTAATTTCAGCGATTAAGAAAATTCCACCCCTAAGGGAGTTAAATAGGGGTGCAATGTTTGTATGGAGGAAACATTAATTTTTGAACTATGAACTTGAAACTTTGTAGAAAGATTACTCATTAAAATACAGTAAAAGTAATTTCTGCGTTTAGGAAATTCCACCCCTAAGGGGGTTAAATATGGGTGCAAAGTTTGTATTCAAAACTACTGGGACTAGAAACTTGAAATTTTTCCAGAACTTCCTTTATGACGTAGGCAAGGGATAAGACGGGATTTTTAGAAGTTCTATCCCTAAGGGGGTTAGATAGGGGTGCAAAGTTTGTATGGGAGAAACATTATTTTTTGTACTAGAGACTTGAAACTTTGTACGAATATTACTTATCAAGAAAAAAAAAAAGATTTTTCAGCGTTTAAGAAAATTCTTCCCCTAAGGGGGTTACATAGGGGTGCAATGTTTGTATGGGGGAAACATTATTCTTTGAACTAGAGTCTTTAAACTTTGTAGGAAGATTACTTATTAGGATACAAAAAAAACTTTCAGCGTTTTATAAAACTCCACTCTTAAGGGGGTTAAATAGGGGTGCAAAGTTTGTACTCAAAACTACTGGGACTAGAAACTTGAAATTTACACCAGCATTTCCTTTTATGACGTAGGCAAGGGATATGACGGGATTTTTGGAAATTCTATCCTTAAGGGGGTTAAACAGGGGTGCATTGTTTGTATGGGGGAAACATTATTTATTGAACTAGAGACTTGAAACTTTGTAGGAAGATAGTTTATTAGGATACAAAAAAGTGGCTTCAGCGTTTTATAAAATTCCACCCCTAAGGGGCTAAATAGGGGTGCAAAGTTTGTATTCAAAACTACTGGGACTAGAAACTTGAAATTTACACCAGAACTTGCTTTTATGACGTAGGAAAGGGATAAAACGGGATTTTTGGAAATTCTATCCCTAAGGGGGTTAAATAGGAGTGCAAAGTTTGTATGGGAGAAACATTATTTTTTGTACTAGAGACTTGAAACTTTGTAGGAATATTACGTATTAAGATACAAAAAAGAATTTTCAGCGTTTAAGAAAATTCTACCCCTAAGGGGGTGTAATGGGGGTCCAAAGTTTGTATGGGGGAAACATCATTTATTGAACTAGAGACTTGAAACTTTGTAGAAAGATTACTTATTAGGATAAAATAAAAGTACTTTCAGCGTTTTATAAAATTCCCCTCCTAAGGGGGTTAAATAATAGGGAAATATTATTCTTTGAACTAGAGTCTTTAAACTTTGTAGGAAGATTACTTATTAGGATACAAAAAAAACTTTTAGCGTTTTATAAAACTCCACTCTTAAGGGGTTTAAATAGGGGTGCAAAGTTTGTATTCAAAACTCCTGGGACTAGAAACTTGAAATTTACACCAGAACTTCCTTTTGTGACAGAGGCAGGGGGCTAAAACGGGATTTTTGAAAATTCTATCCCTGAGGGGGTGCAATGGGGGTCTAAAGTTTGGATTGGGGAAACATAATTATTGAACTAGAGACTTGAATCTTTGTAGGAAGATAACTTACTGATACAAAAAAGGACTTTCAGCGTTTTATAAAATTCTACCCCTAAGAGGGTTAAATAAGGGTGCAAAATTTGTATTCAAAACTACTGGGGCTAAAAACTTGAAATTTACACCAGAACATCCTTTTATGACGTAGGCAAGGGATAAGACGGGATTTTTGGAAATTCTATCCCTAAGGGGGTTAAATAGGAGTGCAAAGTTTGTATGGGAGAAACATTATTTTTTGTACTAGAGACTTGAAACTTTGTAGAAAGATTACTTATCTATATATATAAATGCCTTTGTCCTGTTTGACTCACTCATCAACGCTCAGCCGAAACTACTGGGACTAGAAACTTGAAATTTACACCAGGACTTCCTTTTATGACGTAGGCAACCGATAAGACGGGATTTTTGGAAATTCCTTCCCTAAGGGGGTTAAATGGGGGTGCAAAGTTTGTGTGGGGGAAACTTTATATTATGAACTAGAAACTTGAAACTTTGTAGACAGATTACTTATTAAGATACAAAAAAAGAACTTCCAGCGTTTTAGTACATTGCACCCTAAATGGGGTTAAATAGGGGTGCAAAGTTTGTATGATGGAAACTTTTCCTTTTGAGCTGTGAAACTTTGTAGACAGATTACTTATTTGTATACAAAAAAGAATTAAAGCGTTTTGGAAAAATCCACCCCTAAGAGGTTTTAAAAAGGGTGACATGTTTGTATGGGGGAAACTTTGTTTGTTTAACAACACCGTTAAATGGGGACAGCAGATGGAGATGGAAAGTTCTACGTCTTTTAGCATTAGATAGGTTTTCATAACTATACAGGTAGCTCGGACTAACGTGAACTACTGAACGGATTTAGGCAAACATTTCCAGTAATATAGCTTTCTTTAATACATTATAAAAAAATATACAATTTTAGCAGAAATGTCTGTTGATGATTCTTAAGATATTTATATTTCTAAAAACGGAGTTCTCAATTTAAATTTAGCAATTTAAACTAATGAACTCATTTCACTGTTACCTTTTACGCTTAATCCCTGAACGGATTTAGATGAAATTTTCCGTACGCTGAATTTGACACCCTTGGAAGGATATAGGATAATTTTTATCTCTGAAATAATCCCATAAGATGGTAGAACTTTGTTTGGGTCGGCGATAATTAAGGTTCCACCTACAATAATTTAATTCCAATCATTTTTCTAAGATACAAGTTCTACGCGGACGAAGTCGCGGGCAACAGCTAGTGTAGGTATATTTTCCAGTGTCGTATGACATTGCTCATGCTGTTAACATGCATAATGTACCAAACTGGGCCATAAACTGACCCAGTCGGTAGGTACACCAGACGGCACAATGCAACCGCCGAAATAAATAATCTTATCTAAATATTAATAAAAAAAATAGATACTTGATTGAAACTGTTTTGTAGAAGAAAAGTTCATATTACTTCAGGTTTTGACAACAATTGGTAACAATATTATCATAATGTGCGTAAATATTTTTGATATGGACATAATAATATTGACATATCACCATGTTGTTGTTTTTTATTACTAATACATATTTCATAACTAGTAGCTCCTAAGTCCCAGTGTAAAAAAGTAGTGTGTATGAATGTCTGTATGTTTGTCAGTCAATCTCGTAGAAACGGCTCAATTAACTGTGATGAATTTGGGCACATGGATAGTTTAAAGCCAAACCCTGAAACAGAATGTGTAGAATACTTTTACATCTGAAGTCATTCCCAAAGGATTAACATGTCTCGTATTTAATAATGACATTGTTGCGATAACCTTAACGTGGAAGAATTTGCTGGAAAAAGCTAGTAGGTACGTAATTGAGTACTTGGGGGTAGTGTTTTGTACATAGACAGATTGATGTACCAAGCCGAGATGTGTTAGGCGATATTCACATCTAAGTAACAACGATAATATTCACATCTAAGTAACAACGAAATAATATATTATTATGCATGGGTTGGTTACATCTGGAGCGTCACAATGACAATGACATTTGTGACAGTGACATTCGGCCATCTTTGGTAACTTTTTTGGAATCTAAATACGGCGCCGAGTATACTATTTCCTCGACAATTTTATTGATTATGGACAGAATGGATATCGGCCTGTAATTGGTATAATCTAGATGGCTACCTTGCTTATAGATTGGCCTTATAGTGGCTATTTTTAACTTAATTGGGCATTCTCCAGACAATACGTAGACAATACGAAATCCATGAAATGACAGATTTACTATGTTATAACTCACTCAAAAATAACTCATTAGAGCAAAAACCGCAATACAAGGTCACGGAGATAATGACTATCATAATACTTAATAGGTACTAGAAACAATTGACCATTAAGTTTCTGTATTGAATAATTATAACATAGTAAATCTGTCATTTCATGGATTTCGTAGTTAGTTTCGATGAAAACTAAGTTACACATGTTATCTTAGATGCAGCAGTTTGACCTTTATTGACAGCCATGCGTGAAGTTCAAAATAAACATTCTGTTGCTGGGCAACGAAATTAAACCTCATTGGATCGAAAAATCTCCTTCAGAATGAAAGACTCATTCAACGCTTTCTTTGTCATTAATATTAATAAAATTGGTTGGCCATAACGTTCAGTGCCCCGGTGGTATGCAATTATATAATGTTACAGGCAATAATCTAGTTTGTAATAATTATTGTAAGGTATTTTTTCGCAAGTCATAATGATTGGTAGTCATCTGATTAGTTAGTCATATCATTCAATTTCACGGTGGTGTCACTCTTCATAATGTTAAAGCCCATAAACACACTCCCAGAAAAATAATAAAATACATGTTTTTTTTACTACCGAACGTTACTGAACGCGTTCTTCCAGACTGCTTTATAACATACCCACATACCCATTAATTATAATTAATGTGGGTACTTTGGCAAAAATAAAGAGTGATGCGATTGAAAGATATTTATGCCGCTCACTGTTTTGTTTAGTGGTCAGAATACGTTAAAATAAGTATATTTTGTTTTGAAACTTTTTTCTCTAAAATCAAAAATGGCCGAAATATTTGACCCGAAAGTTAGGAAAAATATGTACTTGTCAACATTTCGATGAATGTTGTGTCATTATTGGTTCTGGCGCTTCGCCGGCCGCTGCCGCGGAACGCTCGCTTCACTCGCTCGGCTCGCGCGCTTAGGGTCACGGTACAACTAACACTCCTCCTCGCTTCGCTCGTCGTCGTACCTATACCGACCTGCCTTAGAAGTCCAATATCTTGGCCATTTTTAATTTCAGAGAAAAGGTTTCTAATAAAACATGCTAATTTAAACGTATTCTTTACGAAACAGTCATAAACCCTTCGCGCAGTAGTACCTAGTACCCCTTTCAAATGTATGTCTAGAAATGTTTGTGAGTAATTATCTATATGACTTTGGATGTTATAGATTTGGTCTCTTAGACGTAATTCACTTTAGGCATTAAAACGATATGAATAGCAATCATTATTAGTACGTTGAAATATATGCCTTAGAATATTTATGAATAATTATCGATAGACCTTTGATCGTTATTGACATCAATTTCTGACTTTTGTGAGTATAATACTTAATATTATGGGTCATTAATGTTAGAACTACAAAACGTTATACTTAACAAAGATTATGACTACTGATGTTTATGTCTATAAATTATATGGATATCAATTTCTGACTATCGAAATTCGGAACAATAAGTTTCTGGGAAACAAAGGGACGCCGAATTTCTTGGTTCAAGCACATCTACCTCGAATCAAGTATTTATATTGTTTGTCTGTTTAAAGTAATAACTAAGTAACTTTTGCCTCGTAAAATTCCAATTTGTACTTGTAAGCTAACTGATGTCAAAAAAAACTTTTGACCGTCGTTAAACTCACTGTATCCCTATCATTTGAAACAGTAATATTGTCGTTACAAACTTTGCCAATAAAAAGTTCGATTGGCAATTTTAATTGGGTGTGCTGCCAATGGTCGCGCTTTTTGAATTACTTTGAACCATAACACTGTTTGACTGAAAGCCAGTTATTCCTACACGTGGGAATTAAGTTTTAATTGGCAGGAAATCCGTTTGAAATTGTCCTTTTCATTGTAAGTCGTAGAAATGTTATTGACCTTACAACCAACCTGAACATATTATGAATTAGAAGTTAGGTTTAAACTACCTATTTAAAAGTTAAAAGACAGAATGAATTAATTCATATCAAACTCTTATTTTAAATCCATATTCTTGGCGTTGTTTTGCTTCTAAAGCTCCCTTATTATATACTCTATAGTATGTAAGAATGTGTCCATAGGTACTGGTAGTTATGTAAGAAACAAGCTTCTGTCAAAAATTTCATTTTTGGTATACAAGTTTCTATTGGTGACTGTTCTTTTCTGTGTACTATCATCAACTACTCATTCAGACGATTCTAACGAGCCCAAACTCAACGGGGTAACGACGGTTAAGTACTGAATTCCCATGGCCACCTTCTGTCTCCATCGTCAGATCAGCTCGATGGTACCATAATATTAAATTGTCATCCAAACTATACTTATACCCAAAATTTCAGCTCAATCGGTCACCGGGAAGTGGGTCAAATTTAACTTTCAAGATTTGATTACAGACAGACAACGGGACAGGTGAAAGTAAATAAAAGCTAGGCATATTTTCTGCTAAGAGACCACAGCTCTTCCACATGCGATTACAATTCTGTAAATCATTTCAATGAGTATTTTATGTTGTAAGTGCCTACGTAATTATCTAATTATCAAAAAGTAAGTCTTAAATCGGCCCTAGACTCTTCACTAAACATAATAAATACCTTGTCTGCTAGGTTTACCCACGATTCCTGGAATTCACAGGGTGGCCTGTGTATATTATTACGCTGTAGATATACCCGACGGGTTTGGTTGTGCTATAAATAACCAGAGTCTGATCACCAGGGATTACCGTCGCGGGGTGAAGAAGAGACAGATTGAATAGGTATTGTTGTGACCTCACTTTGTAAAGGGTGGAATAATACTGAGATATCACGTCACAGTATACAATCATGGAGATAGCGGCAAGTTTCGTTTGGTAAGGTTAACAAATGTAGTTCGTAGATTTCGTATAAATATTTTTTTTAATAAAGTAGGATGGTAGGGCAGTTTCAGGTGATAATGTGGACACGCTGAACAAAAGCACCAAATTTTTTTCAGGGGCTCCCATAATTGGCGTATGGGATCGTACCTTCGATCTGAATCTCTTAGTTTTCTTAGGTTTTTTGTAGCTTATTATGTCAACAACAACAGCTTTAAGCAATATAGTATCCCATATTTACTTCAAAGTTCATTGTTTTCGAGATATTTGGCATCAAAGTTGAACAATTTTAGGCGAAAAATCCGGTTTCTGGCCATAACTTTTGTGTTAATTGGTTTAAAATGAAAACCCTGGACCAGTTTTTAGGGACGTCACAGACGAACCCAAATATGTAGATTTTGTATGTGTACGATCTTTCACGTCAATAGAGATACAAAATAAGTGTTATTTTAGACAATGTTTAAAAAGATCATACAAAATTAAGTATTCATTTGTTTCAAAGTCCGGTAGACCAAAATGGAGATAAAAGATTGAAGAACCGATAACCGTTTGATTTATACTTCTATCTGTAGTGCAAAAGTAGGAGATACGATTCAAAACTTGTCAAAAACCGATGGAAACCTCGGGTAGCCCCTTAAGTTTTTGATAGGAACCAACTCCTCCGTCGGCCATCTTTAATTTTATGGCGGGAATTTTGAATTTTAATAACGTATAATCACAAATTTAGTGTCTAAATATACATATTTGAGGTCAAGGAATTCAACTAGATATTTTTAGAGTCGAGTTCCCAAAGGATATCAAACGGAACCCTGTTCCTAAGTTTCAAATTTTCACAGAAGTTGTTTTTCTATACATTTATAAAAATAAACTTAAAAGTAAACAGTGCTCTAGATCATACATGAAACGTAATTTTATTGCCCGCCCATAACAATCGGTATATATAACTGTAATATGTAGACACTTGACATTTCCGTAGATTATGTACGTATTACTATCAATATCGTATCCTGCAATATTCGTATATTGTATCCTGCAATTTGAAGCTAATAAATAAATGAAATGAAATGAAATGAAATATCACTCGCCTCTATAATAACAAGTAATAAAAATATAATAACGTATTAACAATTATTAAATTGTTGTTTTAACATAACTTAAACCAACTCTAAGAACAAAGATGATTACATGTATATGCAGTGTTACATCGGTAAAATACTTATCTATACCAAGTTTGTGATTCTAAGTGTATTTGAACTCGAACTCCACCGGAGGAGTTGGTTCCTATCAAAAACTTAAAGCTATGGACCTAACAAGTACCTGAAAAAAATTTGGTGCTTTTGTCCAGCGGGTCCACATTTACGACAATTTGTTCGAGCACTCTGCCCCACTAGGAATAATATATCAATATCGGTTACCTTGGTTCTACTGCGGATAGCCTCATTTCTGATGCGATCACGCAGAGAAACTACCAACATAGCCCTTTGGGTGACTTTGAGCCTTCTTTTCTTATGAGGCCCATAGTAAGCGACCACGTTTCAGTCCTCCGAATCGCTAAACTTAAGTTGCAGTGGGTGGGGCCGTTGGGGCGGAAAGGTTCTCGAGCGGCGACCTCGTACCGGAAGGGGCGGCGTGGGTAGGCCCCCCACAAGGTGGGCTGATGACCTGGTAAAGGTTTCGGGAATCCGCTGGATTGGGGATGGCGCAGGACCGGTCGCTTTGACACTCTTTAGGGGAAGCCTATGTCCAGCAGTGTAAGTCTTTCGGCTGATATGACGATCATCGTATCATCAGATAACAATATTATTTCTGAATACCAAATAGTACCAATTTTTGTTAGTTCTTCTATACTAATATTATAAAGAAAAAGAGTTGGTATGTCAGGTTGTATGTTTGTGTGTAATCTCTGGAACTACTTATCCGATTTAAATAATCTTTTAACAGTATCTAGTTAGTTAGTTTGTTTTACTGGCCGTTTCCGCATGTCGACATCCAGTATTTTGCGTGAATCGGTGGGTAGCGCTACTCTAACCACCCCAGCTCCTCCAGAAAGTTTGTGAGCGCCTTGGTATTGCTGACTGCGTCCTTTAGTGTGTCCGGAGACCCTAGGTGTCTTTTTCCTGTATACTTTTGCCTGCTACAACAGTATCTATATAAAATGGACAATAAATTTTGACACGCGGCTCCGGTTCTCTGTAATAAATACTGACCTGAACCGCGCTTTTATAATGATATTTCAGTACGTTATCAGTTACGTCGTAATCTTGAATGAAAAAGGAAGCATAAATTTAGCAAAATACGCTCGTGTGTAGGAGTGAGGACTCTTAATAAAACCAGTTTTCCCAATGATTCCATTTTATTTTAAACCGCAACCAAAACTTTATAAATACAGATTTTCCTAATTTATTGAAAGCGGTTCTCAAGCAACGCAGCCTAGTGGTTCTGGCATGCGGCTGTCAAGCGGCGGTCGGGGGTTCGAATCCCGGCCCGTACACCAATGAGTTTTTCGGAACTTATGTAGGTACGGAATATTTGCCGTTAGCTTTTCGGTGGAGGAAAACATCGTGAGGAAACCGGTCTAATCCCAATAAGGTCTAGTTTTCCCTCTGGGTTGAAAGGTCAGATAGTAGTCGCTTTCGAACTATAACCCTGTCCACGATAACGAGCTAGTACTAGAAAACTTAGACAGCATGTATGCGTCATGCGTCATGACACATTTTGAAAAACTGTTCTATAATGTTTAGAAACATTTATTATGTACAACGAATAAGATTTTTCAAGAGAATATGACAGTTAAATAGGAAAAAAATGCAGTTTAGTTTTTAAATTTCAAATTGGCGATAAGACGCTTGTCAGTGTCATAACGTCACGTTTGTATAAACAGAACGTAAACCTTTTTGCTACCTAGATGCTCCAAGTCTTGCGCGGCCGTACGAGCGAGAAAGCGGAAACAATGACATATGAAGACTTGTCAGATAACATGGTTCCATCCCTGTGTTACTATTCGTTCAGTACTTACGTAAGTTTTCTCTGTAATCTGTGGTAATGGCCGTTATAGGTATTTGATGATACAAGTGTGACGTCATGCGCTCTGATTGGTGTTTAACATATCATTGCGGGCGTCCGTATTTTTCGGTTTAATTTTATCAAAATAAACAATAATCACTTACTTAATAAAAAAATATGAGCATTTTTCGAATTCTATGATTAAAATTTCACTAAGAAAATACCATATTTTAGTGATTTTCAATTACTGTCATCATGTTATGATAATTATGCCTTAAATAAACCACTTAAATCACTTGTAAATATTGGTCCTTTAATATGTTAAAAACTTACCAGAGTAATAAGGAATACCTAAAGAATATAAAAATAAATATTCCGAGCGACGGCATGTAAACCGAGCCTGACAGTGAGATGCCATTGTTCACACCCACTACCCATTTTTGTCCTTTTCATCTGCATACAAAAGTGGGAATGAGAGGACGCTATACTAGCTCGTTATCGTGGAGAGGGTATTATAGTGCGTATGCCAAATCTTGGGATTAGGTGTCAAAGCGGATCCCGCGTTCCTCTAGGGCACAACCGGGAATATAATAACTAATAACGCTACGAGGATGATGATTGAAAGCGATTTTCAAATATCAACATCTGCGACACCATAAACATCCATATCCAGACTAATATTATAAATGGGAAAGTGTATATGTGCGTTTGTTTGTTCGTTTGTCCATCTTTCTCGGCAAAACGGAGCAACGAATTGACGTGATTTTTTAAGTAGAGATAGTTGAAGGGATGGAGAGTGACATAGGATAGTTTTAATCCCCGAAATCATCCCCTAAGGGGGTGAAATGGGGGGGTAAAAGTTTGTATGGAGCTACGATATAAACGAGTTCCACGCGGACAGAGTCACGGGCAGAAGCTAGTAATATTGTTTAGAATCGATAGCCTAGTTGTAAGTCATATCACCGCGCGCGACAAAAAGTATTCGGCTGCATTCGGATGCAGTCGGGGTGTGTATATACAAATATATACACACCCCGACTGCATAGCTTATATACAAATATATAAGCTATAACCATCTCGAATTATCTACATAGCCGATTTCCGATTTATAAAGCTACAATGACACACAGACACCTCATTTGCGTTGGGGGCTAAAAAGATACCTAAACAATCGTGGTAAGTAAGTAGCAAAATAAATAACTTTAGCTAAACATGCACAGTGCCCCAGGAGGATTCGAAATAATCAATAAACGCGTGTTTCTGAGGATCAAAGGTCTAAGGCCGCTATTAGACTATCATAGAAATATGATCATAGACATAGGACTCATATTAATTTGATAAACCTATGACGGTGTAATAACTTTTATCAAATTAATATAAGTCCTATGTCTATGATCATATTTCTATGATAGTCTAATAGCGGCCTTAAACAAATCGTATAAAGAAAACTGAGGTCGGATTAGTTTATTTTTATGTAGATATTGTATCTTCATAAAAATAAACTAACATTACCAATTTTGGCTTAATTTGGTTGACCAGTAAGTATAAAAAAATATATATATATTACTTTAAACGACATTTTTTACTTGTTCCCCTCATGCATGGCCTCGAAGCGATGCATGATCACGTAACTTTCCGAATGCGTGATACAACTCGACTGTCATTTTCTCATACGATAAGTGACATTTAGTGCCATTTAGGGTGGGTTGCACCATTCCAATTGCAATTTCCAAACCGTCTTTAATTGTAAGCGGTGTTCATTAAAACGCGTTATATTATGTACTATCGGCTGCATTAATGCATGGACACCTTACGGTCTAGTTTCGCTTGCACCGTTTGACATCTACAGCTGATATGATTGCATGCGTTGCGCACAAAATAAACTAGATGGCGCTGCTGGCCAAAAATATTGATATATAGACGAATATAACTTAATTCACTGATAATAATTGACTCCTGTAATCACCAAAAATTTTTCTTGCGATGCGAGTACAATTATTGACAAGTTTAGCAAGGTTTTAATCTACTGTAACCGTATTTGAGTGTGACTGAACTGTCATCCTACCTACTCGTTTATCAAAGGTATATATTTCACAGTTGAAATATGTATACCCGTGATAAACCACTGACCAGTGTCAACAACAAGATTGGATGGGCTTGTGGATTTGCCTATTAAGTGCAAATGACACGGTGCTGACTGCCTTTTTAGTGTTTTTATGATTTCTGTTTTTTACACTATTTTGCACAGCCAAAAGTAGATTTTTTAAATATAAATAACAGTAATTAAATACAATTAAATAACTCAAAGAACTTTTCATTTTCAAATTATATTTATTCAGTAGTAGTATTAGTGAATTAGCCACTTTTTAACATGTTATCGAGGTTATAGCTTAAGTTTCATTTCCGAAAATCGGAAAAAGATCGAAGCTTTACCTCAATAAAAATAATACCTATTGTCAATTTTATTAATAATTTCAGACCGGGTTATGATAACATATATATCAGGCGAACGCATTCTGGTGTTTATTGGCATTTTCTATTTAAGTGAGATTTGAAATAAGTAATTAAACCCGCCATTTAAAATAATAAAAAAATACGAAACAATCTTACAGTTCACTAAGGCTTTTATTATTGATACTAGTATTTCATAGATTATAATGGCAGGCTTCTACGGTTATCTATCTCACTCGATCTCGTTAATTAAAAAAATGATTACATTCTATTATGATAATTTTCCTTAACGTAACACATCTATTACTAATAGTGTCTACAGGGATAAAAAAGCACGATGAAAACAATATTCTACTCATATTTTACTTTTGTCATTTGTTTATATATAACCCGGTCTGGTCTGTCTTTCTTCAAACCCTACATGTTCACAGTTAGATATACCACCAGATTCCGCGTTAGGCACTACGTGATCACTGAACGTGAACTTATATGTCCTTATGAATAGATTTAAACACTTCTAACTTCTCATCACTAAACATGACAAAAATCCAGTTGTCCAGTGTCCAAATTGCGACAATTTGCTGTTTTATGTGCTTCTCTGTAAGTATGGGTTTAACAGCATGATAATTATAAACCCTTCTCGTTATGGAGACACGACGAACTCCACACTTGTGCAATAAATCGACGTAATGACTTGTCGATTCAAAATCATTTTCTTTATAGTCCATTGTCAATGGCTGGTGGCCGTTCTTTGTCGGTGTAGCAGAGACGTTTCCTTTTGCTCAACCTTTTTTTAGCTGTAACGATATTATTTGAAAATAAATCATCAGAAAAATGTATGATAGTTCAGTAGTAGTTACTAAATAATTATATCACAAACGTGTAAAATAACTACTTACGTTTAGATCAGTTTCTGTAGCCTGTAGCTTCGTTACATATCGCAAATATTTGCGACCTTTTAACTAGATCAATATTACGTCGGAAACTAGTTTTAATATTCATGTTATCCAGAAAAAAATATGAATAACAAAGCTGAGTAGTCCTACGAACGAACACGTAACATCTTTGTGATAAAACCGAATAAGTATGGTAGTTTTGATTCATTCGTCAACCCTCATCGATTATTATATTAATCGTAGTAGTAATGGATTAATATCTGAGCAGCAAATTAAACTTATGATAAATTTCAACTGCCTAGTCAATTGAACCGATGGTCGAGTGGCTAACAAAGCAAGTAACTTGGTCGACACCTAGCTTGAGAGTCGTGGGTTCAAAACCCGCACCCAACCAAAAATATGTTGGGAAAGATGTGTTTTTGAGGAAAGATTGTTTGGATATTCACTGGTAGTGAATCGGAAACATCGCAAGAAAAATAAATGCACAAAGGTAGCACATAAATAGAATACACATTCCAAATTGCGTCATAATACTGCCATTATCGATCGATAATGCGTTGGCAAGATTACTTGACAATATAATATAGGAAAAATAATAACCCAAGAAAATAATTATAATTATATCCAAGACGAAGAATGACTTTTTGTTTCCAATTTTGTTAACAACGCCATCTAGTGAAACCTTGCTGATCCTCTGAGGTTTACATTTACATCTATAATGATATTACACGTCGTGCACATAGATGGCGTTAGCGAGCGCGTCAAAGGAAACAGTTTTTCAGTTGACCATGCACTTATGCTGTCTAGTGTACATGGAAATGGTTGTTTTTATTTTTATTTTGATTTTATTATCTTGTTAATTTTCGTGTAGGTACCTACAATTTATTAGACAAAAAATATAAGCTTAGTAAAATAAAAGTGTTAACAGACCCGGCCTCCAGCCAGTAACGATGAAAAATGGATTAGCACTTTTATTAATCCAAGGCGCGTAATACAATCCTCTGACAAGGTAAAAATACAAAGGGAAGGGTGAACAGCCTGTTGACTGGCCTTGACTTCTAACAGGAACTGTATAGCCTCGTGTGACAGGTCCCTTGGGACAATATTGGATTGCTGTAAATTAGGCGGACGTGACATGACTAGGCATGTGAAGTCTGTTCACCCTTACGAGTCCATGTAAACAAATCATTCTCGGAGAAATTATCACACTTCTCTGGGATTAAAGAATAATCATTACTTAAAATGTTGTTGTACACTTATAGAATCTCCCAAAGTATCGAAATCAACCAAGTAATCACTGAGATATATCATTTCTAATAGGATTTTCTGCAATACCCGAAGTATAACAATCGAATGACCTCAAAATTATCTGACATAACGATGCATGTCTGTATGAATCACACTTCATGTATATTATATCGTCATTTCCGATCACTAGTAATTGACTATGATCATCTTTGACGTCATGTTTGGTTACATGATAGGACACGTAAGGATAAATAGACTTTATAGGGGGTAGTGGCCTAAAGGCACGAGGCAGGCATTTGGTAACTGTTGTTTGTAGATTAATTTTTGCATTAGGCTGTATACCTGGTACCTTGGGGAGTGGGTTTGGAATGTTATCGAAAATTTTACAGTTAGATAACCTTGCCATGACGTGTAACTATCGTCATCATCCTGTTAGCGTTTTTTCCTGGTAGTGCCCTAGCGGTAGGCCGGGTTTGGCACCTAATCCCATGATTTGGCATGAGCACTAATTTAACGAAAGACTGCCATCAGACCTTCCAACCCAGAGGGAAACTGGACCTTATTGAGATTAGACCTGTTTCCTCACGATGTTTTCCTTCTCCAAAAAACACGGTTAAATATCAAATGATAACTATGATATCGACCGGTTAATTAGCGAAACGGCTGGTTGACGTAACTGGTGACAGTGGTGACCGAAGAGCTGGCGGCTTTCTCGCGCAACGCATCAGCATTGCAATTCAGCCAGGAAATGCCGCCAGCATCCTGATTCCTGGGTAAAATGCCTCGAGGACATTTATTTTGGTATAATTTAGTTTCAATTTAATTTAGTTAATGTTAGTTATCATCTTTAGAAAAAACAAAATATTCCTAAAAAATAGTAACAAAAGAATACCGTAAAATGGGGTACTAAGGGATTGATCTAAAATTATTTTTATTATACTTTTAGACATATTTTCTTATCCTTCGGCAACACGGAGTAGCCAAATTTAAAAAAAAGAGGAGTCTCTAGAAGAGAGAGGTGAAAGATATGTGGCCTGGAGTGGAACCAGGGTGGGGAGCGATCATGCCGAAGAGGAGCGATAAATATGAGCGGAGAGTGGACGAAACACGGATCTAGGCAAGCTAATCTGAAAGTTTTCCCCCCCCAATGTTATCCCCTCTAACTCCACATCTTGGTCAGGTGGGATTTCCCACAATTTTTGTGTTTTTCGTTAAAATTATAAAATAAACGACAGATGATCAGTGAAAAACTAAAATTTATACGACTGGAACATTTTATGTATAAAAATCATCGTGCCACATGTAAATAGTTGTTTGTGCAAAAAGAGAGAATTTTTTTTTGCTGCGAGTATTGATCTTGAGCGCAGCGAGGGACTCAAAAGCACGAGATGCAAATACTTTGGTCTCGAGTAACACATACAACTTTTCACCTCAGCAGTGAGAACATATTCACACAAAAAAAGACCGGGTTACACCCCGGGAGTGCCGGCAGAAGTGAAAACTTGAATATTAACGCATTTTTGATATTTTAGAATGGTTAGGGAATAATTTTGCCCGAATTGCTTTAATTATCAGTATTTAAAAACACCCCTGATCGAGAACTTATTTATCCTCGTAGTTTTTTATATTTAAGTCTAATATCAATAACGCAAGAATGACGAATAATATACCTAATGATAACTGAAACAAATAAACAGCGCGCAGTTTTTTAAAACGGGAGGGGCGCCGCGCTTGCGTTCGGAAACTGCATCGGTATGCGTTCATATAATTTAAGATTGTTAAAACTAGAATTAAAAAGATAAGTAGCTACTTAATATTTACATATTTAGTATGAATAATTTACTTTAAAAACAAAGTTTTAACCGACTTCAATTTAGTACTCCGCCAAGCCACGAGAACATTTCCTATTTTTTGTACAATTTACCACATGAACTGATTTCCAATAACAAATGCGTTGATTACCTACTATAGAAAAAAACCGAATCGCTGAATGTGGGCCGATAATATTTAGGACTTCCATCGATTCCCCAAGATCATCACCAATGGCACTTCATTACTTAGTTCCTATTTCAACGGAATCTTATCAGAACCTGTGACGTACTTTTGCACTTTTAAGTACATAATTGAGGAATTCGATAAGTCATCTGTGGTCTTCATCATCAATTCCTCGCCACCAAATTTATGATTCCGGATGTAAATACACGAGTTATAACAGAAACTATATACCAAAATCACAAAAAAAAATTTCGACTCGGCTCATCAATGACGGAGTTAAGAGGTAACAAACATTCAAAATAAAAATAAAATAAAAAAATACAGCCGAAGAACCTCATTTTTTTTGAAGTCGGTTAAAAACGGAGTTTATTCTGGCATCTATTTATTTAAATATTCTTCAATTAAAATTCGATAGTTGAACTACGGATGGATGAAATGAAAGGGACAGGGACAGAGCTAATAAAGTTAAAATATTCTGAACTTGTAATAGACGCCATACGATGAAATATCAGTGCTCGGCATGAAAATTAAAAAGCTACTTTGCCACACGGAATGAGCAAGTAAGTCAAGCAAATTAATAAAACCAGGGGAAATAATTCGTGTAGTTTTGTAAATTGGTACAGTTATACCTTGTCGTGTCCAGGTGAACATACTTAAAGTCCTCGAGGGTGGGGGCTGTGCTGAGGGAGTAGGGGGGGGTTAAAGGGACTTTTTTTTCAGATTTTTGCTCTTATCTCGAATATCTGAGCGAATAGCATTACAATTACTTCGGATAAAAGTTTCTACATAAAATTTCCTACATAATTGGTCGTAATATTTTTACTCTACGATCAATACTTTGGGAGCTACAGGGTGATTAAGTTAATATTTTGTTTTGTTGCTGATGTTGTGGCCGCCCGGTATAATTGTACCAATTTACAAAACTACACGAATTATTTCCCCTGATTGCCCATATTCGGCTTAATTTTCTCATGCTCATTATGCACACTGTTTTCACTCAGCATAAATAAATAAATAAATATAAGGGGACAATCTTACACAAATCAACCTAGTAGCCACAGTAAGCTCAGTAAGGCTTGTGTTATGGGTACTAGACGACGATATATATAATACATATAAATACTTAAATATATAGAAAATATCTATGACTCGGAAACAAATATTCATGCTCATCACACAAATATTTGCCCTTACCGGGATTCGAACCCAGGACCTCTTGCTTCGTAGGCAGGGTCACTACCAACTAGGCTAAAGCGGTCGTCTTGTAAATGTCTTGTAAATATAATATGCTTGTATCGTCACTATAATATGCAAGCATAATATGCTTGTTCGAGCTGCTGAGGTGAAAAATACATTTTTATTGTGGTTTGATAGTCTATTTTGACCCAACTAACCAATAAGTTCTCACAAACCTATATTGCCGACAAAAGCGTAAATCAAGCATAACATCGCGAAATAGGCTACCGGAATCCGAATAACAGTATAAACGGAACGGAAGTTAAACAAAATCAGAAGAAAAAACGTTTTATTGTTATAGTAAGCACAAATAACTTTCCTTTTATATTTGATTCATCGAACGGAGTCGTTGAACTCATAAATAAATGCAGCCTTTGTTATCAGTAGGGAAGTCCAGCGACCCTGTTTACCTCATTTGCATGAGTTAACGTTGATCTTTATACATTCTGATAAGGATGATTTCCAATTTATGTTGGCTATCAGTTTGTTGTTTGTTTATCGCGAAATAGATTAATGTAAATATTAAAGACAATTATCATTCAGCGTGGGACAGTTACTACAATATCTATTTAGATAATAAGTATAAGTACTTATCGCAAGCCGTGCAGTCTCCTTATTTATACCGCGAGTCGCGTGTATAAAGAGAAAGAGTAAGTGTAGAGTTTCAACCTCATCCAGCTAACCACGTTGAGCGCCTTGCTTGTTGTTAAAATGTGTAGTTTTTTTTCTCTGATTGGCAAGACTCGGATTTTCCATCGCACGGTAAGACGAAAAAACTATGGAGCCGATATTCACATTAAAACTTTACTCATATTCATACTAATTATTTTATGAATACCAAAAGAACAGGCTATAATAAAAATAAAAACGTTAACTGCCAAACCATGTTTTATTACATTATAGGCCAAATAATAAAATGTTCACGTAAAAGTTCACGCCGAGTGTAGCATCGATTGGAAAAATAAATAAATGACACGTCTAAAGTCGATAATAAACACATGACGCACTCGATTAAATTTGATAAAGCGGCCAGTACCCACCGTTAGGTCTATCGCAGCAATATAGTCTGTATAACTAAGTTGAAATAGTTACAGCATGAAAAGTATAAAATAATTACGGGAGTAAGAAAATGACTGAGTATGAGTATGAATATGATTAAAGTTTTAATGTTAATATCGACTCCATAGTTTTTTTTCGTGTTACCGTGCGATGGAAAATCCGAGCACCGTAGATTGGGTTGAAAGTTTGTTCGGCCTATTCATTCTGGAAAAATGTCAACACCGCAGAAGTAACCGTCATGAGTACAGCGCCATTGATGATGCAACTGATTGATTAAAATGAAAATGTGATTAAATTACAGGCTTAGTCCAGAAATTATTAATGATTATTTAAAGAAAACTAACGTAGGTACCGTTATATCTTTCCTGTAATATTTATAATAGTGTTAATCTTATGTAATGATTTCAAAATTTTCGCTCCTTGGACTTCGGAGATAAGGGATTCCTTCGTTAATCGAAATTTATTGAATGTAAAATAATACCACTTGACCCAATTATAAGACTGTAATTTTGCCCCCCCCCCCCATAACGTGCGTTAGGCTCGTTTACAACTATTTAAAATTGATAGCATAAGACGTAGTGCTTGGGATATTAACATTGTGAAAGACAGACGGACAAAGTCACACTATAAGAATTGAACCATCTGTCTCCACATTTCCGAGCACAGTTCATTGCCGGCTGCTCCATGTAGGACTCAAGTTTTCAGAGTGATTTTAGTACGTAGTTTTAATGTTATTTGTTTGGAAAGCTGCTAATCATACAATTTAAACCAACGCAAAAAAAGCCTTTACAATTAAACTTAAAAACAGTCACGAGTACTAGTAATAATATAGAGGAGGTTAAAGAATTTAATTTATTAGGCATAACTATTGACTCTGGCATCAATTGGAAAGCTCGTATTCAGAATATTAAAACCAAACTATGTAAATTTGTATATGCACTAAACATATTGAAAACAAATACTAGCTTAGAGTGTGCATTATCTGCTTATTATGCGTATGCGCATTCGTGGCTCCGATATGGTGTGGTGCTCTGGGGAGGTAGTACGGTGGCCCAGCAACTGTTTGTGATGCAAAAGAAGTGCATCCGTATCTTGGCTAACGTGCGCATCCCCAACAGTTGCCGTCCAAACTTTTTTAAACTGAAATTGTTGACTCTGCCGTGTATTTATACACGGTGGGAATGAGTAACCCGCCAAATTTTAACCACGCATTCCTGAGGTCATTAGGAGTAAAAATAAATATTAAATTTCTAACTCAAATTCAGCAAAAAAAATTTTTTTTTTCTTGATTTGTCGGTTTATGTAAATAAAACTCGGATAACTATCGCTTCTCCATGGAAATTATCCCGTTTAATAAAACGCAGTCGATTTTTTTTTTCAAAAAAGGATCAATTTTGGGAGTGTTAGCTGGCACTTTGATATCTGTCAATAGCGACGCGGAACTGGCCAACATCGGTAGCAACGTCGCAATCAAAAGAGTTAAATGCACTTAGTAATCACGACAAATAGTTTACATGAAAATTGCAAATATCTTCAAAACTACGCCGGATTTGACGGAGGTTCATATGACATTTTTTGCTCCTAGTGACCTAAGGAATGCGTGGTTAAAATTTGGCGGGTTACTCATTCCCACCGTGTATATTACAAGCAGCACTTTTTGTCCGTGAAAATCCTTATCTGTTTCAAAAGAAAAAAGATGCCGAGACAACCAGAACGCAGCATAGGAATATGTTATTGCTGCCAAAAGCTAACTTGGCAATGTATAAAAATAGTCCACATTATAAATGTACGCTAATTACAAATAAAATCCCGCAACCAATTAAACAACAACGTAACGAAAACATTTTAAAGAAATTTTAAAAACAAATTTAGTAAATTATTAATTGAGAAATGCTATTACTCAGTAGGTAGACGATTTCTTAAATGATGGCTCTTTATAATTTTTATAAATGACATATCTAAATTGTTAGTTCATATTCTTAAAATATAATGAAAAAATACGTAAATGAATCTATTATTATTATATTACTTACAAAAAAAAAATGTAAAACTCATATGAAATGAAAATCAAACTTATAATTATAATTAAAATGTATGAACATGTATTTAATGCAAAAATGTTATTCATAATGTTGTTTTCTTACGCATGCTAGTAGTAAGTTTTGTGTGCCCTTGCGGGGCGTCATGGTCTGACCTGTATACTGATGTAACGCCTTAATTACAATGTACATGGCTTTACAAAATAATAGAGAAAATAATAATTACAGGGGTTCAAAGGAACGATGTGATTTCAACGGGATGGTTAATGTAAATAAAACATATGAGTTTAGGATGTCCACCAACGTACATTGACCTTGTTTGTTTTGCAAACAGTGGGTTTAACGACAGTGTGAACAGGCTACATTGCGTACTTACCTACAAAACATTAAAATATGTGTTAGTTTGTGTAGTCAATTTCATCAGTAGTAAATTAAATCGGTAATATTTATTTAGTTCAATAGCAAATACAAGCAATAATATAACAACTTAATCTTTACCTACACAAAGACAGTACCTAAATCTATATTATTGGCCCTGATCGATTTCAGCGGGTAGTGCGCCCAGAAGGCTGGCTGCATTGCCACGCTTGATGGCAATGTTTACTCTTTGAGAAAAAATTATACTACAATATTATAAATGCGAAAGAGTGTCTGTCAGTCTAGCTGTATGTGCTGATTTAGATGAAATTTGGTAGGTATAGAAATAATATGAGTCCCGGTACGAATATCCTATATAGTGGGTGAAAAATTATATAGATCTATAATATAAACGAGTTCTACGCAGGCGGAGTCACGAGCAGAGGCTAGTTCATGATAAAATCAATTTTGAAATAAATATATATATACTCCTTGATATACTCCCTAATGCTCGATGCTCGATGACTTCAGTAAAGCCTCCAAGCGAGTTGGTCTAAGGATGAACATGGATAAGACAAAGATCATGTCAAACCTCCATGTAGTACCAACTCCCTTTTTAATCGGACTCTTAAAGCCTGCATCACACTGGCGCGGCCTGGCCGCGGCGGACAATACTATACTTGTCCGCCGCTGTCAAATTTATTATTGTCCGCCACCGCAGGCCGCGCTAGTGTGTGGCAGGCCTTAAGTTCGAAGTTGTAGACGATTATACAGACTCGTAGGACAGACTGTCCAGTTAGGTAGGTCCAACTTTGAGAAAGAGGTCAACCGTCGAATCCGACTCGGCTGGGCAGCATTCGGGAGGCTACGGCACATCTTTTCGTCCAATATTTCGCAGTGTCGCAAGACAAGAGTCTTTGACCAGCGTGTGTTGCCAGTGATGACGTATGTCACGGAAACGTGGTCGCTTGCTATGGGCCTCATAAGAAGGCTCAAAGTCACCTAAAGGGCAATGGAGAGGGCTATGTCGGGAATTTCTCTGCGCGATCGCATCAGAAATGAGGCTATCCGTAGCGGAATCAAGGTAACCGATATAGCCCTCCGAATCTCTAAACTTAAGTGGCAGTGGGCGTAGAACCGATGGCCGTTGGGGCGGAAAGGTTCTCACAAGGTGTATTGATGACCTGGTAAAGGTCGCGGGAGTCCGCTGGATGCGGGTGGCGCAGGACCGGTCATTGTGGCACTCGTTGGGGGAGGCCTTTGTCCAGCAGTGGACGTTTTTCGGCTGATATGATGATGATGATACTCCTTAATAGGGATACATACTTGCAACAGTTGAGTTCTTCGGCCAAAGGATGCAGCCGAACCGCCGTTGATTCTAGTTGATCCATGTTCCAGGGCACGTTCGTCAGGCCCCTTGTCGCGTTCCGTCGGGAGCCCAACAGGTTCGAGGACAGCGGGCACTTTGACACTAAATCCCTTCAAATGATGTCATTAAGGGTGAGTTGCACCAAACTGTCTGTAATCGTAAGCGGTGTTCGTTAAAATCTGAATGTATGGAACGTTTGACTAGTTTGTATGGACTGACAGCTGTCAGCGCCATATTTAACGTTGATCGGTCTGTAATCGTAAGTTGGTGAAACCCGCCCTAATAGTCAAGGTATGACAAGGTATGCCAAGGTATGCGGCCAGCCCTTTTCCAAGGCTATCCACCATAGAACCACACTGACAGCGATGTGGGACATTCGGCATCGCAGTCCCTATCAGCAAACAGGTTGCCAATCCGAAAGTATGATTGGTTCTACCCTGCCTATTGTGGGTGATGGTAAAGTTTAAGATCCGACTCCCACTCTGCAGTTGCAATGAGTCAAGATATGTTTGTTGGTGATTGGTGAGGTGAAGTTAAAACAAATATAGAATAGCGGAGCTGCACAGGTAGCCCGATCGCGTTTACGTCCGACATAACATATTTTATTATTGATACTGTACAATATTAATTAAAACCGGCCAAGAGCGTGTCGGGCCACGCTCAGTGTAGGGTTCCGTAGTTTTCCGTCCGTCACAATAAGTGTCCCCACTTAAGCGTTATACAAGCAATACTTAGCGAACAATTTTATTATTAGACAACGAACGACCAAAGACAACTAAGAAGATTCGAGCACGATACATTTTCAACCTAATGTATGGGCCCCATTAAATCAGGAAAAATCTTAACCGTGCCATATACAATGTGAGCGTTCCGCGTACAGCGACATCTATCGGCAAATTAAGTAAACTATTGCGCGCAAGCTTAAAGTATGGAAGATGATTTTTATGGGACAATTCTTTATTGCGTGAACCGATTTTCACCGTTTTTACTTTATTTGAAAGCACGTCATTTCATAGTGATTTTGTAGAAATTACAGGTACCTACAATAAACACCTGCTTATGCGGTTAAATTACAAACTTAGATCAGAAATTATTTTGTAAATTTTTTCAAAAACTATTCAACCTATCAAGTTCAAAATAATTTTCCTAGAAAGTTTTTATAAAGTTCTACTTTTGAGATTTTTTTCATATTTTTAAAACTTATGGTTCAAAAGTTAGAGGGGGGGGGGGCACATTTGTTTTTACTTCAGGAGCGATTATCTCCGAAAATATTAACATTATCAAAAAATGATTTGAGCAAACCCCTATTCATTTTTAAATACCTATCTAACAATATGTCACACGTTAGGGTTGAAATTAAAAAAAAACACACCCCACGTTACGTATAGAGGAGGTACCATAATAAAAAAAAAATTGACTTTTAATTTTACCACTTTGTTGGCGTGATTGATATACATATTAGTACCAAATTTCATCTTTCTAGTGCTAAGGGTTACTGAGATTATCCGCGGACGGACGGACAGACAAAGCGAAACTATTAGGAGGGTTCCTAGTCGACTACGGAACCCTAAAAAAGGTTGTGTATACCCAACTTTATTACCCTTAGATCAGCAACAGAGGTCTTTGACTCTTAGCAAGTTTTGTTGCGTTGTGTTGCGAACAACGGACGAAATTGAATGACCAGAAGTGTGTCGAAAGTTAGTTCAATCGACATTTAGAAAGAATTGAAGTGGAAAAACCGGCCTAACGAGTTTTGATTTTCTTTCCACACTTGTTAGTAAAGAGTGACATGAGTAGACATTCGGACATGTACTTAGCAGAATATACACTTTCACTGCCAGGAACCCGCCTAGCGTGCGCCTAAGCCGTAGTCGTTTTCCGCTACATATGAGGAAAACTACGGGTTCGGTTACGAGCGTAGCGCGTAGCGATTCCTGGCAGTAAATGAGTTAAATTCCGCCCAGGCGCATCAATTGTTTCTTAATAACTTTATTGTACAGGTTAAATTGAGGCTTTTAACTTGTGGGACTGCGCGTATATTGGCATCTATGTGATGTTGATGTGTCAATACAGACGCCAATATTTAGTGCTTGATTCATATAATGGGATAAAAAGTTTCAAATTAAGGACTAATTAAATTGAATCACGTCGACGGTAAAGGAGGAGGAGGATCTACGTTGCCAAGTTAGACGCTGGCGATGATGGCATCACGATAGCAATTAATTCTCATCGAGGAACTCTTAACAGATATTAAAATTTCGTGCCTAGAAAATACGCCGGGAATCAATTTATCACATTTAGGTCGCATTGAAAGAGAAAATTGAGCAGAACTTTTCTAGGTTTGACGTTGACGAATCCCTCTAACATCGTGGATAACAAAAACTTAGGAGCCCCATTTGCTGGGGAGTTTCGTGTCGTTCGTTGACATGGAAAGAAATGGAAATATACATATATTACATACTTTTGATTTTGTTGGGAAGCCCTCGAAGAGAACATCCCTGAAGTTAATATTATTGGCCTGATAAAACTTAGTTTCTATTTTTGGAGAATTATTTAGATCAGTGCAGATTTAGATCCTTATAAATTTTATGTCACGATGTTATATTTTTTTAATGAAAAAGTAGCCTGCTTTTGATTCATTCACGTGTGAACAATTGAGTAAGTAATGGTGCCCCGGTTTTATGAACATTTGACTTTAGGTACATGTCGGTCAGTTACCTAATGTTAATAAATGAAATATGATCTGACATTTGGTCTAACGCATCTTTTTTTAAACTGGTTAGTGATGACTTAAGCGGCAATTACACTTCGTCGTTCGCCGCATGCTGCAGCATGCGTCGACCGCAAAAGTGTAGAGAACACGTTAGTCGGCCGCATTCGGCGATCCACAGCTGCCAAGTCGCCGTAGTAGGCGTAAAGACGACGTTTGTTGGCCTAAGTAGTTTAAAATGAATTCAGCGACCGCATTAGGTGAACGACGCAGTGTAATTGCCGCTTTATGCGAGTTGGACGTTTTCACAAACAAATTGCACACGGCTTACAATTTTTTTAGGGTCTAACTCAGTTTTAATTTAATTTAGTTAATGTTAGTTACCATCTTGTAAATATTTTAGACAATAAATTATTTACTTAATAAATTATTGACATGTATTTTTAATAATTTAATTTATAAGGTCTTTATAATGTAGTGTAGGTATAATATGCTTTAACAATAGCTTTGTAAGATTTTGTAATTGCTAAGCAACAAAAGCCATCTGAATAAACACATATTATTGCCTATTTTATTATTTATCTTTTACCACTGCTCAGGAACGCGAAGTCTGGAAACGGAGGGAAGAGGCCTTTGCCCGACAGTGACACACAGCACAGCAGGCTCTTATAATAATAAGCCCGCGAGGGCAGCTTCTGGCGAGCTGACGGTGATTGGCGACACCGCGGACCCCTAACCTCCAGGGGGCCCGAGTGATCTGGCCCTCGCCTCTGTGCTTGCCTTAACCGGCCGGCCAGAGTGGAGTCGCAAGAGCGGAACCTATGCTCCAGGTTGTAAAATGTCATAACGCCGATGGCCTGCGGATTATAATTTTTCCTTTACATAATTTCCATTTTTTATGTTTAATAAATTGTTCTCAGGCATTTTACATTCAATACTTATGGTATGGTCTTATGTCTACTTAAATAGTCTAACACGTATAAATAAATTTGCTTGGCGTCAACTGACGTAGGCTCAGCCAACTGGAATCCGTCAATATCCTAACCTATTCAGATAGAGTTGAACTGACGATTTGAAAGTGCTTTTTAATAGGCCTGCTTGAATAAAGATTATAAAACACACAATTGGCTCTACTCGACTTAACCGACCTAAAACAGAGTTCGCTATTGACAAGCCATTTTGGTCCACCCTGTATGATATGTTTTTGTAATAAACGATTTACACCGATGAAAAAAAAAATGGCTCTAACTAAAAATGAAAACATATTAAATATTGAATGGAAAGAATCTTGTTTTTCAGGTGGTCACTAAAACGAAGAAGTCGACGCGTAACTGGCGTAATGACCCTACTGACGTCAAGACAATTTTCTGCCAGAAACACTTCTACCGGTCAAAGGAGTTTGTTTGTTCATCCTAAATAAGGACGAAAAGGGTTCTCTTATTTTTCGCAGAAAATTGTTTGGCCAATTATTAGTTCCCAACCAACGTTTCGCAGAATATTATTTCGCCAAATAATCACTTGCCAACTCGTCATAAGATTTCGTTTCGTTTCCCAACCTCACAGTTGCCAACTGTACGTTTGGTCTGATGATTATAAAGTAAACTTTCAAAGTGCCAAAAATCGTTTAACAGAATGTTTTAGTTGGCTGAATAGTCATTTCGTTGTATAACGTTTCCCAAATGTTTCACGCAGTAGGGTTCGTACAGTTACTATGTAATATAATTTACAATGTGGGTAAGCGCAACTGCTCACTTCTTTTAATAACTTTGTGGGTGAGTAAGAATAAACTGACTTATTAGCGATAAGTGTTTACTTACTTATTTTGAATATTCAATAAGGCGATTTTGGCACTCGCCGGCCGCTGCCGCGGCACGCTCGCTTCGCTCGCTCGGCTTCGTGCGCTGTAAGATCGCGGTTAACCTAACACGCTCCTCCTCGCTTCGCTCGTCGTCGCACCTATCTGGACTCTGTCACAGTTATTATTTCTGTTACGTAACTATTGCACTGACGAAACGTTGTTCGTTCAATAGTTGTTTGGCCTAGTGAAATAGTTGGCAAGTGATAAGTTTTCCAAACATTTTTAGTCATTGTGATATTCTGCTTTATAAAAATTCGACCAAGTGTCAGGTTGTCATACAAAAAGTTGGTAATGGTTAGTTGTCAAAGTGAATCATTTTCGAAATGTTGGTTGGCAAGTGATGTTTGACCAAAGGAAATTCTGCGAAAAGGCAGAACACCGACGAAAAGATTTCTGTATGAAATGAAATAGCGTCAGTAAAATCCTTTTGTTTAAGTAAGCCAGCATAAAGCCGATTTATTTGGAAACAAAAGCCTGTGGTGACGCTAAAATGTTTATTTTCTAATCTAGATTGCACCGTGGAACCCGTTATCTAACTATTATTATAAAGAGGAAAAGTCTGCGAGATTGTAGCTTTTTTATGAGTTTGTATATGTTGGATAATCTCCGGTATGGACTTTCTGAATGGTTATGGGCTATAAATATTTTACACCGCGGGTTTGGCTGCGGTAAACAGTCTTACACAAACCGACTTAGTTCCTAAGCTGAGCTATTGTCATGGCAATAAACGACGATAATAATACTTTCGCAACATCTTATCCAACTATAATATGTATTATAAATGCGAAAGTATGGACGTTTGGATGTTTGTTACTCACTCACGCTTAAACGGCTCAAACGATTTGGATGCAAGACGTTTTGCACGAAGACATTTCATAACCTGGATTAAAATATAGGATAGTTTTTATTCCGGGTCCATTCAGACGAAGTCGCGGGTGGAAGCTAGTAACATTAGAAAACATCCAAGACTCAGAAACAAATATTCGCAGTCATCGTAAACTCGTGATCGCCAGCTTCGTAGGCAGGGTCACTCCCATTACCAACTAGGCCAAAGTGGTCATATTGTAGCTCATAACGTGGTACAGTTATTTTCAGTGTTTCCCGTATATCCTAATCTACGTAACATACACATCAATATCGCGATGAATTTGCATCTCTGTTAATGCCTGCGTAAAACCATTCAAGTTACCGCGTTCACGTGTCACTTCCATTGTGCTTCCATCTCAAAATACTCCAAGGCAAGAACCTCTACCTCAAGCGCGTGTAAACAACATAATGGAACTAATGCGTTGTTTGCGATATATTCCTGTATAAAAGGCTGCGTCAACTTGGATTCTATACAAAAGGTTTAACAAGCAATATGGTGACAAGATGAATTTCAACGCGTCACAGAGCACACGTGTGTCTATACTGTTCTTGCCTCTCTTAGTGTTTATAACGAAACAAAATCAATTCTTGGCAGTGGTGACGTAATAATTTACTTTAAAAACGAAGTTTTAACCGACTTCAATTTAGTACTCCGCTAAGCCACGAGAACATTTCCACATTTATTTTCCAATTTACCACATGAACTGATTTCCGAGAGCAAATGCGTTGGTTGTTAGAGAAAAAAACCCAATCGCTGTGGGCCGATAATATTTGAGGACTTCCGTCGATTCCACAAGGATCACCTTTGGCACTTCATTAGTTGCTATTTCAACGGAATCTTATCAGAATCTGTGACGTACTTTAGTACTTTTAAGTACATAATTGAGGAATTCCATAAGTCATCTGTGGTCTTCATCATCAATTCCACCCCACCAAATTAATGATTTCCGGGTGTAAACACACGAGTTATAATAGAAAATACCAAAATCACTACATGCGTGTCCAATATAATTGAGGAGTTCCCTCAATTCCTCATCAACCTCATAGATCCCATCATCACACTGAATTTTTGAATAAATGGGACCCACCTGAATGCATATACTTACGAACAAAAAAAAATTACGAATCTGCTCATCAATGACGGAGTTCTGAGGTAGGTAACAAAAATTTAAAAAAACATAGAACCGAATTGAGAACCTCCTCCTTTTTTTTAAAAGTCGGTTAAAAAGGGCAGATACTTAGTTGGCATTGACTTTTGTATTCCCTGGTATTTTGACTCGGCGTCAGACAAACGTAACGACACGGGTACCATCGGAGCTTTAATCCGATTAAGCTTTAGCTTAAGGCCGATGTGTATCTAATTTCGGTATTTTTTTTCAACTATGTGTAATTTAAATTTCAATATTAATATAAATATTAGCGGACAATCTTACACAAATCGACCTAGTCCCAAACTAAGCAAAGCTTGTACTATGGGTACTAGACGGACGATAAACATACTTATATATAGCTAAATAAATACTTAAATACATAGACAACATCCATGACTCAGGAACAAATATTCGTGCTCATCACACAATTAAATGCCCTTACCGGGATTCGAACCCGGGACCTCTTGCTTCGTAGGCAGGGTCACTACCAACTAGCCTAAAGCGGTCTTCAATGTATTAGTATTTACAAAATATAACTCATAGTTCACTTTTCATTGCACGCATCATCCATTACACTCATCACTCATACTCAGAATCACTTATTCCATTAGAAATCATTTAGGTAAGTACCATAAAGTAATCGCGGAGTCAGTCGCCCGTATTCTTCGCGGGGACTGTTTTCCGGTTAAAACAAAGTGATAAAATAAATTTTGAAAACAAAACATGAAAAAATAAGCATGCTCTGACTTGCATCGTCCACGCGATACCCATTTTGCTGAGCAAAATAATACGCAGCAAAATAGGTGTTGTGCGGACGACGAGTTTGACCCAAGTCTGATGGACCCGTTTGCATCTAGCGTAACCGCAAACCGTTGTAACCAACAAAAAAACAGCATAAAAAATAACATCATTATTACGATTTAATTCGTATAAGTACTAAAACCTTACCCGTTAAATCGCTAATCTAAATATTCGCACGATATCAATATGTATTTTCTTAAACATGCAATGAAATATTGACTTTGTGTTCTTCATAATGGGCTTCGAAGTGTCACGTTTCGGGCGCAGCGAGACGAGAGACCCGTAATGGCATGTCATATGAAATTGGAGCCATAATTTGCAACACAGCATGATGGCGGTCAGCCATGAAAATTAAATCTCTTCGCTCCTTGGAGTTTTTTTATTTATTTCATTGCATGTTTGCGTGTTCGGCGAAACTAAAATAAAATGTAGTGATAAAAAATAACTACTTAGCCATAAAACTTATATATGTGGAATCTAGTGACAGTGCACGATATAATAAACTTTACCCTGTCAAAATCGGACCAGTAACTCGTGTGGTATAAGTGAAAAAGTTAAAAGGGTAATTACTTAACTGACCTACGACACATTCATAGTGCTCTTCGCTGCACCGGCGACCGGCTTAGCGTGACTCATCAACCAGCTACCGCTCACTGGCCGTAACTAAAGGAGCGCAGCGCGAGGACCTTATTTGCCGCTGCATAAGGCTTACTGTTGCTTAGCGCAAGAGATTTAAACGCAAGACTATACCGTCAACTTTCTCGAGATGTCTAGAAGAAATAAGATCGAAAAACTATGTATGATGCTGCCGAGTACTAAATAACCTGCAACTAAGGTGCAAGCCTTATCACCTACACTGGAGAGTGCGCGGGGACGCTCCTCACCTCCCCTGCGTGAGAGATAGCGACTTATTTTTCGCCTAGCTAGAAGGACAATATCTTTCTTGTAGTTATTTATTAGCTTGTCTATTACAATCTTTCGTTGACAATTTAACTTAATCGTTAAGTACCTACTATACCGATTGCGATTACAACATCATACCCATGTTATGTTTATTGTGATCATTGAACATTGTATTAGGAATACAAGCTTTAACTTACAGTTTTGTGTTTAGTTTATTATTAATAGTTGTAGTGTATTGTCCGTCATTATTTGATTTCCCTTTTATTTTTCCATAAAATAAATAGTGGAGCGCTCCTATTGTTTAATCGAGGAACCGATCTAGTCCTGGTTTTAATTTAAATTTTTCTGTTTTATTATTGTATGTAAATGATGAATTGTAATTAATTTTATTTTGTTTTGTTTTTTAATGGTTTTACAATAATTAATCAATGTTCCTCACTAATTGTTCAATATATTATCCGTGTTGTAATTTTATGAGTTCGTAATTTTACTAAGTTTTATTGAGAATTTTATAATAACCATTGTTAACGTGATGAGTTCCACTTCCCATAAGGTGACATGCCCCCACTGCCCGAAGTTGTCTCGCAGGTTCACGGCGCATGGCCTTAAAATTCACGTTGGCCGTGTTCACAAGGACGTGGCTCGAGCCCACCCGCGGCCAGCATCCGCCCAGGTGCCTGCCCGCCTTGACGGGCCCGGCCGTGCCATTCCGCCGCCGCGCAGCTCGTCACCACCCGGAGTCGCCCTTGAGAGCCTCGGATCTCTTAAGAAATCGGTGCGGGTGCTTAGGCACGTTCCTAAGGGGGCGAGGAACCTGGCGGCGGAAAAGTTGCGTACCATTATAAATACATGTATCGAAACCAATGATACTGCGGATTGGTATGCTCTACTCACATTTGCATATTCGGCCCTAAAAGCACCGGAAGTGCAGGGTCAGGGCAATCTGACCGCTAAGGTAAAATCCAACATAGTCGCGGCTGGTTGTTGGTCTGGTCCAGTTGAACGGGGTAGTGTTGGGGAGGCCTCTCCCAGGACGCCCTCTGTCTTGAAGACAATTGAGTCCAAAGTGTACGAGGGCGATGTGAGGGGAGCCGTTCGCGTGCTGATGTCAGAGGACTCAATAGCACCTCCGGGCTCTGAGACGCTTGCTTCCTTGCGGACGAAGCACCCGCCCCCGTCCCGTACGTTAACTTTCCCGCAGGAGCCGGATCGGTCCTTCCAAGCCTTGACGGTAAGCTTGGGGGACGTGGTCCGAGCACTGGGGTCGTTCCATAGTGGGTCAGCCGCGGGCCTTGACGGGATCCACCCTGCTCATCTGAAGGAGTTGACCTCGAGTTCTGCTGGAGACAATGGGCAGCGGCTGCTCGAGTCCCTAGTCAAATTATGTAATTTTTTACTTAGTGGGCAATTAAACCCCGAAATCAGCCCTTATTTATACGGAGCGTCCCTTTGCGCTTTGATAAAAAAGGAGGGGGGCTTACGGCCAATTGCGGTGGGTAGCACTTTTCGCCGGTTGGTGGCCAAGCTGGGGTGTCATGAGGTTAAGGAGCGGATGGCTGGGTATCTTCAGCCGCATCAGTTGGGGTTTGGCACACAAAGGGGGTGTGAGGCCGCGATTCATGCCACACGCACTTTTGTTATGGAGCCCGGGAATGCAGACTGCGTCGTCTTGAAATTAGATCTCAAGAACGCGTTTAATACTGTGGAGAGAGATGTTCTGTTGCGCGAAGTGGAGAAACATATTCCTACCTTGTACCCTTTTTTGCACCAGGTATATCATTCTCCTTCTAACCTCGTTTACGAGGATTCCCTAATTATTTCTCAGGTTGGTGCGCAGCAGGGGGATCCACTGGGGCCGCTTATTTTCAGTCTTGCCATTCATGGGGCGGTGTCGTCTCTGAAATCTCCTCTTAATATATGGTATTTAGATGACGGCACCTTAGGGGGGGAGCCTGAAGTCGTAAAGCAGGACTTGGCTTTTCTTGTCCCCCGCCTTAGAGAGATGGGACTGGAGGTGAATGCAGGGAAATGTGAAGTTTACTGCTGCGGACCTGCCTCTTCTTCTTCTTTATCTTCTTTAAGGTCTTTGCTTCCTGGACTCAAGGAGCTTTCACACGGAACGTTTACCCTTTTGGGTTCTCCGATTTTTGAAGAGGCCATTTCTAGCGCAATAAAGACCAGGAAGCGTCTCCTTTTGCTCGCCCAAGAACGCTTAAAATATATTAATGCCCATGTTGCCCTGACTCTTCTTCGCATGTGTTTCGCGGTTCCCAAGATCACATACCTTTTGAGAACCACTCCAACGTGGTTGTGTCCGGGTGATGTGTCGTCATTTGACGTCGCGTTGAGGGATACGACGGAGACTATTTTGAATGTGTCTCTGTCGGATGGGCAATGGATCCAGGCGTCGTTGCCGATACGTCACGGGGGCCTCGGCTTGCGGTGTGCGGGGGATGTGGGCTTGCCAGCCTTCCTAGCCTCGGCGCACGGAGTTGGTGGTCTGGTCTCTAAAATATTAAATTCTAATGGAGACAGGGCTACCATTCCGTTTGTGCAAGATGCAATGGCAAGGTGGACGGCTCGTTACCCAACTGCACCGCTGCCCGAGGCTCCACATGTACAGCGGTTGTGGGATGATGTGGGGGCCAGGGACGCGCTTGCACGGCTTATCGGTGTAGCCACGGGGGTGGATTTGGCCAGGCTAAAGTCTGTGTCAAGAGTCGAGGCGGGAGCGTGGTTGCAGGCGTTGCCTGCTCCTTATTTGGGAACACTCCTAGACAACGACTCATTGCGGGTGGCAGTGGCACTCCGCCTGGGCTGCGATGTTTGTGTGCCTCATGAATGCATCTGCGGCTCCATGGTGGAAGCGAGTGGCCATCACGCGTTGAGTTGCGGTCGTTGTTCGGGAAGATTTCCGCGTCACCACGCTCTCAACGACATCGTTAGGAGGGCTTTAATATCTGCCAACATCCCCTGTGTTCTGGAGCCTCCGGGCCTTTGCCGCGCCGATGGCAAGAGGCCGGATGGCTTAACGTTGGTGCCGTGGCAGAGGGGAAAGTGTTTGCTGTGGGACGCCACGTGCGTCAGTACTTTTGCCGCCTCGCATCTCAGCCGAACTGTGCGAACAGCCGGTGCCGCTGCAGATTTTGCAGCGGCCAGGAAACGTATTAAGTATGCGGCCCTGGGCGGTAATTATTTTTTTGTACCCCTTGCGTTTGAGACTACTGGGTGCTGGGGGTCGGAGGCTATTGATTTTGTTAGGGAGGTGGGACGACGAATTACGGAGAGGGGGTCTGACGCCCGCGCGGGTTCGTACCTGGTGCAGAGGTTGTCCATCGCCATTCAACGTGGTAACGCGGCCAGTGTGATGGGTGCCTTTGCGCCAGGGACAACTCGTGGGGGACTTTTTGACTAGGCTTAAGCTAGTAGCTTAAGTTCTTATTAGTTGTTATTGTGTGTTTTTATAATAATGAGATAATAAAATTTAATTTAAAATGTGTTTGAGAAAAGCACTATACATACCTAGGCGTGAAAAGGGGTTGCCCTCATAACTACACTCGGCTATACTCGGCTAGCATCCTTTAACTTCCTAGTCTCTGTAGTAATTCACGTAAACATACGGTCTCCAAAAAGTCTGTAATTTAAATTAAGAAGGTACATTTTTAACTTCAGAATTATTTTAAGCATTTCACGTTGCGCTAATTAAAAGGTCGGGTTGGGCGTATTTTTGGGCTGTGTCGAATAATTATAGATCTCAACATGAGTTCTGCTAAAATTTCAACTTTGTGGTTTCCTTTTGTACCTATACAATACTAAAATAAGTCAACAGCCGAAATAAGTTAGCAGTTTTAATTTTATCACAATCGAATAAGGTGCTAAAGTATTACCTTACACGGCTTACACTTTACACTTGATGTATACTCTTTTGTCAATCGTAATAGCCAAGCGGAATAATTCAAGTTAAATGTTGCCTATTATTTATTAAAAATACTATACCTACTGGGTGAAACATTCTATGGAGATGACATAGCACTATTAAATATGCAATAAGCCGATTCCAGAATGGATTTTTTTGGTGATTCTACTGTAACCCTCTTGGCGGGAACCCATTGTATCAACTGTAATTAAATAGTACATTGTGCCAAGAGGTTGGTAAGTGATTTTTTAAGAACGAAACCCGACGCCGACGGCGGAGGTTTTGATGGCTTGAGTTTATAAAAAATCTTACCATCCATATCGCACACGTTTTTCATCACATTTACGAGGAATCAAATACGTATTGAAAATAAAATTAAATCGCAATTAAAAATAAAAAAGGCCATCGTCCATTTTTTCTCATTTGCCGTGAGGCGCGCAACCCTTCGGCATACAGCGGCAACCCTTCGGCACAAATCAAGGATAAACATATTTTACCCGGAGACTAAGTACATTAATACTTTTATCTCAAAGATGTAATGAAATATCGACGTTAATTGTGTTCTTCATAATGGGCTTCGAAGTGTCACTTTTCGGGCGCAGCGAGACGAGAGACCCGTAATGGCATTTCATAAAAAATAAACCTACCACAACCCTGCACGTGTCCCCTGGGTGGTACTAAAGAGTCGCAAACGTTAAAGGCCAAAATAATATAGGCCATACGATTAACTACCCGTCCGATTCGATGAAATACCCATCGACATATTTAAGACTATGGGAGAAACAGGGGTTGATGTCCTACATAAAATCTGCTGCAGGGTATGGAAGACAGGTTGCTGGCCAAATGACTGGTCGCACTCCTTATTTATACCATTGCATAAGAAGGGGTCAACAAAGAAGTGCAACAACTACCGACTGATTTCTCTTATTTCGCATGCTAGCAAGGTATTATTTCACATCCTCAATACTAGACTCCAGTCGTATTTGTCTCGTCAAATATCCATAGAACAAGCTGGGTTCGTGAAAGGAAAGGGTACAAGAGAACAGATCCTAGTGTTGCGCCAGATCATAGAAAAAGCCAGAGAATTTAACATCCCCCTATACATCTGTTTCGTCGATTTCCGAAAGGCTTTCGACACAGTTAAATGGAACAAACTCTGGCTGGTACTAAGAGATATGGGAGTACCTCAACATCTAATATACCTTGTACAGAGACTATACGTAGATGGTACAGCGGCTGTTCGGGTGGATGAAGTCGACTCAGAAAAATTTCAGACTGAAGCTGGCGTCCGACAGGGGTGTATTTTGTCGCCACTCTTATTCAATATATATACTGAATACATAATGCGGTTTGTTCTAGAAGACTGGGAAAAGGGCGTGTCTATTGGAGGTCGGCTGATAAATAACTTACGATATGCTGATGACACTACACTTCTTGCACAGTCAAGAGAAGATATTGAAAAAAAAAAATTCAAAAAAATTCAAAATTTTTTTTTTTTAACACAGTTATTTCATATGGTGCCGAACCCTCCTTTTAAGTTATAAAAACTTGTGTTAGGAGGTATTCGCTCTCTCGTGCAATGGTAATAAAAAATAAACAATGTACCTATTACTTATAAAGATACTTACATTATAAATCATTTCCAAAATTGTCATTTTTCCATACAAGTTGTCAGTTCATTGACTGGACTAATAACAGAGGTATATAGCAAGTGAAGCCTGATTTAAACTAATAGGGGTATTGATTTTAGTAGACATAAAGTTGAACCTAGTCTAGGATATCTATCTTAGAATAAGTTCAACTTCACGGTTAGTCAAAATTTACACACATTTACATACAATTAGAGATTATTTCAATAGTAATTCAGTTTCGTTATAACTTTTCTCCTTTAACCAAGTTGTAAGAACGATTTTACACTCTGTATAACTTTTTGTGTAGATATTCAACATTCTATTTACTTTGTTATACAAGTTAATAGATAGAACATAAAATTGCCTTCGTGCGAAGGAGGTCCTAACTGGGGTTGGAAGGTTAATTACCGTGTACAGTTTACGTTTTTTTAATAAATTGTCATCAATTTTTACATACATACATACATACATACATATAATCACGCCTTTATCCCTAAAAGGGTTAGGCAGAGCACATGAAACTTTTGTTCCAGTGCCACTTTTAGCATAAATATGGGTATAAAAGATCGACAAAATGTGACATTGCAGTGACAGGTTGCTAGCCCATCGCCCACAACACACTTCAACCCTGTTCCCTTAGTCGACTCTTACGACACCCACAGGAGGAAAGGGGGTGGTGCTATTCTAACCCGACACCACACGGGGAACAATTTTTACAGTTTTATGGATTTTAAGGATACAATTAAGGATGAATAGTTGTCTAACAGTAAGTACATCAGCATCTCGGTAAACATTAATAGTGCTGTATCTTATAGTTTTACCTAAAAGTACTTTAAGAATGGAACGTTGGGCCCGTTCAAGAGCCATGAGTTTGTTTTTATGAGTACCTCCCCATATAGGTAGACAATAAAGTAATATAGACTGAACAAGGGTTTTATAGATATATATTAATAGTTCCTTATCTGTTATGTGCCTAAGATATTTAAATAGCCATATAAGTTTCCTTATACGACTTGCGGTAACTTCATTTTGTTGATTCCAAGAAAGTAGTTGATCAATATGGATTCCTAAGTATATAGTAGAGGTAACATGGTTGAGAGTGGAGCATGAGCAATCATTTGTCGGTTGGATGACGCAGTAGTGGGCAGTTAAAGTATGTTTTTGTTTATCCGGTTGAGACGCACTCCGCATTGAGAATGTAATATAATTTGTTTTACTTATATTTAATGAAAGTAAGTTGGTTTGAAGCCATGTGATAACTTTGGACAGTCCAACTTCAGCACAATCGTATACTTCCTGCCAGCTGTCTCCGTGAAACAGTAGCGCAGTATCGTCAGCTAGATAGATAGTTAGATATTTAATTATTCTATTGTTTATTAATTTTTCCATTATTTTGGAAATCGTGGAAAGCACCGATATAGGCCTATAGTTGTTGAGATCAGTTCTGTCACCATCCTTATAAACCGGGTGAATAACAGCCCGCTTGAGCGCGTCAGGAAAAATACCTAGTGAGAAACAAAGTGAGCTTAAGTGGCCAATAATTGGGATTAATTCATTTTTTGCTTCTTTTATAAATGTAGCAGGAATGTTGTCCCAGTCAGAAGCAGATTTAGTTTTCAAGTTTAGAATTATTGTCTCAATTTCTCCCAGATCTGGCTCTATTATACCAATTGATGATGGGCGTGAAGGTAAGGTATTTAAGTAGGTTGTTAAACTGGTATTATTAATTGTCAGAGGAGCAATTTTATCCGCCAAGTGTTGACCAATGGTAGCAAAGTGCTCGTTAGCTAAATTAGCTGAAGAAATGGGAGAATTTGTTAGGTTTATCAAGTCATTATTTTTACACTTTGGTTTGTTCAGGTTAGTTATGTTTTTAATTGCATACCATAAGCTTTTATTATTATTTTTCGCCTTATTCAGAAGCTCACGCTCAAACTTCTGTTTTAGCTTTCTGACTAAGTTATTACAATAGTTTCTGTAGCGCCGATAAGTAATCAGTAATATTTCATTTGTAGGATCATATCGTAAGTTACGTTGTAGTTTGTTTCTGTGTTGGATACATTTTAACACACCAGGGGTAATCCAGGGTTTTAATGTACGTTTACTGCAGGGAATTTTAATAATTTTAGTATTAGCCGCAATTGAATTTTGTAAATAATAGATTAATTTGCTAGTAAGTATATTGGGATCTTTTATATTAAGTAGTACATTAAGGTCATTTTCATTAAACATGTTAAGAGCACTCACGTAATCTGTGACAGTTTTATTGACATGATACGGCAAGGTTCTAGTCATTGATTAAATATTTAACAATGTCATGTGATGATCGGTTATTGTAGTATCAAGTAAGGTAACGGCGCCTATTACCGTGGTACGCGAGGTACTTTTCAAATGATTCTAAAAAATGATGGGTATGAAAGCTCCTTAACGTCCTAGTTAATTTTTTTTATTGAAAAGTGTTTATTTAACTTTCAGAGTCGTAACTTTTTGAACCAATTTTAGTTTATTATATTTGATAAAATAATTAATGAAACCACGAAAGGAGAATCTTCTATTACCGTGGTAATGGATGGGATGCGATTCTATTACCGCGAAATTAGCTTTTATTACCGAGGGTACAAAAAGCAGCAATTTTCTACCATCGGTAATAGTAACCTGATACACAATTCGGCACCCAATATCGAGGGTTAAAATTATATTCATGACTTTGGTTCCGTACCATATAAAAATAAAGAAAACATAAAACATACTTAAATCAACAAAATGATGTCCACTAGTTATAAGAATAACTACTACTTGCATACATAGCAGGTAAAGACTACCTTTTATTAAATCACAGTTACATTACATTATACTATGGATTCGGTATTTTGTATTCAAAGATTAAATAAATAAAATACGGGGTATTATAAAAAACCTAATAAGTTCAATACTGAGCATACTAACAGGCTAAATGACTCGAAAACAATATTTTGCGTTTGCGTTGTATTTTGCGTGAAGGTAAGTAACTCCTTTATCTATACTTATGTGTCGTTTCCGGGTTTTTTGAATGTTTTAGGACTTTATTTAATTTACAAATTTTGCTGGGATATGTTATTATCTCCGTTCACCACACATCTTAATAATACGAACCAGAGAAATCAATTTCATCAAATGGAATTGTACGAACGGAACCCTAGATGTGATTTATTTTAAGAGAAAACTAAAATGTCACTCGGTAATAGATACTTCTTTTTAACCTATTACCGACCCAAACAAATATTGAATGGGTCGGTAAAAAAATCCCATAGTTACTATTACCGATTGTTTTGGGATCTTACCATCGGTAATAGACTTAATTTGGAATTTTGTAAAATCTAATTCTGATCCATAAAAACTTTAGGATAAAATAGTATTTTCATTACAAATCAAAGATACATATTACAAGCTTGATATAAAACCAAAATCACATAACGGGTAAGTAAATATAGTTAATTATTACAATATTTAAACGACATGACAAAATAAGGGATTCCATAGAAACTGCAGATTCAGTACTAAAGTTTTGGTTAAAAATTAAGGGTTTGTTGGATACTTTCCATACCACGGAAATAGTTCTTTAATAGCGTCAATAGATCAAGATTCGAATAGCTGTAAGAGATTTTGTAATCGATGACAAATAAAAAAGATAAAGCACAAAGAAGCAAATCGCCGACTTAACTATTACCGTGGTATGCCACGGTATTAGTTTCCCCAACTAAAAATGGCGTCTATCACCGCTGTATTTTATATTCCATTTTAAATGAATTTCCAGGCCAAAAAATATATAAGGAGTACGCAAAAGTTGTGCAGAAAACTATAGATAACCATTTAAAATCCATAGCATTTGTTCAATTGTCATAGGTATTGCGTGAAATAATAAATAAGATTCGGGTATACTTACCAGTGATGCCATGCATTTGTATGACACAACCTCTTCCTACGCCGCCGTCGCAGAAACTGACGGATTGCGTGCTTGTTATTTCATTCACACACACTTGCGTAAACAGGACCGTTAGTCAACTAAATTAGGCTTCATTTGTGTAAAGTATGTTTTATTGTAAATCGAACGGTTTGCTTTTAAAATGCGTATTTGAAAATGCCACGGTAATGGTAGCCGAATTTGATACCCCCCCGGTAATAGGCGCCGTTACCATATTGCAGTTTTTGAAAAAAATAAATTAGGGTTTAAGTTAGTAATGACATGATCCAGGCAGCTGTTTATTCGAGTGTTAAGTTTGTGTGTAGGAATCAACCCGTGAGATGCTAGCATATTCAGATAATTTGTAGTGGAGTTATTTTGTTCTAAAATATTTATATTGATGTCACCCGTGACTATAACATTATTTCCCAACTGCCCATTGTTTAAATAAGAATCAAGAGTAGTTACAAGAGTAGAAGATATTGAAGACTTGTTATCGCGTTTGGAAGTCAAAAGTCCTGAATTTGGCCTAGCCATCAACAGGGACAAGACCAAAATGATGATTGTGGACCGAGCTGGACAAAATCAAATGGACATTTCCAGTATAGCCAACTGTGATGTTGTACAAAACTATATATACCTCGGATCCAACATATCCAACTTAGGCGGCTGCGAGCAAGAAATCAAGAGAAGATGCGCTATTACTCGATCTGCGGTTGAAAAGCTCGACAAGATTTGGAAAGATAGGAGGATAACCAAAAATACAAAGGTTCGACTTATGAAATGTCTTGTCTTTCCAATCTTTCTATATGGAGCTGAAACTTGGTCCCTGCGTATACAAGACCGCCGGAAAATCGACGCTTTGGAGATGTGGTGCTGGAGGCGTATGCTGAAGATCCCTTGGACCGCTTTCCGCACAAACAACTCCATCCTTAAGGAGCTCAAGGTTAAGGAACGGCTTTCGTCAACTGTCCAACTGCGAATACTGAAGTTCTTTGGCCACATAACTAGAAACGAGCGCTCGATCGAGAGGCTGGTGGTTCAGGGCCACGTGGAAGGCAGGAGATCCAGAGGTCGATCACCTACCCGATGGACGGACATTATAAAAACAATCACGCAAAACTCAATGACTGAGTGTTCTCGCAACGCAATGAACCGCCTGAAATGGAAAACCATTGCCAGGAAGGCAATTGATGCTAAGAAGACCGACGACGTAACCTCCTAGTATCATCGAAGCAACCACGACCACTCTGCCAAGAGTGTACGACTGAGAAGAAGAAGAGATACGATTAACTAAATACAAAATTGGAGGACTAGGCCGGCAAGATGGATTTCTTTATTTATTTTTTCAAAAGGGGTTGCCAGCCTCGTAACTATCCGACCTCGCTACGCTCGACCGTCTATTATGTACTCGGCCGGCAAGCCCTTACTTCCCGGCCTCTGTAGTAATGTACTATTTTTTTGTATAATTTATAAATTTTATAAAAAACATTTTTAAACATCGTATTTGAGTCCTCTTTGCTTTAGAAATGAGGCATGAGTGACAGATAAAATTTAAGAAAATAATTATACTTCGCCGTCCGCCCGCGCGGCTTTGCCCGCGTATTACAGAGACCACAGGGTTACGGGGGAAAGAATTTTCAAGTCGGATGAAGGTCTCGAGCTATTTTTAATAATATTATTATCTATGAATATTTGCATCTACCTATAGATGTGTGTCTTATGATTGTCGATAAGATGCGTGTAATCATAATCATTTATTTTGCTAAAATATACACAAAGGCGGTACAATTGACAGGTTGGTGGTAGTTAAATGACATGTATTTATTGTATGTTCCGCCACTATATGGCATGCAAAAATTACACATAATCATAATATTTAATTACATTGAAATTCAATATTTATAACAAAATGATTTGAATACCTACTAATTATTATAATACACAATCTGATAAAATAGAAATGAAAATACATATAAACTAACATAAACATTAACATTAATCAATGTCTAAGGCTTATTCATATTTTCCGTAAGTACCTACCTATTAGAATTCACAATGTGTTTTATAATCTATCGCCTAGTAAAATTGTGTGACAACTCGCCATCTTTATTTGAACCATCTATACGCATTTGAAATGACCATGCAACTTGAAGGATACCTATAAATAGGGGTTGGTTTATTATTGAAATATGAACGTCATAACGAAGAACCTTCGTAGTGGGAACTGTGCCTCTCTAAAGAGCATGACCCACCAATCCGTGTCAAGGCGATCAAGGATCCACAACAACTCTCGGCTATTAAAGTAAAACCAAACGGAAACCATTTGGGGAAAACTCTGGATGAATCAAAAAACAGTTATAATACTTTTAAAGATCTTTAAAGGTTGTATGAATAAACCAGTTTGTAACAAGGGTGTATGACAGAAATGTGTTCAATATGTGCATAAAAAAATATAATAACCTACCAGAAAACTTTAAGTTACTACAGGGACATGAGTTAAAACGAAAATTAGTAGACTGGCTTCTCGAGAAGTGTTTTTATAACATAAAGCAACATCTAGAATTTAAAAATTAGTATTTATTGAATGACAATGTTTTATGATTGTGTTAAATTCCTGTATTAATTTGTTTTTAACTTTGTTTTTTTTTTAATTATTTCTACCTATTTATTTTGATGTTGACATGTGAATTAAATTCAAATTACTAATAATATTTGCACGCTTCCTTGCAAGCAAAATACACAGAACGTATTCAATTTGTAACATCCTACCACTGCATTTTTGCAAATTAATATATTTGATTGATTGATTGATTGATTAATTTGATAGGAAGGATAACAGGCACCAGTCAGTTGAATAATTTTTATAACCTATAAATATTTTTTTGGTTATAAAAGGTGACAGCTAGGCGGTAAGTAAATTTTGGGGGATCACCACCGAGTCACTACTTCCGGCGACAACTTTTTGAAATTGGTTAGCGTATTTCATGGAAAGAATTTATTAAATAAAATAGATGATTTATTCGTTGAAAAGTGATACAGGCTATTGCGTGTAACGTACACTTTAGATACCGGATCCGTTTCCCTGACACGGTTTAAGACCTCCAGGAGCTCTGAGCGATTTTTGTCATATTCAGTGACAACGCTTAAATATGACAATGCTACGTGCGCTTTAATTCCAAAGCCGTCCATCTGCGACGTTTGTCAGAAGACATAATATTTCTTCTGACAAAATAATGAAATCTGATCGAAATCAGATTAACACAAAAAGAGGGATATTAAGTATCCCCTTTTTTATGTTATTCTGTTTTCGTAAGACAGAGCCCAGAAGGGTAGTGACGTAACGTTTCGAACGCGCGTTAGGACTGTTTAACCGTCATTTTTCGATATAAATTTTGTCATTTAGATGCGTTTTTCGCTAGTTTTGAGTTGATATTCCTCCATCAAAATTATAGATATATTTACGCTAAGTACAAACACTTATCCTTTATCTACATTTGCACGAGAGTTATTTTGAATATAATTTTCCTTTTTTTATGATTTTTATTGAAACATGGTCCAAAAAAGTTCTGTATTCGATATCAATATGTTGTTTATGCACTTTTATATATGACATATTGTCGTAGACATGTATGAATAAAGATTGACGGATGTTTTTCTTCTTCTTGAATGCCACGCGCGGTGCAGCCACACCGCGACGTAGTGTCGTGATAATAGGTAGAATAGGTAATCGGTAACACATATACATATGACTGTTCATTATTGACGTCTCTAAAACCCACGAAATATTTTTCTTTTTAAGTTACTCATTTTGCCAAAAGCTACGTCCAAAAAACGGTTTTTTGGCCTGAACTAGCCAAAGTTTGGTGCCTTATATCCCGAAAACGGTGAGTTTTGATGTAAATATGGGATACTATTTCGGTAAACCATGTTGTTGTTAAACAAAAAAAATTGTTGGTTTAATTTTTTTTCGTTTTCAACTGGTGCTTACTTCAGAGCTAAATGTCACTTTTTGTACGGGACAATGGCAGTTGAGTCGTACTAACGTGCGTTCGAAAAGTGACATAATCACCCCTCTGAAAACCCTAGTTATTCACAAAAGCAACATTACTCTTCTCCAAATTACAAACCGGCATCATGTCATCACAGTAACCTCCACAAGACGGGCATATAAATTATGGATGGTGTCATCCATATTGGTACGAGTAATGTCCATGACCCAAACTGGACAAGGACGTCGCTTCCAAAAAACTACGCGTAAACACTGCATCAGTAAACAACTGAAATTTTAAGCACATTTTCATGACATTTTACTCCCGTGACCTTTCACATATAAAACAGAGAAAGGACACCGAGTGAAACGACCTCCACTGATACTTCCATGTACCTGCGACCTCGGTTATAATTGTGGAACAGGGGGTGCAGGGTGCAGGGGTACGAGGCTGTGATCTAGTTTTGAATGGGCTCGCGGAGGCTCGCGCATGACGTCACGGAGGCGTACGATGACGTCAGCGTTGAAACTGGGTCGCGCGGGCAACGAACCCGGGCGCCGCTGCAGTCGAATCGCGTCCTTGTGAGCCTGGGGAAATGCACGTAACTTCACTTTTTTTGTTTTGCAAATACACAAAATGTTTTTTTAAAGGTGAAATGCGGGTAGTAGTGGTAACCCTACTACTAGCGCCACGTCGAGGACTAGGACGTTTACCTAAACTAAAATATTATATAAATTAAAATACTCACAAGATTACTTACATTCCAAATACATATTCATAGCGTTCCAACATTATATTAGAATTAAAACTTATTTTAAGTAAGGGTTTGGCTGAAAGAAAACCAGCGTTGCAGCTTAGGTTCAGTACTCACTACAACATTATGCTGAGTCACTTTTTAGCATCACATAATGTTGATGCCTCGTACCATATTGTTTTAGGTCTAATTTGTACACTGTGCCTAATATGTATAAAATGTGATGTTAAATAAAGTTTTTCTATGTGAGCACGTCTTAGTCCGAACGTGGACATCTATGTCGTCGCTTGTCTTGTCGTCAGTTGCGCTATTGGTGGGGGTACGGGACAGCGTGTCGGCGACAAACATTAGTCGCCCGGGGACGTAGTTTATCCGAATGGTGTATTTCTGTAGGCGCAGCAACATTCTCTGCAATCTAACAGGAGTATCATTCAGTGCCTTTCTGATGATGGCCTCCAGGGGGTTTGTGGTCGCTTTCTACTAAAATATTTTTTTTAATACAGTTGCTCAAAAAGTGGTACTTTTTGTGGCTGCGTAGCGTACGAGAAGCTCAATTTCTCGAACTAGTGCTTTTTACTTTTTAGTTCCAAACGATACTTTCGAAACGCAGTAATTTTATATTAGATTTTTTACCCGATGGCGCTGATTCCAATAGTATGTTGTCACTGTCAGTGTCATTTGTAAAGTATGGGTTCGTTCAAAAATAACTTCGAAGCAAGCATATTTTATCGCAATGATATATTAATTTATTATTTTTCGCAATAGGGTATATTCATGTATTTTTTTTTATATTTTTAAACGATTCTATAAGTAATTATAAAACCGGAAAAAATATAACACTTTCACACTATCATTATTAAATTAATTAAAGCTACTATCGTTTTCGGACGATTGAAACGCCGCCATTTTGGCGCGCTCATTTTGTGACGTCACCGTGCACTTAGAATAAATTAACAACGAAGTGTTTGATTCACAGTTTTAATAAAAGTGAGTGATTAAAGCTTGTAAGATCAACTTATTGTAACGGAAGAGCACACAAAAGCTTATTATAAATATTGTATTGTCCCTATGTGTGAAAATAACATTAAAACTGCACCTGACGTGATATATTTTCATATGCCCAAAGATGAAAATATAAGAAAAAAGCGGTGTAAGGCGATGAGGAGAGATAATGTATCGTGCTTGAGTAGTTTATATTGTTGTGAAGATCATTTCGAAGTGAGTATTAAATAGGTTTGTACCTAATATCTTTTTTATTACGACTCGCGAACAATATAAACAATAACCTAACCTAAAAATTTAATTATATAGGTACTTATTCATAAAACTATTCTGAGTCCCAATTTTTTAGTTATTAATGTTACAAATAGTATGATTGTTGTTGATCAACAGTTGGCTACGTGTGTTGATTTTGATCACGAAACGTTTTAGCTAAGTTTCTTTGTTTTTGCTGAGTGCCCTACACAAATTTGTTTTATTTATAACTCTTGACGAAAACAACCTAAGTTTGTTATGTTCATAAAGATGTTCTCAACATGCAACATACCTGATACCTACATATCTTTGATTATATAATATAGATATGTACGAGTTTGTTATTACACTTATTTAAGAAAGACACCTCTACGAGGTACCTACGTACTTAGTCATCATTAACACATTAATTTTAGGCAGATTATCCGACTGTGCCTTGACAAAACCGCTTCCAGTCATTGTAGCGAGTCTTTTTTCACAAGGAGTCACTGCTTTCAGTTAATAATTCCCAAAAAACACTGTTTATTTATCATAAACAACGGCTAAATATTGCGAATAACTTTCAATAATCATACAAACGACCTGTTGACAGTAGACACCGAGTGTACGGTGACGTCACGATTCGCTCCGCCAATAGCGTTGCGTTTTGGAAATTGGCGAGAGAATTTGAAAATTACTACTTTTAAATAATTAAATTTGTTAATAGAAACATGATTATTTGTAAAAATAATCATGTGTGTATATTTACTAAGCAATAATTACTCATGATTTTTCTTGTCCATTTCTGAATCACATGCATATTCCCTATTGTATAAAAAACGTCGTTTACAACACGTGTGAAATGTCTTTTACCACTCGTACCGAATACGTACGTAAAAAGACATTCTTTTCACACTAGTTGTAAAATGTACTATATGACCATTCCGGCATTCGAAAAGTATTGCCAGCAATTCCTTTTCAATTTGCGCCCATCGTGTTTCGGCAGGCGTCAGCGACAGGCCGTCCACCCTACAGCAGACACGCGCCCAGACCACGCGAGCTGGCGTCTACCGACACCAGTCTCTGGGTGGGCGCATCCATTAAACACTTTTTTATCTTATCAAATGCTCTAGTGTGAACCTCATCCCACAGGAACTCGGCATATCGCTTTAATAAACCTCTCAGTGGTTCTGCGAGTTCAACATAGTTCGGCATAATTCGCGACACATCATTTGTCATGCCGATGAACCTCACTAACTCCTTCCTGCAACTAGGGGCAGGCATGTCTCGAATAGCCTTCACACGGTCGGTATCTGGACGCATACCTTCGGCGTCGAATACGTACCTAAATATGTGACCTGTGCTGCGCCTAATACGCATTTATCCTTGTTAAACCTCACCCCGTTATCCAATGCGCGCTGCAGCACGGCCTCTAACCTGGCATCATGCTCCTCTTTAGTTCTTCCGTAAATGAGTAAATCATCGATGAAGCATTCTACGCCCTCCATCGCAAATATTTTTATCATTGCATTGTGGAATACCGGAGGCAGAACAGAGTCCAAAAGGGAGCCTCGAGAATTTAAATCTACCAAATGGCGTGGCGAAAGTGCATAGTTTTGAGCTATGCTCATCGAGGACGACCATATAGAACCCTTTGCTAGCATCCACATGCGAAAAATATTTAAATCCCGCCAAATTGGCTGTAACTTCATCTAATGTGGGGAGCTGAAAGTGACTGCGCTTAATTGCCTTGTTCAAGTGCTGAGGATCTATACACAACCGCAATTAGCCATCGGGTTTTTCAACAAGCACAATACTTGCCACCCAGTTGGTAGGTTCATCCACTCTTTCAATAATGCTTAGTTGCTGAAGACGATCCAGCTCCTCCCACAATCGCTGTCTCAACTTAATAGGAATTTTCCTGGAGCACCTAACACCTGGAGGTACTGACTCGTCCACAGTCAACTTATGCACGCCCCGGTAAACGACCGATGTCTTCAAACACAGTTTTATATTTCTTATTAAGTGAGTACAGTTGCCTTCGATGGACATTTCATTTACTCTCATTATTGAATTTATCAACTCACTACAAAAATCTCGAGATAAAAGATTATTACAGTTGACATCTAAAACGTAAATTTTACTGTTACATTTCTTTTGACTATTCTGGTGGCATCGTTCAGCAACAAAATATCCCATCACAGGTAAAACATTTCTACTAACCTCGCGTAATACCGTGCCCGTACTGCACAAAATGCGCTCACTGTATCCTGCGTCTCGGAAGCTGTCCCGCGACATAACGCAGGCGTCCGCGCCGCTGTCCAACTTTTTTTTATACAACGACGGTGGCAAACAAGCGTACGGCCCCCCTAATGGTAAGCGGACACCGCAGCCAATATAGACGCATGCGACTCCAAAGGAGTAACATGGGCGTTTGGGAGCCATCCGTTTGGGAGCTGCGATACCATAGACAGATACAAAGATACACTGACGGACTCGTTAAACTTATAACAAACCGACCAACCGTCGTCGCTTTCTAGGTAAAATCAAGATCAAATAATATTAATCTGGGGCTACTCATTTCATAAATCAATCTTGCAAATTTAGCAAAAAGGATACTTATACTTTTGTATGTATGTTAAGCCCAATCAAGTTTACATTTGTACCTGTACTTACTTATGATGATGGAGATGGACGTTCCTATTAGGACTTCTTAAATTCCAAATAATTACCCAGTTAGAATGTTCTCAATGACAAGTAACTTTCACTGTAATCGTCTACTGTGCAAAGTTTGTCATGACTTCCTGAGGTCAATAAAAAATATTGCCCAAAAATTACTTTTCGGAAAATTTGTACTTACCTCTTTGGTTTTGGCCTATCTACTCATACCCCTGTTTCATTGAGCGTGTGAACTAGGTCAGAGCTGATGGTGCAGCCCGGGCCCCGCCCCCGGATCGATGGGCTGCCGTCAATGAGAACAACCCTGGAAATGGCGGAGGCCTATAAATAATCTCAAGGTACCTCACGAATGCTTTGATTCTGGAGGGCATTTGAAAAAGAACTTTATCCTTCGTACCATACTGTACTACGAAGCTGTACTATCTTCGAACTTACATAGGATTATACCTACATAGTAGGACAATTACATAAAAACTATAATGGAAGGAAAAATAGAGGGAAGGAGAGGCAGGGGAAGACAGACGTACGTTTATGGACCAAGCTAAAGACAAAGTTAGTGTAATGTCGTATCAAGAACTCAAAACAGTGGCAGAGAGAAGAGCAGAGTGGCGATTACTCCACCGGCTCTTAAGTTTATTATGATGAATAGGGTATTTGACAACAGTGAAAATAAATTGTTTTTTTCCTTAGCAATAGACAAACATTACGAAAATACTCTGAAAGTATCAATCTTTCATTTATGTTAATTATTTAATAGTTATTTGTTATGCAAGGCTGCAAAGTTGTTGTTTGGCGCAAGTGCTTAGTATTGAAAGTCGAGCTAGCGAAGGATTGTAAAATTGAACCATGAGCGAAGCGAATGGTTCAAAAGTACAATCCTGAGCATAGCGAGGCTTTCAAGGCACGAGACGCCAAACAATTTTGCTGCCGAGCGAAACACACAATTTTTCACCTCACCACCGCGAGGAAAATTGTAGGTAAGTAAATGTAATGGAAGTAATTTGGACCTTATACTCATTTTCAATAAAGGTTTGTTTACATCTCATCAAGATCTAGCATTTTATAATTATCAAATGTAACATACATATTTTTGCATCTTTAAATAACCTCACGCTTACCTACATTAAAAAAGTCAACGTATTGTTGGGTACTCACGGTTTAAACTAAGACTCAAATACGCTTATTTGACTTTTTCCGCTAACTTAGCAGGCATCAAAATTCATATATGTATATATTCTGCACTAAAATCTATAAATAACCACCATTATTTTGGTTTTACAGTCTGTGGCTTTAGAACAAAACAAAATTAAATGTATATGAGTGTTTTCTTAAATTAACTTTTCAAACGGTGCGTTCCAAATTTGGAAAAAGCGATTTTTTTAGAAAAATAACGACCTTTTAAAATTATTTATTCGTATTTTATCCTTATAAGTCAGTCTAAATGTTAATATTTCGTATGTACCTACTTAATTAAGAGAGAATAAGTATTATTAATTTTATTTTATCAAAATAATAACAATTTATTATTGACATAACACCATCAGTTTCTGAACGCACCTCTCATTCTGTATAGAAAAAAGTTGGGTCTCGCGATCGACCGTCACGTTCCAAATTCAAAAACTCTTTCCACGCTACGCTTTTGCTTTATCGCTCAAAATCTGCGCCCAAAAGTCCATTTTATCCGCTAGCGTGGAAAGAGTTTTTGAATTTGGAACGTGACGGTCTATCGCGAGACCAAACTTTTTTCTATACAGAATGAGAGGTGCGTTCAAAAAGTGATGGTGTTATGCCAATAATAAATTTTTATTATTTTGATAAAATAAAATTAATAATACTTATTCTCTCTTAATTAAGTAGGTAAGTACATACGAAATATTAACATTTAGACTGACTTATAAGGATTAAATACCAATAAATAATTTTAAAAAGTCGTTTTATTTAAAAAACAAATTCGCTTTTTCCAAATTTGGAACGCACCGTTTGAACAGTTAATTTAAGAAAAAACTCATATACATTTTATTTTGTTTTGTTCTAAAGCCACAGACACGCACACATTTTACTGCAGAAGATATACATATATGAATTTTGATGCCTGCTAAGTTAGCGGAAAAAGTGAAATAAGCGTATTTGAGTCATAGTTTAAACCGTGATTACCCAACAATACTTTGACTTTTTTGTGTAGGTAAGCGTGAGGTTATTTAAAGATGCAAAAATATTTATGTTACATTTTAATAATTATAAAATGCTAGATCTTGATGAGATGTAAACAAACCTTTGTTGAAAATGAGTATAAGGTCCAAATTACTTCCATTACATTTACTTACCTACAATTTTTCTCGCGGTGGTGAGGTGAAAAATTGTGTGTTTCGCTCGGCAGCAAAATTGTTTGGCGTCTCGTGCCTTGAAAGCCTCGCTATGCTCAGGATTGTACTTTTGAATTTTACAATTTTACAATCCTTCGCTAGGTCGGTTTCAATACTAAGCACTTGCGCCAAACAACAACTTTGCAGCCTTGCATAACAAATAACTATTAAGATCATAAAAACCATATATAAAGAGTTGTTTGATTGTGACGTCACACGCAAGTAATCCATACTAACTTTTTTTCAAAAACCGTATGATGCCAGAGTTGCAGAAGAATAATCTGAAAATTTGAAATGGAATTCAGGTAGTTATTATTTTGTATAATAATTGTCTACGTTCATGTTGTTTTATCGACTAGTATTTTTCTACGTGTTCAACTTATTCGCATTGAAAAAAAGTGGGTTTAATAAATACATAAGAAAATAAATGTATATAAGGCAATCTTAAATAAATAGAACTAGGTAGGTACTATGATATGTGGCCTATGTAAGGGTAGAGCCACAGTAGGTGGGTATGGGGACAGCTGGAAAGAAGACTCAGACTTTTTGGGTTTTAAGACACTTCTTTCCTTATAGAAAATACATTTTCTGTCTTGCATATTTTATGTCTATATATACCTTATCTTATCTTATCTTATCTTATCTAGATGAGGGCCCGCCCTGTCTATATATAAGTATTTATATCTATGACCACTCCATCCTCCTAGCGTTATTCTCTGTTGTGCTCTAAGGAGCCAGGGGTCCACTTTGAGAACTATCCCAAGATTTGCCATAGGTACTAGCTTCACGAAAGCGACTGCCATCTGACCTTTCAACCCAGAGGGAAACCTAGACCTTATTGGGATTGAACCGGTTTCCTCAAGAGGTTTTCCTTCACCGAATTTATTTACGGTTACGCTAACACCATTACTGTTACGCTATGCCTCAGCCAATGCCAGCCAGCCAGCCAAGCCAGCCAATAATGACCTGCCACGTCATGCCAGCCTGCCCCACCAGTAGACCTGCCCCTGCCAGTGTCAGCCGACATTTGGTGGGGCTTAAATGCATAAAATGGGCCGGGAGCTCATTCCAAGTCGATTTTGAGATACTGAACACTCGCTAAGGGAAATCTATGCCCGATTGTGGTTATAATATTATTTACCCAATTAATAAAGAGTTCTAAGAATTGTCGTACGCTTTTATTTATGCCACTCGTAACAGTACATAAGTTCCGAAGAACTCATTGGTAAGTAAGAGCCGGGATACGAACCTACGACCGCCGCTTGACAGCCGCATGCCTTACCACTAGGCAACAAGTATATTTTTTGTAAGGTTACAAACTCACAAAAAAATCTTTAAGTGTATCGAAACATATTCACAAATCTGAATAAGAGGAATACAAATCATCGCTTAGGTAAAGTCCGTTAATCTTCCATACGAACGCTGGGCCACGTATTTAGGTCGAGAAAACTCAATGTCTCCTCTAAGTGCTAGTAAACCTTACTGGCGATCGCGGAAAGATGTCTCTATAGGGATAGGAGTACTATGACCTTTTTTATTATCAAAGTAGTTTCCGCCCGCGACTACGTCTGCGTAGACCCGGAATAAAAACTATCATCATCATCGTATATTTTAATCCAAGCTTTCAACTATCTTCGTGCTAAATTTCATTCAAATTGGGTGAGCCAAGCGCTTAAAGCGTGATTGAGTAACAAGCATCTATACATCCACACTTTGGCATTTATAATATTAGTAGGATAAGTAGGATCGGCTGTAACTTCCAATATTTTCGTCAAGGTAGTTTTTTGAAATTACTCTATAGCTGTTACTTCCTCATGAACAATTTGTAGATAGAATAGAGCGCCTGTCCAAAAATAACTAAACGACCAGTCTTTCAGATGGATTAAAATTGGCAATGTGTTTTGTTTTATGCGCTTTCATCATCATATCAACCGAAAGAAGTCCACTGCTGGACATAGGCCTCGCCCAAAGAGTGCCAAAGTGACGGTCCTGCGCCACCCGCATCCAGCGGACTCCCGCAACCTTTACCAGGTCATCAGTCCACCTTGTGGGGGCCTACCCACGCCGCGATTTCTGGTACGTGATCGCTACTCGAGAACCTTTCCTCCCCAACGGCTATCGGTTCTATGTGCCCCGCCCACTGCCACTTAAGTTAAGTTTGTTACATTGAATAATTATGAAATGCTTTGATTTTGTTGGAATGTAAACAAACCTTCATTGAATATTAGTATAAGGTACAAATTAGGTACTTTCATTATATCATTACATTTTCAATTTTCCTCGCGATGATGAGGTGAAAAGTTGTGGCAGCAAAGTTGTTTGGCGTCTCGTGCCTTGGAAGCCTCGCTATGCTCAGAGCGAAGCGAATCAAACATACAATTCGCTTCGCCCATGGTTTAATCTTACAATCCTTCGCTAGCTCGGCTTTCAAAAGAAGCACTTGCGCCAAACAGTAACTGCAGCCTTTGCATAGAAAAATAACGAATGTTAAGAACATATGTGACAGTCCACGGGTAAAGGAACCTTATGGTGGTAGTTTGGGGATATTTAATGTTTTGTCAAAGTGGGTATAAAATACTTTTTTATTTTATTTTCCATTATGAAACTATAAGATGTTACATTTTGTTGATGTAGTTTTATTTTTAGTATATGTAGATTACAAGTCCGTTAATTTGGTCTTACGGTTTAGTAGAAAAGGTACCTTACGGTGTGATAAGAAAATATACAAAATAATACTGAAAAAAGTCTACATGGTGAGGTGGTTCACAGAAACCAAGTTTGCGGCGGAGTCTATATTTGTAAAAAAGGCTCAGAGTAAGCTAATCTATAAAATCATGCAACTCAGCCCTGCGACGCTACCACGACAATCGAGGACTTGCCTCCGTGTCACTCGACTATAGTAAGTGCGATAGAGATAGAGATATCCGAACTTCGACATTCAAAGTTCGTGGTTATAGCTCTGGACCCTGTTAGTTTTATACATCATCATCCTCCTAGAATTATTCCCGGCAATGCCCCTAAAGGAGCCCGGGGTCCGCTTTGACACCTTTTCGTTTTATACAATTTATACTTATATTATAAATGCGAGATTACTCGGTCAGTCTACCTTTTCATTCCCTTCGGTCGTGTTTTAATTTATCACCACTCGTTGCGAATTTCCCATTTTCGGCACCTGTATCGTAAATAACTATTATATATAGGGCCAGTGTCGACCACGAATTCCCTCACCTTTTTAGAGCTTAACAATCACCAAGGGCTACACCGGTCGTTGACAGGAGGGCAAATACTTTAAACACCACTGAGCTTGTTTGTTCAGAGGCTTTAATACTAAATGGAACGGCATTATTTAGCGTTATTAACGGGCTAAAGATGGTTCAAGTAGGTACTCCGTTGGCTGGACGCCATTTAATTAGGCGCTGTCACATGGCGTATGACGATAGCGTTTGCCCGGCGCCCCCGCAGTGCAACGACGGGAGTAGGATCCCTGACCCCGTCACGCAATATCAGATGTGGAACAAAATGATAAACGGACAACATATGCATATAACCAAACCGCTTATACAGTTTACTAATAAGAATGGGCAGACAAAGAATGAATTACTTTGGTAACGGCTATCCGCACCCACAGGAATTCAAGGTACTCCCGCTGAACTGCATCATCCGCTATGTGGAAATGATGGAGCGAGGTTGGGAGTAGACATAAGGAGAGGGCAAATGCACAAAAGATCCCACTGGGTCGAAGTGCATCCGAAAGGGCCCTCATCTAGATAAGATAAGATAAGAATAAGAATGGGCAGCTAATTTTTGGCAAAATGTTGCTTCAATTTGTTAATTTTGTGAATATTTCCTTCCCTAAACGATTAATTTCGTTTGTACTTCCTGTAAAGATTTTATTACACCGATAACTTCTGTGATGAAACAAGCCTATAAGCTAGCCCGGTGGAATCTTCACGATGCAGGTAAAAAAAGTTAGTGGTTTCAGGAAAAATTAATGAGAAATATAAAACACTCGGGAAATTAGTTGGGTGTTCAGTGAAGGAAAATATCGTGAGGAAACGAGTCTAATCCCAATAAGGTTTATATTCCCTCTGGTTTGGAAGGTCAGATGGCAGTCGCTTTCGTAAAACTATATAGTGCCTATGCCAAATCTTGGGATTAGGTTAGGTTAGGTTAGACACAACCGGGAATAACGCTAGGAGGATGGATGGGAAATTAATTAGGTACCTACCTACTTACGTTGGACAAACTTTGAGCCCAAGGAACCGATAGCGAGTAGGGTGGTGAGTACAATCAGCATCAAAAGTAGTTACGCAAACGAAGACGTCAAAAGTTTTTATTAAAAGGGAATACGAGTGTAATTTGCCTTCTTCAAATGGGTAGTTACTTTTGACGCTGACCGTACGCGACCTGCGCTGTGTTGAGAGTGAGGGCCCTGTATTTGTCTCTCGGTGACAACGAATCCTGAAATCAATAAAGGGTCAGCAGCGCGCTTGTGATGTTTCTGGTGTCGCCAGCGTCCATAGACCATAGGGGATGGTGTCTGCTTACCATCAGGCAGGCCGTATGCTTGTTTGCCACTGATGTACTGCTAAAAGAATATGTATAGATTTGCGATTAGAAGAAATGTAGATCCAACATTGCAAGGGACCAGGGATGTTGCAGACATCCCCGCATCTGAATCCGCGGAAGTTTCGCACAAAATTTAGTGCAATAGGCATGATGACACATTTTGAAAATCTGTTCTATAATGTTTAGAAACATTTATTATGTACAACGAATAAGATTTTTCAAGAGAATATAACAGTTAAGTAGGAATAAATGCATTTTAGTTTTTAAATTTCAAATTGGCGCTAAAACGCTTGTCAGTGTCATGGCGCCCCGAGTGACGTCACGTTTGTATAAATAGAACGCAGACCTTTGATGTTTGCTGCCTAGATCGTTCAATTGCTCATTGAATGAACATAAATTCAAAAGTTTTACAAGTCTTGCGCGGCCGTGCGAGCGAGAAAGCGGGACAATGAATTGATGATCGCGTGATATCATAAAATGGACGTTGTTTATTTACGGTTTATAGTGTTTGACACCAAAATCCGCACCCGCGGCAACCCTGCAAGGGACATATACCATTGTGTATAGGTATTTAGGTGACGTAAATACCTACACAATCATTAATTAGACAACTACCTGGGCACATATTTACCCTGTGAAACATAAATACTTACCTATTGCTATATAAATAACCATAGCAGCCTAGAACCTAGCTTTGAGGATTGCTTGGAAACAATCGATCAAACATAAATATATATTATGTTACTAGGACTATGGCGCCCGGAAGACTTTACGTACCGAAGGTTAAACTTATCCCTTACCTTCTAAACAGCTTACCAGAAGCTATCAGCCGTGAAATTGTGAAAAAATACTTTAAAAGATATTTAAAACGATATTACTTGAGTTTGTTAACCACTATTAACCAAGCCTATTTATAAATTAGTTAACTCTGCGGTATACAATGATCACACAAACAAACTGTTCCGACAGTTTGTGAGATCCCGGTAGTTATAATGATTTAAATACACGATCATTCTTAATCCGTGATCAGGAGTCGAAAAATACTGATAAACAGCCAAAACGGATTTCAATGGATGAGGTCTCATGCAATTTAATCACTGTTTAGTTAATTAAATTTAATGATAATGTTAACACTAATATCCACTGAATGTTTGGTCACCCTACATTTCTTGAAGTTAAGCAGATACGTCAAACACACATACGTCATTTTTTTGCAAAGTACCGTTAGGGTGATAATGATTTTGAATTATAAAGTGATTCCTTATTCAGTTTTATTCAGAAAAAAAGAACGTCTGTTTTAGGTAACTTAGAGTTAATCGTGTTTGGTATCAATTACATAATTAGAAAAATTTACTCCTGATCACGAATTAAGAATCATCATGTATATAGTGATTATTAAATAGATAAATATGTCTTCGGGTTCATTACGATACTATTAACTTAACCTATATGACCTATTAGCTTGACCAAAATTGCAAATTAAGGACCGATTTAAACGGTTAACAAACTAAATGCCAATAAGTAAATGATAACAAAACAAAATTGATAAATATGACCATTAAATCCGATATAAGGTCTGTATCAGCATTAACAAGAAGTTAAGGCGCCGTAGGTTCAGCGAAGTTAAGCGAACAGTGTTTTTGAAACAATATAATGCGTCTGTTTATAATAATATGGTTTAAAAAAAATACGAATCGTAATCTTGAGGCTTTTCTGCAGGGAAATCAGTGTTTAGAAACACGATTAAGCATTTTTCGCTCGATAGAAAAAAATCACGAACATAGGTCTAAAAGGGTCTAAAATACACTTAAAATATTTGTTACAAATTACGATCAAAAGATAAAAATATTAAAATTCTGCAATATCTTCTAAAAATCGGCAATATCGTGTTTGAGGGAAATCAGTGTTTACTTTTTTATTTAATTAAACGGCCAAAAAATTACAATTAAAAAACATGATTTCCGCGCTTCCGAGCACGCACTTCCATCTCGCTCACGCTTATGCTCAGTGAGAGGGAGAGAAGACCATGAACCTACGGCGCCTTAATGATAACAATTCAGTATTCCAGAGATGTATATGGTCTCTGAGCGTCCAAATACAATAGCAATACAATGCTAAATGGATAGGTAGTTAATGGCAGTAAACCATCTAATTATCGTAATAAAGTATAAATTATAAATAATATCGTAAAAAGATATAAACATCGAAAGTTTAGAAAAAAATGGATTTTATTTGTCCAAGAGTAAAATAAAAGCTACCAATAGAATCCTTACGCTTTTATAAATACATCCAAAATTGTACGACAACTATGTATTTAAACGGAGTATTTCGCGACCGAAACAAAATTTTACCTAATTTTCCCAAATTTTCCGTACAACGATACATGTACTTTATACTAACAAATGTCGGCTGTGACGTCATACCCGTCTGTCTATCAGTATGAAGCGTTTTGCGCTGCCGCCAGCGACGTCAATATTTGTCTCAATTTTTTGGGTATTTACGAGTATGTTCTTTAATTGTAGTTGCTCCCATACAAACATTTGTTGCTCTCCAAAAAATAAAAGGCCTCCCCCCACTTTAAAAAAAAGTATTAGGGATGATGACTAAAATTTTTTTGTCATCATCCCTATTACCTACTTTTTTGTATGGGCAAATATTTGCTCCTCTCCAAAAAAAAAACAAAATAGTCATCAACTCCTTATTTTTTTTAAAGTGGTGGAGGCCTTTGCCCAGCAGAGCAGACACAGGCTCACAATAATAATAATAAAATCCTTATTAAACATTATTCTAAATGTAACGGTCTTTAAACGCCAAATCAGTTCAACTGTATGCACTGCTAATATGGTCATGCCAGTTCGTTTAAGTTAGATGTTAACAAATCATTTAAAATCTCAATCTAATGAGGTCTGTAGATACAATTATCTTCCAAAGACGCGATGTTACGAACTACTCGTACTTGGATGAAGCCAGGATCTGACACGACCTAGCCCCAGTTCTCAGCTGTTACTGTTAGATCTCGCATCACCTTGTAATAAAGCTATACCGTATCATGCCCTGCTTCACCGTTTAAACGGTTAATGCGGGAGGGTATACCGTAGTGGTTATTGTGAGGAACGGTATTGTGATCAAGTACTGGTAAAACTAACTGACTGATTAAAATAATAAGCAGGCTGTAGGTAGAATGAATGAATTCTACAAATATTGGATGATGAATCTTTGGTGCGTGAGTTAAGATATTCAGCGATTTTTAGGGTTGTGTACCTCAAAAAGAAAAAACGGAAGATTCCTAATGTAGTGAATTGTTACTAACATAGTTTTTATGTCTTATCGTAACTAACACTAAATGAGCCACGAGCTTGAAATAAAAGTCACTTATTTTTTATTTTATTTTAATTATAGGATCACTATGTCGTCCGTCTATCTGTCTAACTTACCTTGGTAACGAAAAAAGGCAAACTTGCCGTTTGTGCCACAATTAGTTATTTTTATGACAAAAGATTATTATGTCAAGTGAAATTATTGCATTTAAAATTATAGCCCAACAAGCCCTTTCCTTTCTGTTACAACTTCGGACGTAGCCAACGCAATTGCGTCTTTCTACAATAGGTCTGCATCCGGTTTAGATGGTCTGCGACCGCAGCATCTCAAAGAGTTGACTTCACCCTCCGCAGGAAATAATGGTCCCCGATTGTTAGAATCACTCACAAAATTATGCAATTTTTTACTGAGAGGTATGCTAAACTTGGAGGTGAGACCGTTCCTATATGGTGCTTCGTTATGTGCCTTATCTAAAAAAGATGGTGGTATTAGACCAATTGCGGTGCGCAGCTTTTTTCGTCGTCTTACGGCTAAGCTCCGTTGCCAATCTGTTAGAGAAGCTATGTCTGACTATCTGCAACCAATTCAAATGGGCTTCGGTACCAGACTTGGTTGTGAGGCGGCAATACATGCCACCCGGTCTTTTGCTTTACATCGCAGATCATCCAATACCATAATCGTTAAAATCGATATCAAAAACGCTTTCAATAGCCTAGAAAGGGACACTATTCTCAACGAAACCTTAGAGCAAACTCCTTCTCTTTACCCTTTCATTTACCAATGTTACGCCTCCTCAAGTAATCTTTTCTTCTCAGGCAGTTTAATACAGTCGCAAGTTGGTGCCCAGCAGGGCGACCCATTAGGGCCCTTGATGTTTTGTCTCGGCATCCAAAAGATTATTTCTGGATTAAAGGCGCCCCTTAACGTGTGGTATCTGGATGATGGCACTATAGGAGGAAGTCCAGAAGTGGTCTTAAACGACTTGAAAACATTGATACCTGCCTTGAAGAAAATTGGTCTTGAAATAAACCCGTCTAAGTGCGAGTTTTATACTTGCAGTTTTTTAGACACCAACTCTCTCGCAGAAATAGAGTCACTTTTACCTGGCATTAGACAAATACACGAACATTCTTTCAATTTACTGGGTGCTCCAATTTTCACCGAGGGTGTTAGTTCGGCCCTTCAAGCCAAAAGACAAGCACTTTCGGCGGCACAGGAACATTTGACACAATTGTCGGGACATGTTTCCCTTATCTTGCTGCGAAACTGCTTTGCTCTGCCTCGCATGGTGTATATGTTACGGACGTCTCCAACTTGGCTTTATGACACGGATTTGAAATCGTTCGATGACACTATTAAATCTTGTTTAGAGTCAATACTCAATGTGAGTTTAGACGACAAACAATGGTGTCAGGCGGCTCTGCCAGTTCGTTACGGTGGCTTGGGCGTGCGTCGGGTCCAGGACATAGGTCTGGTAGCCTTTTTAGCGTCGGCACATGGTTCGTCGGATCTTGTTGCTCGAATATTATCATTTGATGGCAGCAGCATTCGAGTTCCATTCGTAACCGAGGCCCTGGCTAAGTGGGCGACACTATGTCCGTCCAATGATCATCCGGATAGCTTGACGGTCCAAAGAGGATGGGACGATATTCTATGTCAGCAAACGTTTTCTCATTTGTTGAGTGATGCCTCGGGGACTGACCTAGCACGTCTCAAGGCTCTCACAAAGCCCGAATCCGGTGCGTGGCTGCATGCCTTGCCTTCCCCTCAACTCGGCACTTTGCTCGACAACGACTCCCTGAGGATAGCAGTTGCTTTAAGGCTGGGGAGCAAGGTATGCGAAGAGCACCGATGCGTTTGTGGGACAATGGTGGAGGAGAATGGCCACCACGGGCTAAGCTGCAAAAGATGTGCGGGTCGGTTCCCTAGACACCATTCTATCAATGAGATCGTGCGTCGGGCTATGGTGTCCGCCAACGTACCGTGCATCCTGGAGCCCCCGGGTCTGTCTCGGACTGACGGAAAAAGACCAGACGGGTTGACGTTAGTTCCCTGGCAGAGAGGGCTGTGCCTCCTATGGGATGCAACTTGTATTAGCACTTTTGCAGCGTCCCATCTAAAGCACACAATTAAGTCAGCTGGTTCGGCGGCCGAAAATGCCGCCAAGCTCAAACACGCAAAGTACTCTGCCTTGGAACCGACTTATGATTTCGTTCCGGTTGCTGTGGAGACAGCTGGGCCCTGGGGCAGTGAGGCTCTCGGGCTGTGCAAGGAGTAAGGCAGACGATTAAGGGACAGGGGTCTTGACGCCCGCTCTGGGTCATGGCTCGTCCAAAAGGTCTCCATTGCTGTTCAGCGAGGCAATGCCGCTAGCATTTTGGGGACCTTTGGTTCGGGCTTGACGCAGAGCTTTTATTTATTTTTAAGTATTTTAATTTTATCAAATGAATATAATCGAAAATTAAACGTTCTGGATAATAAAATTATGGCAAATCAAATTATATTGTATGAAATTATGGCAAACGATAGACAACTTGACCTAGAACTAAGAAATTTGTATTATACTACAAGTACGAGGAAAAATATGAAAACTGTACGTTTATAATTAAGCAGAGTAAAAAAACGGCCTAGGCCGTGTTACGAATAAAGGTTGGGACAAGTGCTACGCGTCTAGCGGTTGCCTACGCCGTAGTCGCTTTCCGCTACATACGAGGAAAACCACGGGATCGGCTACGAGCGTAGCGCGTAGCGATTCTTGGCAGCGAAATCTTAAGATAACATAATAAATACGACGATAGAGTCCGTCTATTCCCTTTCACGCTAATTACGTTGAGTTAATTGTAATTAAATTTGTTTTGAAGATATGCCAACGGATTCAGATAATTAACACACTTTTTTACGTCGGAAATAACCATCTAAGAAAGCAAAAACGAGTCTGAGTGCGATATACGAATATGTGGGCAAGGTCTGCTGTAAATACTTCGACTGTGGACCATTTTTGTGTGTATTTGGAGGCATTCCGTAAACAGTAAAACATTCGTCTCCTTCCTTCATAAATCGTAATCCGTAATAAGGGCGAGCGGCACAAGTGCCCTAGAGTGGCTTTTCTTGAAGTCATATCGCTTTTTAATCGCCTTGGCTGTCCTCAACTTTATAGGCAAAGCCTTGCAAGGAGTTTTAACCTTAGAGTGACTTTATGTGCCAATAATATCTTTATCCAATGTCGATACTAGTGTAAACTGAAACATTATGTTTAAGTCGAACTATTAACTAGTTTTGTAAAATTATTATAATAAGTCTTCCTGCAGTAAAACTGTTAAAACAGTTTTGCAGGACTTTAAGTAGTTAGTGTTTTTGTAGAATTTTTAGTAATAAAATATATTTTGCGTGAGTCAGCGAACGAAAAAAAACGTAGTTGTCTAAGTAGCGCCGCAAAATGGCCACATAAAATGGGTGCCATGCCCAATGGTGCCATTATGCGGGTTTGGGGGCGGACTGTCAAAACGATGCCAGGGAGTCTTTTTGGTCGAACATACGCATACCGGGTTTTTGGCACGAATTTGGGTAGAAATTTGTAAGGAGCTCGTATTCTATGTTTTTTTCGTTCGCTGACGAGAATAAACTTTGCAGGGAGGTGACGTTCGGTGGTACGTACATCAGTCAGTGGTATACATATTCGCAGTTCTAATAGAGACAACAAAACCTGCAGGATAAGTATCAATCTAAAGAAGATGATTACTGAGCGTGATCGATTGTTTGAGTCATGGAATAATGATCCAAAGAATATGATGAAAAGGCTTCAATATACCAAATATAGAAATAGGTTTTGTAAAGCAATAACTAAATGTAAGAATAAATACGATAAACAGCATACTCGATTGTAATAAAAACATAAAAAAGATATGGGATAAGGTAAATTACTATGATGGGTAAGGACAAACAGTCATTAGATAATATAATACTGTCTAATATGAAAGAAAGTAATGCGAAAGCTATCTGTGATAAATTTGCAAACACATTCACATCAGAAATAGAGCAAATAAAACACACTTGTAATGACAAATGGTTAGACAGAGATAATTACGTACAAGAGTCGGAAGTGTGTATGCGATGGCAACCTGTATCAGCTGATTATTTCAGTCGTGTAATCAACAAGATGCTCAACAATAAGCCACCAGGGAGCGACCTCACACGCATACATGTCCGAACTTAAAACTGATAGTAAATAATGTAAGTCCAGTTATCGCCAAATTAATTAACTTATCCGTCTCCCACTCAAAATTTCCTAACGAACAGGCAATTGTGCTCTGAATTCATAAGAAAAGTAGCCAAAAATTATATTCAAATTATAGACCGATATCCTTACTGTCTAGTGTAGACAAAGTTATAGAAAAATGTGTAATCGACCAAGTAGGAAGTTATCTTCAAAAGAATAATATCTCAAATAAAAGTCAACATGGTTTCCAGAAACAGAAAAGTACAAATACACTATTGTCTGCATTTATCGATGAGATTAACACTTATTTATCTGAAAAACAATTTATAGTAGCCGTATTCTTTGATTTTAAGAAAGCGTTCGACACGCTCGAGACTGGGACGCTTCTGAGAGCTATGGAGGAGTGCGGGGTGGGGCAGCCGCTGTACCAATGGTTCCGCGACTACCTCACCGCGCGGTCTTTCCGCGTGAAGGTCGGCGCGGGGCTCAGCGACGAGCAGGTCGTCCGGCGCGGCGTGCCGCACTTTACACAAGTGTCCTGTAAGTAAAGAGAGAGACTGATAGTGCGAGAAAAATTGAGAAAGTTCGCGAGCCGTGCAGAAATCAATGCCATATTTTCAAACGCAACATTTTGCACAATCAAATATGTCGGTTTCGATCGATGTGATTTTATTTCGTATTATCGTGACAGTAATTAAATAATACATTGTTATTTTCCTATTCACAATTATTTGATTCATAACGATTTATTTCTAAATCGAAGACTCCAATCGATTAAAGCAGTGTATCACTAAATAAAAAAAAAAGTCGTAGGACGTAATGATTTGCATATCGAGTTTTCAATGCTAATTTCAAGCCGTAAAAATATATTATAATCATTTTATGTGCTTAAAAGAGCGTGCATGGACATTGAACTTTGTTTTGTAACTCGGAAGCTATTGAAACTTTTTTTATTATTTCGATGAGCAGTGCCAATTTACGTTATATGGGTGTCGCGATGTCTCAAAAGACCAGTTCCAAATCTCGAACACTGTAGTTTTATCAGCAAAACATGATTTTACGATTTATTTACACTTAGATAAGTTTAAGAAACAATGTGAAATGAAGGAAATATAGTTTATTGCATCAATGTGGGAAGTTTCGGAGTCGTTTATTGACATTTTACTCACTTTGATGCCAGTGTCAGTCAGTTTCGAAATGATTACTTACATCGTTAAAGTAAAGTTGAATTACCTATTTTGTATTACTTGTATTGTTTTTCATACATATGCTCAGTACTGCATTTTAATCAACTTTCTGGGCCGGCGGGCATTACAGTTTCACTAAGACTAAATGCAGTATTTGTGTTTATTTTATTACTGCAAAATCACCTAGCACGGGCTCAATACTGCGTTTGTTGTAAGCAATCATTTTCTATTTTGGTGCCTGGTACTAGTTAGTGTATGTAAATTTAACTGCTGCCAAATATTTTAGCGACAGAGACGAAATAAAACAGCATTTATCAGTATTATTAAAATATTTTTTTACTAAGCTAATTATCACAATCAAAACTTTGTCATTTAATTCGTATTTATAATCACTCACTCGAAGCACAGCCGGCTAAAGCCACGCACGTGTCCCGTCTGGTGTAAGCCGTACTATAAAAAAACTGGAAATCGGTGTACAGTTTAGCCGTTTGGCACACGTATACTAGAGGCCAAAACAAAATTTTAGACAAGCAGTTCCTAAAAAAAATCCTTTGGGGGAGGAGAGGGAGTGATGAGACATTTATGTTCTAAAATTGTTTGGCCGAAAATGTTTAGTATAATATTTAATGGTATACTTATTCTTTAGCATAAAGATTTTTTTGTCCTAAACCATGTTTGGTCTAAAATTGTCTAATATATATTTTTTATGAGTACAAAGCTAAAAGTATAATATTGTTAGGTATAATTATTATTTAGCCTAACATTAAACCTCCTAAAACAATATAAACAATGGCTACAATCACAGCACCTAAACTATTTTAAAACTAGGTTAGGTAGGTCGGTAGGCAAGGGCATTAAATTAGGTTTAGGGCAGCCAAAAAAAGGGGGACGGAAGGGGCGAAGCCATCCACAAGGGGGCTCGGGGGGCAAAGCCCCTCGCAGTAAAAAAACAAATAATAGTAAAAAAAATATATTTGGCAGGTTAGGTTAGTGTTAGCTTGTGTCCCTTAGAGCGGAAATAGGCACCCCGCGAAGCGGGGTGACGCGACACGCTGGAGGTTAGGTTAGAATTGCGACCTCTACACAAAACGCAAAAATGTCTTTTTGCATTTTTTTTGTTTAGGTTAAAACATATTATGCCAACTAACATATTTGACTGAATGAAATTTGGTCAAAGTACCAGTTGGTAACTGAGATATTGCTTGGCAAATGACATTCTACGGTTTTTTTTGGGAAGTGTTAATTTGTCAAACATTTATTGGTAGGTATCATAGGTAACCCAATTTAATAAATGCGACAGTTTGGATGCGATTATTAGTGACACCAATATGCGGAATACCAATTTTATGCCTAAAATACATTCGACCAAACAATATCATTCGATACAAATGGAGTAAACAATTTACGGCCAAACAATTTTCGACATAAAAAACAATCGACCAAAGATTATTTGACCAAAAACTATGTGCCGAAAAAAAAATCGGCCAAAACATTTTAGACCAACAGATATAGACCCGTGTGTAGTACGTATCATATCAAAGGGATTTTTGAGGCGATTCTAAAAATTAAATAGGTAGGTACCACATCATTACATTCCAGTTTTTTTTTTTAATAAACACAAAAATAATTTTCGAAACATACCAAGTTTCGGCTCCTCCAGACACGATATGGCAAATTTTATTTATACAATGTACTAATAATTTCATTTAGCTTTTTTTTAATTTTCAATAAAACAAAGTGACACAGTTCTACTCCAGTACCTATTTTACCCTAGAGGTATTTCCCGTTGGATATATGGATTCTACGTATCATTTTATGATTAATACAGTTCCATAAGTCTCGTAAAATTGGTATTGAAGTAGAACTGTTTCAAATTGTAATACTTATTGAAAAATGAAAAAGAAATATTAGTTTTTTTTTCTTTCTTTACAAAAAATGTCTTAGCACTCCCCTCTAAGGGATTTTTTTTAGGAACTGCGGGTCAACAATTTCGTTTTGATTTCTAGTAAGATGCGTGTGCCAAATGGCTAAACTGTACATCGATTTGCAGGTTTTCTTTGAAATTGGGCTTGTACGGCTACCACTAGTCCACGTATGACGTCGACGCACTGATTTGCTAGAGCGGATCGCAGATACCGTGCGGCATCGGTTCATTCCTAGTCTCCTCTCACGTTTGCTTCTCTTAAATGCAGTACTGTAGAATACTGCGTTTAGGTTTGACGTCGCAAAAGTAGGGTTTAGTTATTTTCGCTAAATTCAAATGCAGTAATTGTGAGTACTGAGTTTGGCTTGCCACAATTTGATTTGCTATAATTTTATATTCCAGAACGTTTCATTTTCCACAATACATTTGACATATTATTATTTTCCATAATGTTGTATGCCAGAATCATTAATATGCAATAAACTATAATTGCCATAATTAGTTAGTATTCGTTGCAAATAGTGATATGTTAAATGAATACGTATACAGTAAACGAAGCAAGTAAGTACTGCATAATCTTTTAGCACATACTTAATGCTGCAGATCATTTTTGCAAAAGTATCATTTAGGTGCAAGTACATTTTAAGTTTCATGTTAAGGAAAGAACATGTTTTTGATAAGAAAAAACTTATGGATATATTTTTTAAGTTTATATTATCTCCTTGGGATGTCATTTTTGCAAAAAAGTGAAAATCACAAAAATGTCGATTAACTGCAAGTACAATTAGCATGGCAGTTTGGCAGTGCGTGTGTTAGCAAACGACAGTGTATAGGCTCTCTTTTTGATTTCCTAAAAATAATTATTACACAGTAATCAATCGATTCCTTTTATTAGCCATCATCAATCGTAATCGGATATTATGACAATCGATTTACTCTAGCCACATCACTCTTTAAATCATGTTGGAACTGTCAAAAGACCAGTCCCAAATCTCGTACACTGTATGCTGCCTGCATGCCGCCATTTTTGACGAATGTCTCCCCTGTCTGTGGTCAATAATTAAGAGCTCACGAACACTACACACGAACCTTATTTATATGCATAAGGTTTTTATCGAATAGTAATACAGAAGAGGAGACGCTGTTTAATCCGGATTAAGAGTCCAAACCAAAATTAGGCTTCGTAGCCCTTAACTTTTATAATATCCACAGGAAAGACGCGAACCTAAATTTGAGTATGACCCTGGCGCGGCCTGGCCGCGGCGGACAATAAGTAGTAGGCCTCTCGCGGACCGCGGCGGCCGCGGCGGTAAATAGTAAACTTGTCATTAGCTGTCAAATTTTGTATGGACGGGACGGCCACCGCAGGCCGCGCCAGTGTGATGTAGTCATGTAGGCCTAAACTTGTCATTTTAGCTGTCAAATTTAATATTGACCGCCACCGCAGGCCGCGCCAGTCTGATGTAGGCCTTAAAATAAAATCAGTACTTAAGTATTTTTTAATAATCGATTTTGATATCGATTACGAATATGAAACAAAAGTTCAGTAAGCGACATTACGAGTACGTTCTCTGAAGTATGGTCAGTATTGAGCACCGGGACAATTATGTTATGTATGCGAATGTCTGTTAGACTTTTCACTTTTAAAATTCCTTAGCCGAGCGTGATGACTTCATTGCATGTGAAACACCTATATCTGTATTCCCAGGGTCATAGAGAATTTACGTTTGCGGGTGAGTTACACTGTTTTAATGTTGTGGTAAACCGTTTATGTTTTTCGTACAACACACAAAACTCGAAATGGGTGATCTTGACAGCAATGAGACACGTTTTGTGCAATTTGGTTGCTTATTTAAAACCGGCCAAGAGCGTGTCGGGCCACGCTCAGTGTAGGGTTCCGTAGTTTTCCGTCCGTCACAGTAAGTGACTTAAGCGTTAAACAAGCAATACTTACCGAACATCGAACAATACAAGCAATACTTGGCGAACAATTTTATTATTAGACAACGAACGACCAAAGACAACTATGACAAATAGGCATGACGACTCATGTTCAAATTGATAACGTAATGATGCTAAATGTATAGTAAACCATCGAATTATCGTAATGAAGTATACATTATAAAATATGGTTAAAATCGTAAAAAGATATGAACCTTGAAAGTTCAGAAAAAATATGCATTTTTTTTATTGTCCAAGGGTAAATTTAAAGTTACCAATAGAATCCTTGCGCTTTTATAGAAACAAAATTGTATGACAACTATGTACTTAAACGCAGTTTTTCGCTTCCGAAACAACAATTTACCTGATTTTCCATACTACGATACTTTGTACTAACAATATTGTGACGTCACAATTAGCTGTCTATTAGTACGGTGCGTTTTTCGCTACCGCCAGCGAGGTAAATCTTTGTTCATTTTTTTGGGTATTTATGTTATTTAATTGTAGTTACTCCCATAGAAACATTTGTTCCTCTCCAAAAACTGGTTCGAATGACATCATAAAAAAATCTTAGTCGTCATCCCTATTCGAGCACGACAAATTTTCGACCTAATGTCCGACCTAATGACCGCACCTGCTCCGACCCCATTAAATCAGGAAAAATCTTAACAGCGCCATGTACAGCCATGTGAGCGTTCCGCGTACAGCGACATCTATAGGCAAATTAAGTAAACTATTGCGCGCGAGCTTAAAGTATAGAAGATGATTTTTATGGGATAATTCTTTATTGCGTGAACCGATTTTCACCGTTTTTACTTTATTTGAAAGCACGTCATTTCATTGTGATTTTGTAGAAATTACAGGTACAATAAACACCTGATTATACCTTAGAGCATTAAACCAACCGGAGTGGCCATGGGTCATTTTCTATACATAAAAAGTCTGACGATTTTTGCGGGGGAGGGGAACGTCAAATGTATGCGTAACGTGAAAATAGCTACGTCAGATACTTAAACGTCAGTCCATACAATGTGTATGACCACTGGGGCCCGTTTCATGAAGCAACAAGTTACAAATTACAAAAGGAAGTCTCTTTCTATCAAAAGATATTGAAAAGAGACTTCCCCTTGTAATTTGTAACTTGTTGCTTCATGAAACGGGCCCCTGGTCATATACTTTTGGCAGAGGGGAACGCCTGTCAATGGCCACTCCGGTTGGTTTAATGCTCTAAGGCTTATACGGTTAAATTACAAACTTAGTTCAGAAATTATTTTGTAATTTTTTTCAAAAACTATTCAACCTATCAAGTTCAAAATATTTTCCCTAGAAAGTTTTTACAGTGCATTCATCCTTACATGTCTTATACGTAAACAACATTCTAACCTCAAAATGCATCTTTTTAGGATAGGATATTCATTTTTAAATACCTATCTAACAATATGTCACACGTTAGGATTGAAATGAAAAAAAAAAACACGTTACGTAGGTATAGGGGAGGTATAAAAAACATGTTTTATCACTTTTTATTTTACCACTTTGTCGGCGTGTTTGATATACATATTAGTACCAAATTTCAGCTTTCTAGTGCTAACGGTTACTGAGATTATCCGCGGACGGACGGACAGACAAAGCGAAACTATAAGGGTTCCTAGTCGACTACGGAACCCTAAAAACCAGCTTCTGAAGCAAGGTTGTTCGTCATGCTCCATCTATCTTTTTTTCTTGGACTCTAAATGTGATATTATTTATTTCTGTGGATGCTGGAAGTTTGTATGCAAGAGACAGCCTGTGTAAGTGTGTACACATATTTAAAACTATTTGCAAACTTAATGTTTGCTATTGTCAGAATTTTAATGGACATCGCGCTAATAATATAATAAGCGTCAGTCAATGACCTACTGAATTGATGCCAAGAAATCATCTGTATTGACGGACTTTTGACCGAAAGCGGGTTCAAATGTGTAGGTCATTACTCATTATTGTCTCGGTCGTTACGTTGCCGTAGGCTTTACACCATTAAACGAGCAATATTTATATATTTGCAATCACGTTCTCTTCGAGGAGGCCTTTACCCGAAATGGGGTCCCTTAATTAAGTTGGGATAATCATAATCATAATAATCATAATCATTTATTCCCAATATTGATAATATCACATGTCAGTGTAGTGCATAAGATAATACTAATAATATGATGTAAAATAGTAAAGTCAATAAGAAATTAAAAATAATAAAATTAATGTCAAACTACAAGCTACGGTTTGACATTCAAAAATTCCTTGAAGCTATAAAATGTGTGCTCGAGAAGCCAGTTTTTCAGCCTTGTTTTGAAGCAGTTTACCGAAGGGGCTGATGTGACTAGTTCCGGCAGCCTGCTGTATATCGTAGGGCCCATCACGCGTGTCAGCTTATTCGATTTCGGTAGTCTCCGCTTCACCGGTAGATGCGAATTAGGGTTCCGTAGTGGGTGACGCTCGGAATAATAGATACCGGTCTGTACCCATCTATATTTTCCCTCTTTCCCTTTGAAAAGGGGAGAGATCTTACTGATTTTCAGAGGCTTCGGGTAAGATCCTAGCCTAAGACATGCGTTAGGTAAATAAATGCGTGAGTGCAGGTGCTATGGTAGGCTATAGAATTAAACAGATCCATGGAGACGCCGTAAATGTCTTTAGACGTTTTGTGTAGAATCCGGGCTATGACTTCCGGGATATAGACTTATAAGAAAAAAAAATAGTATTCTCTAGTCACTGTAAGAAATAGTCAAATTCATAACATTTTAAAATATTATTACATTTTATCAGATTGTGTTACAATGAATTAACTTATTTTGTTTTGTTTTGTTCTATGCTAAAGTCACGTGAATGAATGTATAAATGATAATCATAGGTAATGTAATATATTATAAATGACTATTGATTACCTACACACAAGACATATTTAATAGGTAATGAATTACAATCGTACAAGTTTATCCCATTGAAATTAAAATTAATCTAATTAATAAATCCACTTAAATTGAATTATATTACTTTAAATTATATGAAATAGATATCCTTTTTTTTAAATAGCATATTTGCTTTTTATATAAAGGAAATATAGTTACAAGATAATATATTGTACAGTAAGTAGAAAATAATGCATGAATGCATGACGTTGTATCACTTGTACTAAAACTGTGGATCAATTAAAGGCATTTTATTTTTATTTATTTTATTTAATCACGTTCTTGGAGACAGCGCTAATGATTTCAATGTCATTTGGAATATAGGGGTTTACGGGGACGTAAAATCAATCTAGCTAAGTGTCATGTCTGGGAAAATTAGTTTTCTCCGTATTTTCTCCCGAGCAGAGCTCAGTTGCCCAGGCAATAATATTATTAAGAGGTAAAGCTTGTGACTTTGAAAGTTTGTGTAAAGGGGTTAAGTGATAACAAAACATAGGCGGTCATCTCAGTCTATGTCCCGGGGACAGGTGGCCTAGCCTGGCATTGTTTTTAATTCATTTTTGAATTTGACCCGGAATTTTGAGTCGGTCGACCCGTCCTCGGGTGTGCACTAGGCTCTTCTGGCAGTGCCCACGCAGCTGCTACGCCATTGATCATAAACTATTGAAGAAAAGACTTTCCGGATGGTATTTTTTATAGCGTTCTTTGTAATTCGCAGGCTAAGTAAATAAAGATAAACCCAGTGTCTTCGGGTTAATGAATCTCAGCTAAAACAAAAATATACACCGTTATCAGGATTAATCAACTGAAGAGAACTTTAAAGCATTCTTTTTCGTTAATTAAGTTTTCAATAAACTTTGTAAGTGCTTACCTAATAGAATTGGAGAAAACGAAAAAATAGTAATGGAGAAACAAATAAACTAGAAAAATACTCCATCAATAAGAATCAGCGCTCTTCACTGTGATCCTCTAATTCATACAATAGGGGGGTAGACTCAAAATCCATTATTACTTTAAAAGAAAGAAGGCAAAAAAATATACCTGAAGAGGAAAATCCCATTCAAATATCTCAAAAAAAAAATACGAAGCTACAATCGTTTTACTTAATTAATAAAAGCAACGTGCTTCTGAATTCTCTATAGTCTCAAGTGTCCTTAAGTTACGATGTTTGCTAAGATACTATCAGGCAGGCCGTATACTTGTTTGCAACCGCTGTAATCTAAAAAAGGCTAATTTTATGAAAGGAAATTGCTTCAGGTTCTCGTAAAAACTGGCCAAGTGTGTGTCGGGCCAGGCGCAGTGTAGGGTTCCGTATTTAGTTGCCTGTCTTAGTTACATCGACGTGCGGTGCGGTTGCGTCGGCCAAATTTGTACGAAAATTGGGCTTTACAAGTACACACGAAGTTGGTCCACTATTACTCAGTAAGTCAGGAGACACCCCAAAAAAAAATTGACATGGTTTTATTGTACTGTTTTGTCGGCGTGATTCCCAGATTCAGCACGGCGTATTCCCAGGCAGCCATACCGAATGGGGAGAGCTGCTTGAAGTAGTATTTAACAACTATTCATAATATCTAAAGTTTTAGTTATCTATTAAAATAAACAATACAAAAGTTAATGTGGTAGGTATACGGAAGTAGCAAAATAAACCTTCAGTTCACTCACATCTGTATTTCCAGTCTCTGTCTCTCAAACTTGCGTAACGCCTCGCCTACATAAATAATTCACGCCGTTAAAATATCGATGAATATACTTATATAAACTTTAAAATAGTTATACACCATAAGTATCAACATGACGTTGACGTATCGGTAATATTGTTTACTATTTTATTACTTGGCGGGCAGTAGTTGGAGACAATTCGTTAATAGACTCAGAATACCTTACTATTCGTTTCGTTCCATTCTAACCATTCTAACTCAGCTCAGCCGCTCATAAGAAGTGACAGAGACAACTATATGAAACATCGTCTTGCTCCGGATAATTCGAGGTTTATTGTTTCTTCCAATTTGTAATTCTGCACATGTGAATTTGATCACATTCGGCATGATTCGCAGTCATTGTTTTTATACAATTCGATTCTGTACAATACGAATTCATACAACTTCATAATATTGATAGTACGAGTATAGGCACAGAAATCACAGAATGGAAGTTACTACCCTAGTCCAGTCCAAATGGACAGGACTTGTCGTGCCGACCAACTAACGACTTACAATTTTGGCGGACCTTAAAACACACTTTGAGAATAGAAAACACAGATTCAGATTCTGATTTTATTCATAAAACACATTATTTTACATGTGAGGCAGGATACAGAATAGAGTAGGTAGGTACAGGTAAGTACATACGTTTTATAACATGTCAAAGTAGTTAATTTTGTTTTTTAAGCAGTAACGCTGCTAAAGAAAATTAAAAAGTTTAAATCAAAGGAAAAAATTGAAAATTTGAGACGTTGGTGCCGTTAGGAAGCCTGTCTTCTGGTAGATGTCGCTACACACGCCTCCCTAAGGCGTTGTGTGTAGGAACTGATTGAAGGACTTCGTGCCCGAACCGGATTGTTCCGATAGCTCAGTTGGTTAGTAGCAACGGGCCAAGAATCCCCGTGGTCGCCGGTTCGAATCCGGCTCGGGGCATTAAATTTTTATTTTTCCTTTGATTTAAAATATGTCAAAGTAGTTTTTAATCATGAATAGATATACAATATTTTTTATCTACGCACATGTCATTAATGCTCTAAAATGCGTTCAGAAACCGTAGGAAATGACCAGCATTACTACAACCGATTTTAATTTGAGAACTTTCTTGTCTGTGGTAGTAGGTAAAATCTGTACTGTAATGTTGTTACAGTACAGATTTTTGTATCGTTATGAATTTAAATTTGGAACAGCTGTCAAAACTCAAGTGGGTCTCCATTCTAGTATCCATAGATATTAAAACAGTTATCGATACGAAACGTCAATTCAGTACGTTTTTTGATACAAACCACACGACATATTTGATCTCGAGTGATATGAGTATAGGGACTTCATTCGTTTGTCTATGATTAAAAAAAAACATTTGTTATGACGGATGGTCGAATTGCCGCCATTGCTGTTGTCATTTTATAGTTGGTGATTTTGCTGTTACTTACTACTATTTATGATATGTGTGTAGATAAAGTAGTGTATGCAACTGTATTACATAATTAGGCCTTAAAACACTCGTGTGATCCTATTTATACCACACTCGTATTTTAAGGCCTCTCATTATGGATCAGTCGCATAAACTACTATTAAAATTAATTCATTGACATTGTAAATGTCAGTCTTACTAAGGGTTATTAACTACCTACTTATGCGTGGGTCAATTATTATTGACCCACGCATAAGTGACCCCATGATAAGGTATTCCTTATCATTAAATTCGTCAATGGCGTAACGCGCCATGTCCAATAAAATCTTTTTTAGTTTGCCTCTGAAAATGGCGTCAGTCGATGAGTTTTTCAATTCAGTTGGAAGAGAGTTATATAGTTTAATTCCTATCACATCAAGTGATTTTCGAGCCTTTGCTAGCCTTCGCGCCGGCACGACCAGCAAGTGCTGGGCGCGCGTGGTGCGCCCGGGCCCGTGCAGCTGCGCGCGCGTCGTGCATGACTCGAGCCTGTGTCTGACGAACATACAACCCTCAAGGATAAATACGCTAGGTAATGTAATGTAATTAGTATATTCAGTTGTCTAAATAAAATTAAGTAAACAGTAAACTGCCTCAGAAGAAGGGTTATGTTTTTCGAGCGTAAGTATGTATTAGGACAAAAATAATTATATTTTATTAGATATATGTCAATGTCCATACGGGACTGATGGACATTGACATATGTGGTGTCTTTGGATTCTTCTTAATCGAGTGAGTGGCGTAGGCTATAACAGATGGGTTTCTTGAATCATCTTGTAATTTCACTTAAATACGCTTTATAAGCCCGTTGGTTATGTAAAAGGCGTATAAAAACCGAACGGGGTATCGTTAAAACACTCAGGGCTTGCCGCAGAGGCATCACGTTGCCCGGCACGGGGCCTTCGGCTCCTGCCGACATCTTTCCAGACATGTGATCTGGGATAAAAAACGTGGTCGCAGTCTTATTGTTTTTCTAATAACCTATCTATTGATATAGACAGTAAACGGTTATTAAGACTGAATTTCATAGTACTTTTCGGGTTCCAGCACAACTTGAAAATAATACCTATGTCCGAAGTCACAATTGACGAACTGCCACATTGAAGTCAAAGACTTTGTTTTTTAAGCCAGTAAATTTTGTCACTTCTTAGCTTCTTCCTTGACTTCCACTCGTCTTGGGTCAGACCAATCTGAACCTTGGCATTATCACTTCAAAAAGAGCAAAGCATTCAAATAGTCTTACGTGCTAGACGTATACGAACTCGACTATTGTAGACTACGATTCTAGGGTCACTATTCAAATAAATGTAAGGTGGGTTGATCCCAAAGTCTTCTCTGCTAGTTATAGGATTTACCGATTAATATACTCACTACGTACGGAACGACTATAATAATCTGGTCCGTGACCCACCAAGTGAATTAAGTTTGAACGAAAATAAACTGCTAAAATACCTAATTATAGGAACCATATTTAAACAAAACCTCAAGAACCAAGCTTCACTGACGTCTGCAAGAAAAAAACGTGGCGGGAACGTGAGTTTTATTTTTATACCTCTTCTCCGCAGAGCGCGGCGTAACTGCGTGGCAATTTTACAAGGATATACAATAATATAAAATTTTCTTTTAATAAAGAAGCTTTTTTGGCAACCTCCATTCATCCTCGAAAGAATACCGGTTTCAAGACCTATTTTTATTTTATTTAGAGGCAGCAACTGTTTTTACACCTTTAAATAAAAAAATAACCTTTATACCTAAATCATAATATATTCTGACGACCGCTTCAGCCTAGTTGGTAGTGACCCTGCCTACGAAGCAAGAGGTCCCGGGTTCGAATCCCAGTAAGGGCATTTATTTGTGTGATGAGCACGAATATTTGTTCCTGAGTCATGGATGTTTTCTATGTATTTAAGTATTTATTTATCTATATAAGTATGTTTATCGTCGTCTAGTACCCATAGTACAAGCTTTGCTTAGTTTGGGACTAGGTCGATTTGTGCAAGACTGTCCGCTAATATTTATTTATTTATTATTTATTTATATTGCTTTAAACTTCCGAGTTCCTTCTGCGTGTTTCGAAGGGGATATTGCGTGTCGTTTCGAACGAATAATTGACAGTTCAGAACTGCATAACGTACAGTCGCCATCAGATATATCGGAGAAGCCAGGGTGCTCACAAATATCTGAACACGTCTCTAATGCCTCGACAATAGAGACGTGTTCAGATATTTGTGAGCACCCTGGCCGCTCCAATATATCTGATGGCGACTGTACGTGTTTACTTGTACTCTTAAATAAAATGCAAAATATCAAAATTACAAAGCACAGCTAATCCAAATGGTTTCAATTAAATATCAATAAGGGAGCATAGCGTGTTCCGGAATTGAACTCTATATGTAGTATATCTATAACTATTACTTCTAATCTTTCTATCTTTGTGGCGTAAAAACTCGAATGAAAAGATGTTGTGTTGAGAGTAGTTTCCTCTAGCTGTCAACAAAAGGAATCCTCAGAAAAGGGTCCGCAATGCGCTTTTCATTTTTCTGGTGTCGCCGTATGCTTGTCAGTAGCCCTGTTGTACTTAGCATAACAAAAATATTTGTAAAACTTATTTTTATTCAATATAAAATACAAATGGATTTCATTTTTCTTGGCAGACGATCACGTAGGTAACTTTTTCAATATTAGGAAAATTCTTTAATATTTTACAAATCAAGAACGGCTGAAACTTTTTTAATGATGTTTGATTTGTTGGAAATTGTCTTCACTCCAAATAGCAGAATAACTAATAATGGAGCATTTAAAGTTAATTTATTATTTTTTTCGCACTAGTTTCATGGCGATACAAAGTTTGCGGGGTCAGCTAGCTTGATATAATTATAAGCCGCAAATTAACTGTTTGTTTACATTATCCTAACAAACGCTAAAATAAATTTCCCGTATCACATTTACCTGGTTGGAAAAGTATCAGATACAATTATAACACCCACGTGGCTTCTGCGTCGCAGCCGCTACGCCGCGTGCTACGAGACGTAAACATCTTCCAGCTCCTAAGAGAATTATAGCCATTTTAAGCTTCTAATTATTCAGTCTAACAATTTTAAGATTACATTTCATGCTTGGCTTATGTTTACTTATCTGTTTTATAATCAGGGTTATTAAGAGGTATACGTACATAAATGAGGACACGCATATCTGTATACGCCTTTATGACATTGACAATAAAGTCCTGACCCCGTATCATGGTGGGCCTTGTCAGCCGATAAGTGACAAGATAGGAGCACCGTCTCATTCTATCGAACTGTGTCAGCCAGAGACGGACGCTCTATCCTGTCCCTTATCGTGTAATAAGGCCCACCATGATACGGGGTCTGAACAGATATTTCATGTATCTCTTTTTAGTTGTATAGGTACTTTCGTTTAGTAATAGGTAAGTTAGCCCAGTGTTTCGGACATGCGGCTGTCAAGCGGCGGTCGTGGATTCGAATCCTGGGTCGTACCAATGAGTTTTTCGGAACTTATGTACGGAATATTTACCTTTAGCTTTTCGGTGAAGGAAAACATCGTGAGGCAACCGGTCTAGTCCCAGTAAGGTCTAGTTTTCCCTCCAGGATTAGAAGGTGACGGCAGTCGCTTTTGTAAAACTGGTGCCTATGCCAAATCTTGGGATTAGGTGTCAAAGTGGACCTCGGGCTCCTTCAGGTGCCACAACTGGGAATAACGCTAGGAGGATAATGATTTATGTAGGTAGGTAGTGCATATGAATGCCCCTGAGTAACATATAATAGGATAATTTTAGACCCGATAGCTTAAGTTAAGTTTAGATTAGTAAATACTCTGCTCTTTTTACTCCGTGTCTGTATTGAAAATAAGTAATACAATTAACAAATTAATACATTTTTTTTTCGAATAGCAAATCAATAGTCGCAATACATCTTAAGAACTAACATACAGATGCTAGCGAAGAGATCTCCTCGATACAGCAGTGCCAAGGTCCTACATTATTAAGCCACGGTTAGAATTGGATTGGGGGTGATAGTTTTTCCATATACTTACGCCCAAGTACAATACGAAATAACCGCTAATTCTGAAAAAATGCGGTTGAATAATATCATAAGATATGATCTTGTTAGATCTCAATGAGGGGAGTCGAAATGGAGACAAATTAAACACGGACCGTTCACTATGACAAGTATATTTTGACTAACTCCGCGCGGTACGCAGCCGCGCCCTATTGCGTCTTAAAGCTACCCACATAACAGATCTATATTTCACAATATACAATTTCACTCATTGGGGTTCTGAGGTATTGACCTCAGACTACCTTAATAACGCCACAACTTGCTCTGCTGGTTAGTGGACTTAGTGTAGTACCTCTCTCGAGGATGTGTTGTGTTGAGAGTATAAAAAATAAAGGTAAGTATATATTTGGTCAAATTGATGTAAAAATATAGAAAAGAATGTGTCAAAAATAATGAGGATTCCAGCAGTTCCAAAGTTACCCAAGGTCACCGAAAATAGAGAAAGTTGGCGAGCCTATAAAGTGTTTAGCAATTATAATTTTCCAAAGGTCTCGACGAAAATATTAAAAAAAGTATATTAACTTCATCTAACGAGTTAAAATAAAATGTTGCTCAGACAAGATTAATATGTATATACTCATGCTCCATAATCTTCTCAAATTAAGACTATTATTACTCAATTTGGATTACATATTGTAACAATACTGACGAAGTTTCATAAGCAGCAAGCAAACAACTCAAAACATCTAAATTAAATGTATCTATCTTTCCAAAACACGCCTGGAACATTACGTCAGCCAGTCAGGTTATATCAGATTAAAGATAGGTACAATATCAACATGTTAGGTACTTAGGATCCGTTGTTTAAATCATTCGGCAATATAAGAGAAAGTGTGATAAAAGCTGCGGATAAAGATTGAAATAAAAACAGGTGACTTCTGTTGAAGTGAGTGAAGATCTTCGCATGGTAACCGAAACCATATGGGCCCTCGATTTGTATTACTTTTTAAACTCATTGCTGATTTTTCTATTCACTTAAGTCAATGATGTATGACGAAAGCGTTCTCAATCAATATTGAACAACAGTCTCGTTTCAAATGTAGTTATCAAATGATGACCAGTGATAGACGACCTTAATAGCTACCAATTTGACCGATGAGTATTGCCCCATTTATCCGCGTAAATGGATAGTTTCCGATCTATCGTCAATTGTTTTTTTCTTGTAAACACCAGTTTTCTTGGGCCATCGGTTCTTCCGAAAAACGAACCGCTTTAGTGACATGATTTTGATGGGTCTGTGGGTTATTATCTTTTAACACTTTTACTACCTGGATCGCCTATCGGGCGGTCTGTCCGGTACGGAGGCGCTTTCCTCTAATTGCTGTTGTTTTTTTTCTATTTCTATGTGTTTTCATTCAGTGCCACGTAACATAGTAACATAGTAGAAAAGCAAATGCCATCCAATTTCAATGATGTTAAGTGCTTTATTCCTAAGTTCTCGTCCATCACCATTTTTTCCGGCTTCCAACTCTGACGGCTCGATAACCGCCCGACCGGGACGGATGGCATTTTTTTTACAGTGTCTGTATGTGATGAGGAACAAGCATGCCACTTTTAAAGCGTACGTACGTAGTTACGTGGCGCAAATTTTTGAAAGGCGTCGGGTCGGCTCGAAAATGACATTTAAATCTACCTTACACGCGTAAGAAATGTTACGTGATCGACCTGTGGAGCACATTTTAAGACGCAGTTATTTATACCGAGTGTAAGTTTTTTTTAACGACCAACCATTTTAGTGAAGAAACCTTTCAACTGTGCGCTGTTTTTAGTATGCCACGTGATTTTCATTTGCAATTTTTAGCACTTATAGAGGTAAATTAATTGATTAAGGGAAACGTACCAGCAGTCGTAGCCGGTCCCGAGGTTTTCCTCGTATGTAGCGGGAAGCGACTACGGCGTAGGCGCCCGCTAGGCTTAGTACCTGTAATAGTTATTTGTTATGCAAGGCTGCAAAGTTGTTGTTTGGCGCAAGTGCTTAGTATTGAAAGCCGAGCTAGCAAAGGATTGTAAAATTGAACCATGAGCGAAGCGAATGGTTCAAAAGTACAATCCTGAGCAAAGCGAGGCTTTCAAGGCACGAGACGCCAAACAATTTTGCTGCTGAGCGAAACACACAATTTTTCACCTCACCACCGAGAGGAAAATTGTAGGTAAGTAAATGTAATGGAAGTAATTTGGACCTTATACTCATTTTCAAGAAAGGTTTTTTTACATTTCATCAAGATCTAGCATTTGATAATTATCAAATGTAACATAAATATTTTTGCATATTTAAATAACCTCACGCTTCATTCAAAAAGTCAAAGTATTGTAGGGTACTCACGGTTTAAACTAAGACTCAAATACGCTTATTTCACTTTTTCCGCTAACTTAGCGGGCATCAAAATTCATATATGTATATATTCTGCACTAAAATCTATAAATAACCACCATTATTTTGATTATTTTGGTTTTACTGTCTGTGGCTTTAGAACAAACCAAAATTAAATGTATATGAGTTTTTTCTTAAATTAACTTTTCCAACAGTGCTTTCCAAATTTGGAAAAAGCGAAATTTTTTGAAAAATAAAACGACGTTTTAAAATTATATATTCGTATTTTATCCTTATAAGTCAGTCTAAATGTTAATATTTCGTATGTACCTACCTACTTAATTAAGAGAGAATAAGTATTATTAATTTTATTTTATCAAAATAATAACAATTTATTATTGGCATAACACCATCAGTTTCTGAACGCACCTCTCATTGTGTATAGAAAAAAGTTGGGTCTCGCGATCGACCGTCACGTTCCAAATTCAAAAACTCTTTCCACGCTAGCGGATAAAATGGACTTTTGGGCGCAGATTTTGAGCGATAAAGCAAGCCTTTTCGAGCCGGTGAGGTGAAAAGATATTTGTAAGTGTGGTATTAAAAATAAATAAATAAATTTTCTTATGAATCCACAAAAACATCTTCTGTTTGGTAGGCATTCATAATGGCTGAACATTTTATTTATAATCACTTATTATCAATTCATTACATCGTAATACCATACAAGAAAAAAAATGAAGCATGATTTGCAGTGATTTCAACTTTAGATTTAAATTAATTAATTTAATATCATCATGTTGCATGTCAGGAACTCGCTAGATGGGGGCGAGTTTTCGCTTAATTTACTTTTTACTTGATAACATTATACTACACTATTACACTACACTGAATGTATTAAAGCAGTGCTTTTCAATCGGTGCGACGCGAATCCCGGTTAGTACCAATGAGTTTTTCGGAACTTACGTACGGAATGTCATTTGATATCTACCGTCAGCTTTTCCGCGAAGGAAAAACGTTGTGAGGAAACCTGCATTACATCTGCGAAGAAATTCAAAGGTGTATGTGAAGTCCCCAACCTGCACTAGGGTCGGGACCATACTGCCTGTTCCTTTTCATCCATGAAAAGAGGCATGTGCCCAGTGGGGATGTATAAGGCCAATTTATGGAACGAGCGAGCGATGCGAACGAAGTTGGTACCCATGCTTCAAATTGGGTTGAAAAGAGTTTGTCTGTGCGGCGTCCGGTGTCTGTCCCGCTATTTTCCTCTACAGGTCGCATTTCTCAACCGATTCTCCTGAAATTTAGTAAGCAGGATTATAAAATTCTTTTTGTCAAGCCACTTTTACGAAAAAAATAAAAAATATATATACAAAGCCTCTAGCTTATTTATCTATTTAAAAAATGAAATAAATTAATTTTGGAAATGCATATCGAGTTATAACTTTCGATTACAGGAGCGTGGTAAAAGGGCTGAAAACTGTGTTTTTCTGATTAACACGTTCACGTGAGGTACCTCATTATTAAGTCGTAGTTAAGCCTTATGTCGCGCGTCTATAGACGTTGTGCACGTGAACGAGACAACTCTTCATAAATAGGCGCCGCGTGAGAAACAGCGCACGTAAATACCAATTCAACATCAAACCGCTGCTTAATTAATTTGATTGAATCGGTAGCGAGATCGAGAGCTCGATTGCCGATGTCACGTGTTTATTTTAATTGATTAGTCAGGTGTACGAATGAACTGTACTGTGGGTGTTTTTAGTAAGAGCTGTAAATTGTAGTTTATGAGCTTTTTGGAATTCAAATAATATTTTAACAAGCCTTATTTACCTGTACTATCTCAGTATTTATTTATTTGGGTCAGGTAACAAAGGCCTATAGTTACATAATATATGTTCTTGAAATAAGCCATTTAAAAATTGCATTCCAAACCTAGCGGTTTTGAAGATTATGCTCCACATATCTACAACACAAACATAAGTACAAACGTTCACCTAACTCATACAACTTGATAATATACTGATTAGCTATGCGCGGCCTATATGTATATACCTATACATCGCCTATACATACAACGGAGCTGCGATTGCATTCTTTCTTGTTTTCACGAAATCATATAGGTAAGGTAAACGTCCGAGTGCTCGACGCAGTACTAGTATATGGCATGGGTACTCTATGTCAAAGTGACATGGTTTAAATTTAAATGAAGATAAATCCTCTTAGTTCGAATTTAACCCATGCCATATACTAGTACTGCGTCGAGCACTCGTACGTTTACCTTACATACAGTAGAGACAATGGTATAATATTGCTGCATTTTTTTTTGTAATCGATTTTCAAATTGTTTTGTAGTTACGACGAATTGCTCCCAGTAGGAGCTATAATCTCGCGAGCTTTAGGTACCTCTTTGTAATATTATCATACGAGTAGGTACCACCACAGATATAGATATACACTAGATAACTTAAACACGTCAATCTGTATAAACCGACCGTCACTTTTCTCTACCTACTGTGACGTCACACGGACGAATTAGTGATGTGAATTCCCCGTCGTCCGCGCAAGATAGATTCTGCAAATCTTTTCTTAATATTCACGGACAACTGGCTACCACAACAGACGCGCGCGGAATGTCAGTCAGAGTGCCAACTCGGAGATCGAATTCGAACACGCGAAGTACATGCATTTGCGTGATCCATGTATATCTATATCTGTGAGTACCACTGATGCCCTCTATTCGTAAAATAGAATCCTGCTCTCTGAGAGGATTATCCGATATTCCGATTAAGTATTAGGCGGAGAATGTCTCCTTGTATGTATGAGGAGGTCACACCTATCGATTCCTTAGGCATACATTATTAAAACGACGTCGGGATTTGACGATACAACAAAGGGTATGATACATCGTGTTTCAATTTTTAAACTTACCAAATGAATAACATTATAAGCATCTAGTATTCAGTATTCATTATTTTATTGCGTTAAAGGAGACGTCCATGCAGTAATACAAAATAAACTGCAATAACAGAATTAACAATTCGACAGTGAAACATAACAGCAAACTATACGAAATAGGAAACTTTAAAGATAATTATGAATGTCAGGTAAAGATTTACTATAATAAAGTCAGTTTCAATATACATAACAATTGCATTAAATTGGCACAAATATGTCAAAGAAGATAAATAATGAGATATAATAACAAGGAAATTACAAGAATTGAGAGATAAATGGTACAAGTGAACATTTTCCTTTTTTTACTTGGCCTACTCCAACAATAAATTATTTTACGACAGAATCAAGTTAATACTATAGATAGTATTTTCTCATCTTAAATCTCACTTAATAAAATATAAATAAAACTTCACAATAGTTGGTGCATTCCTATTTGCGTCATGACAGAGCTGTCATCCCAGTACAATTTACGTCAAATTTGACATAAGTTGTACTGGGATGACAGCTGTCAAATGACGCAAATAGGAATAATTCTACTATAAGTAAGGTATTTATCGAAATTTGCCGAAGAGTGTTGCATCTCTTTTTCTCGTGCGTGGAAGGCATAAGCGTGTCTCTGTCAAGGGGGCGTGGTCGACTCGAATCAAGGCACCCCCTTAAATGTGCCTAGCAAATTATAACATAATGCTGCACCGGCATAAAAAAGCCCGTTCACGCTGCGGGCGAGTTGTACTAACTTAAGGGCCTACGCTAACTAACGCGGATTACCCGGAGCGGACGCCCGTCTTATAAGAAATTGTATGAACACCGCTAGCTGGCGCGGGCGCGTGCGACGGACTTTAATCCGCGCGGCGGGTGGCGGGCGTCCGCTCCGTGCGCACGCGGCGGGCACACGCTCGCGGACTTGTTTCTTGAATTCAGCGCTAAGTTAGGCGTGGGACCGTCGCGGACGCCCGTCGCGGACTCGCTGGCCCGCGGCGGGTGTCCGGAGCGGGACCCGCGAGCGTGCGCACGCGGCGGGCGTCCGCGCCAGCTAGCGTAGGCCCTAAGAGCTCGTTCCCACTATGTCGGATGTCGTGGCGATTTTTAATCGTGTGTCGTTGCCGCTGTTCTCACTATGTCGGATGTCGGATCCTGATTTCAATCGGGTGTCGGCGGTACTGTTCCCACTAGTCGTCTGTCGTGCACGATCGCAGCTGGCGTGTATTTTTCGAGTGGGTAGCGAGGCTTAGTACAAGATGAACGTCGACGAAATGTTTGTGGTTTTGTACTTATGTCTTTCTTTTTCATCTAACTTCTCAAAATCTGGTACGAGCACGGAACAAATTTCTCGCCAAGCAGCCAACTTCAAATGCTTATTTTTATACTCTTCTATAGTCTTGTCCCAAATAATACCTCTTTCCTGAACAACTGCGATCAAATCTTCAGAATTTATATTAAGTACAGCCATTATTACAATTTTGCAGCATAAAAACACGATACTCTCCTTCCGCGCCAAAATATGTTTGCGCAATGCGAGCGATCGCAACGACGCGGCAGCGACGCGCGGGTGTGTGAGGGGGTGCCGCGCGGGCGGCGCGGGCGAAATCGTTCCGACATCCGACAAAATGTGAACAGCGCTATATTCACTCGTACGGTACGCGAGCGAGACACGACACGACTTTTTTCCGGGCTGGGAGGGCTGGCAAAACGCGCGACATTTTATGTCGTATCCGACACAAAATCGTTGTCGGACGAGTGTGAACAGCTTCATATAAAATGTTCTGCCAGTGGAACGTACGATTAAAAATCGCCACGACATCCGACATAGTGGGAACGAGCTCTAAGATTAATAAGGTCGTTTTACGATAAATATGGCACCGGCAGTCGTCATTCTATTGAAAACTGTCAAACTTTCCATGCATTAAAATCTTAACGAACACCGCTTTACAGACGGTTTACTGCACCCCATATCCTTTAAGAAAATATAAAACATACCTTCTTGAATCTCCATTATAAAATTTTAAGAAACACTTTTAAACAAAATAGTAGTGAAAATCATCCTTAAACAAAAAAGGTAAACGTGGTAAAAACAGGGTTTTATTAGCTTAGCGACTTTTTTGAATAAGTATAGTCTTCTTTTTCATTGGTATTATTTGGCAACAAGTCAGATTTCCATAGAATATGCTGTTCTCAAATTATTTGCTGCAAGGTTCACGTGGACGCACTCTACCTATATAGAAGGGTCAATCAACTATTTTTTGTTTCTATCTCTTAGGAAAACTTAAACTTTTTACTTAGCTTGCTCAGAAGATGATGGGGAAATGGGGTTAAACATCAATTACCTACCCGATCATTTGCCAGAGGCCACTGCTGCACATAGGCCTCACCCAAAGAGACCTCCATTTGGTCGATTACTTACCCCGTAAACGTTATAAAAAGTGACACTCGACTCGTGACCATAACAACTACCGATAGAAAATTGACTTAATTTGGGATTAACAGAACTTCGAAATACTTCATTAAAATACCTTAAAATAATTCTTAAGTCGTGTGTACCTAAAATATAGTCACGAACTTGTAGCAACGTTTAAGCTTAACTATACATATATTAAAGTTGATATACTGGAATAAGAAAACACACTCGGGGTCGTCTAAGACTTCTATAATACAAAAAGCATTACAAAAAGTTTCAGTAAGTACACATATAAAAATAATTCTTAAGTACCTAAAATATGGCTAGCATATTGTAGAAATGCGACTTTATAGGTAAATTAAAAAAAACCCAATTTCCTATCGGATTAATGTTTTGGGAACGAATTTACTTGGATTTTTGGTTTAGCGCTACTTTTGAAACCTTGAAAAAGTCCTTGCTAATTTGACGCCGCAATGGAACAAACTGATGTATATGGATATGTATTAATGTGGCTACTTGACCTACTTAATCACGGGTACCAATCTACCCATTCATTCATCATTCACGCGGGTACGTGAGGGGTCCAAGGCTCGCACAATGACGTCACTATTGGGTTTAAAAATCATACACCCCGCCCGGTACAACCTAGCTGCAATCCCCCTCTCCTGACCTACTAACCCAAAATGGGATCCAAGTGACGTAGGCAATAGTACACCCTCGCTAACGTGTTACCCTCTGGAGTCCAAGGCTCCGAAAGGAACCGCGATCAAAACTTGTGTGCAGCGCGCGAGTTGCGTTTTCAATGGAACTTTCACGAACGAGCGTACAGTAGCTACCACATAGATTAAGGATGTGTGAGTTTCCAGTCATATTTATTTGTTCCCTTCAGCGGCCATGGCCTGTTATAGTGACGTACTAGCGATACAGCAGTTCTCGCAATAGCCTCCGGCCAATGGAATTTTATAGTTTTTTTTTAATTCATGAACAAAATTATGAGTTATCAAGGACATCTTGGGTAGAAGATTAGATTAGATTAAATTTCATTTATTTCACAACATACAGCTGCACTTAAAATTACACAAAGTCAATTTTTAGGAATCTATGCTATGATCGTCGGTTTTTAAACAAAATCAAAATCACATTTAAATTATCATACGAAGAAGAAGGAGTCATAGTACACAAGGTGCAATCGTTATTGTGTACTTACTATCAACCGATTACGTCGTAATTATAAAAGATATTGACGTCTGGTTTAGCCTAGTTAGTAGTGACCATGCCTACGAAGCTATAGAGGTCCTGGGTTCGAATCCCCGTAAGGGTATTTGTGTGTTACATAGAAATAATCCAAGACTTAGAAACAAATATCCATGCTCGTCACACAAATATTTGCCATTACCGGGATTCAAATCCAATTATTATAATTATTAATTATTGTTACATGTACCTGGGTACACTTACGACTCACATAACGATTATGCCCTTTATATGATGTATCTCCATCGGCAACGCGATATATTTAGGCTGAATAATCGATGTAACGTGAATACATTAATATATTAAATGTTCAGTAATCCAATGCAATGACGCAAAGTTCACCTTGTCTCCACGCCGATCTCCCTATTAAAATAAGTGGGATCAATCATAACACACGTTTCATGTCTGTCTGAATTCGTAACTAAAAACGTATTTTTAACAAGTGAAATAATGATAATAATACCAAGATTTGGCCATTGAGCTTAGGCGTCAATGGCAAGCTAGCACTATACACATAGTCCCAATAATTATTTCCACAACAGGAGTAGTGCCCAAAACCCTATGTAATAGCTTGAAGACCCTCCAGATCCCAACTCAAATTATAGGAACCCTTCAAAAAGCCACAATTTTAAATACATGCAGTATAACCAGAAAGTTTGTGACATCATCGACCATATCCGAGAGTAGTGTAAGTTAATATAAGTAAGTAAGTAGGTATGTGTTTCGTTAGCGAGTGAGTGTAAGTAGTAAGTAAAGTCACCAATTTTTGATATGCTTGGCTATGGCCCGCATTTCAAAGCAACTTCCCTATAAAAAGGAGAAAAAGAGGAAATTCGTCTCCAAAGGGCCTCTACGTGTTGGATCTATATCCCCACGCACGCCTTCCAAATGACCGAGGTTCGCCACGTGAATTTCAATAGGAGATCATAACTAATAAAAATATTTTATAATAAATCTCTAAATTAAAAAAAGAATCAGCCAGTATCAAACTAAGCATTGTTGCGTTTCGAATAATCTCAGCTTCCCATGAACGGAAAAAACATGTAACCTTTTTTATAAGTAGATTATTACTCTAACTTCCGTTTAGGATAGTTTTCATCCGACTGCGACCATTAATTAATTGCTGGAAATATTTGACCTCATTAAACTATTCATTTCTTCTGCTTGAAATCGTAGCCGCCATCGCCATATCTGTCAAGTGACGTCAAAATGGCGGGGTTGCCATAACTATCCAACAGTAATAATTTCGACATGCCCGGCTAGCATACTAATCAGTCATATATTTACGTTCGGACGTATAACTTTACGATGCTAATCTCGCAACATATATATATGCCATAGCGTAAAATATATGTAGCAAAAAGAAGTGTAGTGTTGCCAATATATACAACTGAATTCCTACCAATTATTACATTCTTGATTTTCATTCGTTCAATCGCAGTCTATGGTTAGACACCCAATATAATACCCAATATAAGCACTGCCCTGCTACTAAATAGTTGTACTCTTATATTAAGTTGTATTATAATCGTTTTTCGTTTTTATTTATTTACTTTACTCCCGCCCCGTTTTTCCCATACTGCCGTCATAACGAAAAAGGGCACATCTAACATTTTTTGTGAAATTGAGTTAGATACATATTCGGAAAGCGGAAAAAAAGGCGCGTCTGTCTAATTTTTTTTATTTTTTCCTATGGAGTTCTTAGGAATTACCATAAGCATAATAGGCACAACTACTCTAAATATCCATATTTACTAAAAATAAAAGGCATGTTCTTTTACGATTAAAATTAAAGGTCACATTATTACAATTGTGACTTATGACTTAATTATTTCTTCAAGTAGCACTTAGTTAAAAAGGCACTTTTTTGAGTGATTTTAAAGAAAAGGGCATATGAGGCGAAATGTGCCATTTCAGTTTAGTATTTAACAATTTTGAGCCGCTTGTCGCTTTTAAAATAAAAGGCACAACTACCCAGACGTGTCTTTATTATTTAATGCACTGAAAGGTGAACTGATTACGGGAAAAACTAAACGCGTCAGTTGTGCTATTTCTACGCTCATCCGGGTTCCGGAAGTACCCTACGGTAGGGTTACCCGAAACAGTTACCAATTTAAAACGATATTATAGAAAAATTAAAAATATATACATCTCCATGAATTTATATAAATGTCCAAGATTCAAGAAAGTAAAACGGATATTAAAGCAATTATAATAACAACAATAGTACATGTATGTATTACTACAGAGGCCGGGAAGTAAGGGGTTGCCGGCCGAGTACATATAGACGGAGCATACCGCATACCGAGGCCAAATAGTTATGAGGCTGGGAACCCCTTTTCACGCCTAGGATTGTATAGATCTTTTCTCAAACATGCAATGAAATAATTAAATAAAAACTCCAAGAAATCAGACTTTAATATCTCGAGAAACTAAAGGTACCTTAACTAGAGAAAAATATAACTACCACAATATTTCTTCTTTCGTCTCTTGCTTCGTCAGTGTTTTCGTCGGAACTCATATTAAATAACAAAATCAACAACGCACAATAATCCAATAAAATAGAATTACAGAATGAAAAATATCAATTTTGTTAGTAACTAAATATAACCCTACCTTATTTGTTGTGTTTTTTTACGCTGTATGGATATACGTTGAATGTCATCAATTGTTTTGTAGCGTAACTATATTTTGGCTGACGAGAGTTTTCAAAATACTTCAGTGTTATTTTTTAAAGAAACACACTTACTTTTTTTGCGATTGAGGGTTGTTTCAAATTACTTACATCAGTCGGTGCATTGTTAACAGTTCTTGAGTGTCTATAAAATATCACAACGGATTGCTTAAACAAAAACCTACTACCTACCTACCGACTCGCAACAAAAAACGTCACCTGACATTCGCATAATATTTATTTCGTAAGCCCAAGTTGTTTTAGATTTTAATAGATGCCTATCAAATCTTTAGTTTAGTGAAATTATTTACTTAAATTGTAGAATAAAAAGGCATAAGTAATGAAATATGCCTTATTTTCCTAATAGAATATCCAATGGGTTGAATATGTTAGAATCAAAAGGCTCATTTGGTTAGTTATGCCTTTTATATGTTGCAATAGTATTTTCGCTCAATTTAATTTACTAAGTAAAAAATATACATTCGATTTATCTACAATTTCTTTAATCAAAATAAAAATGTATATACACAGTAGCGCAGGTTTATTGTTTAAGAAAACTTCCTCATCCAAAAAAATATTAGAATTGGACGTTTATATATCTTTATTTAGCAAAACACCAAAAATCATTCAATCTCAATTTTTGCGAGTTTATCCAAATGTTAAATGTGCCCTTTTTCGTTATGACGGCAGCATAATATTTGTAAGTTTGTATCGTAATCGTTTTATGGTACCACTTACTACTGTTTCCTTTGTAGCATGCTTGTGGAAATTGAAGAAAAGTAAATGTTAACCAAGGCTAAGCTAACAATTGATTTATTAGACGACAAGCTGCCCTCGATGCTTCTCCCGCATAATTCGAAGAAAGTAGGCAAACCCGTGGGATAAAATATAGCCTACCACCACCCAGAAACCCCAATCTATACGCATTCAAAGATTTTTGAAACACGCAAACTAGCAAAGCTTCAATCTCACAGACTTTGTCCTCTTAATATTAGTATAGATAATTTCAACAACGGATAAGGAGAATTTGTATATACTTAAGTATAATTATTTTCTTTAATTATTTTCTCCATAATAATTTTATTAGTTTTCTTGAAGATGCGCATATTATGTTTTCGTACGCCTTTAAATGAAAGTAAATTACCACGGGTCGTGTTAATATGCGAAAAGTCGTAGAAAAGTAATCCATCCAAACAGCAAACGAACTAATAAGTTTTGAAACTGAAACCTTGTGTTGTGACAGAAATTTTACAGATATCCTGCGGCCAATTGTATTGTTTTCATAGTGTTAAAATTTATCAGGGGTCTCGAGTGACCTACATAAAATTTTGTCCTTCAACGGTCTATATCGTCACGTTTTATGTGCCAAAGTCAAGAGCATGTTAGAATGTGACGTAAAAAAAGTAGTTTTACGTGCAAGACACATAAATGGTCACATTTTACGTAGATGACGGTATACCATGTTAACTCATGACGGTAAAATTTTATACGTCGGTTGTGGGCATAAAACATGTGCATAAAAGACGTCATTTTGTTAGTGTGCTAGGGCCGCTGGTGTTGTGATAGACCTTCACAAAACGCATATTAAATTCTAAAGCATAATAAAATAACCGATTCTGATATGGAAACTTATACGCGCTAAATTTGTATTGAGGCGTAATTTCAATAAATGTATCAACTTTCAACAACAGAACGTCAAATGTCAAAAGTCTGACACTTCCTTTTTTTGAATGGCATGGCATAGCGTTGTCTCGCGTTCAGCCATAAAGTCTATATGAGTTTCTGCAAGACACGCTGAGCATTCTGCACGGCTATCACAAGACGGCGCGCGAGTTTATTCGATTTTTCTCGCACTAAACGTCTCTTTCTAAGTTGTCTAATAAGAAAGAGACGGATAGTTCAAGAAAAATTGAAAGAGCTCGCGTGCTGCCTTGTGATAGCCGTGCTGGTTTGTCAGTATTTATATTTATCAGCAATAAATCAGTATAGAACAGGCCTTTTATAAACATTAATTATCAAGCGCGTCAGTAAAGTAATAACTTCGTACTTCGCGCCTTCATTTCATTCAGCCAATATAGACACAGAAATTGGCCAACATACAGGAAAATACTTGTATCATAAAGCCTGCATCACACATTCATTAAGTTAGCAATGGCGGGAACATACACAAGATTTGTCAGAATGTGATAGTGCGATCTGAAACATTGCAATATGAAAAAAATAAAAATATTACTTTTAATCATTACCCTTAACAGAAAGGGACTCGGACTCGCGTTATGGTTACGCGTTGAACTTACCTAGTGGTTAGGTAGGTATAGTTTGAAAAATATAAATTCAGACGTTAAAAAAGAGATCTTTCGTTCCGCGTAAACACTTACCGGTCAATGGATACTCCGGGTACTCGAAAGTATTATCTACGTACGTCGTCGTCGTTCGTTATACGTCTTTACTTGAGATTCGGAGTGACTCAAGATCATTTCAGTCATCACGTTTTTATTTTTTAATATAAAACAGTGGTTATAACATAAATATGTAGAGAAGAAGATCAATAAACATTTAATGCTGCAGCCTGTGTCCTACCTGTTAGATCTATTGCCACACACATCTAATAAACTATTACCCCATAAAACGAGTTTTGTCCCTTTCTTACTAATTTAAATATCAAAGACAAACGAATTTTAACGGCATTTTAGCTAAAATAGGTTTGTTCAACGTTTTACTTGATAAGTTGAATTAGAACTGCATGTGTCCTACGTCCAAAATAAGAAATTCGTTAACTCCCACCACATTACCATGCAAACGAAGTCGCAGGTACAGCAGCTAGTTATATAATATACAGGGTGACATTTTAATCAGTGTCCAAATTTTTTGTAGGCATTTGGTATCACTAATCGACTCCAATTTTGAAAAAAAAACTGGTAGATATTTTAAAAATCATAATTTGTCTATCCCAAAAGAATTATCCGAACTGCGTGGTTACTGGGCATTCAGTACCGCTCGGAGCGGGGCGGGGCCGAGGGAGGGGACGCGTGCCGTGCGCAAACCTTACTACCCGCTGAGGTTCCCGCGCGGTTTTTTTGGGATAATTTTAAGCAGCAATTACTAAAAATGTTTTGTACTCAATGATATGAAACAAAACAAAAAACGTATTTTATAATTTTGCTGAAGAACCTTATACTTGAATTTGGACACTGATTAAAATGTCACCCTGTATACTTAACTAAAAAATTGGCGGTGATACCTTTACTAGTTAAAAAGGGTATCACCGGTACCGGTTTAGAACTTGCAGACTCGTACAAATGTAAAAGTGTCCTTAGGAAGAGCAGGCGCCACTCTTTGAATTGTCAATATATACTTAATATACCTAGTAGTTGATTTATCACTGTAGCAACGAATCATGAATGCCTCTTCCGGGCGACGAACCTGCGAATTCAGTGACGTAAATTTATTGCTTGTTTACTAATGTAAACGGAAGCAACGTAAGTGTGTATGTGTTATGTATTCGGTATTCTCTTGTACTACGAAGGTTTACACATTACGAGTAGTGACTGTACAGTCACCAGCATTAATACGAGTATATACCACAGCAAAGCGCGTATAGATATTTCACACGAATAAATTTCTAGGGCTTTTAGGACGTGTTAGATATTTTTGACCATTTTGTTATGGCAAAGGTTAACACATGCACTGCCAAGAATCGCTACGCGCTACGCTCGTAGCCGATCCCGTGGTTTTCCTCGTATATAGCGGAAGCGACTACGGCGTAGGCGCACGCTAGGCGGGTTCCTGGCAGTGAAACTGATAATGCTGTTTGACACGTACATATTGGCTCGTTTCCTTATTATAAAATTGTAAGAAAGTCACATAAAAATAACCGGTCAAGTGCAAGTCGGTCTCGTGCACGATGTTTTTACCGGCGTCTGGGAATGCCTCAGTTAGGAGCAGCATTCAAATAGTATTTTTATGCTACGTAGTTACAAACTCACAGTTTGTGGAATTATTCCTTCACTTGTTTTCCAAAGTTTCTTGCCTTCTATCCGTTGACTGATATTTGGCAAGAAGCAAGTTGCGTTGCATCAAAATATGCGCCAAAATCATTTCATTGCGTTTACTTAGAAGTTGGCCCCTTTTTTCCCTGAGGCACAGAACGAAAAAAATTGCCATTAAAACAGCAACAGCCATTTCATCCAATTCCCTATTTTTACATTGATGCTCCCCGCTCACATACCGTCGGCTACTGGAAAACTTTACCCAACTACATACATATAAAAAAACTTATTATAATTATAAGTATAATAAATTCTTACTTAAATCCTAGTTTTGGGCTCCATTCCAAATTCGGAATGGGATGGAGCAGTATTCAGCTCGATCAATAGATGCACTGGGGTCGTTAACCGCGCGGGCTCCAAACGACTTGAATTCAAAGTTATCCGCGTGTTCCACTAACCTATAAACAAATGTATGCATACTGCATTGCAGAAGTGTGATGTTTGTTCTTAATATAACCGTTTGGTCAATTGTAGCTTGTAGTATATCAGTATCAAACTTTGACTACCGGTCTAGTACCTGCTTACGAAGCTGATGGTCCTGGGTTGAAATCCCGGTAAGGGCAAAACATTGTGTGATAAGCTTGAATATTTGGGTCTGAGTCTTGGATTTTTTCTATGTATATATCACCCAGATCCAGACATATTGGCTAAATTAACAGCCCAATTTTATTATTTTTACTTTTATACTAAATTACACATTTTTAACTCTCTAAATCTCTTTTATGAGGGTAAAATACAAGACCAGATCTATTCCTGATTCTCGCGGCCAATCCAAGTTATTGGTGTTATTTAAACATGTATACCCTAGTCCCCTGACATAAATTCTTTGTCACGCCAATATTTGGCTCGAATAGGATCCAGACGGCACAAATAGTTTGAAATGTAAAAGTTAAGATTACTCGCAGAGTACACGGTTCCTGGAGAGATATTTACAAATAATTAGTTTAAGAGGAATGGCGGCGTGATTTAGAGTATATATTTTTTCAACACTTTTGCTCGTAACGTACCTCTTATTAAACACGCGTTTTTTAATAATATTACGATACTTGTGTGTTATGGTTATATCCCGAGCAAGTCACGTTGGCAGCTTGCAGCAAGATGTATGCATGAACATTCTTAATTTAACCGGGTTGTACAGAATGTACAGCTTTTTTAAAAATTCTCGGCAAATGGATTCTTTCTCGACTAAACAAATAAAATCCTTTTTGTTAATTAATTGACTATTTCTTTTTGGATATGATATAGAAACGTTTAATGTAGTAAAACTATTCACTTTTGATAAGTTGATAAAATTTTACATGAATTAGCAAAAGATAACATTTTAAAACGAAAATATTTATTTTATTTTGTATTGGCTGTTTAGAGACTTCATCTAAGTCGGGCCTAAGACATGCGCGCGCACTGTGCAAACTTCACGAAAAAAAACTGCTGCGCGCCATTATACGTTATTTCACAAATATTTGTTGCAAACATTGTTAATGCGTATTTGGTTATTATCAAAAATGTTGACTCGTGGTGACTAGAGAAGTGATAATTAGAATGAATGCCACTGGAAATTCTTGGCGATGTGCCAATATGTGGGTAAAAACATGGCCGGCCTATAAAATTTTCATATCATGAAAAGGATTTTTTCCTCGCAAATTGTGATGACAAACGTCATATCGCGTGAGCTTTGATAATTTTTTACATCCTCGGCTTTCTTATCACGCTCATCTCGGTTCGCGTGAACAATTTCGCCTCTGATGTAATTATCAACATACCTCACTTGTATCACAATGTACCTACTATTACGTCACTCGGGGCGGTAAGTGAGATTAACACCCACGGGCGCAAAAGCGGCAAATCTCACTTCACACCCAGGATAAGACGTAATATTGTGTTCGTACCACGGGCGATAATTCGTAAAGCCCCTGATCGCATATATTTATGGCCCTCACCTTCGGTTCGGACCACAAACACCTGCGTTCTGGGGCATTCACGAGTTCACCGCCCTATGTACGTAATGTACTATTACGTATTAGAACGGTACTATTCTAGAATAATGTTAACTCACAATATCGTGCTTATCTTATCTTATATTTTTCCGTGAATTTTTAATTTATACTAACTGACTTTTTGCTTTCGTTATAATAGTAAAAGGTTATTTTAAGTAACAAGGCAACAAGTTGAGATATTATTAAACGAGTCACTTACCTACTTAGTACTTCGAATCTTGCGATAGTATAATTAAAAATAAAATATAACTTGCCGCATTGTAGTCTTCAAGAATTCATTAAAAATATAAAGCGTTTTGCTTGCAGTATGGCATTTCTTACAATAACTTGATATTACGAGAATTTTTTTATAAGTATGTTGTTTACAGCAACTGGTATATTGTGCGTCGACCTGTGGATTATCATTTGATAGTACAAAAAATATATAGTACATTTAAGCTAATCAAGTAAAGTCGGTACCTCTCTCCCGCAATCGTTGTCCTAAATTGTTAATAAAAGTTTGCGTCTCGGAGCCAGCACCACCAGTGGCCACTCGTCTCCGCCGCAACCGTTCGCAGGTCTTAGAGTATACTGACATGACTAGAACGTAGTGGCTCTGTGAGATCAAAAATTCGCGAGTCCGTCTTTAAAAAAATACTAAGCAAGCGGACACACGAACGCATTCTTAGCCCTCGCTGATACGGAGAACCTTCTTCGCTTCGCTCGCTCGTTCAATAATCACTCCTATAATTTCCTATAGGTACTTTTCTAACTGTAATAATTTAATACGGTGTTATATTTATCGCTTCTGGTATACGTACGGGTATTATAGTAAGTAAAGTCACCAGCAGAAGTTGCTAAGCGGTTCTAGTGCTCAAAAGGATCTACATTCTACACTCGAACTCTAATGTCGATGTCGATGGAATAAGAATCAGTGCAGGCCATTTAGAGCGTGTTATTTTGCTTACCTACTTCTGATTCTGATGCTGACTGTACTTTGCTTGCGGCATTGCAAAGACTTCAAAACACTGTAGTTAAACCAGTTAAGTATTTTATGTCAGATGTAGTCCCTTACGTTCAATATTGGATAATGAACTTTGCATTTAATACGTTCTTATAACAAGTATCTATTCCTAACATTCATTTACTCATACTGCTAAATCAAATTATCTTTGAGAGTGCTATGCGACGATATGCTTAATAGATATTTATTTATACTTAAATACATAGAAAACATCCAAAACTCCGAAACAAATATTGATTGCTCTTCACACAAATATCTACCCTTACCAGGAATCGAACCCAGTACCTCCAGCTTCGTAGGCAGCGCCATTACCCACTGGGCTAATCGGTCGTCAAAATACATAGATAAATTGCCCTTTTAATAAAAAACATAGTAAACAACATGAACCGCAATCCGTGAGTGCAAAACGTTTCGGATCACGCTTGTCTAGACCGTAGGCGTGGCTCAATCTGCCGCTGATTGTAGGCTAGTCACTCGATAATGACGATTCGTGAGAAGATAAAACAACCTACGACCTGATTCTGAGAATCCGATACATATATACATATCCGTCTGCTCATTTGCCATGAGCAGCCGGATCACCTGATGGTAAGTGATTACCGCCGCCCATGGACACCTGCAACACCAGAGGTGTTGTGAGTGCGTTTCCGGCCTTTAAGATGGGAGTACGCTCTTTTCTTGAAGGTTTGAAGGTCGTATAGGTCCGGAAATACCGCAGGCAATAATCCATTCCACAGATTAGCTGTGCGAGTCAGGAAGTTTCTGGAGAAGCGCACAGTTGAGGAGTGCCAACCATCTAAGTGGTGAGGATGGTAATTTTGTCGCGTTGGACGATGGCGAAAAGAAGCGGTAGGGATTAATCCGAAAAATTCCTCGGAGCACTCCCCGTTATACATGCGATAGAAAATGCAGAGCGATTTGCGGGATATTGCGGGATTTAGGAGAAAGATTTAACCAGTTCAATGGAAATACTGATGCTCACGTGGTTTGTCATGCGTGCACATAGAAGCGTAGGGAGGTACTAGGTACTCAATTTGTTGAAGCGGTATAAGAAAATTTTCAACGCTACTTGCTCTATAGACATGTTGTGTTCTTAGTGCTGACTTGCTGAGTAAGGTATTTACTCGTAGTCAGAGCTTTCGATGCGTTGTGTTAAGTAAGAGTAGCCGTGCAGTCGTCTCCGTCAACATAACGAATCTTCAAATCGATACAAATTTTGCAGCGGGTTAGTGTTGCCTCCGGTTTAAGAAATAACAGCAATGTTGTGCTAATAATTGCTCTCAATGTTCGCGCACTTGTATTCAACAATATTGTCCAGGCTAACCACATATGTTCGCGCCAGCGACGACAACGGAAATGAAAGCTGTCGCCGCGGCGAAAATCGGTCGCTCGTTATTATTGTTAGATGTCTACAGTTGGTTAGCAAAGCCTGGATTTAGGCGTGACAAAACCTATTTTTAACCGACTTCAATGTTTGTTACCTCATAACTCCGTCATTTATGAGCTGATTCGTACAATTTTTTTTGCTGGTTAGTATATGCTTCCAGGTTGGTCCCATTTAAAAAAAAACCAGCTGGATGATGGGATCCATGAGGAATTGAGGGAACTCATCAATGATATTAGGCACGTGTGTAATGATTTTGCTATTTTCTATTATAACTCGTGTATTTACACCCGAAAATCATAAATTTGGTGGAGTGGAATTGATGATGAAGACCACAGATGACTTATGGAATTCCTCAATTATGTACTTAAAAGTACAAACGTAAGTCTATTCTGATAAGATTCCGCTGAAATAGCAACTAATGAAGTGCCAAAGGTGATCCTTGTGGAATCGATGGAAGTCCTCATTAACGCATAACGTAATGCGCAAACCTATTATGGCGATTGATATCTTAAAGCTAAATGCGCAATAAATTTATGATAATTGTTATTTATGCTCTTAAATATTTTGGTTAAAAAATATATGCGAACTAATTTATGACTTTTGTCGGTTATGCGTAATAATGATTATGGCACGAGTGGTTATAGGAGTACGTATGTATAACTCACTTTATCTACGCACATATCATTAGTGCTCTAAAATGCGTTCAACAACCGTAGGAAATGACCAGCATTACTACAACCGATTTTACTATGAGAACTTTCTTGTCTGTGGTAATAAGTAACTAATTTTTGTAACGTTATGAGTTTAAATTTGGAACAGCTGTCAAAACTCAAGTGCGGGTCTCTATTCTAGTATCCATAGATATTAAAACAGTTATCGATACGAAACGTCAATTCAGTACGTTTTTTAATACAAACCGCACGACATTTGATCTCGAGTGATATGAGTATAAGGACATCATTCGTTTGTCTATGATTTTTAAAAAAAGCACTTGTTATGACGGATGTTCGATTTGCCGCCGTTGCTGTTGTCTTTTTATTGTTGGTTTTTTGCTGTTACCTATGATATGTGTGTAGATAAAGTAGTGTATGCAACTGTACATAATTAGGCCTAAAACACTCGTGTGATCCTATTATGCACACTCGTATTTTAAGGCCTATCATTATGGAACAGTCGCATAAACTACTATTGTTTACTGGTAGTATCTGCATTATCACACGATCGATTCTTATTTATTAAGTCTACTATGGCTCTAGTACTGATACAAAATAAAAATCAAAGGCAATCCACAAATCGAGTTAACCACAAAATATGCTCAATAAGACGACGATATATTTAATAAACATAAATACTAATGCACCCAATAAATATCCGAGGCCAAAGAATATTAAAGCTATGATCGCACGCCTAATTATTAGGCAAACGCGAGGAATAAATGCATTGTCTTTCATCTTTTAAACACGGCCCATGTCCAGCACTGAATTACTAACTTAAAGAAAATTACTAATAGTTAAACCATTTCTGTTCTTAAAGCACATCACTCCTTGGACCCAAAAAGGCTAAAATATAATTTACCAAAATTGGACAAAATATAATGTATCGAGTATTTAATTGAAAGATTTTTTAAATAAATTATTAACACTATAAAAATATTTTGTTTTTTCAACTTTGAATTCGCTACTGCTTCTAAATTATAAATGATATAATGACAGTTCTTTCAGGCTACATCAGGTCATTTAAAACTTCATTCTTCTTTTTTTCGATAACACTATAGGGCTGCTGTCCATATAAATAGTCATCGTTTTTTATCGGTGTGAAAAAATACACTTTCTCTACATTATCTGCTGGTTTTATGGGGCCAAAAAACGTGTAATGATGGATATAAAAAAACGGGTTACCTATCATAAGCTCGAAAATCGTTGTTCCGAATTTTAAAATCCCGAAAACGTTTCCCTTTTCTTTAGTTGACCGAATTACATTTCCCATATTATTATTTTCCCAATGCTCAGTTCGTTACAATTTTATTTCGCTTGTAATTAGAATAGACACTTGTTAAAATTCCGTAGGATATTTGTCAACTAGTTTTTGGTGCCGAAAAGTATCAAGTCCGAACCGAAATATCATCATCCCGCTATTTCAAAAGATCTAAATAGTAGCATGTAACCTAACCTAACAGGCAGCGTGTCGACGTCACTCCGCTTCGCGGGGTGCCTATTTCCGCTCTAAGGGACACAAGCTAACCCTAACCTAACCTACAAATAATACTATTGTTACGATCATTTTTTTATTTGCAATTTTCATGGGCACTTCTGTAGGGTTTTTACCATATCTGAATGGTTTTTTAAATGATATTAGGGAAAATGAGATTTAAATTTTACGTAGCATCGGAATCATGAAAAGTTGGTTCACAAATCGATTGTCAAATAATAAAGTTGGCAATCGTTATTCTGGTTATTGAGTTTCGGGAAAACAATAATGTGGGAAAACAAACCAGCGACATTTCAAAAATATGGTAAACAAAGTATATGGATTATAAGAATTCGGTTAACCGTTTTCGGACAAGTGAAAATCGGGCAAGTGTTTTTCGAAACTTCGATAGGTTACCAAAAAACGCCTTATTTGGCGAAAAACTATTAAAAAGCCTGTAAAGTCAAAACTCAATATAATTGTTACTAGTTTTTATAGTAGCTTTAACTTTTATGACAGTAATTGTTACAAAATACGACATTAATTATTATTTATACGCACTTTTTGAAGATGCGAGAGATGATATAATCTTATTCTATCATCGTCATCTGTTTTAAAATGACGTAATATATGAACAACCCCATATCCACTGACAAAAACCCATGTTAATTTTTGTATATCTCCGTGTTCGGGCAAAGGGCACAGAAAGTCGAGCTAACATTAACGAGCGAATGAGAAAATATTGAGGGTTGCAGTCACCTCAAAGATGCTTTTTGAGAACTTACACATTTTGGTTTTAATAGGTGACCAGTCCAATTACATATCTCTATTTAAATTTAAAAAATGCAGTCTTTTATCATATCAATCCTCTAAAAAAATCATATAGGCACCTTATTCGTTTTTTTTTGTTGTGTTCAGTCAATTTATACCTACGTTCGGCAGCTAGATTTTAAGAAATATCTTCTCACAATGTCTTTTTATCATATCAATCCTCTAAAAAAAACATACAGGTACCTTATTCGATTTTTTTTGTTGTGTTCAGTCAATTTCTTCTCACAATGTCTTCGGTCTAAATAATTTATTTAATTGAACTATTTATCGATAAAAAAAAAATTACACCCGGCTGTAACATCTCTCTTTTTCTATCTTCATTTAAAAAAATAAGTATTGGAGTGAGAACTTTCAAATGGAGAGATGAGAAGAGAACATCGCTTTTCTTATCTCTCCAAATGTAGAGTTATTATATATTCCAATAATAAGGCGGTAATATTTTTTAATTCTTTTATTTTTTTTAATACGAAAACCTTACTTATTAATATTTTGACTAGTTTTGTATCCCTATCCTATGTCAATAACAACAGACTGTTAAATGTAGGTACTGAGTATAGTATATAGACAAAATCTACTTCCCTACATTTAGATCCAATTCATCAAGTAGCGAACTTATACAGTATTTCGTAATTTTCTAGTAAGGTACATAGTACACCGGTATAATTATAGTCTACAGGTTTCTCAGTAATTCAAAAACATGAAAGGCACTATGCTTGAACAATAAGAAACTTACAAATATTTAGGTATTTAGTTACATCATATTAATTTGACAAATGATGTTTCGATTTGTGATTTAAAGTATATAATATTAAAAAGTTGGTGACAAAAATGTAATCCTTGCTGTGATTTGTGAGAAATGATTAGCCTAAACTTTAGTTCACATTGGTGTACAGTGCGAATCTATTATAATCGTGAATACCATCCAGAGAGTAGCAATTGTAATATTCTTTAATTTTATTAAAATTACGGAGTCACGAAATTCAAATCGGTATGACAGTCTTATTTTTCCTTATCTAAGTATATAGTAGAGAGCACGAAGTACTTCTACTCGTAGCGCGAGGGACCCACAGCACTGAGGCCCCAGTTCCCATCGCCGCCTGGCCCCAGTTCCCATCGCCGCCTGGCCCCAGTTCCCATCGCCGCCTCATTCTTGGTCCACGGTGAAGACAAAGCGTCAGCTGCCTTCTTCCGATCTCAGCACTCATCTACTGATATGGTGAGACATGTCTCTCTAGTGGTATTTGACTACCTTCTAAATCTTAACCAGTCTTGATCTCCGTCCGTGTTCACTCCATATTATGGTATACGCCTAGAACTTCTTAGGATTTATCGGTTGAGCCCCGATGAAGGGCTGTACACGGCATGTCGTGGTACCCGCTGCGTTGGCAGGCCGGAGAGGCCGCGGACGTACGTGTAGGTGACTGGGGGCCGAAGGATGCGCTTCGGTTGAGTTTGCTTTTTGGGCTGGCGCTGACGATCGGTCGGTGAACTCGATTGGGACCGTGTTAGGTTTAGGCTTTGGAAGACACGACGAAGCGAGACTGTGGAGCGATGGCGGCGGTGGTGTTCCGAGCCGTCACTGCCGGATTCACTGGCGGAGCAGGACGAGTGTTCGTCGCCGGCAGTCCGGTTGGGGTCGCAGGTGCCGCTGTCGTTGCTGTTGGAGCTGGCCAGCGAGTCGGCGTCGGCCGACCGCCGCGTCAGTCTCCTGCTGAGCGCCCGCAGCAGCCTGCCGCCGCGAGCAACAGGCACGGGTCCCGAGATTTCCTCCATCGGTGGGCACACCACGATCTTCGGAGTCACTGATTCGCGCCGTGTGTTTTTCACCGGCAAGTCGCCGACAAACTTCTCACTCTTCACGATATTAACTTCTAGTATTTTCATAAGTTCGGCAGTTCACTACTTTCTGCGATGAAACAATTTTTTAAATTTCGTTGAGGTGAGTTGATTGTTGTTATGATACGAAACTTTTCCGATGTGGGCGAGTTTCGTAGAGCATAGGTCGCTACACGAGTTGTGTTTACGAACTGATTGGAAAGATGCGAGAGAACGCCTTATAAGCTTTTCTCCGGTCATGCGCAGTGGCGAGCTCGAGAAGGCCTGCAGCTGCACACGTCCGCCGCCAGCCTTCTATGCCGTTAGTCAAGGCTCGAAGGACACTGTTTTTATTTATAATACATTGCTCTTGTGGCGTGATTAGATTAAAACAAGAAACCTTATGATATTTCCTGGGCGACCAATTTTGGTAAAATAATTCAATTTATAAGTGGAATTAAATTTCACTCGTTTTCAATTTGATTTTAGCGGTACGTTCATAAATTAATTAGGCAGGTGCAGTTTTCCAGAGTCACTATAGAATACAATGCGGGTTTACGATAAAAGTTGTTGATGCTAGTTTACAGGTTCATTACAATTCTAACTCTACATAACCAGTAGATCTAGAAACAAAAGCAACTAACCGTTCGAAAAAAAAATCGAAATGAAAGGGACTTAGACGGGAAATAACTAAGCAAAGACTTAACGCAGTATAATAAACAAGTTTAGCAAAGTTGGGCAGCAAAATAATACAAGTTTGAAAATTCGTTTGTAAGTATGCATGTAGTATATATTTATGTATATATTTATTTTTATATGTATTTATTTATTTTATTTATGTATATGTATTTGTGTAAATATGTTGTATATAGTAATACCGTAATGTATTTTTTTTGTTGTTACTTGAACTATCCACAATCTTTTTCCACTTTGCCTTAAGGTTTGACTGGTAGAGAATGCCATATGGCATTAAGTCCGCCTTTTGTACGATAAGTTTTCTTTTGTGCAATAAAGTTTAAATAAATAAATAAACTTTCTTAAGTTTTAAAAACACAGATGTGGATCTTTCTACCGAATATCAAGTTAGCATTTGCTTTTAAATGTTTTATAATGTTCTGCCGAGCTTTCAGTAAGAGGTGTAACATGTTCTCCCTTCAAAATTAGCAAGCCTTTCTTCATCCACTTGCTTTTAGCTTTATAGTTATGTAAGTCCAGTGTCATTTTTTTAAACAAAAATGTTAATCGGTCGTAATGTACTAGTAATTTGAACAATTTTGTAGGCAGACTTTGTATACTTAAAAATCTAAAAAAAAACACAATTAAGTTACATATTCGATCGGTTTTTTTGATTGCCGATCATTTCAGTGTGTCCCTCGAAATAGTACCTATATCTATTAATATTATTTAATTTTTTATTTGTCAATTACGATTTAACATTACTTAACTTTTCGTAAGAAATATAAACATAGAATGTAACAATTATTATTATTTAAATTATAATTTATTTCTTTTTTTTTTATTTAATCGTATGGCATACATTTAAAATAGGCAATTTAGTTTCACAATTAACAATTCGATACAAGAGTGGCAAATGGACAAGACATTAATTTAGTCAGTATTTAAATGTCAACATTCAGGGTGTTGAGCCATGCAGCTGCGTCGGGTGTAAGTGAAAGGTGCAGCAGGTCTTTGGTTGGTCCTGGATAAGATTCGGTTGGTGCAAGGGGCAACGTTGAACGATATGTTCCATCGTTTGGACCTCTTCACCGCATTCGCACAAGGCGGAGGGCTTTCACCCCCCCTTGTGCGTTTGTGCAGGAAGTAGTTGCAGCGGCCGTGGCCAGTCCTTAGCCTATTTAAGCGGCATCATTGTTTTCGAGGTAGGGTCGACCCTGGTAGTTGGTGTGTGGGGTCTATCGTCTCCGTACAGAGGTTAGCAGTGGTCCATTCATGTTTCCAAGCTTCAGCAAGCAACAAACGACCTTGATAAACTGACTGAGTTATTCAGGTTTTGGCGCTTAATCCCAAGTTCAAGCAAGACCGAGGTATCATGCTTCCACCTCAGCAACAACATGACCAACTATCAGCCTCAGTTTACATAAATGAAACGAAGCGCAAGTACCACCAATGCCCTAAATACCTCGCCGGAGTTACCCTATAGATAGCTCTCTTACATATAAAGAACACATTACAAAACTCACATTAAAACTGGCTTCGCGGAACAATATCCTGCATAGGCTATGTGGTACATCCTGGGGAGCAACTGCCGACTGCTTGCGCACCACCAGCATAGCTCTGGTATACTCTGCCGCCGAATACTGCGCCCCAGTATGGTTAGGAAGTGCACACGTGGCGAAGGTAGACACCAAACTGAACGACACGATGCGATGTATCTCGGGAACCATAAAGTCTACCCCTACACACAGCCCCCCCACACCAACGAAGGAAGCGTGCCCTGCAGAGGGAAGCCGAGAAAATTGAGGCGACCTCTTCGCTACCCATCCACGACGAGATCTGTTATCCACCACCCCAGCGCCTCAAGTCCCGAAACCCATCATACGCTCAGGACTGAAAAATACATCGTATAGAGGAAAGTTAGGTTACGTTTGTTTTAAAAACAATCATGAAAAATGTACGAATACCGAAAAAAATAAGTTATTAGGCGAAATTCATTATTTGGGGAAAATAGTTACGAAACCATTGTTTGTAGACTTTCAAATGTACTAAGGGAACTCCATCGAAAACTTTTGAAAAGAGATTTCTTATATGAAATTAAAAATAAAATCTAATGTACTTCCGTGGCATTGTGTATATATATGTTACAGTTTAGGAAAACGCTGTGAGATTGTAGCTTTGTAAAATGTATGTTTGTATGTAATGGGTAAACTCCAGAAGCCCTAGTCTTCACCAGCGTGTAGAATGCTCTCCCTGGTTGATTGGAACCCTGGATGGTCCCAGGCAAGCCGTTTGCCTGCTATCTCTGTAATACGCGGGCGAAGCCGAAGGGACAGCTAAGTATATTATAAAGAGGTGTATCTGTATCTGTATCTGTAGGTTCCACATCCGATTTCAAAAGTAAAAGTAAAGTAGGTACCATACTTATACACATGGGATATATTCGCTATACTCCGCCTGCGTCATTTGTAATATAATTGGTAGCTAATTATACCTACAACCTATTTTACTAACTGGTGAAAATTCTGAACTTATTCGACACTTACCTATACCTAGATGCATATACCAACACTAGCAATAAAATATTTGTGAATACAATATATTTTATTAAACGTTATTGTACAAAACAAAAAGAAGTATAATTGGCGGACTTAATGCCGTAAGGCATCTACCAGTCAACCATTACCGATTAATCTTAACTTAACCTCGGTTATTACATATCGTATTTGGGGACAATCTTACACAAATCAATCTAGTCCCGAACTAAGGTACTAGGCGACGATATACCGACATACTTTTAAAGATAAATAAATGCTTATAAAATATATAGAAACCATCCATGACTCAAGAGCAAATGTTCATACTCATCACACAAATAAATGCCCTTACCGGGATTCGAACCCGGGACATCCGGCTTCGTAGGTAGGGTCACTATCAACTAAGCTACTGAGGTCTAGAAGTTGTTGTCTGTTCTTAGGTAGATAGTGAACCCGATTCTGCAGTGGCCTCTAAACTTCCTAATTTTATTTAGGTGTCGCTAAAACATTTTGCTATTCTATGAGCAGCTGTCATAATCAAATGACAGCGCTAATTTGGATCTGACGTCTTTCTTCTCTTATTTTAGGCGGTCTATTCAACTTTGCTTAGCTGCTAAATGCTATTAATTAGAATAGCATTTAGCAGCTAAGCAAAGTTGTGTTTTGTTTGTGTTGTCGTTTTATAATCTGCCACCCACATTTTGTCTAAAAATTAGACAATTTAGTTTTAGGCTATTTCAGCCATGTGGACGTAGAATCGGGTCCAATAGCTTTGACAACTTCTAGATTATTCTATCGAGAGCATTGAACTGACGTCACTCAAAGTTTTCTTAATAAAGACATTGTCTCTCTTCCTGTATCTCACCTGAACTAAGAACCGACTTCAGAACGATTCGTGGAAGGGTACAGTATAATAAAACGCCTTGTACTTTAAATGGCGCTAATACAACTACCTTTAAAAGCCCATTCAAATTTTAACAGGCGCTTTGAAAGGATCAACGGAAAGTCGGACATTGTACGATTTGTAGGACCTTCGACGTGAAACCGACGGCACTATATTAAAGTTATCCGTAGTGAAATATGAAATGTCTAAATGTATTTCTGCATGCGCCAGCAACTTTTACATATATATATGTTAGTCTGGAAAGTACGAGTAGAAATATTTACGCAAATGCATTTTTTCCGAATTTAATTAAAAAATAAAAGAAATGGTACAAATTCCGGTAAAAAATGTGGTGCGCTGCGCAATAAGATTTGGACCCCTAGTTATCCAGTTCATCGGTTTTGCATTTGTATATATTTTTTTCGCACGTTGTTTTTGGCACGTAATTTCGGCGCACGTGGAATCGAGTGTGCGAAACAGGTGCGAGTTGCCGAACAAAGTTCTCCCGGACTAAGACTTCATTCCATTTGAGTTGTTGACGTATAGAAATCAATTGGCAGTATATTGGCGTAATCACGCGCGCCCACATGAGCGACGTAGTAGGTATGAAAAACCTACTTATTTTGTAGATATATTCTCGACACTTGATTGAATGGCTCCCTTTTTCAGAGATGGATATTCGTAGATATACCATTACGTGACAAAGAGCGCGATTCGATATTTAAATATGTTACAGGGAATCTGCATGTCATAGGGATATCACCATCTTCATGTCTGTCTTTCAAGATCAGAATGACAGAGACATGATAGAAGGGACATGACGGAAGACGTCACATTTTGTGAGTAGACTACCGGCTCTACTCTGACGTATATTGGCCGACGATAATAATACGAAAGTACACCAATGACGATGATGACAGATAAACACGTAGACCCGATAAGTGCCGTAGATGGGTGCCCTTCGCTTGGTTTAAAATTTTATGTTCTAAAATTGTTTGGCCGAAAATGTTTTGTATAATATTTAATGGTATAAGTACTTATTCTTTAGCATAAAGATATTTATGCATACATATTTTTTGGCCTAAAACATGTTTGACCTAAAATTGTTTAGTATACATTTTATGACTAAAAGGCTTAAAGTATAATATTGTTAGGTGTAATTATTCTTTATCCTAACATAAATCCTCCTAAAACAAAATAAACAATGGCTACAATCAAAGCACCTAAACTATTGTAAAACTAGGTAAGGTCGGTCGGAAGGCAAGGGCGTTAAATTAGGTTAGGGCAACCAAAAAAGGGGGTCGGCCCCCCGCAGTAAAAAAACAAACAATCGTAACAATTGTATTATTTGGTAGGTTAGGTCAGGGTTAGCTTGTGTCTCTTACAGCGGAAATAGGCACCCCGCGAAGTGGGGTGACGTCGACACGCTGGTGGTTAGGTTAGAATTGCGACCTCTACACAAATGGCAAAAACGTCTTTTTTTCTTTTGGTTAAAACATATTATGCAAACTAACATATTTGACTGAATGAAATTTGGTCAAAGTACCAGTTGCAAAGCGAGATATTGCTTGGCAAATGACATTCTACGAAAAAAAAATGGAAAGTGATAATTTGTCCAAATTTTTTTGGCAAAACATAGATAACCCAATTTAATAAATGCGACAGTTTAGTTGCGATTATTAGTGACACCAATATTCGGAATACCAACTGTATGCCTAAAATACATTCGATCAAACAATGTTATTCCATACAAATGTTCATAATGTTCATAACAATTTTCGGGCAAAAAAATATATGCAAAACAATTTCGGCTAAACAATTTTCGACGTAAAAACCAATCGCCCTAAGATTATTCGACCAAAAATATGTGCCGAAAAAAATATCAGCCAAAATTTTTACGACCAACAGATATAGACCCGCCGTAGATAGCTGTATAACCTTTAGGTAACATTCACGGTCACGGGACAACGAAACGTCGGGAGACCTCAGTGAGGTAAATAAAATAAATAAGTTTATTATACGCGATTAAGTCCCGTTTAGTATAAATAATGTGTCAGAATCGTGAAAGTTTCAATCAATACAACCTTTAGGCACGGCCACAAGGTGGACTGATGACCTGGTAAAGGTTTCGGGAGTCCGCTGGATGCGGGTGGCGCAAGACCGGTCACTTAGGCACTCTTTGCGGGAGGCCTGTGTCCAGCAGTGGACGTCTTTCGGCTGATATGATGATGATGATGATGAACCTTTAGGTAGGTAATTAAGACATCACACACACACACTTAATGAAGATTTCAAGATATAAGTATAATTAAGGTACGACATGAAAACAAAAAAGCTTGTTTACTTTTATAATTTATTTACATACATTAGACGCGGGAAGAATAATACATATATTATGAACAATATTATCATAGATAAATAGGAAGACAACATGTACCTTGTTCTGGGCATGTTTCAAAATCAGGTATAGAAAGTTGTAGTGTAGAATTTTTGTGAAAATCATTATGTTATAGATGTTTAATCTCACCAAGGCGTTATAGTTGTTTCAGGCGGTAGGTAAACCTATGTACATTGTCTATGTGATATATATTTACACATACCAAGATTGATATGAGTCGAGACTAACTAAGCGTTACCGAGCTAACATATAGACAACGTGTACAATCCCACATAAATATAGACAACCCTATAACATTAGACAAAACCACTATACTACAGAAAGTAAAATCGAGGACAAATAATTTGCACAGATTCCTCGAACAAATTGTAAGGCGAATCAGTACAATTTATATTTCATCAACCATATACATTAATGAATTCTCCTTCTAACTTTAGGATGCATATTTGGATTTAGCGGTAGTAGACAGCGTTGGTGGGTAGACTAGAGTAAGCCACGGGGGCCACAGGAGCCGAGTAGGTCAGAGGGGCCACGTAAGAACTGTAGGAAGGCAGCGCTCCAGGGTACACATAGTCGAGCCCGGAGGAGTATGCCACGAACTGGGGCTTGGGGCTGGGCGCGGCGAAAGCCACAGCCAGCAGGGCGAAGAAAGCAAACTGTAAAAAAATACATTATGTAAGAAAACAAGTTTTAAACTAGTACGATTACAGACGGTTTGGTGCAACCCACCCTTTATCTTCGTTTTACAGCCTAATAATTATGAAATGGCAGACACAAGATGGGATAGACACTGACGCGGGCAAGCTGGTAATTAATAAAGTTAATGCGAACCCAAAGATAATAATAAACCAGCCTATATACGTCCCACTGCTGGGCACAGGCCTCCTTTCATGGATTAGAGGGAACGGACAGTCCCCACGCTCGCCCAGTGCGGGTGGGGACTTCACATACACCTTTGACTTTCTCCGTGGATGTATGAAGGTTTCCTCACGATGTTTTTCCTTCACCGAAAAGCTAACGATAAATATCAAATGATATTCCGTACATAAGTTCCGAAAAACTCATTAGTACAAGCCGGGATTCGAACCCACGACCGCAGTACTAGCAGTCTTTTGTAACAATAATTTACTTTAAAAACAAAGTTTTAACCGACTTCAATTTAGTACTCCGCCAAGCCACGAGCACATTTCCTATTTTTTACAATTTACCACATGAACTGATTTCCGATAGCAAATGCGTTGATTACTATAGAAAAAAACCGAATCGCTGTATGTGGGCCGATAATATTTGAGGACTTCCATCGATTCCCCAAGATCATCACCAATGGCACTTCATTAGTTCCTATTTCAACGGAATCTTATCAGAACCTGTGACGTACTTTTGCACTTTTAAGTACATAATTGAGGAATTCGATAAGTCATCTGTGGTCTTCATCATCAATTCCTCGCCATCAAATTTATGATTCCGGATGTAAATACACGAGTTATAAGAGAAAATACCAAAATCACTACACGCGTGCCTTATAAAATTGAGGAGTCCCCTCAATTCCTCATGGATCCCATCATCTAACTGTTTTTGAAAAAAATGGGAGCCACCTGGAAGTATATACATACGAACAAAAAAAAAATTTTCCGAATCGGTTCATCAATGACGGAGTTCTGAGGTAACAAACATTGAAAAAAAAAATAAATAAAAATACAACCGAATTGAGAACCTCCTCCTTTTTTTTGAAGTCGGTTAAAAAGAGGTCGAACCATGAATACGAGACAATACGGTAGGACGATATTTTAAAACACGCACTTTGCATTAAAGGTTATAAAGTGTGTTGTTATTGAAACTTTTACACTTTTAGGTATCAGATATTCTGGAAATTGTTTTAATAATAGCTGTGAGCCTAAATAATTGTACTCACGATCTTAGCGAACATGTTGGAAGCGAGACAGTTTACAAACGGAATCATACCTTGTCCAGGAAACTTGAGCTTATATATCAAAATTTTAGCCTTGATCTTTACAAGTACATGATCTATTTAGTCTGACGTCGGATGACAAAATGACAAAGCAAGGGCGTCTGACAAGTTCATCGATCTCCACTACAATAGAACCTGTAAGTATCACATCCTGACTCACCTAAAACGTACTTACCCACATCTTGTTTTGAGCATCACCAAATGACATGTGTAATGTTTTTCGAAGATCAAAACAATCCGGCTACGTAGGTTAAGTTTAACTGCCCACCGGATTTGGCAAGGCATAAAGTACTATTGTACATTTTACTTAATCCTTGTCCATTTTTGTGCGACGTTTAAGAATGCAACAGCCATAAATAAAACGGCCAATATCTTTATTCGTACTGAGCGTCGATTTGCGAGTTTAAAATTTGAGAATTAACAAAGGCCACCTATTTGCTTATGCCGGACTCGTCCTCATTGCGTTTGTATGAGTCCATAATAATTTACATTTGATCCCCACAGAGACGTTACACGTATTTCTGTATTGTTCCAAGTGTCCCAAGGACGAGAACTGCCTATATAAATGTAGTCTGAATTATAAAAATAAACAGTGTCGATTCAAAGGCATTCCAGTTAGATCCCGGAGGTCCGTAATTGTTATCGTCTAAAAGTAACTTAAGTTTTTAATAAATAAAAATGCTGGCTAAGCTGGTGAGTAGACAATGTTCCTATTTTTTTAAGCATATCATTGTATTGTAAGGCTGTTTATGTTCGCAAGTCGGCAAATCTCTATTCGTATTACGTAAGATTTGAAACCGGCTATCTACATATTTTCCTGGCGTATTTCTTCTCTCGTCTATTCTAGTTATGTACCTACTAGTAAGGTACCTACGCTCTTTAGGTGGTTTGGTACCTATATACGCACAGTGTTTAAGTTTCTTGTTTCCATTTCAATAGGCTAATTCAAATGCTACCTTAGTGTTGATCTGTACCAAATTTATATTTTCTCCATAAGTAATAATATGCTATAGGGTTTGGTTGCAGTGCAAAATCATTACCGGGTGGTAACTTCGCAAAACAAATACTTGAAAAAGTTTCGTCAAAGGATTTGAAAATTTCCCTCCGGCCACGTGGTCCTACTAATCGGACTACGCGGACTATTTATTTTTTAGGCCACATGGTCCCACCGATCGGACGACGTGCACTTTTGTATTCCGCGTAGTTCGATTAACTAATCGGTTTACGGAAACTGTCCTTTTGTTTGACCACGTGGTCCCAGTTCCACCGATCGGACCACGCATTCGCGGCGTTCAGACCCGTAGGTCCTCACACGGAAATTACGCGGTGGGCCAGGTTTTCATTCGCAATTTAATGGCGGGCGCTTTTTGGTTTTTACCATTGAGTAGTTGCAGCTATCCCATAAGTGTACCCGCCCTACCTATAATTAGAAAAGCCCAGTAAAAGGCTAATAAAGGGTAATAAAGGGTAATATTTTATAACAGGATGTAGTGTTTTATTATCCTAACGCTTCTGATGGCCGGTATGGTGTCATGATTTATATGTGACAAAAAAGAACAATAGAAACGGTTTTATTAATAACTAACACAGTCATCAACTGCAAAAAAAATATTACAGCACAGTATCTACATATAACATATTTAAACGAAATCAAGAGTAGGTATCGATTAATATATGTTTATTTGTAAGTACCTAATCGGATCTTTTTATTAAAATCTTCAAGGAAGGCTTAGTGTTTGCGCACATGTAAGCGCACTTACAAATCAACAACTGCCTTATCAGAAAGTGAGGAATGTTTTTGAACCTACGGAAAAAAAATGTGTCACCCCATATTTTTTTTATCACGCGGTGTCTCAGTTTTCTAACTTATTCTGTAGGACTACAAGTCATGCCTTATAAATTGTGACTACCGGGTACCTCAGAATGTAACCAACTTATGTTTCGTTGCAGATATTCGTTTTCGCTTTGATGGCAGTCGCCATGGCTGCTCCCCAATACTACCCTGGCTACGGGTACAGCGGGTACTCCTCCGGATACCCGGGTTACTACGGGTACTCCGGGAACTCCAATCCCCTCTCCTACAGCGGCTATGGCTCGTACACCGGATCGCCCTACAACTACGGATATGGTTACTATTAAGGACATGCTTTAAACAATGTCGCTTACGTTTTGTATATGTAAATATTAATATAATATATATTTTTGCCTCTTATTATTTTCTTGTTTATTTGACAACATAAATTAGAATGCTCCGCTAAAAAAACATGTTTACATACCTAACTAATTAAAGGTAAGTAGGTACGTATACTTTTTATGACAATTATCAAGACCAGTCGTTGTGACGACCTGTGCTTTTATATTGCCAAGGTTGCAATTAATTGGTGACAGGTATTGACTCATTGTATTTCTTAGGCTATCTTCCCTAAATTATATTCTCTGCTCATTCACATTCTCTGCTCCTGCGGAACACTCATGCAAAAAAGAAGTATCTATCTAGGGCGACACGTCGTGCACCCAGAAGAGGTACAACATATCACCGCCCAAAGAATCTGGAATTTCCTAGAGGCAACGGGTCTTAACGGTGAAATCTAATAACAAAAGGGCTGCCACAATAGATCACCTGCTGGTCGAAGCGGCAAACAAAAGGCCCATAAACCAACAATAATAAATAAAATTATATAGGTCACATTTAAGCACTGAGAATAGAAATGTCTCTACTATTCCTGGGAGTTGACTTATACTCTCGAGTATTGGAGTTTTGGTTGTATGTCGTCCTATCAGCATAGGTACGTATGAATTATACATAAGTATATGGTTCCATCTCAGCGTTGTGCTGGCCTGGTGGCCAGCGCTGGTCTTCCGATGGAACCTTGGATAAAAGGAAGAAACGCCTTTGTGTAAAGTCTAGCATATTTATGTAATGCAATGTCGCTCCCGACATTGCATTAAGTACATTTTTATTCATTCATTATTAGTTGGTAAGGGCATTAATTTGTGTGATGTTTTTTTTCTATTCAAGTATTTATTTATCTATATACGTATGTCTAACGTAGTCTAGTACCCATAATACGAGCTCTGCTTAGTTTGGGAATAGGTTGATTTGTGGAAGATTGCCCAAACTTATTTTTCTTTTTATTTATTTATTTAATAATTATTTCGCCAGCGTATATTTATAATGGACTTCGGAAATTCGGCTTTGCTTGCGTTCTTTGTAATAGTTACACGGGCGAAGTCGCACGGGTTGCTAGTCTATGCCAATATTACGAAGAGGAAAAGTCTGTGAGATTCAAAAACAGTCGTTCGTCTGTGTACCTATGGAGTTTTCTGGATAGACACAGGCTATATTTTATCCCTCGATTTGTCGGTGTTCTTTGCAATAGGTAGGCGGGCCGAACCGCGTGGACAGCTAGTGTCAAATAATGTGATACTAACTACTAACTTCATCAAATCTGCATAAAATAGACGAATGGTAAAACGACTCACCACATTCTTATTGCTTTTTTTAAGTATAACACATCCATTACTTATAACACCTGACATACCCAATAGTAAATATAAGTTACATTTTGTTACGACAATTAACATAAAGATAGTGTGTATTAAATTACGAGTACTTGCACATATAAATACCATCCATACTCAAATAAAAACAAGAAGTAACTAATATCCATACATGTAGGTACCTACAGTCAAGTGCAAAAATATGAATCGATTTAATTCTCTTATAAATATGTACCGAAACCTTAATCCGCTGACATAAGAGCGATGGGACATATTTATGACTAACTTATAATGCACCTATATTTTTACTCTTGACTGTAACAACATCCCGTTTTTTTCATATTAAATAAACCTGCTCCTTGTAATTTTCGTCCATTAATCATAAAGTAAAAAAAATGCAAACAACACCTAAAGGATGAATTACGGATATTGATGGCCCGGGCTGATAGAAGTTTGTCCACCGAATACCCTATTAGTTTGAAGATCAAGGACGCTTTTTATCTAAAACGAAGTACCTGACAGTGCCGGGGCGTGGAAGTCCAGTAGTATATAAGCTGGCGTTGGTGTTAGGATACTTATCACTTGTTACCAGTACAAGCTCGACGACAAACATGTTCTTCAGAATCGTGAGTAACATTTAATATCTTTATTATTATTTCTTCATTGTTCTTGGTGCCCGATCTTCCAGGGATGATACGACATTTAACCAAAAGTCACAACCTACACGGCAAATGAATAAACAGAAAACAGGAAATACAGAAAATGGTGACTTTCTCTCTACCATAACGCTATCTGTATCCATCTATGAATTTGAACCAACAGGTTAATTGCGTAACTTTTCGAATGCGACGAATTGACAATATGTCATCACGTTCGGACATCAATAGTCATTTTCACTTACAAATATGATTATATTATGTCCTAATAACGCACGTTCAAAAAGTTTTCCAATTAGCATGCAGCTTTTAGGATTCCTTTTGATTCACTAATATAAGTTAAACTCTTACGTCTTAGTCCTCGACGTTGCACGAGTGAATGACATTGGCACATCGGTCGTGGGTTTGAATACCAGTAATTGCAAATATATATTTCTGTGACGAGCAGAACTATTTGTTTTTGAGTTCCTGTGAGTATTTTTGGGTTAAGACCAACCAAGCTAAGCTTCGAAGCTATGTGCCACTTTTGTAAAATCATGGGCTAGCTTAGCTCTGAGGAGTAGCATAATACTTTTATTCATTTTATTTTTGTTTATCAATAATTGTAGGACTAAAATGAGCTTCTATTTCAGTTCGCCTTCCTTGCCCTGGCGGCTGTGGCCTTCGCGGGCCCCAAACCCGACCCCCAGGTGCTGACCTACTCGGCTCCCGGCGTCGTCCCGGTCAGCTACTCCGGCTACTCTGCCTACTCGCCGTACGCCTACTCCGCACCAGCGGTCGCTGCCGCCCCTGCCTACCCCTACGCTTACTCCGGATACTACCTCCGTTAAGAACATCTTGTGATCGCTCTGAATATGGACTCTGAACTTCCTGACGATTTTCAATAAAGTTTTTTTTTGCTAATTTTTCGAGTGTTGCTAATCATAGGAAAAGAAACCATCGTTTATACATTGATGGTTAATGGACACTGAGCCAGACATGACCACTGAAAATTTACTAATGGCAACCTGTAATTATATAACGCCTTTGTATTTGAAATACGTAGGCACTTATAGTACCTACATTGTGTCACGAGGTTGGTAAGTGATTTTTTACGAACGACTGTCTATTAGAAGCCCGACGCCGAAGGCAGGCTCTGATGGGTCGAGTTCGAGTTTGTAAAAAATCTTACCATCTGTGTCGCACCGCTCACAATGTTCACCAACATATTTGCGAGGAAATAAATAAACACTTCGGGACAATCTTACACAAATTGACCTATTCCCAAACTAAGCCAAGGGTACTAGGCGAGGTGAGGATACGTACCTATACTATAAAGATAAATTAATAATTACGAGTATATACATGCAGACCATCCATGACTTAGGAACAAATATTCGTGCACGTCACACAAATAAATGCCCATACCGGTATTCGAGCCCAGGACCTCCGGCTTCATAAGCAGGGTCACTACCAAATAGGGGTTATGAAAATTAAACAACAAAAAATAAAACTCGCAGTGAAATAAACATGTCAATCGTCCCCATTGTTCAATTGGTCGTGAGGCGCGCAAGGCAACTAGGTACTCTTCGGCATACAGATTAAAAATTATATATAAAAATATTTTACACTCACACTAAATGAATACATTTTAATTTTGATAAATATCTTAAAGTAATTTAGTAAAACACGTTCATTTATGTTTTTCACGTTTCGATTTCTTTATAAATACGTTTTCAAACATCGTATTTGAGTAAAAACCTTCTTGCCTTATAACTGGCTCGTCAGTGATACATACAATTTAAGAAAAAAAAACCATTACACCCGTGGTCGTAATAAAGACCTTTGTAGCTCAGGATGCCTGAATTTACGAGCAAGTGTGATGAAATTGTATATTACAAGACTTACCTAGGGCGGTAACACAAAGAAGATCGCAGACTGCAGGTATTTGACGCGCGAGCCGAATGCAAGGGCAATCGGTAGCTTTCTTTATTACCGCCCGTGGTGAGTTCCAAAAAATACGGTTCTCCCTGACCAGGAAGTGGAATTTCTGGCCAGGAGTAATCGCTGCTTTATGGCCAGGTATGACGTAATAGTATATAAATATTACAGTATAAACAGCGTCGGCACGGCATACCTGAAACCAAACTAACTAAGTACCTATACCTATTAGAAAAGCACGTTTCAATTTGAACACGTTTCCAGTCATTAATTACGTATCAAAAGTTACGTAGGTACCGAGCGTCACAACAAAACGTGCCATTATTAGGGAAAATAGGTTGCACTTAACCATTAGGAACAGAAATGTCTCAACTATTTATATAATTTTTTCATAATTTATAAATAAGTATAGATAGGGCTTTACATCGAATCGGAATCGTTTCTTCCAATTTGCAATTCTTCTCAACTGTATTTACACAAAATGTGGACAATTGCAGATAGGAAGAAACGCTTTGGTGTAAAGTATAACATAATGTAATTACAATGTCGCTCCCGACGTAGTGTTGTCTATATTATCTATTTCATGAATTCAGCACGTTTCAATCATCATCATCCTCCTAGCGTTATTCCCCATAGTGTCCCTTAAGGAGCCTGCGGTCCGAATTGACACCTAATCCCAAGATTGTGGCATAGGCACTAGTTTTACGAGGCGACTGCCATCTGACTTTTTAACCCTGAAGAAAAAACTAGACCTCATTGGGATTGGACCGGTTTCCTCACGATGTTTTCATTCACCGAAAAGCTAACGGTAAATATTCCGTACCTACATTTTAAGTTCCGATTCGAACCCACGACCGCCGCTTGACAGCCGCATGCCTGAGCTGATTCGGCCAGTTTCAATATTAAGGATAACTGTATTTTTTCAGACAACTACGATCTAAGATCTATGCGTCTTCAAAACGAGTGAATATACTATTACTGAATGGGTGAGCTTCATCTTAGCTCTGTGGTCGTTTACCATCAGGTCTCAGTCTACCGGATCAATCATTGGACAGTATTTCATTAAAAAAATAACTATTTATCTTTGTATACGTATCGCTTTTAGGGTTCCGTAGTCGACTAAAAAAAATAAAAAAAATAAACGTTTATTCAAAGAACTTTCTTACAGCTAATACATTAATTCTTCTGCCAAACCACAGAGTACTAGGACTATAGTTTCGCCATGTCTGTCCGTCCGTCCGCGGATAATCTCAAAAACCGTTAGCACTAGAAAGCTGAAATTTGGTACGAATATGTATATCAATTACGCCGACAAAGTGGTAAAATAAAAAGTGAATAAAAAATGTTTAATTAGGGTACCTCCCCTATACGTAAAGTGGGGAGTGTTTTATTTTTAATTTTAACCCTAACGTGTGATATATTGTTGGATAGGTATTTAAAAATGAATAGGGGTTTAATCGAATCATTTTTTGATAATGTTAATATTTCAGAAGTAAAAACAAATGTGTCCCCCCCCCTCTAACTTTTGAACCATAAGTTTTAAAAATATGAAAAAAATCACAGAAGTAGAACTTTATAAAAAACTTTCTAGGAAAATTATTTTGAACTTGATAGGTTGAATAGTTTTTGAAAAGAATTACAAAATAATTTCTGAACTAAGTTTGTAATTTAACCGTATAAGCAGGTGTTTATTGTAAGTACCTGTAATTTCTACAAAATCACAATTAAATGCGTGTCTTTTCTAAAATCATAGGAAAGCATATTTACAGCAGCGTGGAAAGATACTTTGAACAAAACAAATTATTTGCTGCAGAACAGAAAGGATGCCGCAGGCTTGTCCATCAATATGGCTATTTATGACTTAATCCAAAAGGTACTAATTAACGTAGACAAAAGGATTCCAGTTGCCGCATTATATATGGACATTTCAAAATAAGCGTTCGACTACGTTGACCATCGAATACTTTCAGATAAACTCTATCGCTATGGAATACGTGGTAATGTCCATTGTCTAATTAAGTCATACCTCAGTGGCAGGACACAAATTACTGAAGTCAGCCAACTATGCGTAAAGTCAAAAACCGAAATCTCCTTTTCTTCCGACACAAGGGATATCTTTTATGGAGTGCCACAGGGGAGCGTTTTAGGTCCCCTGCTGTTTCTCATCTATATAAATGACATGCCGAAAAATATAGATCATCCTAAGAGTCACTTCGCTGACGATAGTACCGTTGTAATATCTGGAGAAAACGTAGGTTCGTACGAGACTGAAATCAATAGGACATTAAGTATAATTATAGGATGGCTGACTAGGAATAACTTGAAAATTAATCTAGATAAAACAAAGCTAATGACATTTAGACAAAGAACTGACCCGCCAGCTTTAAGAGTAGCTTTTAATGGACAAGAATGTAGATGAAACTGACCTTACTAAATTTTTAGGATTACATGTAGACAATAAGCTGACTTAGAAACATCAAATTGACTCTATGTGTACGATATTAAATCAATTCTCATACGCACTATATAATTTACGGAAAAAAGTCAGTTGGTTAGCTGTGCTTACCGCATACCATGCATTTGTAACCTCAACGTTAAGGTACGGTATAATTTTCTGGGGCAATTCAACTGACCGTGAAATTATATTTCGAGCCCAAAAAAGATGCGTAAGGTCAGTATTCGGTGCTGCTCCTTAAGAATCATGTAAGCCATACTTTAAAAATTTAAATATATTGACACTTCCTAGCCTTTACATTTATGAAATGTCTGTCTTTGTTACACAGAACTCTCATTTATATCATAGCTTCAATAGCACACGTCTTCGTCTTAGAATATTGCATCATGTAGTACCTAATACAGCATTGTATCAAAAAAATGTACTTGGAAGGCTCCAAAAATATATAATAAATTACCACTACGAATTAAATCTGTACAAGAGCTGAGTATGTTCAAAAGCCTCCTAAAAGAATTACTAGTCGATAAGTGCTACTACACTAAATTTTAAATGAAAGGAAAAAAAACATTTTTTGCTACTACACTGTTAACGAGTTTTTGGAAGACCTAATTTAAGTTACTTAGTATGAATAAGGTGACATGCATGCCCTTACAATTTGTATGCCGAAAGGCGCCACATAGTGAAGCTATAGCATAATGTAACAACCTGTATACCTATGTTGGACAAATAAACATTTTATGATTATGATTTATGATTGTGCTTTCAAATAAAGTAAAAACGTTGAAAATCGGTTCACGCAACAAATAATTATCCCATAAAAATCATCTACCACACTTTAAGTTCGCGCGCAATAGTTTACTTAATTTGCCGATAGATGTCGCTGTACCCGGAACGCTCATATCGTACATGGCGGTGTTAAGATTTTTCCTGATTTAATGGGGTCGGAGCAGGTGCGCCCATACATTAGGTCGAAAATTTGTCGTGCTCGAATTGTCTTAGTTGTCTTTGGTCGTTCGTTGTCTAATAATAAAATTGTTCGCTAAGTTTTGCTTGTATTGTTCGATCGCTACTGTGACGGACGGAAAACTACGGAACCATACACTGAGCGTGGCCCGACACGCTCTTGGCCGGTTTTTTTAAATCCATAATCATATTTATACCTACTTACTAGTTATTAACCCGTGTGGTGTGGTGTCGGGTTAGAATTTCACCACCCCCTTTCTTCCCGTGGGTGTCGTAAAAGTCGACTAAGGGACCAGGGTTGAAGTGTGTTGTGGGCGATAGGCTAGCAACCTATCACTGCAATATCACATTTTGTCGATATTTTATACCCACATTTTTGCTAAAAGTGGCGCTGGAACATACGTTTCATGTGCTCTGCCTACCCCTTTTGGGAATAAGGGCGTGAATGTATGTATGTATGTATACTAGTTATTAACGTTATTTTTATTTAGTTTTAAGCCTTTATTATCTGTTGTTCTGTTTTTACCAATATTGTAATAAAAAATAACTAATATTTTAACAAAAGGTACATCGCTCCAAATCGAACCCAGAGTTCTATTTAGTGGTAATAAATAATTAATGTGGAGAAGTAAGTAGTAGTGATTGCAATGCTCAACAATGCCCCAAGAGTTGCACCTTCAACCTTAAGTCATTGTAACAAAGGCGACAAAATTCACAACTGCCAACTGTTGGAATAAAGGTGTCGAACATTGGTACCTACGTTTACCTTAGTCCGTTTTTTTATTATCTTGATTGGACTTTTTGTTTGCATGAGACAAAAAGTGCAATAAATGATGCACACTACGTCCATAAATTAAATTAAGTGAAATCGTTATGAGAAGAGCCATCTATACATATAATAAAACTGAAGACGGTCGAAAGTCTATACATGGAAGATATTATAGAAGATATATATAAAAAAAGTTTGCTGGTGATACTAAGAATCGATAATAGAACACCATCCAAAAGTTTTTAGAATTTTTGTATGTTTGTCTGATTTTGATGCAAACTTAATAATTACTAATCTGTCGAGAAAATTCCCGGACAACATATAGGCTACACAAATTATTAAGATAATGGTGCAAAGGGGTTAAAAAATGGGATTGAAATTTGTATGGGATCTTCTTAAATCTATAAGCTAAAGACTGACAAGCATATACTTGACTAGAAAGTAAAAAGAACCCCGTTCAAACTTTTAACAAAATATGGATAAAACGTGAAAATACCTTGGATGTAAAATAGTGTAGTAAATACTACATATTAACCAAACCTGGTGGATACCTTCGCCGATAGTAACTATATTGGAACTTCAGTCACTGACGACGTCGCTGTTTATATTGAAAAACCAGCATTCTGATCTCTGCCTTCCTATATTTGCTATGAAGTCAGAGGTCATCTAAAGTTGTTTGAAGGTTGAGTTGAATATTTATCTCGAATTATCATAGTTCACTAACGTCAAGGGATGTGGGTATACAATTTGGACAAAACGGCATTCCACGGAGAATTGAGTATATATGGTATAATTTTTTTTAATGTAGATAACTCCCGTGACTGTCTGAAATATTATTGGAAGCGCATAAGGACCGCTTCCTAAAATGATATTCTGGGCCTTTCATTCCTACGAAAACCTCAGCCTCCGCTTCGCTTCTTCTTCGCTTGCCTCCCCGTTTCGCTTGCAAGACACTGAAAGATAATGAGTGTCCTTAGGGGTCATTGCTCGCATCGAGATATTCGAGACCGTTCTCAGAAGGGTTGCTTTGGGCCTTACATTCCAACAAAAAGGCCTTGCTTGCCTCGCCACTCACCTTCGGAACTTTGGACTGGAACTTCGCTTTCAAGACACCTGGGAATAGTAAGTGTACGTGGGGGCTCGCCATCAGCTTTCACTTGCAAGACACCGGGAGATAATGAATGTCCGTCCTTGGGGGTGCATTTAGAGCGCTTTTTGAAGGAATGCTAATATTAAATAGTCTTTCAGTTCAACGTGAACCACCAGGCCTTTGACCTTGGTTGCCTCGCCACTCACCTACGGGACTTAATTTGCCCTCCGCCTTGCCACTCAACTATAAGTGTCCGTGAGGGCTCGCTTGCCTCGCCGCTCATCTTCGGTACTTTGGCCACAGGTTTTGCTTGCAAATACACCTAGAGATTGTAAGTAACCGTTGGGGCTTGCCTTCGGGTTGTCGGCCCTGGAGCTCGCCTAGGTAGCGGTCTCTAAAAGCATGCTATAGGATAGGCCTTTAATTCCTACGAAAAGCTCAGCCTTCGGCTTCGCTTGGCTCCCCTTTTATCTTCGGGAATTTGAGCCTCAGATTTCGCTTGCAAGGCACCCGAAGATAATGAGTGGGGCAGGGGCTCGCATTAAGAGCGCTCTCTAAAGGGATGCTGTGGGCCCTTCATTCCAAGGTAAAGCTCGGCCTTTGGCGTCGCTGCCACTTGGGGATAGTATAATATAAGTGGCCTTCAGCCCACAAGTGCTTTCTTAAGGCTTGATTTGGATCTTTCATAGTTACGAAGTTGCCTGGTCGCTCACCTTCTGGACTTTGGTCTCCGGATACTTCGGATACGAAGACACCTGGGGATAGTAAGTGTCCGTGGGGGCTCACCCACGGGCCTTCAGCCCCCGAGATCACATAACGACCGCTCTCTAAAAGCATGCTTAGGGCCTGTCATTCCTACGAAAAACTTAGCCTTCGGCTCCGCTTGCCTCCCCGTTTACCTCCAGAACTTCGGTCTTCAGGTTTCGCTTGCACTCGGAGATAACGAGTATCCGTGGGGGATCGGGCCTTCGGCCCTCCAGCTCGCAATGAGACCGCTCTCTAAAGGATTGCTTTAGCCCTTTAATTCCAATGAAAAGCTCGGCCTTCGGCCTCTCTTGCTTCTCCGCTCGGCAGTTTGGCCTCAGGTCTCACTTGCAAGACACATTACAGACACAGTGAGTGTCCGTCGGGCTCGCCCTAGGGTCTTCGGACCTGGGGCTCGCATAGGGAGCGCTCTCTAAAAGGATACTTGGGGCATCTATATAATATTATTGACGACCAAGTTTATGAGGGTGTTCGAAGAGAATCTGAACTGTTACACGCACAATCTATGGAAATGAAATCTTTATTTTTAGTATGTATAGTATAGTTAAAAATAACAATACCGTGTAAACCAAAATTTATGCGCGTACGAAGTCGCGGGCAGAAGCTAGTTAAGAATATAGGAACAATATACTTACATAAATAAACAGGATGGGGGCGAGCTACGGCAATCTGGCTACATGGAAGAAAATTCGAGAGGCGTATGCCCAACGGTGGGCCTACCTATACCTACTCGCTAAAGTATAGATACAACCGGTTTAGCCTAGTGGGTTGTGAACCTAACGCAAGTTTTGAGTCTAGCGTAAGTTGACGGTGCAGAGTTCGAATCCCGGCAAAGCCAATTTGTGATGAGCATGAATATTTGTTTTTGAGTACTGGATTTCCTCCCAACCTAAAAACCTTCCTCCATATACAACTATGCCGACTTAAAATACCGAATAATTTCAGGGGTAAAAATTTTATAAGATTTACATTGTCATAATGTGTATAGGTTCCTATGTAGGGGGTAATCTTCGGTAGGTACTAACTATCCGATTGCAGGTTGAACAGTGGGTAAGTCACAGATATAGATATACGTAGATCACGCAAATGCATGTACTTCGCGTGTCCAAATTCGGTCTCCGAGTTGGCACTCCGACTGACATTCCGCGCGCGTCTGTTGTGGTACCCGGTTGTCCGTGAATATTAAGAAAAGCCTTATTGCAGAATTGATTTTGCGCGGACAACGGGGAATTCATATCACTAATTCGCCCGTGTGACGTCACAGTAGGTAGAAAAAAGTGACATGGTCGGTTTTCATACAGATTGAGGTGTTCAAGTTATCTACTGTATATTTATATCTGTGGGGTAAGTTCAAAAGTATTCGCACTTAAAGGTGAAGGCAAGGGAATCAAAAAAAAAAATCGTCCACCGATATATATAACCGATCTTTGGGATGGAAACAAGTTTTATCTTAGTATTATTAAGAGGTAAAGTTAGTGATAGTATTGCTTTGTAAGTTTGTATATAATCTTCGGAAAACCCATCCCATTTCAATAATTAATTCCTCGGCGAATACAATGGACCTTAGCTGATGTGCTTGCTTTGATATGCGTGGAGACTCTCCACTGGAGACCCGCGCGGGCTACTATAGTCTGGACTTTTAGGTATTTAAAAGAATGTAATCAAACAAAACCACGTGACTTGGTCATTCAACCAATAAGAATAATAAGATAATACCATAGATACAAAAGGTTGCTTTCACAGCAATCTTATTGGCTGAATGACCAAGTCACGTGGTTTTGTTTGTTTACATTCTTTTAAATACCTAAAAGTCCAGACTATAGTCATACCAGTATTATGAAGATGGACCCATGCTATATTTTATTCCGAGGTCTGTGTTCCTTGCAATATATGCGGGTGGAGCCGCGTTGACAGCTAGTGTTAAATAATGTTTGAATACGAACTTCACCAAAACCAGATAAAATAGGCGGGTGATAAACGGGTCATCACATTATTTTTGTTAGATAGATAGATGTAAGATACATGTAGTTAAGACAATAAACATAAAGGTTGTGCATGTGTATTAAATTACTTGCACGTATCGATAACATCCAAACCTACAAAATAAAAGCTAGAAGTAGCCATTACATGTAACAACAGCCCATTATTTTTCATATTAAACAAATCCGCTGTTTAACTATTATAATTTTCATTCATTAATAATAAGGTTAAGGAAGGCCCGGCTCGTAATAAGATGATTTTATGGTTTTGCCAAACTACTTCAAATTTCATGAGCACATGCGTTTATGGTCACAAACAAACTAGCATTTCAGTTTTTAATCAAGCGCGATGCCATTTAAAAAAAAAAACTGTTTGCTGCGGAGGGCGCGGGACCAGTGCTAGCGGCGCGGCGGCGGCGATGCAGGCGGTGCAGTTCAGAAACGTATTATTTACTTGTGTTAATCTACAAATAATTACATAAATAGTCGACGGTACCTACCTACCTTATTTGAAAAAATGCAAATGAGATCTAACGGATGAATCACGGATATTGATGGCCCGGGCTGATATTAGAAGTTTGTCCGCCGAATACCCGATTAGTTTGAAGATCAAGGACGCTTTTTATCTAAAACGAAGTACCTGACATTGCCGGGGCGTGGAAGTCCAGTAGTATATAAGCTGGCGTTGGTGTTAGGACAATTATCACTTGTTACCAGTACAAGCTCGACGTAAAACATGTTCTTCAGAATCGTGAGTATCATTTAATATCTTTGTTATTTGTAGCTGTAACTGTTGTATATGTTGTTGGTTGGTGTCCCTATCTTCCGGGGATGATAGGATATCCTACCAAAAGTCACAATCTATACGGCAAATGAAATAGTACCTATGACTTTGCACGTTGAATGCAGAAAGGGGTGACCTTTTTCTGCAATATGAACTTTGAGGATTAATTGACTTCCAGTTTTATTTTTACCTGTTTTGAAAGCTGTTTTCCAATACATAAATTAATTACTAAAAAACTAAGGCTATATGTCAGTCATATAAAAAGTCGGATATATCTAGACACGCGGCAGCGTGTCCAGCCAAGTTCAAGCAAAGTAACTGGCTAGTGTAATATTACACGAACCACTTGGTGTCACTTTTGACCCTTCTATAACCCAAAACCTCTGTAACGTAAACACATAAAACTACGTGTGTTTAATTATATTCATAGAGTCCCAAATTTCATGAAGCTAGCTCAAACGGTTATAAAGATAAGAAGGTCAAAAAGTTGTAAATTTTAGTACTGATTGACTGACATATAGTACCTAAATCTAACCTACTTGCAGATGACCTAGAAGGATGGAATTTGAAATCTAGCTCGGTAATCGCTATATCGATGTATGAGATTGATCCAGCAGGGTAATTGCGTAACTTTTCGAGTGTGACAATTACATGTTGTGTAGGTACAGTAACTGTTGATATCAACGATCAATTTCAAAAATTACAGGTTATGTCCTTTCACAACGTTACCGAATTTCCTTGCAGTTTTTAAAATTCCATTTATTTCAATAATATAAGGTGAACGTCCTCGATGTTACTTATTGAATGGAAAAGGGCACCTTATGTCAAAGCAATATGGGTTGAATTCGAACTAAGATGATTTTGGTTCATTCGAATTTAAGCTCATTTTAAAGCTAATAGGGGCATATATAATGGCATAACGTGGGGTTAATTAACCGACAAAGGGCCAAAATCTCTATGTTTCAAACAATTAATACATGGCTAAGCTACATAACCAAAAAGCCGAGTAAAGGTCACTTCCAGTCATGCATGTACGTCACACAATAGCTAGTATAAATAGCGACGCATGTGACGCGGACGGGGCTCGCACCTCGCAACCATGAACATTCCACTTCACTGACTGACATTTTAGCGAGGGAGTCCAGCCAGACCGTCCTAATCTCGTAAATATAGATTCTGGTCATAATCCGCTGGAGCGTCATCGACGCATACAATATTCGGCATTGTGCAACTGACCAGTCAGTGAGTGCACTAGCCATTGCTAAGGGATAATGAACAATGGAGGGCTATAATCTGATTGTGGCTTATGGGGTTTATTCGTTACGGATATGATGATGTAACTATTTCGTAATGAGCGAGATAATATGCAGGGAAAAATATTTTAAGTAGGTACTTACATTATTTTGACTGGCAGATAGTAGATACAGTTATAGTTATTCCCGGTTGTGCCCTAAGGTAGCCCGGGGTCCGCTTTGATATACTCCAAAATTTGGCATAGGCACTAGCTTTACGAAAGCCATCCCATTGGATCGGATCGGCTCACGATGTTTTGGTTCACCGAAAAGCTAACAGTAAATATTCCGTACAATTTTCAGAAAAGCTCATTGGTACGAGCTGGTATTCGAACCCAGGACCGCCTCTGACAGCCGTATGCCTGAACCACTAGGCTACCGTATATTTATAATTGCCTCTTTTATAATATAAACGATTATTTAGAAATCCATTGTACGTGTAAAACTAAACGATAGATTTCCTTGCAAATATAAATATTATATATAGATTCTATATAGAATCGTTTCGTTTTAGATTTACGTCCATCTGTGCTGTCAGTCCAGATGGTGATCCTATCTATTACGCATATGTTGTACCTTATTCCATATAATATCAGAAATTGAATAGGATTTTTTTAAATTCTTTTATCAGGGATATCAACGGGAAATATTGTGAGGTAAAACGCCCCAGTGCCCGTCGCTGTCCTAAGTACAAAGGTGTCAATAAGGCGTCGAGCATGGGGACATTTACCTTACTACTTTTACCTGAAATCGCATGACGATTAACGCACATTTTTTCTAATCCTATCTGGAATATTATGGCAAACATTTATTTCTTAGATTATCACGACTTTTGTTCCTGTGTATCGTCTTAGTAGTTTTGGATTGAAACCAACCAAACTAAGTTTCGAAGCGTTGTCCCAGTTAGTACCTATAGAAACATAGGTTAAACTTGGGTTTGATAGAGGGGCAGCCTGACATAATATACAATATATAATTGACAATCCTTGGCAAAAATATATTTTAATTTTATTACAAGATAAGCTGCTTGCGCGGCTGCGTCCGACTATTACAAAGTTATAATATAACCTAACCTATTTTTTTATAAAGAATATCCAGAAAGAATTTTCCTCTTTATTATATTACTAGGTTTACTAGCTTCCGTTCGCGAGTTCTTCTGCGTGAACCCAGGATAAAAACTATCCTATATTTTAATCTAGGCTATAAACTATCTACGTGCAAAATTTCATCCAAATCGGTAGAGCCGTTTAAGCGTGATTGAGTAACACACATCTAAGCATACAAACTTTCGCATTTGTAATATTATATAGTAGGATTATAAACTAAAAATAAGCATTTTTTTCAGTTCGCCTTCCTCGCCCTCGCGGCTGTGGCCTTCGCGGGCCCCAAACCCGACCCCCAGGTGCTGACCTACTCGGCTCCCGGCGTCGTCCCGGTCAGCTACTCCGGCTACTCTGCCTACTCGCCGTACGCCTACTCCGCACCAGCGGTCGCTGCCGCCCCTGCCTACCCCTACGCTTACTCCGGATACTATCTTTAAGAACATCTTGTGACCGCCGCTCTGAATATGGACTCTGAACTGCCTGAAGATTTCCAATATTTTTTTTTTGCAAATTATTCGAGTGTTATTAATCATAGGAAGACAACATCGTGCATTGAAGGTTAAAGGGGTGCATTGGAAATTATCGCGTGCTTTGAAACGCCGTTCTGACTAGATTAAGAAACAATAAGGTCTGATTTTCAGATATATGATTCTTGACTAACTATATGATTGTTTATCTGATTTAATCGACACGTGATTGCCTAAAATTTCCTCTGTAGAAAAAAAATCCAAAGTTGGATCTTTATTTTTCTTTTTTTACTCAGTCTATTCAAACAATTCATTATTTGGCCACACAATCAAGTTAGTACTATACTATTTTATGTCATCTAAAATCTCATTTAATGAAATATAAATAAAACTTCAGTAAGTTAGGTATTTATCTAAATTTGTCCAAAAACGCCATTCCCGAAGACTGCTGCATCTCTTTTTTTCGTACGCGGAAGGCATACGCGTGTCTCTGTCATGGGGGCGTGTTCGACTTGAATCAATGAATCCCCTTAAGATGCCCATGGGCGTAAGAAAGGCTCTTTCTAGCTCTGGATGCTAACGTGTTATGAAGCCCTATACAAGCATGTGTGATGATACTGATGATGATGAACAATATATTTCAGCATAAGCAGCATCTGCAAAGACGTCACCTAAACTACGGCATACCTGAAAACGAACCAAGTATGACGTATATTTAAAAAATGCACGTTTCAATCATAACACGTTTCTAATAATTACGTCTCAAAAGTGCCGTAGCGTACCTACGTCACAACAAAACGTGCCATAAAACGAATAGGGTGAGAAGCTAGGCGCTCTGTGAGGACTCGTGGCGTCGCGCACGATACGATGGCAGTGGGCGGGCATTACTTAACTATGTACCTTCTCACTCGTTTTGTCGCCACGCGGAATAAAACCCACTGTTCATACATCTATCTAGCAAAGAGATTCGTATTAAGATCAAGGGCAAATAAGTGATACATTGAATACATTTATTCGCAATTAAGCTTATCGACTTGCCACTATAAGTACTTCTTGAGCTACTGGTTATTATTGTAGCGACATCTTAGTTGATCCCTGGCATTTGTTCGGCTGCTTTTAATCATACGGGTTTAAGTTTCAAAGTCGAAGTATTTATTTGCTAAACATAGGTTATACAGATGTTATAAAATGCAGCTTGGTATCACTATGTCTTACCCGAAGGTGGAACAAAATATAGAACGAGTAGGCTTAAATTAATATTATATCACAGGCACAGTTTTCATGCATCGTGTTTTTTCCAATACATAAAATAACACAATTAATGCGACTTTAACAATTGTCTTTTCTATATTCGTTAATGGTATAATATGCCTTTTCCGCTAGAAGGGCAAACAGTTTCTTTTTGAACAGCATCCATCTTCAGCGCATAAAATGTTTCTTGGCAACTTATTGAAGATTCTAGATGCCATCGCAAGAACACTTTGAGAGTACCTATGGCTGTTTTACATGTAGGTATAGGTATTGCAGATCTTTCCCCGTTGACGCGAACTGTTAAAACTAAGAGAAATGTTTTTGATTACGTCTAACATAACAAGCAATTTCATAGATATAAGGTAAGTGAGGGTAATATGGACACGTTAAGGTTAGGAGCTCTGTAAAAAATTAAGTAAGGGCAGGTTGTGGATAAAAAATACACGGTTATTAAAACCAACTAATATACCATAAAAAGACTACAAAATATCTTTGGTAATAATTAGAAACGATTGAAAAAATCGCCTTTAAAAAAAGTGGTAAATGGCCATATTTCCGGCACGTGTGGTTGGTTATTATTATTATGGCCATCCCCAATTTTATCTGCTTCCTCCAACTTGAGGAATAGTCTTCGACCGAGACGAGTCCCATAAAACTTTGCAAGGTTCCACTAGGCTACTAGGCGCTTTTGATCACAGTGGCATTTATCCACTTTGCGTTGTACTTATTGGAATACAGTGAAGTGACCATATTAACGGGATGACCATATTACCCTCAGGTACCTCATAAGCATGGCAGAGTCAATTATACTTAGTCTAATAAAATGTGGCTTACATGATATCACATAGCACATATATTATGGCACGAATACCTACATTTTTTTTGGTTCCGGAATACTAGGTATCTCTCGGTCAGTGCAATTATTCCAAAACATAATTCCATATAGTAAAGTCGAAGATACGTTTGCATGTTATGCTACAAGAACCGCTGATTGACTTACTACTTCTCTTAAGTTATAATAGCATAAGTATGTAGGTTAAGTTTTTTACAAATTGTTACAAGTTTAAAGTCAGTTTGGATTATTCATGTATCAAATATGGACTTATGTAGGTACACATTAAAGCGTAAAAAGTAGAAAAAATATAGGTAAGAGTCGAATGCACTCAACTGATATCAAATCAAATGTATTGTTTATTTGTTTTTTTTTCACAAGTCTTTGCTTGACTAGAAATAAAAGAGGTATAAGTACCATGCGTTCCGGTCCGGGTATAACATTAGATACCTATCTGGGACACATAGTTATACTCATGACTTGAGGGACGATGAGGAGATGGAGAGAGAGCGCTGCACGTCTAACATGGGACGGCCACGACATACTCTCGATTTTTCTCGCACTATACATACCTCTTGTTCTAATAAGAGAGAGACGGATAGTGCGAGAAAAATCGCAAGAGCTTGCGCGCCGTCTCATGATAGCCGTGCAGGACGTTGTGTGTGAGGGCCAAACTGTTAGCCCGCAGATTTGCGGGATGACAGAAAGGGAAATATCATTCATTTTGCTTGTCATACTTAGTTCCACTTTTTTATTTTCCCCAACTAGTTTAGTATGAAATTGTGGCATATAAACCATTACCCGTCCAAATTAAGTAGGTTGTTTATGGTCATCAGCCATTTTAAGACCAGTACTTTAGCTGCATGGAGCCTTTCCGTCCCTCACTGTGGCATCACGCACAGCCTGTCCTGAGTATTATAGGTCCATGGCGCACATAGTTAACCAAGTAAAATTAAATTTAGTTTTTGAGTTCTAACATAGTTTTTATGTTCTATTGTTTCCAGTGATGCATACTCACAAAAATGAAGACTGTTATCTTGAATAAATGAAATTGATTTGAATTATTAAGATCCCGTCGAATAGCTTAGTCATCACTTTTACGTCACACCGCCCATTAAGAGGCAATTAACGTCCGCTACTCGTGCGGAAAATTCCACTTTATGCCCAATAACCAATTTAGTAGATACTTACTTACTTACTTACCACGGCCGAAGGGAAACCTCATAACAAATGTATATACATAACACAGTTACCTGGGCATTTTCAATAATTTGTGCACCCAATTACCGTAAATTGTTAAATAAAAATTAACTCGGTGTCAGTTTTGTATTATATTTGTTTAACCTGCCCTAAGTGAGTAATGTACTATTATATAAGGTGCGTACAAATTAGATGCCAATACCAGATCAGTGCTGATATTTAGTACTTGTTCTTAGAAGTAGACTTCAGTATAAGTAAAACGAAGTAAAAGTTTGTTAGTTTTGGAAGCAAATTAGGATAACAAATAGTTGTTTTCCTAAATCCTTGCATGGGCCACGAGTTAATTAGATTATTAGAATTCAATAATTAAGACATACCTATATATTCAATATCCTCTTTGATTAAGACCACTTTGATTATGTCATTGATGAGGATGACAAATAAGGACGCTCACTTGACAGAAAGTGATAACCACCTTTTCAGTTATATGCACAGGCTGTTTTTTTTCTTAATTCCTGTTTAAAACAAATTATTCCTTTGTATTATTATACATATAAGTAAACATCTCTTTTAAAAAGTGTGGGCATCTAATTTGGAAGCACTTAGTATATAACCCCGTGTGGTGTCGGGTTAGAACCCCGTGGGGTGTCAGGTTAGAATTTCACCACCCCCTTTCTTCCCGTGGGTGTCGTAAAAGTCGACTAAGGGACCTAAAAGTGGCGCTGGAACATACGTTTCATGTGCTCTGCCTACCCATTTTGGGAATAAAGGCATGAATGTATGTATGTACGTATGTCTGTAGTATATACATCAGCCTATGTACGTCCCACTGCTGGCCACAGGCTTCGTCTCATGGATGAGAGGGAACGGGCAATTGTCCCCACGCTGGCCCAGTGCGGGTTGGGGATGGTATCATCTTTATCCCCTACTCATCTTAGTGTTATGGCAGTTTCACCCTTAGGAGCCCAGGTTGAGCTACACTTTTCATGGTCTACTATTCGATAGGTACTAATAAAAAGAAACAGAGACTATACGCATTTGTAAACAAAAATAAATTCATAAATTTCATCGATAAGGTGAAAGAAAACACAAAATAGGCGGAACGATAATTTATTGCAAACATCAAATCAGTATGTATTCCTTTAAGTTGTTGAAGTCGTAATTTCTTCAGAAGTACTTGGTGTAGGTGAAAGGCACGGAGGCAGGGTACAGTCCTGGATATGCCGCCGGGCCAGGGTTGTAGTGGTTGTAGAGCACGGGCGCCCCGGGGAGGTAGGGCGACGGGTAGCCCAGGGGGGCGCTGTAGACTAGCGGGGGTACCGGGGCCGGCGCAGGCGCCGCGAAGGCCGTGGTCAGCAGCATGAAGAAGAACATCAGCTGAAAGGAACGTAAGTCATCAAGATCATTTTTAACCCCCGACGCAAAAAGAGGGGTTTATAAGTTTAACGTGTCTGTGTATCTGTCTGTGGTGGCGTAGCTCCCTAACGGATGTACCGATTTGAATGCGGTTTGTTTTGTGTAGCTTACAGATTTACAAATATATCAATATAAAAAGCGGCCAAGTGCGTGTCGGGCCACGCGCAGGGTAGGGTTCCGTAGTTGCCCGTCTGTCACAGAATGCGGACTTAAAAGGGGCTATTGGGGTTTTTATTATAGCTTACCCTCGTAAATAATCGTGAATATGATTATTTTTATAACACACCAATGTATAAGGTCGATTAAGTGCATTTATTACCAGTTAACTAGTTATGTCTACTACTCGTTAACTAGTTATGTCTACTTTACTGTGATAGTTTTCCTTTTAAATTCATTATATGTACTACTGTCACGATTTTTTTCACGTCCCCAGTAGTAGCCATTTAGCCGGAAAACGCATAACTGAGTTGAAAAATAGTTGTAGAAAACCCATAATATTTTTGAACAAGCTAACCAACGATACCCCACACTATAGGTTTAACGAGAAAAAAAATACATCACCAATTTACACGTAGGAGGTCCGTAAAAAATTTTTTTTTCATGATTTTATTCTGCTGTTTGTCGGCGTGATTGGTTTACATACCCACGCCGAATTGCAGTTTTCTACATGTAAGGGTTACTGAGCTAAGCCGAAGTCGGACAGACAGACAGACAGACAGACAGACGGACATGGCGAAACTATAGGAACCCTTATAGTTCTTGACTACGGAACCCTAAAAATGGTAACACAATAACACATTAAGACGGCGATGCGCTGCGCATTTTCTGGTAATACTTAAGGCCGGCCTCTAAACCACCACAAAAATACACCCGATCTTTGTATACCCATTGATTTATATTTGTATTCGAATGAACGTGAGTTGAGGGAATGAGTAACCATCTGCATTGCAACATGACGGGCCAAAGTTAATGAAAGGAACGACTCTGCGCTTTTTAACGTAGTATTAGGAGACGCTCACGAGCGAAATCAGCAGGACTGCCTAACAAGGTCACAGAAAATCTAGTATGGAATGACCTTTATTTAACTCGCCGCCGTCCTTCCGACACGTGTCCACACGGGCCAAATCACCCCGCATGCAGTCCGGCCGAAATCGGCCCGTGTAGCGTCTCCTTATCGCGTCTTTCGCATACGATGGAGACTGCGTCAAAGCCGCAAATTAGGGGTGTTTCAGTACTTTTTATAATTTACGTAACAATTGACGCTGCTTTATCGTATGCTTAAAGTTTACATAAGTCTGAAAATCTTACGGCTGACGGCTTGCCATAAACAAGGCCCGCGCGGGCCCGCGTTCGAATCGCGTTCGATGAGTGTTTGAAGTGTAGTTTCAATCTTTCAATGCTTTACAAATTAAGTGTGAGTCTGACTCGCGCACCGTACAAAATTTCATGAATTTCCAAGCATGCTATTGGAACCCACAGGTGCAGCATTAAGTTTAGTATCGCTCTCGCAAAGTAATTTTCACTCCCTTTTTACCCCATTACGGGAGGATTTCTGGGATATTACTATACGAGTGGTAAAAGACATTTCACACGTGTTGTAAACGACGTTTTTTAATACAATTGCGAAAAAAACTTTACGAAATTTACAACTTCACTTCCATATCAGTGCGAGTGAAGCGCGCAGCTTCAATATTTCAACCAGTCACAGAGCAGTATACAGTAGTATTCTTGGGGCGCGTGACCATCTAGATTTTTTTCAACCAATCACAGAGCAGAATTCTAGTGGCGCGCGGCCAACTAGATTTGCTTAAACCAATCAAATCACACACAAGCTCAATAAAAAGTAAAAAGCACTAGTTCGAGAAATTGAGCTTCTCGTACGCTACGCAGCCACAAAAAGTACCACTTTTTGAGCAACAGTATTAAAAATAATAATATAGGTAGCGTAATATAGCGGAAGTTAAATGCAGGTCAACTGTATTTGTAGATCTATCCGTAGATCATTGACATAAGTTTTCCGTTCTTGTATATCAAGATATATATACTTATTTACCTACGAACTCATGCAAAGGGCATTGGGGCTTATTATTATACCTAACGATTTTTGTAAAGTATAAGGTAACTGTCCTAATGCCCAACACTGCCCTAATATTTAGTAGCCCCCTTCAATCTTGAAACAAAGACATTGTAAAATAGCCGTGACAAGTGTAGGTATTTTCAACTATTGGAAATAGGGTGTCGAGTATTGGAAGGGTTACCTTACGTGAAACTTGTTAAGTCTACAGAATAGTTGTATGTATAAAAACAATAATGATGTTAGTCTTACCAGCTTGTACATGTTGCAAGTAGTTCGGGTGTTCAAGGATGAATGATACCCTTCGTAGGGCAGCCGCGGTTTTTATACCCTGCCGTGTACTATGCAAGAATGCAAATAGCAGATGCAATGACCTATGCAAGCGGCTCTAAAAACTGGATCCAGGCGAAACCGGGACTAAAAAAGTACATTTTATTAAGTTCCTAAAGGTTACTGGCAGTTAATAGTAAACGGGTTTCTTTGTTTATCTCCTTAGGTTTGTTTTGGTTTAGTTTACTACTTATTTCTATAAAGGAAGGGCATTAGGATTGGCCCAATTTTAATTTTTCTGGGTATTTGGCTGGTAACACATGGTTGTAGTTTCACCGCTTTTCATACTTTTTAGGCAAAGCAATGCTTTAATTGGACTTTTTCGCCAAACCCAAGAGTAATCGGACTCTCAACATCGATCTATTTATAGTCTTGACAGAACCTGAAGCATTCTAACTAAAAAACGTATCTATCACAAATATGATGAATCGGGAGTTCAATAAACCCTGCAGGTAAATTATTTGCTATCAATACGAGTAAAATGGTCTGTTCTATTTTTGACGTTTACTACCTACATGCATTCATTCCAAAAGAGGGTACGCAGAGAACATGGAACTTATGTTCCAGTGCCACTTTTAGCATAAATGTGGGTATAAAAGATCGACAAAATGTGATATCGCAGTGATAGGTTGCTAGCCCATCGCCCACAACAAACTTCAACCCTGCTCCCTTAGTCGAGTTTTAGTTTTAGTCCACGGGAAGAAAGGGCTGGTGAAATTCTAACCCACACGGGACGTTTACTATTTCTTATTTACTAAGATGTCCAGCGAACTTTACTTGCCTTTTTGTCTATTAACTATACTTCCATAAATCCATACTAATATTAACAGGTAATGTTAGTTACTATGCGAGTTTCAATGTTACAGACAATCTTTGTTGAAGTTTGTTTTATTTAAAAAGGCGAAAATACATTTAACGTGGGAGTTTTTTTAGAATTTCTTTTGTCAGTAAATATGAAGATAAGAAAGAGATGTCACAAAACTGACCGAAGTGTGGCACATGAATTGAAGTAGCCACTGTTTGTTAGATTATACCTACATATATACGTAATTACTCACATTTGGTTTTAAGTAAATCAACTTTGACTTTGACGACCGCATTAGCCTAGTTGGTAGTGACCCTGCCTACAAAGCAAGAGGTCCAAGGTTCGAATCCCGGTATGGGCATTAATTTGTGTGATGAGCACGAATATTTGTTCCTGAGTCATGGATGTTTTCTATGTATTTAAGTATTTATTTATCTATAAGTATGTTTACCCTTGAATTCAAAGCTTTGAGGGCAAATTTTGAAGGGTTACCCTGCTACACCCTTTGACCATTTTCATGAAGTATTAAGAGTACGTAGTACCTAAGAGGTAAATATTTTGATAGAGCCCACGCTTTAATTTTAAAGGTTACCTTTATTAAAGTAGGTCAATGCAGGGACTTGTTATAGAGCCCATTTGGTTTTAAGAATGACGTGATTTATGGCTTTAATCATCATTTATCCATATGGTTTACGACAACTGCTTTGTTTACTTCAGATGTCTTAAATATAACTCCATCGATACGATGTCGACGTAGAACTAAAAAACTGACCCTGAGATTACTGGTACAATTATTTGTATCAATTATCTTTCTGATGCTGGTGTGCCCTTGTCCTACCGTGGCCTTGAAATGCACAGGCTAAGTTCATGTACGAGCAGGCGCCTTATTCTGATTTCCGCGCAAAACCTTCATTCATTTCATACAAACGACTCTAATGTTAAGGGGACTCCATAGATTTTATTTTGAGCATGCACCCATAGTTTCGCCAGATTCGAAGTCGATCAGAAGGACTGTATTGGGTATGCCATATTCTATTGGGTTAGATATCCGGCTGATAATAAATGTTACCTTTCAATGGTAGAGTTTTAAAAATGAATATGATTCATCAATTAGCCATGTGTACAAAATACGAAGCGCAATTAATCTATAAGACGAGTTTTGTCATAATAATTATTTGGTGCGTGTCCGGTAGGTACCGTAAAACGGGGTGAGTAGGGATCGCGAGGCGAGTTGGGTTATGAATGAAGAGAGAAGGGATGGATGGAGGGGGTGAGATGGGATTTTAAGGCTTCTGCTACCTAAATTATCTATTCCATTTTAAAATGGAGCTATGGTAATATTCATAATAAAAAAAATCGATCCAACAATCTTCCAAAATCACCTTTGTATGAAATTCCATCTACGGGGTGAGGTGGGATTTCGTGATTATTGTTAAAGTAATGAAATGGAAGTACCCAAAATCATAACAAAAACTAAAATACAAACGTCCAGAACAAATATATACAACATTCAGTTTGCATATGTAAAAATAAAATGTTATCGAGGTTTGAATGTCAGTTTTGACCCTACGCACCCCGTTTAACGGTACGTCGTTACTTGTCGGTACATGTCGCGATTATTTTGCATTAGTACCAACTTCATATGCAGAAGGAGTATCTCGCTACAGGGGTATGATATGATATACGACCATCATGAGGCATGTCGGTGAAGCAATCACCTTAAAGATATTTTTTTTTTCGCTGATTTGGTTCTCTCTTCCGCCTTCGTCCTACTTCTACTTCCACGATAGTATTTCGTGGCCTAAAAGGTGGTTTAAGGCGGGCATCTCTTTTTTTATCAGTCCGATATTTTATTTTCTCAGTACCGCTAACACGATGCACACCTAACGAGTAGTATTACCTACTATCATAATCAAGGGCAACAAATTTCGGTAAACGCATTTTGCTTTTGAGCAATAGAAGGTTCTTTAAACTGCTCTTCCGAGTTGAGGATTAAATAGAAATTACATACTGATCTGCACAAAAGCAAATATATATTCATGCCGCCTCGTCTCGCTCATGGAAAACTTACATTCATAGCTAGAATAAGTCCAATGCAATAGTTATTTGTCGTGCCCTTTCTTTGCCCTAGACAATTAGCAACATAAATGCGGGCAGTAAGTAAGTAAACTTTTTTCGGGTAAACGTGAAATATTTTGCACCCATATCTCTGCTGACAACTTGCCATATGCGACCATGACCGGTGCTACCCGTGTCGGAACGTCAGAAATAAAGGTTAATAATCACCGCGTTGCACTTGTGTAAAATAATAATATAAATATGTGTAAAGTACTTACCTACAACACGTGACATTTTAAAATGATATAGAATAAGGATGGAGCAAGTACACTACTGCATAAATTATAATCGACGGATGTAAATTACAGATTGATACAATAAATTGTCGTTACAAAGTATTATGTATGTGTATTCTGTTATTTAGACTATTCAATTCATGTAGGTAACGTATCTACTCAATTATTTATTGCTTGAGAGGGAATACTTACTTAACTAAGGATTATGTAGGAAATACATATTTAATAGAGTTTATAAGAATACCTAATTGCAAAAGTGTTTTAATTATTCAATAGTTAACATGTTCCATGTTCTTAATATGTAGGTAAGTAGGTACAAACTAATTCTCCAATATCTATACATACAACCTTTCAAAAATATCAAAGTACGCATGTTTCTTATCATGTAACAATAAAGTCTATATATATATATATATATATATATATATATATATATATATATATATATATATATATATATATATATATTGGAAGGTCGTCTCTGGGGATATTGGAGAACTTGACTGTACATACCTATCCATAACGAAATTAACGACAGACTTATTGGTTATACCATAACCCTAACCTAACCTATTACTTATTCTGTGGTGCTGGTTGGCTCTTTTTAATCAAAAAATCCGAAGAATTACGATGACTAAAAATAGGTACAAATTTTAAATCTGATAATGGTACAAATTTTAAATCTGGAAGTAAAGAAGGTTACGGAATACATAATAAGGTTTACAGAATGTAGCGCTCTCTCAGAATCGTAAGTTTGTTTTTCCTGAGCCTGTCTTATACAAGTCAGCTCCTAGAATACATGGGAAAACGACTTTGTGTTGCTGGGATTAATGGTGAGAATAGAGCGTTAAGGGTCATAAAATGGGCAAGTGTAAGACGGGGTAGTACTGCCTCGCATAGAATAGTAGGTATAATAGTATTACATACTTAGTAGTAGTTTAATGATTGAATGGCTAGTGGGCCGGCTGGGCCAACGCAGACAAATATATTAATGGTAATCGTTAAAATCTACCCACTCTGCCTCAAATAGGTTTATGATTTGGTCGGTGGCCTAAACATGGTAAACAGGAAAGTGTAAAGGAAAAAGTGTGTTCCTTTATCTCTCTCACTGTCTCTGTCCCTCAGTACGTCTAGCACATCTTGATGCCATGTCGCGTCGCGCGTGACTAAGTGACTCCTGCCTCTTTCGGACTATGTTTTTTAGAAAGAGGAGTGTATAGTTTCGGTATTACTTCGTTTGCTCGAATTGCATTTGCCCAAATGTTCTTCATAAAATTTTACGCCATAATAATCGTTAGTCCTAATAATTCTTATTCCTAACGATTATAAGTCATAACCACTCGAGGTCATAATGACAATAATCATAAATTTCTCAAATCATAACATTGATTTTCATAATTTTTTTCATCATAACACTCACTTGTCCGTTTTGTTTAAATTCATAATGACACTAGTCAAACATTTTTTAATCCTAAATTTGTTTTTCATAATATTTCTCATCATAAATGTTACTTGGCGTTAACGAAGAAAATTTAAGGCCGTGTCGGACAGCAGGGAACGTGGCCCACAAAAGGTCTCGCCGGAAGACCAGCGCTGGCTTGTAAGCCAGCATTATGCTGAGGCGAGACCAATTCGTGACAAGCATTTTTAAGTTTGTAGTTTTATGTTTAAGTTTTTGTGTACCTACACCTTTTGTTTTGTCACGAATAAATTATTTTTCTTTCTTTCTTTTCTTTCTAAATAAACGTGTGGTTTTTTATCGCAAGCTACAAGACGAGGTCACAAGACGACTAAGCAAGCCGCCTGTCTGTGCGGACGTAGCCTATGGCAGGTCCGTGTAGGTACGACGACGAGCGAAGCGAGGAGGAGTGTTAGTTGTACCGCGACCCTACGTGCGCCAGCCGAGCGAGCGAAGCGAACGTGCCGCGGCAGCAGCCGGCGAAGCGCCAGAACCTTTTTTTTAAATTACTTTGCGAAAGCGTTTATTTATTAGGAAAAACAAAATTAGGAGTTGAAGTATGTTCTTAGTTATTATATTAGGACTAACAATATTATGATGCATGTCCGTTATTAAGAAAATTGTTATGATTAACAAAATTATGACTTCAAGCAAGTTCTTAGTATCGAAATAAGGAAGAAAAATTTTAGGACAACTGTTCATTATGACTTCCAATGATAGTTACAGAAATTTATAAACAAAAAAGTTAGGACGAAAAAAATTAGGACTAGCGATGATTATGACTACAATACGTTAGTACAAAAAAATAGGATCACGAATTTTATGGAAGCCAAAATGGACCCTCAAATTTCATTTGCCATCATATTCACAGGCCATAATTTCATGTGACATACTATCATTTGCCAGAAACTTTATAATCCATTATATTCATATGCAATAAAATCATTTGCCATATCTTTCATATAGCCATACTATATGTAAAAATAACAAATTACTGTTTGAAAAATAGCTATCAAAACCCGAATCAGCGCACCTTACTTCCACGTGGCCTTATCTGTCCTACCCCTAGTGCATAATAAAAGCCCGCGGAGACATAAGCACGTGAAGGAGGGCCTAAGTTGAACGGTGACCTCCCGATCGGAGCGTAGGTCGAGTGCGCACGTGAAACGAAGGGCCAAAAAAGTGATTTTCCGGCGGGAGCCCGGGCGGAGGGCGGGAGTCCTCTAAGTAAAAACATGTATGTTTAACATTACGACTAGTATCCGGATAAATAGCGTATACCCGGTAGTCAAGAAAAAAAATATTTGTCTACCCGGTTGAAACGAGTGGTTATAATATGTCCTCTTGAGAAGAATGGGTATTTTAGCTCACCTTATTCCGATCACTGTAATAATTATGACACTGACAATAGAGTCGTGTACAAAAATTTATGTACGTATATATTAATATACTTACATAAATTTTTGTACACGACTCTATTGGTATTAACCAGGTATTAACCTGGTAACTGTACATGTTTGGAAAAGGAGTGCGTAACGATCGATATAAAAACGTTTGATATATTTTCACTGGAAATAACGATTAAAGGATACAATGCACTTTTGATATAACAACATTTGATATCTTCTCATGTAATACAATTATCAACAGATATAATGAAATTGTAATATAACAACTATTTGGTACTGAATAATTTATGATAATGATACTTACCAATCATATTCAGCCAAAAGACGTCCATTGATGAACATAGGCCTAGTTATATTATAATGCTCTAATATATATATAAAATTACATCTACTTACTTTTTTAGTTACTTACACCTGTTTTAAAATCTTTAGTACTTAGTATAATTTTGCATCTAACATTCTGATAACCTAAGGAAGAGCGGTGTCTCCCAACACAGGCAACATTTTGCTTACCGGACGGCACCATCCCCTAGATTATAAACACGTGTTGTATTTAACAAAATAAATTATTTTGAATTTTTTGAATTTTGAAATTTTTTGATTCATCTAACAGTCATAACTTATAACGTACATGGGATATACCTTTGTTCGATATAAAACTCAGTTGGTCAAATTCAAATTCAAATTCAAATTCAAATTATTTATTCTGCAAATAGGCCACAAGGGCACTTTTACATGTCAAACGGTAATTTACAATAAAAATAATAATCTTACAATAAAAGAATAATAATCTTACACAATAATAATTTAAAATTTGCACATTAAGGACTGATATAACAACACACTAAATGTCACAAAGTTAATGAAAACAAAACAAAATATGACCATTACATTCGATTAGGATAAGGTCTGTGCATTAACAGAAAGTTAATGATATTAATTCAGTATTCCAGAGATGTATAAGGTCTCTGAGCGTCCAAGGTAGGTATAATATACTATTGGCATAATCTGGAATATTTACTACTATTATTTCTTACCTCGTTGGTGTAGGTACGTCGACGAGTAACCACTGCCACAAAACAGTATAATAGGCACTTTTAATTGTCACAATGGTATTATTTGTAGATTAGGTTAGGTTTAGCTTGTGTCCCTTAAAGCGGAAATAGGCACCCCGCGGAGCGGGGTGACGTCGACACGCTGGCGATCAGGTTAGATTTAGGTTAAGTTGAAATAATTAACGTGTGTGAAAAATTATATCATACAAAACATTATACCACTAATACTTATATCCAATATACATTTAATCCATTAAATTTTATTTTAAAAATGTATTATACGATTTGAACATTATACGCCATGAAATTATTCTGATTGTTGTAATACCAAAAGTTTATTATGGCCCTTGAGTGATTATATCCAATGAAATTATATTAAATATTGTTATATCCAATGAAAATATATCAAAAGTGTTATACCAATCATTACACACCCTAGGAAAAGATTATTATTTTTTAGAAGAAAGAAGATTATTTAGAAGAAAGTGATTTTTTCTAAGGAAAATTAAACAGTACAATGAAAGTGTAGTCGATTTATTCATTTACACTTAATGCTGTGACAGTATATTGTCAAACTAATAACAGCTATTGTTTTATTTAAGAAGTCACATTTGTATGCCGCGTTAAGCGTCGTTTTGAATTTAAATATCTATGGTCATCATAACATTATGACGCGTAGGTATTATGAGATAACATCAGCTGCGCAAATCACAACTTGCCTCGGCTCGCCTCACCGCACGTTCTTTTATAAATTGTACCCGAGATTTGTAACAGTAGCGTAACTGAAAGTCAACACTAAATAAACTGGTTGGGTAAGGTGAGCTTTGAACGGCTACTGGGTAATAGTAATAAACAACGCTGAGTCAATGTTACGTTACGTTACACAATTGTTTACTGGTTTTTTTCGATGTGAGATGATTTAAATACCTGTTTCACCAAATTGTCAAGGTCCTTAATTTATAAGCAGGAGTGTAAAATGTAAAATGTGCTATGGATACGGCAAAAGTCCGCAGAAAAATGATTAATATTCGTACACTCAAATTATTCAGTACATTCATACAGTACAGAGAACTCGGGTACATTTTGCAGATTCTTTTAAATTACCTGCGATAAAACCAGTCAGCGTAAGAATAGGGAAGACTGTAGGCTGAGCTGTATAGAGGCGCAGCCCCAGGGTTGACTAGAGATGCGTAATCTTTTACGCTGTAAGAAGACCCGTAAGAGTAAGCGGAGACGGAGGAATATGGAACAGTGGCGGGGACCGTTGCTGGAACTGGTCCGGGTTGGACCAACGCCGCTGATGTGTACGGTGACGCATATGGTGTCACGAACGGCGAGGCCAGGTATGGTGACGTGAAGACTAGTGGATCGGATGCTGCTGCCCCTAACACTGCTAATAGCTGCAAAAACACAATGTTCGTTTATCTTTCAAATTAAACGGTAACTTAATAGAGGTATTACTCACTTGTAAAACATTCACTTTTATGAATGAATATGTTGTATCTTGTCCCTAATAAAAATCAAGGGACCATACACAAATTGAACTAACTAGCCTTATGGTAAACACAATTTAACAGATATAACTATTGAAATAGATAAAAAACACACAAGACTTGGAAACAAATATGCACATGCTCATCTCACATAGTTTTGCCTTAGATACTGGGATTTGAACCCAAGACCGTCAGCTCCACAGGCTGGGTGACTACCCACTAGGTTAAGCCTATCTGGTGGGAATTTCGTTACTAATATTGTGATATCTGAGATTAGACATGAGATAGCTCACTGGAAAATAATTTATCTGTCAGAATTGTCTAATTTTAAATATAATATTATTTATTACAGTAGGTCGATCACGTATCACATTATACGTACGTTAGGTAAATCCAAATGTCAATTTTTATATGGAAAAATGACAGTTGGATCATACCTTTTTTACCTTTAAGCCCGAATTACCCCTCAGGACCCATTTATTCCAAGAAACATTAAAACAACATTCTCCTTAAAGCTATTTTAAGAACATGCTCTTGAATATAAAAGGTGTTTAAAATAACTTACTATCAAAATCCTCGCCATGTTTGTCTTCCTAATATTATGCCGGACGTTATGAACCACTAACGGGCAGCTGTAACACAGCTGTATTTCAAATGCAGTAAAATCCATGAAGATGTCCTTACTTATATACATATTTGGGTCCGGTTGTAACAGAAGAGGAACGAATGGTTATCACTGTGAAAGAATCGATGCTTTGAAAACTAAACTATTACCAAGGCCTCCTCGCATGGCCCGGCCGAAAACAAAAGAATGTATAATCACAGCAGACATAAACGAGCTGTGTGGTCAAAACTTCATGTGTCTATGATGACCTTGTTGTCATTTCGAGTAACAAGATTTTTAAGTGTATTCTTAAACATTAGCAATAATGTTAGTATGCACAACCACGTCTTATATTTAATGTGAAAATTAAACGAACCTTAAAACAGAACACGTTTATTGTAAATCGATGTGTCTAGTACAGGACATTTTGAGTTATTTAGCGTTTCAGGTAGTAAGAGTAAGGGCTGGCGGCGTAGGCGACGGGGGAAGCGGCGTAGGGTGAGTAAGCGCCGACGACGGGGGAGCCGTAGCCGTAACCGCCGTAAGCGACAGGCGAGGAGTACGCTAGAGGAGACCCGTAGGAGTAGGCGACGGGGGTGGCATACGATACCCAGGGTTTAGCGGTGGTGAAGGCCACGAGGGCGGCAAGGACAACGAACACCTGCAAACAAAACACGATACATTCGTTATTATTTTTCATGATTTGGGTCTAAAAAAATAAATAATAAAAAATAGACGATATATAATATTCTACGTCTGGATGACGTAACTGGTCACCGAAGAGCTGGCGGCTTTCTCGCGCAACGCATTGCATTTCAGCGAGAAAATGCCGCCGGCATCCTCGGTACAAATGGACCGAATTAAAACTTAGTTAAATCTAAAAAAGGCCCTTGAGGCATTGTACCTAGGATGCTGGCGGCATTTCATCGCTGAATTGCAATGCCGATGCGCTGCGCGAGAAAGCCGCCAGCGGTGTACTGCCTTTTTGCCGAAATATGTTTCGTCAAATTTCATTTGCAACCAACTTTTTGCTGAAGTTTTATTTGGCAAACCAATCCTTGGCATAATTTTATTTTGTATATTTTTTATTTCGCTACATTTTGATATTGCAATAATTTACTACGTCAAATACGTGGTAAATAATTGTGTGGCAAATAATTTGCTAAGGCAAATAACATATTGTCAAATTTTGTGTGGTAAATGATTGTGTAGCAAATGATTTGCTAGGGCAAATAACATATTGTCAATTAATTAAGAAGCAAATGATTTCATAATTTTTTTGATTCTTTTCATAATTCCGCAGCCACGTAAGATCTAAATCTTGCCTATTATCTATTTTCCCTAATATCATTTTACCGTCATAAAATATCATAATACCAACTAGAGTGCTGCACGAGTTCTTAAAAAGCCTAAAAAAGGGGGCAAGGGGGTTGAAGCCCCCGCAGTAAACAAAACCAATCGCATTTGTATTTTTGTTAGGTTAGGTTATGGTTATCTTGTGTCCCTTAGAGCGGAAATAGGCACAGAGTACAGGGTGACATCGACACGCTGGCGGTTAGGTTAGGTTTAGGTTTGGTTTAAATATTTGCCGTGCGTTTGCATACTCGCACGCCTACGCAAACAAAATGCCAAACCAATGCATTGCTTAGTTTGGGAATAGGTCGATTTGTGTAAGATTGTCCGCAATTATTACTATTATTATATTAATATTTATACATTAATATTATGCAAAAACTGTACCCTATTCATTTAGCTTAATGGTGCACCACCCTAACTGCTTAATTCAATAAAATCATACTGCACTTTGAACTAACTACCTAACTGGGTTAGATTTCATAATGCTATTCAATATGTTGCTAAATCAAGGTATGCCAATCAATACATTTTTGACGAAACCATAATTGATATCTTGAAAAAATCCCAGCTACTAATTTATCTAACAATAATTTATCAAATCATTAGTTGGGAAATGATATCAGTGCCAAACGTTGAGTTGGGAAACAAAAATTTGACCAAATAAAAATCTGGGAAACGTAGTTTCGGGAGTTAAGGCGCCGTAGGTTCAGCGAAGTTAAGCGGACAGTGTTTTTGAAACAATATAATGCGCCTGTTTATAATAATATGGTTTTAAAAAAATGCGAATAGTAATCTTGAGGCTTTTCTGGAGGGAAATCAGTGTTTAGAAACATGATTAAGCATTTTTCGCTCGATAGAAAAAAATCACGAACATAGGTCTAAAAGGGTCTAAAATACACTTAAAATATTTGTTACAAATTACTAACAAAAGCTAAACATATTAAAATGGCTTCTAAAAATCGGCAATATCATGTTTGAGGGAAATCAGTGTTTACTTTTTTATTTATTTTAACGGCCAAAAAATTAAAATTAAAAAACATGATTTCCGCGCTTCCAAGCACGCACTTCCATCTCGCTCACGCTTATGCTCAGTGAGAGGGAGAGAAGACCATGAACCTACGGCGCCTTAAGAATTTGCTAAATAATTTTCGACGAAACATTAGTAAACCGGCGCCAACTCTTCGGTCACCAGATGTTTCGCGATTTCCGCAAATATCTTTTACGCACTGAGCCCACATGGACCGAGGGTCTCGACGCCAAATGGTACAAAGTTGTACTCTCTGCCGAGACTTCTATATTTCATACGTTTTTTTTATATTTCATGCGGAATTTTCCGCCGCTGCACCCGCGTTAGAAGTACTTAGTCCGTTGGAGGTGGGATGATGCCAGTATGTCCACACAGGTAGCGTCCCACACAAGCATCCGTCCCAAACTCCACGGAACCAAAGACACACAGTCAGGTTTTTTGCCATCATCTCTAACAACGCCTGGCGGCTCAAGAAGAGTAGGCACATTGATGGTGGCAAAAGACCGGCGGATTATGTCATTAAGTGCCGCATGTCTTGAAAATATACTATATACATACTTGTATAAGATGTGCAAAATCTCTTCAAATTTTCAAAAATCTGTTGAAACAATATTACTTGTCGCTGCCTTAAGTTGCCTTGTTGTCCTGTAATATATTTATATAATTGTGTTATGGTTTGTATGTATGTATCTATGTATTTATACAATATATATTTATGATTTTATGATTTCTGAAATTGTCATATAATGAGATGTATGCGATAGTAAGTTTTTTTTTTGATTTATTCCTGCACTACCGGTTTAAAACTCTTCTTCTACCCAAAGGTTGTCTGGAAGAGATCGCTCTAAAGCGATAAGACCGCCTGTTGTTACCTCTATTTAACATTATGTACTCTTGTAACATGTTTTTCTTATGTTGTGGTGCAATAAAGAATATATTATTATTATTATTATATACTCGTATATAGCATATAGAAAGCCATAATTTAGAATGGTTAACCCGTGAGTGCTCGCACCCCGTTTTAGTACGAGGACGCTCGCACCTGGGTCGAAAAGACCTAGATTTTGAATAGTGATAAAAAAAAAAATTGTGTTGATTGGAATATTTAAAAAAAAGAATGACACAATGACTATTAATAAATATATTTTTTATTTGATTTTATATATATCTAAACAAATTAAAAACTTACGTATTTTTACTAATATCTCACAGTTTTCTAATGTTTTGGTTATAGGATCTACAAAGGAAAACATACCAAAATAGAGTTCTCGTTATTAAAAACACTAAATTATCTTCCTAAAAAACTTATAATATAGAAACTTTCATATCACTTTATGTTACTTATATGAGCTCAAACATTTGAGAAAAAAAATGAGAGAAAAAATCACATATCATTTGGAAATGTTAATTTGTTTTGAACAATTTAGCAAAATTGAGCACGCTCACGGCAAATTGGCTTTCTGAATTGTTGGCATACCGTTTTAGTCTTTCTGTCCTTTTTGACACACATGTAGCACCTTCCACGTATCCCTAAAGCGGGGCGAAAAACAACGTAACACGAACAGTCGCACCTGGGTCATAAGGACCCATACTCACTTTAAGCCTCTTTCCTGGGCGAGTTCTAGCTCTAGCTCTTTCGAGAAGTCTAAGAGTTTTCGTGTACACGATCATTTAAGCGTTTTGGTGCCATTCTACATACAAACATACAACTATTACAAAAATCTAAAATTGAAAAATAACGTAACACGAACAGTCGCACCTGGGTCGTAAGGACCCATACTCACTTTAAGCCTCTTTCCTGCGCGAACCCCTGGCGGAGACTAGTCGCCGCGGGGAGGGGTAATAGCTAATAATGTAACTCGAAGCTACCTAGAGTGGCGGCACTAAATGAGGGTGGGTTTGGAAATTATTAGCAATTTCATTCTACTCAGGGTCTTTTCGACCCAGTGCGAGCACTCCCGGGTTAAGGGCAATAATCTGTCTCGCTCATATGAAAAAAAAATTACTTACTTTGAAAACCTTTAAATAATATATCCACTGAATGTTTACTTACCAACTTGTACATGGTTGAAGCAAAAAGTTGCGAATTCACTCGAAAAGCACAAAAACGAATGATGCCACTTCTAACATGATCTGCTGTTTTATATGAGATCTCAAAACCCGTACCTGTTTGAAAACAAATCGTAAAATATACCTTTTGCTCCATATCAAAGATCGAATTTGAGTTAGTGTAAGACAACGACGATTTATTTTATGTCATACATTCAATTCAAGGCCGATTTGGCGAACTGGATCAATTACGTATCTACTCCTCATGATCGGGCAAAAAATAGATATATTGAGGAAGTGATGTTGCTGAAATGTGGGAGGCTAGCATGATGATTTCCTTTTATTTACTCACCGTTTCAGAAACAATGCATTGAAGTGAAATAAGAGTACTACACTACATTACTGCGAGTTGAAGTCAATATCTTGTTTAAATATTAGTTGAATTAAGACTATAAGAAGAAAGTTCTAATCTATTTCAACCTTTAAAACGTTTATATCCAGCTCCCCGATAAAATACCAACACGAGGAAAAAATCCATCCAGGAGTGCATACACCACGTTCTATGATAAGTATATAATTTATCTTTCAATCACATTGGCATTGTGATATCAAACCCGGATAACTGCTTAGGATGTACAATGCTAGGCTGCTACTTTGCTCATATCGGTGAGCAAAGTACACAAATATGTAACCGTAATTAATATCTAAATTTAACGACCAATACCAAAGTAATTAAAATACAAGATATTTAATAGAAATCCGGGTTCGGCAGCTTTTTTCACTTTGTCGGTAAATTGTTGGTACCATGTTGTATAGTTACATTGTTTGCAGTTGTATATGTAGGTATATATTCTTCCATGTGAGTCAATAAGGACGAATTCCTTCACGTCTGTTATTTTTTATGTATTTCCGATTTTGTGTTTTTCTTGTATGAAAGATAGGTTACCTGGGTTTAGAAAACTCTAGAATTGATAGGGCGATCCATGGGCAACCGACGGAACTCACATAAAGATCACAAAAGAGAAATTCTTCAAATGTAAGTAGAAACTTCACCGATTTCTATGACATTTAATAGGTACAATTTATTTATTCAAAATATAAGTAAAAGATATGGTACAACAACAATAAAATTACAAAAATGACTACAACTAACTTAACCTATGGGGTTTACACTATATTTACATATATCCCCGAAATCAATACCACTCGGTAGAGTGCCCATAAGGCTGGCTGCATTGCCTCGCTGAATGGCAATGCCAATGCGTTGAGCGAAGAACGAGCCAGCCCTATGGTCACCAGTGGAGCGGATGAGCATTTTTGAAATTTGTTTAAATAATTTTAGTGCCTCCGGTCCCCATGGACCCAAGGTTTCCACGGCAATTGAATTAACATATGGTAATCAAAATGCACATACTTGGAACTGATGATGTAGCTACGCTAGCGCTAACTACGGAATACTTGAGATATCAACGGAATGCATTAAACATTATCAGCATAAAGTATCAATTCCATTGTTACACAGTGAATTTGTTTATTTTAAATAATAATAAATAAAATAATATATTTGATACTTAACAGTGGCTTTTCGGTGAAGTAAAACATCGGGAGGAAACCGGTCTAATCCAAAACCCAATAAGGACTAGTTTTCTCTCTATGTTGGAAGGTCAGATGTTTAGCGATGTGCCGTTCCCGGGAATATTCCTATACAAAGGAATATACGAGTATATTGATATTGTGTATACCTATTTATATATCTTGATATTTGTACCCATTTTTAACCAGTAAAAATTATCTTTTTAGTTTATATAATTTATGTTAATGAAAAAATCTCTGAAAAACTGTACGAATACAATTTTTCTTATAAATGTGTCTCTGTCGGATGGGCAATGGATCCAGGCGTCGTTGCCGGTTGCCGATACGTCACGGTGGTCTCGGTTTGCGGCGTGCGGGGGATGTGGGCTTGCCAGCCTTCCTACCGTCGGCGCACGGAGTTGGTGGTCTGGTCTCTAAAATTTTAAATTCTAATGGAGACTGGGCTACCATTCCGTTTGTGGAAGATGCAATGGCAAGGTGGACGGCTCGTTGCCCAACTGCATCGCTGCCCGAGGCTCCACATGTACAGCGGCTATGGGACGATGTGGATGCCAGGGATGCGCTTGCATGCCTCATGGGAGTAGCCACGGGGGTGGATTTGGTCAGGCTGAAGTCTGTGTCAAGAGTCGAGGCGGGAGCGTGGTTGCAGGCTTTGGCTGCTCCTTATTTGGGAACACTCCTGGACAGCGACTCATTGCGGGTGGCAGTGGCGCTCCGCCTGGGCTGCGATGTTTGTGTGCCTCATGAATGCATCTGCGGCTCCATGGTGGAAGCGAGTGGCCATCACGCGTTGAGTTGCGGTCGTTGTTCGGGTAGATTTCCGCGTCACCACGCTCTCAACGACATCCCCTGTGTTCTGGAGCCTCCGGGCCTTTGCCGCGCCTATGGCAAGAGGCCAGATGGCTTAACTTTGGTGCCGTGGCAGAGGGGAAACTGTTTGCTGTGGGACGCCACGTGCGTCAGTACTTTTGCCGCTTCGCATCTCAGCCGAACTGTGCGAACAGCCGCTGCCGCTGCAGATTTTGCAGCGGCCAGGAAGCATGATAAATATGCGGCCCTGGGCGGTTATTATTATTCTGCACCCCTTGCGTTCGTGACTACTGGGTGCTGGGGGTCGGAGGCTATTGCTTTTGTTAGGGAGGTGAGACGACGAATTACGGAGAGGGGGTCTGACGCCCGCGCGGGTTCGTTCCTGGTGCAAAGGTTGTCCATCGCTATTCAACGTGGTAACGCGGCCAGTGTGATGGGTACCTTTGCGCCAGGGACAACTCGTGGGGTACTTTTTGACTAGGCTTAAGCTAGTAAGCTTAAGTTATTATTACTTTGCTTGTTATTGTGTTTTTACGTGGATTAAACTATACAATTCACATATTAAATGGTTATTGAGATAAAAGGTCAGAATTAGTATAAATTGCACTTTTTGGAGAATGGCATTTTATTTGTCGGTGCACTATTAATTTTAATTACTTTTTATAAATAATTTTCCTAATTTATACTTCAATATTCCCCTGTTTCAAGAACAACAGAGCACCCGGGGAAGACGGAATAACAGCCGAACTTCTGAAGGCGGGTGGAAAACCGGTCCTTACGGCCCTTCAGAAGTTGTTCGGTTCCGTGTTACTGGAAGGGAGAACTCCAAAGGCATGGAACAGAGGTGTGGTGGTGCTGTTCTTCAAAAAGGGTGACAACACTCTGCTGAAGAAATACAGACCCATCTCACTTCTGAGCCATGTCTATATATAAGCTGTTTTCGAGGGTCATTACAAACCGTCTCGTACGCAGGCTAGATGACTTCCAGCCTCCCGAACAAGCCGGTTTCCGAAGAGGCTTTAGTACCGTAGACCACATCCACACGCTTCGTCAGGTTATACAGAAGACCGAGGAGTATAACCTGCCTATCTGCTTAGCGTTCGTGGACTACGAAAAAGCCTTCGATTCGATTGAAACCTGGGCTGTACTACAGTCTCTCCAGCGGTGCCAAGTTGACTATCGCTATATCGAAGTGCTGAAGTGTTTGTACGAGAGCGCCACTATGTCAGTCCGACTCCAGGACCGGAACTCGAAACCTATTCCGCTGCAGCGGGGAGTCAGGCAAGGAGATGTTATTTCTCCAAAACTGTTCACCGCTGCACTGGAGGACGTTTTCAAGACTCTGGACTGGAGAAGGCTAGGCATCAGCATCAACGGCGAGTACATCACTCACCTTCGGTTTGTTGACGATATAGTAGTCTTGGCTGAGACCATGGAGGACTTAAGTACGATGCTCGATGACCTCAGTAAAGCATCCGAGCGAGTCCGAGCGAGTTGGTCTAAGAATGAACATGGATAAGACGAAGATCATATCAAATGCCCATGTAGTACCAACTCCCATTACAATCGGACACTTTACGCTCGAAGTTGTAGACGATTATGTATACCTAGGACAGACGATCCAGTTAGGTAGGTCCAACTTCGAGAAAGAGGTCAATCGGCGAATCCGACTCGGCTGGGCAGCGTTCGGGAAGCTACGGCAAATCTTTTCGTCCAATATTCCGCAGTGTCTCAAGACGAAAGTCTTTGACCAGTGTGTGTTGCCAGTGATGACATATGGCACTGAAACGTGGTCGCTTACTATGGGCCTCATAAGAAGGCTCAAAGTCACCCAAAGGGCAATGGAGAGGGCCATGTTGGGAGTTTCTCTGCGTGACCGCATCAGAAATGAGGCTATCCGCAGCAGAACCAAGGTAACCGATATAGCCCTCCGGATCGCTAAACTTAAGTGGCAGTGGGCGGGGCACATAGCACGTTGAACCGATGGCCGTTGGGGCGGAAAGGTTCTCGAGTGGCGACCACGTACCGGAAGGCGCAGCGTGGGGAGGCCCCCGACAAGGTGGACTGATGACCTGGTAAAGGTTGCGGGAGTCCGCTGGATGCGGGTGGCGCGGGATCGGTCACTTTGGCACTCTTTGGGGGAGGCCTATGTCCAGCAGTGGACGTCTTTCGGCTGATATGATGATTCCCCTGTTTGGGGAATATTCCCCGGCATATCACTAGTCAGGTGGCAGTCACTTTCGTACCTAAAACTTTAGCTCGTTTGAGCACTACCGGGAAAAACACTAGGAGGACGATGAAGTGTTATTTTTTCATTCATCTTAAAGTATATTTATGACATAATTTATTACGTTCATACCAAACTTCATACGAATAAGTTACCGAAGACTGTTGAAAGCGGTAGCTTTAGGATCGGGATAGTGTTTGACTTATTTCTCAATTATTAATACACATTATGAAATATCATCCATATATATTAAGCATAATCACAGTTGAGCGTTTCGGTCGTATTTTTACACAATAATATAGTCTCCAAATTATGATAAATAAATTAAACTTAAACATTCGAGACTATTTAATTGCTTTGCTGTTAGACGTAGTACGCAGAGTAAGGAGAGTAACTGTAGGCAGAGTAGGCGAGCGGAGAGTAGGCGCTGTAGGCGGAGTAGGCGACGGGGGCGGTGTACGCCGCCGCCACGGGGGCCGTGTACGCCGCCGCCAGCGGCGCCGCGTAGCTCACCACCAGGGGCTTGGCGGCAGCGAAGGCCAGGAAGCAGGCGAAGATCAGCTGTTGATATTATTGATTAATTAATTTACATTTTATTCCATAGTCAATCATTAGACTAAACAGACACGCTATTAAGAATAAGAATAACTTTATTGAGGAGGACTGTAAGGAGGTCGTTTTGGTAATTATTTGTTTTGATATAGCTAGTTTTTAAGGAATAGCCAGTCTCCAAATTCGCCATTGTTAAATTGTTCCGCATTGTAATATCAACAACAAATGTCCATATTCGGAAGTCAGGATCCGTGAAAATTTGTCGATGACTAAGTCAAGACTGCTATATTGAGCGGTGGTTTGGAGTTGGGAACAAACATATTATAGCTAATACGTCTTATATCACTGTTTCTTTTCAATAATATTTAGAGCACGTCAACTTACAATCTTGTACATGTTGATTGTTTATTTAGACAATGCGTATCTAACACTGACGTTAATGTGCCATCCAGACTGTTTTATACGATTTTATGTTGACCCCCCATTCTTCTTGTCTTCGGTTTTAAAAGGACTTATGTGCTTTATAGTTTCTCATACAATACAACCTTATGGAATAGTGTGGTAGCATTGTGTTGGCAGCGAGCCGGCGCCCGCGCACGGACGGTCGCGATCGGGACCTCTACGCGACTTGAATAATTTTGATTGCACTATAGATTTTTCGTTTACAGGATGACTATTAGACAAGGTATTTGAAGTGGGTTACCTATGTTTTACCACAAAATGTTTGACAAATTATCACTTCCCAAATTTTTTTTTGAAGAATTTCATTTGCCAAATAATTGTTTGCCAAATATTTCATACGCAAACACTGTTTGGCATATTCATGTTTAGGCAATATCTCGTTTACCAACTGGTACTTTGACCAAACTTCATTCAGTCAAATATGTTGGTTGGCATAATATATATGTTTTAACCAAAACAAAAATAAGGCAAATGATTTGAATCGTCAATATTTAATTTACCATTTCTATTCCGTCGGTAAATCAGAAGAGGAACTCTTTCATGAAAAATCATTTGCATATTTATTTCAATGGTGTATAAGATACACAATAAATTAACAATTTTTTTTGGTATGTGGGTAGGGAGTATAGTTAAATGAATTTGTGTAGAGGTCGCATTTCTAACCTAACTGCCAGCGTGGCGACGTCAATCCGCTTCGCGGGGTGCCTATTTCCGCTCTAAGGGACACAAGCTAACGCTAACCTAACCTACAAAATAATACAATTGTTACGATTGTTCGTTTTTTTATTGCAAGGAGCTTCGCCCCCCGGGCCCCCCTTTTTTGCTGCTACCCTGACCTGATTTAACGCCCTTGCCTGCCGACCTACCTTATCGTGCATTTTTTTTCAAGGGACCGTGCCGTTCTATTTTGGTAAAATGTCATAACTCAAACAAATATGATTTGTGTCTATTTATAGTTTGCCATAACTTTAACTTGACTAAACATTTGTTGCCTAATGTTTTTTTTTGCCTTATTAAAACATTTGCTAAACGACCAAATGCCATAGTGTAATTTTTCGTAATAATATTTTGCTAAATGAAAATTTGACGTACATAATGAAAATATTCGTATTAAAATTGTGCCAAAGTTTGCATTGGCAAACAAAATGGTTGCTAAAATTTGTTTGGGAAATGAAATTTGGCCAAAATAAATTTGGTAAAACGGCAGTATTCCATTTGGGGTAGCTATGTATTCATTTTCAAGCATGTTTTGTTATTTCATTGAATTAAACGTTGGAATGCTAAACATTGAATGTGACACCAAAAATAACAACAGGCACATAAAACTTAACCTTAGATACAAACTAAGGTAAACAAAAGCCGGTTTTGTTGCTAATAAAGAGCGATCGATTCCAGACATCCTTGGGTGGCCGAGACAAAGAAAAATACTACCGTAATTGTCGCATTAGGAAGTTCAGTACTTACCTATTTATTTGCCGTTTTATTTTAAGTACCTATGGTGGGTTGGGTTGAACATTAAATCAACGTAACTAATCATTTGGTCTAATTATATACAAAACTGGTGAATTATTAAGTTAATGAAAACTGATCGACCACTCTATACATGACAAATTATATAAACTTCTTGCTGTCACTTAGTCTGGTAAGAAGTCTGGGAAGAGAATCTAACTCAAATAAGTTTCTGTCAAAATTTCATTTTTGGTACAAGATTTTATTTATTTTTTGTTACATACCGTCATTAACTACTCATTGAGACGATTCTTACGAGCCCAAACTCAACGGGATTACATCGATTAAATACTGAATTTCCATAGTCGATGATACCATAATATTGCGTTGTCATCGGAACTAAAGGTATATTCCAATGCTCAATAGGTTGAGATTAAGTGGATCAAAATTCAGTTCCAAGATTTGTCCCACACTAACAAACGAACAAGTCTAAATAATATGAGGTTCTAAAAAGAATCATCCTATGAAGTCATTCATTGGCAGAGTTACAATTCACCGTCCATCAAGGTCTCAATGGGCAGCCCAGAGTGTGTAGAACATTCTACTGTCGTTAGACGTGCCTTTAATTATTAACACATCCTTTATCCATGACACACACCTATTATTTATTGGTAGAGGTGCCTACATGCTTCATGGTGCTGGACGTTCAATGGTAACTATTAACCATTATAGCTACCTTGAACTTAGGGTGTCAATATCATTGGCCATATTAGACGTTATATGGGTAGAGATTAGTGAAACTTAGCAATGTCAACAGTTAGGTCGGACCCGAGAGGTACCGATGCAGCCAGTGACCAGCCTTTCTTACTCCGACCGCCAAAAATCTTGCGCGATCAGCCCCGTATCATGGTCAAAATCAAAATCAATTATTTATTCTGCAAATAGGCCACAAGGGCACTTTTACATGCCAAACGGTAATTTACAATAAAAAAATAAAAATCTTACAATAAAATAATGATAATCTTAAACAATCATAATTAAAAATTTGCAGTGTTCGCCACTGACTGACACCGTGCGATAGAACGAGACGACGCTCCTATTTTGTCACTAATCACCTGATAAGGTCGACCATGATACGGGGTCTGGGCTGTTATTCGCAACGCGTTAATGCAGCTCACCCCACCGGTCACACGCCACGAAACTAGACCTCTACTTACATTTAGTTACCTACTACGCATCGCGGTGTTGTAACATGGCAGAATTTTGATTGACAGTTCTTGTTTTAGATAGTGTACCTACTACAATTTCGGCGTTAAAGTCATTTAGCTGAAAAGATTCCTTGCTTAGATATAAATTCTAGGCACAACATTAATTCATAGTGCTGGCATTAATTAAGTAGTTAGCAAATATAAGGTAGGTGGACCATGGAAGGCCACTCTAACGAGTAAACACTTTTTATTCGTTTATTTACTGGATAAATTAAGGAAACAAATTATTAAGTAATATTTTGTTTTATTGCGCACCATATAATTGATTTTCTTTTTACCTAACTTTAACCACTATGTATTAAATTTAAGTTTTATAAAGCTCTTCCAAATGGCCTTGCAAGGAACACGGCTCTAAACAAGGCCAATATTATACATCAGTCGTTAAACTTAAAAATAGAGTGGTAACAATATAGTATTATTAAGTATCATATTAGCAACAAAGAACTTGCCAACGTGTTTTATAATAAAATTAAAAACTTTTATTTTTATCCAAAATGGCCTTCTTATGGGTCCGTTCTTTGTAAGGCCACAATGTTCCTAAGAACGCGTTCCTAAACGCTTAAAAGTAAAAATGTTTTAATATAAAACACTGTTTTAACTGTAACGGTACGTACTTATTTATAACTAAAAAGTAAATGTTCATATGTTCATGGTTTGTGAATGGTCCTTGTAAGGCCCATGTACCATAGCAAGGCCAACGGTCAAATTTTCGATTGGCCTTATAAGGAACCACCGGCCATCCTAGGAACACTGCCAATATTTAAACTTAAATCGAGTTAAAACCATGTTTTTATTCTTTAGAAACCATAAACATAACCTTATACAACAATATACAGTAAAAAATATGAGATAATAATAGGTTATTGACTAAAAACTAACGTTTTGCTAAGCGCGCGAATAACAACTGCAAAGTCGACGACCGAAGTCTACGAAACGTGAGCTCGCACTGCCACAATAATGGCGCGGTCGTCAAGCCGCCGCGTTTGTGGCCTTGAGTTTGATGGAGCTTAGTATTTAGTAAAAGGGATGTGATGTCTTTACATGTCGATAACTACGACTTTTTAATAGTTGGCCTTCAAAGGAGCGTGGCCTTTCATGGTCCACCTACCTTATTAAAAAGAATCGAAATGAGAGACGTTGAAATTTCAGGGAAATAAAGTAGTGTTTTTAAGGAATAACAAATTTTGAAACAATTAATTTTAATTTTTAATTGTATAAAAAGAAGAATAATAAATTAATTTAATAATAATGACATAATATCTGTATTCATAATCTAATGTTATTCCTTAAAAAATACAAAAGTGGTTGGTTGATATCTTCTGGGCTGGTAATTCCAATATCATGTCTTGAAGGGAGAGAGGTTAACTGGATTGCTGTTTAGAACTGAAATGGAGGCTCTGAGGAGATATTCATTTTAATCCGGTCTCAGCACCGAGTAATGGAGATTTTGTGAGCCTTTTCTGGTGGCAGTGCAAGTAGAGATGGTGTAATAGACTGTATTTTCAACATCGGCCAAATTTAAGTAGTTATTCTTCAAAATTTGCATTTGTTAAGCATTTATTACCAATAGGGAATTAGGATTTCAGTATTTACTTAATGATGGCATAAACACATAGGGACTAACATTTATTTCAGTAGGCACACGGAATTGTAAACCACTCACGAACAATAATTACACGACAGCTCTACTGATTGTAGCAATTCATTATACTTAAGGTGTATTAAGGATCTTTGTACCTGAAACCCTGTGATTTCGTATTCCGAATTGCTGTATGCCGTACGATCCAAATAAACCAGTTGTAAGGGAACTATTTTTAATTTCACTCCCAATTCTTGTAACCCATAACTGCAAATGAGCAAGTTTTCAATACACCATTTGTTTTTTTTTTCATATTTTGTTTTAATTTATTTTTAATTGTCACGGAGACTACTGAATTTCAGTCGAGCCAGTAGGGCTCCGTCTCAGTGTCAAGATGTGGGTGAGCATTGAGGTGAGCTTAAAACAAATTACAGAATAGGGGAGCTGGACCTGAACTGCGACTCAGAATCAATTTGTAAGTTGAATCGCAATAAATATCGGCTCAGTTCCTTTCAGATTTTAAGTTGTCTGAAAAATCTTTACCCGGGAAAGCAATTTTAGAAACATTCTTGCATCCTCCAAGCCGGCAGTCTCATATTGTGGGCAAAGCCCTTAGGATTTTACCGATGAGACGCGACGTGCTTTGGCTAGACGACAAAAAATTGTGTTTAAAAATTCAAATGAATGGCACAAATTCCGCCATATTGAGTAAGAATCAGTGGGAAAATCGGCGCAAACTAAGTCATACTTAATGTCTTTAAGCATAAGGTGTAGATTCCTTTAAAATGTTTCACCTACGCCCCGACATACGCTAGCATTGAAATTAAAACGATAAATGCTTGTGAGAGTTGTGAGATCAGGTAGAATATTGAAAAAAATAAAATGGTACTAATTGCATTACGTGTTTTTGTGTGTGTCTAGAACACACTGCAAACTCATACTAATGCTACTGAGGGGTAGTAACGTAACGTTGCGTACGCGCGTTAGGACAGCTTAACTGTCATTTTTCCATATACAATTTGATATTTAGAGCTAACTAACGTGCGTACAATGCGTTACGTGATCGACCGGCTGATTTAAACAACACCATCTCGTAAAACTTTTGAAATTTGATGTTGTTTTTCATACCTTGACGGCGTGGCAAACGAGCAAATGGTCTGATGGTAAGACACCGTATCCTATAGGCGCTTGCAATCCCAGGGGATTCACAGGCGTGTTGCCGCCCTTTATTGGTTTGAAGATGCGTTGGGTTGCCGAGTGTTAAGAGTTTGCCATAGTCGTCATTTGCAATAACTGTGATTTGCTCTGAAACAGTTCTTTTTACGGTACAGTTTCTGAGAAAAACTACGTAGGGCAAATGATGATTATGGAAAATGTTACATTTACGGCAAATAATATTATAGATCTATTTCATTAGTCAGCCATAAATATGTGCCCGAAGCTCGTTCGAAAAGTTGTCAATTGCCCTAGAGAAATACAACACCCTGCGTACAGAACAAGTAGTGGTGGTATTAAGATATACGAAAGACAAGACAAGACAGCAAGGACTTCTGTAAAGTGGAAGTACCCTTTGACAATTATATAAATTTTATAATACCTACCTACGTGCGTAGAAGTTTATTACATTCTTATATGTTAGGTACTATTTGGCCTCCATTGCGAATATGTAAGTACTGGGTATGTTTGTTATTCTAGCTAGATTTCAAATCAAAACTACGGCCCTCTATGGGTACCACATGGGTACAGTCAAGGAATTTAATTCCCTACCCATTTTCTTGAAATGTCGTTAGACATTCGCAATGCATTAAGGTCGAAAATTCTGTTTCAGTAGGTTCACATAACGGATAACCACTTTGCGAAAAGTTATCATTTGCTTTTTTAATTACGAACACATGTCAATGCCAATCGAGAAAACCAAAAAAATATTTATCAAATACGTTATTAATTTGAAAAATAACATGTAATGTACAGTCTATATAGATTATCTGTGCTGTGATGTCACACAACTTGTAAACAAGCATTTGGACACTAATCGTTCGTTTCTTTCGTGTCGATTCTAAGCAGTTTTGTGCTTTCTGCTTTCACGAATTCAACCACTATGATTGCTTTTATCAATAAAACAGTCAGTAAATAAACAATTAATATATAAATTGAGTTGAAGATGGTTGCTATCATCAACCTAGAATCATTTTCGCAAAGCTAGTTACTGCTTATTCGTAGTAGACGTCCACTGCTGGGCATAGACCTCCCCCAAAGAGTGCCAAAGTGACCGGTTCTGCGCCACCCGCATCCAGCGGACTCCCGCGACCTTAACCAGGTCATCAGTCCCACGCCACGCCTTCCGGTACGTGGCCGCCACTCGAGAACCTTTCCGCCCCAACGGCCATCGGTTCTACGTGCTGTGATGGAGAGGGCCATGTTGGGAGTTTCTCTGCGCATCAGAAATCTATGCAGCTATCCGCTGCAGAACCAAGGTAAGCCGATATAGCCCTCCTAATCGCTAAGCTTAAGTGGCAGTGGGCGGGGCACATAACACGTCACTTTACTTAGGATGGTCACCCTAATAGTCACCCCACCCCAAAACCGTTCCTGCGCACAAGTCTTAATAGTTACTGAATACAATACCTGTGTCTTTTTGTACATAATTGTCTAACGTTAGTTTTTCAAATCAAAATGAATATTATATCATGCCTCCCTTGATGGGTTTCAAAGCGAATTACTATTATTAATTAAATAGTTGAACCACCTTTGGATATTCAACTTGAGTAAGTGACGCAGCATCGGGAAGTTCCTGCTTAGTGTCAAGCTAAGATCCCCTTTGGGACATTGAGCTAGGAAAGTGAGTTCTAAAATTTCCTAAAATGTTTTAACCTCTTTTTACAAAGTAATTAATAAGATTATATATATATTAATTAATAGTTATTCCAAAGAAAATGTGAAAGAGTATGCTTAATCATGATTTATTTCATTATCTTTCAATCCGGCCCAAGTCAGTTCATTTCCGTAGGTAAGCAAAGCCCGGAGCCGTGTACGCTGCTGCGTAGGGAGAGTACGCTGCTGCGTAGGGAGAGTACGCTGCTGTGTAAGGAGAGTACGCAGCCGCGACTGGGGCAGTGTAGGCTGCAGCAACTGGAGCAGTGTATGCCGCAGCAAACGGAGCAGTGTACGCGGCAGCAACAGGGGCGGTGTACGCGGCAGTGTACGCTGCGGCGACCGGTGCTACTGCGGGGACAGCAGGGTACGCCACGCTGTGGATGCCGGGCTTAGCCGCGGCAGCGGCGAGGAGAGCTAGGAATACCTCCTGCAAACATATGGCAAATAAAAATCACTGTAAATATAGCTCATTTGGTGGATAATCAAGCACTTTGTAGGATTTAAAATATTTTATTATTATTAAATACATTTCCTAGATATTCTTAAATGCAAGTTGCGCGCTCAACTACATATGTATTTACGTGAACTAAAATTGAGCAGTCAACTACCTACAGATATGTATTTGAAGAAGGTACTTATAACTGTCTGTTACCGTCTGATATCGAAGTACAAATATCGTAAACGTGCGAAATCACAATCAAAGGATTTCAAGCAGGATTTTCTCCAAAATATAATTAATGATTGTTTTATTTAGTCACATTGTTAGCAATTTGGTACTTGTACATTTATTGAAGAAAATATATATTTGCAAAACGAGGTATTGACAAAACATAAGTACACAATCTCTTCATTCTATTCAAAGTTCAATCCGTGTAAGTTATGACGTCAGAAAAGTTAAACATTTACTCTGCCCTAATAAGCAACTCAAAGCCGTCACCTAAATTAGATCTCGGCCCACATTGTGAACTCCCTTTATTTTTAGTTTTCCCGCAACTCGGTTTACAAAACGTGATCAGCCTGAGAATATTCATCTTACGAAATCGAGAAATAATCTCAGGTTTATTTAAATTTAGGCAGTATTTGTATTTACCAGTTTGTACATGTTGATTGGTTTGTGTTTTTGACTTGGTAAGTGATGAGAGAATGATGTTTGGGATAGGCAGTGGCTGGTTTAAATACCTGATTACACACTGAATGAGATTTCGAGACAATACGAGGGGCTACTTGCGCACCGGTGGTGCTCCGAATTAAAGATAGACATCTCGGAAGCTTTCATGCAATAGTGCACAAGACTTCAACGAAACAAAAAAGTTATAGGTACGTGCTTATTATGTAGTAAAAAAGATACTAATGTATACAGGTATACATTTTGTACATATTTCGTGTTAACATTTAAACAATAAAAACAATGCTCATTTGACACTCTTGTTGTTGCAAACACATATCAAATGGATACGTAGTCTATGGATATGGAAATAATACAAACAAGCTTACGACTTTTGTAGTCAAGGGCCCAAGCTTGTTTGTAGTATTTCGGCGGTTCCAGGACACTTATAGGAGTCACGTTATTTCGACTAGATATTCATAACAATAGTTTTCACTCTAGTGTACGTTGAAACTGTTGGAAGGTCCGATGGAAGTCGCTATCTTAGCCTAACTACGCCAGATCTTACGATGAGGTGCCAACCCCATGTTCATTTAGGACACTACCGGAAAAAATCAAGGACATGATGATGATGACTGAGTCATAAGAAATTCATCATCATCATCATATCAAACGTCCACTGCTGGACATAGGCCTCCCCCAAAGAGTGCCACAAAGACCGGTCCTGCGCCACCCGCATCCAGTGGACTCCCGCGACCTTTACCAGGTCATCAGTCCACCTTGTAGTGGGCCTACCCACGCTGCGCCTTCCGGTACGTGGTCGCCACTCGAGAACCTTTCCGCCCCGACGACCATCGGTTCTACGTGCATATAAGAAAGTGCCATAAGAAATTAGTGAAGCACAATTGGTTACTGAACATAAATAATTTCTGCTTTTCAGTTAATTAAAAATGCTGGTTCCCTCCAGCATAGCTCGGCGGCTTGGACATGCAAGTCCGGTCGCGTTGCATCAGAGGTTACTCGGCACGTGCCAGTGGTGACAATCCCCACAGTGGCAATTGAGCAACCATCTGGAGGTCAATGTGTCTATTCAGGCCGTACCATAAAGGGTCATTGTAGAGTTTATTATGTACCACGGATCGTGATATGACGGATGTATAGTCTCGTTGGACGTTTTGGAACATGAATGCAGGTTATGATTTTAAGAATTCATAACAGCTTTTGTAGAAACTTTGAAATATGTTACCTTCCTAATAGATAGGATACTGCGTTCAGGGCGAAAATAGTCAATAGCAAAATCCCATAATCTTTTCTTTTGGTACAGGTTCTCGAATACTAATGTACAATCGACTGCTAAAATAAGTACCCATTTTCAAGTTGTACAGTGGGATACATGTTGTTGTAGTCGACTCGTATGAGTCGTATGTAAAATCGATGTAAAAGTTTACTGTTTTCGCCTTTTTACAATGAATAATCGATTGTACCCCGACAATATCCTGGGCATTTTCAAAAATTTGTGTATTCAATTAGCGTGACTTGTTAAAAACTTACTCAGTGTCAGTATTACACGACAATTAAGAATTCAGTTTGTATCAAAAAAACTTTTTCTTTCCAATTTAATAATGATTGTGATGAGTAAACAGGATATTTAAATTTGTACCTGTGCTTCATTCTTGTCAAAAAACTGACACTTTGTTACACAACTCACGCTATATTTGGTTACTTACCTACACATTCATGAAAATCACTTTGAATCAGATTTATAAAGACGAGATCGTTAACAGAAAATCAGATGACAGACAATATGATATGGATTTGTTATGATCGACACATAGACCTTCACATTATGACGGTGGACGGGTCGAAGTGGAGTTTTTCACGAGAGACGTAAGACGAGGAAATTTCATTCTATCGGCGTAAATATATATTGACATTGACATTCTATCACCGTAACTGTATGAGAATGAGTCGGAGGAAAATGAAGGTTATCGAAGACTTTGCGATTGTATTTACATAGATCGTCTGATATATGAACATGCTGAATGCATTAAATATTCCCTACGAATATTTTTTCTGTTGGTTTAACTTAGACATGCAACCACTGGATGTTATGAAAATGCCAAAGTTGCGATTATCGGATAAATGAAATAAATTAATTGAACGAGCGAGTGAAACGAACGGAGTCCTCCGATTCAGCTTGGGCAAAAATTATTTCGTATGTTTTCCTCTTAAGGTCACATTTGTCAACCGATTCTCGTGATATTTTGGAAGCAGGTTCAATAAGTATAATAGTGAAAAATGACAGGATCGCGAGACCTACAGCTTACAAAGTCACTAGTTCATAAAGTTAACCATTCTGTACTGTAGGTAAAAGGTACAACGTCCACACAGACAACTTTTCCAAAATTTTTGTGACTCGCTGCTTAATATAATGATTTTATACACTACTTAATAAATAAATAAGAAATCAGTCGATATACGTCCTATTTCTGGGCACAGACCTCCTCTGATGGTTGAAAGGGAAAAGGCAGTAGTGCCCACGCAGGCCCAGTCCATGTGGGGGACTTCACATACACCTTATAATAATAGACGTAATTATTTTAATTAATATTTATTTTCTCGCAAACACAAACGTACAATGCAGTACAATAGGAAGGTGCATTCTTGCAGATACCCGGAAAATAGGGATTGCCGGCCAAGTAGATAGAGATATATCCGGATAAGGATACGAGCCTATTTCATTCATGTTTTAGAAAATACTCTATATTGCATCGCTCGGCGTCTCTCGCCGCCTAACGCCCCCGTTCCTCCACAAACACGGCCTAGAGGATAATGCCGTGAGGGCTCGTAGCGTGCATCGGCCTTGGTCATTCAGTATAAAATTTGCAGCCCGCAGTATTTTGACATCACTTAGCTCAGCAGCACCGTCAACCAAACAAACCAACAAAATGTTCAAAGTGGTGAGCTGAATTTTTATTTCTCTTTAATTTTCAAAGTGATTTTAGTTGATGTCTAAGTGGACGACTGTTTAGCTAAGATAAATAACAGTTTTGCATATAAGTTTTCATTTCTTTTATTTTGATTATGTCACCAGTACCATACAAACCTACCGTACTATTCCTTACATTAATTAACATTGTGAGGGTTGCACGCAGTTAATATTGGATTACGACTTCCATATCATAGACGTGTTTGATGACTTGAAATAACTTTTATTTTATTTATTTATTTAAATTAGGTATCAAAGTCAGGACCTATGTACCTAACGCCTACTTGTTAACTTTTTACCTTTGGGAGAAGATTTGTAACATGTAAATATTGATGAATACCTCAAGTTATTTTTTACTCGTACCTAGTACCTACGAATGCCACTGAACCATGCCTCATAAAGTATTATTGTTTGCAGTTCATCTTCGCGTGCTTCCTGGCCTTCGCTGCCGCCAAGCCCCTGGTGGTGAGCTACGCGGCGCCGCTGGCGGCGGCGTACACGGCCCCCGTGGCAGCGGCGTACACCGCCCCCGTCGCCTACTCCGCCTACAGCGCATACTCGCCGCTCGCCTACTCTGCCTACAGTTACGCTCCATACTCTGCCTACTACCTGCGCTGAAGTGTTACTTAATGCTATAATTTATTAACTGGTAAATATCCGATAATAAACCCATGACATTACGCTAAATTTTTTGTTTGTTTTGCCACAAAAAACATACAATACCTATTACTAATTACAATATTATACTATCGTCTGTACAAGATTCGCAAGTTCATATTTTTCTAATAGCGATGATCGTAAACTATCACAAAATTCGGTCAAGAAAATCAGTTGATAGTAAGTAGTAGTAGGTTTTGAGGTTTTTTAGTAATCTGCTTTTAACAAGTGTTTTCAAAACCTTTCTTTATCAACGATAAGGTTAGCAATAAATGTTTCAATTATGTGAAAACATTTTATGTCCAAATAAAATGGTCAGAGGGTCAGGAGGGGAAAAATTATTGGTATTAAATTATTGTAGGTGGAACCTTAATTATCGCCGACCCAAACAAAGTTCTACCATCTTATGGGATTATTTTAGAGATAAAAACTATTCTATATCCTTCCAAGGGTGTCAAATTCAGCGTACGGAAAATTTCATCTAAATCCGTTCAGGGATTAAGCGTAAAAGGTAACAGTGAAATGAGTTCATTATGCTAAATTTAAATTGAAAACTCCGTTTTTAGAAATATAAATATCTTAAGAATCATCAACAGACATTTCTGCTAAAATTGTATATTTTTTTATAATGTATTAAAGAAAGCTACATTACTGGAAATGTTTGCGTAAATCTGTTCAGTAGTTCACGTTAGTCCGAGCTACCTGTATAGTTATGAAAACCTATCTAATGCTAAAAGACGTAGAACTTTCCATCTCCATCTGCTGTCCCCATTTGACGGTGTTGTTAGAGCATACATGATTTTGATTATCAAAAATAAACTTTATAAATTAACAAAATAATCCGCAGTTTAAATGAAACATTACCTTCTTTTCGGTTATGGGAACTGGAAGCTGTTCGGTTCTGTAAGGGTCGTGGTTCTAATTTATCCTTGCCTACATCTTTGCTGAATTATTTATTTTGGCTTACCATATAATTAGTATAAAAGACCTATGAATTCCCTTACTTCAAAAAATACTTATTCCTCATACAAACTTCCAACCCTTTTTAACCTCCTTACAGGATGAATTTCAAGAAATGTTGTAATTAGTGTGTATTAGTGTGTTGTATTTGTGTTGTGTTGTTTTGACGACCGCTTTAGCCTAGTTGGTAGTGACCCTGCCTACGAAGCAAGAGGTCCTGGGTTCGAATCCCGGTAAGGACAAACATTTATGTGATGAGCATGAATATTTGTTTCTGAGTCATGGATATTTTCTACGTATTTAAGTATTTATATCTCTTATATATATCGTCGTCTAGTATCCATAACACAAGCCTTACTGAGCTTACTATGGGACTAGGTCGATTTGTGTATGATTGTCCCCTTATAAGTAAGTTAAGTAAGTAAGTAAGTAAGCACAATAAGGTGCAACTGGTTTGGATTCCAGGGCACGAGGGCTTCATTGGCAACGAAAGAGCGGATGAGCTTGCTAGAGGGGGGTCTACAAACCACTTTGTAGGTCCAGAACCATTTGTGGGACTCTCGCAGGGAACCATAATTTCGGCCTTTAAAGCCTACGCCAAAACCAAACACCAATACGAGTGGAGGAATGAGGCGGGCTTAAGGCACTCAAAGCTCTTCATAGAAGGAGTGGACTCGGGCTGGACCAACAAACTCTGGAAATCCAGTAGGAAGCAGCTCAGAATCATATCTGGGGTGTTCACAGGTCACTTCGGGGTCAAGGATCTCTTGGCCAAGATGGGACTATCAGACAGCTCAGACTGTAGAATGTGTGGCGAGGAGGATGAGACTATGGAACACTTACTGTGTGAATGTCATGCCCTTGCCAGACAAAGAATGAATTACTTTGGTATCGGCTATACGCAACCAAAGGAATTCAAGGCACTTCCGCTGAGCTGCATCATCCGCTATGTGGAAATGATGGAGCGAAGTTGGGAGTAGACGTAAGGAGAGGGCAAATGCACAAAAGATCCCACTGGGTCGAAGTGCATCCGAAAGGGCCCTCATCTAGATAAGATAAGATAAGATAAGTAAGTAAGTTACCTAGTCTTTTAGTGAAGTTCCAGATCCCTTAATTAAAAATTGTTTTGTTCCCTGTACAAACATCCAACTCCTTTTAGCTCATTTTGGGGATGAGTGTTTTTAACCCCCTTATGGAATCCATTTCAAGCAGTCTAAATTATGTTGCCCCATAGGGGATGAATTTCAAAACAATCAGTTTTGTAGTCTTTTAAGATAAAGGCAAGACCGAAGTTACATATCTCTTACTATAATATTTTCTTGGTCTCCATCCCTTGAATGCCGTTTTAAACCCTTTAGGGGAGGATATTTTCCAACACGCTGAAAGATCTTTTTTATTCTGATAATAATTGTTTATACAACGTTTTAAGTCTCCAGCTCAATAAAGAGTTTTGCTAATCCAAACCTTGCACCCCCTTTTAACCCCCTTAGGGATAGAATATTCTTAAACGCTGGAAGTACTTTTTTATTTGATAAGTAATCTTTCTACAACGTTTCAAGTATCTTACTAAAAAAAAGCGTTTCCCATACAACCCTTGCCTTTTAACCCCCTTCGGGGTGGAATAGTCTAAAACGCAAAATGTCACTCCCTTAGGGGTGGAGTTTTCTAAGTCACTGAAACGACTTTTTCTATATTTGAATAAGTAATTTTACTACAAAATTTTTACTCTACCTAAAAAACAAAGTTTCCCCCATACAAACATGTCACCCTTTTTAAAACCCCATAGGGGTGGATTTTTCCAAAACGCTTAAATTCTTTTTTTGTATACAAATAAGTAATCTGTCTACAAAGTTTAAAATTTCTAGCTCAAAAGGAAAAGTTTCCATCATACAAACTTTGTACCCCTATTTAACCTCATTTAGGGTGCAATGTACTAAAACGCTGGAAGTTCTTTTTTGTATCTTAATAAGTAATCTTTCTAGAAAGTTTCAAGTCTCTAGTTCAAAAAATAATGTTTCCCCCATACAAACTTCGCACCCCTATTTAACCCACTAAGGGGTAGAATTTTCTAAAAAGCCGAAAGCACTTTTTTGTTTTATTATAAGTAATCTGTCTACAAAGTTTCAAGTTTCTCTTTCAAAAGGAAAAGTTTCCCTTATACAAACTTTGTACCCTTATTTAACCCCCTTAGGGGTAGAATTTTCTTAAACGCAGAAATCACTTTTACTGTATTTTAATGAGTAATCTTTCTACAAAGTTTCAAGTTCATTGTTCAAAAATTAATGTTTCCCCTATACAAACATTACACCCCTACATAACCCCCTTAGGGGAGGAATTTTCTTAAACGCTGAAATTTCTTAATTAATAAGTAATCTTTCTACAAAGTTTTAAGTCTCTAGTTCATAATATAAAGTTTCCCCCATCCAACTTTCCAACTTTGCACCCCCATTTAACCCCCTTAGGGATGGAATTTCCAAAAATCCCGTCTTATCGGTTGCCTCCGTCATAAAAGGAAGTCCTGGTGTAAATTTCAAGTTTCTAGTCCCAGTAGTTTCGGCTGTGCGTTGATGAGTGAGTCAGTCAGGACAAAGGCATTTATATATATAGATCAGTAATCTTTCTACAAAGTTTCAAGTCTCTAGTACAAAAAATAATGTTTCTCCCATACAAACTTTGCACTCCTATTTAACCCCCTTAGGGATAGAATTTACAAAAATCCCGTCTTATCCCTTGCCTACGTCATAAAAGTAAGTTCTGGTGTAAATTTCAAGTTTCTAGCCCCAGTAGTTTTGAATACAAATTTTGAACCCTTATTTAACCCTCTTAGGGGTAGAATTTTATAAAACGCTGAAAGTCCTTTCTTGTATCAGTAAGTAATCTTCCTACAAAGATTCAAGTCTCTAGTTCAATAATTATGTTTCCCCAATCCTAACTTTAGACCCCCATTGCACCCCCTTAGGGATAGAATTTTCAAAAATCCCGGTTTATCCCCCTGCCTCTGTCACAAAAGGAAGTTCTGGTGTAAATTTCAAGTTTCTAGTCCCAGTATTTTTGAATACAAACTTTGCACCCCTATTTAAACCCCTTAAGAGTGGAGTTTTATAACACGCTAAAAGTTTTTTTTGTATCGTAATAAGTAATCTTCCTACAAAGTTTAAAGACTCTAGTTCAAAGAATAATATTTCCCTATTATTTAACCCCCTTCGGAGGGGAATTTTATAAAACGCTGAAAGTACTTTTATTTTATCCTAATAAGTAATCTTTCTACAAAGTTTCAAGACTCTAGTTCAATAAATGATGTTTCCCCCATACAATCTTTGGACCCCCATTACACCCCCTCAGGGGTAGAATTTTCTTAAACGCTGAAAATTCTTTTTTGTATCTTAATACGTAATATTCCTACAAAGTTTCAAGTCTCTAGTACAAAAAATAATGTTTCTCCCATACAAACTTTGCACTCCTATTTAACCCCTTTAGGGATAGAATTTCCAAAAATCCCGTCTTATCCCTTTCCTACGTCATAAAAGCAAGTTCTGGTGTAAATTTTAAGTTTCTAGTCCCAGTAGTTTTGAATATATACTTTGCACCCCTATTTAGCCCCTTAGGGGTGAAATTTTATAAAACGCTGAAACCACTTTTTTATATCCTAATAAGCTATATTCCTACAAAGTTTCAAGTCTCTAGTTCAATAAATAATGTTTCCCCCATACAAACATTGCACCCCTGTTTAACCCCCTTAAGGATAGAATTTCCAAAAATCCCGTCATATCCCTTGCCTACGTCATAAAAGGAAGTGCTGGTGTAAATTTTAAGTATCTAGTCCCAGTAGTTTTGAGTACAAACTTTGCACCCCTATTTAACCCCCTTAAGAGTGGAGTTTTATAAAACGCTGAAAGTTTTTTTTTGTATCCCAATTAGTAATCTTCCTACAAAGTTTAAAGACTCTAGTTCAAAGAATAATGTTTCCCCCATACAAACATTGCACCCCTATTTAACCCCCTTAGAGGTAGAATTTTCTGAAACGCTGAAAAATCTTTTTTGTATCTTGATAAGTAATATTCGTACAAAGTTTCAAGTCTCTAGTACAAAAAATAATGTTTCTCCCATACAAACTTTGCACCCCTATTTAACCCCCTTAGGGATGGAATTTCTAAAAATCCCGTCTTATCCCTTGCCTACGTCATAAAGGAAGTTCTGGAAAAATTTCAAGTTTCTAGTCCCAGTAGTTTTGAATACAAACTTTGCACCCCTATTTAACCCCCTTAGGGGTGGAATTTTCTTAAACGCAGAAATTACTTTTACTGTATTTTAACGAGTATTCTTTCTACAAAGTTTCAAGTTCATAGTTCAAAAATTAATGTTTCCCCCATACAAACATTGCACCCCTGTTGTAGAAAGATTACTTATTAAGATACAAAAAAAGTAATTTCAGCGTTTAAGAAAATTCCACCCCTAAGGGGGTTAAATAGGGGTGCAATGTTTGTATGGGGAAAACATTAATTTTTGAACTTTGAACTTGAAACTTCGTAGAAAGATTACTCATTAAAATACAGTAAAAGTCATTTCTGCGTTTAAGAAAATTCTACCCCTAAGGGGGTTAAATAGGGGTGCAATGTTTGTATGGGGAAAACATTATCTTTTGAACTATGAACTTGAAACTTTGTAGAAAGATTACTCATTAAAATACAGTAAAAGTAATTTCTTCGTTAAAGAAAATTCCACCCCTAAGGGAGTTAAATAAGGGTGCAAAGTTTGTATGAGGGAAACTTTCCCTTTTGAAAGAGAACCTTAAAACTTTGTAGACAGATTACTTATTTGTATACAAAAAAAGAATTTAAGCGTTTTGGAAAAATCCACCCCTAAGGGGTTTTTATAAGGGTGACATGTTTGTATGGGGGAAACTTTGATTTTTAGGTAGAGTAAAAATTTTGTAGAAAAATTACTTATTAAAATATAGAAAAAGTCGTTTCAGTGACTTAGAAAACTCCACCCCTAAGGGAGTGACATTGGGGCTTAGAGTGAATATGGGGGAAACTTAGTTTTTGACCTAGAGACTTAAAACTTAAAACAGATAACAAAAAAAGTGATTTCTGCGTTTTATAAAATTCCACCCCTAAGGGGGTTAAATAGGGGTGCAATGTTTGTATGGGCGAAACATTAATTTTTGAACTATAGAACTTGAAACTTTGTAGAAACATTACTCATTAGAATACAAAAAAAGAAATTTCTGCGTTTAAGAAAATTCCACCCCTAAGGGGGTTAAATGGGGGTGCAATGTTTATATAGGGGAAACATTTTTTTTTGAACTAGAGACTTGAAACTTTGTAGAAAGATTACTTATTAGAATACAAAAAAGTAGTTTCTGCATTTAAGAAAATTGTACCTTTAAGAGGGTCAAATAGGGGTGCAAAGAGGATACTTTATTTTTTGAGATAGAAACTTGAAACTTTGTAAAAAGATTACTTATTAGAATACAAAAAAACCAGCATTCTATCCCAATGGGGATTAAAAAATGTTGAAGGTTTTGTACGGGGAACACTGGATTTTCTAAAGAGATACTCTTCATTAACCTGTCTCCATTTCTCGATTTCCAGTGCTGAGTTTAAGATTGCTTTAACAGCCTTGCGATAATTACCTTTTTTTTAAATCACACTCATAATAACTAAGATCCCCATTTTCTAGCTCCAAATCCATGCGTCGCTCTATATCTGGCAGTCATTTTTGCCAAATATTAAAATAAGATTAAAGCATCAGGAAACTGACGGAATAAGTATTGAGCATTCTGCAAACAATGCCCGTAATCTGATTGGAAAATCTTTAAAAATTCTTAACAATTGCATATCAGTGTCTGCCACTGTTTGAAATGTAATATGTCTAGACCATTTTAACTAAGAATAAAATTCACTTACCTATTTTATATCTTTGTCATCATCAAAAATTTACGCAGACGAAGTCGCGGGCGGCCGCTAGTTAGTTATAATCTTGTTGACATTATAAATACCATTTTTAGGATTCCATAGTCAACAAGGATCCCTTATAGTTTCGCCATGTCCGTCTGGCCGTCCGTCCGTCCGTCCGTCCGACCGTCCGTCTTCGGCTTAGATCAGTATCCATTACTACTAGAATACTGTAATCCGGCATGGGTATATAAATCAATCGCGCGGACAAAACAGTAGAAAATTTTGAAAACTCATTTTTTGGGGTACCTCCCCTACACTAAAAGTAGGGGTGTAATTTTTTTTGTTGTTAAACCTATAGTGTGGGGTGTCGTTGGATAGCTTGTTCAAAAATATTATATGGATTTTTTAAAACCATTTTTCAATTTAGTAATTCGTTTCCGAGATATTGACCGCCGCCCGTTGTTCGAGTCATGTGCCCCTGAGTTTTTTCGATACATAAATATTATTAAGGGGCTACCCGAGGTTTTCATCGATTTTTGACAAGTTTTGAATAGTATCTCCTACTTTTGCACTACAGATAGAAGTATAAATCAAACGGTTATCGGTTCAAAGATTGAAGAACCGTTTTGGTCCACCGGATTTTGAAACAAAAGAATACTTAATTTTGTATGTATGTTTTAAACATCGTCTAAAAAATACTTATTTCGTATCTCTATTGACGTGAAAGATCTAACATAATTACGAAATCTACATATTTGGGTTCGTCTGTGACGTCTCTAAAAACTGGTCCAGGGTTTTAATTTTAAACCAATGAACATAAAAGTTATGGCCAGAAAACCGATTTCTTGGCCTAAAATTGTTCAACTTTGAAGTAAATATGGGATACTATATTGCTTAAAGCCGTTGTTGTTAATATAATAAGCTTCAAAAAACATAAGAAAACTAAGGGATTCCGATCGAAGGTCATTGGCGTATGGGAGCCCTTTAAGACTACTTCACTTAATTATAAATGAAATATTATTAAACAACTAAAGGACTACTACTAAAGCGGGTGCAGCGGCGGAAAATGCCGAAAATCTGAAACGCATTAAATATAGAGGCCTCGGCAGAGAGTACAACTTTGTACCTTTTGGCGTCGAGACCCTCGGTCCATGGGGTCCCAGTGCGCAAAAGCTATTTGCGGAAATCGCGAAACGTCTGGTTGACGTAACTGGTGACCGAAGAGCTGGCGGCTTTCTCGCGCAACGCATCAGCATTGCAATTTAGCGAGGAAATGCCGCCAGCATTCTCGGTACAATGCCTCGAGAGCCTTTTTTAGATTTAACTTAGCTTATATTTAATTACGTTAATGTTATAGTTATCATCTTGTATATACCTACTTTAGAAAATAAATAAAATAAATTGTAATTGACAAATATATTTTCTGCTTCCAAAACTATTCTCTTTGCGCATATTCGGAACACATGCCGTCTAAAGTCAATTTAAGAAAAATCTCCTGTACGATATGTGTAGGATATTTTTGTTTTTGTTTTATAAAATAAAAATGTTGAATGTCACTTCTATATATATTTCACAGCAGAATATATCCATATCCATACTAATATTATAAATGGGAAAGTGTGTGTTTGTTTGTTTATCTGTCTTTCACGGCAAAACGGAGCGACGAATTGACGCGATTTTTTAAGTGGAGATAGTTGAAGGGATGGAGAATGACATAGGATATTTTATCCCCGAAATCATCCCCTAAGGGGGGGAAATGGGGGGTAAACGTTTGTATGGAGCTGCAATATAAACGAGTTCCACGCGACTGTATAAGGTAGTACATAATACTTATGAGATTTTCCGTTACAAACATCCAAAAATCCAAACTTTCAGGTTTCATATTTGTAGGATATATTATAGGATAGCTTTAGTAGGTAAAGGAACTTCTGACTACTGGACCAAAGTTATAAAATTGGTCACTATTGCCATGACTCATGGCACGTATTGCTTGTAGGGTAAGATTGAATTAAGGCCGTCAGGATATATTCATCACAATTTGTTATTTGCGGAACATTAGAAATCTCTCAGTGCTGATAGATTATAGGAGTTGAGTTTAGCCATCCCTCTGATGTTATATTATATTTATTGTTCTATGAATAGTTTACGATCATCGCTATTGGAAACTATCGATTCCGAATCTTGTTCAGACGATAGTATACTATTGTAGTTAGTAGGTATTGTATTTTGTGGCAAAACAAACAAAAAAATGCGTAATGTCATCGGTTTATTATCGGATATTGATCAGTTAATAAATTATAGCATTAAGTAACATCTCAGCGCAGGTAGTAGGCAGAGTATGGCGCGTAACTGTAGGCAGAGTAGGCGAGCGGCGAGTATGCGCTGTAGGCGGAGTAGGCGACGGGGGCGGTGTACGCCGCTGCCACGGGGGCCGTGTACGCCGCCGCCAGCGGCGCCGCGTAGCTCACCACCAGGGGCTTGGCGGCAACGAAGGCCAGGAAGCAGGCGAAGATGAACTGCAAACAATTACACTTTTATTAAGCATGAAATATTATCAATGAGATAACACGCTTGGTAATTAAATCTAAATATATATTAGGCTCGTGGGGACCAAGATCAACTGAACCCCTTTCAGCTGTCACCTAGTTCTAATCGGTGAAACTACTAAAACTACAAATTAGTTAGGGTGGCTAATAAAATGTAAACTCACCAGTTTGAACATTTTGTTGGTTGTTTATTTCACGATGCTGCTGCTGAGCTGAGTGATACCCGAATACCGTGGACTGCAAATTATATAGTGAAAGACGAAGGCCGAGGCACGCAACGAGCCCTCGCGGGTCGCACGTCCCGAGCATCACGATGAGCCTAGAATACCGACGCAGTCACATTATCCTCTTAATCGGACATTCATCATTAACCCAGCCGAACACATTTAAATTACGCCCGATTATCACCCGACAGCCAGAAGGAGGGTTATGTTTTTCGAGCGTATCACAGGTATTTAATGTATGTATTGTATGTAGGGACAAGAAAATTATATTTCACGGACTACAAGTCCAAACGGCTTGATGGATTGAATATTTTATATGGGATGTTTGGATTCCTACTAATCGTGTGAGAGACATGGGCAATTTTAAAAATTTGTTGAGTTTATGAAAAATCACTTTACATCGTAATTCAACGTTTAAACTACATAGGTAGGTTTAAAATGTTCATTCATCATCATCTGGGCGGGGCACGCACGGAAGTGCCCCCAACAAGTCGAACAAAAAAAGGCACGGCCTTGTCGAAGATATATTTTCGACCCCCTGTAACTTCGTTGTGGAAAAAACTAGAAGCCTGAATGTTCAGTGACCAAGAGGGCATTACATAGCAAACAAATAAAGATAAATAAGAATGCCTGACTTGGCTACGTAATATCTCAAAACTTTTTACGGTGGAAGAGTTTCGAGACTTGGCCTATTTTTTACCCGGCTGCTGAAGGAGAGGAGGGTTTTGTTTTTCGAGCGTATGTATGTCTGTGACTATGTATTATTCTTTCGCACGCCCTGCAGCCTAAACTGTTTGACGGATTTCGACATATGAGGTGTCGTTGGATTCCTCTTAATCGTGTAAGTGACATTTATTTATTTATTTATTTTTATTTAGTAACATTTATACCTTAACAGCAAGGCCAAAGCGGTACAAACTTATGAATATGTAACATTAAGAAAAAGAAAAACATAAACAACAACGACTCTTAAGTGTATTAAACTATAGTACTCGTAGGCATCTCGCATTCTGCCACCTTCCTGCATCCAATCATCAGTCGCGCGGTCGAACTCGCAAACAGATCACACTGTGGGTGCGCTTGGAGCACGGAGTTGAGGAACGCTAACGCGCGCGCAATGGGATCGTGCGCGTGCGCCCGCGTGCGCGCGCCCGGCACAAACAGCAAGGGGTGACTTCGCGCGCGACCGTACCGATCAGGGACAAAGAGTCGCACGAATGCATCGATGAGACCCACACAATCGACCTTTCCTCGCACTAGATCGATGCTAAATTTAGCTAAGGAGAGTAAGCGACGCAATTGTAGTGAGTCATAGCCTAAATGCCCTTGCAAAAATAAGGTAGGGTACATGTAGGGTAATAAAAGTGAATCCTCTTGTACAGCGCCCTTAAGAACATTTTCTGGACCTGTTCTAATATAAGAGTGTATTTGCTCTCATGTGGACTCCAGACCACAGCATTCGACTCCAGCACGCTGCGCACGAGCGCCGCATACAACACGCGGGCAGCGTGGACGGTCAGAGGTGCAGAATTGCGCAAGACGAAACCGAGTCTACCCGATGCGGTTTTGGCCACAGCTTGAATGTGATCATTGAACGTGAGCCCCGGATCGAAAAGGACACCTAAATCCCGCACACTTTCCGCACGCGCTATTGGAACGCCACCAATTGTGTACTGAAATTCGTCGGGAGTTTTCGACCGCGTAAATGTCAGCATTTCGCATTTTTGCGCGTTAAAATAAAGTTTGTTACGGAGACTCCACCGATACACCGCATCAATGTCCCTCTGTAACTCCACTCGGTCACTCTGGCTCTGAATCGACTTCACCAGCTTCACATCGTCAGCGAACAGCAACACCATGGAACCGCGCACCTCGTCGGATAGGTCGTTTATGAGCAATACGAAAAGAAATGGTCCTAGGTTTGATCCTTGGCTAACACCAGAGCGCGTGAGATAGCATTCTGATTCGTTATGGGCCATACTTTACATATTGCTTCCGATCCGACAGGTAGCTCGCGAACAGTTTCAGTAGTCTGGGTGTAAATCCCATGGCTCCTAGTTTTATCAAAAGAGTATCATTGTCCACACGATCGAAAGCTTTCTGGAAGTCCAGGTAGATAACGTCTACCTGACTTTTTCCATCCAACTCTCGAGACACCGTCCGTGTAAGAGTGAGAAGATTCGTGGCTACGGACCTTCTTGGACATGACACCAGCGGACGCCTGCCTGCCAACAGAAACACAATGTTGATGTTGTTCTAGTAGGCTTACTCGTAAAAGCTGATATTTTCGTTGTAACCAAGTATAGTTTACTAATGACGCACATTGCTTACATTTACATGTATCCCTCATACCAAGAAAAAAGATAGACTGAGCATGACGGACAACCTAATGAAGCCGGTTTTCAAGCAAGCCAAATAAGTTTAGCTCACGCTCATGCACACATAAACAAATGAAATTGCACAGAACTCGAAATAGGTGATGTTGACAGCATCGCGACACGTGCTGAAGATTCTTTTTTCGCGGTCTGAGATGTATCAGGGCTTTCATTTATATGCCCGATTCCGAAGTTCTGAACAGCAACTTCTTGGGTAGGTACCTATTACTTGTTCAATATGAAATGTATCAAACGGGTGAATGGTGGTTACTTTCTTCGTTTCTGAAACTAACCACCATTCACCCGTTATTATGTTCTTAGTAACTGTAACTGAAAGTGTGTGAGTGAAGACGGTGTTGGTTGTAATAGTTAAATATTTACAAGGTATAATTTTCTAGTTTGCGATTATGTTTGTTTACCTGTTAATTACAGTTGCTGTCGCAAACATGTGTTTCTCGTTTATTTTAAAGGCTCTTGTGTTATTATTAAGGCAACATTGTTTATTTAGCTACGATGAACTACATTAAATAATAATAAACGCTTACCCACACTTAAAAGTTGCCTAGATAAGGCATAAAAAGTCAACCTGTTTATGTCTGAAATCCTTGGAAACATTACACATATACAAATATACAAATCCAAATACTTACTTACTCCGCTGGCTCAGCGAACCGAAGTGGATCTTGGCGTCCGATACGAGATGGCGCCAGCGCGCCCTGTTCTCTGCGATCTCCTCCCAGTTTTCTGCGTACAGGGCGCGAAGGTCTTTCTCAACCTCGTCCCTCCAACGATATCTAGGCCGACCAACCGGTCTTCAACCGCTCGGCCGTCCTACGTAGGCTCACTTCACCGCCCTGTCTACTGGCATTCTCTCAAGGTGTCCTAGCCAGCGGAGTCTCGCAGATTTGATTTCTCCTATGATGTTGGGCACGGACACCATATATTCCAGTTCCTGGTTTTTGCGGATTCTCCAGCTACCATCTTCCCTCTGCAATGGGCCCAGGATCTTCCGAAATATCTTGCGTTCGGCAACAAGTAGCCTGTTTTCTTCTTTTAGTGTCAGTGTCCACGATTCGCAACCATACATTAAGACCGGTCTAATGACAGTTTTGTAGATGCGAATTTTAGTTTTCCGCCGCATGATCTTGGACACTAATACTTTGTGACGTCCCGCCGCACACCTTATGCATATAATATTAATATTTAAATTGAATTTGAAATCAGCTAAGCTAGTCAATATAAACCACAGATTGTATAAGATTTCAGTATAGTTTCTGGATAAAATGTGCTCCGTTCTTTGAACTGACGCACATATTAGAAACTCCGTATAGGCCTCATAGTTTTTTTTAGAAATTTCGTGGGTAATGACAGTCAGACGTATGTATGACGAACCAATGATAGCAAAACGGGTTCCTTTTGTTATCAGGATTACGCGATCAATGGCTTTTAAATATATTATTGTATGTTTATGTATGTAACCATTTATTCTTTAAAAAAATAACCCTTTGACTACGCGGATTTTCAACACAAAGCGGAGAATACTATCATGAACATTTCTACGGTGCTGGTGCAGTACCATTACCGTGAGTTTGCAGTGACTCGCAAATAACGTGCTCGATCACGAGAACGTTAATTATTAGTATGAAGAATCTAATACACCGCCCCTGGCGGTCACTTATAGAACTAAAAATCCAATCGGCACCGTGAGTCACTTATACGTTTACTGAAACCGAATCGTTAACTCTATTCGATCGTTCGTATAGTTTACTTGATAGACGCGTCACGGAGTTGTGTGGCTGTACTCGCACGCGCTTAGTTTTCGATGCGTAATTTCAACTTTCGATCGCACGACCAATCGGTACCGTGGGACACAAATTTGACGTAAAGAACGGAAAATTACAACAATTTTGAATTGACAACATATATCCGCAAAATTCGGATTGTCGCGTATTTTGTATTTAAAAATGCAAATGAATTACACAAATTCCGCCATATTTGGCATAGGTATTTGTTTGGTATTGTATTGTATCCACGTTACGAGTTAAGAGTGCCAAAATTGCGAGTGAATATTCTTTTTCATAGTGCTAATAATGCTAGTTGCAGTGATATACTCATTTATTTCAATAAATGCGTGATGTGAAAATCACCGACGAAAGAAGTCGTGAAATTTTATGAAGGAGAGCTCTGAAACTAGATTTTTCAATGCAAATCATTAGTTCGCGAGGAGGGGACTCCACTCTTATCGAAGTGGTGCCTACTGCTAGTCGTATTTGGATAAATTGTAAGTACCTTATGGAAAATATATTATGTAAACTTGCATTTCGTTAGTTAGGTTATTTTGTTGTAGTCTTGTAGTTAAATACTTAGTTACTCCAATCGCTACTAAACTGGGGAATTTAAGACCCATTCCGTAACACATAGATCTAATATAAATATAGGTATTGTATTGTGTATAATTCTTATTGGTAACTTGATTATCTATCTGTCTCCTAATTCGGTGACCTAGACACTGTCACAATGGGTTGTCTAATGTTTGGCCGAAATTTATATCCAAGAATATTAATTTGCCTAAATCACGTTGGCCCGATTTTCATTTGCCCGAATGATTCATTTACTAGAGTAGTTAATTGACATACTCTTGTTTTCCCGAACATTAGATGCCAGAATGATACGAATGCCATACATATTGGTATCCATTTTATTAAGTGAAAGAATATTATTTGTTAGAATATTTAAACGCCATACTAAATACTGTTTTTTTTAGGGTTCCATACCCAAAGGGTGAAAACGGGACCCTATTACTAAGACTTCGCTGTCCGTCTTTCTGTCAGTCACCTGGCTGTATCTCAAGAACCGCGATAGCTAGACAGTTGAGGTGTTCACAGATGATTTATTTCTATTGCCGCTATAACAACAAATACTAAAAAACAAAATAATAACTAATGAATTGACTACAGTGGTATATGAAATTCAGGCAAATGAAATTCTGGCAAGTAAGGGCATACCGTCACAATGATTGATTGTTTTTTTTTGGATATTACCCCTTACATACAAACTTACAATTCCGCAGACTTTTCTTCATTATAATGTTAGTATAAATAACCTAGCTTTGCCAGCGGCTCCACTAACTAACATTTATCTCATTTTTGTTAGGTACCTATTGTATCTTTCAGTATACTGAAATACTGATATCCATTATTTACATTCTTTCCAGATCTTTTACCAAAGGAAGCATACAAAAAGGGTAGGCAGAGCACATGAAAGTCATGTTCCATCCAGCACACCACACTTCAGTTCATACAAAGGAAGCAGACAGGAATAATTAAAACATCACAAATGTTCCTAAATAAAATTACATATATTAATATCTATCATGTAATACCTACATTGAAGAATAAACAAATAAATAACTTTGACTTTGACATATATAAATGTGTGTTATGTAGGTGTATGCACAACCAGAATGGGAATGAAACTGTCAGTTTTGCCATATACCTACTTACATTACAGTGTTCATTATTTGACAAATATTCCAATCAATCAATCAATCCCAAACTTACTGCAGCTGCGGTTGAATAATTAATATAAAACCATGTCATTGACTACAGCAGAGTGGGCACTGTCTATTGCAAGTTACTCCAGTCTAGGCAAGTTACTCATGTTGGAGCACATGAAACATATACAAGATTTGGTTAAAATGTACCTTGTACCTTGTATTCCTTTTATTTTGTCATACTTGAATATACTCATGTGTAAAGATAAGGAAATATGTATGAAGCTGACCTCGGGGTCTGAGTAACTAGGCAGATTAAGTATGGGCTAACTGATGAATTTCAATTTATATTCATGTCCAAGGTACCTATATTTGACATCATAAAACAAACTGTTTAATCTCATGCACCAAAGAAATTTGGTTAAACTGGATGATGATATAATATCTGTAGGCTCAATATTTTTTCTGTCACGTACCTACTTTCAACTTTTGTCCATATATGAATAAAATAAAATAAACAAAAAGTATCCATAATCATTTTAATAATCTGCATAAATTGAAATAAACTTCTTTATTTAACTTCCAAGCGTGACATCCATTCCGGAAACCTGAAATAAATTAAAATTTTATTTCAGTAAACAAATGCGGCCATGTATGTCAATGTTACTACTTTAAATTAGGACACAGGTAGCACCAGATCGACCTGATAAAGGTCCCAGGAGTCAGTCAGCTGGATGGCGATGGTGAGCATGAAGGATTATAAGGGGTCACCAGATTCCTCAACTGTTCATACAAACATTGTTTGGTTCATAATAATAATAGCAATTTATTTCAGATTTTGCATCCTAGACCTAGACCCCCTAGCACACTAGTCGTGTCGTCCATCGTGGTCGTCACTCGTCTCACAAGCCCCTATAGAGGCTCGGAAAGCCTGGCGCGGCTGTGCCGCTTTTGGCAGGGTCGGGCGCCGTCCGCTACTACGGACGGGTGGATGTGACACCCGTCAGGTCTGGTGGTGTTTTGTGATGGGTAACTCAGGAGTGATTGATAAAAAAGATATATATCCGTGCGGACGAACGAATCACTCATTATATCCGACTGAATCGGCGTATATCTGTATATCCGTACAACTCACTCCGTTCACTCACTCCTAGCATCGCATTCGCGGTCGCGCTAACGCCAAATGCAACTCACCGTCTCGCTCACTCAATGACTCTGTCATCTATATATGTACTTGATTCATTCAATCAATCAAATGAATCCAATTCATATATCAGTCCGTGAACGCATTGCAATGCATCGCATGAGAGACGAGAGCTGATACTAACCGGAGCGACGGAATACGGATATATACGGATATAATGATATAAATGAGTGATTCATATCCCAGAGAGCAAAAGATATATTTCAATCTTTTCTTTAAAGTGACACATTTCGCCCATGTCTAGTGGTGTTCGGGATCATCTACTTCGGCCGTCGGCGAGGTCAAGCCCTGCCGGGTGGGACTCACTTGGGAGAGGCCCGGCGAGCGACCTGCGAGCCGACGGCGCTGCAAGAACTTCCGTGGTCAGGTCCAGCGGGTCTTAGGGGAGCTAGCCATCCTGGTACAGGGCGGCCAGTCCCCTAAGGATGATGGGGGCGGGGTTGTCTCCTGACTGCAGAGCGCCGAGCACTGCGCTATCTATCACCCTGTCCCTATTGCCATCTTGGCTTGCCGGTAGTGGAGCAAGCGCAGGGGCGGTGTTGGTGCTGGCGGTCGCGGGCTGGGCGGCGGCGGTGGTCGTCTGGGTGACGGTGTCAGTGGTGGTGGCGGGCTGCCTTTGGCCGCGTTTGCCCCTCCCTCGGCGGCGGCGGTGCGGAGGTGCCGCGTCGTTCGCCCTCGCCATGAGGGAGTTGGGGGCATTTTCGGTGGGCTCCACCGAGCGCGGCTGGGGCACGATCTTCCCGCGGCGGCTTGTGATGGGAGCAGTGCCGGTCTTCTTTATGCGTGCCTCACGCTGGTATGTGGGGCACGATGGGCTGTTGGCTGTGTGGTGGCCACCGCAGTTGGCGCAGGTCCCCTCGTGGTGTCGCGGCCGCTCGCACTGGCCCGCGTAGTGTGGCCCCGCGCAGTGGACACACTGTATCGGGCGGCGGCAGCCGTGAGAGGAGTGCCGGAAAGCCTGGCAGCGGTGGCACTGCGCCGGCCCCTTCCTGCCGCGCCATGCTTCCACCACCACGCTTAGTGACTAGGTACTCGCGCTCCATGCGCCGGACACTGCTGCGGAGAACGTCGGATCAGAGAGATCAGAGACTGATATAATTAATCTAGAAATAAAAATCTAGAAATAAAAACTGAAGTGACGTAAGGTGTCATTGTCAAACAGTTGTCATTTTCACCTGTCAAATCGTCAATGTCATAATCGTCTTGAAGTTGCGTTTAGTGTATGCTATGCTGAGGTGTGAATGAGGTCCATTTCGTCATTCATTAGTTATAATTTTAGTTGAATTGATTGATCATTTTGTATACATATATTTAGTATACAAGCTAGACGTACAGTCAAGTGTAAAAATATGTATCGATAACATCCTTTCATAAATAAGTCCCACAACCTTAATCCAATGACATAAGAGTTATGGACCATCCACATTAAGTGATTTTACCCCAATTTGTCAGTACAACATGTCGAAGTCAGAATTGGGTGTAGCGTACAGACGTAACAACTGCAACTACAATTTCATTCAGTGTGGCCAGTTAACATTAGGAAAGCGAAAATTGCCGCATTCAAACGGTCCTGCGAAGCGGACTGCAAGATTGTTACTAACCGATGAGATAGGGCAAGACAGCACGTCTAAAATGGGACGGCCGCAACATACTCTCGATTTTCTCGCACTATATCTCTTGTTCTAAGTGTTCTAATAAGAGAGAGATGGATCGTGCGAAAAAAATTGAGAGAACTCGCGCGTCGTCGCGCAATAGCCTTGCAGCACACAAAAATCGAGAGTATGTCACGGCCGCCTCATGATCGACGTGCTGTCTCGCCCTATCTCATCGGTTAGTAACAATCTTGCAGTCCGCTTCGCAGGACCGTTTGAATGCGGCAATTTTCGCTTTCTTACTGTTAACTGGCCACACTGAATAAAATTGTAGTTGCAAAACACCGGTTTCAAAAAAAAAACAAAATTACAGGGTAAAATATTAATACAATGTGCTTTAGCATATATTTTTTAATTATCGTTTAAATTTATTTGTATGAAATTTGTGAGAAAAAGAAACTTGGCAGATTATGCAAATTCCATGGTCCAAATTGTGATTTTCATGCAATTAGTCCGTACAACTCGTTTGACGGTTGGAACACGCATCCACACTATAACAATTAGTCAGATTCTAATGAATTGGGGCTGACAAACCACTTAATGTTGATGGTCCATTATGGGACATATTTATGAGTAAGTTATATGCACCCATATTTTTACACTTGACTGTACGACGAGCCTCGGCCGTATACGAGTCTGACAATAAAATCAGCGTTGCTGGATGGGTTCGCAATAGAACGCACGGCGTACTATTTTTTGCTCTTGCGTACTCGCGTACTCATCCGTCGATTTGCATACTATTTTTATATTTTAGCACCTGACAGCCTAGCTGTTACACCACTTGATAAGAAAAACTAGTACTTCTCTGTGGCGGTCACACCGACAAGCAAAAGTGACACTGATGGGGGAATCCACATGGAATGCATCACACTGGCGTGGCCTGGCCGCGGCGGACAATAGTAAACTTGTCCGCCGCTGTCAAATTTAATATTGTCCGCCACCGCAGGCCACGCCAGTGTGGGGCAGGCCTTATGGTGGGTACACACTGAGCAAACGAACGTGAAGCATTTACGTGACAGAGGGCCTACCGCAAAACGAAAACGAACTTTGTTCGTGTATCTCCCTCTCTGTCGCACTTGCTTGTTCGGGCGACAAAGACGGAGATACACGAACGAAGTCGCACTATCCGTCTCTCTCTTATTAGAATGCTTGGAACAAGAGGTATAGTGGGAGAAAATCGAGAGTATGTTGCGGCCGTCCCATTTTAGACGTGCTGTCTCGCCCTATCTCATTGGTTAGTAACAATCTTGCAGTCCGCTTCGCAGGACCGTTTGAATGCGGCATTTTTCGCTTTCTTTCTGTTAACTGGCCACACTGAATGAAATTGTAGTTGTTGTTACGTCTGTACGCTACAACCAATTATGACTTCGACATGATGTACTGACAAATTGGGGTAAAATCACATAATGTGGATTCCCCATTAAATCACAATGGTGGGTACCTACACATCAAGCCAACGAACGGCTATGTATCTCACTCTAACAAATAGCTGAGAGCTACCGCGAGACGAAAACGAACTTCGTTCGTGTATCTCCGTCTTTGTCGCCCGAACAAGCAAGTGCGACAGAGAGGGAGATACACGAACGAAGTTCGTTTTCGTTTTGCGGTAGGCCCTCTGTCACGTAAATGCTTCACGTTCGTTTGCTCAGTGTGTACCCACCATAAGGCCTGCCCCACACTGGCGCGGCCTGCGGTGGCGGACAATATTAAATTTGACAGCGGCGGACAAGTTTACTATTGTCCGCCACGGCCAGGCCACGCCAGTGTGATGCATTCCATGTGGATTCCCCCATCAGTGTCACTTTTGCTTGTCGGTGTGACCGCCACAGAGAAGTACTAGTTTTTCTTATCAAGTGGTGTAACAGCTAGGCTGTCAGGTGCTAAAATATAAAAATAGTATGCAAATCGACGGATGAGTACGCGAGTACGCAAGAGCAAAAAATAGTACGCCGTGCGTTCTATTGCGAACCCATCCAGCAACGCTGATTTTATTGTCAGACTCGTATACGGCCGAGGCTCGTCGTACAGTCAAGTGTAAAAATATGGGTGCATATAACTTACTCATAAATATGTCCCATAATGGACCATCAACATTAAGTGGTTTGTCAGCCCCAATTCATTAGAATCTGACTAATTGTTATAGTGTGGATGCGTGTTCCAACCGTCAAACGAGTTGTACGGACTAATTGCATGAAAATCACAATTTGGACCATGGAATTTGCATAATCTGCCAAGTTTCTTTTTCTCACAAATTTCATACAAATAAATTTAAACGATAATTAAAAAATATATGCTAAAGAACATTGTATTAATATTTTACCCTGTAATTTTGTTTTTTTTTTGAAACCGGTGTTTTGCAACTACAATTTTATTCAGTGTGGCCAGTTAACAGTAAGAAAGCGAAAATTGCCGCATTCAAACGGTCCTGCGAAGCGGACTGCAAGATTGTTACTAACCGATGAGATAGGGCGAGACAGCACGTCGATCATGAGGCGGCCGTGACATACTCTCGATTTTTGTGTGCTGCAAGGCTATTGCGCGACGACGCGCGAGTTCTCTCAATTTTTTTCGCACGATCCGTCTCTCTCTTATTAGAACACTTAGAACAAGAGATATAGTGCGAGAAAATCGAGAGTATGTTGCGGCCGTCCCATTTTAGACGTGCTGTCTTGCCCTATCTCATCGGTTAGTAACAATCTTGCAGTCCGCTTCGCAGGACCGTTTGAATGCGGCAATTTTCGCTTTCCTAATGTTAACTGGCCACACTGAATGAAATTGTAGTTGCAGTTGTTACGTCTGTACGCTACACCCAATTCTGACTTTGACATGTTGTACTGACAAATTGGGGTAAAATCACTTAATGTGGATGGTCCATAACTCTTATGTCATTGGATTAAGGTTGTGGGACTTATTTATGAAAGGATGTTATCGATACATATTTTTACACTTGACTGTACGTCTAGCTTGTATACTAAATATATGTATACAAAATGATCAATCAATTCAACTAAAATTATAACTAATGAATGACGAAATGGACCTCATTCACACCTCAGCATAGCATACACTAAACGCAACTTCAAGACGATTATGACATTGACGATTTGACAGGTGAAAATGACAACTGTTTGACAATGACACCTTACGTCACTTCAGTTTTTATTTCTAGATTTTTATTTCTAGATCTTTCTAGATTAATTATATCAGTCTCTGATCTCTCTGATCCGACGTTCTCCGCAGCAGTGTCCGGCGCATGGAGCGCGAGTATCTAGTCACTAAGCGTGGTGGTGGAAGCATGGCGCGGCAGGAAGGGGCCGGCGCAGTGCCACCGCTGCCAGGCTTTCCGGCACTCCTCTCACGGCTGCCGCCGCCCGATACAGTGTGTCCGCTGCGCGGGGCCACACTACGCGGGCCAGTGCGAGCGGCCGCGACACCACGAGGGGACCTGCGCCAACTGCGGTGGCCACCACACAGCCAACAGCCCATCGTGCCCCACATACCAGCGTGAGGCACGCATAAAGAAGACCGGCACTGCTCCCATCACAAGCCGCCGCGGGAAGATCGTGCCCCAGCCGTGCTCGGTGGAGCCCACCGAAAATGCCCCCAACTCCCTCATGGCGAGGGCGAACGACGCGGCACCTCCGCGCCGCCGCCGCCGAGGGAGGGGCAAACGCGGCCAAAGGCAGCCCGCCACCACCACTGACACCGTCACCCAGACGACCACCGCCGCCGCCCAGCCCGCGACCGCCAGCACCAACACCGCCCCTGCGCTTGCTCCACTACCGGCAAGCCAAGATGGCAATAGGGACAGGGTGATAGATAGCGCAGTGCTCGGCGCTCTGCAGTCAGGAGACAACCCCGCCCCCATCATCCTTAGGGGACTGGCCGCCCTGTACCAGGATGGCTAGCTCCCCTAAGACCCGCCGGACCTGACCACGGAAGTTCTTGCAGCGCCGTCGGCTCGCAGGTCGCTCGCCGGGCCTCTCCCAAGTGAGTCCCACCCGGCAGGGCTTGACCTCGCCGACGGCCGAAGTAGATGATCCCGAACACCACTAGACATGGGCGAAATGTGTCACTTTAAAGAAAAGATTGAAATATATCTTTTGCTCTCTGGGATATGAATCACTCATTTATATCATTATATCCGTATATATCCGTATGCCGTCGCTCCGGTTAGTATCAGCTCTCGTCTCTCATGCGATGCATTGCAATGCGTTCACGGACTGATATATGAATTGGATTCATTTGATTGATTGAATGAATCAAGTACATATATAGATGACAGAGTCATTGAGTGAGCGAGACGGTGAGTTGCATTTGGCGTTAGCGCGACCGCGAATGCGATGCTAGGAGTGAGTGAACGGAGTGAGTTGTACGGATATACAGATATACGCCGATTCAGTCGGATATAATGAGTGATTCGTTCGTCCGCACGGATATATATCTTTTTTATCAATCACTCCTGAGTTACCCATCACAAAACACCACCAGACCTGACGGATGTCACATCCACCCGTCCGTAGTAGCGGACGGCGCCCGACCCTGCCAAAAGCGGCACAGCCGCGCCAGGCTTTCCGAGCCCCTATAGGGGCTTGTGAGACGAGTGACGACCACGATGGACGACACGACTAGTGTGCTAGGGGGTCTAGGTCTAGGATGCAAAATCTGAAATAAATTGCTATTATTATTATGAACCAAACAATGTTTGTATGAACAGTTGAGGAATCTGGTGACCCCTTATAATCCTTCATGCTCACCATCGCCATCCAGCTGACTGACTCCTGGGACCTTTATCAGGTCGATCTGGTGCTACCTGTGTCCTAATTTAAAGTAGTAACATTGACATACATGGCCGCATTTGTTTACTGAAATAAAATTTTAATTTATTTCAGGTTTCCGGAATGGATGTCACGCTTGGAAGTTAAATAAAGAAGTTTATTTCAATTTATGCAGATTATTAAAATGATTATGGATACTTTTTGTTTATTTTATTTTATTCATATATGGACAAAAGTTGAAAGTAGGTACGTGACAGAAAAAATATTGAGCCTACAGATATTATATCATCATCCAGTTTAACCAAATTTCTTTGGTGCATGAGATTAAACAGTTTGTTTTATGATGTCAAATATAGGTACCTTGGACATGAATATAAATTGAAATTCATCAGTTAGCCCATACTTAATCTGCCTAGTTACTCAGACCCCGAGGTCAGCTTCATACATATTTCCTTATCTTTACACATGAGTATATTCAAGTATGACAAAATAAAAGGAATACAAGGTACAAGGTACATTTTAACCAAATCTTGTATATGTTTCATGTGCTCCAACATGAGTAACTTGCCTAGACTGGAGTAACTTGCAATAGACAGTGCCCACTCTGCTGTAGTCAATGACATGGTTTTATATTAATTATTCAACCGCAGCTGCAGTAAGTTTGGGATTGATTGATTGATTGGAATATTTGTCAAATAATGAACACTGTAATGTAAGTAGGTATATGGCAAAACTGACAGTTTCATTCCCATTCTGGTTGTGCATACACCTACATAACACACATTTATATATGTCAAAGTCAAAGTTATTTATTTGTTTATTCTTCAATGTAGGTATTACATGATAGATATTAATATATGTAATTTTATTTAGGAACATTTGTGATGTTTTAATTATTCCTGTCTGCTTCCTTTGTATGAACTGAAGTGTGGTGTGCTGGATGGAACATGACTTTCATGTGCTCTGCCTACCCTTTTTGTATGCTTCCTTTGGTAAAAGATCTGGAAAGAATGTAAATAATGGATATCAGTATTTCAGTATACTGAAAGATACAATAGGTACCTAACAAAAATGAGATAAATGTTAGTTAGTGGAGCCGCTGGCAAAGCTAGGTTATTTATACTAACATTATAATGAAGAAAAGTCTGCGGAATTGTAAGTTTGTATGTAAGGGGTAATATCCAAAAAAAAACAATCAATCATTGTGACGGTATGCCCTTACTTGCCAGAATTTCATTTGCCTGAATTTCATATACCACTGTAGTCAATTCATTAGTTATTATTTTGTTTTTTAGTATTTGTTGTTATAGCGGCAATAGAAATAAATCATCTGTGAACACCTCAACTGTCTAGCTATCGCGGTTCTTGAGATACAGCCAGGTGACTGACAGAAAGACGGACAGCGAAGTCTTAGTAATAGGGTCCCGTTTTCACCCTTTGGGTATGGAACCCTAAAAAAAACAGTATTTAGTATGGCGTTTAAATATTCTAACAAATAATATTCTTTCACTTAATAAAATGGATACCAATATGTATGGCATTCGTATCATTCTGGCATCTAATGTTCGGGAAAACAAGAGTATGTCAATTAACTACTCTAGTAAATGAATCATTCGGGCAAATGAAAATCGGGCCAACGTGATTTAGGCAAATTAATATTCTTGGATATAAATTTCGGCCAAACATTAGACAACCCATTGTGACAGTGTCTAGGTCACCGAATTAGGAGACAGATAGATAATCAAGTTACCAATAAGAATTATACACAATACAATACCTATATTTATATTAGATCTATGTGTTACGGAATGGGTCTTAAATTCCCCAGTTTAGTAGCGATTGGAGTAACTAAGTATTTAACTACAAGACTACAACAAAATAACCTAACTAACGAAATGCAAGTTTACATAATATATTTTCCATAAGGTACTTACAATTTATCCAAATACGACTAGCAGTAGGCACCACTTCGATAAGAGTGGAGTCCCCTCCTCGCAAACTAATGATTTGCATTGAAAAATCTAGTTTCGGAGCTCTCCTTCATAAAATTTCACGACTTCTTTCGTCGGTGATTTTCACATCACGCATTTATTGAAATAAATGAGTATATCACTGCAACTAGCATTATTATCACTATGAAAAAGAATATTCACTCGCAATTTTGGCACTCGTAACTCGTAACGTGGATATAACACAATACCAAACAAATACCTATGCCAAATATGGCGGAATTTGTGTAATTCATTTGCATTTTTAAATACAAAATACGCGACAATCCGAATTTTGCGGATATATGTTTTCAATTCAAAATTGTTATAATTTTCCGTTCTTTAATATAACATAGGTCTCGATTGGATCCACGATACCTCTTGACGGCTAAATACGATATCACGCGCTAATTCGCAAGTGAAATAGTAAACTACAGACGTGACGGTATTCGTCGATTCGAAACGTCAAATTTGTGTCCCACGGTACCGAATGGTCGTGCGATCGAAAGTTGAAATTACGCATCGAAAACTAAGCGCGTGCGAGTACACGTCGACTCATGTAAAAAGAACCCTGGCGGCCATACTTTTTATATGGCCGCCAGGGCTCTTTTTACGTTTGTCGACCTGTAACATTTTCAAGCGGTTTTCGTAGTACAACGGCATCGTGAATTACGAATTCGATAGGTCGATTCGAAGCGCGTTAAGTCGATGGCACGTAACGAGTGTGTCATTGTCAAACTCATGGTAAGCGTACAGTACTACGAACGCATGTGTGTATTAAAACAGTGAATTAAGTTCTCCCGCTTTCGGGATGCCTTCAGAAGAATAAACTATTTAAATAATATTATTACTATTAATTATGTCGCTAGTTATAATTAATAAGCATAAGTACACAATAACTATTATTGTATAAGGTTCATTGTTATAAAAATAGCAATTAAATTAGCAACCAGTAATTTTTATGAGGCAGCAATTCACTTGTTTTCACGGTTATTTGGCCTAGCGAGCTATATGATAGCAAACTGATGATGAGGAGGAAATATATTACGACTTCAAACCTACTTAAGAATTATTTACAATACCATAGCGTACCTATTTAACTATAAATGTATGCACTTGCACTTGACGTTTAACAAGGGCCGCCGGTTAATACATTAGGTACTTGCGAAAGTCTTTAAAAGAACTGTTTATAGTGCCAATCAATGCTCGTACACACTCACACACTTTGCTACAAAGGGATCAGCATAAGGGGGTCACAAAGAGCGGGTTACACCAACTTACGATTACAGATAGATCGACGTTAAATATGGGGCGGACAGCTGTCATTCCATAGAAACCCCTCAAACTTTCCACACATTCAGATTGTAACGAACACCGCTTACGATTACAATCTGTTTGGTGCAACCCTCCCTTATACGAAAGACGAGTTCACAGATGAAAAGTAAGAGAAATTTAAATAAATATGTATGTATGTATGTATTAAGAGCAAGTTATTGTACAGGGTGTAACAAAAATGGGGTATGAACCGATCAAGGGCTTGTATCGCGTTCTGATAAGAAAAAACAGAAAAAAAAATCTACGATTTTTTTACGACGACGATGTTATTACAAAACAAACAAAACAACAAAATATTATAAATGTACAGACGAACTTATCTCTATATGGGATTTCTTCTCTTCCATTTCTCTATTTAGGGATAGATAAATAGATATCTAGGTATATTTCTTACAAATATAGTATTTGAAAACAGACAAGCGTGCGTTGCTTGTGCATTTATTGATAAGAAAATGGTTACCTTTTGAACGGAAACTCTCGTCAGCATTTATATTAGTGTGAATTAGTACAGAAAGCCGACTTTAATTTTAAAGTTAATGGCTAGATTTTTAGTATCGCGTAACATGGTACAAATTTACATACAGCCTTCATAAAAATAAGTACATACTTATTAGAGATTCTAGACTAAAAATAAATTATGCAGGCTTTTCCCCCTTTTTTGGCACAAAACCTAAAAATAGACTTTACAGAATATGATAGTAACACGTGAAACCTTACAAAGTTAGCTTAGTTCATGTGCCCACGTCATTATGGAAATCTCTGGCGTTGCGTCTTGGGAGATACCTAAGGTAAATGTCCGAGTGCTCGGCGCTGTAACTAGTATATGGCTTGGGCACTCTATGTCAAAGCAATATGGGTTAAATTCAAACTAAGAGGATTTTTCTTCATTCGAATTTAAGCCATGTGACATTGACATAGAGTGCCCATGCCATATACTAGTAAAGCGTTGAGCACTCGGACGTTTACCTTATCATGACTCCGAACCAAAACTAATTTTAAGTTCAGCGTTTCATGAATGTACGAAGTCCTTTACTTTAATATCCTTTACAACATATTTTTAGGTTTTTTTCTGTTTATTTTGGTACCTACTATTTATTTAATCTTATGGCGATCTATAGAATCACCGAATTTCGCCGCCTATTTCGCCGAAAGTATGTCGTCGCTCATTTAGTACCACCTAGGGGACACAAAAAACGAACAGGGACCGGACGCGAGAAACAGATTATATTGATCGTATTTAGGTACTATAAACATGATAACTAGTCAATCGCTTCCGTAAAAACTAATGCCGACGCCAATGCATGCATGGGGCAACTAGGGTTCGCTTGCTACGCATAGTCACATGACTATGCGTAGCAAGCGAACCCTAGTTACTCGTGGTTTTTGGTTATAGGAAAATCTCGTCGAATAAGACATACTTATCGCCTGCTAGGTATAGGGAAATCTCGTCGAATAAGTCATCGTATAAAATAATTCGACCTACTTATTGACAGCTTTAAAGGACCCTACGGAGGCGCAGGTACGGAGCTATGCAGGCATATACCACGATGGTGGCAAAATAGGCGCACGGTCCACCTGATAGTAACAGTCACCGACGCGGATAAATGGATAATAAATTATAACACTCTTATTAGTTGTTTATAATGTCTCGTTTATTGTTTCATTGAGTCATAACTTAAATATAAGTACTTTTCAAATTGCTTGAATACAGTGATACCCGTCACTTAGCAGTCATTCCAGTACAATTTATATTCTTAAAACGTAAAACATGTTACAAATTGTACCGCACAATAGATAATAGTACAAGTACAGAAGGGACACTCCTTTGATCTTTACATAAGCTTTTTTCTCAGCCAAAATATTAAGATTTATGGCCCTCTGCCGTTGTCGACGTTCATCGCTATAAGTACATGCCGGTGCGCCAACGTTGGGGAACCGGCACGTACTTGTAGCGATGAACGTCACACACACAAGTACCTGCCGGTTCCCCAACGTTGCGGCACCAGCATGTACTTGTAGCGATGAACGTAAATCGCAGAGTGCCTGATTGTACTAAGATCACAAGCATGTAATCAAGCAATTAAAACGACACTATAGACGGAAAGGAAATTTTAGGAATCAACGACGGAGGTAATACGCGGAGTAAGGAGAGGCATAACCGTAGGCGGAGTAGGCGGAGAGAGGCGCGGTGTACGCATTGCTGTACGCAGAGTACGCAACTGGGGAGTACCCAGCATAAGGCGAAGTGTAGGCGGCGGCAACAGGCCCAGGGTACGCTGCGGCAACAGGGGCAGTGTACGCTGCGGCAACCGGCGCGGTGTAGGCGCCCGCTACAGGAGCGGCGTAACCGTAGACACCAACAGGGGCGGTGTACGCTGCAGCGAAGGGAGCCAGTACGCTGGGCTTAGCGGCGGCGAAGGCCAGGAGGCATGCGGCGATCAACTGCAAATAGTACATTATTAGTGATAGGGATTTTGCAACCAAAAAAACGATTTCACTTTAGGCACCAAAACCATTTGATATATGTGATAAATTGTAAGCTCGTTCCGACATTGGGCTAACAAAATAAAAATAAAATATGCAAGTAACAATAACAACTTAAAAACCCGGTAGGTATCTACAGAGTAAAGTGTCGTATTGTCAGACATCATCATCTAATAATAAGACTGAAAACTAGTTCCGAAGTTTCAAGACCTTGTAACTAGGTGAATAATAATTAAAGCATTATTTCTAACTTTGGCACAACCTTCAAAACTAGGATATCGATTTTTTTAATAGTAATGCACTCGTGACTTAGTCAATTAGCAAATTATCAAAGTCAAAGTCAAAGTCAAAGTCAAAGTTATTTATTCTTCAATTTAGGCATATTACATGCACCTATGAATGAATGTCAATAATCTACCACCGGTTCGGAAAGAAAACCTCTGCCTTGAGAAGAACCGGCGTAAAAAACTCGGCGAGGCATCATTTTTTCAAAACGTTAAAATTAATGTATTGTCTTTTATAAGATTATCGACACATTATGTCAACTTACCAGTTTGAACATTCTGTGTTTTTTTTAAATGATTATTAAAACAAATTGAGCAAGTATTCACGACTGAGGACGTGAGTGTGATGTGCTGTAGTCTGGACGGCGTTCCATTTTATACGTTTACTATTGTATCAGTCGTGTGTGGAGAAATAGCCTTGTAGCACCTGGTTGGAATAACAATTCGCCATTTCTGCCTGAATCTGGCCACCTCAGAGTCGCCAGCGGGGTGAAACTAATTAACAATACATGTGTCTAATTAAAACTTTGTACCGCGTGGTTAAGAGCGTAGTCGGTCTGCGACAAAATTGAGAAATAGGTATTTGTACAAACTATTGCCGTCGCGTTGCGCCCAAGCGATTCCCCGTAATGTGCGATAGGGACAACTGCAGCTCAGACCGATTTTCACTACAAAATCTTGACCAGATCGATGCTTTGTATTCCCCTGTTTTCTCCGCCAAACCTGCGCCGATTCAATTATGTTTGGTGTCGAAATTTAGAGGAAGAGCAGATCTATGTTTCTATTATTTTATTTTAACGTAAAATCTTTTCATATTTGTCTGGTAGTCATCTAAATATGACAGTAAAAATGGGGTATTTTTTAGGTTTTCGAAAATTCGTATCTGTTTTGGTAATTATTTTTTGGGAAAAAGTAAATGACAGGGGCATACATACAGTAGACCTAGATTTTATAAAAAAAAACGAGTCCTCTAGAGGGATAAACCAGGAAGGAAATAGGGGAATACGTTTGTATGGAAAAATGCTGCTAGGATACCCTCTTAATAACTAGAATGAATATGACATACTCGTACGTCTGGTATTTAAATAAATGTCTGGGGTGTAAAGTTTTAGTTATATGAGATGTGCAACGTTCGGTCGCTTAGAAGTCTAAAATTATTTATACACATTTATCGGTAGTAATAAAATCGGCCAAAGGCATGTCGGGCCACGCGTAGTGTAGGGTTCCATATTTGCATGTCTGTCCCAAACAACAGCCCAAACAACAGCCCAATATTTCGCTAACGAATCATTAAATTGAAAAGTGATTAATAAAAACCCATAATATGTTTGAACAAACTATCCAACGATACATGTTTATTGGGTACTAGCTTTTGCCCGCGGCTTCGCCCGCGTAGTAAAAGTAATTTTCCAATAATTGTTGAATTGCTACGCCGCCTACTAACCTACTACTACTAACTTCCCCTACTAATAACCCTTCGTCATAACCCATTATGGTAAATTAATTTTTTATTTACTATATTTATGCCCGTGTGGTGGCGGGTTAGAATTTCACCACCCTCTTTCTTCCCGTGTGTGGCGTAAAAGTCGATTAAGAGAGCAGGGTTGAAGTGTGTTGTGGGTGATGGGCTAACAACCTAAGCAATATCACTTTTTGTCGATCTTTTATACCCACATTTATGCTAAAAGTGGCTCTGGAACATAAAGTTCATGTGCTCTGCCTGCCCCTTTTGGGAATAAAGGCGTCAATGTATGCATGTATGTACGTATTTCTGTTATTAAATTTACAATCATGATTAAGGAGAATCTGTCCTCTGGAATAAAAGCTACTTTATGTTCATGAACATTAATGTTGAAATACCAAAATATCTCCACGAATGTTAAGTCAAATTTGTGGCCTGGACATTGCTATAGGCTTGTTTCCTAAGATTTTTTTTCTATGCTTTTCGAACCAGTATTTAACATAAATACCCAAAAATTTGTTTCAATTTAACGGCGGCTAAAATGCTTAACATATTAAAAGTAAGCAGATCTTCGTGCAGCACCTTGAATCTACTTATTACGGATGCAGGCACTTTCCCAATGTCTCCTACCCTCCCGTCCCGCCGCGCCGCCCGCACTCGCCTAGGTACCGATTGCTGACGATCGAGATGGCACCGAATACAAACTTTAAAACCTATAACCCTATATATTGCGGGTCTCGTTCCATACCTCAATAGCAAAAATAGAACCCTTATTTATAGGATCACGTGTGGCTGTCTGTCAGTCCGTCTGTTACAACCGATTTGCTACGAAAAAAACTGGACCGATTGAATTGCAATTTGGCACAAATATTTTCATGAATTTTCATGTCCACAACATTACATTTCAAAATCTATGTGATTTTCGTTATTAACGTCCCAAAAAACCGTTATAACAACGCCCATATTGATATTTAGACGCCACGTTGGAATGTAAAATCGTTGTTGTTTTCCTAATCAGCGACCCGATAAACCAAAGAAACAATAGATGCCGATGTTGATTTTCAGATTTTGTCACCACATGTCTCCTTTTAGGGGTTGAATTCTCAAAAAACCGGAAACACTTGTTTACTCATTTATCGTTAGGAATTATCCTGTGAATTCTCGAATAAAATTGTCTAACTAATCTTTTTTCTCCATACAAACTTTGGACCTCCTTTTTAACCCCTTTAGGTGTAATTGATTTCAAAAACGCTGAAAGCACTTTATTTGTAAATTAATAAGTAATCTGTCCACAAAGTTTTAAGTACGTAGTAGCTAAAAATAAGTTTCCCTTATACAAAATCTGGACCCTCAATTAACCCTCTTAGCGGTGGAATTTTATAAAACGCTGAAATTCCTTTTTTTGTATCTTAATAAGTTATCTTCCTACAAAGTCTCAAGTCTCTAGTTCAATAAATAATGTTTCCCCTCCACAAACATTGCATCCCTATTTAACCCCCTTAGGGGTAGAATTTTCTAAAACGCTGAAAGAACTTTTTTTGTACTTACGTTCTGGTGTAAATTTCTTGTTTGTAGTTGTTTTGGATACAAACTTTGCACCCTTATTTAATCTCCTTAGGGGTGGAATTTTAAAAACGCTAAGAATATTTTTATTTGTATCCTAATAAGTAATCTTCGTACAAAGTTTCAAGTCTCTAGTTCAATAAATAATGTTTACCTCATACAAACATTGCACCCCTATTTGACCCCCTTAGGGGTAGAATTTTCTAAAACGCTGAAAGAACATTTTTTGTATCTTAATAAGTAATATCCCTACAACGTTTCAAGTCTCTAATACAAAAAATAATGTTTCTCCCATACAAACTTTGCAACCCTATTTAACACCCTTAGGGACAGAATTTCCAAAAATCCCGTCTTATCCCTTGCCTATGTCATAAAAGGAAAATCTGGTGTAAATTTCAAGTTTCTAGATACAGTAGTTTTTAATTCAAATTTTGCACCCCTATTTAACCCCCTTAGGGGTAGAATTTTATAAAACGCCGAAAGTACCTCTTTGGTATCAATAAGTAATCCTCCTACAAAGTTTTAAGTCTCCAGTTCAATAAATAATGTTCCCCCATACAAACTTTGGACCCCCATTTCACCCCCTTAGGGATAGCATTTCCAAAAATCCTGTTCTATCCCCTACCTACGTCATAAAAAGAAGTTCTGGTGTAATTTTCAAGTTCCTAGTCCCAGTAGTTTTGAATACAAAATTTGCACCCCTATTTAATCCCCTTAGGGGTGGAATTTTCTAAAACGCTGAATGATTTTTTTTTGTATCTTAATAAGTAATATCCCTACAAAGTTTCAAGTCTCTAGTACAAAAAATAATGTTTCACCCATACAAACTTTGCACCCCTATTTAACCCTTCCCTACGGGATCCCTTAGGGATAAAATTTCCAAAAATCCCGTCTTATCCCTTGCCTACGTCATAAAAGGATGGACTGGTGTAAATTTCAAGTTTGTAGTCCCAGTAGTTTTGAATACAAACTTTGCACCCCTGTTTAACCCCCTTAGGGGTGGAATTTTGTAAAACGCTGAAAGTACTTTTTTTGTATCTTAATAAGTAATCTTCCTACAAAGTTTTAAGTCTGTAGTTCAAAAAATAATGCTTCCCCCATACAAACTTTGGACCCCCGTTTTACCCCCTTAGGGAGTGAGTTTTGAAAAATCCTTTCTTAGTGCTCCCCTACACCTTAGATGGAACCTACGTGCCAAATTTGGAATCCGTAGACCCAGCGGTTTGGGCTGTGCGTTGATATGTCAGTCAGTCAGTCAGTCAGTCAGTCAGTCAGTCAGTCAGTCAGTCAGTCAGCTTCTTCTTTTATATATTTAGATTACATGTTTTAATGAGAATAAAATTACATCCCCACTTTAGGTATAGGGTAGATACCCCAAAATCATTTTTCAACTTACTTTACTCAGATGTAAAGTCTCTTGAAGCTGTGAAAAAAACAACATCAAAATTAACGTAAAGAATAAAAATTTATAGGGTAGGTACTTCGGTTTTCGGTTGACCTAGAATTATGACATCTTGCCAAATGTCATAATTCTAATATCGTTTTATACTACAAGTCCTACAGAGAAATATGTGAAAACTATTTATAATCAATCAATCAATCATTCAATCATTCATTTATAATCAAGCACGGAACCCTCGGTGGGCGAGTCCGCCTCGCACTTTAAAATTGATTTATAAACGTTTAATTTTGTAAAAGTATATTTTTTTCTTAATGTGTCAATATTATTAATTTTATTTTGTGTTCCGCTTGGCTCCTACTCGCGCATCACTAGAGTTTAGGGCATGAAATACGAGTAGTACATTGCGTAACTAAGGTGGTGGATTCGTGAATGCCCCAGATCGCAGGTGTTTGTGGCCCGAACCGAAGGTGAGGGCCATAAATATGCGCTCTGGGGCTTTACGAATTACCGCCCGTGTTGAGTACAAAATTTTACGTCTTCACCTGGCCACAATGCGAGTTTTCCCGTACACGCAGCGTGCAGTAAAACTCGCATTATGGCCAGGTGTGACGTAAAACAATTATTAGCTGTGAGGCATTTTCCACGCATATTTGTAAACGTTCTTAATGCATGTTTGAAGTAATCAATGTGAAGTTCAGTAGAAAAAAAGAGCGATAGGGTATATATATTTTCAATGGCATCGGAAAAATACTATGCAGTGCAAAATATGTGAGTAATAAATAAGCCTCTTGCCATCAATAAATAAAAATAATTTTTTTTAGCAGATTACAATTAAGTTCATCACGCGGAATGTTTTTTTTTTCTCAGTAAAATTATTAGAAAACGTATGAAATGCTTTCGGCTTTCTTATCGAATCAACGCCTCAAGTATTGTAATCAACATGGCACACATGTATAATAATGCAGTATTATTTTTCTTAAATGTTGTTTTCGATAAGTTCGCCTTGAATTTAATTTTAGTATTATGCCAAGATTCTGACGTTTTTTCCCTGTGTTACCACACCCGAAACTCGTGCAAAGTAGTTAAAAAAATAAACCTTTAGGTTTTAAGAAGGTTAGGTAAGTAGGTCGGGTTTAACTGTGTGTAAGCTATTCGTAAATAACGTTCTTCTAACATTTTTTCGTAAATATATTCTTATGGCTTCACCCATTATCGAAATAATTGTTTACGGAACACAACAACGTCAACAACTAAGTAAGTACTCCGCAGTTTATTTCAGACATTGACAAGCGCTGGAATAATAATTTTAATCAAATTTGACGAACCAGACGAAACCTAATATAATTCTAATCACCAGTTTAAGGAAAAGTTAGTTATGAAATGTTGTAACACAATACATTACGGTTTTATAGGCGTTATATAAAACAAGCTTAGTACAGGACACTTATGTATCTTATCTGAAAGTATATTTTTAAATTGGAGTTAAGTATTAGAAAATACCGAAGTTTTACAGAAACATGACAGAAAATATTTCTATTATCGCTTAAGACTCGTTCAATACGTGTTAAGAAGTTAATTAAATTCATGATGTCATTAACTCATTACGCTTAATTTCTCATTAAAGCGGCAATGATTAAAGATCATGGGTATTTGCTACTAATCATCTGTGCAGTTTGGGAGTGGATATAAACAAACGCAGTGGTGGTCCGCTGGTCAAAGCATCTGCAATGCTGCTTAAAGGGGTGAGTTAATTCATAGATAAATAAATAATTGTTGGGGCGTCAGATTGTCTTACACAAATCGACCTAGTCCCAAAGTTCCCAAACTAAGCAAATATTATACGATGGGTACCAGACGACGAAATACATACTTATATAGATTAATAAACACTAAAATTCATAAAAAAACACCCAAGACTTTTAAGGACAGCAAATATTCGTGCTCATCACATAAATGAATGCCCTTCACAGGTTTCAAACCTGAGACTGTCGGCTTCGTAGGCAGGACACTACCAACTACTTAGGTACTTTCAGCAGAATTATGGGAAAACTAACATTTGCGCGCGTTGACTTCCTTTTGTTTTACTTTTACTGGGATAAGTATTTAGTATTCTATACTTTAACCCAGGCTAACTGTGCTCTTTTTGTACTTTACTTTAGCCAAATAGGTTCCAGACATATTCGAAATCAGAGGTAAAAACATATTTACCTGGAGCCTGGTTGATATGATGTTATCAAATGTAGTAATTCGTCAACTTTCGATTTTTTTATATTCGAGCTTTGGTTAACGCACTCATTTATAAATAACATGTGGATGAAGTCTTTATAGTAATCGCTATTGCCAAGACTCAGGCACATAAACATAAGGTAAAAGTTCCAGTGCTCGACACTGATCCATCACTTGGTACCTCGAATCTTTTTTTTACCATGCTGGTGGCAAACAATCGTACGGCCCACCTGATGGTAAACGCTTACCGTGGCCTATGGTTGCTTGCAACTCTAGTGGACTAAGCATGCACGTTTCCGAACCTTTTAAAACCTACACACTCCTTTCCTGAACAAACCCAACAGGACATAAGTCCTATGGGACATATTGATGAGTGAGTTGTATGCACTCATATTTTTAAACTTGACAGTTCATTAGGGGTTCGTCAGGGAAGGACTGTCAATCCCCGAAGACAGTACTTGGTCCCACGGGAAAACCGTGGCAGTTCATTCCACAACCTGAGCGTCCGTGGGAGGAAATTCCTCTGGAACCGTAACTACCATGAGCAACCATTCATCTTAGTTTCATTGGAAGAAAGAAAGAAAGAAAGAGGATCGAATCGCGGCTCGTACAACTATTTTCAAAAACGCATGTATATTTATTTATTTATTTTATTTATTTATTTATTTAAATCAGGCAACAAGGCCCATATTACAAATACCTTAAAGTCTAACATACATATCAATATAAACTTATTAAAAACTATAAAACACACCATTACTGCGGCGTGTTGCGCAATTTCGTGGTGTCAGGTATTATATATATTATTATATATTATAACCGACCGCAAAAACGTCGGAAATTGACACCCTTCGGCCAAAATTCTTTTTTTTAAATCAGCCATATCGTGTCTGGAGGAGCCCAAACTTGGTATGTTACGAAAATTATTTTTGTTTTATTAAAAAAAAAAAACTGAAATGTAATGAAGTGGTATATTTTTAGAATCGCCTCAAAAAGCACTTTTATATGATACTTACTACACACGATATGTTTCCGAAAAAAATATTTTTTTTTTCATAAAAAAAATGTCTCAGCACTCCCCCCTAAGGGAAATGACTTACACTATCTCAAGTTTCGACAGATTCGCGTTAAATTATGTGAGCGAGTGCGATATTTTACAATAGAGCAAAAATGCTTTCGTATGTCCGGCTGTCCGTCTATTCCTTCTATAGGTCGCATCTCACAAGTGAACAGATTCTCGTGAAATTTTGTGAGCAAGTTCGATATACAACTGTAAGGCAAAAATGCTTTCGTATGACTGGCTGTCCGGCTGCTTCCTCTATAGATCGCATCTCTCAAGTCTCCACAGATTCTCGTGAAATTTTGTGAGCGAGTTCGATATTTAAGTAACTATAGGGCATTTCGTGATGATGCGTTTGCGCGTGAATTACATAATCATAGACTCTAAGATGCAAGAATAAGCTTTATATGAAGCGTGCAGAGATTAAAATCGCTTGATTGTTTTCTAAAAACCCTCGATAGGGTAACCTTATCATAGGGTTTTAATGTTGGTAAGCGCTTACCTGAAATAACTCTATCAATTTGGTTACACTATCGTTCCGGTAAGTCGATCGATATGCTTACCGAATCGATAGGGTTTTGAAAAACAATTCTATCAAATACCCGATCCAAAACCCTTTAATGGTAACCGGTTCCGGTCCCTGATCCCAATAAGGTTAATTAAGTTTCCAAGGTCAGATCGCAGTCGTTATCGTAAAGCCTATGCCAAATCTTGAGACTAGGTGTCAAAGAGGACCCCGGACACCTCCAGGCCAAAACCGGGAATAACGCTAGGAGGATGCTGATGGTGAACATGTACACCATTAAAATATAATGAAAACGACTCACGTATTTTATACTAGCTTCTGCCCGCGACTTCGTCGGCGTGGAACTCTTTTTAACCCCCGACGCAAAAAGAGGGGAGTTATAAGTTTACGTGTGTGTGTGTCTGTGGTAGCGTAGCTCCCTAACGGATGGACCGATTTGAATGCAGTTTCTTATGTGTCATAGATAATTTTATCCCGAGTGTTCTTAGCCATGTTTTATGAAAATCTGTTTAGCCGTTTTTGAGATATTGGACTTTGAAATGAAAATGTCGGGAGTTTTTCAACTTTTCTAAGTTGTACCTAATATATCGTAGCTCCTTACAAACTTTTGCCACCTTAGACGATGATTCCCGGAATAAAAAGTATTATATACTTGTATGTTAATCCAGGTTATACACTATTATATACACGTATATATATATATATATATGTATACCAAAATCAATTTTAATCCGTTAAGCCGTTTTTGCGTGAATGAGGGATACGACTCGCCTGACAGACTCTAAGTGTAAGCCCTGAGTGAACGCTCCGCTCACAGCCGGCGCCTGCGAGTCGGAAACGATAACGCAGGTTAAGCAAAGATGGCAGCGGTCAGTATTTGGATGGGTGACCGCCTGATGATGTTTGAGTGGTTGATATAAATGAGCGCTTCCGTGCTTTGGAAGGCATGCTAAGCAATTGATCCCGGCTGCTGTCTATGACAGTAATCGTTAAGCCGAATTAGAGGCTTTCGGGCGGCTTAAGAACTTCTAACAGTCGAGTTGCCCACTCACTTGACAAAGGGGGGACAACTGTTACTCGCGTCCGCAGGAGCTCCCTACCACAACCCTGCACGTGTCCCCTGGGTGGTACCTACTAAAGAGTGACAAACTTTAAAGGCCAAAAATAATGTATGCCATACGATTAAATAGTTTAAAGAATGAGGTTTATTCTCGATTTTCGCTACGGTGATAGAATTGAAGTTAACCAAAAACAGTGAAAATTTTATTGATAAATTATAAAGTAAAGGATAATCCTATTAACATTATAAGTGCGAAAGTTTGGATGGTTGGATATTTAGATGGTTGTTACTCAATGACGCTTAAACGGCTCAACCGATATGAAATAAATTTTACACGAAGATAGTTTATAGCCTGGATTAAAATATAGGATAGCTTTATCCTGGATCCAAGCAGACGAACTTGCAGGCGAACGCTAGTATTCTATAAGTGTACAATTTTCAATATGAATCTGCTTATTTATTATAGCTACTGCCCGCGACTCCGTCCGCGTGGAACTCGTTGACATCGCAGCTCCATATAAACTTCCCCTCCCATTTCACCCCCAAAGGGGATGATTTCAGGGATAAAACTATCCTATGTCACTCTCCATCCCTTCAACTATCTCCACTTAAAAAATCACGTCAATTCGTCGCTCCGTGAAAGACGGACAAACAAACAAACACATACACATTCCCATTTATAATATTAGTATGGATTACCAAGAAATAAACATGCGCGAATTGGTCCATAAAAACATTTATAATAATTAGAGATTGAGAAAAGGATACATAGGGTGACTGAGGTGCGACTTCTCTGAGAGGTGAAGCGGTCTTCTTGTTGTGTACTCGTAAATTTTTCAGAAGCCCGAGAATTCGCTATTAATCTTGTTTCACGTTCCGTAATAGTCTTCGGAAGCTCGCGACAACGAATGGCGTTCACGATCGTGGCCGAGACGTGCTTCCATGTCTTCACTGTTTTCAAGGAATCTAGAAGCCCGGGATGCTTCTTCGGACTCCTGAGATCTTGCCACTCGTTTTCTGACGGCCTCTCTAGAAATTCGTGTCAGGTTCGATCTCTTTTTGGAGGGCATTTTGAGTAATAACGTTTTTGGGGACTTTTGACACATAATTTTGTGATTTGACAGAAGATGTGACAGAATAAAATAAACTTGTGAGTATTTACTCTGCATTAAAAAAAACTATTTGTATAGAAAAACATACTTACTGAATTCAACCCCATTTTTAACCCCTTTCCACCCTTAGCTTTATAATTTTTATAGCCTATTACCTGGCCGAAGATCCATTGAACGTTTTAGTGAAAGTTGCATATTAATCCATTCGACAGTTTTCCCGTGATACCCGGACAGAAACAGACAAACAGATAGATGGCGCTGGTGCGCAAAGTAAAGATTACTTTATCCAAATATTCTCAAATTTGGCCTGTGGGTCACCGTAACTCCATCAAACTTTTTTATACGTCTAATATGGTTTGTTGGAGTTCAGACGCCGACAAAAATCTGGAGAATGACCTTCTACTCGTAAATGCGTAGAAATTGGTGAAGTTCTGCATCGCGCTATTGAAGTTTTTAATGTATGTTGTATAAATACAACTTCCTTCAAGCTCTACATATTATGTCTCACTGACAACCTCAACGAACTTTCACAATTATTATAAGTAGAGAAGAGAAGATAGAGAAGAGATAGCGAAACGCTCGACATGTTTTGTATTATGACGACCGTTTTAGCCTATAGTTGGTCCCCACGAAGCTGGAGGTCTTGGGCTCGAATCCCTGTAAGGGTTTCTATTTGAGTGATGAGCACGAATTCATTCCTGAGTCATGGAAGTTTTCTATCTATATAAGTATATTTATCGTCGTCTAGTACCCCATAGTATACAAGCTTTACTTAGTTTGGGACTAGGTCGATTTGTGTAAGATTGTCCCCTTATATTTATTATTTTACTAGCTTTTGCCCGCGGCTTCGCCCGCGTACTAAGCGTAATTTTTGACCGTCTACAAAAAGGAGGTTCTCTGTTTGACTCGTATGTTTCTATGTAGGTATGTTTGTTTGTCCGCGATTATGTCGCGTTTGGCTGAACCGATTTAGATGCGGTTTTCGAAAAAGGATTTTTTACATTGTAGAGGTTTCGGTATACGATGTTTTGGTGAAGGCAGTTCCCTTATTTTATTAAAAAATATATATTGCAATATATGTTGAATTGTTACGCCGACATCGACTTACTACTACTTACTAAGAGATTATGTTTAAAAAATGCAGATTTCTACTCTTGAACATAAGCTTTTGCCCGCGGCTTCGCTCACATCAAATTGATATATTTCAGAGCAGACAGAGGAACTTTGCAGAAATTATGTAAAACCTAAAATTATTGTCTGTGATGGAAGTTCTTTCTATGGCCGGTAAAAATATTACTTAACGGTGTGATAGCTTTAGTGAGATTGGTCAGTATTCGTAGTTATTATTATTGTTATTCATTAACAAATGAACATATGAAAAGTCAGTATACATTCTGAGAACCAGCAAAACTACTTTTTAGAATACCCTCCCGTCCCGCCGCGCCGCCTGCACTCGCCTATAGATACCGATTGACGACGATCGAGATGGCACCATTTTTCGGCAGTCGGGTAGCCCCGTAGTGGCGACTATTACCCACAGGCCAGACAAGACCCGCAGCTACAGCCCTTAAGGCTGCTACTCGTGAAACCAGCTAAAAAAAAAGAGATGGCACCAATTTTCGGCATTCGGGTAGCCCCGTAGTGGCGACTACCCACAGGCCAGCCAAGACTCGCAGCTACAGCCCTTCAGGCTGCTGCACGCGAACAAGTCAAAAAAACAGATGGCATCAAATACAAACTTTAAAACCTGTAACCTATATAACGCGGGTCTCGTTCCATACCTCAAAAGCAAAAATAGAACCCTTATTTATAGGATCACGTGTGGCTGTCTGTCAGTCCGTCTGTTACAACCAAATACAAATACAAATTATTTATTCTGCAAATAGGCCACAAAAGCACTTTTACATGTCAACCCCACCCAACACCCCTTGGGGGGTGAATTTAAAAAAATCCTTTCTTAGTGATCCCCTAGACCTTATAAGGAACCTAAGTGCGAAATTTGGAATCTCTAGAACCAGCGGTTTGGGCTGTGCGTTGATATGTCAGTCAGTCACTCAGTCAGTTTCTCCTTTTATATATTTAGAAGATTATAATTATTTATTATTATGTTGTGTCGTATTATTAGAATAAAGGTATCAAGCACACCTTTGGGACGTTTACCTTACTTCTTTGAATTAACCGCATAATTGTCAACACCGTGCATATGACCCCTTATGCAACAGTTTCTATTTATAAAATCGTCTAGACTCTCGATATTATAAAATCCCACACCTTTTGTAAACTAGAAAACAATTACGTGAAATTATTTACAAAGCCGTTTTATTTATCAGGTTTTTCTAGAACGTTCAGCTTCATAAAATATTGTTGGCACTGCCTTACCTCGCTGGTCGAAACTGTCACAATTTACTATACCTACCGACTACGACCAGTTAGCCTAACTAGGTGACGCTGCCTGCGAAGCTAAAGGCCTCCACCCACCGGACGTGTGTGCTGCGCGTGTGCTGCGCGTGTGCTGCGCGTGTGCTGCGCTGCAGCTGCGCGGGTGCTGCGCGTGTGCCGCGTTCGATGTGTGTTTGAAGTGTAGTTTCAATGCTTTACAACTTGCGCGTGTGCTGCGCTGCAGCTGCGCGGGTGCTGCACGTGTGCCGCGCGGGTGCTGCGCTGCAGCTGCGCGGGTGCTGCGCGTGTGCCGCGTTCGATGTGTGTTTGAAGTGTAGTTTCAATGCTGTACAACTTGCGCGTGTGCCGCGCAGCACACGCGCCGCGCAGCACACGCGTCCGGTGGGTGGAGGCCTTAACTGTTCAAATCCCGGCAAAGGTATTTTTTTATTTTTTATTTAGAACACAAACAGTCGCATGAACAAATGTATATGGGGTATACGAAGAGTACCAACAGACATAATGCAAAAGACCTGGAGGTTCATTAGTATTTTGACAATGTGTTAACAAAGACAAGTTAATCATGCAAACTAAAAAAAAGAAAAAAGAAAAATAAATATTTGTGGGATAAGCATGAATATTTTGTTTTTGAGCCTTGGATGTTTTGTATGCATTTGAAAACATATTTATATCTATTAAATATACTGTCGTCTAGTACTCAATACTAATAACACAAGCCTTATTAAGCTTACCTAGGGGCTAGTTCGGTTTGCGTAATATTAGCCCTTGTATGTAGAGTAGCATTTATTTACTTACAGTATAAGAACACCGTTGATCTTGCCATTTAAATTCACGTTATCCACGTTAATCACCTGACCCCGATCCCCCAGGAGAACAAGCGGCAATTATTTAATATTCAATTAGGAAAAAAATATTATGTTAGGTTATGGCGCTTCGCCGGACGCTACCGCGTCACGCTCGTTTCGCTCGCTCGGTTCGCGCGCTGTTGTAGGGTAGCAGTTCACTTAACAACTTAACCATTTTTTCCCCCGGGGGTCAGGGTAGGGGATTAACGAGGAAAGCACCCTAAAATTAACTTTGATTTGTGTTCTTTATCGTGAGACGCTTTTGAGTATAACAAATATACCTTCTTCTAAAAATAGTCAAGTTCTTTCATGTATAATATTTGAATTAGCTGCAGTAATCCCACTCTAATGTGATAATTAAGCAAGTCAATGTTAAATTATAATATGAGAATTTCTACGACGGTCGTAAAATTCGAGGAGTAATTAGGTGCTAAGACATAAAAAAACTAGCTTTTACTGTTTATCAGTTGCAAGGTGTAGGTTACTGATACACATACTTAAAATTTTCATCATTCACATCCATTCATTAGTATAAATCACCATGATCACTACATAAATATAAAACAAAGTCGCTTCCCGCTGTCTGTCCCTATGTAGGTATGCAGGTTTCCTCACGATGTTTTTCCTTCACCGAAAAGCTAACGGTAAATATGAAATCATATTCCGTACATAAGTTCTGAAAAACTCATTGGTACGAGCCGGGATTCGAACCCACGACCGCCGTTTGACAGCCGCATGCCTGAACCACTGGGCTACCGTAGCTTACATATTGCACATCGCCAAGAATTTCCAGTGGCGTCCATTCTATTTATCACTTTCCTAGCCACCACGAGTCAACATTTTTGATAATAACCAAACACGCATCAACAATGTTTACAAATATTTGTGAAATAACCTATAATGGCGCCTAACAGTTTCTTTCGTGAAGTTTGCACAGTGCGCGCGCATGTGTTAGGCCAGATTTAGATGAAGTCTCTAAACAGCCAATACAATAGTAGATTGTATGACAAGGGACTAAAGTAAGCCATATTACCACGAGACGGATATTTTCCCGAACGAAGTGAGGGGAAATAGTTCGAGGGGTAATATGGCTTTTAGACCAGAGTTATACACTCTACTTTTCACTTCGACTGCGAGAAAATAGTAAAAACAAAGATTATCCATCCACAATCAACAATTCTACCAAGGCGAAAAGATTGTTCAATTTGGCGCCATTCTTTTTAATAAACTGTTTTGACACAGATTCAAAATATTCACAAGACGAATAAACGCCTCTGACCGTATAAAGCGGCGTAGTCTATCCCGCTCAATCTTCATAGCTTATGTCATGTAATTACATCCACCAATCACAACTCTTTAAAATAACATTAGTATTTGCTGTCTACTAACCAGAATACAGTTAGACATTAAAATCGACCAATCAGGAATCAGAATTCAGTTCAAACATTAGGAGTTTTTCATTCCCTAATTTACAATAATTACAAAAATAAACGCCTCTGACCGACTATAGCTCCATCCAAACGTTCAAGCGTGGTTAACTGCATACATGACTCATGTATGCAGTTAACCACGCTTGAAAAACACCCAATGTTTGAATTGAATTCTGTTTCCTGATTGGTCGATTTTAATGTCTATCTGTATTCTGGTTCGTAGATAGCAAATACTAATGTATTTTTAAAGAGTTGTGATTGGTGGATGTAATATTGAACTGTTGTGAGTGGTCAAATTAAAATGTTTTATAAATCATAAATATGTATACATATTTTCCCTAGGGGCTAAATGTACTACTTTAGCCCCGCTTACCAAGTCTAATATGATGCACTTTTTGAGCATGAGAAGTGAAAAATAATATAAATATTTTCGTTTCAAAATGTTATCTTTTGCAAATTCATGTAAAATGTTATCAAAAGTGAATAGTTTTACTAAATTAAACGTTTCTACATCATATGCAAAATGAAATAGTCTATTCATTAACAATAGTACATTACTGCAGAGGCCGTGAAGTAAGGGATTGCTGGACGAGGGTGGGATCGACCGGATACAACGAATCCAGCAATCCCTGTTCCGGCCGAGGATTGTATAGTGCTTTTCTCAAACGAGGTGAGGAAGTATTAAAATTAAAATAAATACAAAATTATCAATTAAACAATTGTTTGTTGAAATTGCAATCGTAACGAAAGATCTGAAAACAATTATGTAATTTGCCGCCTTTTTTATTTTTTTAAACAAGCCATTTGTAGGGGAGACCGGGGGCAATGGTACCACTTTAGAAATAATGACCTGTAACTCTATCGCTATCTAACGCTACCACGTAAAAATCGCTTAGGATATAACATTCTCGTCGCATTGGCTATCAGAATCTAGAAAAATATTTTCATTTCATCGCATCAGAATGGTGTAAATTGAGTTTTTGTTCATGATGTCCTTGTGTAACAATTGACCCCTAGTACGGGTTAATTGTACCAGATAATCAGAGGTAAATAAAACTCAAAATAATGTTTTAATCAATCAGTAATTATTGTTAATTTCTTAAGACGAATCAGCCTGTTACGTATATCAGTCTTAATCATAGAGACTCGTATTTACACTAGACAAAGGTAGCATTTCAGTTGAACTAAAAATAACAACATTTTCCAAGTTTTTGAAACATATTATGTCGACTTATTTTAAAAAAATACTAAGGGGTGCTCATAGCACACATTTTTCAAGCAATATTAACATCTCAATACAATAAAATAACGAATTATTTAACAATTAGTAATCCCATACAGTTACAATTGACCCCTGGTACAATCAACCCTATCCTTCACCACAAATAAATATTAAATAATACCACTAAAACGGATGGCATTGCGGGTATTATAATCTATATACATCCCGAAGTGTCGTATGTATCATAGGTATAACATAAAATACTTACCCGAGATGTAACTTGTTACAAAAACAATTTAGTTTCAAGTGTCTTATTTTAGCAGTCGTGTAAAGACTTTGGGTCAATTGTAGCACGGGGTCAATTGTAACGTTACAATTAACCCCGAGTGTTGTGGTACAATAGTCCTTTTTTACTCGCACTCACTAACCTTCACAAATCTCGATTTCTATATCTAACTGATCCCCACAATGTGACACACTAAAAACTTTAATAACAAGAGAATCACAATTCAGTACAAGTTTCACACTACGACTATCTAATTATAAACACTAGTCCAAAACGTAAATTGTAAATATTTACTTTGGTCAGTCAATAATGCAAATGGTTGTATAGCACATGCTTTTCGCACGGCAGCCAGTGACCGACTAGTGAGCAGGTAGAGACACGCTCAAGGCACACTGGTGTATACACAAACATGCATATTTCGATGTCGTTGTAGAGTTTTATGCGATGGTACTTTTGACCCGTGGTACTAATGACCCCGGTCTACCCTACAAGTCGTTCGAGCACCATGTTTAACCACCCGCACATAAGTATAGTATCATAGATTTTTCACTTCTCATGCTCATAAAGTGTATACATATTTATGATTTATAAAACATTTTAATTTTACCACTCACAACAGTTCAATATTACATCCACCAGTCACAACTCTTTAAAAAAACATTAGTATTTGCTATCTACTAACCAGAATACAGATAGACATTAAAATCGACCAATCAGGAAACAGAATTCAATTCAAACATTGGGTGTTTTTCAAACGTGGTTAACTGCATACATGAGTCATGTATGCAGTTAACCACGCTTGAACGTTTGGATGGAGCTATAGTCGGTCAGAGGCGTTTATTTTTTTAATTATTGTAAATTAGGGAATTAAAAACTCCTAATGTTTGAATTGAATTCTGTTTCCTGACTGGTCAATTTTAATTTCTAGCTGTATTCTGGTTACCTAGTAGACAGCAAATACTAATGTTATTTTAAAGAGTTGTGATTGGTGGATGTAATTACATGACATAAGCTATGAAGATTGAGCGGGATAGACTACGCCGCTATTAGAACTCGGGTCAGAGGCGTTTATTCGTCTTGTGAATATTTTGTATCTGTGTCAAAACAGTTTATTAAAAAGAATGGCGCCTAATTGAACAATCTTTTTGCCGTGGTATAATTGTTGATTGTGGATGGATAATCTTTGTTTTTACTATTTTCTCGCATTCGAAGTGAAAAGTAGAGTGTATAACTCTGGTCTAAAAGCCATATTACCCCTCGAACTATTTCCCCTCACTTCGTTCGGGAAAATATCCATCTCGTGGTAATATGGCTTACTTTAGACCCTTGTCATACAATCTACTATTGTTTTTTTCGCAAGTATGCTCACAGTTTCTACTGGTGGTTGGCAGTATGTAATTTTTCTTTTGTCAGTTTAATATTAGTAAGCAAATTTAAAAAGTTAGAGTAGCGGACACTAATGGTTTTACTTAGGGTTTTCATACATTATTTCTTGGCGTCTTTTTTCTTGGCTTCGTGATATTAATGCATACATTTCCGAGCATGTTTGAGAAAAAAGTATTTACCTAATTTGTTTCAATAGTTTAAAAAAAAGCTGTACATTATTGAATTAAATTGAATTGAATAATTTATTTCAGACGTATGTCCATATGGGTTAGTGTACATTTTTTTTTTTTTTTTTTAGAACCTGACTTTTGCTATAATAGGACGGACCCAATATAGCGGTCGAACTGCGTGGTTGGAGGGTGGCCTGGGGAGCGTGGTTGGAGGGTGGCCTGGGGGGTTGGAGGGTGGCCTGGGGGTTGGAGGGTGGCCTGGGGTAGTGTACATTATGAACTTAAACTATTTTTAGTACAACCCGGTAATTTAAGAATGCACCGTGTTCATGCATACATCTTGCTGCAAGGTGCCAACGTGACTTAATCGGGATATAACCATAACACACAAGTATCGTAATATTATAAAACACGCGTGTTTAATGCATTGTCTTTCAAATCGTAATGTAAGTTTTCATTGAAGATATATTTTCCTATTTATATAGATTAGCGTATAGACATTTTTCATAATTTATGACACTCGGAGCTTTATAAAGGTATCCTTTTCAGGGTTCCGTACCCAAAGGGTAAAAACGGGACCCTATTACTATGGCTCCGCTGTTCGTCTGTCCTTCCGTCTGTCTGTCACCAGGCTGTACCTATCTCGTGAACCGTGATAGTTAGACAGTTGAAACTTTCACAGATGATGTATTTCTGTTGCCGCTATAAATAGAATAAAATAAATATTTAAGAGGGCTCCCATACAACAAACGTGATGTCACTTTCCATCCCTTCAACTATCTCCACATAAAACATCACATCAATTCGTCGCTCCGTTTTGCCGTGAAAGACGGACAAACAAACAAACACACACACACATGTGTATACACTTTCCCATTTATAATATAAGTATGGATGGTACGGAACCCTTCGTGTGCGAGTCCAGCTCGCACTTGGCCGGTTTTTTTAAACGTTCGATGTGTGTTTGAAGTGTCTTATCTTATCTTATCTTATCTAGATGAGGGCCCTTTCGGATGCACTTCGACCCAGTGGGATCTTTTGTGCATTTGCCCTCTCCTTACGTCTACTCCCAACTTCGCTCCATCATTTCCACATAGCGGATGATGCAGCTCAGCGGAAGTGCCTTGAATTCCTTTGGTTGCGGATAGCCATTACCAAAGTAATTCATTCTTTGTCTGGCAAGGGCATGACATTCACACAGTAAGTGTTCCATAGTCTCATCCTCCTCGCCACACATTCTACAGTCTAAGCTGTCTGATAGTCCCATCTTGGCCAAGAGATCCTTGACCCCGAAGTGACCTGTGAACACCCCAGATATGATTCTGAGCTGCTTCCTAGGTACTGGATTTCCAGAGTTTGTTAGTCCAGCCCGAGTCCACTCCTTCTATGAAGAGCTTTGAGTGCCTTAAGCCCGCCTCATTCCTCCACTCGTATTGGTGTTTGGTTTTGGCGTAGGCTTTAAAGACCGAAATTATGGTTCCCTGCGAGAGTCCCACAAATGGTTCTGGACCTACAAAGTGGTTTGTAGACCCCCCTCTAACAAGCTCATCCGCTCTTTCGTTGCCAATGAAGCCCTCGTGCCCTGGAATCCAAACCAGTTGCACCTTATTGTGCTTTCCAAGCTTGTTCAGTGCCTGGACGCCATTATAGACTAGTCTAGATTCCACTTTCGGCGCCGTAAGTGCCTTAAATTAAATTTAAATTAAATTAAAAATCATTTATTTCGGAGTATTAATCCATAATTTGTTTAAGCGCCGCTTGACTGTCACTGAGTATATAGATGGTCTGCCCTCTGGTTTGTCTGTCTATATTCTCCTGTGCACAGGCAATTATGGCGTATGTCTCCGCCTGGAAGACGGTTGCCAAATTACCCATGCTTACACTACTACTGTAGTCATTCGCATAAATGCCTGCTCCCGTACCGGATCCCATTTTTGATCCGTCCGTGTACCATATACTGTCTTCGATACCAGACGTCGGTGGTTCTAGACCTTCGGCCCATTCAGCCCTGGATGGAACTTTTGTTGTGTAGTTCCTATGGAATACAAACTTGGGTAGCATTTTGACGCTTCCCATGCTTGTTATTCTGTCTAAGAAACCATCAGTCTCCATGTTTGTGTGCTTAGTCTTTGGCTTACTGTCGCTCCACAGTTCAAGGGTTCTTAATCTGTAGAGTGATTTGCGTGCCTCTGACTTAATCACCAAGTGAAGTGGCGATAGGTCCAGTAGGACTTCTAGCGCCGCTGCGGGCGTGGTGCGAAACGCCCCTGTTATAGCCATGCATGCCGATTTCTGTACCTTCATCAGAGCATCTCTGCATGTGCTCTTTAAAGTCCTTGGCCACCATACCAGGCTACCGTACAATAATATGGGCCTCACCATCATAGTGTAGATCCATCTAAGTACCTTTGGGTTCAAACCCCATGTTTTTCCATACGCTGATCTACACATTCCAAATACCCTCAGTGCCTTTGTAATGGTAAGATCTGTATGCTTCTTCCAATTCAGTTCTTTATCTAGTGTGACACCTAGATATTTCACATCATTAGACAGTTCTAGTACCCTCCCGTACAGTTTTAGCTGCTGTACGCCTCGAAGGGTCTTTTTCCTAGTAAAGGGTATTACTACAGTTTTGCCTGGATTAATGGATAATTGGTGTTGGTCGCACCATCTCTCCACTGTCTGCAGTGCCTTGTTCATGATTTCCGATACCGTGCCTGGAAACTTCCCATTAACCAGTATCACTAAATCATCAGCATATCCTACCGTGTGGATGGGACCTTTATTGAGTTCTACCAGGAGTGAGTTCACCACCAGACTCCAAAGAGTTGGTGAGAGTACCCCACCCTGTGGACATCCCTTTGTGGCCGTGGCCATTATCTCATCCCCCAAGAGTGATGACTTTATTAGTCTGCCATTTAGCATATTGCCTATCCATTTACATATGGTGGGCTCTACACCATGATTAACAGCTGCTTCGCTGATAGCTTTATACGTGGTACGATCGAACGCTCCTTCCACGTCTAAGAAAGCTGCAAGACATAGTTCTTTACTCTCTATAGCCTGTTCAGCCCTGGTTGTCACCAGGTGAAGTGCGGTTTCCGTTGACTTCCCTGGCTGGTATGCACATTGTAGTTCGTGCAGCGGATGCCTTCTTAATGGGCCATCCCTTATGTGTCTATCTACCAGTTTCTCCAGTGTTTGGAGGAAAAACGACGATAGTGTTTGAAGTGTAGTTTGAAGAAATATTCGGACTCACCACACATATATACCAGAAAATTCGAAACCAGGAAGGCCAGTTGCCTAGGCAGCGAAGACTACCAAATAGCGAGTCAGGTATATATCTAAGGATAAATAAGGATTCAATTTTAATGTAACTAACGCCACTGGGAAACCAGCTTAACCAATCGTCAATAATAGTTTTAAAATCATTGTTTTGAAACGCGATAAATTAAGTTGTACTGTAGAAAAGACTGAACTCATGGAAATCCGAGAATACGAGAAACACGTTAATAATTTTTACTTCGTCAAACGCGACCGAATAGAGGGTGCACAATCACATACCTGAAGTGTCCGGGTCTGGAGCCTCCCAGGGGCTTTCTGTTCTCTGAAGGCACTCTCAGCTACTAAACGGGCGTGCAGATCTGACTTACCACCGGTCTTCGCCTAAAGATACCTCAAAGACACCGCCCAAACTCTCTTGATGTGACGTGCACTCTTAAGAGTATAACTTTTTAACTTCTATGCGGAAAGCGCGATCTTTATATGAAATTACGATAAATTAGGCGCAGCGTGTGCGACTTCAAAAGCAGAAAATTGAGGTAGTAATGGCCACAGGAAGTAGTTCCTCCTAGTGTTGCCCTATCTAAAACGGAAGTTATATTTAAAGTTACCATACGAAAGCCGATATTCAACACGAGAGTTGAACATTCCGCTCACCTAAATAAGCAGTATTTACGATACTAATAAACGTTAAAACTAGACAGATTGCTTAAAACTATGACTCTAAGTTAATACCTAGAACATTAGTTAGCCAGTGGCAGTGGGCACAGTTTCACGACTGGCCTTCTGTACTGACCAGTGGCCGTCTTGACCGTGACGACTCTACATACACCATCAGCTCCCGGATGTAGAGCTGAGATGCGACCTAAAGGCCATTTTAACGGACTTGTCTGTTCATTGATTAACAAGACCAAAGTACCAACGACAATGTTTGTGTTAACCTTATTCCATATTGTCCTTTGTTGAAGTGTGTATACGTACTCCGCATGCCATCTGCGCCAAAAGTCTTGATGCATTTTTTGAATCAGCTTCCATCGCTGACAAACACTAATCTTTTGATCAACAAGATTCTCTTCAGGAATAATCGACAAAGGCTCTAAAGTAAGAAAATGTCCAGGGCTAAGCGCCGACAGGTCGTTTCTATCCGAACTTAGAGGCGTCAATGGACGAGATTTAAGCATTGCTTCGATTTGTGTGAGGACGGTGTAAAATTCCTCGAAGGTTAACCTTTGATTACCGACGACTCGAGCGAGATGCGTCTTGACCGAGCGGATCCCAGCCTCGGCTAAGCCGTTGAAGTGCGGGCTACCCGGTGGGTTAAATGAAAATTTAATCTCTTGTGCATCAGCTGCGCTCTTCATAATGGAACCAAGATAATTACTTGCCCCGACGAAGTTGCGACCCTGATCAGAGACAATATCGCTACACCGTCCACGACGTGCGACAAATCGCTTTAACGCACAAAGGAAGGCTTCCGTCGATAATTCCGAAGCAAGTTCTATATGGATAGCCTTAGTGCTGGTGCAAACGAATACACAAATGTAGCCTTTGTATGTTTTAGCGCCTCGTCCACGTCCGAAAGCGATATCAAAAGGGCCTCCATAGTCAATGGCGACACTCGAAAAGGGTTTTATTTGAGAAATACGACAAAGAGGAAGATTTCCCATTAGCGGTGCCGAAGCCGGCGATGGGTTGACACGAAAGCATTTAACGCAACCACTAATCACGGCCTGAATGGCTCGCTTGGGCGACAGAATCCAAAATGATTGCGACAGTAGATTCTGTAAAGTTTGAGCACCGGGGTGTAGAAATCTTTTATGATATTCGTCAATGATTAAAACCGTTAATCTATGGGAGCGAGGCAATAGTATGGGGTGCTTTATCGAAAATTTGATTGGAGAATTGACTAAGCGACCGCCCACCCTGAGAATACCCGCGGTGTCAATAAACAACGAAAGCTTGCGCAAACACTTTGGCAATGAATTCAAACGACCCTCTCTCAAGTGATTGATCTCTACACCGAACATAGTAAGCTGCACATGTTTTACTAAAAACATGAGAGCCGTAGTCGTTTCAGACGACTGTAGAGATCCGACAATCTTTCCATATTTAGACGATCGTAGGAAACGGAAACAGTGGGCTAACACACGCTTTAAAGTGAAAAGCGAGGAGAACCTGTTGAGGAGTTCATCAATCAAGTGAGGATCGTTTGCAACAACTAGACTGCAAAGTCGTTGCTCGTCTGCGACAGAACTGTTTGGTGGCCCAGTCAATGTAGACCGAGGCCAGTCCTTTTCTTCTTTTAGGAGCCAGGAGGGACCTCGCCACCAAAGATCACATTCAACAAGATCTTCGGGCAACAATCCTCTCGACCCAACGTCGGCGGGGTTATGTAGAGTGCTCACGTGGCGCCAGCGATCAGGAGCGATAATATCCTGTATATGGCTTACCCTATTAGCCACGAACGTCTTCCAGCGCGACGGGCACGACTGGATCCAAGCCAAAGCTACGCTTGAATCAGACCAGGCGAAAACTTCCGAGACATTATGTAGAGGTCTTAAAGCCTCCTTCACCGAGAGCATTAGATCTGACACAAGCACGGCAGATTGAAGCTCCAGGCGTGGTATGGACTGTTTATGCAGAGGCGTGACTCTAGATTTCGCGCAACAGAACTCTACAAATGTAGAGCCTTCTGCACTGACCGCCCGACAGTAAATGACTGCCGCATATCCACGCTCTGACGCGTCACAATATCCGTGGAGCTGCAGCGAAACAAAAGAATGAACAATGCGTCGGGGAATAACGACAGATTTTAACAACGACAATTGCGATTTGAAACGCATCCATTCCGAAGCTATTGCTTCTGGTACGTCATCATCCCATTGGACGCCCGATGACCACAAAACCTGCATCAAATATTTCGCATGAAACGATGCTGGACACAAGAACCCTAACGGATCATAAATGCGTGCGATGTGCGAAAGAATCATACGCTTGGTGCACCTTTGGTCATTGGGAGTAGTAACCTCAAACTGGAACGAATCTGTTTGTGGACGCCACGACAAACCTAATATTTTAAGCGACAAGTCTGAAAGTTCGTCAAAACATTTAAAATCACTCGAGTACAACTCAGTGACAGGAAGATCAGCGATAAAACCTTTATGATTGGAGGTCCATTTTCTTAAATGGAACCCACCCGACGACAATATCTCAGAAAGGTCTGATCTTATTTGTAGAGCCTGCTCGATAGAGTCAGCGCCTGTGACAACATCATCAACATAAATGTCTCTCTCCAAAACTGGCGAACCGTCAGGATAGTCGGCTGCGGAATCCTGAGCTAACTGCGCGATACTTCGAAGAGCCTGGTAGGGAGCTGACTTGACTCCGTACGAAACCGTGCGCAGCATATAATCTTTAACCGGGCTGTCAGTTGATTGACGCCATAAAATCCTCTGGTATTCAGCATCCTCTTCCGGCACGACAATCTGACGGTACATGGCTTTAATGAATACCACTTTATGCCACCGAAATCTGGTAAGAATATCAAAGATATTTGTTTGCAGCTTAGGACCCGCCAGAAGCGTATCGTTTAGCGATATACCATTGCTATCGTGACAGCTAGCGTCGAAAACACAACGTAGAGGCGTACTGACGGACGCAGGTCGAAGGATTGCAAAATGGGGGATATAGTAAAATTTCCCAACACTACTTGGGGAGGTCCTACTTCCTCCATATGACCGCTAGACTCGTAATCATCCATGAATGAAACATAAGCTTTACGAAAATCTGCATGTCTAGCAAGCTTGCGTTCCAAGGAGAAGAGTCTGCGCATCGCGATTTCACGAGTGTCCGAAAATATAGGCTTATTCGTAGGATCAACGAAAGGAAGGGGTACCTCGAAGCGGCCTTCACTCGTACGACAGAATTTACTAACGAAAGTATCTTCGCAAAGTTGGTCCTCTTTCGACAAGATTGGTTCACTAGGGCTACTAACATTTTCTAACTCCCAGAACCTTTTTAGAGAACTATCCAACGACAAATTTGATTGCAAAGAATTCGACACGAAAAAACAATCTTTCCGACGACAATTTTTGAAAGATTGTGAATGGCTCTCATCGCATCCACCCATGATGACCCATCCAAACAGGGTTTCAATAGCCTTTGGCTGACCCGGACATCCCTGACTCCGACCACTCAGCAACGATGAAGCGAAGATGTCTGCATTAAGCAGTAAGTCGATTGGTCCAGGATCACCAAAGTCAGGATCAGCAAGAGTAAGATTCTTAATATGAGACCACTCCGAAGATCTAACTGCAAGACATGGTTGATCAGCGCAGATAGAGGGAAGCACTAGTGCTTCACAATCAAAATTAATTAAATTTGTTCCAATCGGTTTAATGGAACACGACAATGAACCATGTGGTTTAGCTACCGAATTTCCAATTCCAGAAACTGATTCACCCGTCTGATGTATATCTAGTCCAAGCCGCTTCGCACAAGCTTGTGATATAAAATTGCTTGCACTTGCACAGTACAATAATGCACGAGCTTGCTGGTATCGGCCAGTACTATCCCGCACCGCTACCCGAGCAGTAGCAAACAACACCATATTATTATTCGATGCGGATGTCAGAGTGACATTGTTGGTGGATGAACCACTAGCGACAAGCTTTGTTGACAAATCAGAATCTGGAGCCGATGATTCAATCTTATTAAAATGTAGCAGCGTATGATGCGAATACCCACACACACCACAACGGGATGCTTTTTGGCATTGCTTCACCTTATGGTTACTCGAAAAACAACAAACACACAAGCCCCTAGATTTCACAAATTTAAATCGAGCATCAGTACCTAATTTTATAAATTTTTCACAGCATGCCAAACTATGCTGGTCAGTACAGAATTCACACATACTTGTAGTGGTGACAAGAGTTACCTTTGATTTTTTCTGATTATAAGTTGCATTGATATGCACTTTATTTTGCACATTATTGTTAGAGCACTTTAAATCTGATGCATCCAATGCTCGAATTTGTTTCTCCACAAATTCTTGCAATACTTCAAACTTGGGAATATCGTTGGAGTTAAATTCCAATAAGAATGCTTCACGGGAAGATTTATCAAGCTTGGACCACAATAAATGAACCAGCATGAAGTTTTTATCTGGCAGGCCAAGCTTTTCTAACACTTGTAAAGTTTCCCTAAAGATTCGATTCACTTTCTCCATTTCAACTCCAGATTTAGATTTAACTTGCTCACACAACAGCATTTTTTCATAATAACTAAATGCAATCTGTCGCTTTCTATTATAATACTCATTTAATGCATTATATGCATCAAGGTAACTCTCGTCTGATATAGGATAATTCTTGATTAAATCTAGAGCCTTACCCTGAACGCTTGTTAACAAGTAGTGTAGTTTTTCAATGTTTGAAATGTTACGTTTGTGAATTAAAGATTCAAATAACTGGCTAAACGACAACCAGTTCTCTAATTTGCCATCAAACTGTTTGATTTGAATCTTTGGCAACTTCGCGGCAACATTCTCACAACTATCACTTATTGTTTTAACTACCGGCGCGCGCTGTCGTAATCGCGATAAAATTGACTTAACTTTCATTTCAAAATCTGTAGTGACAGGAAATTCTGCACTGTAGTCTTCACTATTCGCTATCACTTCTCTTTGCGCTCGGTGGAAATCCGAGGCGATTAAGAGCGTAGTCGGTCTGCGACAAAATTGAGAAATAGGTATTTGTACAAACTATTGCCGTCGCGTTGCGCCCAAGCGATTCCCCGTAATGTGCGATAGGGACAACTGCAGCTCAGACCGATTTTCACTACAAAATCTTGACCAGATCGATGCTTTGTATTCCCCTGTTTTCTCCGCCAAACCTGCGCCGATTCAATTATGTTTGGTGTCGAAATTTAGAGGAAGAGCAGATCTATGTTTCTATTTTTTTATTTTAACGTAAAATCTTTTCATATTTGTCTGGTAGTCATCTAAATATGACAGTAAAAATGGGGTATTTTTTAGGTTTTCGAAAATTCGTATCTGATTTGGTAATTATTTTTTGGGAAAAAGTAAATGACAGGGGCATACATACAGTAGACCTAGATTTTATAAAAAAAACGAGTCCTCTAGAGGGATAAACCAGGAAGGAAATAGGGGAATACGTTTGTATGGAAAAATGCTGCTAGGATACCCTCTTAAATTTACATCGGATTCGACATAACCTACTAAATCCGTTCCATGAATAAGTTCTATTCTCATCATAGCGTAATCTCGCTCAACCCTGCTCATATTTGCCTTGGCATCACTGTTGGACTCGTTGTCCGACATATTGATCACAATTCAACTAAAATATACGCGAAAAACTAACGAAAACCGACAAAATAGTTGTTTTGTTTACAATGTCGATGCGAATCAACGAAACTTCCACTTGACACTGACAGCTTGACACTTGCAACCTACACGTTGCCATACGCAAGAAACGCACTGAATGAATGAACGGAATGAAGGAGATTTGCTATGACACGAACTATCACAATGCTACCAACTAAATTCTACTACACTAAAGATCAACACTTCCTGCCCGCCATTATACACACAATTAAAAGTTTACCCTCAACTTTTTTATCAAAAAATTACAACGCGAAAATTATGATTTTAATGAATTCAGCATTAAATAGGTCACTTTTCACAATACGGCCGAAGGACCAATGTTTTGAAACGCGATAAATTAAGTTGTACTGTAGAAAAGACTGAACTCATGGAAATCCGAGAATACGAGAAACACGTTAATAATTTTTACTTCGTCAAACGCGACCGAATAGAGGGTGCACAATCACATACCTGAAGTGTCCGGGTCTGGAGCCTCCCAGGGGCTTTCTGTTCTCTGAAGGCACTCTCAGCTACTAAACGGGCGTGCAGATCTGACTTACCACCGGTCTTCGCCTAAAGATACCTCAAAGACACCGCCCAAACTCTCTTGATGTGACGTGCACTCTTAGGAGTATAACTTTTTAACTTCTATGCGGAAAGCGCGATCTTTATATGAAATTACGATAAATTAGGCGCAGCGTGTGCGACTTCAAAAGCAGAAAATTGAGGTAGTAATGGCCACAGGAAGTAGTTCCTCCTAGTGTTGCCCTATCTAAAACGGAAGTTATATTTAAAGTTACCATACGAAAGCCGATATTCAACACGAGAGTTGAACAATCATGAAGATGTTATTGTTTTGTTTCTTTTTCTGCTTCGTTTGTGCGAGGTGTGCAATGAAGAGTATTTTGTATTGATGTATTGTTACAGTGTTATGTTTTTCAGTGGTTCCTGCTATTCCTGATGGCCCTGGCATCGGTCCTGGAAGCAGGCTGCGCGGGCGCCCGGCAGCTGCCCTTGCGCATGCCTGTGGTTCTCACCACGAAGCGCCTATACAGGCACCGCCCGATCATCATACGATTGACCAACGGCCTGTAGGCTTCTGATGTCATGTTTAATTTTTTACTGGATGCCATCGAGTGGATCGTCAGCTAAAGAAACTTACTTAATATTGATTTTGGATTAAACATATTATGACTTTCTTATTTTTAAACTTGGAATGGGAGCCCAAAAATGTTGGTAGACTGCAAAACTAAAAATAAAGTTTTGATGCTGCAAACCTAAAAATAAAGTTTAGATGCTGCAAAACTAAAAATAAAGTTTTGATGCTGCAAAACTAAAAATAAAGTTTTGATGCTGCAAAACTAAAAATAAAGTTTTGATGCTGCAAAACTAAAAATAAAGTTTAGATGCTGCAAAACTAAAAATAAAGTTTTGATGCTGCAAAACTAAAAATAAAGTTTTGATGCTGCAAAACTAATGATAAGTGCTATCAAAATAAAAAATACACTCATGTAAAACTATTTACCTACTATATTCACACAAGCTAACTATAATATAATTTCCTTCAAACTAATTTCTGTCATTGAGATAAATCTTTTAACTAACTTGAAGTAGTGTTTTTTTTTCTCAAACAATAGTTAACCAACTAATAGAGAAGTAATTAAATACTTGTATTATTGTAAAAAAAAACTAAATGGAGGAGGAATGAAAGAAGTTGCTTTATTAAACGGATCATGCACTATACTTGTATAAGAGTACGTAATGTATAGTCACAAGACACTGTCAGTCTTTTGTTTGCTGTTTAAGGCAATGAACTTGCGTAATATGTAGATACCATCGTTTGCTGTAATGGAGAACTAGGTACATGTGATTCATAATAAACCCATAACTAATGTAAGGTGCTGGCAAATATGCCTAAGTATATGTAATGTATACGCTCCATTTCCTGGGCCCTACTTATTCGACACTTTGTCACCTGACATTGAAAATTTGCCGATATTGTTAAAGCGAAAATGACAAGTAAGTAGGTAGAATTTATCTGCCATAGAAATAGGTTCGTCTCAGATATATTATATTAAATATATTATATTACTACATCTACAATATGCCAAGACTGTAATTCTCACATACGTTGGACACCTCTCACGACGTTCTTCGGATAACCTGGAGAGTGACAAAGACAATTCTGGGCTAACTTTGTCGCTGACATTGCTGAAGGATTATATATATTTCTTTTCTGTCATAGAGTGAATTTTCAATAACACAGAACAGTGTTAAAACATGCAAAGAGTTAACATCTCTCAAAGCGCCCGAAAGGTTAAGCATTAGTAAGTACCTAGTTACTAAGCTAAAACCCAGCCCAGAATTGTCATTGTCACTCTCCAGGTTATCCGAAGAACGTGAGGTGTCCAAAGTATGTGAGAACAGTCTTGGCATATTGTAGATGTATAGGCGACGATTTATGCGCAGCTCTTCCAGAATGGATTGGTTTGTTCGCATTGCAGTTCAAGGTATGCGTAGAAGGCTACGCCAACACCACATGAACACCATAACATATTATATATACCCAAGCTATTTTTAGGATACGATTTGAAAGTGCTTGTTACTGGGCCTACTTGAATAAATATCATTTTGAGTTTGAGTTTAGGACCTATGAAATAATAACGACCCAGTGTCCTAAAAATAGGTCATAAGTAACTAACTATTTTGAAATGTATTAGCACTTAAATAAATTTCAAATATTACAAAAAGCTAATGAGTTGGGCTGTTAGTGTTAAGCCTGAAATTTTTTGCCCCAAATTTAGGGCGACGGGCCTTACGACTTATTTTACTTACTAATTAATCTCAATTACGTACTGAGTGAGTAAATACATCTAAATTATTTATATTTTAAACGCCATTTGTTCTCCTAAAACAGTATACCTCATAAGTAACGATCCATTAGTAATTTCCATAAATTTTATTTTGAATAGGTAGTTCCAAGTGAAATCGCAATTTCATAGTCACACACATCAAAATTCAAACGGATTGTTCTCAACTTTCGGTTTCTATAACTTACAAAGATGCTGTCGGTATACGTAGGTTCCAATGACATCGGTTACACGCTAATTCTGGCGTCAGTTCAGTCCATCATTCTGGTCAGAATGACGAGAGAATGATCGTGTAACAGGCGGACTGATGGACTGTGGTCTGGACTGAAGAAAAATTTAATATTTTGGATAATATTCGTCAGTCCATTTTGAATGACAGAAAGCTGATGAGAGACTGATCGTGTAACTTGTTTGTGCCATTTTCACGTCAGACGGTGACTGCCACAATGGAGCAACACGCGTTGCATGATTTTCAAAATATTCATCTTCCTTCTGTACTCATATTTCATTAATTAAATTTAGATGCGTGTAATGATCTCTTCTTTGTAGCCAGCTTCTCATCCACCGATTTCTTTTTATACGTTTTTTTTTCAACAGTAAAGCGACAGTTATAGCACAGGCCATTTTTTTCTTTATAATATCCATATTGCCCGTGTGGTGTCGGGTTAGAATAGCACCACCCCCTTTCTTTCCGTGGGTGAGTCGACTAAGGGAACAGGGTTGAAGTGTGTTGTGGGCGATGGGCTAGCAACCTATCACTGCGATATCACATTTTGTCGATCTTTTATACTAACAGTGGCACTGGACACAAGTTTTATGTGCTCTGCCTACCCCTTTTAGAGATAAAGGCGTGTATATATGTATATATGTATATATGTATGTATGTATGTATGTATTTAATATGTATTGGACCACAAGACTGTGTTGCGTTTTGTGTCCGAACGGCGACTGGTCTTAATTTTATCAATCTTTTGTCAGTCTGGACTGATCGTGTAACCGTGTCCATTTTCCATCATGACGCCAGAATTAGCGTGTAACCGATGTTATACCTATAACGTAGAGTCTAAGATATTTATTTACAGTTGCGGCACGTGAAACTTTTCGATAGGCAAACCGGAACAAAAAAGTTATGAAAGAGTTTAGAGTATAGTCAGGAGTAGTATATAGACTTAAGAAATAATTGTAGGCGAGCCGGTGGGAATCGGCTTGTATTTGGGCGCTCACCTAGATCTAGTATGGAGCAGTATTTTTTGGTTCCTTGGTCAATCCCGTAGGCAAAAGTTAATTCAATTTACACTGTACAGTCGTTAAATGGTTAACTGCATTAAAATAAATTAGAAAAGTGGCGAACATTTTCATTCCTCTAATATACCTAAATATAGTTTAGCAAATATGCAATATTTTAACTGCCGACAGTTAGAGTCATTATTATAAGTGTCCGTCATTGGACGCCGAAGGTAATTTTTAAGTATTGTGTGTAGCTTGTACTATTATAAATATAGGTACTAAGGCATTTATCGGTAAGATGTTGAACTAGGTTTACATTACTGCGGTATTGAGAGTACGAGTACATAATTTACTTTATCGGGTTAATCCTAATACCTAACAATGATGCCCTTTTTCATGAAGAATATTTGGGAACCAGGCACCCAATCGTCGGCGGCTGACTCCACGCAGTCGCCATATGGACTTTCATGCATTCTCCAAAATCTATAGAGCTCTTTATATATGTCGGAGGGGAGAAGTTTCATTGAGCGCCCTCTATTAAATGCATCGTGACCTCGGTCGTAATGTGCTATTTGTTCACTGTCAAACTCATCATTGAAATACATGCGAACGAGGACATATTGTGTGAGCAAAACCGGGAGGTCATTAGTTCCGCCGTTCCCCTTCTGTTTTGAATCGTTTCCGAAAACCATATTCCCTTGATATTTTTTTGATTATACAGGATTAGGACTAACCTAGGAGGAGGACTAACCTTTTTATTTATTTTTTCTCCACGGGAAATCCCTTATGTATCCCACCCGGCTCGAGAGAAGCCGAGTGGGTATAAACGACTCTCACGGACTCAAAAGTCTCAAAACCCCTCAACTGCTATCACGCGACGGCGCGCGAGTTCACTAGATTTTTCTCGCACTATCCGTCTCTCTCTTATTAGATGAAGATGTGCTGGGATGTTCCACCGCGCGCTTCTAGACAGAGCCCGCGTGAACGCTATTGCACAGATCTGGAACATATAATATCTGTATTAAGTATATATTTGGCCTGCGCAAATACGACCACATCTCCGAATTTCGTTCTCAGCTCGGTTGGTTACTGATCCGTCGGCGCAGAGATGAGCACATCCTGTCCTTACTATTATTTAACGTTCTCTTCAATCCTGCTTCCCCTCCGTATTCGTCTAAAAATTGCATTTATATGGCTGACCGTTAGAGGTTATTCCGGCAGTCGGGTAGCCCCGTAGTGGAGTTTATCCACAGGCCAGCCAAGACCCGCAGTTACAGCCCTTCAGGCTGCTGCCAAAGAACCAAGGTCCAAAAAAAAACCGTTAGAGGTCGAGCGCTAACCTCACCCTTGCAATACCGTCTAATATGACGAGCAAATTTTCAAAGTCATTCACGGTGCGTGCTTTGAAGTTGTGGAAGGATTTGTCCTTTAGAGTTTAGACAGTCCCAGTATGTGGCATCACTTAAGGATAAGCTGAAAAAAATGTGGCTCCCCAATGACTCGTGATTCAATTGGAAACTGTATGGTATATTTTGTAGATATACATGAATGAATACATACTTATAGATATGTATTTATTGATAGCATGTGAATAATATTTTCTTTTATTTATGTAGCTTTTAGTATATATGTATTAAGATTAATTTACTGTAGCATAGAGGTAAATACATCTCTGTACACGTGTTAGTTTGTCTATCTTTTAGTTCCTGATCTCGTCTCAATTTCTCAAAGGTTGCTTGGAAGAGATCCCTCACAGAGATAAGTTCACCTTTGTTAGCTACAACCTACTTAACCTATTTTGTCTGTATTTTTACCAATATCTTGTGTACAGTCAGCGTCATATCGGAACACCCTTATTCTTACAGTAATAAAGACTCGTACCGAAATATTTGGCCTACTCTTGGCTGCTTCTAACTATATGACGCTGACTGTACAATAAAGTGTATATAGTGTGTACAAGTGTACAATAAAGTGTGTATACATGTAAATAGCGTTTGGAGTTTTTAAATTTCGGAATAATGATGCATTCGGACAAATGGCTCTTCGGAATATTTGTGTGTTCCCCTATATAAACGCACTGAAGTCACGCACAAGACACAAAAACAAATATTCAGGCTCATTACACAAATATTTTCCCTTACCGGGATTCGAACCCAGGACCTTCAGCTTCGTAGGCAGCGTCACTACCCACTAGGCTAATCGGTCGGCAAATTTTCTGCATTGAGCCATTATTTTGTTCAGTTTTACACACACACACAGTACAGTTGTGTACAGTTTTAACCCCTAAAGCTAGTACCCTATTTAGACATAAATTAAAATTATTGGAGCAGTTTAACAAAATTTTGTATAATACATTATATAAATGGACAGAGTACATTCACACTTGGTTCATATTAGAGAACTTCGTTAGTGTCTTATTCCACCAAAAACATAAATGTAAAAAAGGAGAGCCAAGTTCCAAAAATTATGCTTGGCTATGGGCTTCGCCGCAAAAAGAATGGAGATCTAAATGAGTGCCAAGTTCTATGCAAAATCCAAATATGTATTTATAGGAACAAAATAACATTATGAACAAGTATTCAACTCTAATTATTTGCTTTATTGAATACCTATAACAATTGCTGTTATTTAAAAATGTGAGATCTTAAAGTAGGTTAGATTTGACTTGGCCAGTTTTCATTACAATAGTCATTTTATAAAGTTATTAAACATTTATATATATGTTTTAATTCTGATAAAAACTGGCAAAGTCAAATCTAACCTAAGTACTTTAAGATCTCACATTTTTAAATAACAGCAATTGTTATAGGTAGGTAGGCAGTCAGTCAGTGCTAAAATTTACGACTCTTTGACCTTCATAATATATCTTTATATTCGTTTGAGCTAGCTTCATGAAATTTGGGCTTCTAGATGTCCTTATGGATATAATTAAACACACGTAGTTTTATGTGTTTACGTTAAAGAGGTTTTGAGTTATAGAAGGGTCAAAAGTGGCACCAAGTGGTTCGTGTAATATTACACTCGGTGCTGGCTAGCCATTTCCTTTGCTTGAACTTGGCTTGACACGCTACCGCATGTCTACATTTTATGAATATTTGAAACAACTCGCATTTTGTCGGAAATTTTAACGACAACGTGTGTAAAGAATGTTTATATTTCTTTTAGGTGTGTAAAAAATTACACGTAGGTAGGTATTCATGAATGATTCTTGCCGAATACATAAGCAATTACTCTACGAATGGTTTATATTATCTAAGAGGTTGAACATCAACGGAAACCTGAGTCTCATCAAACATTCACAAATTTTCTGTTCAATCTATTTTAGAACCGCCGTGTACCTAGCCGTATTTTGAACCATGTGAATAGCTATCTGATATCGGTTGCCACGTGCGAACATGTCAAAGTGACGTGGATCTTAGTGAAAGACAGCCCCAGTGACGTATGAATGAGAAAGTCACGCCATCCACCCTTGCACGTCTATCATGAGACTCATACTCTCGATTTTTCTCGCAGTATACCTCTTGTTCTAAGTGTTCTAATAAGAAAGTGACGGATAGTGCGATAAAAATCGATAGAGCTCGCGCGCCGTCGCGTGATAGCCGTGCTGGTAAACTAATTGAATTCAGGAGTGTTTATTCCCGGTCAAAAGATCTTAACAAAGACAGTTATTCGATCAAATGTGCTCCTTTATTCTAGCAGCATTTCTCCGTAATGTGTTTACACGTGTTCATTTCGCTTTAGAGATATCGGATCACACACGCACGTGTAATCAGTGCAAAACGTACCCGGATTAAGCAAAGCACTTGTTCTAGGATTCTCTAGAAACTGGTGTAACATGTTTTTATTAAAGTTAGGTAAATGTCGTAGAAGGTGTTTTTTACAATTATTTGGTCGGTAATTTAGTCCTTGCTCTTATAATTTTTGTAGCGGTCAACCTTCAAGGCCGTGCATGCTCGCCATAAGTAATGAGGAGGATATTTGTCTAGTTATCCGGTGCGCGCGCGCACATCAGCCTGTATAAAAGACTGCATCATCGGGCAGTCATCAGTGTGATTTAGCTCCTGTGCTTTATCAGTTTAGTTGCAACCTGTCCCGCGATCCCAAACCAACATGTTTAAATACGTAAGTTGATTTGGCTGTGTTTTGTTTTGAGGCGGTTTCCTAATTAAATATTAATTAAGGTGTTATAATAACGTAGTTTTACAAATTTATCAACGTGTAACATTCCGATAAAAAGACAAAAACTCGTGCGTCTGTATTAAAATCATTATTTAATCAATTCACAATTCAAGTGATTATGTAATACCTACTTACTTAATAAATGCAGCCCTGTACAGCGCTCGTGGCCGAGCGGGTACTGTCCGACCAATCTAAGTGTGTAAGGAATAAAATCTGCTTAAATCGCCATCTTGAAAGAGTAATATTCGCGGAAACCAAAGGACTGATGTTAAACAAAAGTCACACAGTTTCGGGATAGTCGATAAAGTATTTCAGTCATATAATATTTTTAAATTATTTTTTTAACGGTCCAACTTGAGCGTACAACTTTTTCAATCCATTCGTGAGTTTTGGGTAATAATTTACTTAAGCAACAATGTGACAAAGTAAGGAAAGTTAAAAGGCATCTTCGCGTGTATAACCGGTTATAATACTATTTGTAGATGCGCTTAACAAAGCGTAGATCAGAGGGGTAATCACTTAGCGTTTTCGACGCGCGTTAGGACAGTCTGTCATTTTTCCATATAAAAATTGACATTTAGATTTTAATGTACGTACAGTGCGTTACGTGATCGATATGCTGGTCAAGTCTTGTTGAAGCCAGTTATAGTATTATTCAGTTTTATAGTAACTGTAGGTAAATTATTTATTTCCTACGCTCAAGTTTCTCTCTTAGATCGTTAAGCGCGAAAACTTGCTGCAGTGACTAAAAGGGAATCATTAGTCAGGAAGTATAAAAATATCATTGACACAAGCCAGCGCTCGCAACCAAAAACAGAGTCTGAAGAGAAACGCTGCATTGCTTTCGATCGTGTACAAAAACGGTTTTTTTATTACATTTTGAATTTGTAATAAATCAAAAAGTGCCTAAACAGTACAGGACGCACCGACTATTTCTGCATACATCATCATCCTTCTATCATTTTTCCCGGTAGTGCTCAAATGGGCCCAGGGTCCGATTTTGCACCTAATTCCAAGATTTGACGTTGTTTTCCCATGCACTGCCTCATCCCCTTAGCGTGTAACTTATGAGTAAATAACAAAAAAATAAATACTTATTCATAGCAATGCTATTACCAATTAGCATATTATTTGTTTCTGTGCTATATTGTTTATTGATATGTAGGTATGTTAGTCTGTAAGGTATACTCTACTGATAACTCAAATAAATAAATAATTAGCGGTGACGTTTGGCACGCAATTCACCGCGTTCATATTTTAGCACCATCGCCATGTGCGCGTTTTCAACCGTGAATGAGTTAATCCAATTCTTTTATAATTAAATGAAGCCCGACATATACTTCACGGATTAACAGTGTTAACCGCAACAACTTTTTTATCAGATCAGTAAATATCAAACATCTAAACTCGTTATTGTTTTCAGGTGCTGTTCGCCGCTCTCCTGGCTTTCGCCGCAGCCAAGCCCCTGATCTACGAGTACCCTGCCTACACGGCCCCCCTGGCGGCCTACAGCGCGTACTCCGCGCCCGTCGCCTACTCGGCCTACAGCAGCGCGTACACTGCACCCTACGCCTACTCCCCTTACGGATACGCTTCCCCCTACTCTGCCTACTACTTCCGTTGATAAAAAAACGAAAAAATGTGACGTGCGAAAACTGTTCGGTTTTGTGTTTAAAACATGGTTACCAATTTATTATTATTACTGGATTAATTTAAATGTAACAATAAAGTCAAAGGCATATACTGCTACAAAGAAGTTGAATGAACTTATTGTGAACCTTTACCTTCATATAACTCCTAGTTGTAATACATTATGTTATGAACCACCTGCAGGGTTAGCTGGTCATACCAGCTTGCTTCTAAACTAGGTAGTGAATGACCGATACTTGTAAGACGTCTATTAAAATGATGTATTATGCCATTACTAAATAGCGAATAGCGACCTAATAGAAGCCCGCTTATCAATAGACGCGTAACTTAGGGTGTAATTGTTATAACATATAATACGTCACATTATTTTTCGTAATATGAAATGAACTCAGGCAGAACAAGGCACTCTAAATTTCCAGCCAACACTCATAATGTTGGTGAAATAAAATCAGAACACAAAAAGAAATCCCTTCAGGTATCCAATAAACTCATATTTAGGTCGGTTAAGTTTCATGAATAGTAAACTAAATTATAATTACAAAGGTTTTCTTTAAACACATGTGACGGAAACAAGTGATTGCATACGCTGAATCATGGCAAGGCAAAGGCATAATAAGATTCTGGTGTAGGTACAGTAGAGTTCTAAAACATGTGCACGGGCAAAGATATCAAAAATATTTGAAAACGACTTTATTTTCAAGGGCATAAGGTTGCTCAGATATTATTGAATCTTTGGAATCGTACATATCCTAAGTTCAGGCGCATTTAATCCATTCAGCTAACATATGTAACAGTGCATGCACAGTGTACCATTAGCAATAAGGTTTTTTCAAGAAATTCTTATGTATTTATGAACTCAACTGTACCAGGGACTGGTGAATTGAATTCCATTATTATTCTTTTTTAAATGGCTCTCAAAGCGAACATAACTCGCTACATATTGGAAGGTAAAGTGTATACTTTAAGGTCAGATCTAAATTAAAAAATAAAAAAACATTGCAGGTCGCCTGGAGTGTCATCTATCTATCTATATTCTATATCTATATATATATATATATATATATAAAAAACGCAAAGATGACTGACTGATTGACTGACTGATCTATCAACGCACAGCCCAAACTACTGGACCGATAAGGCTGAAATTTGGCATGCTGATAGCCACTATGATGTAGGCATCCGCTAAGAAAGGATTTTTGGAAATTCTATCCCTAAGGGTGTTAAATAGGGGTGCAAAAATTGTATGGGAGAAACATTATTTTTTGTACTAGAGACTTGAAACTTTGTAGGGATATTACTTATTAAGATAAAAAAGTGCTTTCAGCGTTTTGGAAAATTCTACCTCTAAAGGGGTCAAATAGGGGTGCAATGTTTGTATGAGGTAAACATTATTAATTGAACTAGAGTCTTGAAACTATGTAGGAAGATTACTTATTAGGATACAAATAAAAATATCCTTAGCGTTTTTAAAATTCCACCTCTAAGGAGATTAAATTGGGGTGCAAAGTTTGTATTCAAAACTACTGGGACTACAAACTTGAAATTTACACCAGAACGTCCTTTTATGACGTAGGCAAGGGATAAGACCGGACTTTTGGAAATCCTATCCCAAAGGGGGTTAAAAAGGGGTGCAAAGTTTGTATGGGAGAAATATGATTTTTTGTACTAGAGACTTGAAACTTTGTAGGGATATTACTTATAAAGATACAAAAAAAGTTCTTTCAGCGTTTTAGAAAATTCTACCCCTAAGGGGGTTTATTAGGGGTAAAATGTTTGTATAAGGGAAACATTATTTATTGTACTAGAGACTTGAAACTTGGTAGGAATTTTACTTATTAGGATACAAAAATAAGTATTTTCAGCGTTATATAAAATTCCACCCCTAAGAGGGTAAAATAGGGGTGCAAAGTTCGTATTCAAAGTTACTGGGACTAGAAACTTGAAATTTACACCAGAACTTCATTTTATGACGTAGGCAAGGGATAAGACGGAATTTTGGATATTCTATCCCTAAGGGGGTTAAGTAGGGGTGCAAAGTTTGTATGGGAGAAACATATTTTTTTGTACTAGAGACTTGAAACTTTGTAGGAATATTATTATTAAGATACAAAAAAGTACTTTCAGCGTTTTATAAAATTCTTCCCCTAAGGGGGTTAAATAGGTATGCAATGTTTGTGGGGGGGAAACATTATTTAATAAACTTGAGACTTGAGACTTTATAGGAAGATAACTTATTAGGATACAAAAAAAGTAATTTCAGCGTTTTATAAAATTCCACTCCTAATGGGGTTAAATGAGGGTCCAAATTTTGTATAAGGGAAACTTATTTTTAACTACTACGTACTTAAAACTTTGTGGACAGATTACTTATTCATTTACAAATAAAGTGCTTTCAGCGTTTTGGAAATAATTACACCTAAAGGGGTTAAAAAGGAGGTCCAAAGTTTGTATGGAGAAAAAAGATTAGTTAGACAATTTTTTTCGAGAATTCACAGGATAATTCCTAACGATAAATGAGTAAACAAGTGTTTCCGGTTTTTTGAGTATTCAACCCCTAAAAGGAGACATGTGGTGACAAAATCTGAAAATCAACATCGGCATCTATTGTTTCTATGGTTTATCGGGTCGCTGATTAGGAAAACAACAACGATTTTACATTCCAACGTGGCGTCTAAATATCAATATGGGCGTTGTTATTACGGTTTTTTGGGACGTTAATAACGAAAATCACATAGATATTGAAATGTAATGTTGAGGACATGAAAATTCATGTAAATATTTGTGCCAAATTGCAATTCAATCGGTCCAGTTTTTTTCGTAGCAAATCGGTTGTAACAGACGGACTGACAGACAGCCGCACGTGATTCTATAAATAAGGGTTCTATTTTTGCTTTTGAGGTATGGAACGAGACCCGCGTTATAAAGGGTTATAGGTTTTAAAGTTTGTATTTGGTGCCATCTCGATCGTCAGCAATCGGTACCTAGGCGAGTGCGGACGGCGCGGCGGGACGGGAGGGTAGGAGACATTGGGAAAGTGCCTGCATCCGTAATAAGTACATTCAAGGTGCTGCACGAAGATCTGCTTACTTTTTATAAGTTTAGCATTTTGGCCGCCGTTAAATTAAAACATTTTTTTGGGTATTTATGTTAAATACTGGTTCGAAAAGCAAGGAAAAAAAATCTTAGGAAACTAGCCTATAGCAATGTCCAGGCCACAAATTTGACTTGACATTCGTGGAGATATTTTGGTATTTCAACATTATCATGAACATAAAGTAGCTTTTATTCCAGAGGACAGATTCTCATTTATCATGACTGTAAATTTAATAACAGAAATACGTACATACATACATACATTCACGCCTTTATTCCCAAAAGGGGCAGGCAGAGCACATGAACTTTATGTTCCAGCGCCACTTTTAGCATAAATGTAGGTATAAAAGATCGACAAAAAGTGATATTGCTTAGGTTGTTAGCCCATCACCCACAACACACTTCAACCCTGCTCTCTTAATCGACTTTTACGACACACACGGGAAGAAAGAGGGTGGTGAAATTCTAACCCGCCACCACACGGGCATAAAAATAATAGAAAATAAAAAATAATTTACCATAATGGGTTATGACGAAGGGTTATTCGTAGGGGAAGTTAGTAGCAGTAGGTTAGTAGGCGGCGTAGCAATTCAACAATTATTGGAAAATTACTTTTGCTACGCGGGCGAAGCCGCGGGCAAAAGCTAGTATATGTATAAATTCCTTTATGTCAAGTACCAAATTGAAAAAAAAGTAGAAATTGGCATATAAAAGACGGCTCGTATTCAGCCAATTCAACTCGTATTTTTTTGTTGTAAACACGACGTTTTTGTATTTGTCTCAAATAGTTTGCGTTTTTTTCGTGGAAAAATATACTTGCGATTCAGTTTTTATAAAAAACGGCGGGAAATCGTAAATATTTTCATGTTGTGCAACGATATTTAAAGTTTATATAAATTTAGTATTTTTTATTCCCCTATTTTTGAGAAAAGCACGGTATATTAGCCTCAGCCGGAATGGCAACTGCAGGCTTGGTATTATAATTAAACGTACTCGCAAGCTCGTCCGTTTAATCAAATACTCAGCCTGCAATTGCCTCCTTCCCGGCCACGGCAATAATGTTTTTTTTTTTTTATTAACTCCAGGTTCATCGATAAAATTTGACTGTTGATATGTCATATGTCGCCAAGAATCAAAGGCACGACAGCTAGATTCATACTATTTCTCATATCACCCCATTATTATGATCCAGCGGGGTATTTCATACCAATACACATTTTATACAGCATACTAGCAGCATAATGTTAAATCTAAGCGGTGTAAGTAGATAGGTACCTACTTAAAAAATTGTACATAATGTGCGTAGGTAATTGTTTCTTTAAATTTTCTGGAACAGCAAGCTTGGTTGGCAAACACAACATTTGACGAGCAATTTATACCTATATTGCTGAAATTAAAAATAGTTATACATTATCTATAACAAAATTTGAGAAAAATTGTTCTTTATTACAACTGCCATTATAACGCTGGATATGTCAACAGCAGAAAATTCCTCGTGCCCTTGACAGTTGGATAGGGACGGTCATTCTTTTGTTTTTTTCCACTACTTAGGACTCACGCAAAGTGTGCTATTAGAATCTTAATAGAATTCAGCAAATACCTACCCGTCAGGAAAATGTATCGATCGGTCGAAGACATTGTAACTTTCTAACAGGTGACTTTAAGGTATAAGTTCTAGCACGTGATCTGGACACGTGAATGCGACTGCGACGTGCAGTGACGGCGATTGAACCCTTGTTTCCAAAGGAATGTTCCAGAGCATTGTTCGTTAATGGATTGATCTAGCTCTTTGTTTTAGAATATGACACGCGCCGGACGAACATGAGTAGGTATGTTTACTTGTGTAAATTTTAAGATTTTAGTGTAATGAAGAGCGGTTCTTAAATAATAAAGGTATGCACGTCCTCCTGCCCTCCACTGATTGAACCAATAACAATAGGTAAGTAGGTACTAGAACCATCTTAGAGCATGCTCTAAGAGTACTATCCATGAGGTAAATTTAACTTATATACATCCCATTTTAGGCAGCAAAAATAATGCAGTGGATAATACTTGCGAACCAGGGTGGTTTCGTCGGGTGATGACTGGGTTATGTGGTATTTGTACTCATTAATAACTCCACGGCCACCGCAAAGTGCCCTTCCGTGCGCAGAACTCCAGGAGGTCAAAGAGAAGGTTCTGATGCTGAAGTTCTCCTTGCACCTCGCTATTTCTTGCTCATCGTCCTTGAGATCGTTCGCGGCTAAAGAGGGTCGAACCTGATGACCCCCTTTAGTCAGAGATGGGCATAAATCGATTATTTTTTTAATCAACTAATTAATCGATTAATCAATCGTCACAAAATTAAGCGTCGCAGAGTTCGATTGACGATTGTTCAATCGTTATTTTAATCGACTAAATTTCACGATTAAATCTCGATTATAAATTGGAACACAGCACGTTACAAAGTTCAATATGTCTTGTCATGTATTGTACACTTGGAAATCATTCTTTATGCTGTGTGATGTATGCTGTGTGATATAAACTTGTTCCAGTAACACAATATGGTTTTTACAGTGAAGTACTCTAAGGGTCTCCTAGACAAGGGTTTACGGCTTAGATGAAGCCCAGGTAGAAAATTAGAAAAAGAAAGATCTATGAAAGAGAGAGAGCGTTTCATTCATTTTCATTTCGATTCATTCCTGATATCAATCGGGACAAAATGAATCTAATTAATCGATCGATTAAAGATTTCGTCACTCGTATTTAATCGACGATTAATTTAATCGTGACTAAATTCCGTCTAAATCCCTAGTAGAAAAAATATGATTACTTGTGTTAGGTAAGTAAAAGTATACCCGTGTAAGAGTTATTTATTTGCAGACTATCCTAGTTCAGTTGTAAACAAACGCGTGACACGCGAAAGAATTTCGAGTGACATTGGAGATATATTTAGACACATATAGTAAGTAACTTGATCGAGAAATTATGCGTGAGGATTGCCAACCTTCGCGAACTATTCTATGGAGTACACACGTGTATACATGGGACATTAAGGCGTGAGTCTCCCGAACGGTCTGGTAAAAAGGTGATTTTTGAAGACTGAAACTACTAATACTTAAAAAATATTATACACGTTATTATTCGAAATAAATACCTAAAAAAATTAATAGATGTCAACATTACACTAAATTGAGGTTGGTTTTAACTTTAAATTCGCTTCTGCGTTTAAACTCTGATATTTTGACAGTTCTTTTGGGAAAATAATAAAATGACATAACTCCATTTTGACAAAACAATTTTTGTATCATTTTTTTCGAGTTTCCCTGCACCGCCGTACATAACAGGGCTTACAACAGGTCACATGATTTGTGATTTAAAAAAATATTTTCTTTCTATCAAAGGCCCAAAATTTGCTTGTCAACCACAGTTACCACAGCAATTAAGGGGTGCACGAAATTGGCATCTGTAGTTACCACAAGCAAGTTGACGTTCACAGAAAGAAGGTTACTTATCGATTCAGAATCGAATGTACGGCGAATTGTTATTGTAATATTGTAAGGTGACAATTGACAACGGTCAAGTTGCTCCACTAATACTGTCCATTCCCTATCATCCTAAAAGGAGGCAGTGGGTCTTACAAACGAATTATTTCCACCTGTTTTCCACAAAAGTTGTTACCGCTGGTACCAGATGCCAATTTTTCGAGGTGATTCCCAGATTTTACCAGCAAAGTGTCTGTGCATTTTACCTTAGTGATAATAGCTGGCAATTACCAGTATAAAGTTAGTAACACAAATTGCACAATTTTTTACAAAAACATACCTGATTTTGTGAAAATTAATGTGATTGACTAAGTTTAGTAAATCCTGCTATCCTACTAATATTATAATTGAGAAAGTTGTTTTGTTGGATGTTAAGATGTTTGTTACTCAATCACGCTTAAACGGCTCAACCGATTTCGATAAAATTTTGCACGAATGTAGTTTATAACGTGCCTTAAAATATAGGATAGTTTTATCCCGGGTCCATGCAGACGAAGTCGCGGGCGGAAGCTAGTAATTGATAACATGAACTCCGTCTGCCGTTTGTTAAGCAATTTTGTCAGAAAAACATGTGTACAAAGTGTGCACGAAACATTTCACCTTAAGTGGCATCGATACTACGCTCGTGTAACCTGTGATCTCACCTTACAAAGGTAAATAATTCAAAGAAAGTTCCAAGCAATTTTGTCGCCATATGGCTTCGGCCAACCCTGTGCATGACAAATATTGTAATTCCACCGTTCACTGATCGTGCAGTATTGCCAAGGCAACGCACATAACTCGTAAGTACATACTTAATATATTAATGAATATGTTTGTTCAGGATCTAGAAATGGTAATTTATTTATATTATGTCGAGATTGTAAACGGATCTCTATAAAATGTTGTACATATAGGAATTTCAATGATGTGTTCAAGTTAATATTTATTTCTGGCTTACCAAAAAATCAGGGGAAGACCACGACGCAGTTATATAGACCAAATAAAGGAAAAAGCGGGTGTCGTGTCGTATCAGCAAATCAAAGTGCTGTCTGCAGTCAGTGGAATGTAGTGTGAACTGTAGTCAGCATCAAAAGTCACTGCGCAATTGACGTCTTCAAAAGCTCTCCCTTTTAATACAGCCTTGTGACGTTTTCGTTTGCCCAGTTACTTTTGATGCTGACTGTACCACAGAGAGAAATGGAAAATACTCCACCGACAAGAGGATAACTCTTTAGTTAATGATGATACCAAAAAATGACTTCAAACTCTTCAAAGAATTCTACAGTAAAAAAGTAACGTTTGCGAGTTTGTAACTTGAGAAATACTCAGCCAATTCAAAAAAATCTTTCGTCTGAATAGACCTTCGAAATGAACACAGGCTATATTTATCCCGCGTCTTCGCTTGCATTATTCATAAATAAATATCGAATTTAGTTATTTGAATCCAATTATTCAAGTTCATAATTACCGCAGGTCGATGTACCAAAGATTAAGGTGATTTGTATTGGATTAGGCGTTGGTCACCCGCTATTACTGATCGCCAGCACTGAAGCCAGCAGTCCCGACGACATTATTATACGTATCCCGTCTGCAACTTGACGAAAGCCGAAGAGATCATCCAGACCCCGTATCATGGTCGGCCTTATCACACGATAAGTGACAGGATAGAGCGTCCGTCACTGGCTGACACCATTCGATAGAACAAGAGGACGCTCCTATCTTGTCACTTATCGCGTGATATGGCCGACCATGATGCGGGGTCAGTACATGCTCTTAAAAACCATACTCAACCTGAGGGTCGAGGGGCTGGAGGCCCGCTACAAAGTGAATTTCAATTCATTTGTGGTGAGAGTGCCAACTGACAAGCGGTCGATCTTCATTTAGGAGGAGGTCTGGCCGAAGGGTGTAGTTTTCCAGCGATTTCGAGGGCGGTTATTTGACACCCAGAGTATGCGCCACGCGTCGCCGTCTTAGCGTGTAATTGTGCTACTTATTGCATTACTTGTTTTGTATATTGATATGTATGTTCCACTATAAGGTACTCAGACTAAGAAAAAAAGACAGACGGAGCGTTACGAATAGTCAAGTGAAGCCAAACCACATACAAACAAAACCAAGCTACATCAAGTTTAGCACACGCTCACGCACACGTATTCAAACAATATTGCACAAAACTCTTCAGCACGCGTCGCAATGCTGTCAAGATCATTTATTTCGAGTTTTGTGCGATTTAATTTGTTTAGCGTGTGCTAAACTGGGCTTGGTTGAAAACCGGTTGGCTTCACTAGACTGTTCGTAACGCTCCACCTGTATATTTTCTTGGTCTGAGTAAAAGGTATTTGTAAATGTTGCCTGAGACAAATAAATAAATAAAATAAATTACCGTATGCTCCATAAAGCGCAATACAGTGAAGAAATAAAAACAAACAACTTGACGTTCGCAGTAGCATCCTCAGTTTTGGGACACGGCAGGTTGCTGTTGAATTCTAAGATTTGGCGGAACTAACTTCCAACAAAAGGGAATACTAGTCGAAGAAGAGTACTTAGAAGGGCGTTGGAACTTGAGCGTTGAAAAAGTTCTCAAATCACCCGCATGTTCTAATTCGGTTTTGCTACCATTGATAAGAACCAGGATCAATAAGTTAAGTTACCTTCTAAAACATGGTAGTGTTCAGTTAATAATCTCTTCGAAGCAATCACTTAGATGTTGACTTCCTTCGCAATGAGTCCTTGGAATAAAAGCGTCTTCTTAGACTTTGAAAAAAATGCGTCACTCGATCCTATCAACAGGAACCTAATGCTTACCTTCATTCAGCACTTTATATCGCCTTGATTTGTATCCAAAACGATACCTGTCACAGAGAAAACACGCGTGTTTAGTGTCCTGGATTATGAGCTTAAAAGCAAAACTTAGAGTACCTCTAGATATCTACAGAGGAATTATAATAAAGGCCCCGATAAAGGACCGAAAGGCTCGTATGCTACTAAAAGAAAACTTGACTTAGAGTCTTAAAATAGCTGACGTCTTTCCATAATTAACTTAACTACCTACTTAATTTGGGCGGATCATGGTTTATTTGCCGCAACCTCATACTAATTCACTAGCGGCAAATATAATAAAAGTGGAACTAAAATCTCGCTCGGTCGTGTTAGGTACTATAAATAGTTAATTACAATAGCTCATTTGGAGAAATACTCTAAGAAGCAACAAAATAAGCGCCGCGTTCCGAACAAGGGTGGAAAAAAATACAACTTAGATAAGTTGAAAAGCCCCCAAATACACTTTTATGTCTGACAGAACACGCTAATACAAGGTATTATATAATAATACAAAAGAAAAAGTGAATCTGTGCCGTGTCACGAAATGGGCCCTGGATACTGGCTTTGCAGCCAGCGCTGGTCTTCCGCTGGTAACACATAAGAACGGAAATAAAATATAACATTAAATGAATTAAAATTAATTAAACAAAAAAAAACAACAAACTGTCTATATAAGAAAAAAAAAACAAAGAAAATATTACGGTAAAATCACATTAAAAAAAGGAGTAAAAAAACATTATCTACCTACCTACGAGTACACTAGAAAACGTTACACCGTCAATGCAATCCTTTATTTTGTGTATTCCATGAACTGTGTTTGCGATCAGAAGCGACGAACAAATGTTTAATAGAACAGACAGAATGCAATAAGGTAATTTTTTATCAAATGGAACATGGTCAGAAATCGACATACAAAAATCTGCAATAATTAGTGACCCAACACCTCATCATGTCTTGATGTTAGACCTGCTGCAATTGGGCTCCCGGTCACTGATTACGTATGTCGCTTTGCAACTCGATGAATATGTATTAATATTCGTTAATTGTTAGATACTAATTTTTCAGAATCAACATAGGTATGCATAAATACTCACATGAAAACTAGAGAAAACTTTGACAACAACACGACACTATGCAAAGTAATTAATGATTGATCGAATCCATCGTGATACTCTAATATTTCATGAAGACAGATTTAAATTTAGCTCACAAATACTTCGAATGCAGAGTCGAATACCTTATGCAAGCCAGATACAATAGGTATACATAAACGTGAATTTATTTATAAATACTTTGTGGTTAGATGTAAAATCGATGCATTGGACATGTGTATAGTTAGAAATATTAAATGACGAAAGAGCGACTGGGTCTTTTGTAATTGTATTGGCGGGGGCCAAGACAAGCCGAACGGCAGCACTACCTTCCTTTTCTCGAAACATTTCATTTCATCGAATTTTTAAACCCACACTGAATTAGTCTGGATAATACTAGCAATCTCATATTCACAGGATAATGTGAACTTAGCAACCTATTTCATCCCATAAAGTTTCATAAAGAAAAGAAAGCGATGTATTTTTGCCAGGAACATTTATTTAGTATTTTGTCATTTCGGAATTTGTTTGGATGTTATCAAACGATTTTGACGGATGTGGGCTCAGTGGCACAAAATGTTCCATATTAGGGCGCGATGTGGTTGCCGTGTGTGACGGGGTCGAGCGTAAATTAAGAGCCGTATTACAAAAAAACGCGTAACTATAAGTTTTTATCATCAAAATTACATAGCCTTTCAATCGTTTTTTTTAATAACAACTAGTTGGTAAAGATAGTTTGATATCTCTTTTAGAATGTAAGCAATACGATTTTTTGATAATCGTTTTACTGATTTAGTAATGATTTTTCTTCATCGGCATGTTTCAGCAAAATCTCGTTGGAGACCTCATTTAGGAGCGATATTTAGTCAATAAAATTAAATAGTATCCATAAATAAAGAATACAGTTACATGACAAGTACCCCGTAGTCCAATATAAACAAGACATAATATTTTTTACGTCACACCTGGCCATAATGCGAGTTTTACTGCACGCTGCGCGTACGGGAAAACTCGCATTGTGGCCAGATGAAGACGTAAAATTTTGTACTCAACACGGGCGGTAATTCGTAAAGCCCCAGAGCGCATATTTATGGCCCTCACCTTCGGTTCGGGCCACAAACCCCTGCGATCTGGGGCATTCACGAATTCACCGCCCTAGTTACGTAATGTACTATTATGCCTCATGTGCTGTCAAAATCTGAAACGAATTACATTTTGTACCGAAAACTCTCAAAATCAAGACGTAATTTCTCAAAATCCCTGCATTATCTTAACGTTATTCTGATACAAAAATGATACCCAGTAATTGCTTGATTTAAAACATAAATTTTGTAGGTTTAAATTACTACCATTTATTTTTGACAAATTATTTAACAATACCTATTTTGCTTTAAAACTCATGCCACGGGCAGCCTCACGCTCATACCCGCGCCAGCGCCCGTCGAGGTAGGACCTAAATATGTTCGACGGCTCCGCACACCTAGCAACGTCGCTATGCGTGACATTTGCTGGTGTGCGTCTTCTAAGATTGGTGTTATATATTTTTTATGTTTAACTGATTTTACTTAGGTATACTTGCTAGGCAGAGAATAGTACTAAGGCAGACAAGAATTTAGAATACAAGAAACTTACTAACAAGATAACAACAAAGTGTAGAGAGGCCAAGGAAAAGGACATTCAATTAACATGCAACAAAATACACGACCTTCTTCAGAAAGGTAGAATGGACCAAGCATATACCATAATAAGAAACATGGAAAAGAAACACAAGAAAAGAAGTACAACTATTTTGAACGAGGAAGGTAAAATACTAATGGATAGCAAAGAAGTAACACAAAGATGGGTGAGATATATTGAAAAATTATATGATGGTCCTGGTTTTTCGGAAAATATCATAGAAAAAGAAGAAGACGTTCCAGAAGATAACGTAGGCCCTATATTTCTAAGACAAGAATACGAGAAAGCATTAAGCAGTATACAGAACGGGAAAGCCGCTGGTTTGGATAATATATACATAGAAATGATTAAATGTGCTAACTGTGACATTCTACACGATGAGATTTTCAACATGATACAGAAAATGTATACGGCTGGCATAATTCCAAATGATTTCCAGGTTACCAAAACCGTTACACTACCGAAAAAAGCAAATACACTGAAATGTGAAGAGCATAGAACCTTGAGTCTCATATCGCAAGCTAGCAAGATTATATTGAAATTAATCCAGAACAGAATCAGACCAAAAGTTGAAGATTGTTTAGGGCCAGACCAGTACGGTTTTAGAGAAGGAAGGGGTACTAGAGAAGCAATACTTGCACTGAGACTATTGATTGATCGCCGATTGGAATTAGATTTAGATACGCACATAGCTTTTATAGATTTAGAGAAGGCATTCGATAAAGTTGATTGGAACAAAATGATGGAGGTATTGAAAGAAGCAGGCCTAGATTATCGTGACAGGAGAATTATATACCAACTGTATAAAGAGCAACAAACTACAGTAATAGTAAATGAACAGACGGGAAGTGCCAGAATTCGTCAAGGAGTACGTCAGGGGTGTCCTCTTTCGCCGCTTATTTTCAACATCTTTATAGAAAAGGCTATCAAACAATTAACGGGTTCTTATACAGGAGGGGTCAAATTTAATGGAAGAAATGTTAAGTTTATACGCTTTGCAGACGATAAAGCAGCAGTTGCGGAAAACGGAGAAGAGCTCCAGGCACTGCTGACTGAAATGAACACGAGTTTTTCAGAGTCTGGTCTCAAATTTAACGCTAGCAAAACAAAATTTTTAGTTGTTTCGAAAAGAAGAGTCGTAGATTCAATTTACTTGGCCGGGATCTCAATCGAGCAAGTAAGGAGATTCACATACTTAGGCAGTATTATTACAGACGACTCCAGATGTACACCTGATATTGTTGCCAGGATAGCCATGGCAAAGCAAGCCTTTAATCATAAAAAACATTTGCTCACAGCTAGAATATCAAGCGCCACCCGGAAGAAACTGGTTAAAGTGTACATCTGGAGCATAGCTCTCTACGGGTGCGAAACTTGGACTGTGACACAACGAGACAGGGAGAGACTACAAGCATTTGAGATGTGGTGTTGGAGGAGGCTAGAAAAAATTAGCTGGACTGAGAAGAAAACTAATGAAGAGGTCTTGAACATGGTAAACGAAAAGAGGAAACTGATGAAAGTAATTGAGGACAGAAGAGGAAGAATGATAGGACACCTACTACGGCACGACGACTTGATCAGAATGATAATAGAAGGAAAGATAGAAGGAAAGAGAAAAAGAGGAAGGCCTAGAATAGCATATATGGATCAGATAAAAGAAAACATAAAAATATGGTCTTATAGAGAGTTAAAGGCAAAGGCAGAATGTAGATCAGATTGGAAATTACTCCACCGACAAGAGCTAAGCTCTTAAATTTATGATGATGATACTTGCTAGGGGTATTTGCGTCTCTTATTTTGCTTAAAGAGTGAGTGAGACGCAATGCACATTGGACAAGAATCTCGGACAACTGGAATACTACCCTTAATTTATTCATCATCATCATCATGTCCCAATACACCTACGTCTCAGGACAACAACTCTCTCTCTCTACGTATCTTGCCAACTTTGGCACCGTCTGCCAAGTACTTCGCAGACGAAGAGTTCAAGAGTTCGAAGATACCTACATAGTTGTTTCACGGTTAGAGCCCAATTATACCAACTCGCCCGAGTAAGGTCTGAACCTGAGAGTGCAGATTGCAAAAATAATGTCCATTTTGGTATCCAAAATGGCGGATTCCAAAGAGGCAAAATTCGTCAGCGTTGTCACTTTCAGGTTAAGAAAGGGTGTAGATTACAAAAACGATCGTTTTTTATAATCCGAAATGGTGGTAATGGCATGTTTCGTAAAATTCGCCATGGGCGTCAATTTCAGTGTACTAATCGAAGGTGCAGAATGCATAAGTGGTGCGTATTTTGCCCGATTTTGACTTCTTTAATATATAATGTGCTTGTATCTCTGTATTTAATTTGGAAACTCATGGACTATCGAGTTTATTGGGACGGTTCGAGCGGGTTTAGAGACTCAAGTCATCGGGCAGTTGACTCACGCTGTACTGGACTCAAGACTCGGGAGTTTTCGAGTTCAACGAGTACCGTATATTTGAGTTTATATATATATACGCTTATAATAATTGCATTTTAATAATTGACTATTAACATAAATCGGTCTTGAAGTATCATGTCTTTGTGGCATTTGCTGTCACAAACGCTCGGACCCTAGAGCCCAGGCGCCCGTCAATTATTTGCAAAGCCATCCAAAGGGGGAACGCAGCCTGTCTTATGGGAACGTTTCCTCTAAATCTCGTCCGACATCCCGACTATTTCAGTCGAGATCTTGACAAATCTCGAAAGATCGCTCGATCACCATACAGAAGACCACAACTATAATAAAACAAATATATTTGGGGACAATCTTACACAAATCGACCTAGTCCCAAACTTATCAAAGCTTGTACTATGGGTACTAGACGACGATATACATACTAATATACTTAGATAAATAAATACTTAAATACATAGAAAACATCCATGACTCGGGAACAAATATTCATGCTCATCACACAAATAAATGCCCTTACCGGAATTCGAACCCTGGACCTCCGGCTTCGTAGGCAGGGTCACTAGTCGGGCACTACCAACTAGGCTAGAGAGGTCGTCAATAAACGCCATTACTTGCTTTTTAGGGTTCTGTAGTCAACAAGGAACTCAGTTTCCCCTTGTCCGTCTGGCCGTCCGTCCGTCTTCGGCTTACCTCAGTAACCATTACTAACTGTATTACAAAACTGTAATTCGCCATAGGTATATAAATCAATCACGCCGAAAAACAGAGATTTTTTTGGGGTAGGTACCTCCCCTCTACCTATACCTGAGGGGATGTGATTTTTATTTTCTCATTAAACCCATAGTGTGGGGTATCTAAAATATTATGGTAGGTTTCTTTAAACGATTATCAAACGTCGAGTGAACCTGCCGGCTATTTAGCCAGTCAGCCACTTGGCTGCTACTGGGAATGTGCAAAATCGTGGCATTAGTACATATAATGAATTTAAATTAGTGGAACAAAAATTAGTTAGGGTTAATTTAAACGTATTCATCGTGGATATTATATGTAAATATAAATATTTTATTGATTATCAATTAAACAGTTTGAAAACTTTCGTTTGTATTCTCATATTTTATAATAATACTGTAGTGCCGCGGATCAAGATCATTACGTAGCGACGTAGTCCAAGCGAGAGAGAACATGAGGCAGATCGCTCGCGTTACACTTCATCCGCGTAGCGCGAGCGATGTCGCAACGGCGCATTAAAATCTCAAAACTAGCTTAGCGCCAAATGTTATGGGGCTCTTAATAGCTTCATTTATTTGGTTATTTATTTTAACTTTGTTTTTCACGAGTCCTCGATGTAACTTGGTCCCATGCCCAGCGACCATGTTGCTTTAACGTGGTTAAATTTGCACCTGAACCTGCAAGAAGTGTCGCCGAGGTCCTGCGAAAGCAGTAGCCGGTGTAGCATTCAGCGTTCGATTTTTTTTGGTGTATGTTTGTGCTAGCTCGTTGGAGTAGGTGAACATAACCTTTTCTGGAAATGAATGCGCCTTTTTGATACTCTCCCATGGTATGAACTGTTCGTAGGCCTTGTTATGTTTAGCCCGCGATGTCTCTGGTAGGAAATTACTAGCCACTGCCTGTGCTGCCTCTTGGATTTCGGTAGGCGTATGAATATCATTTTCTTCACTAGAAGAACTCATTTTTATAGCGTAGATACGTCAATACGTGTTTCGTGTATTTTTTAGTAAAACACAATTTACACTATCCAATTCAGTAAATATTTTCCGATCGCTTTTTTAACTTTTTTTATCACTTTTAAGAGGCGTTCTGTTGTGTGCTTACCGACTCTAAACTTAGAACAGTTTTTTCCTGAACTCAAACTCAAACTCAAAATTATATTTATTCAAGTAGGCCCAGTAACAAGCACTTTCAAATCGTCAGGTAGAAACATAATCTTAAGCTAATTACTTAAAGTAATTTATTAAACATAAAAAGTAAAAGTTATATGAAGTAGGTATTTAATTTTTTTTATAAAAAAATACTAATCTAGAATGTTTCTAGAAAGACAATCTAATGTCAAAAAATAAATAAAACGAGAATAATTAATTCAAAACACAATGTCAAAATTTTCCAACAGGAATAAATAAATTATAAATCCAGTCAAAATTAGTCCCAAGAAGTTTTATCATTCATGTAGCCTTGTGCGCTATAATAAGATTTCGAAATAAGTTTACGTTTCACATAGTTCTTGAATTTATTAATAGATAACTCAGTTACGTTTCCAGGAAGTTTGTTATAAAACCTTACACAATTACCCATGAATGATTTTTTTATTTTTTGGAGCCGAGTGGTGGGCACCGCGAGCTTATGCTTATTTCTAGTATTAATATTATGTATGTCACAGTTTTTTCTAAAATTGACATTTTTTTTATGTACATACACAATATGTTCATAGATATATTGACAATGCAATGTCATTATATTAATATTTTTAAACTTATCCCTAAGTGAGTCTCTATGTTTCAATCTATATATCGCCCGAATAGCCCGTTTCTGCAGAACAAAAATCGAATGAATGTCCGAGGCACTGCCCCACAATAAAATACCATATGACATAATGCTATGGAATTAGCTAAAATATACTAATCGAGCTGTTTTCACGTCTGTTAATTGACGGATCTTACTCACTGCAAATGCTGCAGAACTCAGTCTATTCGAGAGATTAGCAATATGGGGACCCCATTGAAGCTTAAAGTCTAACGTTAAACCAAGAAAAACTGTACTATCAACTAGTTCCAATTCCTCATCTTTCACAAAGACACTGCCTTGCTCGTGTTCAACGTGATTCGTGACAAATTTAATACATTTAGTCTTCTTCTCATTTAACAATAAATCATTAACATTAAACCAATTTACTACTTTAGAAATTGCATTGTTTACGTCATTGCTAGCTTTTTGCTGTCTTATAAGTTTGAAAATAAGTGAGGTGTCATCAGCAAACAATACTATATCATGGTGGGTCTTTACGAGATACGGCAAGTCATTTATGTAGATAAGGAACAGGAAAGGCCCCAATATTGATCCCTGCGGTACACCCATCGAGACCAATGACCCCGGTGATCGCTGTCCATTCACTTCGACCCTTTGTATTCTACCAGGTAAAGTACGACTTTAGTAAATTCAATGCTGATCCTCCTAAAAAACACACGAACAGCCACGAAAGTAAAAACGCCTTAACCGTGAACTGAATGGTTTTGGCGCTGATAAATAACCTAATTTTATTTTATAAAGATAAAGTTCCGCCAAAAAAAACCTTTTATTGTTTTTTTATGTGATTGCTATAGCACCTGAACAACCACTACTACAATGAAACATTGTAGTAGTGTTGGTTCAGGTGCTACAGCTATTGCCTACTTTCCAGCTTGGTTTTAGACCATCTATTGCCAAATTTCCGAACAGTGGCATGAAAATAATAATTAAAAACCCTACGAGCCCCCGCAAAGAGGGGTGCAAGATTGTAAGTAAAAATCAATTTGGTTTGCATAAGTTTTTAAGATACTTCCTGAAATCCTAGGAAGTGGAAAGTTAATTCATAGAATCTCAATCTTAATTCATAATATGAATTGTATAACTTGCATACCAGTGCCTTGTCTAACACACCTCTTAAAATTTCAGATTAAACTGTTAGTAAAATTAACTAATTAATCAGTTGCCTACCTGAAAACCAAATCTGACAGTCTACAGAAAAAGGTCAAAACTTTACTCGGCAAGACTTTAAAATAAAACTCCAAAAGGTTGCCCGACCCTTCTCCGCATTACATTGACATGTACGGTAATGACAAACAGAAATTACATAACATCATATGTGCGGTGATAATGGGAACTGTCGCCTGCAGCCGGCGATGTGTTATCAGTACTGTCTTCCCGGCCATTGCGTAATTTTACCTGCTGTCGCTCACCGGAGCAGTAATGCGATGATGTACTCCTATTACTGTTCAGTTATTGAATGTGTATTGTTAGAGCATAGCCTTCTATAACATTTTACTGCTGATTATTATTATGTCTTTGCTTCAGTTTGGCCAAAATTCTTTCATTCTCTATAGTGCATTCATCCTTACTTGTCTTATTTGGTAAACAACATTCTAACCTAAAAATGTATCTTTTAAGACTATAGCAGCTATTTCATGAAAAGTCGTCTCGGCATGATCTAAATACTCACAAAATTGCTATTCTATCCTAAAAAGATGCATTTTGAGGTTAGAATGTTGTTTACCAAATAAGACAAGTACAGTAAGGATGAATGCACTATACAGGTCGCATTTCTCAACCGATTCTCATGTTGTTTGTAAAGTAGGTCCGTGTATCACATATCTTTTGTTAATTCAATATTCGAAAATTAAAAAGAAAACCCCAGACTCGCGAGCTCTATAGCTCACAGAGCCAACTAGTACCTAAAGTAAATTTAAAGAAGTGCAGTATTAAGTCATCAGTCAGTAGGCACTAGTTTTACAAAAAGTCGGGGATTAGACCGGTTTCCTCACGATGTTTTCCTTCAACGAAAAGCCTCTGTTAAATACCTGCAATAAATAGTGCAATATTTTTCATTTCATTTATTGCATCATGTTGTTAATTTTCAACACGTCTTATCAATACTTTAGAATCCAATACATGAACCCTTTTAGGGCACAGAAATATAATCTTATAGTTAACATGCATTCACACAATTACTACAACTTAGCATTCGTCATAAATATATTTAACTTTTAATTCAATTTGCATAAGATAAGGAATATTTTTTTAGATTACATTACAAACGGAACAAAAGATAATCAGTTATGTACTTATGTATTAAATTGTTATTTGTGCAACAAGAGAGCAAAGTTTGTTTTTGCTGCGAGTGCCAATTTTGAGTTCTGAGGAAGCGATAGATTCTAAAATTGAATCACGAGCGTAGCGAGTGATTCTAAGTTTGAATCTTGAGCGCAGCGAAGGACTCAAAAGCACGAGATGCAAATACTTTGCTCTCGAGTAACACATACAACTTTTCACCTCAGCAGTGAGAACATATTCACATCAAAAAAAATATCATAGTATCACGTAGGTACCTACCTATTCGGTTCAAGATTATTCAGGAAGAAAACTTAATTAGGCGTTAGTTAACTGCCTGGTTACAACTCCTCAGCGCCGGCCGCGCCGTTATTCAATACTAGCACGTTCCCTGTGCATCTGACATATGTGTTACACTTCGAGGTATCAACTATACGTGGGTGCTTCATATGTGCCGCACGACCCCGTATAAACTTAAGGCTTGATCAAAATGTGCACGTATGAGCTGGACCAATACTATTTGCTTGCACGTACCAATACCTACAAGGTATGAAAAAAGAATTGCACCTAGGAGTAAATTTTGAATTTCCCGCTGCACCGGGAACGTGCTAGAAAGGCGAGACAAGGCGCGAGAAACCAAAGGATTTTTCAGTTTTTAAGTATAATACGAGTGTCGCGTGAAACTAACACATCACTAAAAACTAACCGTGTTATTATATTGATTTAAACTTTTCGTTTTCGTTTCGGATGTGTTGCAACATCCCTGGTCACGGGATCATGGGTCATGTTGTCCCGTGACCATGGATGTTGCAACACATCCGAAACGTCGGGAGACCTCAGTGAGGTAAATAAATAAGTTAATACGCGATTAAGTCCCGTTTTGTATAAACAACCGTGTTATTGTTAAAATTCACAGATTTTACTAATATCTTCGAGATGATTTTGAAATATTTATCATTATCACAAATGGCACACATTAGCATATTACGTGTATCTCGCGTGAATTGATTTATTCTAGTAGTTTTTATATTTAAAACCGATATCAATAACGCAAGAATGACGAATAAATTCTACATAATAATAATAATAATAATAAATACGTTTATTTCGGAGTAAAGATACATCCATATTTGTTAGTTTTAGGCACATTATTAACTTAGGAGCTATGTTAGTGTAGGTATTATGTAGTAGGTATAGGTATAGGTACACAAATGGTCACTTCTCATAGCTCACCTGTGAGCCATGAGATCGCGTCCAGTGACAGAGTATTGGACTGTCATGTGCTGCCGCAACTGCGCTCAGGAGGCTGTTGGTAATTTCAAACAAATTAACAGCGCGCAACTTTTTAAAAGGGGCGGGGCCGCGCGCTTTCGTTCGGAAACTGCATCTGTGGTATACGTTCATAGAACTTAATTTTTTTAACTAGAATTTTTAATTATTTAATTAGCTAACATAATAAAAATCATGTTTACCTATTTGTTATGAAAAATGGAGTTTATTCTAAGATCTATTATTTAAATAATCTTCAATTTAAAATTCCTTTGTATAATTATTTTGGTAATTTAAACTTGAGCTTTCGGACGTGTTAGTTGTATCCATTTTTTGGGGGGCCTACTTTGAAATTCGATGGTCGACCTATGTATCGACCTATGTCTGCCATTTTCTTTTTTCGTAAAGGAATGAAAGGGACAGTGCTAATAAAGTTTAAATTCTGAATTTGTAATAGACCCCATACGACGAAATGTCAGTGCTCTGCACCAAAATTAAAAAGTTACTTTGTCTCACGGAGTGACCAAAATCGCATTTTGCACACTGTTTTCACGCAGCAAAATATGCTTGTTCGAGCTGCTGAGGCGAAAATATAATTATGTTTTTTTTTTACTTTAGTCTAGAAAACATTCCTTTTGAATTTATAACATTTTTTAGGCTTCCGTAGTCAACAAGGAACCCTTATAGTTTCGCCATGTCCGTCTGTCCGTCCGTCCGTCTTCGGCTTAGCTCAGTAACCCTTTTTGCTATAAATCAATCACGCCGACAAAACAGTAGAATAATATGTTAAAAAAAAATTTTTTTTGGATACCTCTCTTCCCGGACATCTAAAGTGGGGATGTCATTTTTTTTCTCGTTAATCCCATTGTGGGATATTGCTGGATAGCTTGTTAATTTTTCAACTCAGTGATTCGTTTGCGAGATATTGGGCTTTAAAGCCCTAATTTTTGTTCGAGCAATTTTTGTTTTGAGCGCGGGTGTCGATGTAACTAAGACAGACAGGCAACTACGGAACCCTACACTGCACTTGGACGCACTTGGCCGTTTTTTTTGTTGCTTGATTCGATCGGAAATCTTATTTGATATGACGGTACATCGATAATGAGGGCCTTTTCTGCACATAGCCATCCTCGCATTCGGTATGACTAGCTGATTACCCTACTATTTATTTTACCAGCAATCTATGTTTTTTTTTAAATAAGGTTGAATGTTTTCTCACAAGAAGTGCTGATTTCAATATGTATATAGTACACGGTAACGTAAGTAGTTTGTATTTTACAAAATCAGGGCGGCAGCTATTTGATACTTGTGAATTCATTACGACCCGAATTTATTTGCCTTTATTTATATGAAGAAAATATATGAAGCAGAAAATACAATAATACAACAATAATACTATAATTTGTAAATTTCGTTAGCAGCGTTACCGCTTAAAAAACAAAATTAATGTTAGAATGTGGTGGTTGTGTGACCAAATCTTTCATCGTTTTCCAAGGTGTGTGGCCACCCGGAGTATTGTTCAACAGGCGTCCTGCATGGCAACCCGCAGGCATGTAGACGGGTATTATGGCCCGCGTCCACTCAACGAAAAAGTAATCGCTTAACAAACCTTTTGTTCCAGTTTGCCTATACAAGTGATATTTCAGAACAACTGACAAAATGTAATTGTTTCGTGTATTTTGTATCTCCATGTGGTCTGCTCTTAAAATAACTCCCACTTTGTCTAACCGCTTAATAATTACGGTCATACATCGCGAATTCCGTGGAAATAGCTTAACATTTGAGACTGTATTGGAATGTTGCTTAGGCGCTATGTTTGGTGATCAAAGGATTTGATCATGTGTCGTTTGATCATCAAACGACACATGACAACAATTACCCAACGTCAGATAGCTGATACTTATAAGTACCTATGTAGGTAGGTTAATTCGGGGAACCAATTAATTAACTACACGAAATATCTGTACAGATTTGATTTAATCTTTCATATCCGACCAATCGTCACACGGTAGGTAAATATTACACTCAGCTATGAAAACTTGTACAACTTATTATAAGTACCTACTAATATTAGCAGCGACTCTGAGACCTATAAAACTGACGGGCCTGTCATTTACATTAAAAAAAAACATTTCGAAAATCAAATCGGCAAAAAATATCATTAACTGTATTTATTGAACCTGCTCACGAAACTTCAAGACAATCGGTTGAGAAACGCGACCTGTAGAGGAGAGCAGCAGGACAAACGGACATACATAAAGATTTTGACCCAAGCTAAAGCAGAGAACACTCGTTCGCTTCGCTCCCTCGTGCGATAAAGAGAAAAAGTCTGTGTGGTTGTAAGTTTGAATGGAGGGCGTTATATCCGAAAGTACTAATCCGATTTCAATAAAATGCATACCCTATATTTTATCCCACGGCTCCATCCGGGTTCTCTGGAATATACGGGTGAAGCCGCGCGGGTCCCTAGCGCATTTAATCAAGAACTTCCATACAACCTATACACATTGCTCTAAAATTTGGTTCTCAGGGATATTTAAGGACCCTATAAAAATAATTCTATGATTTAGGTATTTTTTAACAAAAGTACTTTAAATGCATTTAGTTTTAACCAATGACAGTGATTTACAATGATAGGAAGAGTTTAGATTAGTATCCAGATGTGATACATAATACATTGATTCTCATCACGCCCCGTCCAATGCCAGAGTCGTCGCCGCAGACAGGCGTTGCGGCATGTCCAGCGCAGCTCTTATAAATACCGGGTGATGCCGAACTTAGGTTACCAGTCCTTTGCATCATCAACCACAAGCAACCAACACTAAAACAAAATGATGAAGATTGTAAGTAAATGCCACTTAAGCCTTTCCCATCCTTCATTGACGCTAATCAGTATCTATATTTTGCGCGCTCTTTCGGGCACTTTAGCACAGTGCAATATATAATACAATAATGGCCGAAACCACAGATATAGGAAATAAGAAGATCGGACATGCCGCGCGATTTGTATTGAATATGCCTGTCGCAAGTTCTTGATTTCATGGTTTTATTTAAAATAAATAGCATTTATAGTATTTACCTGTGAAAAGTTTGGTGTCGAAATGTATCAAATCACTGCGATGTTTGCAAGTAATTATTGCACAACTTGTCATTTTGGAAAAAACTGAACTTTCTCGGTGGACAACGGACGGTGAACTATGGGCGGAACACGCCCAATGAGCTAACATGTGTAACCGAGCCGCCGGCGGCTTGTCCGCTTTATTATTCTTATATTATATATTCTTGTACTATATGCTGTGAGGCCGAAACGCACTAACAGCGGTGGCAGAGCGGCGCGGCGCGGTGCGGAGGCGACACCAGTTGTAATGTTGGGCCTTAAGTCTAATATTGAAGAAATTTATGAACAAAGATAGCGCCCTCCAAAAGCTAAACTATTTTGCTTTGATTTCAGATCGTAATCATCTCTGCGCTGGTCGCCATAGCCGCGGCTAAGCCATCAGTGTTGGCGGCCCCGCTGGTGGCGGCGCCCGTGGTCACGGCCTCGAGCTCGCAGTACTACCACCGCATCAACAACGGGCTTGCTGCCTACGTGGCGGCACCGGCCTCGTACGTCGCCTCAGCACCCTACGTGGCGGCCTCCGCTCCGTACGTCGCGTCTCCATACTCTCCATACGTCGCGTCTCCCTATTTCTCGTCTCCCTACGTTGCTGCCCCGTACTCCGCTCCCATTGTAGCCGTTTAAATTGAACTTTGCCATCAGCGTACCATGACTTGCTTGTGATATTTGAAATACATATTTTTTGTTGCCCACACCCGCTGTTGTTTTTATGCCCATTGGAATTTAGCAATTCGTTGTAACCTTAAGTCGTTAGAACAGAACAGTGTATTTATTATTCAGCAAGCTCAAATTCAAACCCAACAAAATTTTGGTAGGAATATAGAAAACTTTTAAGCTACGTTACACATCAGTATATCTTAATTACTTAAAATAGTTCGTATCATAAAGCTATACGTAATTGCGACACTTGAACCGGCAGCGCATGAAAAGGGTGGTTTTAATTTGAAACACAAAATAAAAAAATAAAACCTATTATTTGTATTTAAAACCTTTGTTACATACGAATAGACTCATATTGATATTTAAAAAAAAAATTTGGAAGATGCAATAGAAATGAATAAATTACGTAAGTACAAATAATATCTGTGAAAAATTTATGTTGAATGCAAATAGCAAAAATTGGATAACTATAACCAGTCACCTGAGCACTGACGATGCTCTCAACGGTAGCACAAACAGTCTCTGTGGGTGTTTATTTAGATGTAGACAGTAATGCGAAATCTGATAGTGTTTCCATCAAATATCAGCTATTTTACTAAACTTAGTCAACTTAGAAGTTTTAAGGGTGACACGGTATCACCCTTAAAACTTCTAAGTTCTCGAGAATTCTCGAGGCGAGAAATCTCGAGAAATTTTCCCTTCGTCGAGACGGGAAAAAGAAACTCAATTCCTCGAGAACTCGAACACGCGCAGCACCCGCGCAGCTGCAGCGCAGCACACGCGCAAGTTGTAAAGCATTGGAACTACAATCGCACATCGAACGCGGCACACGCGCAGCACCCGCGCAGCTGCAGCGCTGCACACGTGCAGCACACGCGCAGCACACGCACAGCACACGCGCAGCACACGCGCAGCACACGCGCAGCACACGCGCAGCACACGCGCAGCACACCGCGCAGCACACCGCGCAGCACACCGCGCAGCACACCGCGCAGCACACCGCGCAGCACACGCGTCCGGGGGGTGGAGGCCTTTAGCTTATCGCATCGACGGCGCCTGCACCCCGACGCCCGCGCGATCTTCGCCTTTATATACCGAAGAATTATATAACAGATTATTTCCAAACTCAAGTCTAGATCAACCGAAGTTTCCGACATTGCAAACCAAGATAATGAAGAAGACCTCGAGTTCGACAGTGAATTATTTGAACATCCATTAAAAAAGGCCATTCAGAGACCTGGAACTGCAGATAAGAGCAACACTCAAATATCTGGAAATTTAATAAAAAAAGAATTTCAGTTATTTGAGTCTACGGGGCAACGACCAAATACTCTGGAAAAAATGTACAAACACATCTACGGACATCTACGGAGAATGAGCGTGGTTTCTCTTTATCGGGAAACATTGTAACTAAAAGAAGGAACCGCCTGTCAGATGACGCTGTTAATGCTCTTGTTTTTCTAAAAGATTATTTTAAAAGGCAATTTTTTTATGCAAATTTGATTTTTAATGGTGATTATCTTGCGGGTTACGGATTAGTTTAATAGAAAGATTTTGATTTGATGTTATCAACATAATATCATGTGATTATAAAAGAGTATTGTTAATTTAAAAGTTACGAGGAATCTGTTTACTCCAAGATAACAGTTTTTATTTGATTTTATTTTACTATTTTTGTTTCTTGTTGATTTGTTAATTACTAAGTGACATTTATGGTGACTAAAAGTTTATCATCACTTGGTTATCGATCTTAACAACGCTTCCTAATCAGTCTGATGAGTAATAAAGCAATTTTTGTTTTATAATATGACGTTTTATTGAAACTTTGAAAATTTCTCGAAATACTCGAGAAACTCGAGAAATCTTGGTCGAGAATTCCCGTGCCTCGAGAAATGAAAAAGGTCGAGAAACCAGAAACCCTTGACACCTAGGTTAGGTACCAGACATTGTATGGCTTACGTAAATAGGCCTCGAAACACGTTTGTAAGTATTTCGGTAAGAATGTGAAGTAGACAAAATCGTACCTAGTCCTACTTATATATTTAGTTGTTTTTTTTTTCTTTTTTTTCTGAACTCAACCGGATTCGACGTACCATTATTTACATTCCAAAAAATGAGGTCACTGGATCGGTGATTTTGTAGGAACACTCAAATTTCAGAATTAATTAAAGTTAGGGGAAGAGGGGGGACAGTGGATCACGGGGAACAGTGAATAAAACTATCTGGCGCCATCGTTTACGCACACATTCAAACGCCGACGCGTGTTTGTAAACTCGTCTCGACAGGCCGTACACTGCGCCAGTCGCCCGCGAGCTCAGGCACAAGGAGGGTGCGTTATCGCTGCCGGTCGAACAACACAGTACGTAAAATTTATTTTACATATTCATTGAAAATGATTGTAGGCAAATTTACGCGTGTTATTGAATGTGTTTTTGTTTTATCTTGTTACTTTGTGTTTGCAAATTGTGTTGATTGGTGTTTTGAGTGTAATAATATATATTAAATTTTTTGGGAGAATTATTCTTATTGTAACGGTTTATGGGGTAGACTGGGCCATCTCCTTGTGGGGAGCAGTGGATATGGGTCCAGTGGTACTATGTAAACCTAGGAAACTGGCTACCTCGCCTAGACTGATTATATTATATTTTTATGATTATTTGTAACTAGTGAAACTAAAACCTGCCTATATGGCTGCCTGATTGCTGTGATTTTATGTTGTAGGAAGACATTTGTGCCTATATTATAGATTATAATAAGTGATATTAAAATTAACGATAAGTATTTTTTTTTGATGACATAAAGTATTGTCTTTAAGTTTTCTTTTTTGAATTTATATTTTCTATAATAAACATAACTTTTGTTGATTTATGACGTTATTTTATGTAACTTAATACATATGATCCCGTGTTCCCCCTATGGTCCATAGTTCCCAATGCCCTGATTCAAGGTTCCCCGAGCATGGGGAACAGTGGACCAATTCCCATTTTTTTTTAAAGTCACTCTGTGACCTAAAGTTCCATTTGTGTGCCTTCTATAGTGCATTTTATTTATGCCTTAATAACCCCTTATTAATATGAAGACAAGAAAACGGACATAAAGTGTGTATCTGCTGGGCTATGTGCCTCAAAACAAAAACTGATCCACTGTCCCCCCTCTTCCCCTAGTTAAGTTAATTTTGTGCTACTAGATTATATATTGCGACATTCCAGTATTAACATCGGTCATAAAACAAGGCTACAACATTCTGAGTAACTCACTCAAATATTTAGAAATTCTGAGATAAGTACTTATCGGTAACTATTTTGAACCAATAGGTAAGTTTCTATAACACTAAAAGCTTTGTTGACGATACAAGTATCACGACCGTTTTCTCCAGTTTAGCTACGGACCACCAATGAACGGGACAGGATATAGGATTCAGGCATGACAGTACAGTGCGCTTACATTGCATACATGCTTTTCATCCAAACCAACGCATATGACTCTTCTATTCAGCAGTGGAAACCGTGAAAATGCTGAAAAGTTTGAAGCTCACCTTTATTCATGGCATCCACTTGACCCCAATTCTCACCGTCGTTCAAATACATGTTGTTTTTGGCTGTCAGTGCTTGAATGACAATAGAGCGACGCTCCGTATATTGGTCATGCCGAATGGCCGTCTCAATGCAAATTAGAGTTACGCAATGGTTCTTCACATTGTCAATGTCAACGTTTGTAGTCGTAGCGGCTGAGCGTTATAAATGCATTTTCTGACAGCTGCTGAAAACCTGACTAATGTAAATGAGGAATTGAGTAGGCATTTGATTGGTATTTTGTGTAAATGTATTGCAAAGTAATTGATAATTTAAAAGCCATTTGCGTGTAAGCTACGCAACGCTATTTTATTCATGGCTAACGTTTATAGGTACGTATCAAAAGTCCTCCGTACATAATATAATTGCTTTATGTTAACGATTTACTGTATTGCGCATTAATATAAATAAAGAATGTATCTTTAGGGTCTGTTACTAATATACCGGTTAAGATATACTAACAATATATGGATGTAAAAATATAAAAAATACCGAAATAAACTATTTATTATTATGTCTCTCCGATTGAAATTCACGGGGCGAACCACGATCATTTATAGAATGCATCATCAGCAAATCATTTGGAGATGAAGTTTAATGTAAAAAAAGTAAAGTAAAAGTAAAAAGTCATTTATTTAAACACATTCTGTTACATAGTTACCAGGGGTCCCCACACTAGGCTACGCCTGTATCGTGAAGAACCAGTAAATTTAAACATCAGAAATAAGTTACCTCAATTGTTTATTACATTCGGTGCAGTAAGAAAAAATATAACATGTTGAAAAGTTTATACTTCAAAACTAAGTCCCACATGCATTTACAATGTGTATTTGTTTTAATGGTGTATTTATTTACAATGTGATGTAAATACACCTGCTAGAACCCATTCACGGATACATCGGTATTTTCCTCAGTATTACATAAGACGAATGAAATCGCAGCCATAATCTCTACAAATTCAAGTATAATGAAAAACCTCACTACTCAAACTCAATATACCACCTGTTAGCAAAAAGTCTGGATTATCTGGAGTAGATTGCAACTTGCTCTTGCAGTCGTGTTTGTGACTAAACTTATCTAAAGACAAAGTTCTATCCAAGTATGGGTGCCTAAATTTAATACATGGCAAAGCAACCACCCACACACGTATAAACTATATGAAGCTAGGCGTTTATATCGCTCTTACCTTCTCGCTTGTGAGCGCGCGGCGTTTTGCTACGAAATTATTTCAGGAATTGAGATGTATGTTTTGTTTGCCGGTAAACATTTTCTGTGGTTTCTATCAAGTATTTTAAATGGGCCAATTAAAAAAAATATATTTATATTGATATGTCCACCTAACTAAAAAATATCTGTATGTTATGTATTTATTTAACTGCATTCCTATATTACCAGATCCATAAAATTGTATTTGTTACCGTGTGAGCACAGCGAGACGAGTGAATAATACAAACTCCCCATCTCTAATAAAAGTGGCGTTCCTCCGAACCACCAAACCTATTCCATCCGATATCGAAACCAATTCTATTACATCGTAGCCTATGGAGGGTCCGACTCCAGAGAAGTCACTATCGTTTTGCCGGCCCTTTATTGGTTTGAGGATTGGTTGTGCTGGCAGCTGAGCCTCGTTGCCTGAGATAAATAAATAAATAAAATTTAAATAAATACACTAAAATAAATTGCAGGTTTTGGACTTATGAACGGTATTTGGGTAATTATTAATTTTGATTTCTAAAGATAGCATAATTTAGACCATATAACTAATATAAATGTTGATGAGTTGACATTGAAACTATGGAATTCTTAGGATTAGATACTATAAAACAAACCTAACCTAACCTAACCTAATCTAAACGATAAGCATTTCTACACAACAAACATTAATTATTTCTACCAGTGAGAACTTGTAATTGGCTATATGGTTTTATTATTGTATCTATAAATATGTTGCGCTGTTGGTTTTCCATGTATCAATAAATAAATAAATAAAACGAAATCTTAGCTGTATTCGAGAGACTGGCTTTTACCTGAAATGTAAAGTCGGACAAAAGAAAACATGTCCATGATAAAAATAATATGTATAGATACAAACATTTAAAGTTATTTTGCATTGATAATGCTCCAACAAATTTAGGTACATAAAGAAAAAAAAAGTCGTTGAGAATTTTTACTAAAGTTTATATCGAAACTTAAAAAATACCGCGAGCGAATCAAGCGAGCATTACCTAACACGATGCAATAATGGTTTTATTATAACATGTTACAACAAACAAAACGCAATATAAGGCACCTAGGAAGTACTTTCCATATTGACAGGCGTTTATTATTATTCCTTCGTCGTAATTCCAATACGATTTTCGTAGCCACCAAGGACCTGTCCTTACCCATTGAACCATTAGGTATTCCGCGGCACCCGCCACGTTGCCTCACCTCAATGCAAAATTTGTTACACCTATATAAAAGCATGGGCCTCATTTTCTAACGCCCCATTATTATATCAAAAGTGGTGACAGAAAGGTGTCCGAAACAATGCTCATAACGGTAATAGTGTTTACATAGTTTTTTGAGATTGATCAACTCGACATTGCAGGAAAAGTATTAATTATGCTCCTTTACAGGTTTTTCTGATTTCGGCAACATGCGGATACGTGTACAGTTCCGAAGTGGCGGCAGGTCATGCTTTAACTCCCGTTGGACCTCCTGTTGTCACCGCAGCAAGTTCTCAATATTTTGAGAGGACGTTCAACCGCTTGGTAGCGGCACCTCCCGTGCCAGTGTTTCCTGTGGCTCCTGTGGCTCCTGCTCCGCCAGTGATCGTGCAACCTGTAGCTAAATCAGTTCCAGTACCAGTGCAACCACAACCGTTTCAACCAAACGTAGCGATTGCTGTAGCGACGGCTCAGGCCGCGCCGGTCGCAACCATCCTCCTTCCACCCTATCCATTCGGACCGCCTCCAGCAATCAACTTCATCCCATCATCTCCACCAATTGTTGTGCCTGATGAAGACTCTAGAACCGAGCCAACCACTACAAAACAAGTGAACACTGGTCCCGAGTCCACGACGCCATTGCCATCAAATTCTGACAACAACTTCGTCCAGGCTCAATCATCCAATCAGAACCAGAACAATCAGAATGTGGGCTTCAGCCAGTATGCACCACCGCCGTTTCAGCAGTTGCCCTTAGAACCTCACAATAAACCACAGAAGTCACAGACGACAGTGGAGGTGGAGCCAGTTCCTTTGACATACATTGCACCCCCGCCTTTGAATCAGCTGCCATTCCAGCAAATCAAATACGTTCACAGTTTCGTCCCTGCGAGAACTAAAATAATATTGAGGCCCGTTTCTGCGCCGCTGAGAATCAACGGCAGACCAGTCAGGATAGTGATGTATCGGAAACCAGCCCGTCATACCAAACAACGGTACCAGAATGCCCTGAGAAGGCCTATATCTAGGGATATAGAACCAACGACCTTCAACCCGTTAGTGAAGTTTAACACTAAACCACCGAGACAGTAAGAAATGTTATTGTTGTAAATAATAAGCTACACCTGTTATATAACTTGCACTTGTAAATATGTTTGAGAATGTGGAGTGAAAAGTTATTTATATTTATTTACAAAATATTTTATTTTACCGATGTTTCCCTGAACAATGATTACCCTCTACAGAGTTTGTCTTCCATATGAATCTAACTTTTGAGGGCTAAAAGATCATCATTTGAATTATTTTATAGTAGTAATTCATTGTTTTCATACTAGTTGTTATAATATTAAAATTATATTAACAAAACGCATTGTACGTTACGTACAGGGGGAACATAAATTACCTAAACCAACATTAGACACAAAAAAATCAAGAGTTAAGTACTCGGTGTCAACGACCTCCACTCTCCAGTATAATCTTTCCTAGGGATTTAAAAAAAGGATATTTTTCTAACGTTTACAGGGCTACTCATATGCAAAGGTATAATTAATTTAAAAGGATATAAAAAGCTTACATTTTTACAGGCTCGGTTGGCATTAACGAGTACTTTATTGCGAACCTTAAGGCGGGATTCCACCGGTGTGCGGCACTCTGCAACACAAGCATATTCAGTACAAAAATGCTTTTACCAGACAGTGCCGCACACCGGTGGAATCCCACCTTTAGATACCTACTTACTTGCCTAAACTTACTACCCATAAATAAGAGTGCAATATAACATACTACTTACCAACCTACCTCTTTATTGCTAGTATAGAGGTACATGATGAGAGATGATTTATCTAACGTAACCAGATAATTCACGAGATAGGTTACTTTTAGACAGGTAAATCTTTGAAATGAACTAAAATAATCTGTCATTACAACCCGAACTTCTTTCCTAGACTGTATAAGGTAGATTCATTTTAAACCCCTTTTTTCTTTGTAATACCGAAGACATAAGGTTCATAATTTGACGCATTATTTTTCGTTAGTTTATAATCTGTCAATGTTAAATCGTCAAATTGTGCACTGAGATCAAATTAGCATGCCATGGAACGCATGTCAAAAACTGTTGCCAGAAGAGGAAACTGACCAGAAATAGGAGCCCCGCGCGCGGGGACTCCGTCGACACTGGCAAGTGACTAAATAAGTTTCATAACATGGTTAATGAAATCATCCTCCTATCGTTATTCCCAGTAATGCCCCTAAAGGAGCCCAGGGCCCGCTTTGACACCTAATCCCAAGATTTGGCATAGGCACTAGTTTTACGAAAGCGACTGCCATGTGTCCTTCCAATCCAGAGGGAAACTAGACCTTATTGGGTTTAGACCGATGTTTCCTCACGATGTTTTCCTTCACCGTAAAGCTAACAGTAAATATTCCGTACATAAGGTTCAAAAAACACATTGGTACGAGCCGGGATTTGAACCCACGACCGTCGCTTGACAGCCGCATGCCTGAACCACTAGGCTACCGTAGCTCAAGATGCTTAATAAAATAAAAATTAAATATTCTGATGTAAGTGGAAGCTGACTTAAATGGATTATTCGTTCAACCAACTAGCGCGCGGGGTGCATTCCGTATAACATGCCAATTAGTAGGGCAGTTTCAGGTGATAATGTGGACATGCTGGACAAAAGCACCAAACTTTTTCAGGTAATTGTTAGGTCCTAGCTTGATATACGAATGCCACCAAAATCTAACGGAGGTGTGTGCAGACAAAAACAACGTCACTTTACAATGGATCAAGGGGCACAGTGGCTCAAGAGGAAACGATGCAGCGGACGAACTGGCCAGGAAAGGCTCAGAAACAACGGCATACGGACCCGAACCAATCTTGCCCCTGCCACAAAGCTACATATACAATCAACTTGACCTATACACCAAAAACCTACACCAAAGACACTGGGAGGAGATAGACACATGCAGACAGACCAAAGAGATTCTGTCATAACGCGACAACAAATTCACAACCGCACTATTGAGGACACATAGAAACCAACTACGCAAGATAGTAGGAACAATAACAGGACACAACACCCTGAACAGACCCCTCTACAACATAGGTATCACGGACAGCCCCATGTGCTGAGCGTGCATGGAGGCGGAAGAAACGACCAAACAACTGGACTGCAAGCAGGTAGAAGTATACAGGAAAAAGCACCTAGGGTCCCCGGACACACTACGTGACGCAGTCCAAAACACAAAGGCACTCACCAACTTTCTGGAGGAGCTGGGGTGGTTAGAGTAGCGCTACCCCACCATTTCACGCAAAATAGGCACACTGGATGTCGACTTGCGGAAAAGAGCCCAGTAAAACTAACTAACTAGGTAGCCTAAGCTAGCTAGGGTAGCTTTAAGTTTTTGATAGGAACCGACTCCTCCGTCGGCCATCTTTAATTTTATGGCGGGAATTTTGAATTATACGTATATCTTTAATATCTCGAGCTCTAAATAACGTAGAATCACAAACTTAGTGTCTAAATATACATATTTGGGGTCAAGGAATTCAACTAGATATTTTTTAGAGTCGACTTCCCTATTACCGACGCGACGGAGGAGTTGGTTCCTATCAACAACATAAAGCTATGGACCTAAAAAATAACCTCTGAATTGCTGCTTTTGTCCAGCGTGTCCACATTTGCGACAATTTGTTCGTGCACTCTGCCCCACCAATTTTGATCTCAGTTCACAGTTTGACGATTTGGCATTCGTGTCATATATGTATAATAAGTTACGACAGTTCACAATTTTTCGATATTTGGCGTAAGATAATACAATATGGCGAGTAACATAATATAAAGTGACCGCGTTCATAATCTGACGGTAACATAGTTATGTACATACGAGTATCTTCAATATACAAGAATATGCGAGAAATGTTACTTGGCTTAGCTCTGATACAAATGGTTTTCACATAGGTATGTTTGTGCAAAAAAGAACGTTACATTCATCTCATAGCAAGAAAATCCTTAAAATGTATACCTATAAAAATTCATCCTAAATTATAAGCAGGTATTCATATCAGATTAATATGATAAAAACTAAGTAAACAGCGGGTGCCTACGCCGTAGTCGCTTTCCGCTACATACGAGGAAAACCACGGGCGTAGCGCGTAGCGATTCTTGGCAGTGAATGTGTTAAAATATTTTTGACACCAAAACTATATACGCGTATGCTCTATTTAAAAATATTCCTCGAGTAGGTAAGGGTTGTATTTCACTTTTCCAAAATCTTTGTCCATGTACATTGCGTCTCATTCACTCTTTAAGAAAAATGTGAGACGCAAATACACATTGGACAAGTGGGATCCTGTTGTTTTACCAAATTTATTTTGGTCGAATTTCATTTCCCAAACAAATTTTAGCAACTATTTTGTTTGCCAATGCAAACTTTGGCACAATTTTAATACGAATATTTTCATTACGTCAAATTTTCATTCAGCAAAATATTATTACGAAAAATTACATTATGGCATGTGGAATTTTAGCAAATGCTTTAATAAGGCAAAAAAACATTAGACAATCAACATTTCGTCAAGTTAATGTTATGGCAAACTATAAATAGACAAACATCACAATTGTTTGGGTTATGACATTTTACCAAAATACTATCAATAAAACGGCACGGTTTCTTAAATAAAAAAAATGCACGGATAAGTAGGTCGGTAGGCAAAGGCGTTAAATTAGGTTAGGGCAGCGAAAAAAGGGAGGCTCGGAGGGCGAAGCCTCCTAGCAGTAAAAAAAACAAACAATCGTAACAATGGTATTATTTGGTAGGTTAGGTTAGGGTGAGCTTGTGTCCCTTAGAGCGGAAATAGGCACCCCGCGAAGCGAGGTGACGTCGACACGCTGGCGGTTAGGTTAGAATTGCGACTTCTACACAAATTAATTTTCCCTACCCACATAACAAAAAAAGTTGTTATTTTATTGTGTATCTTATACACCATTGAAATAAAGATGCAAATGATTTGTCATTGAAGAGTTCCTGTGCTGATTAACCGACGGAATAGAAATGGTCAATTAAATATTGACGATATAAATCATTTGGCTTATTTTGTTTTGGTTAAAACATGTTATGCCAACTAACATATTTGACTGCATGAAATTTGGTCAAAGTACCAGTTGGTAAACGAGATATTGCCTAAACATGAATATGCCAAACATAAGGTTTGCGTAAGTATTATTTGTCGAGTGTTAATTTGGCAAACGATTATTTGGCAAATGAAATTCTACGAAAAATGTTTTGGGAAGTGATAATTTGTCAATTTTATAGAATAGTTCCGATGGTAAGTCCACTGCCAGTCATGCTTACTATAATTTATATGTGACACAACATTTGTATTCACTACTAATATACGTCATTCTTACCATATTAGTGCATAGAAAACGAATTTGAATTTCAAACAGCTGCCGATGCGAAGATATGCAAAACATCGTACGTTACTCAATGTTCAAATAAAAATGGACTTCAGAAAACTATGACTAATAAATAATAGACTCAAGCCGCCCAAAGACCTCCTCCTATTTAATGGAATTAACACGGTTCAAATTGGATCGGTGTTGCATATAGCCTATATTAAAATATAGGATAGTTTTTATCCCGGGTCCAACGCAGACGAAGTTGCGGGCGGAAGCTAGTTAATAAATAATAGAGAATTGCAAAAATACAGCAAATGCATCATGGGTTTATTATGTGATATTACCTTTATTTTGTGATACCATAAAACATTTATCAAGAAACCATTTCCCTAGGTTAAAATATCAATACTCATTTCTATGTAATAACTTTAAGGCACTTGGCAAGGCAAATGTTATAAATCGTAATACACATTTTTGTCATACATTAGCCTCGTGACAAATAGGTTTAGGCATTCGGCACATACTCGTAGTGTTTTGTGGGCGAACTGTTATTGTCAGTTGATAATTATCAAGTCCATCCAGGTTCTTTTTTTATCTGGATCAAATGATTGATAAAAGGGCCTGAAAGCGTATTATGATCCCGTTTGCCATGTAGTCCAGTTAATGAACTGACAACTTGTATGGAAAAAAACGTAACGCCAGGAGGATGATGAGCTTATTTTTTCTGTGTAACGGATATGTAATGAAATATAAATAGTTACCCAGCGACAAAATCCAACAAAATTTCAAACATCAATAAAATTATAAATTAACTAACTTCTGAAAAGTCAGAAAAAATATTAATAAATGCTTTTGTCTTTATTTTACTTCATTTACATTTGCTCTATAATATTTAAGATAAGTTGCATGCTCATTTAAATCTCAAAATTACTTTCGGGTGGAAAGTTTGTCGGATTCTAAAATAAAGCATCTTAGAATAAAATTTGAAAATGAAATCGCCAAAAAAACGCTATTATAAATTAATATTTTTCCTGGAGAAAGGTAAACAACAGATAAGATAACGCAAACGTTTTTGTGTCCAGTGGTGCTAGAGTCCAGACGTACCACGGTTGCCATTTTATCACTTATCGTTTTGGCAATGACGCCCATCACGCTCTGACGAGTATGCGAGTGCGAGAGTGACGGATGCCTTATCCACGACGATAAGTGATAAAATGGCAACCGTGCTACGCCCGCAGAGCTTTATCACGTCATAGCATAGTATGACTCATAGATCTCTCTGCCGCATTTATAATACTTATTTATTCTTTACTCATGCTCACAGCCGTAAATTATAAAACTGCCATCATCGTAGATATAATTATTATATTATATATGATTATATATTACTGAAGTGCAGCTGGTCGTTCACGTAACGCTTTGTACGTACGTTAAGTAGATCTAAATGATAATTTTTACATGGAAAAATGACAGTTGCATTGTACTACGCGTTCAAAACGTTACGTGATTACCCCTCAGATTACGATTGAGTATCGTCTATGATTGAATTTAAATGTATGACATTAATAATTTATAATAACACAGTATATGTTTTCCATACGGACATATCGCTGGAAATATAAGCCCTATTGGCTTTCAGAAGTCTCTAATACTCATTTTTAAAAACTATATTTTTCCAAAAACACCTAGTTACACACTTAAAACTGTCGTCATTTTTTTTTTCAATAACCTTTTTAGAAACCATAAGTACAGCGTGTGTCTTACGCTGTATAGTTTTTGAAAAAGTTTCTCAGAAACAGTTATTAGTACGATTTTAAACGTAACCTCGAAAAACACCTTTGACTGTGACAAACATTTAACAGTCGACTCGTAATTTTTCGTCTTACCTTTTATTTACAATGGAATATATTTAACATGGTTTATGACTGGAATCCTATCAGAGACAGGTTGTAATTACAATAAATAAATAGTAATAAATATAAGGGGACAATCTTGTAAGTAAGCTCAGTAAAGCTTGTGTTATGGGTACTAGACGACGATATATATAATAGATATAAATACTCAAATACATAGAAAACATCCATGACTCAGAAACAAATATTCATGCTCATCACACATTTTTTTGCCCTTACCGGGATTCGAACCCAGGACCTCTTGCTTCGTAGGCAGGGTCACTACCAACTAGGCTAAAGCGGTCGTCAAATCGGTTGTATATGGTCTCAGTCCTCATTATTGAAGAACCGATCAACAAGAGCAAGGTGCAAAGTGCATATCTATGATCGCCACTTTGCACTATAAAACTGTATTTCCTTATTTTACCCCGTATTGATCATAGCTGAGACCTTCCGAACATCGACCGGGTGGACCAATAAACCTCTTGCATGAAGTTAACAATGACTTAGTGATCTATTTAAGTTGTAGGCTGCCCAGCTTTGGTGTCGTAACTCACGTGGCCCCGATGCGTGCCCGGAGTCTAACGAATTGCAGCACCGTGACGAAACAGCGCAAGGTGAATCTTGCAGGCTACCGTATAAAAGCAATTGTCACCAAACCAGACCCATCACATTCGCATCTTCTGTCCAGCACACAGAAACGAGCAAAATGTTCAAATTTGTAAGTGCGACGAATAGTATCAAGAATCTATTAATTGTAACATATCCAAACTGTGTATAATTTGGAAGGATTTTTTTGTTTTCCGAATATTCATCTCCTCTGGAGGATTTATCCTAGATGGGGTCCACCATAAATCATAAATGATTACTTTATAAATACCATATGAATGCTAAGTTTATGTTTATTTGCTTTAAGATTTAGAATTATTAGTCCGTAAAGTGAAACATCATTGGCTTTGGATTTAATCGTCTTTACAGGATCTAATTCTATTTAAATTGCAGGTGTTCCTCGCCACCATCGCTCTGGCTGCTGCCAAGCCCAGCATCGCCCCCGCCGCGCTCGTGGCCCCAGCTCCCCTCGTGGCTGCCCCGGCGCCATTCGTGACCGCAACCAGCTCGCAATACGTTTCTAGGAACTACAACGGACTGGTTGCCGCTGCCCCTATTGTCGCGGCGCCTGCACCTCTAGTCGCCGCCCCGGCGCCATACGTTGCGCCAGCTGCGCGCTTTGTCGCTCCAGCTGCACCATTAGTCGCCGCTCCTGCTCCATACATTGCCCCGGCAGCGAGGATCGTGGCTCCGGCGCCAGTTGCCGCACCAGCCCCATTCCTGCCCGCGTACGCCCGCTACGCTGCACCCTTCGCCGCGTCGCCATACTTCGCTCCATCAGCCCCTTACTACGCCCCATCAGCCCCTTACTATGCCCCATCAGCCCCTTACTATGCCCTATAAAAAGACTGACGATTTTTTCCAACTAAAATAATAAAATTGTATATAGCTTTACACTGGCGTATTCATTTCATAGTCATTCTTTGTCCTACGAAGGACCGATATGAAATAGCGTCTAAATATACTGTTTCATATCGAGCATTGTACTTATATAATTATATAGTCTGTTGTATGTTGAATCTGCAATCAAAATAAACGCTGGACCTTGGCCATAAACAAGTATCCAAACAAAGTGATTACATATGCATTTTGCTGGAAAATTATTTGGTAGGCTAATGCGTAGTTATAGTTTTCGTGGACGAAGTTCCAAGGAAGTTAGGAGAGTCCTTGGCAATTAAGTGTTTAGGTACTCACAAGTGTGTACCAATAAAACAAAGCTTGTTTCGCGTCTGGCCTTTTGAAGCCTTATCTAAACAAACAAAGGAAACAATTGAAATTCGACTGACCTATTTCTGTAAGTGCTATCGATGTTTTGTGGCTAGGAGAAACAAATTTAAGCTCTTCTGATAAGGTGTAATTGAAATTTTGTGGAAATTTCGATAAGCTACCGACAGGTAGGTCCTACTTTTTTAGACAGCCAAATGATTCGTTGGTTTAAATGTATTATTTGATTTAGTTGCCAAGCTGGCTCCTTTATATTTATATTCACTTACTTAGTTTAATTCAAGTTGTTAGGTTTAATTTAATATGTGAAAGTTCATTTTGTACAATGTTTAGTGCAAAGTATTTTATTTTGATAGCGTCATGTACCTAAACATATCTCAAAAGGCGTCTATACTTACTTGAAAATATATTCCTTGATTCCTACAGCTGAGTTGAAAACATATTTATCAAAGAATACTTGTATTAAAATATGATACTCTTTTTAACAATGAGCTTTTATCTAATCCGAGTTGAAGAAAATTGCGAGTAGAAAAACTTAAGTAAGTATCATTAAGCTGGCAAAGGACTGGGTCCCGAAATAGGAGAGGTTACAGGGGCGAAAAGATCACCTTGCGTCATTAATTTTAACCCACATAACGGCGAATCAAGAACATTTTCCCATAATTTGGTACGCAACTGGAACCAATAACAAGCACTAAATCCTACTTAAGAAATCAAGATTAATCAGAAAATAACCCACTAGTGATAAAAGTAACTTGAGATACGGCATCGGCAGTGGAACGTACCGGTGAACCATTTCTCCGGCTTCGGTACTTCATTCCGAATGCTTCTTGAATATCAATTAATCGTTCCGACAGCGCAACACCGCATCTGGTTCATGCATTTTAAACCTTAATTCAATTGAAAAGGGTCCTTGGAACCAGTCCCATAGATAGACGTCTGAAGTGGATACAGTTTTATTAGTGCTCCATTAGGATTCAGTTCAAATACGATTATGGCTATTAATTCCATATTGAGGGCGTGATTTGTCCGTGGACTCGTTTTGTGACGCCTATTGTCCAATATTTAGCCATAAAAATATATATCAAGATGAATGGTGTTCCCATTCCCCGTGCCGTGTAGACGTAGATTAAAATTACGCAACCCCCCATAGGTAGGTACAGTGCGACAGAAAAGGGTAGAAATGAAATAAAATGGAACTAAAAAAATTCCATAGGCATTTTACGTCAAATTGTGACAGTTACGTAGAAAGTGGCGCTCTCATTTAATTTGTACTCTATTCTGTCGCACTGTACCTACCTTATATCTAATAAATAGTAACTGATTGGTGAGATATGTCTCTACGTAATAGCGAATTGATTCGTTTTCATCGTCATCATCATCATGAGTCGCTCCCTCAATGCTGAGGATCGTGACATCGTGTCCTCTTCTTGTTGACCAGACATCTCCAAAGGCTCCTATCACCCGCATTATGTATGGCCTCGTTGCAAGAGTGTAGTGATTTGTGTGCTCCATCTAGCGGGTGGTTTCCCGTCATTATAATCCTCTCCAGGCTATCCGAAGAACGTCGTGAGAGATGTGCAAAGTATGTGAGAATACGGTCTTGACATACTGTGGATAGTCGACGATGTATGTGCAGCTCTTCGAGAATAGATTGGTTTGTTCGCATAGCAGTCCAAGGTATCCGTAGAAGTGGACGCCAACACCACATCTTAAAAGCATCGATGCGGCTTTTAATTTTGATTCGTTATGTATAATGAAAAATGTAATGATTCTGAGATTTCTGAGCTAACAAACAAGAACAACAATAATTATAGAAAATTCCTGTTTTAATTAATAATTTGACTGTTGATGTGTTAACTAAGTACCAACACTTGCTGTATGCTATATTACAAATACTTAACGAATACACAGATAGAATCGCAGGATAAAATATAACCTATATATCCATCCCAAATGTCTATTCTATACTAGCTTTCGCCCGCGACTTTGTCTGCGTGGACCCGGAATAAAAACTATCTTATATCTTAATCCAGGCTATAAACTATCTTCATGCAAAATTTCATCCAAATCGGTGAAGCCGTTTAAGCGTGATTGACTAACAAACATCCAAACATCTGAGCGTTCAGAAATCCAAACTTCCGCATTTATAATATTAGTACTTAGGATAATGTGAGCCTGGGGGCCGCAGGTAATAGGGGGAGGATGGAGTAAAAGGGACTTAATATAAAAGGGTTAAAAAAATTTTTTTTCTGAAAATCTGTTTATTTTCTGATAGCCCAATGATCGGGTAACCTAGGTTAAACAGATTATTTATTATCAGGTCAGTGCATAAAAACGTTGATACGTACAATAGGTAGGTAAATGTACCTTCGTGGGTGTGAAATTACAATCTTGACAACAGTTGAATGTTACCCATAGATCAATAATAGTACAATGTGATACAAGTGAGGTATGTTGATAATTACATCAGAGGCGAAATTGTTCACGCGAACCCCAGGTGAGCGTGATAAGGAAGCCGAGGATGTAATTATCAAAGCTCACGCGTATCGTATCATACGACGTTTTTCAACACATTTTGCGAGGAAAAAGTCATTTTCATAAGATGAAAATGTTATAGGCCTGCCAAATTATTTTCTTTACATTAAGTTAATCATTAAGATGACAACAGGTTTTTACTCACAATTACACATCGCCAAGAATTTCCAGTGGCGTCCATTCTATTGTCACGTGAATGGGTATTCCAAGATGGTACCTACCACGGAGCAAATAAAAAAATTATAAGATTTCACAAAATATATTAAATAACGTATAGAGGTGGTTCGTTTGCCTAGGCTGGGCTGTGGCTAGGCGCCAGGTCTGTTTGAGGGGTGGTCGGTCCTTCTGGTTACCCTCACTCCCCTCGCAGTGCGCAGCTGGACGGCGGGAGACGGCGGGTGGCCCGAGGTGGTAGGTGGGCGCGCTGGAAGCGGTGGTGCGACGGGAGCTCCCCTAAGTCGCAGCCAGGTGCCGGGAGAGCTTCACGCGCCAGGGGTCTCCATCTTGTTTACTCCCTGGGGGAGCATCTGCCTCGGTCTTCAAGGGTAAAGGTAGCTCCTGGAACGCGTCCACGTTTATGATTAAAAAGGGTCCACATCCTCGCCCTGGACCACACAAGTTAGTGTGCGCTAACGCAAGGGGTGGGGCAAGGAGCAGTCTAGTATGATGGTGGTGCAGTCCAGGTACAGAGCGAGCAAGCAGGGCGGGCGAGAATCATTTGCCAAGCGTGATTCAGCAATTTCTGAAAAGTTAATTAAATTTATTACCAATTAATTATTTAATTAATTGTTAATAAATTGAATTAAATCCATTCAAAAGTGTTCGGATATAATTTATAGTCTATTTCTATGTATTTAGGGGTTGTATTACAACGTAATTAATTTCTTTAAATTGTTATGCGACAAGGAAAATGCAAAAGCAAAGCCGGCGGAGTGCAATTGTATAGCGTGGCGCGTTAGCAGAAGTTTCTCAACTGATTCACATGAATTTCCGTTTGGGAAATGATTTATCGTGGAAGATTGACATGGTGGAAAGCCTTTTCTAAATTAATTGAAGTTAATTACAAATTTGTACAAGGAATTATTTAAACATAACTTGTTAAAAATAGTAGCCCAGGCTTAGTACAAAGCGAAGCAGGCAGTAACACGTGGCGGCGAACCAAAAGTAGCGGAAATTCTCAATTTCCGCATCGGAAATTAAAGCATTAACATTAAAATTATTTACAATTAGCAGCACACTATATCACTATAGCACTACTGATGCGAATTAGGCATTAGGTTACACGTGGCAGTGGCATGTGCCTAGAATTAACACGTGCCTACACATTAGGAACAAAAATAATTAATTTCCACATTGTAAATGAGGAGCAATAACAACATTATTAAAATCTTAAAGCAAGCTATATCGCTATAGTGTTACCTATACAATTAGTTAATTAGGTAACACGTGACGATTACATGCACCTAACTAGCCTAAGATTAACGAGTGAGTACTAAATTAAAGTGCAGAAAATCATCACGGGATCAAATTGACACTATACTCCTATAGTTCACAGATTAAATTAATTATTAAAAAGATTACATTCCTATTCTAAGACTTCTAATGACTCTGGGACGTTCCACGCGGGCGCGGCGGTTCAGAGTCCGAGATAACGGTATTAATCCCGTTGTAAGGAATTACAAGCTAGAACTACGATCTATATTGCTACAGCCAACTAAATAATAAGTAATTGTGCAACACTTACCCAATTCTGGGAACTACACTTTCACCGTGTTACATTAGAAATATAATTTAATAAAATTCGACACGTCCGCACAGTAGCGGTGATAAGGTCGGCCAAAGCGGCGCGCGTTACTCGTGGCGAGTCGAGATGCGAAATGAACGAGGGCTGCGCTCGCGACACCGGAGCCGCGCCGGCTCGCGGGGGCAAGGGGGCCGCTTCGAGATAACGAACATCTACTGATTCTGTATACGAGGACAGTTTGTTTGTCTGTTGGAGATTTTATATAGGTTTGTTAGATTAGGTACGCAACGAGGTAACTAAGGAATGAGCCCAGGCTTGTTTAGTAAGGTTCTAAAATTCTGGTAAGATGTTTTAGTATGTAATGAAAGTTAACGTTATACGTTACAGTACACCGTCTCCTAGGAGAAGGATTTTTCCTAAAAGAAAAATCCTTCAAGAAGAACTGAAGGTCCTAATTACTACTGGGACATTCGTCCATCATCTATCACACTGGCAATCTTTCAAGCTGTTTCCTACACTTTCTGATTAGTGCAGAAACTCCTTTCAGAGGGAGAATCGCACATTCTCTTCTGTGCGATGCTCTAGTAGCAAATGTTAGTAACCAAATACATGGTTGATCTTGGAGTAACGTATGGTTCACAAAATGTAAAAAAAATAGTTATAGCGAGAACTATGACTAAATTTCACACGAATTACCATAATAGAGATACGTGCTTTGCAGGTACACAGTCGAAGATTCAAGGCTACAGGAAGTCACCACCCGCTTCCAGTTGAGTTCGCCGTTCAGAGACGGCAACTCTGGTGACGGCTCAACAAACTCTTAATTGCGTTACTAAAATGTCGTTCAACTCTTAATGGTACGTATCGTGACCGACTAATCGGTGACGATAGCACACGCTAAAAATAAAGGGAAAAGAGAGAGAATTATATATACCAATGCTATATCAATTAGTCGTGTTACACAGCTTAAAATCTTTGATGTGCCAGGCTCCCAAGTCGCGACCAGACATATCCTCAACGATATAAACCAGAGGCGAACGCTTGACTTTAATGCGGCATTTCTGAAACTTTGGCGCTAGTTTTTTACTGAAGTAGGCCGCTTTGTCGCTCTGGAAGTAACAACGTTTCTACACTATGTCTCCTACATTAAAGTCTGCCTCTCTCCTTCTGGTGTTATATCGTTCAGAGTTTTTCTTGTGGCTCTGCCAGAGAGCAGCCTGAACATTGTCAAAGATGCCAGACAAGTATCCCAAGTTTTCTGCGTAGATATCCCTGGGTGCGAAAACTAGCTCGTTTGGGGTATCATTATCTGTGTAATGGGACCCGTCCGTGACTAGTTCACGACCATGGACTAAGAATGCAGGTGTATAGCCGGTCACCTCATTTACAGAATTGTTCATGGCAAAGCGGATTTTTGCCAGATTTACGTCCCAGGCCCTATGATCTTCGTGCACGAAGGTGGATATCGCTGTAACAAGGGTCTTATTGTAACGTTCAACTGAGTTATATTGCGGGCTGTACTTAGGTGTGAAGTGGACGTTTGGGACGTTATAGGTCTTAAACAGCTTAATTACTTCGCGACTGTTGAACTGACATCCGTTGTCCAAGATGACGGTTTGTGGTACACCATGCTCCAAGAATACATTTTCCTCTAGTATTTTAGAAACAGCAACGGCTGTGGCGCGCCTCAAAGGAAATATAAGACAGTATTTAGAAAAACAGCACGTCACTACAAAAATATAGCTATGTTGTTTCCTCGTTGTTGGCAGGGGCCCTACTAGATCAATAGAAATTACCTGAAAGGGTCTACAACAATCTTTGGGTCTTCCCATCTTACCTAAAGTGCAATGTGTGACTGGTTTATGAGCCAAGCAATCTTCGCAGGTTGTAACGTACTTTACCACATCGGCGTACATTTTAGGCCAGTAATAAGTCAAAGCAAGACGCTTATAAGTTTTAAATATACCAAAATGCGCCGACGTCGGCTCGTTGTGACACTTGGAGAGGATTGACGATCGATTTTCAGCATATACAACCTCCTTCCAACTGAACTCCGTAGTTAGTTCGTTTTTATTTCGCATATGCCTATACAGCTTATTATTTTTGACTAAGTAGTTGGGGAAACTAGTAGGTGAATTGATGCAGCCGTTATAAATGTTAAGGAACCAAGTGTCTAAAGTTACCGGTGGACTATCACACGACAAATCGGCCACTGGGACACATCTGGAAAGGCTGTCCGGTATAACGTTGTCCTTACCTCTGCGGTGTTTGATTGAGAAGTCAAAGGCCGACAGTCTTACGCCCCATCTGGCTAAGCGACCTGTAGGATTAGTTAATGATAGGAACCATTTAAGTGCAGAATGATCTGTGTAAACAGTAAAAGGACGTCCGTTCTCCAGGTAGCATCTCCAGTGTTCCAGGGCTGATAGAACTGCTAGGGCCTCCCTTTCCGTTCCGCTGTAGTTACGCTGAGGACCAGTTAAGGACTTGCTCATAAAAGCTACTGGATGTTCCACTCCATCCAAGGTCTGCGATAGCATTGCCCCTACTCCATAGTTACTCGCGTCTGTATGGACTTCAAACGGTAGATCAAAATTAGGGCAGGCCAAAACTGGTGCCTGTACGAGACGGGACTTCAGCGCCACAAAAGCCTTATCAGCCTCTGGGGTCCAAACGAATGAAGCGGACTTGTTCTTGGTTGAGGTGAGTCTATTAAGTGGTCCTGCTATAGTACTAAAGTTTGGAATGAAACGTCTATACCAGGAAGCCGTGCCAAGAAAACGCTTAACCTCTTTCCTATTCGTCGGGACAGGATAATTTAAGATAGCTTCAACTTTATCTGGATCCGTTCTAAGTCCGTGACGGTCCACGACGTATCCTAAGTACTTTAATGAGTCCCTAAAGAAACGACACTTTTCAAAATTAATTGTCAGGTTTGCCCTCTTTAGTTTATCTAGGACTCGTAAAAGAACCGAAACATGTTCGTCGAATGACTCGCTAACTATAATGACATCGTCAAGGTAGCAAAAGGCTTTATGTTCTAGATCGGACATGAACAGGGAATCTACCAGGCGTTGCTGTGTAGCTGGAGCGTTGGTTAAACCAAACGCAGTGACATTAAACATAAAAGTCCCTCTTCCTGGGGCGTAAAACGCAGTCTTTTCCCGGTCGTCCTCGTGAATTGGAATTTGCCAAAATGCCTTTGATAGATCAATACTAGTCAGGTATTTAGCATTCTTCAGATTGTCTAGTATTTCGGTTACATAAGGAAGACTATACGCGTCCTTCTTTGTGATTGAGTTAAGTTTGCGACTGTCAAGGCAGAAACGGGGTTTACCATCCTTTTTGCCAACTACTAACACAGGGGAAGACCATGGGCTTTCGCAGGGAGATATTACGCCTAATGATAACATTTCGTCTACTTGTTCTGTAATAATGCGCTTTTTCTCTGGAGACAGGCGATAATATCTTTGTCTAATTGGTTCCGCGTTCCCTGTGTCTATACGATTAGTAATAAGCGAGGTCCTACCCAAACCCTTCTTGTCAAATGAGATATCATTAAATTGATCAATAATATTATCTGCTATAAGTTTTTCAGATGTACCAAGGTTACTATATGAGTTTAGATGCATTTCAGATGGGTCCGACTTTATTTGAGCTAAAGAAGGTTCAGACAAAGACATATAATTAACAGCATTTAAAAATTTCGGACAAATCTGAAACGCTTTCCAGAAATCGACACCCAAAATTAAGTTAGATTCAATTTCCGGTATAATATAAGCCTTTATGATGTGCGATACATTCTCGAAGGTTACTGGTAACAATATGTAACCGCGTGACTTTATTCTCTGACCACCGGCTGTTATAACTGAGAGTTGGTCGGTTGTAATCAATTTATATTCGAATTCAAGTAAGTGTAAGTGAGAATTGTTACCAAGGATCGTAACAACCGAGCCCGAGTCTAGTAGGCCATAAAGCGTAAAATCAGGTATATTAGTTATAGAGACTTTAACATAAGGACGAGGATCATTTGAAGGCTTAGTATCGAAAATTGTTGCGACTTTGTATGTGTTAAAAAAGTGTTTAATCGTTGATAGCCAACTGGACCAGCCAGCTGCATCGAACTTAGGCTCGCAACAATTTTTGCTAATTAGTTTTTTGGCGCCGGTCCATTACGTGGCTGGGCCTCTCCGTTAGGCATTTGCGACTGTGAATTACAGTTAGGACAGTCCACCGAGCGATAGTCCTTTAGGCCGCACTTAAAGCAGAAGACGGAGCGGTCAGCTGGACACTGGTGCATTGCATGAGTATTGACACGGCAGCGGAAGCAAAATGGTTCTTTTCTCATAGCTGAGACGTATGAAGGTCGATTAGGGCTAGACTTTGCGTGCGGTGGTTGATTTGAGGGTCCCGCCTGTGGTTGTGTATGATGGTTAGGCCTGAAATTACTCCTATATACTTCCTTGCGGCTGTATGCGTATTCCGGAGCTAAGGTATTGTTGGAGACCGAAGGTGGCTCTCTGAAATCTCCTGAGCGCGCCTTGATCTGCTCGTTGTTCCTACATATCTTCCTTAGATCCGTAAGGTTGTCTAAATCTGGGCAAGTGGCAAGTACGCTGGAATAACATGGCCTGATGTTATGCAATACTATTTCGAGTTGTTCCCTTTCACTCAACTTCCTAGAGAGCCTAGAAAACATACCGTGCATGATAGCTAAATAAATCGTTATGTTCTCTGTTTGACCCTGGCTACGGTTTCTGATTTCACTTAACATGCGGTAATCATAATCTACAATGTCGAAGTCATCTTTTAGAAGTTCAAGGAGGTCCTGCCAAGAAGTAATGCTCTCCTTCATACTTCGGTACCAGTGGAGCGCATCTCCTGTCAGTATCTCAGTAGCATGAGAGAGCATGGTTGAGTCTGCTACAGACCTAGCTTCGCGGAACTCCTCCACGCGGGCGACAAAAGACCGGACGCAAGATTTACCATCATACTTTAGTTTTGAGATCTCAGAGCTGAGACCTCTGTCACAAGTTACCTTTATAGTCTTAAGAGCAGCGCTTTGAGATCTCAAATCCGCGAGCGTTGCCGCTATATCCTCACCTGCAGGTGCGGTAGGGTTTGGGGCAGACTCAACTTGAGGGTCAGCAGCCCGAGGTTCCTGAGTTTCAGGTAGAGAGAGTGGACCGACAATCTTAAGAATTTGTCGAAACCTCGACCATTGCTCGGAATAAAATTCCTTGGTTTCGCGCCACAAGGTCTGATCTTCTGCGAGTTCAGGTGATGAAATCCTATTCAGCCTATGATAAATGTGGTTCAGATAGGTATGTGTACGCTCGAAGAGGCTCCTCTGGTGAGGGTCCGACTGAAGTGAAGCGAGATTTATCGCCGTTTTAGCTAATGTGACCCTAATGCCAGCTATATCCTCACCAAACTCACAACAAGAGTCAAGAACCTCTTCAGCAGGGTACATGACTGAAAGCTTGGAAATTTGTTGCCTTAAATCCTCAACTCTGTCCTTAGGCTCCTCCGCACGAATTCTTACCTCGTATAGTAGCTCTGATTTAGTTAGTTGCAAGTATTTGATAGGCCGTGCCATGTTATCAAAATTAAATTTAACCAATTTAATGTTATGTGAAATCAAGGTTTAAGCTTTTTCGAGTATAATAATTGAAAGTTAACGAAATCACTGAGTATACTAAGCTTTAGGCAGGACTGTAAGTATAATTTTAAGTTTTAGTAATAAAGTATAATTATAAGTTACCTAGTCTAAGACAATCACGCTAACTATTAGTTTACAGTCCTACGTGCAGCAATATTAGGGTACAAGACAGAACTGTGGCAGGTTGCTAGCCTGTCCTCCACAACACACTAAAACCCTATCCCTTAGTCGACTTCTACGACACCCACAGGAAGAAATGGGGTGGTGCTATTCTAACCCGACACCACACGGGGATGTCTGCAGTAATATTTACTACAAGAAAAAAATGCCTATAAAGATGTAGTTACACCGAGGAATGTTGATAAATGTTGCACAAGTTTAACAATCAGCTTTACAAATTAAAACCTAAGAAGAAGAAAAAACAACAATTACACATATAATGAAAGGCTTAGAAAATATAACAGCCCGTCAAGAAACAGTAAAGAGCTGCGACGTGCACACACACACCAACACCAGAATGCTTAGAAGAATATACCAACCTCAAACAGACCAAAACCCGAAAGACCTAAAAAATTACACGTATGGGCGCCAATTTGAGCCTTCTTTACCCCCATCAATATTTATAATTTTATTTTTACGATTATTTACGAGAGCATGCCTTACTTAGAAATGACCAACCATGAAACCAACAAACAAATTAACAAACAAAAAAAAACAAAACTGGTTTTAGTTAATCAATTTCGAACCCAAACCGGACCGGCGGTTTCCTTACTCTCTTACTAAGTTCGGGGGGGTCGGCCGGCGGGGAGGCGGCGCTGGAGGGCGCTGGCGGGAGGGCAGCGCGGACGGGCGCAGGCCCGGCAGGCCCGGCAGGCCCCGCGTCGGGCGCGGCTGGCGGTGCGGTCCCCGGCGGTGAGGGCTCGACCGGCCGCGGCATCACTGTGCTGACCGTTCCCTCTGTATCTTGCAGAGTTGTATGTGGGACCGAATGAACTGACCTCTTCCTTAGTTGATCGATGTGCCTGTGGCCTGTAGTACCGTTTTCCTTAGTTACTATATAGTTCCTATTTCCCTTCACCTCGGAGATTACTCCTGGTACCCATTTATCTCGGGAGTGATATTCATGCACCCAGACGGGAATGCCCCGATTCCACTGCGCGGGTTGTCTATCTGTGTGAGTACCCCTTTCAATTTGCTTCCGCTGCGATCGTTGCACCCGCTGCTCAATTGTAGCGGCCGGTTTAATGAAATCTAATCTCCATCGAAGAGGCCGTTTTTGTAGCATCATGGCCGGCGTCTCCCCCGTTGTACTATGAACACTATTCCGATAATTTAGCAGAAATGTTTGTAAGGCCACATCCAAATCTACTTTTTCCTTTGATGCTTTTCTGAGGGCTCGCTTGCACAGCTTCACGGCTCCTTCCGCCGCCCCGTTTGACGCAGGATGATATGGTGCTGTGAAAATGTGGTCTATTCCGTTCAGCGCCATAAACTGCTCCACTTCCTGACTGGTGAAAGGTGGCCCGTTATCAGATACAACCTCTTTCGGTAACCCGAACCTGGCGAAAGTCTCCCTCAGAACCTTTATAACGGCCGTTGCTGTTGTTCTAGGCATCACCGAGACCTCTATCCACTTTGAAGTGGCGTCTATTATAACAAAGAACGTTCGGCCTTCGTACGGCCCTAAAAAGTCAATATGCAACCTACTCCAAACCTGCTGGTGATATGGCCACGGCTGCGGTGCTGCTTTTGTTGGTGCCTCGGCTTCAGCCGCACATATCGTGCACAGTTTTCCCATCTGTTCAATTTCTTTATCGATATTTGGCCACCAAACAAAACTTCGAGCCAACCCTTTCATTTTCACTATGCCTTGATGGCTACTGTGCAATTCTTTCAATACTCGAGACCTTAGAAGTGCCGGTATTACCATCCGGTATCCCCACATGATGCAGCCACCTTCCATATAAAGCTCTTGCTTCCGTGTGCAATATGGCTTTAACTCTTCCTCGGTAACCGTGTGTGGCCAACTATTGTTTATATACTGACTAACTTTCTTAATGTGTCATCCTTCTCAGTGGCTTTCTTTATATCCAGGCTGGTGATTGGCAGAAAAGATTGCACAAAGTTCATATAAGTCACCTCTACTCTGTGGTTTCTCTCCGTGCCCTGAGCTGGCAGTCTGGACAGGGCATCCGCTGCATTTCTGGACGTTGGAATGTACTCTATGTCATATTGATAACCGCCCAAGATCACAGCCCATCTCTGCATCCGGCTGGCCGCCATTATCGGAATCCCAACTTTATCTCCGAATATCGTCACCAAGGGTTTGTGGTCTGTTCTCAACGTAAAACGGCGGCCATACAAGTATTGATGGAACTTCCTTACCGCGTAAATAATTCCTAATGCTTCTTTATCGATCTGGGAATACGCCTTTTCCGCCTTATTCAAAACGCGAGACGCATACGCTATTGCTCGCTCAGATCCGTCCGGCATCAGGTGTGAAATCACCGCTCTTAGACCATGGCTGCTGGCGTCAGTCGTCAGCACCAGCGGAAGCTCTGGTGCGTAGTGGACCAACACCTTACTGGAAGACAGTAAATGTTTCACTTTAATAAAAGCCTCCTCGCACCCGGCCGTCCAGTCCTTTCTTTAATAAGGCGTACAGAGGTGACATAATCGTGCTTATATTATTTACGAATTTCGCATAGTACATCGCCATGCCAATAAAAGATCGCAGCTCCGTTACGTTACTTGGGGTCACCGCATTTTGAATTCCTTCAATTTTTTTAGGGCATGTATGTAGACCTTTGCTATTCACGACATACCCTAAGTATGTAATAGACTCTGACATAAAAGCACACTTTTCCTTCTTAATTCTTAACCCATACTTTTGTAACCTTTCGAACACTAGATTCAAATTTTTTTTATGTTCCTGGTCATCCATTCCGGTGATTACCACGTCATCCAAAAATACACCCACTCTGGGTATATCTGCAAACATTTGTTCTAGAATTCTCTGGAAGATACCCGGACTTGAACTCAAACCATAAATAAGTCTGTTATATTTAAACAGGCCCTTGTGCGTATTAATGACGGTGTATTTTGAGGTCTCATCCAGTACTAGCTGTGCATATGCCTGTGACAAGTCAATTTTGCTGAACTTTTGACCCCCATGTAACCTCGCAAACAAGTCTTCAACCTTCGGTAAAGGAAACCGGTCTACTTCTAAATATTTGTTCAAACTTATCTTATAATCTCCACATATTCTTATCGTTCCATCGGCCTTGACCACTGGTACAATTGGTGTAGCCCATGCTGACGTCTCGACCGGCGGGATGACGCCCTCCTGCTGCAGCCGCTCGAGTTCCCGCTCCACGGGTTCACGAAGCGCGTACGCCAGTGGCCGCGCCCGTAGAAACACCGGAGGCGCTCTCTCCCTCACTCGCAGCGTCACCGTCCCGCCGGTATACCGCCCCAATCCATCCGCGAAGACATCTTTAAATCTGGAACTGAATTCCTTCAAATCAAATACCTCGTTTGATTTTACATGATGCAACGTGCCTAACTGTTGATTAAATAATCCTATACCTAATTGTTCTAACCATTCTCTTCCTAACAAGTTAGTTTTGCCATTGTCGATTACATATAGATCCAACTGTTTTGTCAATCTCCCATATGTAACCGCCGGTCTTATTTTCCCCAATGTATGTACCGTTTCCCCCGTATAATAACGTAACCTCAAATTGCTAGGTTGTACAGGGCAATCTTTAAAATAAGTATCATAACAATGAGAGCTTATGCAACTTATGGCACTACCTGTATCTATTTCCATACATAATTCTCTGTTGTTTACATTAATCACTATAGTATATGGTTGATATAGCATCTTACACTGGCTATGTTTGACAAATGAAAAGTTTACCTCTAAATCATCCTCCTCGGCCGATTCATTTCCATTCTCCTGTACATAGTTATGGTTCACAACCTTGCCCCACCGCGGACACATTTTTTTTAAATGACCCTCGTGATTACACACTCGGCACGTGTAAAACCTAAATTTGCACGTTTCCGTAACATGCGGCCGGCCACATGCTGCACATTGCATTTCACCGTGACCGTGACCCACTTTCGTACGGGAAAAATCAGCCGGTCTCCTTGCTACTGCGCTTCCGCCGCCATTGCTCCGACGCTGCTGTCCGTTCGGCCATGTTCGGCCGTAATCGCCACCCGTCGTCGTCAGCGCTCGCGCCTCGTCGGCGCGACTCGGTCCCGCTCGGCCGTTGCTGCCTCCCCGTCTCGCTCTCGCCGGTACGGCATTGCCCAACGTGGGGCAAGGAGCAGTCTAGTATGATGGTGGTGCAGTCCAGGTACAGAGCGAGCAAGCAGGGCGGGCGAGAATCATTTGCCAAGCGTGATTCAGCAATTTCTGAAAAGTTAATTAAATTTATTACCAATTAATTATTTAATTAATTGTTAATAAATTGAATTAAATCCATTCAAAAGTGTTCGGATATAATTTATAGTCTATTTCTATGTATTTAGGGGTTGTATTACAACGTAATTAATTTCTTTAAATTGTTATGCGACAAGGAAAATGCAAAAGCAAAGCCGGCGGAGTGCAATTGTATAGCGTGGCGCGTTAGCAGAAGTTTCTCAACTGATTCACATGAATTTCCGTTTGGGAAATGATTTATCGTGGAAGATTGACATGGTGGAAAGCCTTTTCTAAATTAATTGAAGTTAATTACAAATTTGTACAAGGAATTATTTAAACATAACTTGTTAAAAATAGTAGCCCAGGCTTAGTACAAAGCGAAGCAGGCAGTAACACGTGGCGGCGAACCAAAAGTAGCGGAAATTCTCAATTTCCGCATCGGAAATTAAAGCATTAACATTAAAATTATTTACAATTAGCAGCACACTATATCACTATAGCACTACTGATGCGAATTAGGCATTAGGTTACACGTGGCAGTGGCATGTGCCTAGAATTAACACGTGCCTACACATTAGGAACAAAAGTAATTAATTTCCACATTGTAAATGAGGAGCAATAACAACATTATTAAAATCATAAGCAAGCTATATCGCTATAGTGTTACCTATACAATTAGTTAATTAGGTAACACGTGACGATTACATGCACCTAACTAGCCTAAGATTAACGAGTGAGTACTAAATTAAAGTGCAGAAAATCATCACGGGATCAAATTGACACTATACTCCTATAGTTCACAGATTAAATTAATTATTAAAAAGATTACATTCCTATTCTAAGACTTCTAATGACTCTGGAACGTTCCACGCGGGCGCGGCGGTTCAGAGTCCGAGATAACGGTATTAATCCCGTTGTAAGGAATTACAAGCTAGAACTACGATCTATATTGCTACAGCCAACTAAATAATAAGTAATTGTGCAACACTTACCCAATTCTGGGAACTACACTTTCACCGTGTTACATTAGAAATATAATTTAATAAAATTCGACACGTCCGCACAGTAGCGGTGATAAGGTCGGCCAAAGCGGCGCGCGTTACTCGTGGCGAGTCGAGATGCGAAATGAACGAGGGCTGCGCTCGCGACACCGGAGCCGCGCCGGCTCGCGGGGGCAAGGGGGCCGCTTCGAGATAACGAACATCTACTGATTCTGTATACGAGGACAGTTTGTTTGTCTGTTGGAGATTTTATATAGGTTTGTTAGATTAGGTACGCAACGAGGTAACTAAGGAATGAGCCCAGGCTTGTTTAGTAAGGTTCTAAAATTCTGGTAAGATGTTTTAGTATGTAATGAAAGTTAACGTTATACGTTACACTATTTATCACTTTTCTAGTCACCACGAGTCAACATTTTTGATTTTAACCAAACACGCATAAACAAATTATACAATTATTTGTGAAATAACCTATACCGGCGCGAAACAGTTTTTTTCGTGAAGTTTGCGCAATGCGGGCACAGAAATCACTAAACAGCCAATACAAAATAAAATAATATTTTCGTTTTAAAATGTTATCTGTATTTAATTCATGTCAAATTTTATCAATAGTGAATATGAATTTTATTAAACGTTTCTATATCATATACAAAAAGAAATAGTCAATTAATTAACAAAAAGGATTTAATTTGTTTAGTCGAGTAAGAATCCATTTGCCGAGAATTAAAAAAAAAGCTGTACATTCTGTTAATTTAAGAATGCACCGTGTTCATACATACATATATCTTACTGCAAGGTGCCAACGTGACTTATTCGGGATATAACCATAACACACAAGTGTTGTAATGTTATAAAACACGCGTGTTTAATATCCAGAATTATGAGCCTAAAAGCGACACAATAAGTGGTACGTTACGAGCAATTGTGTTGAAATAGTACATTACCACAGGCCGGGAAGTAAGGGGTTGCCGGCCAGTTCATATAGACGGCCGAGCGTAGCGAGGTCGTATAGTTCTGAAACTTGTAACGCATTTTCACGCCGAGGTATGTATAGTGCTTTTCTCAATCACGCAATGAAATCAATTAAAAAAACTCCAAGAAATCAAACTTTAATTTTCATGGCTAAACGCCGTGATTCTGTGCCACAAATTGTGGACTGGAAATTAAAAAAGACCGTCTTGCACGAAACTTTTGTATGAAATGCCATTAGCGGGTCTCTCGTCTCGCTGCGCCCGAAACGTGACACTGCGAAGCGCATGAAGAATACAACGTCAATATTTCATTGCATGTTTGAGAAAAAATATAGGTATAATTGTACTTTGGTACTCACAAAAGATCCCACTGGGTCGAAGTGCATCCGAAGGGGCCCTCATCTAGATAAGATAAGATAAGGTACTCATTATAGTTGAAACCGTAGCTACAAACTAGGTATTTATATTATTTTTGTATGTTGTAAAATATATTATAACCAGCACGTGAACTTTATCGATCTCATCTGGGTTCTGGATCGAACAAAACCGCCAGGAAAAAGCGCACTGTCACGTGGAATTCGAATTACTATTTTTAATTAGAATTTTTAGTAGGTACTTATGAGCCAGAAAGTTTGTGTGTAGATACCGTTCTGTTAAACGCATCGTTACATATACTGATGAAAGAATTTTCGAAATCGGGTTTGTTCCAGAAATTACCCGATTACCTACGTTTATTGTAAATTTGTTGTAAGTACAACAAAATTTAAAAATACAACATAGGCATGAAGGTGTGGGTGCTAGCCTAATCAAGGAAATACAATAAGGCAAACTCCACGATTAATGAATTATATTCTTTCAATGCCAACAAAATGGTGGAAGGAAAACAAAAGCTAATCTTCTCGTTCGGATGAGGAGCGTGGACCCGATCTGTACGGCAGCCGGCAGCCGAATGTGTCGCCGCCGCCGCGGCTCGGTCCGGTGCGCTGTCGTTCCACGCGCACGCGCCCTGCGCGCCGCCGTAGCCGTGTAGTGATGCGCACGTCACCAGCTAGTGACGCGCCACACCACCCCCTTTGGAAAAGTAAGGTCCATCTGCAGAAAGAAATTTATTAAATTTGACGACCCGACCAGAGCGTGTTTTCGCGATTGGCTTCTCCGGCTGCACTTGGTTCGCCAGAGGACTTGGGTCAGCAGCATAACGGCGTGAATCCTGATCAACGAAAGTGAACGCCGGCTTTACTCGGTCGATCGAAACAGTCACCGGCCCTCTACATAACTCAACGGTGATAGTTTTATTCGTCCGAGAAAGTACTTTATGCGGCCCTGTGTATGGCCTTTCCAGAGAACGCCGCACGGCGTCCTTACGAATAAAAACGTACTTTGCTGTCTTCAGGTCCTCGTGGACAAACACTGCCTTATGTGAGTGGTTAGATGCCGGCTGCGGTTTGAGTTGACCTATGTGCTCTCTGAGCCGTGACACAAAGTCGTCAGGCTGCAACGTGTCACGTATATTGGATAGGAAAAACTCACCCGGAATGCGTAATGGCTCACCGTACACCATCTCCGCAGCCGAGCACCGCATGTCCTCCTTCCAAGCTGTCCGCAGCCCCAGTATCACGTCGGGGTCACCACTGTGGGTGCTAGCCTAATCAAGGAAATACAATAAGGCAAACTCCACGATTAATGAATTATATTCTTTCAATGCCAACAAAATGGTGGAAGGAAAACAAAAGCTAATCTTCTCGTTCGGATGAGGAGCGTGGACCCGATCTGTACGGCAGCCGGCAGCCGAATGTGTCGCCGCCGCCGCGGCTCGGTCCGGTGCGCTGTCGTTCCACGCGCACGCGCCCTGCGCGCCGCCGTAGCCGTGTAGTGATGCGCACGTCACCAGCTAGTGACGCGCCACACCGGTAAAGAACGTATACTTTTCCGTTATTGATCTCTGTTACGGATCACACCCTAGTATTTTGAATTCGTTTAATAATCCCAAAGCTCAACCGCTAAGCGTAGGTACCGAAATCCGCCCAAAGTTACAAAATCATGAGCCTGCTGCATATTAATAGGGCATATTTAATGAAAAATATGTATTTCATACGATAAAGCCAAAAAAAATCGTCTTTCTGACATGTAGTTGCAGAAAGAATCGAACCCTTCATCTTTTCTTGATTACGAAATAGGTACGCGATCATCAATGGTCCGACTCTAAATACAAAATAATGCACATTTTGGACACGTACTTACGTACCTTTACGTAATTACATGTTAAAACACACACACACACACATCAACCTACTTTCGACAAGCATAATATTTTATTACCTTGTTTGTTTTCATAACGTGTGAAAAAGTCAAATAAACTAATTTGCATTTACCTAAATCCGTCCAATATTATAAATGGGAAAGTGTATGTGTGTGTTTGTTTGTTTGTCCGTCTTTCACGGCAAAACGGAGCGACGAATTGATTTTTTAAGAGGAGATAGTTAAAGTGACATAGGATGGTTTTTATCCCCGAAATCATCCCCTGAGGGGATGAAATGGGGGGTGAAAGTTTGTATGGAGCTATGATATACAACGTGTCCCAAAACTCAACGATAAGCCGGCACCAGAGGATGGAGCTGCTTATGATTAGTCGAGAAAAAATAAGGAAAAAAATATATCTCAATTATTTTAGAAATTACAGAAAAAAAATGAAATTCATCGAAAATCGAAATTCATCAAATATAACTGTTTTTTGTTTGTTTTTGGAAACTTAAGTAGCCCTGCTATCTAACACAGTTCTTAAAAATACCATAATACATGTAGTTTTTACACAAAAAATAATCAAAATTCATTTTGTCCCTACAATTTTGAAAGATTTTTTCTTACAGTCCACTTCCAATCATCATGGTGTAAAAAAATAGTATTGACACCACTATGGCAACTTTTTTTTCTCGACTAATCATAAGCAGATCCATCCTCTGGTGCGCGCTTATCGTTGAGTTTTGGGACACGTTGTATAACCGAGTTCCATGCGGACGGAGTCGCGGGCAGAAGCTAGTAAATATATTTTAATAGAGCTACGTATAAATTCAATGATAAATACAGTTAACGTTAGATTTTTGCACAACAGAACGTGACTAGTACAATGCGATTGTGCAAGCGAAGCAAAGGGCGATATTCAACATATTTTAGTAACAGCTGATAGCTGGTGATATAAATATTTTTTTTAAAGACACAATATCCGGCGTCCTATAAAAATGTTATGTGGAATGCATTGCTACACTGACACAGAATATGACCATGTGATACAATAACATCGAGTTGCAACTAAATCGGCGATATCACATGATTTTCGTTGATAATGTTCGAATATAACCCCTGATTACTAAACACTCCCTAAACCTCCTTCAAGTTATATAACGGCCCTATCGATGGGCATCATGACACATTCGGTAATCGATGGCGCCCATGTTGGTAACTAATTGAGCATGCGCAAGTCCTGCCATAGGAAAGTGAAACCGAACACGACCAGCGAAGACGTAATGCTTGCAACAGTATGAACTATATAACGACATGTGACACATTCATCAACACACACCCACATTGTAGTTCGACTCATCAAGTCGTGTCAAATAATCATCATGTCGATCCTTAGATTTGTGAGTAAAAGATTGATCCCTAAGTCTATGTTTCCATCCCCAAGTAGCCAAGTTCAGCTTAAGCCTATTGTTCACAGGTTTACGCTAATAACTAACCTCGTTTTAATCCAAACCTTTAGTCTATAGATAGAAACCCTTCCGTAAAGAGACTTGACTTGAAAGTTGCTTATAAAATCGTACATACATCTTTAATCTTATATTGTTACAGATCATTTCCACAATCGCCATCATAGCTGGCTGCAGTGCTAGCGGCATAGGCCACGCTCACATCGTCCCAGCAGTCCGGTCGTTCCCAATCGTGCGATACGCTCCATACTACAACTTCCCAAACGGGTTCAGATCCATTCACGCTGTGGCACCAGCCCCGCACGTAGCTGGTTTGGCACCAGCGCCTATTCCAGCCCCTGTAGCTCCACCGTTTGCGCCCGCTCCATTCTTCGCGCCTGCTGTGCCGAGATTCGCGCCAGCAGTTCCTGCGTTACCGGCACCAGTATTTGCCCGCGTTTTACCAGTGCATGGGCCAGTACCTTTCGCACCTATCGTGAGGCCTGCCGTTGCTCAAGGTCCAGTATTTGGGCCACCACCCGCCCCCGTGTATGCACCAGCACCGTTGGCCGCACCAGGTCCGGTATTCGCTCCAGCTCCAGCACCAGTTTTCGCGCCAGCACCTGGGCCAGATTTCGCGCCAGCACCTGCGCCTGTCTTCGCGCCAGCACCTACGCCAGTCTTCGCGCCAGCACCTGCGCCAGTCTTCGCGCCAGCACCTGCGCCAGTTTTCGCGCCAGCACCTGCGCCAGTTTTCGCGCCAGCGCCAGCGCCTTTTCCACTAGCAAGAGCTGCACCACATTTACATCTGTATAACAGATTCCTCGCCCCAGCACCGCCGGCGCCGGCACCTATTTTTAACAAATTTGCATGGAAATGAATCTAGTCTGACAACAACAATTAGTGAACTGATTAAGTTAAGATTAGGTTACAATTATAGTTATTGGGTTTTTTTTGTACTTGCGACGAGACTGTTATTTTGTATGAAAATTTAAATATTATAAAGAAATAGAGTTTTTTTATTACTTTACCTCAATATAATATAGGAAACTAGTGCAGTGTACAGAATTCGTAAATTGATATCATGTTGGTTACAATAATGACTCTACCTCAAATCACTTTAAGTGCCCAATGTAACGTGAACACGGTATCTGACAACATCAAAGATGAATTATTTTTATATTACCTATATTCAAAACTTCTAAATAGGTACTTATATATCTTTGGTGTTTGAAAGGTTTTAATGACATGAAGATTTAAAATTCGATTTTCTGTTGATACGAATAAGTCGCTGTGACTGTCATTCAAATGCCATACCTATTCTGTGACATACTACAAACATGAAATTTTTACCCAGAATTTTTATTAGAAGCTTTTGGAGGTTATACTGATCAGATTTGAAAAATTAAACACATAAAGAAACATTTATACGCATATTATATTACTAGCAATATTATTTGGCTGTTCCATTCAGTCGGCTACTGAGTTCTCGAAGCTTTCTAAGTATAGAATAGCTGATTTTTTTCTATTTCGTGCTTTGTGAGACGTGTTCAGTGTGACCTACAAATAAAATGTTTGTAATGTGAACAAAACAGTACAGGTACCAACAGGCACAGCAACTCAAGAGGTCGCTCTGCCAACAACTCTCTGACGACGCTGAAAACTCTATAGTATAAGTATATTAAATATAAGACACGTTTATTGTAATTTAATGGAACCGGGGTCTCTAAACATCTCTCGGAAAAAACCCTGGTCATGCTTTATGGAAAAGAAACCTTTAGGCTTAGTTGCGGAATTATTATTTGATTTGGAATAAAAATATTTTTTTGATTAAAATACAAAAATGTGAAGGACTTATCCTGGAAATTAGGGGATTTGACCGCCTAACTTCACCTTATGAAGGAAAGGCGTTATTTTTATAATTTTGACCATTGAACGATATATTTATAGTTTTGGCAACATAAGTAACTAAATAAGTACTCCAAAGTAAAAAATGACACTAAGCGCCGTATTACCCAAATTTAACACGTTTCTGTTGGTTCAACTATTTTATCTTTCTCTTTCTTATAAACACGTATGCCGAAGTGATAGATAATTAAAACTAAGTAATTGAAATAAAATTGAGTTGACTGACATTTATAAATCAGGGCATAAATCTATATATAGATATGTCCTTGCAAGGTTCACATATATTTTAGGTCGACTACAATAAGGGTTTCAAATAATTGATTACGTCGAAAGGATGAATGAAAATGTTTCATGCCATTTCAAAGCCTACAAAATATTTACTTAACATGGGACAACGACAATTACACAAATATGCTTGATAATTCTAGCTATCTATATATTAAAAACTATGATAAAAATTTAGGTATGTACTAAGGAAATTAAATGGTTACTTTCTCAGTATAAAATTTTATTAAGTAAGTAGATGCAATTTAAAATAAAATCATTAAAGTAATAAGTCTTTTTTACAAATATCGAAGCTCTAGTTATTGACACCAGCTTTCAATATCATAATACTTATTATAAACTGACGTCAATAACCAGTAACTCTTAACTCGAGGAAGGTCAGTTTGTATGTTTTCTTTAAATCTATCGCACGTACGCTGGGGCAACACCGAAGGGTGCTCGGACTATTGGAGCCGCAGGGGCGTAGGGGAAGGGGGCACCGGCGTACGCAGCGGGGGCAGCCGCGTACGCAGCGGGGGCGGCCGCGTACGCTGCTGGGCCAGGGAAGGCCTGCGCAGCGAAGGCTGCGGGTGCTGCATAGGGTGCAGCGAAAGGTGCAGCAGCATAAGCAGCCGGGGCAGCATACGCATACGGGGCCGGCCCAGCGACGTACGGAGCTGCGAACGGGCTAGCAACCAGCGGGCTGACCGCTCGGTTAACAAAGCTGACTTGAGACGCGTAGGGAGGGATGTTCTGCGGAATAGTCTGGGCGTACCCGACGTGAGCTGGTGCTACAAGGGGAGCTGCTACCACGCTGCATTCCGCTCCGACGACGAAAGCCGCGGCGATGAGAACGATCTGAGGAAAAAATCGTTTAGTTCAACATCTTTGTTCTCTTTACAATTACATAGAAATATATTTATACACCTCTTACGGTGCAGAATAAATTATCTACTAGGTAATTGCTTCTTAGTATTTGTAAACAGAAATAGAAGTATTTTTCCGAAAACATCAAAAATATACTTACAGATTTGAAAGAGAACATTTTGTTTGTTTGTTAGAGGACCTTCCTTGGCGAAAAGAAGATGTGATGTGTGATTGCAAAGAAAAAGTCGAGGCTTATATACGTCGTTTATTGTGATTCAGACAACGTGCAAGTAAATAAACATTTGTTTGACGTATTGCTGCGGCCATTTGGGATTCATGTGCACGTGCGATGAAATGGAGTAGATTGGGAAATTTTCTTCATTAAGACATATGCTTACTGGTTTTTGCACAGGTAGGTATAGCGTATACTTGTGGGAATACATCCTGGGAGAATGGAAAAATGGAGTAATCATTTCAGAGCGAAAGTCAATACTAATGCAGATTATACAATTTGTATGCTATAACTCCGCATGTTAATTATAGGTAATGTATGTAAATATGTATGAGTAAAAAGGTATGTTTCCCGGTAACGATGTTAAAAGCGCTGATAATTTAGTGTACAGTAAAATCTGATTTTAATATTAATTAGTTAGAAGACCACTTTAAGTAGCTGCTCGTAAGTTATAAAATGGAATAAACATAAACAAGTAAAACATATATATATACAATCCTATTTTATTAGAGACTCTTTGTATTACAGGCTCGGACTGGACATATTTTCGAACAATGTCATCATCCATAAAAAAATAGTACCAGTCGTGACGAAATTAAACAACCAGGTCACGTAGACACATCATGTTGCAAAAAAAAATATGGACAAGATCAAGTCTCAATGTAGGAACAGCTAAGTTTGCCTAATAAACAATGACTTACTCGTACTTGAGAGATCAAGGGAAACCTTTAAAGTCGTACTTTTTTATAATCATATCAGCACTCTTTATTTAGAAGTAGGTAGTTTCAGGAAAATATAAAATAAGCATGGTTGTAAGGATTTGCAATATTACGCGTCATCGTCACTCAGTAACAAAACTCTGTCAATGAGGAAAAAATACCTTACAAAATATTTGAATTAAAATACTGCAGGCAATTTCGACTTTCGTCAGCGGAGCCTCGCAAATCTCTCAAACTCATATATTCATATTATGTAGATAGGAATCATTAAAAATCTTGTTTTCAGCGGATTATTTCCTACAACCAAATTGTCTACATTGTCGAACTCGTGAAATACCCACACTGCAATGTCCGCTACGTAGACCAATTCCTAAACTTTTCGGAGTTTTCAGCCCCACCGACCGTGCATTCTACAAGCACTGTGTCCTGTCCTATGCCCATTTCTATTTAAATGTAACAGTTCTACTACAGATATAATATAATAGTGTTGATTTGATCCGCGAAGATAATGGAAGTTCACTCGATAAATGCGGAAAGCGACTAATAATTCCGTCCTGCAGTTGACGCCTTTTAGCTGATATGATGATAATAATTAAGTTTAGGTAAGTAGGTATACTCAGCATGCATTATTTATTGTAGTTTTACTGTCTCAATTCTTCTATACTTTTCAACTGATTTGTACACTTCTATATTAAACAAGCCCAGGTTTTATTTTAATAACTTACATCGCATGGCCAGTTATGCAAGCCATCCATAGTATAGATCTTTCTCCCTTACGTTGATAAGATTGCCTATGGGAAAAAGGCACCTTCCTCCAAATCCCATATAGAAAAGGAAAAAGTTACTCACGAATTTAACCTTTATATGCGTCGTTGCTGCTTCCTAGTATTTCGACCTGCGCTTGTTACGTAAGCTCCAGTGAAATTGGTGCACACAAAGTCGATATTAGAATGCAGCCGTCGTTATAGAAGTCTGGGTCAGACGATGTGGCGGTGAGCCAGCGATGTCCTGCGCATTATTAAGGCGCGCATGTCGCGTCCGTAATGTTGCTCAACTAAATCACATTTCGTATAAAACGTGACGATGCCCTGGAGACGACACAGTCCACCGACTTCTCCTTTAGTGTACAAACTTGTGAGCAGTCACACAAACCAAGCAAAATGATCGCCAAATTCGTTGTAAGTTTCTCAGTATTATGTTACTATTTCCCTAAAAATATTACTTCTTAGAGTTATAAAACTACTTTTTTTATTTGTGCTCTATTTAGTGCATATAAATATAACTTACTTTATTAAAAAATACAACCCTTCATGTTTTAGGGAATGTATTACATACCTAATAATTAGAACCGACTCGTTTCCAATTCCAGGTCGTTTTCGCCCTGGCTGTTGCCTCCGCCAGCACGTCTGTTACGCTCCCCCTAGCAGCGGCCCCTGCAGCGCTCGTGGCCCCTGCGGCGTACGCCGTGGCCCCCTACGCCAGCTCCTACTCCGCTCACGCCGTCAACCACGCTGTAGCCACACCAGTGGTAGCCCCCGCACCCGTGGTTGCCGCCGCCCCCGCCCCCCTGGTGGCCGCCGCTGCCCCTTACGTCGCTGCTCCTGGTTTCGCTCCTTTCCCATACTTTTCCAGATATGTTGCATCCCCTTACATCCTATAAACGAATTTGGTGATATCATTGCCTAAGTGACTTGCTCAATATGTTCCATTATTATATCTATATTTTATTGGTTTAAAATAGTAAAAAAATGCTAAAACAAATGTCTTGTTTTAATAATTTGTATATAATTTCGTACTATAATACCTCTCACATCATTTTCGCCGCAAATAATGATAAAGTGCCCTATATAACTCACTTCCCGAATAGCAGTCCAATCTTGAGAATAGCACTGTAAGGCTGCGACACGTGGATCACCTGACCCAACGGGACAGTGGCGCTACCACGAAAATCGAATCTCAAAGTTCGTGTCACATCCCTGTCACACGAGTTATGTAAGTGCGATAGAGACAGAAATATCCGAACTTCGTCATTCGAAGTATGTGGTTATAGCTGACGGTAAGAGCACGGACAGAGAGACTAGCAGATATATTTTAGTTTTCAGTTTGTTTAAATACGAAATACAAATGGTTTCCTTTATCGCACCCTAGGCATAGCGTCCTATAGGCATAGGCCACGCGAGCTTGGACTCTATGGAGCCGCCTCGTCACTGCTCAGCATTAACCACCAAAAAGTCAATTCAAACACCAGAGGTGTGTGAAGCTTTTTTTCATGTATTTAACACTTAGCTGCCGATCATGGTAGGTATCAAATATAATGAAAACACATCTCCGCTCCTCTCTTCTGGATATACCCTTAAAATGACCGAGGTGTCCAACTTCGTACCTGTGATAATATCTTAAGTTTCGATGTATACTCAACCACTTTAAAATTATTTTATACGATTAAATTTAAGCCAAACAGCTTTGAACGTAATTCGATTAAACAGACCATTTTGACTGCAATCGCGTCAATCTAACAGCACACCAATTACGCGTAACTGTATACCGTACGGCGCCCGGTGAATAATGTGCATAGTCACCTAGATATGAAATGATAAGTCATGTGGCCATGTGACACTAGAACAGTGTCATTGAGAACGCCCTGCCCTCCTTTAGTGTCACCTGCGTCCGCTTCTAACAGCTGTAGCAATTTTCATCTATGGATAAATAGGTATAAATTTTAGCCTACGCAACAACTAACAACTAATTGTATGAGGTATGAAGGGATCGACGCTCTTGATCCTCGTTAATAGTATTTTTATCAATAATCAATATCTCTTTCTAATACCGCATGTACTTAGATAATATACAGTCCTAGTCAACAATGTGAAAGTGGCTTGTATAATTTAAAACCAATCAACAGCTCGCGCCGATAGAGTTGCGACACTCGCAACATATGTGAACTAACTGCGTTAAATACTTCTATGCTACTAAAAGTTTTGGGATTCCTTTACGTTTCATACCACGTCCATTCGTGCAGTCTGCAAAGAAAATATAACAGCGCAGTTTATCTGGTTTATTATGTGATTATGCAATTTTTATATCTATTTTCATAACGGGTTTTATGATACTGTCGAAGCTTTTAGTTTATTTTATTTTATTGAAATCTAGGCCAAAGATTGTAGTTTTATTTGTTTAGTTATCATTCTGAAGTCCAAAATAGTTACCAGAAAATCACTTATGTAGTTGTGTAGCAAAAAGTTACGCGAAAATTAAAGTATCAAGACGGTTTCAGTGTGTCGGCGTAACGTATGTGCAGACATAAAAATTCCCAACTGGTCCACAACACGTGGTCGGCCGAAGTAGCGTTAGATTCTCAATAACTAAGACCCTACTTACAAACAAAATACGTTACTACGACTTCCACTGTTCCCCTTTGTTATAGAGAAACGTGTAAATGGGAAGACCGATTGTGTTTTGATTACGAGTTGCCCGGAACATATTTAAAAAACACTTCTTGGTTTGGTGTTCTTTTTTATTGGGTTTCATTTTCGGTTCTGATGATTGTTAAGTACACATCGGTTTGGGGTATTGGAAACACTCCAAAAGCGTTAAGTCACAATTGTATCTATCTAGGTATTCACAGGGGCTAAGATGGTTGAGCTTATCGGTTTTTCATGGCCTTGCAAAATGTTATTGAAACAACACTTTCAAGTATGCTTTCTGTTCTGGTTCTGGTGAGTTTTGCAGGGCGTTTGTAATCATTACCACACACTCATAATCATTATCAAATGATTCTCTTACTAAATACCAAACCACGTTATTGGTGCGGTTTCGGAAAATCTGATATCTATCTGCCTTGATCTATTGAAATATGATATATTTAAATATTAAAAAGACATTTTGGCGAGACTTGAAAGAGAGCCTTTGAGCCCTAACGGCCAAACCGATGAACCGATTTGGGTGCGACTTTTTAATCGAGTCTTGCCTGTTAAGATGGTGTTTAGCCATGTTCGTTGAACCGGGGGTAGCTATAAATGAACCGGTTTTTATACATCGTGTCTTCCATACGAACATAGGTACGCCATTTTGACCAGCAATACTTTTGAGCGGTGTAGAGTTTGAGCCAAAAAAGAATAAAAATAACATCGCATAACAAATTGCATTCATTGTGTAAATATTGTTTAAGCCTTCTTGAGTAGTAATTGCAAACATTGCTCCAAAAGATAACAAATATCAATAAGATGACATCTATGATGTAGTCACAAATTCCATCAATGGCATTCCATAACTATATTTTTTAACAGCCGTTATCCCTGTACAATAAACGTCAATGATTACATAAATTGTACGGGGATGACAGCTGTCGAATATTGTACGTAAGGGCATTTTCACTATAGTCATATATTATTAATAAAAACATAGGTATTCAACATCATAGCAAAGGTTGATAAGAATGTCCTTCCAGCAGGTATAAAGTTAGTAATGGGAAACTTTACTAACAGGCTGAGATGAGATGACTGCCCATTTGACCGTACGGAATCTGTATACGGTATCTTGTACTTCACGTAGTGTTTGTTGTTAGTCAGTATACTGTCAGTATTACATGTCTGTATTTCCTGAGAACATCTAGGTGCTTTCAAAACAAGAGTGATGAATGGACTATGGCTATTACTGAACCATTGAGCTCTATCTTAGGCTCTTTCGTCGCTTACCATCAGGTGAGACTAGGGTCAATCACTGGAAAGTCTTTTATAAAAACAAAAAAGGTTTGCGCTGTAGTATTTATAGCGCGGAAAACATGCCATATCGCATTTGAACCGCCTCGATTCCGCGTTGTTGAAATGTAAGCGTGCAGTAAATAATCTATACCGACTTGACTGACAGTTAATACAGGAAGCTGACGGCTTACTGATACCGCACCAAACCCACACCGATAAATGCGGGCTTTAGGTATCTGCCTACCTGAAACAATCAAAAATGAAGTTCGATAATATGTAATAGACCTTTAGCAAGGGGCGGACACTCCGCGATTTACGTTCATCGCTACAAGTACATGCCGGTGCCCCTACGTTGAGGAACCGGCATGTACTTGTAGCGATGAACGTCGACGTCGTTGTCGACGACATCAGAGGGCCATAAATCTTAATGTTTTGGCTGAGAAAAAAGCGCCTTTTGTAAAGATCAAAGGAGTGTCCCTTCTGTATATACTTGTACTATTATCTATTCTGTGCCTTGAGGTAATAGAAAGAAAACTTTGCTATTAAAGTTTATTCAAGTTTTTAAACATGATATCACGTTTCATTCCAGTACCTACACATAGTACTTATTTTTGGCACTGTCATCACAATACAACTAAATAATACCTCCTGACAATAAAAGTCGGATTAGCTTTCTTAGTACATAAATGTTATCTTTACATTTTAAGAATAAAGAATAAGAATTTATTTATTAAGCACACAAAACGAGGAACAAAACAAAAGTTAAGTTTAAGTTATTTTTGCTGTCGGTACGTATCCACCCGAAGGCTGATACAAATGACCTAGGCCCAGGAGGTAGGGCTAGACTTGGGCCGAGCATGTGTCTAGGCAGTATAAAAGCTGGCCCGCCCGATTCCTTAGCACATTCGTCCCACATCACCTTCTTCACCTCTACAAGCCACCCCCACCCACCCTTCACAATGTACAAGCTGGTAAGATCATTTATTTATATAACCAGCAGCTATTTAGAAAAATAAGAAAGTCGCGACAATAATATACCACTTTCACGTTCATTCACAAATTTTTGTTATTACGTATTGACGACCACTACCGTGATTGGGATCACTTAATTGAGAGAAAGGGTACATAATTGCCTCTGTTTCATGTCTCTATTATTCAGATTTTTAAGAGTGCTATGATGTGTTTTCATACATATGAAACGTAGCTGTGTAGCTGGAGCTACGTTTCAAATGTAGTCGTCAAAGGGTCACCAGGACGCTCAAATCTCCATACAAACGTATTTTAGTTCCCATTTACAAATACGTATGCACAATGGGATCCGTTATATCTATGTTGGAGACTAGTTTCTGTTGCTAGAAATTGAAATGGAAAAAGAATCGAGCGAGTAGAACGTTTTTCGTATCTAGTATCTAATCTGTCTTAAGAGTGCCCTTAAGACGGGCATGTGAAAGTGGGGAGATCCCATACTAGGGACATCACTTTGTTATCTCGAATCGGGTCGAAGCTAGCCTTGTGGGTAGCTACGACCGCGGTAGCTAGCTGCGTGAGTAGGTTCTAATCCCGGTATGGGCAAACCTTCGTGTGGCCACCACGGTTCTTGGATGTTTCGTATTTATTTGAGTAGGTACCTGGAAAACTTGATTTTTTAAATATGGAACCTGGAGACTGGTTTATCTTCACCCCCGTAAACCGACATCTGTATCATCATCACTATTAGAGCCGTTCAGCCAAGAAGTTCGGCCGAGAGGCCGAATAAAATAATATTAGTTACTTAAATAAGTTTCATAAAAGTAAGCTATAATTTATTACAAGACATAATAATATCACATGCAAGAACCTTTTACGCATGTGACTTTAAAACTTTACTTAGGTACTTTGTAAGGTATAACGGATTCATTTTCTACACCGAATTTTACTTCTCTTGCTGCCTAGTAAACAAAGCGATTATCTTTCATTGTTAAGCGATAAACAAAGCAATTGTCTTTCATTGTTAAGTGTAACCGCTAGTTGATGCTGTAAAATAATCGTACAAAATTACACATTTTTTTATTCTTCCTTTATTCTTACGTATGAATTACTTTGATACAATTTGTATTTACTAGGATTATTTCTCAGGGCTGGTATTGTTATGACAACCTATACATGTACTGTGTTTCAAGTATTTTTAACATGCGTTTGAATTTTTCCCTGTTATTTTGTTAACAATAGAGTACTTCAACAATAGAGGCACTATTCGAGTAAAGTATTTATTAACCATATCCTTTTATTTTCTGATATTTTCTGGCACATGGCTGAACAATTGCTTTGTGGGACCGATAGGGCTTAAGATGAGATCCTTTCTAGAAAAAGAATCCGTACTTTAAGAGTGCCTTCAATTATTTAAAAGAATGAGGGGTTCAATGAAATATTTATTCATCTTTATTTCTGACTCACTGTATCTATTACATATCCTACTCGTACATGTACAAAGTGTGGGAATTTAAAGTGTTGTAGTGTACCTAATCAAACATTTTCACCCACTTCCATTAGTAATTTCCATTTGATGCAATTACAAGTAGAAATGAATAAAAAGATGACAATACAAACATTTAGTAAGTATCAAGATGATGGAGCCGGAAGGTGGACAGTGTAACTCTTCAATGCTTAATTGTAAACCCTCGAGTAGCTATTACAGCCTCGAATGAGCACATCCGAGCACGAAAATGTATGGGATACAATACATCTTACGAATATTATACTAGTTAGTGGCACTGTGACCAGAGGAGGACCACGTAACGTTTTGAATGCGCGTTAGGAGTGTTAGGACAGTCCAACTGTAATTTTTCCATATAAAATCTGACATTTAGATCTACCTAGCGTGTACAATGCTTTACGTGATCGAAATGCTGTACTTGCAAGCCTGTCTATTGTCCCACTTTTTATTAAGCAAAATTTAATTTATACATACTAAATTTGCTCACAAAATTTCACGAAAATCACGAAAGTCGGTTGAGAAATGCGACCTGTGGAGGAAAACAGCCGGAGATCCGGACATACAAATGTTGGCCAAATCTACAACTTGGGCCAAAATTGCGTTTCAACGGAGAACTTCGTTCGCTTCGCTCGCTCGTTCAAACTTACGTGCATAGTTGTGAAAGTTTGGGTAATTGTTACTCACGTAAAAGCGGCTGAATGCATTCAGATGAAATTTGTAATTTTAATAGATATCTGGATTAAAACATGCACTTTTTAAGCAAGCACCAATCAACCAACCAATTACCAACAAAGAATAAATTAGTGAGTATACATACAAATCTAAGTAAATGTAGAATATTCAATGCAGGCAACGACCTTTCAAGGTCGCTTAGTGATTTAAATCCGGGAAACAGTGATACATTTTTTGTGATCTATAAATAGAGTAAATTAGTTTCCCAAGGTCGACGTGCATAAAATTTGCAATCGTTAAAACCGGCAAGATTCTCTTGGGCGTCTGTTCAACACGCAAAGTACTTCTCTAGGAATCTAAAGCCACATTAACTCAATAGATAACATTACATCGGCTGTTTTGTACATTTGTAATGTTCAGTATATTATAAGAAATTGTATATTATTATATTAGCTGCGTATTGCAAAGAACACAGGAAAACCGCGGGATGAAATAGAATCAGCCAGTATTATTTCAAACATTGTTCTGTCACGAAAGATCGCAGCTTCCCATGAACGGTAGAACATGAAATATTTTTTTATTGGTAGACTATTATTCTGGTTTCCGTTTAGGATAGTAGGCTATATATCGGACTGTGACAATTAATATTTTTTAACGAACCATTTGTTGGATTTTTTTGGACCTCATTGGATTTTTAATTTATTTTTCTTCAGGGATATCGCCGTTATGGCTGTCGGCTGTTAGTGACGTCAAAATGGCGGAATTGCTTCTTTTACCTATTAATAATTTCGAACCGGTCTACGATAAGTAGATCTTCACGAAACGCATACCAAATGATAAAGCTTAAAGAAAGAATCAATTCTGATATGAGAACTTATGACTTATTGTGGAACCACGCTGTTTCGTCGCCGAAATAAGTATGTACCTATTGCATGTATGTTTATGGCTTGAAGGTATTTGTTTTTATGGGCCTTAGATGCCTGAAACAAATGGTTGTTTATTATAATTATATGCACGTATTAGGGTGTCATTTCAATAAATGTATCAATAAATTCGAGCGATGAAACACGAATTTGTCATATATTTAATAGCATCGCGTTCTTGGCGGTTTCGGCCAAAGTACGAGGAACGGGATTCAAAGAACATACGGATATAAAAAAGGCGTTCAAAGTATGCTAATCTAAAAAAACATGTAACTCAGCCATAACCCAGCCCGTTCATGTTATACAATCCATACTAATAATAAATGCGTGAGTAACTCTGTCTGTCTGTACCTTTTCATAAACCGCTGATCCGATTCAGATGAAATTTGGTAAGTATAGAGATACTTTGAATTTCAGGGAAGGACAAATATATTTTTTTGTCCCAAAATTCATCACCTCAAAATTTCAAGGAGGTGAAAGTGGGGGAGAAAGTTTGTAATGAGTTACTTTATAAACGATTTCCACTCGGACGAAGTCACGGGCAATAGCCTAGTCATGAATATTTATAGAGGTACCTACCTTAATTGGTTTTAACTAAGCTTTTTTATTGTTTGTAATACAAATTTCACTTCAGACACTTCCCTGGCTCAACAGTAAGCATTTTACAACAATTCAACCGTTCGTTAATAGTACATTACATTTCGTGAATGCCTCAGATCGCAGGTGTTTGTGGCCCGAACCGAAGGTGAGTGACGTAAATGTGTTTTTACATTTGAAGCCCCGGACCCGCAAGTCAATGACCCAATTAATTTACCTCTTGGGATTAATATCTAGAAATAGTGGTGCTTTTGACGTTTTAAGTGGTAACCGTCTTATTATAAAATTAATTTAGAGGGTTTTCAATTTGTAGAATACTAACTGGCACCACGGCTTCGCCCGTGTATTGCAAGGAACGCAGGTATATCTACCCGTGGGAGAAATATAGCCCATAACTATCCAGAAAGTCTATTCTACACGCCAAAGAAGGAATTTTTGTAATCAGAGTAGCGATTTGTCGAACGAGGGAGGGAAGCGAACGAAGTTCAAAGCTTAAGTTAGCTTGGGCCGAAAGTCGTTTGTATGTCCGGATGTCCCGCTTTCCCGCTGTTCTCCTCCGCAGGTGGCATTTCTCGACCGATTCTCGTGAAATTTTGTGAGCAGGCTCGTTAATTATATAGAATTTTATGTCGAGTATTTTTTTTCAACAATCTTTTTTTTTATTCACGCGCGTTAGTTTGAAGGCTCACAGAGCCACTAGTAATATTAGTATTATCTTACCTACGAGCTACGCAATCAACATCATCAGCCTATGAACGTGTTCTACTGGCTATATATATCTTCTCATGAATGAGAGGGAATGGTCAGTGTAGACCTTTTAATTTCTTCGTAGATGTATGCGTGTTGGCATAGGATACCATGTTTTCCTTCATCGGAAAGCTACTGGTAAATATCAAATGATGTACCGACAAACTCATCGTTACGAACCGGGATTCGAACCCACGAGTCCCACGACCGCCGTTTGACAGCCGCATGCTAGATTGCGCACCACAAGGTGGTAGCTAAGCTATGCACAAACCGAAGTTATGCCACCTTGTCATCTAATTATACGCAATACGTAATGAGAAATCCTTCGCTTCGGTCGGAATTCAATGTAGGGGACCCTCGATTTTACATTGCAATTTCTTGTTTTTGTGTTCCCATCTGTATCGATGATACGAATAAGAATTCAGTTTTCTTTCTCACAAGTACAGTCAAGTTCATAAATATAAGTATAAAGGTTCATAATTATCTGTGCAACCCTGCCCCTAACAATAAAGTAGTGTTTACATATTTTTGACCACTTTTTCCGTACACATAGTTTCGGACTCGACTGTACTTACAGAGGGTAACTCTGATACGCACGTTTTGTATTCAAGTTTGCGTATTTGTGTGTATGTCTGAAACTGACCCTCAGTGTAGCTTTTGTTCAGTTATATATGTCAGAATTGATAGATACCTACTATACAACGTGTTAATAAAATAACGCAAAACCTGAAAACAGTTTGTATGTATATATGTTTTTTTTGAAATCCGGGGCCAACGAACTTTCCATAAGTCCCAAGCAAATAAGGCCAATGCCTCTTTAAAAATGTCCCTTCCAAGAAAAATATCTTCGTTTATTGGGCTCTTAGATTTCAACATGTTATGACGATATTAAATTTCTTTCATAAAAATTTATGAAATAAGTAATTTGATTTTACACTCACTGATAAATTTCTCAGCATTCTTACAGTTAAGCCTCAACTTCCCCGAATATACATAGGGAAATATTTATTTCCAAGAATTTTTACTTAAGATCTAAATCAATGGAATTTGCTATGTAAACAAACCGTCATACTGAAATTGTCATTAAATGTCAATTTCAATACTTTGTTTGTTTACATAGTTAGAAAATTCCATTGATTTAGATCTTAGGTACATCTATGAAAGAGCGACCTCAATTTGCATTTCCTGTCCACCGCGCATACTGAGGGTAAGGACACATCTATATTACAATATAATGTCACTGATACGATCAAGAGCACCTACGATATTCAAATGAGGCAAATAAATAGACTTCACTTCACTCATGGCTCACAACCGGATTATGGTCCACCGACAGTTATACGGAATCACTTGTTAGATTTCCGTATAAAGAAATGGAACATAATAGTACATTGTGATACAAGTGAGGTATGTTGATAATTACATCAGAGGCGAAATTGTTCACGCGAACCGCAGGTAAGCGTGATAAGGAAGCCGAGGATGTAATTATCAAAGCTAACGCGTATCATACGACGTTTTTCAACACATTTTGCGACGAAAAAATCATTTTCATAAGATGAAAATGTTATAGGCCTACCCAAATTATTTTCTACATTATTGTACATAAATCAAAAAACAGAATAGTAGACAAATTGCCACGCAACGGTTCCATCTCAGCGTTGTGCTGGCCTGGTGGCCAGCGCTGGTCTTCCGATGGAACCATCCGGTGATTCCACGGCGTGACACAAATATTTTACACTCGCACAACATAATTATAATAATAGTAATATAAAACAAAACAGTAAAGACAAATAATATTTTTTTTGATATGCATACTTAGATGCCTAATACCCGAACCATTCATTCATTCATTTCATTTATTTGCCATAAATTGCATGTTAAACACAGGATGGTACAGTGGATAAAGTTTGTTAATTTGTTTCAATACAATTTTACCAATTTGGTGTAGCAATAATAATAAGAATAATTATATTAATTACTTACACATACAATTTCTCATGTAGTACTCACTTAAGCTATGTGGACACAGTTCAACAAGGTTTGTAGACGATAGGGCCTTAATTTCAACTGGCAACCACCAGTCCATATTTGAGACGACAGACGGTGAAGACCTGTGGGTAACTCTGGTGGTGCAGCAAATAGTGTGCCATGTGTGTGTGATATACATCCCGCCTAATGTGGTGGATGAAATATATATGCGCTTTTTTCAAAAGATTGAATCTTTCATAGACTCTCTAAATGGTGTCGTATTGATTGTTGGTGACTTAAATATGAACCCTAAGTACACTTCAAGTAGTATTTTAAATTACTTTTGTTATTTTACCACTGTCTGTAATTTGAAAGAGAAGAATGACATTTTGAAAACATTTGGTGGAGTGTTAGACGTGGTGCTGGTGCGAGAGCCAGTCTGCGGTGCAAGGGTCAGTGACGTGGGGGATAGTGGATTGGTCCATCATGCGGATCCTTATCATCCACCGCTTGGGATCTCCATACCTGTCACGGCCGCAAAACACTGCCCTGAATTTCTAGAGCCTAGTAATGTTGACTTAAACCGTGACTGGGTTTTCACTAAGGGCAACTATACGCTCCTATATGAACGGTTTTCCGAAGTGTCGTGGAATGAAGTACTAGAGTGCCGCGACATAAATGATGCTGTAGAGCTCTTTTACCTGGTAGTCTACAACATCTTTGACAAATGTGTACCCGGTAAAAAGAGGAACAGCTCTCCCAGTAGGCGGTATCCTATCTGGTTTACAGCCGACATAATAAAGGATTTATCGCGGAAAGCTAAGGTTCATCGAGACTGGAAACAGTCTGGAGACCATGCTCTATACGTTGCCTTTGCCAGGCTCAGGACAGACTTGAAGATGCGAGTATCGCATGCCTATGATCAGTACATAAGTCGTATTCAAGATAGTCTCATGCGCAATCCTCGTTCTTTCTGGCAACATATCAGCTCCTTAAGATCCAAAGGTGGTTTCGAGTCCCATGTTACGTATCAAGGGAAGGAATACGAGGGTAGTGAGGTAGCTCAAGTGTTCGCTGATTTTTTCTCTTCCGTATTCTTGCCAAACAAACCTCTCCTAGATTATAAGAAGGTCATCAGCGCAGACCCTAGTAATAATGCCAGTTATATTCACATTAAGGAAATATCATCCCTAGATATTGAAAGTGGTATAAACCGACTGAAACCTTGAAGCTCCCCGGGACCCGACAATTTTCCGGCTTTCATTGTAAAAGGATGCAAAGAATCGCTATTATCTCCGTTACTTCATATTTTCAATTTAGCTTTATTTACTGGGGAGTACCCTGACCAATGGAAGATCACTCGAGTGAGGCCTATTCCCAAATCCAATATTACAGGCAAGGTTGAGGAGTACCGGCCAATAGCTATTTTATCTTCGATTGCTAAACTATTTGAGTCAGTCATAAATAAGATTGTGGCTCCTCAATTAAAACCGATCCTCTGCGATGCTCAGCATGGATTTAGACCTCGTCGTTCAGTAGAGACTAACCTTCTAACCCTGGTTGATTCCATTTCGGATCATTTGGATAGCGGAGTTCAGGTAGACGTGCTGTACTTCGACTTTAAAAAAGCATTTGATCGCGTAGATAATGATGTTCTCTTGGGCAAGTTGTGCAGTGTTGGTTTTTCACCAAAACTGCTCCGGTTCTTTGCTAGCTATCTACGCGACAGGCAGCAGTACGTGCAGCACGGTTGCTTTGTATCAAATACATACCCGACACGTTCTGGAGTCAGCCAGGGTTCAATATTAGGTCCGTTGCTCTTCGGAATTATGGTCAATGATCTGGCTTCAGTTCCAAAGTGCGCCAGTTGTCTGCTTTATGCCGATGACCTGAAGCTAATGTATGGTGTACAAGATATCTTGGATTGCAATTCTCTCCAAAGTGACATCGATAGGTTGTATCAGTGGAGCATCGAGAATAGACTTCTTTTCAATGTTGCTAAGTGTGCGCACGTAACTTTTAGCAGGGCCCGTAATCCGCTGTATAACAATTACTACCTAGATTCTGAGGCAATTACCCGGGTCGATTCCATTCGGGATTTAGGCGTTATTTTAGATAAGAACCTAAATTTCCATGAGCATATCAACTCGCTGGCTCTTAATTGTTGCAGGAGATTAGGGTTCGTCATTCGGAATGCTAGGGACTTTGTTGATGCCAGAATAATAAAATTCCTGTATACCGCTCTTGTCAGAAGCAAGCTTGAATCGGCCGCTGTTCTGTGGAATCCTCATGAGACAACATATATCTTGCTTCTGGAAAAGGTGCAAAAAGTATTCTTGCGTTTTCTGTACAAAAAAATGTACGGTTACTACCCATTTCTATACCCTACAACATTTTTGCTAGGCGTTTTAGGTTTAAATTCACTAGAGGTGAGGCGAAACTTCGGTCTTCTTTCCTTAGCTGGTAGAAGTTTGCGTGGTGATTCAGACTGTCCCGGATTAGTAGCTCAGTTGGTGCGCCTGTATGTTCCCTCGCCCTCTAGATATAATTTTCGACCTCGTTGTCAACATTTACTAGCGGCGCCGGCAGCGCGAACGTTGTCTCGCAGAAAGTCCCCGCTTATTCGAGCTTTGCACTTCATGAACTCGTTGCTTGAATCAGCACCAAATTGTGATATATTTGCTAGCCGATGGATAGATGTGTGTGATGAATGTTTGACGTTCTGCGAGAAGATGGATGCACGACCGTCTTCTGTGTTATTATAATAATAGTTTGTTTCTTTTGTGTATATATATCTACATTTGTTTTGTTTCACAGTGCTTTGGTGTTACTGTAATGCTGTGAAGTTGTATGGAATAAATAAATAAATAAATAAATAAATAAATAAATGAGGATGGACGGGTGGTTCAAACTCATAGTGCCCTTTCCATCACACCCCAGCAGTGGGACGTACTATATACGCTCTTCAGCAAAAATATGTTAAGGAATGTCGTTCTGTTCCACTTGTAGACCACTTCCTTAATGTTTTTTCGGAAGCTAACTTAAAAATCGCTTCATTCAGTCTACATTGGAAGCCGGTAGCTTTTAACAATTATAGAGGTCAAGGAATATACGAAAGCAATAATCTGTGAAGTTAGTTAACTGTATTGCTACTGGAATAACTTAACTACTTGTGAGCTTTGCATAGATTGTACATATTTTACCACGCGCATAGATTATAGAGGTACCTACCTACTTCATTTGAGCATGTTCAAACTGTTCAAAGCTCGCAATGTTGTCGCGCGCGCCAACCGTCCGCCTTAAACATTCCATCTGTCTCAGCTTTACACTGCCACCGATAGGTACCTATATACTTGAAATTATCAAACAAAGCCACTGTATATACACTTGTACAGGACCACCGTCAACCGCGCACGCGATCAAGGCGTGAGGCGGTGCCCGACCGGTCTTGTTAGAAAGGCAACAATCTAGATTTGATATACCCACACCCGATGTCCTTATAACCTAAAGGGCATTCGTAGGACGTGGTGACAAATCCAATGACGTGACAAACATAATGCATAGCCGTAACACCTCGTTATAGTTGCGCTACGCTAAACAGACCATCTGATATTCGTGGAGCTATGAATAAATTGTTGATGACGTCTTTGGTGACAAAGCCTAAGCGGACAGTTAATAAGTTAAAGTTAAATCGTGACCTTGTGAGTGACGTCAAGTAACTTGGGCGAACTTTCCAGGAAATTTGATTCAATCATGTATTGTGTTGGCAACATCGAGGACACTAGATTCCACTAGACATATTTGACGACCTCTGTAGCCTAGTTGGTAGTGACCCTGCCTACGAAGCCGGAGGTCCCGGGTTCGAATCCCGGTAAAGATGTTTTCTATGTATTTAAGTATTTATTTATCTATTTAAGTATGTATATCGTCGTCTAGTACCCATAGTACAAGCTTTGCTTAAATAAATAAATAAATAAAATAAATAAATATTTGGGGACAATCTGACACAAATCGACCTAGTCCCAAACTAAGCAAAGCTTGTACTATGGGTACTAGACGACGAAGGCTAAAGCGGTCGGATGCTTAGTTTGGGACTAGATCGATTTGTGTTAGATTGTCCACAAAATATTTATCCTACTAATATTATAAATGCGAAGTTTAGATGTTTGGATGTTTGTTACTCAATCACGCTTAAACGGCTGAACCGATTAGAATGAAATTTTGCACGAATATAGTTTATAGCCTGGTTTTAAATATAGGATAGTTTTTAGCCCTGGTCCACGCAGACGCAGTCGCGGGCGGAAGCTAGTTTATTATATATTTATTTATATTTATATTGACATTATTATCCGAATCGTCTCCATTCATTAATTCCCTCGTGCGCTAATGTATCGTATCGAGATTGTGGTATTAAGTTAATAATCAACAACTTTTTAAAGTTGAAAATCCCCTGACATTTCCATTTCAATATCTCAAAACTGGCTAAACCGATTTCGTTGAAACGTACCTAAAAACTCGATCCTCGATCATGTCAGCTTTCAGACAAAAACAACCGCATTAAAATCGGTCCATTAGTTTAGCAGCTACGATGCCTCAGACAGACGCATAGATACACAGACACGTCCAACTTGTAACACCCTTTTTTGGATCAGGGGTTGAAAAAGAATTTAAGAGGGAAGTAGGTGTAGCTAGCAGCTCGCGACTGACAATAGGTACTTTTTATATGAAATTTCTACTTCGGGAAAAAACGTTTTCCACTAACTAAATCTTAACAAATCACATTGATTTTGAAATCGATCGCTTCAGCATGATATAATTTACGTTTATAGGTTTCGCTTTTATTTTATTTTATTGGTATTCAGGATAACAACAGCCGTAGATGTAGATACTAATACATATTGGTAATTACATAAAGAGATGGCCAATAACAGTTACTTACGTAACGATAAACAAGGCAAGGTTTTAATTTTTAGATTCCTATCAGTTTGAATTTATTGCAAGTTTTGAAAAAAGGAAAACCTATAAACCTAGTCCTTCATTGTGTCAATGACGTACCTACTAAAAAATCATTGAGCTTGGAAAATATCAAGAACTGGAAACACGTTGTCTCTTTTTGTATGGACGAGTACGTAGTATTCTAAAGGTATTCTTCCCTCTTAAGTTTTAAAATTGTTGTTGTAGTCTAACCTAACATAACCTAACCTGTACCTTTTGCCTTCAGGTAGTCTTCGCCGCCTTCCTCGCCGTGGCCGCTGCGGCCCCTGGCCTGTACGGCGCTCCGCTTGGGGCCTCCCTCGTGTCCCCCTGGGGCCACGGGCTCGTCGGCGCCCCCGTCGTTAAGACAGCGGTGCCCGTCGCCACGTCCTATGCCAACACCGTGAGGGTATGTGATCATGAACAGAACCTACAGGACAACCTCCCAAGAACCTACAGGACAACCTCCCACTTCCCTCGTTGTCAACTTTGGTCATCTCTTTCTCATGGTCATCGCTTTTCAATGTGGTTCACGCGTGAATTCCGACCCGCTAGCTCACCACTCGTGGAAACCGAACCGATGCCATTTTATAACACGAAACAAATTTGAATTTCGAATCAATCCATTAACTGGTTCCCAGAACTTCTCATGCACTGTTAACTTTCTAATAAAATTTTAATATCAATATGTCTTAACCTACTTAGTTTGTAATTTGATACAAGATAATTTTTATAATTGCAAGACAAAACGTTACATTGACGGTAATAATAGAATCAATCATGTCAACGCAATCACAACGAGGAGCGATAATAAGTAGAGCTGACCTTGAATTGAAATAAAGTCGATCCAATCTGAGGCACTTATCCTGTAAGCAAGGAATGCCTTTGTTTTTACGACAAATGACCCTGGCATTTTAGTTCTGGCTCCAAACTTGACCATCCACTTTTGAGTAACATATTTACTTGAAATAAAACCATAAAGTTGGTAATGCCAACCGACGCCGACCAGTGTCGCTAGGTGCCGGCAAAGTTTCCTTGCACTGATTAACAATTTTACATCCGTGATCGACTATTTGTTGCTACATACCTACGAATATTACATTTGAATTGATGCTTATCTTAGTGTTTTGAACCCTTGAATAATGCACATTGCACTGTTAGTTAGTGACTGACTAATTAGTGAGCCATTATTACCTAACTTATCAGTTATCATCTTGTTTTATTCTCAATCATGGTTTGTGCAAATAATTCTATTTAAAGGAAGAATCCAACCCATACCTACTAAATACCCTGCCCAAAGATATTCGAGACGAGGCAAATGAGCCTACATTTAAAAAAGGTTTGAAAAAGAACTTACTCCAACACTTGAGTGACAATTGCTTGCAACGCTTTATGTGCGTGCTTATGCAGTAATCTTACGCAATATTTAATACATAGTTATCAGAAATATCGTGATATATATATATACAGAGATTCTTACCTGTAGACAAACTGGTAAAACAAGCCTTTGCAGGGCAATGTAATAGATTAAGTTTTTATCCCACTGTCCAGTAATAATAAAAAAAACTGTAGTCATGTGTGGCGTGATAATTATGATCGCCGCCGTCGCAGCCAAATACAAAACTCTACCTGCTCTATCTCTATGTAGTGTTGCAAGTAACATGGCCAAAGCTCCTACAATTACCACCCACTACTCCTACACTACCAAAAAAAAACACAGCCTTACTGCAATTTTTTTAAAGCAACACTCTCGTGACCACTAACCACTGGGCGGGCCGTGGTTTGGTGAACAAAAAAGAATATTCTCAAATTCAAACATTTATTCGTGACAAAAAAAAAACTCATCTCACTTTCTGCTATTAATTTTCAGCTCGCCAGCCCAGCTGTGGCCGTCGCACCCGCCCCATACGCCGTGGCCCACGCGCCCGTGTTGGCTTCCCCCTACGGCCACGGACCCGTGTTGGCTTCTCCCTACGGCCACGCCCTGGCGTCCCCCTACGGCCAGACCTGGTAAGCCACCGACCACACGCCAGACGCCAGACGCCATCCCGGCCACGCCAACCGGCCGTTCAGTGCAACAGTCAACATCGCTTATATATTCAGTAGCGCTAAGCAAATTTTGAACGTCGGAAAGTGTCTGCTCTTCAGGAAAGCTGTATTGTTGTTTTGATTAAATTCAACGTTTTGGTTTTTATCAGTGTATTTTTTTCTTTAAATGGTCTCCTCTATATTTTAGCAATAAATTCGAAAGTTTCGGAATGCACTCATCCTACATATTATAAAAGCGAAAGTTTGTAAGTTTAGATGTTTGGATGTTTGTTGACCGATTTGAATGAAGATAGTTTACAGCCTCGATTAAAACATAGGATTGGTTTTTATACCCACGAAGTCGCGGGTGGAAGCTAGTGAAATAATAAGATTCGGTTACGGATACCATGGTCAATGTAGGCACGAACCAATCCTCAATTCAATGAAATGTCGGTAAAGCTCTTGCGATTTTTCTTGTGTCGCTAAATCCAATCAGTAACGGTGTGTGCTTACCATCAGGAAGGCCGTGTGATTGTTTGCCACCATCGTAGTATAAAAAAAGATACTCCCTCTCTCATATATTCGAACTAAGACAAACAATGGCGCACTAACACCAATCAGTAAAGATTCAAATCTAATCACAATGCGTTTTGAAATTGAGCAATAGTCAATTCAATGGGGCAATGGCCATAATATAAGAAATATTAATTAGTACTAATCTAATTACACATTTTATTAATTATAAATTACCACATAACAATTATATCTAACTAAGCTACGGTAGCCTAGCGGTTCAGGCATGGGGCTGTTAAACGGCTGTCGTGGGTTCGAAATGTTCGAATCCCGGCTCGTACCAATGAGAATGATGATTTTTCGTAACTTATGCACGGAATATCATTTAATATTTACCGTTAGCTTTTCGGAGAAGGAAAACATCATGAGGAAACCTGCATACATCCACGAAGAAATTCAAAGGTGTATGTGCAGTCCCCAACCCGCACTGGGCAAGCGTGGGGACTACTGCCCGTTCCCTTTCATCCATGAGAGGAGGCATGTGCCCAGCAGTGGGACGTACGAGTTTATAGGCTTATTTATTCAGTTATCTAACTACGCATAAGATCAAGGAACATAACTAACATTACTTTTGCATATAGCTACATACTCGTATTGGACATAGTAATACGAAAAATATCTTATTAACACGCTATAGGTCTTCTTACTTATGTTCAATTCTTCTCGTAAATCGCATTATCTAATACTAGCCAGTACGAACATTATTTTGAACAAAGCAAATTTTACACAACTTGAAAATGTCGTTTGGTACTTGTTTTTATCGATTGATTGAAATCCATGCCGCGGGAGCGTGCGGAGATAAGCCAGTCTCCATATATGGAGACTTATATATAAGTATATGGGGGCTAGATTCCGCATGCCGCTTGGTGCTAGTGTGTTGGTGTTATACATTTATTTCATATAGAGTGGTTTCGGGTAACATTATAATATTTTGGTGTGACAGAGTTTTAGATATGTTAATTGTTAACAATTATATGCATACTTATGTATGATGAAGACCATAGCATTTATTTATTTTTTATTCGTAGGCTATTTTTATTCAAACAATAAATTTCATCATTCGTCGCATAACAGTGAAAGGAAACGACCAACGCAAATTGTTTAGAAGAGGTAATTGTTAAATTTTAGTTAGGGTCAGTTCGGGTGTGTTCGCCACCGGGGAAAGTTTGCCTCATTCATCATTTAGTCATTTCAATGAATATCAATGCAATACACTTGTTTTAGTTTGTTGCATGAATGTAAAATGTCGTTATTTGTGTTATCTCGATATGTTTGATGAAAGGTGCACTTACCCCGGGGGCGCACTTGCCACACGCTGTATGTAGGTAAATATGAAACAAAATATCGCGGCATTTTTTTCTTGAATTTTTCAGCTTTTAGTTTTTCCATGTATTGGAGTCAGAGTATTTAAGTCGTAAAAACGATATGTTATTAGTACCTGTTATTTAAATAAGTTAGTGAGTTTAGTTTCTCTCCGGTAATAGCCACTCTATATATCAAATCCAGCCTACGCCCGGCTGTATGAAAGTGAACTCAAGGCTACAGATACCTCACAATTTCGCTGCATCCAGCCTGGTCGCAAAAAATCATTAATGACAGCTCGCCGGTGCTTCAAATTACATCCCGGCCGCTTACACGACATTCAACTTATTAAAACTGCCCGCTCTTATTTACGTTATCGGAGTGGCGAATTTATTGGTTCCCCTGGTAGAAACGGGCGGGTCGGGAAATCATCACCGAAGGATGCAACTGGTTCCTTTTAAGAATAGATGTGCTATTTTTTCATTTGTTTAGAAAACAAACAGTCGCAAAAACAAATATATATAGGGTAGGTACACATAGAGTACCAACAGACATAAAGCATAAAATCTGGAGGTTCAAGTTATTCAAATAGAGTTTTGAGTAGGAGGAGTATAACACAATGGGGTATATGACAACGGTAAAAATAAATTATGTTTTTCATTCAGAAAGTATCAGTCTTTCATAATGTTTGTTATATTAAGATTTTTAAATTCACAAACACTAACAATAAGAACGTAGTCTGATTGTGACGTCACAAGCAAGTTTCTTAAGTATGGAATTTGTTCAAAATTCTTACTCGCGCGAGTAAAAGCGAGTAAGAATTACTATGAGAGTACTCGCTACTCGCCGGCGGTGTGACAAGTGCCTAACGGAGCGTTTTTGACGTCTCATAAAAAGAAGCTGATTTGACTTTAGGCAAATACCATGTAAGGTATTTATCTATAGGTACTATATTATAAGGAGGAAAAGTCTGTGTTAGTTTTTCATTTCAATCTTCTGAATCACTCATCGTATTTCAAAAAATAATTCACCATTTTAGGATACTTTATCCTGTAGCTCCGCCTGGGTTCTCTGTACTTCGCAGGCGGAGCCGCGCAGGGCAGCTATGCCATGAAGTTTAGAGCACATATTAATATGACCAACATGTATGTACAGTCAGCCGCAGAACTAGCTACGCAAAATAACACACTCAAAATCATCTAGATCAGTGTTTCTTAAAGTGTGGTCCATGAAATTGCTATGGCTCCACGGACATTTCGCTGGCTCTTAAGAGACCGCAGCAAGCTCGATTCTCCATACAAACGTAGTTACGCTCTCATTTTAAATCTACAAATCAGATTGAGACGAAACTTTGCACATACAATGACATGAGGTATATCTATGTCTGTAATTAGTTTATGTAGCTTCAGATACCACAGTAGAAAAAACACAGCGAATTTATGTTATTCATACAAAACTTGTTTTTGCTGTATTTCGTTTATATTATAAACTGGAACCATATAAACTAATTACAGACATAGATATACCGGGGTTCTGCCTTTTCTCCGAATTTATTATGTCCGAATTTCACTTGCCAACCAACTTTTCGCCGATGATGTACACCTTGACAACTAATTAATGGCAAATTTTTGTATGACAACAGATTCATTTGGTAGAATTATTCTCAAGTCGATTATTATAATGAATTGGAAAATTTGGCATACCTATCATTTGGCAAATCTTTCAGTTGGACAAACAACTAACAACCGAATAACGTTTCGTCAGTGCAACAGTTCCCTTTTCTTACATAAGCCAACTTTTTACTACAAAGAACAAGACAGCATAACATAGTCAGACTTTTATTCAACGTGTTCTTATATAAGTTACAAGGAGGGAAGTGGGGATGGGGAGACGAAGTCACTAGCCACAAAGGGGGTTCGGGGGCGAAGCCCCCGTATTAAAAACAACACACAATCGTAACAGTGATATTATTTGTAGGTCAGGTTAGGGTTAGCTTGTGTCCCTTAGAGCGGAAAAAGGCACCCCGCGAAGCGGGGTGACGTCGATACGCTGGCGGTTAGGTAAGGTTTAGGTGAGGTTAAAATAATTGGTAGGTGTTTGTTTAAAAAAAACACATGTACACCTACATACATACATTCCTCCAAGCAACAGTCCAAAAGTAAGGATGTAAACACTTATCTCCAATGATGCGATAATTCAGGTACTGTCATTGTCAAAAAAACAAGTGAGCGGTTGCGCTTACTCACTTTGTAAATACGTTACATAGCTTAGTTACTAAATAAAACATCTGGTACGTGTTATACCACGAAATGTATATAAGTCAAACTGACCCATTCTGATACTCGAAAGGTGGCATTTTTGAAAAGTGACTTTATGAAAAAAAGTCCAAGCATACAGTTGGTAACCGTGAGGTAGGGAAATAAAACTAAACCTTTTGATAAGTTGACACTTAATCATTCGGCGAAATGACATTATGCGAAAAATTGGTTGCGATGTGATATTCGTACATAAAATTTGCGGAGATGATTGAGAGAACCATTCATTGTATATGCAAAGCTTTGTTACAATCCAACACGTAGTTTTAAAATGAGAGCGTAACTACGTTTGTATGGGAAGGTGAAATTTGGCTACGGACTCTTAACTTAGGCTGGTACGTAAGCATAACTCGAAACATTGTTTTTTCAAAGTTTTCTTCAACAGGGGTCCGCGATATTTCTGAAATTCAGAAAGTGAGCCATGCCTAAGTCTAGAAACCACAGATCTTGACAGCCCTTATCCTCTTGACCTTAGAGTCGTCTGTAGTTCATTTTGAGCACTCAGACCGCGTAGCTTTTGCTGCTGACTTAACGGACGCACCGCTGTCAGTCTAGGCTTTAGGTACAGTCGCCATCAGATATATCGGAGCGGCAACGGTGCTCAAAAATATCTGAACATGCACTCTAACGCCATGACAATAGATGCCTGCTCAGATGTTTGTGAGCACCCTGGCCGCTCCGATATATCTGATGGCGACTGTACAAGGCACTTAGGTTAGTACAAACTTGTGTATCACTTATCATTAGGGCCCGGAATTTTGCGTGTGGTTTTGAAACACTCGGGAGAGAACACGAATTTTTATCGACCTATCAATAAATCATACATAATAATCGTAAAATTTTTTTGTTTAGATGTTTAATGTATAGTTATGAAAGACTAATGTTAAATTATATTTTCTCTTTTATTACCTATATCAAATGGTGGGCGAACAGGCACTCAGAGAGTATCACGTGGTCTTTGTTGTGAATAAAAAGTGAATGTCGGATGTGTCGTGTCAGACACCGTTTAGAACACTCAATCCTTAAAACAATCAAACGGATTAAACTTTCCTATATTTCGTACATTTTTCGTCACTGACCATTGAAAGAGCATAGAATGTATCATCGGAAAGTTTGAGTTATTATTTTTAAAAACACTAATAAATAAATTCGGTCGGTGTTCTCTCCCTTAGACTTTTCCAAAGCCGCACGCAAAATTCCGGGCCCTACCTATCATCTTTTACCTCACCGAACTTTTCTTGAAGGAAGCACGCCACCATTTGACGACCGCTTTAGCCTAGTTGGTAGCGACCCTGCCTACGATGCAAGAGGTCCTAGGTTCGAATCCCGGTAAGGGCACTTATTTGTGTGATGAGCATGATATTTGCTTGTGAGTCATGGATGTTTTCTATGTATTTAAATATTTATTTCTTTATATATGAATGTTTATCATCGTCTATAGTACCCATAGTACAAGCTTTGCTTAGTTTGGGACTAGGTCGATTTAAGAATATCTTATAGTGAATGTTTCATACGTTTTTCTATTTCCGCTCCAGTCCAAGTTACCTCAGTTCGGGTTGCACAGGGCGGTTCCACGACGCTTCGGGAGCTCAAATAAGGCGAGCCATCCGGTTGCCTCTCGGACACTGAAACTACGCGTCATTGCTTTAACTAAATAACTAGGTATATTATTAAATCGTATAATAATCTGGACAAGAAAATAATATTTTCACTCCATGGCATTGTCACATCACCGATTGCGTCCATGTACAATCGTTATATGGCCACAATTTTTTTAACCCATTTTTTGTAAGCTCGTTCTGGATTTTATTATTAATCAATTTTCGTCATTAGTTTAGTTAATTTTTCGCTTACTCAAATTCATACCGCCCAAGTTATTAAAACAGAATGTCATCATCAGTCCCTAACATTTTTTTTTTATTTGATCGTTTTATATTTCCCCTAATACAAGTATCTTTAAAATAGTACACACGAAAAAACTAAATTAAAAAACATAAACGTGACAAAATGACAACAGGCAGTATTTGCGCTAAAAAGCGATTTAATCCAGACAACCTTTGGGCTATGGACGACTTTAGAGTTTAGATATCTGCTTGAAACATAAAGCAAAATACTTGCGCAACAAATACCTACATTTCATAACCCAAAAACAATGGCAGGATATCTAGAAATAACACGCAGTCGACCCTGGTGAGGAATAAAAATATGAATCATGAAACAAAAATCTTTTAATTGTTTTATTAAAAAATAATTCAAAATTGGTATATATATGACGGAACATGATATTACTTATAAGTAAGTCGAGAAAAGGGCAACCACGTAACAACTCGCGTATGAATTGGATGATTATAAATGGAATCGAGATGACGAAGCGAAGCAAACTGGTTGAACTTGACTTTTCTACCAATGATGCACTCAAGTGTACGTGCAGTATAAATACATACGCAGAGCGAAAGAAAGCATCAGTTAATCTGAATCGTTTGTCGCTCGCACCTGAACCAACACAGACCACGATGAACTCGCTGGTGGTGTTGTTTTCCGTGATGGCGCTGGCCGCCGCGAAACCCTCGGGCCTGCTGGCGACCGCGCCGCTGGCGTACTCCGCGTCGGTACTTGCCGCCGCGCCCGCCGCCATCTCCTCCCAGTCCCGCGTCGACATCAAGTCCTCGCCAGCCGTCGTCAGCACATCGTACGCCACCGCTCCCATCAACTACGCTGCTCCGATTGGCTACGCCGCTGCTCCTATCAGCTACGCCGCTGCAGCTCCCATTGCCTACACCGCACCCATAGCTACTGCAGCCATTGCTCCCGCTGCCGTCTCGCACCAGTCTCGAGTAGACATCAAGTCCTCGCCAGCCGTCGTCAGCACATCGTACGCCGCCGCACCCATCAGCTACGCCGCACCTATCAGCTACGCCGCTCCCATCAGCTATGCCGCTGCAGCTCCTGTTGCCTATAGCGCGCCCATAGCTACTGCGGCCATCGCGCCCGCTGCGGTCTCGCACCAGTCTCGCGTTGACATCAAGTCTTCCCCCGCCATCGTCAGCACTTCCTACGCGGCTGCGCCCATCGCGGCGGCACCCATAGCGTACAGCGCTCCCGTGGCTTACTCTGCACCGGTGGCTGCCGCAGCTATCGCCCCCGCTGCGGTCTCGCACCAGTCCCGTGTTGACATCAAGTCTTCCCCGGCTCTCGTGAGCACTTCCTACGCCGCCGCTCCTGTAGCCTACGCCGCCGCCGCCCCTATCGCCTACAGCGCGGCCATTGCCACGCCCGCCATCGCTACCACCGGCTTCGCGGCGCCCATCGCTGCTGATGCTCTGCCCCTGGACACCCCCGAGGTGATCGCTGCACGCGCTGCGCACTTCGAGGCCCACGCCCTTGCCGGTGCGCACCTGATCAAAAAGCGCTCGGCATCTCTGCTTGCTGCCCCGATCGTGTCCACGTACGCCGCCGGTCCCATCGCCTACTCAGTGCCCATCGCTCCCGTGACGTCATACGCCTCCTACACCCCCCTCACCTACGCGTCGCCCCTCATCACCAAGGCCTACAGCGTGCACCCCTGGTGAGCGCTATTACGGACAACGAGGTTTTAGTCACCTCTGTTCAGCAACATCGAACGACAACTATCGACTTGTAAATAAATTGGAATAAAATATATACATTGTTGTTTAATTTATATAGGTATCCTAAAACATATATTTTATGAAAAATAAATTAATACATGTTTCGACTGATCACAAAGGAATAAGGTGCAAAAGGGTACACATATCTTTGACGTCGACTGTACGCTAACAGATTACGCACTTCTATTTTTAGACATATTTAAATTAATTCTGTAGTGATCTTCACTTAGTTAAGTTTGTCTACTTACTCGTAGGGTAGAGTAAACAGTGTTCGTCCTACTTATCGGACTAAAGCCGCGTTCAAGCAAACTAAAAATATGGTTTATTTTAAAATTTGTTATGCTATTTTAAAACCTTAAAATAGAGTCTTTATTCCTGTTTGATCAAATCCAGCCTTATGTAGTTGTTCCTTTACAATCAGTATAGATGCTTATTTATGCGACAAAGCAATTCTGATCAACTTCTGGTAATCTGATTGATTTTTTGAACACTTCTTTAAATCCGTATAATATAATGCAATATTGTGGTACCTACCACGAAGCTGGTCTGATGACAGAAACAACCACTGGCCAATGGAACGCCTCAGAATCGACACTCGATGAATCCGTCATGTTAGACTAATAAGCAGTTGACGGCGACAAAAAATGTTACGCCCTACAAAAAAAAAAAGAAAAACCTATCTCGACATTTTAGACACCTTGTTATTCCTAATTGATTTTCCACCCAATTTGCCGGAGACGCGAGTATCGACCAGTAATATAACCTAATAACCCAATGATAATCAGATCAATAACAAAATCCCATTCAAATTCGTTTGTCATGCACTTTATTATTACTTAACCCTGTGACTGGTTCTTCCGAAGTCAACGGACAGGAAATTCACTAGTTGAATAGTTGGAGAATACCTACATATCTATCTTTAAGGTATAGTGAAATTTTACTATGTAATGTGAAAATTTAATAAATTAAAGAACTATTTTTTGTATAAATCATATGATACATATAACAAATCCAAGAAAAAAATTACAGTGATCGCATACATGTATAGGCTAGGGATCACTAGAATTAAAACGAATCGAAAATATTTATTAAAATAATATTTTGATAGTTTAATCTTTTCATTGTATATTTTATTTATGACATCACAAAGCTAGGAAGAGAACAGATGACACGTGACGTCATTCAAGCTCATTTTTTCTTGCTTTAAACGAATGTCGAAAAAGAAAAAACCTCCGATCTAGATATGTAAACTTCTTGGATTTCATACACTATCCCCGCCGCTAAAGCTGTAGACTTTTAACTTTTTAAATTTGCGTTTGTCAGTAACGAGGAACTTCACGTACTATTTTTGCTACAGTAAGATGAACATTTCCTAGCATATTACAAAATAAATCAATATTGAAATTGAATGTGCTAAATAACAAACATTTTCGCGAATGGGGTGGGTAAAAAATTCTGGGCCAGAAAAAAAAACAAATTGGACTTTTTTTACATTGTACAAAGTAGTTTAACGAACAAATATTATAAAGACCGAAAGTATGAAACCTATAGAGAATATAAACGAATATACATATACTAGCGGCCACCCGCGACTTCGTCCGCGTAGATTTTTGATGATGACAAAGATATAAAATAGGTAAGTGACTTTTATTCTTAGTTAAAATGGTCTAAGTAGACATATTACATTTCAAAAAGTGGCAGACACTGATATGCGATTGTTAAAGAATTTTTAAAGATTTTCCAATCAGATTACGGGAATTGTTTGCAGAATGCTTAATACTTGTTCCGTCAGTTACCTGATGCTTTAATCTAATTTTAATCTTTGGCAAAAATTACTCTGCAAGATATAGAGCGACGCATGGATTTGGAGCTAGAAAATGGGGGTCTTAGTTATTATGAGTGAGATTTAAAAAAAGTTCAATATCGTAAGGCTGTTAAAACAATCTTAAACTCAGCACTGGAAATCGAGAAATGGAGACAGAGACAGGTTAATGAAGAGTACATCTCTTTAAAAAATCCTGTGTTCCCCTTCCCCGTACAAAACCTTCAACCTTTTTTAACCCCCATTGGGATAGATTTTTCTTAAACGCTGAAATTAGTTTTTTTGTATTTTAATAAGTTAACTTTCTAGCCAAAAAATAAATTTCCCTCTTTGCACCCCTATTTAACCCTCTTAAGGGAATAATTTTCTTAAATGCAGGAATTACTTTTTTTGTATTCTAATAAGTAATCTTTCAACAGAGTTTCAAGTCTCTAGTTCAAAAAATAATGTTTCCCCCATACAAATATTGCACCCCCATTTAACCCCCTTAGGGGCGGAATTTACTAAAACGCTGAAATCACTTTTTTTGTATCTTTATAAGTAATCTTTCTACAAAGTTTTGTCTCTAGTTTACAAAATAATGTTTCCCTCATACAAATATGGCACTTAGGGGTAGAATTTTCTAAAACGCAGAAATTACTTTTTTTGTATTTTATTAAGTAATGTTTCTACAAAGTTTCAAGTTTCCAGCTCAAAAAATAGAGTTCCCTCCATACAAACTTTGCACCCATATTTAACCCTCTTAAGGGTGGAATTTTCTTAAACGCAGAAATAGCTTTTTTTGTATTCTTATTAGTAATCTTTCTACAAAGTTTCAAGTCTGTGGCTCAAAAAAAAAAGATCCCCCATACAAACTTTGCACCCCTATTTGGCCCCCTTAGGGGAGGTATTTCCAAAAACCCCTTCTGGTCCCTAGCCCACGTTATAAAAATAACCTAGAGTTACAAAACTCTAGTTTAAAAAAATAATGTTTCCCCCATACAAACTTTGCACCCTTATTTAACCCCCTAAGGGGTTGAATTTTCTTAAACGCAGAAATTACTTTTACTGTATTTTAATGAGTAATATTTCTACAAAGTTTCAAGTTCATAGTTCAAAAATTAATGTTTTCCCATACAAACATTGCACCCCTATTTAACCCCCTCAGGGGTGGAATTTTCTTAAACTCTGAAATAACTTTTTTTGTATCTTAATAAGTAATCTTTCTACAACGTTTCAAGTCTCTAGTTCAAAAAACAGTGTTTCTCCCATACAAACATAGCACCCCTATTTAACCCCCTTAGGGGTAGAATTTTCTAAAACGCCGAAAGTACTTTTTTGTATTTTAATATGTGATCTGTCTACAAAGTTTCAAGTTTCTCTTTCAAAAGGGAAAGTTTCCCTCATACAAACTTTGCACCCTTATTTAGCCCCCTTAGGGGTGGAATTTTTATAAACGCAGAAATTACTTTTATTGTATTTTAATGAGTAATCTTTCTACAAAGTTTCAAGTTCATAGTTCAAAAATTAATGTTTCCCCCATAAAAACATTGCACCCCTAATATTTAACCCCCTTAGGGGTGGAATTTTCTTAAACGCTGAAATTTTTTTTTTGTATTTTAATAAGTAATTTTTCTACAAAGTTTTAAGTCTCTAGTTCATAATATAAAGTTTCCCCCATACAAACTTTGCACCCCCATTTAACCCCCTTAGGGATGGAATTTCCAAAAATCCCGTCTTATCGGTTGCCTACGTCATAAAAGGAAGTCCTGGTGTAAATTTCAAGTTTCTAGTTCCAGTAGTTTCGGCTGTGCATTGATGAGTGAGTCAGTCAGGACAAAGGCATTTATATATATATAGATTTAGTAAAGATATATTAGTTTAAATATCTTATTTCATTTATATAGTGCAGTGCATTCAGAATAAGCTGTTTCACTTGAACGCAAACAATACAGGCAATAAACCAAACACTTTATACCTGCTAACCCAACCCAATAGTGAATTCAGGAAAAAAATACGCAACCCAGCGTTTGTATTTTCTACAGGCTTTTTTACTTTCATTATACAGATGGGTAAACGCTGTGCCTATATTAGTATCTCCTACCTACTCTAGGTTAGGTATAGTAATGGGTATTAATATACGTAGATAAATTAGAAATATCATTCACCTTCGACACAATAAACATTCGGACAATAAATATTTAGGACAATCGATATTAGGAACAACAATTTCGGCAAATAAAAAATATGCACAACAATGTTTATGCAATTCGATATTCGGCACAAAGTTGGTATGCGACAAAATATTAGGATCAACAATTTTATGCCACCCGATATAGACCCAGCCGAAAGACGTCCACTGCTGGACATAGGCCTCCCCCAAAGAGTGCCAAAGTGACCGATCCCGCGCCACCCGCATCCAGCGGACTCCCGCAACCTTTACCAGGTCATCAGTCCACCTTGTCGGGGGCCTACCCACGCTGCGCCTTCCGGTACGTGGTCGCCACTCGAGAACCTTTCCGCCCCAACGGCCATCGGTTCTACGTGCTATGTGCCCCGCCCACTGCCACTTAAGTTTAGCGATCCGGAGGGCTATATCGGTTACCTTGGTTCTGCTGCGGATAGCCTCATTTCTGATGCGGTCACGCAGAGAAACTCCCAACATGGCCCTCTCCATTGCGCTTTGGGTGACTTTGAGCCTTCTTATGAGGCCCATAGTAAGCGAACACGTTTCAGTGCCATATGTCATCACTGGCAACACACACTGGTCAAAGACTTTCGTCTTGAGACACTGCGGAATATTGGACGAAAAGATTTGCCGTAGCTTCCCGAACGCTGCCCAGCCGAGTCGGATTCGACGATTGACCTCTTTCTCGAAGTTGGACCTACCTAACTGGATCGTCTGTCCTAGGTATACATAATCGTCTACAACTTCGAGCGTAAAGTGTCCGATTGTAATGGGAGTTGGTACTACATGGGCATTTGACATGATCTTCGTCTTATCCATGTTCATTCTTAGACCAACTCGCTCGGATGCTTTACTGAGGTCATCGAGCATCGTACTTAAGTCCTCCATGGTCTCAGCCAAGACTACTATATCGTCAGCAAACCGAAGGTGAGTGATGTACTCGCCGTTGATGCTGATGCCTAGCCTTCTCCAGTCCAGAGTCTTGAAAACGTCCTCCAGTGCAGCGGTGAACAGTTTTGGAGAAATAACATCTCCTTGCCTGACTCCCCGCTGCAGCGGAATAGGTTTCGAGTTCTGGTCCTGGAGTCGGACTGACATAGTGGCGCTCTCGTACAAACACTTCAGCACTTCGATATAGCGATAGTCAACTTGGCACCGCTGGAGAGACTGTAGTACAGCCCAGGTTTCAATCGAATCGAAGGCTTTTTCATAGTCCACGAACGCTAAGCAGAGAGGCAGGTTATACTCCTCGGTCTTCTGTATAACCTGACGAAGCGTGTGGATGTGGTCTACGGTACTAAAGCCTCTTCGGAAACCGGCTTGTTCGGGAGGCTGGAAGTCATCTAGCCTGCGTACGAGACGGTTTGTAATGACCCTCGAAAACAGCTTATAGACATGGCTCAGAAGTGAGATGGGTCTGTAGTTCTTCAGCAGAGTGTTGTCACCCTTTTTGAAGAACAGCACCACCACACCTCTATTCCATGCCTTTGGAGTTCTCCCTTCCAGTAAGACGGAACCGAACAACTTCTGAACACATGTACGTACGTACATGCCTTTCTGACATTGACAATAGCGTCCTGTACAGATATTAATGTACGTATATTCAAAAATCAAAATCAAAAATCAAAATAGTTTATTTTGTTCAAAAAAGTACATTTCTTACAGTGGCTGGTGTCTCCTTTTAGGTTATTTACAAAATAACCTGTGCTAGGAGGCACCGCTCTTCCATGTACACAGTATTGTTTATTACAAGGTTAGTTATCCTATAAATTTTAAAACTAGTTACTTTATACATATTATATATATATATCTAGGTACGCGTGAGTATGTTGTGTGTGTATGTAAGTATGTGTGCGGTGTGTGTGTGTGTGTGTGTGTATGTGTGTGTGTGATATCAATTTATTTACAAGTCGATTTAACGAGACTTACGAGCTTACTATGGGACTTTAGGTCGATTTGTGTAAGATTGACCCCATATATTTATTTATTTTATTTTATATGTATTTATACCTCGGACGCGGATCAGTGGATCACTAGTAGAAAAGTCAAGTTGAACGAGTCTGCGCAGCGTAGTCGTATCAATTTAGATTACTTTTACAAGGTGTATTGAACAATTTTAAAGACCTCACTGAAATGCTAATAAGTTTATGATGCAATATCTACGCGTAACTTTTACCAATTTAAGTACAATAAAAGTTATTTCACATAGGTTATGTTAATTCCACTTCTTTGTTCTTGATATTATATCATATGTTGATTTGATAGTTTGTAGTAATTTATGTGTTCATTCAATCAAGTTGCAGCTTTTCTTTACTTTGAGGATCCATTTATTTATATATAATGTACGTATTGAGTTTTTGGAAAAAGTTTAAAAACAAAAATCACTGACCAGTAAACGTCGAGAATAGACTTATATTTTTAATAACTTATGTCTTTCCAGAAAAATAACATTAATTTGTATAAAATAAAATATTTGAAAGAAAAACGACTTCGCACTTGATTGTTTTCTTTAATCTTGCCATTAAAAATATTTTATAAAAAACATAGCAATAGTATAACGACAATACTGTACGCAAACATCGCTAAAGCTTCCGGGACGAATAAAAAATCGTCTTTGATCGAGCGGCTACTGATAATAAGAATATTAGTTTTGCGAGTAAGTACAATTTGAAGGTGATTGTGTGACATTTCATTGTTAATGGCTCGTTGTTAGACGGGTATATAAACATCCTTCATAACGAATTAGACATCAGTCGATCCTAATCGGTCGGACGAGTCAAATCAACACAGACCACAATGTTCAAGCTGGTGGTGTTGTTCGCTTCGGTGGCTTTGGCGGCGGCCAAGCCTAGCGTGGTCCCAGTGGCGTATGGCGCGGCCCTGCCGGCTGTGAGCTCAGTCTCCCAGTACAGCAGCAGCGTGCTGCATGGATCGCCCGTGGTCCCTGCCGTCTACTCGCAAGCTGTGTACCCTGCTGCGTACAGCGCTGCCGTGGTTCCCGCTGTCGCCCCCGCTGTATTTCCCGCTTATGGTCTGGCCCAGGCCCCGCACTCGCCCGCCGTCGCCCTCGACGCCGTGAACGGAGTCCCCCTGGACACACCTGAGGTAGTCGCCGCTCGCGCTGCTCACTTCCAAGCGAAGGCTCTGTCCGGTCATCACCTCCACAAGCGGTCTGTAGCTGCCGTCGCCCCTGTGGCATACAGCTCTTACGCTTCCCCTGTCTCCACCCTGGCTTACTCCTCTCCCGTAGTTTCTCCCTACTCCTCCGTGGTTTCTCCCTACTCCTCCGTCGTTTCTCCGTACTCCGTTGTCTCACCCTACTCGTCGGTAGTGTCACCTGCCGCGTACACCGCTGTGGCCCCGAGGGCTTACAGCGTCCATCCCTGGTAAATCAGGGATCCGTTTAATCAAAATTTATACAACGATTGAAATGCCAGCCTGTCTAGCCAATGTTAAGAAATAAATGGACCATTTCACATATTTTGATTTTCATTACGACTTAACCTGTTTTCGTATTCATCGTAACATGTTATATGTGCTAACTAAAGAAAGTAACTTAAAGCCGAACAAAATGTAGCAAAATCGATCACGAGCACCCGTTAGATCAAAAAGCTTAGCTTTATCTCGGTTCTATTCTAGAGGAACCTGTGGTCCGCCTGCCACTTAAACTGAACGGGTGTAGCAACTACTTTTTTGGGAAGCGAATCTGACCAGACGCAGTCTGACCTTCCACCCCAGAAGGAAAACTAGACCTTTACAGGGATTAGTAATTTCTAATGATTTGAGATTATTTATAATAAAGAAAATAAAAATATAACAGAACCTCGACTATCAATAATAATACTACCTCAAGTAAAATAAGTAAATAAAAAGATTTTAGGTAAACAAATAGGCAAACTTTAAGCACTACTCATTTTGATGTACCTACCCACAAACTTATTAGAAATGCTCGAAATTGTTTAAGCAGTATCAGACATACACAAGTCAACATCATTAATTACAGACGAAATGAGAACGGTTATTACGAGTATGAAGCCAATCGGCTAAAAATACATGAAACGCTTGTGTCCCGGTCCCGGGAGGATTTCTTGTAGTAGGCATTTGCATTCGTGTAATCGCCGATCAGTACGTAGGCATTTTAAATCGGTCATACGTGAGTATCTTTACAGTTAAATTCAAGGATACGTACTCCCCGAGAGCTCTTAAAAAAGTATTCGGGTTCGGGAGAGATCGTTTATCGATCGACAAAAGAATTAACATTCAAGAGCAAGCTAGAGCGAATTATATACCCAAATCCTCACAGACTAAATTGTCATAGATTGTATATACGTTTTTAAATTTAATAATGTAGGTATAGTGGTGGAATTAAAAGGTTCGTCACTTTTCGATTTAATTTGAATGATCTTAAGGGCCAAAAATGATCGATCGGTAAACAATCCTTTTCATTCCGCGACTGTCATCATTTCTTTCCCATTGACTGTAGGTACAGACTGCTAAGTTTATGTCTAGAAAACAGTTTTGTCAAGTAACTTTCGGTCATAACTTTTCAAAACCTAGGTGTCTATAAAACCAAATTGATCTTATTTTTACAAGGTTTTATTTAATTTGCAATGTATGTAACTATGTTTGTTCGGGTTGAATCTAGCAACTCAATTTTGAAGCAGATTTCTTCAACCGAAAGAGCTGAAATTTTGGGTTTAAGTATAGTTTGGATGTCAATTTAATATTATGGTACCAACAAGCTGATCTGACTATGAAGGCAGAAGGTGGCCATGGGAATTCAGCACTTAACAGACGTAGGTAACCCCGATGAGTTGGGGCTTGATAGAATCTTCTCAACGAGTAGTTGATGACGGTATACAGAAAAGTACAGTTAGCAATAAAAGCTTGTACAGTCACCATCAGATATATCGGAGCGATCAAAGTGCTTACAAATATCTGAACACTTCTCTATTGTCAAGGCATTAGAGACCTTTTCAGATATTTGTGAGCACATGGCCGCGACTGTACCAAAAATTAAATTATTGACCTTATCATATTAACTTATTAACAAACATCTAAACATCCAAGGATCTAACCTATCGCATTAATAATAATTACTAGGATTACCTGTCTGCAAATATAAGTCGTAAATGCAAAAAGAGATAAATTATTATTCGAAAACGTGCTTAATGAAATAAACGAAAAAATATTTCAATGTGCGGTTTAATGTTCTACAATCACAGCTTAAATATACAATAAAACACAAGCCAGTAAAAAATGTCCTTAATAATGTCCGACGTGAGGGTAATAGGCACCGTGGAGTGCTCCGTAGTGCAGCAGCGGCACTGGGGCCACGAGCGCCGGAGCGGTGTGCAGGTCCAGACGGGCTTGGTGAGACACAGCCACCGGCGCGATGGGAGCAACGTGGCCAAAAGGAGCCAACTGGGCCAAAGGAGCCAACGGTGCCACGTAGTGCGGTGAACGCTTCAACAGGTGATGACCCAAAGGCCCGGTCAGCACTCCGTGGCCTAACAAACCGTGGTTAGCGTAGCCATGGTGCACCAATGGGTAAGGCGCCGCTATCAGCCCATGGTAGGAGTGCGCTGCCGGCACCACAGGGAACACTGCATGACCACGGCACAGGGCCAAGCACGCCAACAGCAACAATAGTCGAACACACATTTTCTTCGCTTTGCTTTGCAACAATGTGGCGTCAGTGACTTGACTGATGCCTGACACCTCGGTTATCAGCTTCTTATACTATGGGCGCTGATTCACAGTGACAGGAATTGGTTTATTTCTAACAATTGGTTCGTTACGGTGTTGAACACGGTGACTGCGGTAAAAAAACCATTGAAATTGGTAAACAATTTTATTTTTTACTAAGCCAATTGTAAACAAAAATAGTTTAGCGTACCTACATTTCTAATAATAATGTGTAGGTATCCGTTGCTGATTATAGTAATCAAACATTATTCTTCTCCTCATGTATCTAAAAATAACTACCAGCATTAAGAACTCATAAATTTCAACCGCAAAAGCCTTTACATAACATAACGTTATACGCGTTGCATTACCATATTTACATCCGAGATAATGGATGATGTTTTTATAATGCATCTCAATCCGGCCAGTGCCCGCGTGACGCAACCCGTCCGACGGCCCCGACCGAGAACTTGAACCTGCGTAGGCGCCGCTTCAACTACCGTTACCTTACTATAAAACTGAGGCATCACGGCGCATCCATTTACACGTTGGAACAACCCGAGAGCGCGCGAAAATGTTCCGATTTCTATTCACCTTGAGTCTGATCTATCATGTTTGTTGTCAATTAGCACCGCTAATATATGCCGCGCCAAGTGCAGTATCGCATCAGTCTCGTATTGACATTAAACACTCGCCCGGTTTCATCTCAACGCCGTTAGTATACAGCCCTGCTACTACAGTTTTTGCCGCTCATCCTCAACGATTAGAATTAGTGAATGAAGCCAGTATTCTAACACCACTATTAACCGCAGACACGGTGTATACGCCCATAGCGCTGAGTTTCTACAATAATCTTCCTCTGGCGCGGGCGCTAGAGCATCCAATATCGATAGAAGCGGCGCAGGAAGCAGCTAGTCGGAGTGAACTGATTGACGGAGTTACGAAAGAAAAGGATGCTGCAATCGGAGATCTAGTAACAACGGAGCGGCTACCAGAAATGCAACAAAATACGCCAATGTCAAGTCTAGAATCAGAAAACGATGCTGTTAAAAGAAAGGGTACTAGTGCACCAAAATAAGAATAAGATTTATAGAAATTAAAGTGAAAGTGAAATAGTTATTCAGGATAATATAGGTACAGCTGAAATTTTTCAGTTCTGCAGCCTAAATTATATAACTCATGCATCTTAAGATTAGAAACTGTATGTTTTGAAACGAGTGAAACATGAATTGTAGATATTTAATTGTAGTCAAAATTTATTTACTTCAAAATAATTTTTGCCTTTATTAACGTTGATACTTTTTGGATAGTTTGTGTGAATGATGATGACTCTAATTATGAAAATACATAAATAAAATAATAAGTTTTTACTAAATCGTAACAAAAAATGGATCTGTCCAAAAGTAATGTTCAGACTGTGTAATTTTTCTTTAAGACTTTGTCCCTACCTAACCTACATCAATGATCTGAAACTAGCCTTTTCAAAAATATAGAGAACAGTGTTCTGGTTGGACTGAGAGGACCGAAAGTTGCATTCCGCTTCGAGCCAAGTATGGTGACACATATCCTTTCTACTTGGATAAAAAGCACATACGACATACTTCTTCCACAATAAAAAACTTGAATCATGAAATTGATTAAGAAGCCCTTTAGCTTGAGTGAAACTGGAATAATTTTTAATTAAGATAATTTCGCTCCATTCGTCTTCCTAATTCTTGGTTCAAGAATATTTACCTCGGATCCAGTTTTTTCCGTGTAGTGTTTAAAGGAACAAGGTCAGAATAAAAGTTAAGATTTGTCAACGTCAAAATACTCGTAATACAAAGGAAGCAATACACTTTAAGCTACGAGCGCAGGGTGGAGGGGATATTCGACTTGTTTTCATATGTCATATCGCCAAATATGTGTGCTTAAGATCACGAAATATCGAGCTGGTGACAGCTCGTAGTGTTAGTGATATATACGAATTGAATTTTGCTAAGTCATATGAATTTGATAGGTATCTAGACATAGCTACAATGAAGTTATTTCTAGAGAGTAAAGATTCGAATTGAATTAAATGAAATTGAAGAATTCTAAGGTTTTAAGAATTCTTTAAATTCAATCTTTTCAAGTCAGGGATTCGTTTGCGAGATATTGGACTTTAAAGCGATAAGTAAGGAAAACGATTACGGCTTAGTAGGCATATGTAGTTATCGAGTAATAGTCGACCAACTTAATGTGTACTTAGAAAGGCCAGGTTTCGTAGAAATTCGGCCGACGCAACCGCACAATTTAGTTGGCGCGTGCGTGTCGATGAAACTATAGCAGACAGGCAACTACTGACTGAATCCTACACTGCGCGTGGCCCGAAACGCACTTGGCCGAATTTCTTAAACGTAGACCAGCAGGTCGATCACGTAACGCATTGTACGCACATTAGGTAGATCTAAATGTCAAATATTACATAGAAAAATGAGAGTTAAACCGCGTCGAGACGTTAGGTCATTACCCCTCTGGTACGGGTCACCCCCACTTAAACTAATATCGTTAGTGCTAATTTCATTACACCTAACAACGTTCGATATAATTTTCATTAGCCCTAATATTCGGATAACTAATTTTATATGGCATAATTATTTGCTGCGCCTAATTTCAAACCTCCTAATCATTCTTAATACTAAACATCAAGTGTATTGGAAACTAATAATCATTTTTCCTAATGACTACTGAGCCTAATGATTAATGTGCCTAATGATCACTATGTTTAATGTTCACTACACCTAATTTCGTCACACCTAACTATCACTTGACCTTTTAACTTTTGCTCTAATGTTAGACTAGTACTAATTAATGCATCCCTGATGAACAGGCTACTTTTTACCGCGGAGTATGTCGCGGCCGTCCCATGATAGACGTCCTGATCTCGTCAAAATGGGAGCCAATATTGCACGGCCAAATAATGTACGGCCCGATAATCCGTGTCCAATTTTCGTGGACGTGGATTATTGGATCGTGCATTATCAGGGCGGACGAAAATGGCATGTCATAAGCGAACTCTATCTTAGGTCGGTTAGGTTAGGGTTCACTTGTCTCCCTCAGACCAGAAATAGACACCCAGCGCAGCGGGGTGGCGTTGACTTGCTGTACGGCTATCACAAGACGGCGCACGAGCTCTCTCATTTTTTCTCGCATGATACTTCTCTGTCTAATAAGAGTGAGTTAGATAGACATCGGATTACCCACCTATTCTACCCTAAGGCAGGTCAGTGTAGGTACGACGACGAGCGAAGCGAGGAGGAGTGTTAGGTAGAACTGCGACCCTACAGTGAGCGAGCGAAGTGAGCGTGCCACGGCAGCGGCCGGCGAAGCGCCAGAACCGACATTATAAGAAAAAAAAAACAGTAAAATAAAATGAGTACTAGTTACTGACAATTCGGGATAATGACATTAGGGCTAAAATACTTAGGCAAAATGAAGATAATAAGGTGTAGTCATTATTAGGCATTGCAATATTAGGCCTAGGAAAAAATCGGTCAAATAAAATTAGTCTTAGTGAGAATTCGGTCATGAGAAATTAGATATTATGAAAATTCGGGATACTGAAATTAGGGCTAATGAAAATTCGGGTTTGTGATTTTAGGGTTAATGAAATTAGGGCTAGTATAATTTTATTAGGTATGAAATTATTAGGGCTAACGGAGGGGAACCCTCTGGTACACATTAAGAAATTATAGTACCTACTCAACTTAACCTAAATTACACGTAGGTAAAATATCTAGGATAACCTATTTTAAGAATATTTTATGGTACTAGTACTGGTATATATTTTAACTCATCAGCTGTAAAGATAAAATATATATATAGATTAATAACCGAAGTGCTTGTTAATTAACAGAAACCAACAACTTAACAAACAGTATTGTATCCAGGGATCCTTGATACTTACAAGAACTCGCCTTCAGTAACGCGTGAGTGAACTAAAAAACCATTTATCGTTCTTCACGCAATAAAATTGGCAAAAAACTAGCACATCGATTTACTTCAGCTGACAGAATAAGGTTGATGTTACATCATACGCCTCGTAATCTATTTAGCAGAAATGAATGATTCATCGCACATACCCGTGTACGTGGGGTAGATGGCTTTGGGAAGTCGTTTTGAATCAGGGGCAGTCCATGCGATTCGCTGACTGAGACGACATTCGCGCGAATTTAGTTCACGGCCTACCTAGGCCTTGAACAGGATTTGTGATAGGTACACTTCTGTACCATACTCGTACCTATATAAATTATGTACCTAGCTTAATTACATTAAAGCTAGGGCTAAAATAACTACGTTGCTACGCCCTGACTGAGGTCCTTTGTATCTTAGAAATAAGTTGATACTTACCACATAAGGTTGCAAATGAACGAGTATTATGCATAAATATTAAGCGGCATTTTACTTTCTACACGACCTGCCACAACTGCCCAACGAAAAGGAGTGTAATGTTTTTATTATCTATTTCCTAGGCCTAATATTGGACCGGGGAGTGGAATTAGGGTTTAATTTGAGCAATATCACAGTTGTATGAACTTTCATTACTGCTTGGTCAAATTCAATTACATTTTTTGAGGTTTGGACTCCGAGGTATAAGAAAAACATGCACGCGATTTCTAAGTCTTTGCCTACATATGTAACACATTGATTACTTACCTATCATTGTACATTATTTACAACCTATGTTTTACCAAAAAAATGTTTGACAAATTATCACTTCCCAAAAAATCTTTCGTAGAATTTAATTTGCCAAATTAATAATTGGTAAATAATTCTTACGCAAACCTAATGTTTGGCATATTCATGTTTCTTAGGCATTATCTCGTTTACCAACTGGTACTTTGACCAAATTTCATTCAGTCAAATATGTTAGTCGGCATAATATGTTTTAACCAGAACAAAATAAGGCAAATGATTTGTATCGTCAATATTAAATTTACCATTTCTATTCCGTCGGTTAATCAGAGGAGGAACTCTTCAATGACTAATCATTTGCATATTTATTTCAATGGGGTAGACCCCATCGCGAGGTAGACCTCGCGATCCCTAACATCGTTTGTACTAAAATCACTTGCCCGAACTGTTTTGTCCTAATGGGCATTAGCCCTAACAATCAATTGCCATAATAATCATTTTCCATAATTTAATGATTGCCCTAAAACTCATTTTCCCGAATCATTTTTACCATAATGATTAATATCCCTAATATTATTATCCATATTCGTCGAAATCCCTAATAACGTTTCACCTCATGTCATTTATCCTAAGTGTTGCTGTCCTAATGGGCATTAGCCCTAACGATCAATAGCAATAATAATCATTTTCCATAATGTAATGATTGCCCTAAAACTCTTTGCCATAATAGTACGCATATTAACAAACAATTTTTTTACCTACCCTACAAACTACGAGTCAAAAATAATCTGAATGGCGCGAACTGTGCATTATCTTAATCTGTCCCCACGAGGTTGAGGGTGCATAGCCGCCGCACTCCCACCCCGCGAGGAACCATTATACCTATTCTCTCTAGAATTAGAATGATTATAGGTCTAAGGCAGAGCCCAGTTAGGTACGACGACGAGCGAAGCGAGGAGGAGTGTTAGGTTGAACTGCGACCCTACAGCGCGCGAGCCGAGCCAGCGGAGCGAGCGGGCCGCGGCAGCGGCCGGCGAAGTGCCAGAACTGGACTGCTGTCAGGTAATAAAAGTAGGTTAGGTTAGGCAGAATAGTAGGTTAATCACAGTTAGGGAAAATAATCATGAGGACAAATAATGTTAGGTAGTACAAATATAGGACAAACTACAATAGGCCATACAAAGTTAGGAAAAATAATCATTAGGATTAACAATCATTAGACTTACTGATAATTATGACACATTATTATTATTATTATTATTTATTTAATAAACATAATATAGAAACTTAATTATAAACATGGTCTTACAAAACTGTCGGGACATGACTATTATGGTACATAACGTTAGGATGAATAATCAATATGGCAAGTGACGTTAGGAAATAAAACATTATGGGGAAAAAAAAATCATCCATACGATATTAGGAAAACTAAAGATAGGGCATATGAGTGTTAGGCCAAATGATCATTAGGACATAAAACGTTAGGGAATGCAAACATAGGTTAAAAAACGTTAGGGATTCAGATATAGATCCATTTCAATGGGGTACAAGATACACAATAAAGTAACAACTTTTTTTTGTTATGTGGGTAGGGAGTATAGTTGAATGAATTTGTGTAGAGGTCGCAATTCTAACCTAACCGCCAGCGTGCCGATGTCACCCCGCTTCGCGGTGTGCCTATTTCCGCTCTAAGGGACACAAGCTAACCCTAACCTAACCTACCAAATAATATAGTTGTTACGATTGTTTGTTTTTTACTGCGGGGGGCGCCCTCTTTTTTGGCTGCGCTAACCTAATTTAACGCTCTTGCCTACCGACCTATCTAACCGTGCATTTTCTATTTAAGGGACAGTGCCGTTTTATTAATAGTGTTTTGGTAAAATGTCCTAACCCAAACAAATGTGATTTTTGTCTATTTATAGTTTGCCATATCATTCATCAACTTGACTAAATGGTTACTGTCTAATGTTTTTTTGCCGTATTAAACATTTGATAAAAGATCAAATGCCATATGTATTTTTTGGTAATAATAGTTTGCTGAATGAAAATTTGGGGTCCATATTGGCTGCCATAAAATTCGTGATTCTAATTTTTTTTGTACTAACGTATTGTAGTCATAATCATCGCTAGTCCTAATTTTTTTCGTCCTAACTTTTTTGTTCCTAAATTTCTGTCACTATCATTGGAAGTCATAATGATCAGTTGTCCTAAAAATTTTCTTCCTAATTTCATTACTAAGAACTTGCTTGAAGTCATAATTTTGTTAATCATAACATTTTTCTTCATAACGACATACATCATAATTTTGACAACTAACACTCCTCCTCGCTTCGCTCGTCGTCGTACCTACACGGACCTGCCTTAGGCTACGTCCGCACAGACAGGCGGCTAGAGTCTGTAGAGTCGATATAGAGCGAATATGTAGAGTCAATGTAGAGTATATGTAGAGTCTATATGTAGAGTCGATGTAGAGTTAATGTAGAGTCGATGTAGAGGCAATATGTAGAGTCGATGTAGAGTCGATATGTAGAGTCGATGTAGAGTCCATATGTAGAGTCGATGTAGAGTCAATGTAGAGTCGATGTGTCAATGTAGAGACGTCTAGCTAGAGCCTTTGACCTCGTCTTGTACCTAGCGATAAAAACCCACACGTTTATTTACTTCGATAACGCCAAGTAACATTTATGATGAGAAATATTATGAAAAACAAAAAAGGATTAAAAAATGTATGACTAGTGTCATTATGAATCGAAATAAAACGGGCAAGTGAGTGTTATGACGAAAAAAATTAGGAAAATAAAAATTAGGACCTGTGAAACTTATGATTACTGTCATTATGACTTCGAATGGTTATGACTTACGATCGTTAGGATCAAGAATTATTAGGACTAACGATTATTATGGCGTAAAATTTTATGACGAACATTTTCGGACTTCCAATAATAGGACTTAAAAAAATAGGCGAAACAAAGCGCCCCCGAAATTTGACATAATGAAAATATTAGTATTAAAATTGTGCCAAAGTTTGCATTGGCAAACAAAATAGTTGCTAAAATTTGTTTGGGAAATGAAATTACCCCAGTATAAATTTGGTAAAACAGCAGGATCCCCATTATAAGATATATATATATATATATATATACCTCGAAAATTTAGAAAACATGCATTTTTTTTATTGTCAGAGTTTAAATTTAAAACTACCAATAAAATCCTTACGCTTTTATAGAAACAAATATGAAACAGTATACTTGATTTTCCATACAAATATTAGAACAAATAGCAAATAGTGACGTCACAATTATATGTCAATTAGTACAAGGACTCCTTTTTTTGTAGGGACTACTATTTTGCTCTATTTTCAGCTATAATAGTACGCTTCCAATCCAATACACCTACGTCTCATGACTACTCGATAAAATCATGGTAGCATCAGCGGGCGTAGCACGGTTGTCATTCTATCACTTATCGTTGTGGTAAGGCATCCGACACTCTCACACTCGCACACTTTTCAGAGCATGATGGACGTCTTTACCACAACGATAAGTGATCAAATGGCAACGGTCGAGAACGTTGTGCAGAGCAAGAATCAGAAGATAATCGCATCTATTTTTTTTTTGAGATTTAAGAAAACATTTAAGTAACTTTGGTTTCAATATTTGAAAGAATATTATGCTCTACACCAAGCGCCGCTAGGTCCATAGTTATTTACGATACAAGTGCCGAAAATAGGAAATTCGCAACGAGTGGTGATAAATTAAAACACGACCGAAGGGACTAGTGAAATCGACACGAGTTGCGAATTACCTATTCGCACGTGTATCGTACAACGTTTTACTGTAGGTACATATGGCTCCTTATAGTTTCGACATATGCACGGAAAGTGCACTAGTCCGCACCATTTAATATATGTACTGTAAAATAAGTTTAGAATTTAAGTGTTTAGTCCCTATCGGATACTTCCCGATTTTTTTCTTTGAGGATCACTTTGTATAATACTATATCCGTAACAATGTATTTTTAATATCTCATGCTCTGAAAGTGGGTCGTTGTTGTTCTAAAAAGTGTGCTGAAAGTGATACGTTTCTGCTCTAGTGCAGAAAAGTAGCGTATTCCAGTTAGTCCTCGCCTTATAAGCATCATGCGGGAACTAATTCTAATAAATATCAATACTGTCTTACCCCGCCACTGACAAAGGGAATAATTTTATTCTTACTAGTTCATGGGATTTATTTTATTAAATATAAAATAAGTTTGTGTTGTAAATTCATTACCTTTATTTTACATTTATAGTTATTCATTCATGTCGAAAAGAACAACATATAGGAAACTAGCTTGTTAGTTTAATTTTACACAGGATTAGACATTTTTGACATGAATTTATTGTACATAAATATACTTGTAAGTAATATTATAAGTCTTTATATAACTCTAACATACTCGACACGGTAGGAAAATAAGTAATTGACGTCGCTTGGCTGTGCTCGTTTTAGAAATAGATCAAAGGCCTTGGACAAAGCGCGGATCTATTTACCCTTAAACGGCGCGAACATTTTAGTTATGGGTCATGTGTTACTTTTATAATAAAAGAAAGCATGTAAATGATAGGAAAAAAATAAACATGTTTCCAATACTTATTAATAGCATATCACATTACGTTAAAAGATATATTTAAAAAGGCTAACGAACGTTGGTATATTTTATATCTTACCTAACCTTTTACACTCCGACGATTATCTCGAATTTAACGATACAATTTATATGTATGTCAAAAGAGAACCCAAAAACCATAGGCAACGCACAAAAACAATTTTTTTGAGTATTTACCTCTTTTAGCCATTGCAGGTTCCCCAGAAGGGGAAAAAATGAAATTATAATGATCAGTTCGACCGCTATATTGGGTCCGTCCTATCATAGCAACAGTCAGGTTCAAAATAGTATTTTTCACAATCGTGTTATAATAGAGAGCTTTTTAGTCAAGTACCGTGTTTAGGCCACGAAGCTTGCTGAGTGGCCTAAGTAAGGTACGAGATTAAAAAGCTTGATTATGACAGTATTGTGAACAATACTTTTTGTACGAGATCATTAAAATTAATAATTTAAGTCATTAATACGAAAACTAAATATCGCTTCGTAAGTACTATATTGTCTAGTTCTAATATCCGACTTCTATTACACAAGATAATCCATAGATAATCACACCACCGGCGTCCGTAATGTTGCAGTACTGTGCTGTGATTGGCCAATCACAAGGCATAGTTTATTTTTATTTTTTTCATGCCCTGGATACAGCAGCCAGTTTAAGTAGATTTTTGACAGACGACGCTACGCTGCATCGTACCGAAACGCCATAGATTGGCAATTTTGTATCGGATCAAGGACACATATTATTGAAATACGAAGTTCTATTTTCAAATTTTTTTCGATTGTCTAGAGCGTATCGAAAAAGTTATTTCGGTTGTTTCGGAACTAACATAGACTATTCAATGACGAAAAGAGTGACGTTGCAGTATTCTCTATGAAATCTTAATACACAGATTTTAATCGACGAGTACAAAAATAATATATATAATAATAACACCAGTATTTAACAGAAATTTGTTTATTTGTCAAAATACATTTTGTAGGTTCACTTCACACATATTCTGGATTGAATTCTTTAAGCAGGTGGTTAAATAATTTGCTGAATTTCTAATACACATGGGAGTATGCGTAGGGGCTGCGGTAAGCCAGGGGAGTAGAGTAGTGGCTGACGTAGGGCGTATGAGATCGATTCTGGACTGATGAGATATCGATGTTGCGACGGGAATAGCGCTGGCAAAGACCGTTTACCGTTTCTTGATCAGATGAGGAATACCCAGAGGAGCGTGGTAAATGGGAGAATGGTAAATGGGAGCTGCGGAAATCAGGGGAGTGGGCGCGATCCATGGAGCCGAATACGTCAGAGGAGAGTAGGCGCCGTAAGCAGTAGTTCCGAGGATTTGAGCAGACCTCTTCTTAATCAGATGCGCAGCAGTAGCGTAGCCGTAGGGCGCGGCAGCGATATGGCTCGACAGCAGGGGGCCGCTGGTCAAAAACGGACCACCGTGCACGATCGGGGACGAATAAGACAGGAGTGGCGAAGTGGCGTAGGTGGTCGGGAAGTAGAAAGGCGCTCCACGTTTCTTGATGAAGTGCGAGTACACAGACGGGGTGCTGTAGTAGTAGGTAGGCGATGGGTGGACGACGCTGCTGGCCGACTTGGAGATGGTGGTGACAGCTGGCGAGATCACGGTCGACGAGTACGTCAAGGGCTGGGCGTAAAACGCGCCGGAGGGATCGGCGGTCGCCGCGGCGAGGAAAGCGCACAACACCACCAGCTTGAACATTGTGGTATGTGTTGTTCGGACGTGGAACGAATGATGCCACTCCAAGGATTCATGGCGTTTATATAGAAAGATAATCACAAAAGCAGAACTAAGGGCGATCTCGTTTTGTTAAACCGGTGCAAGGCGGTCCAGGAAGCTGGTATTTACAGCGAGGTCGTCCAGTAGCCCGCTCTTTCGGTCATCACCACCGCGCGTTATGTTCACTTTAGGTTCACCTAGGGGTTGTTGTCTTTTCGAATCGAAAAAAAAAACAGTTAAGCCATAAATTTGCTTACATTGTTGCTAACTGGTACCACGGCGTATATTTTGTTTCTTTTACTGGGGTGAATTATTGAGTCTTGACTCAGAATCAGTATGGCTGCCTAGTTAAACATAATGTGTAGGTTAATGCTAAAAGTAGCAATAGGGCACGCACTCTTTTAGGAGATTTGTACCCACTATCATTAGTGTTTTTTTTATTATAGTTGTCATGGGTAGTAGACGACAATTTAATTAATATTTATAAATACTTGAATACCTACATAGAAAAAATCCAAGAATTCGAAACCAAAAATGATGCTCATCCCACAAATACGGTTGTTAAAAAAATCTGGGGGCACGGCAGTGCCCCCGCCAAGTCGAGCGCGAAGCAAACACTGCCGTACCTACCATCCTTTACTGGAACCATTTCGCCGCATTTTCAGGCCCCTATTTGAGAACCTCTGGATAAGACCAGAACTCAGAAATTTTCGTCATCCAGTAAGCTATAATCACATACTTAAAATCCAAAATTTCAAGTCTGTAGGTCATTTAGTTCCGAAGTTAAGCGAAAGCAAAGTTTCGCATTTATGACACTCACTCACTCACTCACTGATCATCAAAATAGAACAAGTACTTTCCATAAACCCAGAGAGCTGAAATTTGGTACAGAGTTAGGGTTTAATGGCCACAGAAAGGGAAAACTATAAAAACTAGGATAATCGAAGATCTGGAGTACCTGCTGGTGACCCTGATTAGAAAACACAAGAACCCAACCAACCTATTAGAGATATATCTATACCGCCTTTACAAAAAATATTCAACTTGGTGGGCCGCTTCATTTGATGTCAAAAATCGAAGGTCTGAAGTATCTGATGAAGAAGCCTCAGCCGGTCTCAGCTGTTTTAGAGATATGGTAATGCCCCCTTCTACTATTGGTACATAAAAAAATCGATTGTCATAGCAAAAATCCAAATAAAAAAATCTAATTAAAAAAATCAATAAGCTCACGTTTCTACAAAAATAAGTGAAATCCCATCAAAAACTTTTTTTATATTTATTTAGTTTTAGCAAATAAAGAATAATAAGAATGCCTGAGACTTGGTTTTAACACATTTGTACACAGAGGATTACGTACGTAGTATGAATGTTCGTTGAGAATATAATTTGAACATTCTTTATACGTTAGTGGGTGCAAGTCAACGGCCAAGTCACACAACATTAACTATAAATAACAAAGGAATCGCAGTAAGGAGCCTTAGCGTTGGTACACTTAACACTGAACATTCTTTAGACGAATATTTATGATATATAGGTAACAATTGCGTGTAACATTTGGATTTCGTAAGCTAGCATGATAAATTAAGTAATGTAAGTATCTATTACGGTTTGACGACCGCTTTAGCCTAGTTGGTAGTGACCCTGCCTACGAAGCAAGAGGTTCTGGGTTCGAATCCCGGTAAGGGCAAAAATTTGTGTGATGAGCACGAATATTTGTTTCTGAGTCATGGATATTTTCTATGTATTCAAGTATCCATATCTATTATATATATCGTCGTCTAGTACCCATAACACAAGCCTTACTGAGCTTACTATGAGACTAGGTTGATTTGTGTAAGATTGTCCCCTTATATTTATTCATTTATTTATTTATCTAAAATTTCTCAGCCCGACAGGGTAAAGGTATTTATGACGCTGTAATCTCTTGCTTGCAGTTCCACCAGTGAATGTTTCATTAATAATTGAGTACTGATTGACTCAGAATTAGTTAAATATATACTTACTCGATAAGAGGTACAATTGTTATTTTTTCAATTATTTTTGAACTGCAATAGAGTGACACTGATAAAGGTTTTTATGTGTAATTCAGTCATAAAACATTCAAGTAGGCATGAAATAGTAAAACATTCAGGTATGCATGACATGATTATAGTAATTTCTGTCAAATAGGCACTCGTAAGTAAGTGAACTCTAAGTAACACCACTATTTCACTGTCTAGTCGACGACGACGCATCGTCCACTGAAAAATACTATAAAATGGACTTCAATTATTTTCTTAATACATTAGCAGCATTCATATCATATCACGTGAAATGGACCACCTGCACCGTCGAGGAGACCTCTCGCAATTAGCCTGCCGGTGTATCGTATACATTAACTAACGTAAGAACATAACATAAAAGTAATAATTAATAATAATTAATAATGATTAGTTTACCTAGTAAACTTGTATGCCTACGTTGTAGGTCAAACCTATGGCTCCAATCTCGTCTCACCTCATTATACACCCCAAGTGCGTATTTCGGCTTCCACGTATCATCGTTTAACCGTTTTGCCTTTGAATATTCATGATACGACTGCTCGTCAGATTAAACTCAATTAACCGTGAATCGCCGAGTTACTACGCAGCAGTAGAGATTGTTCTGATACTATTTTTCGTATACTACACCGAATTTGAACAATGAAAGGTCAAAGACTTGACGTAAACTCGATACTTTTCAAAATGGCAGGTAAATGTACAACATAAAATGTTAATTTTAATCGTTCCGATTATCATTGTCAGATTTCGGTACATGTACCTTGGCTTTATTAGAAGTAATGAAGTCGTTCAACTCCTCTGAGTCCAATTCGAAGAACTTATTCAAAAAGCTACTTATTGATAATTTCCAGTCAAGAGAATTAGCTACGCCAGATGATGAGTTTTTGGAATGCTAAGGCTCTTAAGAGTCCGTATCGGCCCGGCAAAAGTTCGATTGTAGGTATATTACCCGTCTCCCGAGCGCGCCAGCGCAGGTGTCGTGGTGGGGGTCGAGCGAGGCTGCTAGGTCGGCGTAGAAAAGTTTTGATACTTTAACCGTTTTATCTGAGTTTTTCGTTACTTAATATTTATATTCATATAAATATATAAATGTTGTATATATATTTATTTAGCAATAATAAATTTAATTTATAGGTTGGACTAGTAATATTATAACAGAAATAAAGTTAGAACTAAAAACTACATACATATTTACAAATTGCCTACGATATATTCCCCTAGGTCGGCGCTCTGCGGTAGGGTGCCCATAAGGCTGGCTACGTTTCCTCGCTGAATGGCGATGCCAATTCTTTGACCGAGGAACAAGCCAGCCCTATGGTCAGCCGTGTGCTCGAAGAGCCGTTTTTTTAGTTCCTGGTATAATTTCTGGGCGTCTGGGCCCCACGGCCCAAGCGTCTCAACTCCGAAAGCCGCAAACACATGGTTGCCGTTGAGGCCCGTGTATTTGCGGCGTTTGGCAGCCTCTGCCGAAGCTGCCGCTGCGCCCGCCCTCTGTGAAGTGGTGGGTAGGTGGGACGGAGCCAATGTGTCGACGCAGGTGGCGTCCCAGACTAGGGGTCGTCCCACTTGCCACGGAACGAGCGTCATACCGTCGGGCCTCTTGCCATCGTCGCGTGCGAGGCCAGGTGGCTCTAGGACGGCTGGAACGTTTATGCTGGCAAGGGCCCGACGGATTATGTCGTTCAAGCAGGTGTGGCGGGCGAAGCGGCCTGCGCTTTTTTGGCAGGAAAGGCCGTGGTGGCCCAGACGGTCTACTTCCACGCCGCAGGGGCAGCGATGGGGGACCACTATGTTGGAGCCCAGGCGGAGGCCGACAGCTAATCTCAGGGAGTTGTTGTCCAGTAGTGTCGCGCAATGGGCCGAAGGGAAGGCGTGGAGCCAGAATCCGGACTCTTTTTCTGAAGATGCCAGGAGCCGGGCCTTTTCGGAGGCTGACGAAGCGGAGTCCAGTAGCCAGTCGTGGACCTGGCGGCAGAGTGGTTCATCCCAGATTCTCTGGACAACTTTGCTGATTGGCAGCTCTTTACCGGGACAGGCCGTTTTCCATGCGTTCTCTGCCTCGGTCAAGCACGATACCTCAATATCACGGAGTGATGGAGCGAGGATTTTTCCAATGAGGGATATCGTACTGTGGACCGAGGAGAGGAAGGCTGGAAGAACGACGCTCGAAATTTGCCGGATACCCAGGCCGCCGTATCTGATTGGGAGGGTGGCATGTAGGAATTGCCTGTCGTTCAGTTGGATGTTTAGTGTTTTTTCGATTTGGGAGTGTAGGATGGAATCAATTTTTTCACAAGATACGGGAAATTTCCATAATGGACTGCAGCGCATCAGATAGGTGAATTTGGGGGCAAAAAGACAAAAACGGAGGATAGAAAGGGCCATGTGTGAGTTAATTTTGAGTAGGCGGTCGGAGTATTCGGAGAAACGGTTGATTTGGCTGTCAATAAAATCTGGGATTGAATCTTCAAATATTGGGGCTCCAAGGAGGTGAAGTGAGTTTTTAGTCACTACTTTGATACCTGGGCAAATGCTTCGAAAGTCGTCAATAATTTTGGTTTTGTTTCTATTTTCCTGGCTTACATACAGCTCGCATTTGCTCAAGTTTAGGTCCAAACCGATTTCATGAAATTTTGTTATTAGAAAAGACAGGTCGTCTAGTACGCAGCTCGCTTCACCTCCAAGGCTGCCGTCGTCCAGGTACCAGATGTTAAATTTTGACTTTAGGGCTGAAATGATTGGGTGAACAGCAAGGCTAAAGATGGCTGGGCCCAGGGGGTCGCCTTGCTGACAGCCAACTGCCGAAAATATGCTATGGTTGATGTACATTAAATTTGATGGCGAGCTGTAGCACTGCCAGAGATAAGGGTATAAGTTTGGAATCTCTTTTTGGATTTCTGTCAGCATTGCTACTCTGCTGACCGAGTTGAATGCATTTTTGACGTCAACCTTTAGCAGAACCTGATCTCTGGAGTTACAGAGGAAAGTACGGCAGGCGTGGACGGCGGCCTCGCAGCCTCCTCTTGAGCCAAAGCCGAGCTGGGTTGGCTTGAATTTAGATTCCAGATCTTGGACTATGTATCTGCAGCACACTTTGGAGGTTAGTCTCCTATATGTAGCTCCAATTGCAATTGGGCGGATTCCGCCATCTTTCTTACCAAGTGCACAGAGGTTGGCACCGTACAGGGTAGGAGCTATCACGGTGTCTACCTTGCCTGCAAGCATAAAGTTGACGAGACGAGTGATGCTAGATAGAAGGACGTTATTCCGGCTCCCCGGAACCCCGACGATAAGATCCTTTAGGTGCTGAGGTGAAATGCCATCCAGGCCCCCGGCAGAACCATTCTTGAATGACATCAAGGAAGCCATTACTGCATCTTCAGGGGCTTGCAGGCAAGGCAGAGCTGAGCTGGGTGGGTCAGGATAGTTAAGCACTGCGGGTGCAGGTGGATGCTTACCCTGCAGGGTAGCTAGCGTGTCTGGTGTATCGGGAGCTGAAGTGTCGCTGGAGAAAAGAATTTGTGCAGCGCCCTTCAGGTCACCGTCATTAACTTTCCCCTCTACTACCTTAAAAACATCGCGAGAGTAGTGTTTTGGTTGGAAATCGTTACAAGATGCGTCGATGGTGCTAAAACGGGAACAGTTCGATTTAATTTTTGAAGTGAGAGACTGGCGGGTGTTATTTTTTGCTACATGGAGGGTATTGAACGCAAACAGAAGAAGGCTTTCCCAGCTTGACGGTGAGTTATCGCTTAAGCATTCATCAATCGTCTTTGCAAGACTAGATGCGACAGCTGGTCTCGCGCCTCTCGGGATTCGTTTAATAACCGGAAAAGCCTTCTTATAACTGCTTAAGGTAGTGGAGAGGGGGGTATTATGAGAGTTGGCAGAGGTTGACGCATGGCTGGAACCGCTGGATGGGTTATTGTTGCTGTTGTTTAATTTATGTGACTTGCCGAGATGGATCTGTAGTCCACGCCGTCCCTTCAGTAGTTTTGGGTACGTGCAGTGCGGGCATTGTATGTATTCTTGCGAACACTGGACAACGGGCTCGCTGATGGATAGTGTGGGAAGGGTTGACATTTACCTAACTTTTACTTTATGCTAATATAATACACAACCGGGAAAAAGGCTACTTGCTGGTAAGATAAAAAGGATGTACAAAGAATCAACACAAAAACACTGCGGTCCATTCCGGCTCGATTGAAGACACTTCCGATCCAATAACATATTACTGCACAGCTTTATTGAGTAGGTGGCGGATTATTACGTAGAATACTTGGAACTTTCCAGGCAGTAAACTTGATAGGATTTCACTGAAGAAAACGTTGTATATTTGTATATAAACACGCGTGATTGAATGTTCACTACGTTGACAGATGTCACATAGGCCGGGCGCCTTGCTTCGCACCGAAGCGGCCCGGGCTGCGGTCTCCGCAGGAAATAAAACCTCTGTTGACTCGTTGTTTGTACCAAGTGCCTGTCTTTCTAAATATATTACAACTGTATATGATATTAAATCAATTAAAATAAAACTTGATTTTAAAATGGTTGTTTGACGGGTGATTTTCTTCTTTAGTCCTTATATCTAGTTAATTTATAAACTTGAATTTATTAATTTAGTAATAATTTACACATGTGTTGTATATGTGTTATACGTGTTGTGTTGAAATAAAATATCAGGCAATCAACAAAAAAAATCTCATGTATTTTCGGTGTGAACATGATACGGAGTATCAAAATTATGCACAAATAATATTCGGGCTATTGTAATTCAGCGTAATCGAACTATGCGAATCTCAATTCTGCCAAAACAGTTTATTACGCGAAAAGTCGATTATGGCTACACAGATTATGCGGAATTAAATTCTTACTAAAAAAAGACCGGGTTGCACTCCGGGAGTTCCGGCAGAAGGGAAAACTTAAATAATTTTAATTTTGCAAAAAAAAACCCTTCCTGCCCCCTCCCTCCCCCTGCGTGCCAATATATTAACACACATTATTATTGTAACAGCCTTATTAGTAGTACGCTATAGTTCAACTTAACTCAGCAAAATTGATGAAGGAGACGATGAAATAAAATACCAATTTGTTTTGCCATTGCCAAATATTTTTCAAAGCCCTATCTCTTTAGGAATAACGTCCAAATTCGAACTATTCGAATTTACTCAATGACAAAACGGTAAAGGGCGCGTGGACAAAATTACATATTTATTTGCAGACAATGCAATTGCAAAAAGTGTTTAACGGCTTTATACTTTTACGAATAGTGTTCAGTTTTGAATGAAGTCGAATTGGCTAACATAAAAAATAAGAGTTTGCTTTTTTAAACAAAATGGAATTTCCATTTACGGAAAATGTGTTACGACCTTATTCTGTTAACAATAAAGTACAAACTAGATCTATGTGCCCCTAGTCAGTTGGAGTTGCATATTCACGCCATATCATATAGATATGTCAAACGAGCCCGAAGTCGATGGGGCTGCGTCTTTTAATTACAGAGTTCCATGGCTACCTTCCAGCTCCATTATCAGACCCTGGTTACCATATAGAACCAAAGTACTCGTCAAGACGAATTACACGACCCCAAACTTGATGGGGTTGCGTCGTTTAATTACGGAGTTCCTATGACCACCTTCCAGCTCCATCGTCAGACCCTGGTTACCAAAGTACCCGTCAAGACGAATTAATCAAGCCTAAACTCGATGGGGTTGCGTCGTTTAATTACGGAGTTCCTATGGCTACCTTCCAGGTCCATCATCAGACCCTGGTTACCAAAGTACTCGTCAAGACGAATTAATCGAGCCCGAACACGATGGGGTTGCGTCGTTTAATTACGGAGTTCCTATGGCTACCTTCCAGGTCCATCATCAGACCCTGGTTACCAAAGTACTCGTCAAGACGAATTAATCGACCCCAAACACGATGAGGTTGCGTCGTTTAATTACGGAGTTCCTATGACCACCTTCCAGCTTCATCATCAGATCAGCTTTATGTCATAATAATATTACATTTTCATCCAATTTATACATGCATGCAAAATTTCAGCTCAATCGGAAACCGGGAAGTGGATCAAATTTAACTTGCAAGATTTAATTACAGACAACGGATAGGTGAACTAAATAAAAGTTTATAAAAATTCACCAAGTATCACGATCACTCGTAAAATAATTGACATGGGAGCTATACAATTCGTAAGTTGTCTCGATTAGCCTCACGAATGTCTCACTAGTATAGTTTGACCCCGACGTTGGTAACAACTATGTCTAGCTGGAGATCAAAATAATATTTTAGTCGAGGGGTAGCCTTCGTGAATAGCCACAATTACACGACGTACAGGTCCGACCCGGACAACGGCTAAGCCGGTACTGCCGAATCGAGCGCCGTGCACAGTGTTTTATTACGAACTTTAGTGTGATTTCAAATATTTTTTATGCTTAAATTTACTTCTACACATAAATATATTTTTGTTTGTACGAATAGCGCTTAAACTAAAGTTTCTTATTATGGCTTCATATTTTTGAAATAATGAGCTAAATGGCCAAAAATACTGGCGATTCTTCGTGTGTTTTTACTCAAAAGTTGTTGGATGGAAATACGGTTTTACTCAACAATTTAATATGTAACTTTTAATATGTTTTCCACTTATTCCTAAGAAGACTATCATTCCAATATGGATTTATTTGTTTCATGTCGGTTAGAAATCAAATAGTTCTTCAAATCCACGTCGTTTTACACGTATCCGAGCGAAAATTGAGAAAACAGCGGTTGGACTGAGCCAAAATATGGTAAATTGAGAGCTAAATGTAAACAATTTTTCCCCTTATTTAACTTGAATTGAAATGATCTTTCATATTACACAATAAAATCTTTAGGAAAACGAATATTTAATGAGATATGACCTCAGAAAATTTAGCGAATTCAGCAAACGGCTATATACGGACTCTTAAATGAGCTAGTTATTTGTCACTGTAAAAAAAACTTCGTTGTCCTTGAATGTTTGAATTACTGATAAGAGAACATGAAATACTTTGTTAAAAAATCTTTGACATGGGACTGCTTACAACTTAGTTTGCCTCTGCTTCTAATGGTGCTTCTAAACGGGCCACGTTTTCCTGCAATTTCTGGCCGGCAACTATTGCTGTCTCACAATGACTTTGTACGCTACAGTAAGATGCACATACTTGCCGGCCACACATTGCCGTAAAAATGTTGCCCGTTTAGAAGCCCCATAAACCTAGTATTTAGGCTCTTATTTAAAAATTTCATATTTTTTCAATAAGAAATGAAATTGCAATGTAATTAATGAAAGTATTCCACTATTTATAACTTACTTCCACATTTGCGTTCATAATAATTGATACCCAACAGTGTTTTAAGAACCAGCCTTTGACAGAATTAAATGTCAACACAAACCTAGTGTTTAGACAATGTATTAGTTTAGTGTCCTGCCAGTTAATCTAGACCTAAATAGTTTCCGATAATAGAACAAGGGTGACATTTCAATGACATATCGTAATTATCGTTCAAGCATGAGAGCGTTGCATTCTGCCACTGACATTTATGTATTAAAAGCAAATTAATAAGTTTTAAAAAATATTGCTCCGCGTATGTACAAAATGGTAAACTGATTCTCGGCAAAAGTAGTTGCTTCAGGGCCAGCAACGTCTTCCGGATTCGCCCATCGTATTAGGTTTTTTATTCAAGTATAAAAACCAACGTCAATCATGCAATTGCATCAGTGCTTTCTTGTGCACCGACGAACACAGACCTCTACAGAATGCTGAAACTGGTGGTGTTGTCCTGCTTGCTGGCGGCGGCGTCCGCGGCGCTGCTGACGCCCTTCGCGCCGTTCGCTCCGCTCGCGTACAGCGGCGCGTACCTCTCGCCCTTCTACGGCAGCAACTACCGCGGCCCGCTGTCCCTGGCGCCCGGCCAGCCCGCCAACATCCTCGCCGCGGACGGCAGGCCCCTCGACACCCTGGACGTCAACCTGGACCGCTCTGCGCACCTCACCGCCAAGGCCCTCGACGGCGGCCTGCACCTGCTCAAGAAGCGCTCCGCGCCGCTCATCGCCCCGTTCGGCCGCATCGCATACGCCGGCGCCCCGCTCATCGCCCCCGGCGCCCACCTCGCCTACTCCGCGCCCATCATCTCGCCCTACCACACTCCTCTGGCTTACACCGCTGGACATTTTGCTCGCTACTGGTAAAATCTGACCATCTTGTGTCAGTCTGTGATATTTTATGTAGATAGCTCACGCAAATAAACGATCATTTGGATATTTCCATTATTTGTTATTTATACACGAACTTCTTTATTTAAACATGTACCTGAATCAAGGGGCGGACACTGCGCGATTTACGTTCATCGCTACAAGTACATGCCGGTGCCCCAACGTTGGGGAACCGGCATGTACTAGTAGCGATGAACGTCGACGTCGTCGTCGACGACGTCACAGGGCCATAAATCTGAATGTTTTGGCTGAGAAAAAAACGCCTTTTGTAAAGATCAAAGGAGTGTCCCTTCTGTACTTGTACTATTATCTATTCTGTGCCAGAGTTAATGATAAATACATTTATTCACGTTGAATGTATTTTGGGTTTTATTGTACGATATCTGTCTACACTTTGGGTATTGTCAGTGAGGTTAATGGTAATTCAGAGATCAGATTAGAACGTATGCTAAATATTCATGAAAAGAAAGGAAGTAATTTGCGAAATATGGTGAACCATATTTTGTGAGTTCCATTATGTAAATATAATCATTACGGTTCTTACTAATCTTCTTAGATAAGCAGGTCGGGTCAAAAACTTGTTCTTAGTTCCCAGCTCGCTCGACTCCCCTTTTATTATTCGGCTCACGTCTTCATAAAAAGTGGACGTCTCTTGCTGTCGATGACAATGACGAAAAAACCGTCTTAATGACGCTGAATATTCACCCAGATTCAACATTATAATTTTTCGTGATACGTAGTACCCGGCTCAAACGTTTCAAGAATACCTACCGCATTATCAAACACAATTGCATACTTCAAATGACTATAATATACCATAATAATACAAATATTAGTATTTTTTTACTTTACACGTAAACATGAAAGATTGAAGATTTATAATATGGTATACACTATATATATACTATACACTATATATACTAAGCTACATATATTAAGCTACGGTAGCCCAGTGGTTCAGGCATGCGGCTGTCAAACGGCGGTCGTGGGTTCGAATCCCGGCTCGTACCAATGAGTTTTTCGGAACTTATGTACGGAATATGATTTCATATTTACCGTTAGCTTTTCGGTGAAGGAAAATCATCGTGAGGAAACCTGCATACATCTGCGAAGAAATTCAAAGGTGTATGTGAAGTCCCCAATCCGCACTGGGCCAGCGTGGGGACTACTGCCCGTTCCCTCTCATACATGAGTATATAGGCTGATGATGTGTGATGTGACATACACATAGGTCAATCCACGGGTAGGCCTACCTACAATTCCTGTCAGCATTCCTGCTCATTGCGTATGTAGCTAGTAGCTGTAGGTAGCTAGTTTCTTTTGTTTTTCAAGGCATTCAATACGGATACATTTTTGCATCTCATTACAATGGAAAAGGAGCACTATTTACATAGCAGTCGAATTAGGATCTAGCCTTGACTAAGATATATGAAGTAAAAAGGTAAGTACCTACTTAAAGAAGAATTTTAGTTTCCGAGCGCGACACGTCCTGAGCACTTTATATTGAATAGCGGCCAGAGTGAATGGGAACTAAATTGAACCACGCTATAGTGATGAATAAAAGCCCTACGTTATGAATGCGAAGCAAATGAAACCTTACAAAAAAAAATGTTTTGAATCATCTGGCCGGCCTTATGTGTAGAACTGACAGCCTTGATTAAATCATTAAATTAGAATCATACATGCGACTATAAGTGCGAATATTTACTAAATGAAATCTACCCTATTGTCTATATTTATGCAAAAAAATACTCCTACAATGGTTGTATATCTAATAACCACAAAATAATCTTATGTCCAGCAAAATCCTTATATAACATAATTTCGGTGAACATAAAAGGTAACACAAAATAACAAAAATTTAGCCGATATAGCTATATTTCAATTGGTGGCATAAATAGGTATAGGTAAATAGTGACTTGTGAGGAACCTTTTATAGATAGTGAGCATAGTGTCCAGCGGTGTAAGCCAGGGGAGTATGGTAGGACGAGACGATGGGCGCGGAGTAGGCGAGGTGGGCGCCGGGGGCGATGAGCGGGGCGCCGGCGTATGCGATGCGGCCGAACGGGGCGATGAGCGGCGCGGAGCGCTTCTTGAGCAGGTGCAGGCCGCCGTCGAGAGCCTTGGCGGTGAGGTGCGCAGAGCGGTCCAGGTTGACGTCCAGGGTGTCGAGGGGCCTGCCGTCCGCGGCGAGGATGTTGGCGGGCTGGCCGGGCCCCAGGGACAGCGGCCCTCGATAGTTGCTGCCGTAGAAGGGCGAGAGGTACGCGCCGCTGTACGCGAGCGGAGCGAACGCCGCGAAGGGCGTCAGCAGCGCCGCGGACGCCGCCGCCAGCAAGCAGGACAACACCACCAGCTTCAGCATTGTGTAGAGGTCTGTGTTGTAAGGTTGTCGGAAAAACACTGATGTACTTGCAATGTTAGCCAGCAGCTTTTATACAGATTGCATTAAATATCAATGCGATGGGCGATGCCGGAAGACAATCGATACTCCAGGAATAACTTCTGACGCAAAACAATTACACCTACTATTGTTTTACCGTTCTTGCAATGCGACCTTTCTTCGTGGCTTATATAATAAAAAAATAATGTAGTATGTATGCTTAGATTGAGATAAAGGCTTGCCAACGCACCAATACAGGTGGTATTATGACACCAGTTTCCATATAGAGTTAGTAGTTTTAAAAAGTAGTCGATACAAAGAGACTCTTATAGTCCTTTGTTAAATGTGGTATGCTCAACCGCATAATGTCACATTACTTTGCGATTAATTTGTCTAAGTTTTACCCGGCATTTACGAGTACTTACACAAAGCAATTATAAACTAGTCGCTCTGTGAGCCAAATAAATCTATACGAGTATAATTAACGATCCTGCCCGCAAAATTTCACAAGAATAGGTTGAGAAATGGCATCTGTAGAGGAGAACAGCGGGACGGCGGGACACCGGACACCGGACAAATGATTTTCGGCCCAAGCTGAAGCAGCTCGCTCGTTTGATTAGAATTTCAGCAATCTCATGAGGATGGTAAAAGTCTAAGCATAATGTGCAGTTTATAACATCCGCTTAAATATTGTCAATATCTACCCACTTTGCTAAATGTGGGTAGGTACTTATACACGGTAGACATTAATAGTTGGGTTGTCATAACGTACCTACGTTCGAAAAATTCACAGCAGATCACCCCTCATGAGTCAAAAAATATTTTCACCTCACCGGCTCGAAAAGGCTTGCTTTATCGCTCAAAATCTGCGCCCAAAAGTTCATTTTATCCGCTAGCGTGGAAAGAGTTTTTGAATTTGGAACGTGACGGTCAATCGCGAGACCCAACTTTTTTCTATACAGAATGAGAGGTGTGTTCAGAAACTGATGGTGTTATGCCAATAATAAATTGTTATTATTTTGATAAAATAAAATGAATGGTACTTATTCTCTCTTAATTAAGCAGGTGCATACGAAATATTAATATTTAGACTGACTTATAAGGATAAAATACGAATAAATAATTTTAAAATGTCGTTTTATTTTTCTAAAAATTTCGCTTCTTCCAAATTTGGAACGCACCGTTTGAAAAGTTAATTTACGAAAAAACTCATACAAGTACATTTAATTTTGTTTTGTTCTAAAGCCACAGACAGTAAAACCAAAATAATGGTGGTTATTTATAGATTTTAGTACAGAAGATATACATAGGTATATGAATTTTGATGCCTGCTAAGTTAGCGGAAAAAGTGAAATAAGCGTATTTGAGCCTTAGTTTAAACCGTGAGTAACCAACAATACTTTGACTTTTTTAGTGTAGGTAAGCGTGAGGTTATTTATAGATGCAAAAATACTTATGTTACATTTAATAATTATAAAATGCTAGATCTTGATGAGATGTAAACAAACCTTTATTGAAAATGAGTATAAGGTCCAAATTACTTCCATTACCTTTACTTACCTACAATTTTCCTCGCGGTGGTGAGGTGAAAAATTGTGTGTTTCGCTCGGCAGCAAAATTGTTTGGCGTCTCGTGCCTTGAAAGCCTCGCTATGCTCAGGATTGTACTTTTGAACCAATAGCTTCGCTCATGGTTCAATTTTACAATCCTTCGCTAACTCGGCTTTCAATACTAAGCACTTGCGCCAAACAACAACTTTGCAGCCTTGCATAACAAATAACTATTATAACCACCCAAAACAGATTTGAGATTTACATAACTGTTTTGTAACAAAATTTTATGAAAATGGTAACAATAAGTATAATATCCTCTTAATGTATGATCTCCGTCCATTTCCTAAGGGGTAGTCACGTCCAACGCGCTTTAGGACAGTCCAACTGTCATTTTTAGGGTTCCGTACCAAAAATGGTAAAAAAGGAACCCTTATGGTGCGACTCCGTCCGTCTGTCTGTCTGTCACAAAGTGAAATATCTCGCGAACTACTTAAGCTGTCAATTTGAAATTTGGAAGGATTATAAATGAGACTTATCCGCGTGACTGGAAAATAAAAAAAATAAATATACATTTAAATTTCCTATGAAAAATTACAAATTTGAGGAGGGGGCAAAAAAATATTCAACTATTAGGTCAAGTAGGGGTATCATTTGAAAGGGCGTGAGTTGCACTTTTTGAAGCAGTTTTTCTTTTTTTTCTACATTCGTAAAATTTCGATTTATGAAGGAAAATGTAAAAAATATACCATACCCCCCCCCCCCTTATCTCCGAAGTTATCAAAGAGAATTTTTTTAAATTATTACTTGTGATTAAGATAAACAAATATTACTGGAAAAGAATTTTTATTTCTGTATCTAGTATATCTTTTGTTTTATTTACAAAAATCAGTTCCTAGTTAAGTTTGCAAATTAATCAAATTTATAAGTATTTTTTCGTTTTGAAATTCTTATAAGACTATAATAGAAATACTCTCTTTCAAATAAAACAAAAATAATAGACATCAGTTCACGTGATAAACAATAATCGCTAAAAGACCAACATACATACTAAGCCGATTGCCCTTGCAAGTTAGTACCAAATGGGACCGATAGATGGGGCTGACCCCATTCGCGCTGTTAAGATTTTTCTAGAATTAATGGGGTTGGGATTGGGACGCGTATATTTATTTTCAATAACAACTCAAAAAAAGATCGCGATTCAATTGTCTTGGTGTAAAAGTTACTCGTTGTTTGAAATAGAATTCTATTGTGTTAGGTTAAAATAAGTAATTTAACAAATATTGGGACATTTACTTTACGTTGAGTTAATTTTTACTTTGTACGGAACCCTCGGTGCGCGAGTCAGACTCGTACTTAACCAGTTTTTTTTTTCATATAAAAATTGTCATTTAGATCTACCTAACGTTATTTCCGGTTGTGCCGCTAAAGGAGCCCGGGTCCGCTTTGTCACTTAATCCCATGATTCAGCACAGGCACTAGTTTTACGACAGCGACTGCCATCTGACCTTGCAATCCCAAAGGGAAAACTAGACCTTATTGGGATTAGACCACTTACCTCACGATGTTTTCCTTCATCGAAAAGCTAACGGTATATATTCCGTACATAGTATTTAGATAAAAATTAAGTACAGTCGCGATCCAAGAATTACCATGTTCGCCATTTTTCCTTCATTTTATTTCAATGTTTTAAGGTAAATGACGAACATTTTCATCCCGCTACTGTTGATTTTTGGAAGTACCTTATTCCTTTGTAGTATGACAGAAAATAGTTACAAAATGATAATAATAAACTAGCGTTTTTTTGCTCAAGCACTAAATTTAATGTGTTTGTATAGTACACGGAAAACAAAAATTCTTCAACCAAAGCATAATTCTTCCATTCAAGCAAATAAAAAAGAAATATATTCAGTCGAATAATGATTTTTTAGTTTTCTTTTACTTAAGATAATATTGATTTTATAGAAGTTTTTTTTTAAAGAACCTGTTTTATACTATAAGAATCAAGATCATCTTTCAATGATACTAATAAAAGAATCATGTATTTAACTTAATTCAATATTTCCGTAAAGTGACAAAAATATTGAATTCGTCTGAGGATATGATTTGTTTCATCGATGAGAATACACTAATGTGTATTAGTCCTGATCAAGAAAATCGTATTATTGAAGTGATAATTCACTTCAATAATACGATTTTCTTGATCAGGACTTGTGGTCGCCTTCGTCTCAACTGTTGATATTATTATTCCAAAGAAAACAATCTTATTGTAATAATGGAAGACCCAGTAGAAGAATTTTACAAAATTAAAATAAGATGACGATTTCTCAAATTAAAATTATGGGTAACTTTAACCGAAGCAAGACAATACCTTTACCTGAGATACTTTGTGTCTTAATTCAAACAAGTCATATCTTAATTTTGTTTACCGCTATCTTTATTAAAGAGTGTGATTTATTTACTTACTAGCTTCTGCCCGCGACTCCGTCCGCGTGGAACTCGGTTATATCGTAGCTCCATGCAAACCTTCACCCTCCATTTTACCCCCTTAGGGGATGATTTCAGGGATAAAATCTATCCTATGTCCTTCCCCGGGGAAACTATATATGTATCAAATTTCACCTAAATCGGTTCAGCGGTTTAAGCGTGAAGAGGTAACAGACAGACAGACAGACACACTTTCGCATTTATAATATTAGTATGGATTTCCGATGCCCTTTTCTATAACGGCGATATTTATAGTTACTCGCCCAGCGGTGAGCTATAAATATCGCCGTGTCTCTTTTATTTACACGGGAGTGCTTATCTTTTGTTCGTGTTTATAGCCTATCGGCTATCGCTCATAGCTTACTAGCTCGCGGTGGGACCAGTGCCTTAATAATAGCTGCTAACTTATAAATCTTATAATATCTGCCACAATGAAGCGCGCATTAAATATCTCAACACGATTGTATTTATGTCAAGCGTTAGGACGTATCAGATATTATTGACCGCTTTGTAATGGTAGATATGAATGCTGGTGACTGTACCATCATAAATAAATAATAGACTTAGTGCCGTCGTTACGGTACATTTCTAATTAAAACAAGCACATTCTGAGTAGTTCCAAATAGACAACGGAACACTTTATTTCCATCCCTTTACTAGTGCAGTACTACATTCTGCTCAAGACGTAAATTGATCTGCATAAACAGTATGTAGTAAATTAAGTATCAACAATTAATCAATTAAAAGTCGATCGAGTTAATAAATACATAAATATTTATATGTTCATACATATACGGGTCTGGGCACTTGTAGAACATAATCATTAACGGTAGGCATGTATGATTTCAGTACAAGCCTGTTGATCTTTACTCCTCGGCCATTCCAGTCCCGTCAGGGCCGCCCTGTCTTCCGGCTTCGCCCATCGCGTTATCAATGCGTAGTCAGTATAAAAGCTGCAATCAACACTGCATGTGCATTCAGTGTTCTTCCGAGCACCTCACAACACAGACCACTACACAATGCTGAAGCTGGTGGTGTTGTCCTGCTTGCTGGCGGCGGCGTCGGCGGCGCTGCTGACGCCCTTCGCGCCGTTCGCTCCGCTCGCGTACAGCGGCGCGTACCTCTCGCCCTTCTACGGCAGCAACTACCGCGGCCCGCTGTCCCTGGCGCCCGGCCAGCCCGCCAACATTCTCGCCGCGGACGGCAGGCCCCTCGACACCCTGGACGTCAACCTGGACCGCTCTGCGCACCTCACCGCCAAGGCCCTCGACGGCGGCCTGCACCTGCTCAAGAAGCGCTCCGCGCCGCTCATCGCCCCGTTCGGCCGCATCGCATACGCCGGCGCCCCGCTCATCACCCCCGGCGCCCACCTCGCCTACTCCGCGCCCATCGTCTCGCCCTACCACACTCCCCTGGCTTACACCGCTGGACACTATGCTCGCTACTGGTAAAATCTGATCATCTTGTGTCAGTCTGTAACATTTTATGTAAATAACTCACGTAAATAAACGATCATTTGGATGTTTTTATCATTTGTTATTTATACATGACCTTCTTTATTTAAACATGCACCTAAGTTAAATAATATAAACAGTCCAATGATAGATAATCATTCATATCGAAGTAATTGATCCAATTCGGAAATAAATAACTGATCCTCGTATCAAATATTTGGTTTTCATTATGCATTATATATCACTTAGTCATAGGCACTTACTGACTAATGCATACCTTGTGCGCGGTATACAATCCCATCAGGGCATAGGTACCTACTATAAATTTATCGTGTCTGGCTTAATGCGCATTCGACCAGAGATGAATCCCCCGATGGATGAATTGGGGGATTCATCTTTGGTCAAAGTTATTTATACTATCCTGGATAGTAATATAAAAACTCGAGAACCTTTCCGCCCCAGCGGCCATCGGTTCTATGTGCTATGTGCCGCACCCTCTGCCACTTATTAAGTTTAGCGATTCGGAGGGCTATATCGGTTACCTTGGTTCTGCTGCGGAAAGCCTCATTTCTGGTGCGATCACGCAGAGAAACTCCCAACATGGCCCTCTCCATTGCCCTTAGGGTGACTTTGAATCTTCTTATGAGGCCCATAGTAAGCGACCACGTTTCAGTGCCATATGTCATCACTGGCAACACACACAGTTAAATCGTTTAGTCAATAGCATTAAAGAGTGACCCAAGAGACGTAACACAATAGTTACACAATTAGCTCTTACATTCACGAGTAAGCTACGAAGCTTACTTAGTACTACTAATCTGTAACGATTGTATAAAAGTGCCTGTGGTCGCCGGTTGGAATCCGGCTCGGAGCTTTAAATTTTTAAATTTTGCTTTTAATTAAAAAAATATACAGGATGACCCTAAACTCAACGATAACCTGTTACTGGATGAGAGGCCAAGGTATACCAGTTATGAAAAAATATAAGAAAAAAAATCCATGTCACTTAGTAAAGCGGTAATTTAGTCATTTTTCGAAAAAGTTAAAAATTTGACACCCTTGGTCGCATTTTTAAGTACTATGATCACAATTTTCACAATTTTACAGTGATTTTTTTAATAATGTTATCTCAAATAACAGTGCTATTAATCGCAATCACAAATCAAAAAATACAAGCTATGCATCGCCTCAGGAATGACCTCTTCACCAGTCGTGCAAATCTACCCACATTTATTTCTTCTGCTGCTGCATTAATTTTTTGGCGCAAGTCTAATACATTTTGTATTGGTTTTAAGTAGACTGTTTCTTTAATGCATCCCCGTGCATTGTTAGAAGCTGTACCACTCAACATCTACCGAGAGATGTAGTATCAACAAGATGGTTGCCCAGCTCATCATGCCCGGCCTGTACGAGAATATTTAAACGAAGAATATCCCGACAGATCGATCGGACGCCTCAATCGGACGGATCAATTTTATAAAATAGAATTTAAAAAAAAGTCTACTCAAAACCAATACAAAATCTATTAGAATTGCGCCTGATGCAGCATCAGAAGAAATAAATGCAAGTAAATTTGCACGACTGGTGAAGAGGTCATTCCTGAGACGATGCAGAGCTTGTATTCGTGCTGAAGGGAAACTATTTCAGCATCTACTTTAGTTTCAGGAGGGTATTAAAGTGTTACGATAATTGATTGTTTTATTTTGATTACGTTTTCCTTGAGGTCCCTTCGCAAAAAATTGGAGATAGCACTTTTATTGGCAAGAAAATTTACAAGTGTTGTACTATTTTGAAATCTAAATTAAATATGCCATCTTATAAAATAACTTGCTAAGCTTGTGTATTAATTTTTTTTCAACATAGAGTGTTAAAGTTATTTGAGATTTCATTATTAAAGAAATCACTGTAAAATTGTGAAAATTGTGATCACAGTACTTAAAAATGCGACCAAGGGTGTCACATTTTCATCTGTTTCGAAAAATGTCTATTACCGCTTGACTAAGTGACATGGATTTTTTTCATAACTGGTATACCTTGGCATCTCATCCAGCAACAGGTTATCGTTGAGTTCCGGGACACCCTGTATATAATAGGGATGGTGACAATTTTTTTTAAATGATGTCATTCGAACCAGTTTTTGGAGAGGATCAAATGTTTGTGTGGCAACTACAATTAAAGAACATAAATACCCAAAAAAAGGAGACAAAGATTGACATCGCTGGGGCAGCGCAAAACGCTTCATACTGACAGACAGATTATTGGTATGATGTCACTACGACATTTATAAATACAAAGTACAATTATCGTTGTATGGAAAATCAGGTAAATTAGTTGTTTAGGTCGCGAAATACTGCGTTTAAGTACATAGTTGTCGTACAATTTTGTTTCTATAAAAGTGTAAGGATTCTATTGGTAACTTTAAATTTACTCTTGGACAATAAAAAAAATGCAAATTTCTTATAAACTTTCAAGGGTCATTTACGATTTTAATTATATTTTATAATTTATACTCTATTACGATAATTTGATGGTTTACTATGCATTTAGCATCACTACGTTATCAATTTGTAGGTACATGAGGCACCATGCCTATTTCGTTAGCAGCGTTCCTGCTTAGTACAAAATTAATCTGGTATGGGGTAGTGCATCGCTAACGCCTCCCTAAGGCCAATGCCATCATATATTTCCACAATTAGAAAGGAACTGATTGAATGATAGTGACCGAACCGGACCCCCCACCTCTCCGACGAAGAGGTGGGGGCTATGTATGAAGATATATCGAAGGCCATGCATAGTTTCAAAACCTACTTCACCGTTGTTATGGGGGACTTCAACGCAAAACTGGGCAAGAAAGATGGTGAAGAGCTGAGAGTGGGGCAATTTGGAGTTGGAAGTCGGAACCACCGGGGCCAACTACTGGCTGGCTTCTTGGAGAAGGAGGGACTCTACATGATGAATTCCTTCTTCAAGAAACGCGAGCACAGAAAGTGGACCTGGATGAGTCCCGACGGTGCAACTAAAAACGAGATTGACTTCATCATGTCGACGAGGAAGCATATATTCAACGATGTCTCTGTGATCAATACGGTCAAAACCGGGAGCGATCACCGTCTGGTAAGAGGCACATTGAATATATGCGTCAAGCAAGAGCGCTCTCGATTGATGAAGTCTACGCTCCGTCCAGCATCAATCCAAATTCAAAACCCCGAGAGCTTCCAGCTGGAACTCCAAAACCGTTTTGATTGCCTAGGCGGCGATGTGGACGAATTGAACGACGGGTTTGTGGAAGCTGTCCGTCTCACTGGGTCTAAGTTCTTCAAGGCCCAAGGCACTAACGGAACTAAAAGGCTATCTAGCTCCACTCAGAAGCTCATGAAGGAAAGGAGTGAAATGATTCTACAGTCTTCAGCCGACGCGACCGTATACCGGCAGCTCAATAAACAGATCTCCAAGTCCCTTACCCGCGATCTGCGCCAATTCAATACGAATCGTATTGAAGAGGCCATACAGCGTAATAAGGGCTCTAAAGTATTCTCGAGAGTTCTGTCTATAGGGCAGAGCCAGCTCGCGAAGTTAAAAACTGAAGATGGTGGAATCGTTTCCTCTAAACCTGAGATTCTGGGTGAGATAGAGCGCTTTTACGGACAGCTATACACATCAACGCGCAGACCCGAAGTTAGTCAGGCGGAAGACCCTAGAGCTAGACTAACCCGACACTATACCGACGACATCCCGGACATCAGCCTGTACGAGATTGTAATGGCTCTTAAACAGCTCAAGAACAACAGAGCACCCGGTGAAGACGGAATAACAGCCGAACTTCTGAAGGCGGGTGGAAAACCGGTCCTTACGGCCCTTCAGAAGTTGTTCAGTTCCGTCTTACTGGAAGGGAGAACTCCAAAGGCATGGAACAGAGGTGTGGTGGTGCTGTTCTTCAAAAAGGGTGACAACACTCTGCTGAAGAACTACAGACCCATCTCACTTCTGAGCCATGTCTATAAGCTGTTTTCGAGGGTCATTACAAACCGTCTCGTACGCAGGCTAGATGACTTCCAGCCTGCCGAACAAGCCGGTTTCCGAAGAGGCTTTAGTACCGTAGACCACATCCACACGCTTCGTCAGGTTATACAGAAGACCGAGGAGTATAACCTGCCTCTCTGCTTAGCGTTCGTGGACTACGAAAAAGCCTTCGATTCGATTGAAACCTGGGCTGTACTACAGTCTCTCCAGCGGTGCCAAGTTGACTATCGCTATATCGAAGTGCTGAAGTGTTTGTACTAGAGCGCTGCTATGTCAGTCCGACTCCAGGACCAGAACTCGAAACCTATTCCGCTGCAGCGGGGAGTCAGGCAAGGAGATGTTATTTCTCCAAAACTGTTCACCGCTGCACTGGAGGACGTTTTCAAGACTCTGGACTGGAGAAGGCTAGGCATCAGCATCAACGGCGAGTACATCACTCACCTTCGGTTTGCTGACGATATAGTAGTCTTGGCTGAGACCATGGAGGACTTAAGTACGATGCTCGATGACCTCAGTAAAGCATCCGAGCGAATTGGTCTAAGAATGAACATGGATAAGACGAAGATCATGTCAAATGCCCATGTTGTACCAACTCCCATTACAATTGGACACTTTACGCTCGAAGTTGTAGACGATTATGTATACCTAGGACAGACGATCCAGTTAGGTAGGTCCAACTTCGAGAAAGAGGTCAATCGTCGAATCCGACTCGGCTGGGCAGCGTTCGGGAAGCTACGGCAAATCTTTTCGTCCAATATTCCGCAGTGTCTCAAGACGAAAGTCTTTGACCAGTGTGTGTTGCCAGTGATGACATATGGCACTGAAACGTGGTCGCTTACTATGGGCCTCATAAGAAGGCTCAAAGTCACCCAAAGGGCAATGGAGAGGGCCATGTTGGGAGTTTCTCTGCGTGACCGCATCAGAAATGAGGCTATCCGCAGCAGAACCAAGGTAACCGATATAGCCCTCCGGATCGCTAAACTTAAGTGGCAGTGGGCGGGGCACATAGCACGTAGAACCGATGGCCGTTGGGGCGGAAAGGTTCTCGAGTGGCGACCACGTACCGGAAGGCGCAGCGTGGGTAGACCCCCGACAAGGTGGACTGATGACCTGGTAAAGGTTGCGGGAGTCCGCTGGATGCGGGTGGCGCGGGATCGGTCACTTTGGCACTCTTTGGGGGAGGCCTATGTCCAGCAGTGGACGTCTTTCGGCTGATATGATGATGATGATGATGATGAACCGGATTGTGCCGATAGCTCAGTTAGTTAGTAGAGACGGGCCATGAATGCTTGTGGTCGCCAGTTCGAATCAGGCTCAGAGTATTTAAAAAAATGTAATATGGCATTTGAAAGGTATGATAAATGATTTTATTGCATATGACTATTATGGATTATGAAAGTTTATGGTAATAGTACATTACGTAACTAGGGCGGTGAATTCGTGAATGCCCCAGATCGCAGGTGTTTGTGGCCCGAACCGAAGGTGAGGGCCATAAATATGCGCTCTGGGGCTTTACGAATTACCGCCCGTGTTGCGTACAAAATTTTACGTCTTCATCTGGCCACAATGCGAGTTTTCACGTACGCGCAGCGTGCAGTAAAACTCGCATTATGGCCAGGTGTGACGTAAATAATATTATGGCATAGGATAGTAAGGAAAATAACAATTCTGTGTTATGAATATTATGGTAAATAACAGTTATGACACATGCAATTCTAGTAAAAAAAATCCTACCCTGCGCGTGGCCCGACACGCACTTGGCCGCTTTTTAATAATAAAGTTAGGTCCGATTTAGTCATACTTAATAAGTACTCTTAATGAAACGTAATATGAGTAGTAAGTAAGTAAGTAAGTGGTTGTAGGCACAACCATTGGTTATGTCCCAGAACGGGTTTGGTAATTGGATTATCCATAACTGATATCACAGTGCACAGATTTATGACAGTACCCATCCCTTAAAATGTGTACTGTAAAATTCAGGACCGTAGACTTAAAGTGAGGCTAAGGCAATAAAAATCATGAATTATGTATAGGTAACTCTCTTTATATAATAAGTAGATCGATCAATATTTTCTAATTTGTACAATTTTTCACCAGACGTGTCCCAAACCGCCAGCGTGTCCCAGAGGACCCACGCCCAAGTGACCCACGCCCAGGTGACCCACTCTCAAGTGACCCACGCCCAAGTGACCCACGCCCAAGGGACCGGCTACACCCCAGGGAGCGGCGGCACCGTGCCAGCCGAGCGCACCTACACCGGCGGGCCATCCGAGGGCGCCCACATGACCGGGGCCCACCAGGCGGGCGCCCGGCAAGTCAATGCGGGCGGTGTGAGACACGGCAAGTGGAGCACCCAGCACGGCAGAGCGCTTCTTCAGGAGGTGTGGCCCGGCGTGGTCAACAGCCCTCGCGGTGTAGTGCGCGGCGCGGTCCAAGTTCACGCTCAGGGTATCCAGCGGCCTTCCGTCAGCGGCCAGGATGCTAGCGGGCTGACCGGGCGCCAGAGACACGGGCCCTCTGTAGTTGTAAGCCGCGATCGCAGGTGCGCCCCATAGAGCACCATGGCCCAGGCCCAGACCGAGGCCGAGGGGAGCCACCGCTGCTGGCGCCACCAGGGGACCCGCCAGCCCTAAGCCCCACGGAGCGATCGCACTCGGCTTGGCCGCCGCCAACGCCACCACGCAAGACAACACCACCAGCTTGAACATTGTGGTCTGTGTTGTTTTCAGTACTGCGAGAGACTGTTGCATTTACCCCTGTGCATTTGGCTTTTATACAAACTTGTGCCGTAGGCGTAGGTATTCCAGATACCTTTGTGACGTAGGGAAATATGCAAGCGGGCGTTGGCTGTATTCGGTAAGAAAAAGCACCTTGATTGCGGCAGGGCCGACTCGGGCGCAGCGACAACAATAGATTTCAACCTTATACCGATAGGGTTACATTCGATAACTCTAAACAGGAATAGAGCTACACAGCCGTTGTTTCCGTGTTTGCCTTGAACGAATTGATAAAGGGCCGTTCACTTCGACTGATTACACGAATAGATGTACAATTAGAAAAATATCATTAAAGCTAATTTACCTACTACTAGAGGAGAACTACGTACCGTAACTCCGTTCCTTGCCCATTAATATAACAGGGTCGTTAATTTTTCAGGTTGGTTTAACACGCACATCATAACCTCCAATTAGATAGTTATATGGTAGAATTCCTAGGGGTTACCAAAGAAACACCCAAACATTAAAATGTTTTGTAATAGAATTGTAATGTGTAAAGATTTATTGAGTAAGTATAATATAATATTCAATTCGTACCTACATATAATATATTTTCTGAAAAACATTACTAAAGCTTTCTGTTATTAATTGTGTATTTTTCTGGGAGTTTAATATTATTTTTCACTCAAAATCAGCTCATTCGATCCTAAAAGGACAAAAAATGGCCCTAAGTTATTTTCTTATGGTATTACGATATCCCATATACTTTGTAATACAATAAAAAAACTTTCTCGTGATTCTGAGTAGAAATAACATAAGAGTAACAGATAACTTCGTAAAAACAATATGGCAATTTTTAAACAAATGCTCATTATAGGAGACACTTGCCTGCCTGTTCTTTCCTAAGTAAGAAACGCATTTAAGGCCACTATACTTCAGCATGTGTGGGCAGTATGCAGTATTTTGTACTTTACCGAGAGCTTACTGATGGCGCCCACATTTGCGCATTAGAAATAGGTACATTGCGCGACGTGGTGCTGTACGCAAGCAGTACCGCATTCGTACTGCCCTGCTGCCGCGCATCCCGCGACTATCAGGAACCACACATCTATATGTAAGACACCTGGCAGGTACTGATACCGAACCGAGTCCGCACCGACACATGCGCAAGTAGCCTTTTGCCTACTTAAGTAGGCAAGTCACTGTATGCACACCGTAAGGGGAATTTCAATCAGAGGAATGCAGATGCAGGATGAATTAAATCCAGATTTGCGGAACACAATAAAGTCAAGCAAAAATATAATTAGGTAAGTATTTTATTCCAAATCCATTTATTATGAAAGTCAGGAAAAGCAATCGCTGACGAAAATATCGGTTAGGTTACATCATGTTCCAGTCACTTTTGCTACTTGTGCTGAATGCAAGTACGATTAGTACTTTAATATAAAATTACCTATAATAATCGTAAACAACAAACAATAAAATATATAAATTTGAACACTGTTTGCTAACATCCTCACGTGCTGGTCACCGTCGAGTCGAGCGTGCACGATAATTAACAGAACAAAACGCTATCTACAACTCAGAGGTATTTATAGACTAAACGTGACTATCTATTAAAGCTTTAAACACATTATATCAAAAATCTAATGCCAACATCATGGTATTTTAATAATAGGTCAATGGCACGGAGTGGACTAAGGGCGCTCCTACAGGTACAGTGTGAACATAGGATGTTTCCACAGGAACGGCACGGACCAGAGGCGCGGAGTACACGGGGGCGGAGTGTACGACGGAGCTTGACTGGGACGAGTAGGAGACCGGCACGTGGGACACGGGACCCACCACCTGGTACGCGGGTGCGGAGTACGCGACCAGGCCGGGTCTCGGCGCAGCCAAGCACGCTACCGCCATGGCGCAGACAACAATCTGGAAAAACAAAAGCACTCCAAATGTTCAACATTTTCTTTTGAATATTAGGTGACATCTTACGCAAAACGTGCCAGCCCCACAGTAAGCTAAATGGGCACAATTTGTGTCCCTTAAACGGATAGTTATGGCTAGTAACAAAACGTATGTTTAGTAATAAAACTGACAGGTTAGACATGACTTAAAGGTCAAAGAAGTCACTGGATTTTATTTAAACTCCCCAATAAGCCTTGTGATATGGGTACAAGACGACGATATATTTAAGTAATAGGTAAAAATATTTGCTCTGCACTGCACTGCTTTAGGGCACAACCAATCTGTGGAATGGATGATCGCCTGCGGTATTTCCGGACCGATACGACCTTCAAGAAAAGAGCGTACTCCCATCTTAAAGGCCGGCAACGCACTCACAACACCTCTGGTGTTGCAGGTGTCCATGGGCGGCGGTAATCGCTTACCATCAGGTGATCCATCTGCTCGTTTGCCTCCTATCACATAAAAAAAACCGGGAATAACGCTAAGAGGATGATGAGGTACAAAGAAAACGTACATTACTCAGAAACATATATTCGTGGTCAACTCACCACACAAAAATGCACTTGCCGGGATTTAACCCCAGAACCGTCAGTTTCAATGGATTAGTATCCACTAGCTCCCTACGACTCTAAACCGATCGTCATTTTGTCCCTATGCGATAAAGCCATAATTTACCAAACGCCGCATAGTAAATTAAAATAGGGACTGAACTTTCTAACATCCACAAAAATCTATATAAACGGTCTTAGCGACAGTCTCTAATTAAGGCGCCGTAGGTTCAGCGAAGTTAAGCGAACAGAGTTTTTGAAACAATATAATGCGTCTGTTTATAATAATATGGTTTCAAAAAAAACGAACAGTAATCTTCAGGCTTTTCTGCAGGGAAATCAGTGTTTAGAAACATGATTAAGCAATTTTCGGTCGATAGAAAAAAAAAAACAAACATAGGTCTAAAAGGGTCTAGAATACACTTAAAATATTTGTTACAAATTATGCACAAAAGCTAAAAATATTAAAATGGCTTCTAAAAATCGGCAATACCATGTTTGAGAGAACTCAGTGTTTACTTTTTTATTTATTTAAACGGCCGGTTTTATTTATTAAAAAAATTAAATTTAAAAAACATGATTTGTGCGCTTCCGAGCACGCACTTCCATCTCGCTCACGCTTATGCTCAGTGAGAGGGAGAGAAGACCATGAACCTACGGCGCCTTAAGTATTTTCCTTTAATAAAAGTAGGTTTAACTCCTGAAGAAATCATCGCCATTTCCCTAAATATACACTTATTCAAGCGCTACTACTAGACAAGTTACTTTAATTACACAGGGTAACCTCATACTTATGTAGTTGAACAGCAAAACTCATCTAACTTCAAGCATTAACACGTTCATCTGATAACAAAATATTTCAAAGTCTATGTATGTAAGTTGTGAAGTCAATGCCTTTGCAGTTCCTTAATTCGAACAAAAAAGCATCACAACCAAATAATCGCGCCATTACCCATTTAGGGGGCATCTGGCCGCTTAACACAGCTTTGCATTTTAAGCTAATTTCCACCATCGAGATGAAAACCTGCAGATGATGGGCACGGCAAAAGGGTCGGACGATGAACTCATGTCATAATGAATGCTACTTGCCTTTACTCGGATTTTGCCAAAAGTTAATATTGGCCGAAATACCCGTACAATAAGAATTGATGGAAGCATTTACGAAATAGGTTAAAGGTGTAGAGCCTGGGGTGAACCATTGCTTTATGATAAAATGAATATTCGTTTTACTAACTTACCAATTTATACATGATGAAGAAATTAGGATGCCTCTATCTGACGTGCGAGCTGTCACTACAGGGTGTTAATGTTTGACTGATGATGTTTGCCAGCTACGAGCTTTTATACATGCGAATATGAGAATCCTGAGCCAAAAATAATCATGTACCATACACGGAAACCTTTAACTAACACGCATCGAGAACTGGTTATGAGGAAGATACTGATATCATGGTGTAATCAATTGGCGTCAAACGGCTCGTGTAAAAACTATACAATTTTGCAAGTTTTTCGCTTCCTTCTGGGTCCGAAACCAGAAGGCAATTATAACACTCATTAACGATTTAATATTATGAGCCATCAATTGATTTATTCAGAACGTGTCTAAGTCATATTTAGGGTAAATCGTTAGTAACTGGCCACTTGTGCCCTTGCTTACCCTAGCTTGCTTGCTTAAAATGTTTATTGTAATCACCTGTAAAGAGACATCGACCATATTATTGTTTTAGGGGAAATAGTGAATGTTGAAAATAATGAACATGTGTTTACTAGAGGACGATATCATTTATTTCTTAAAATATTTAATTGTTTTATTTGACATTACGTTTAACCAAGTTATTAGCGAGTATTTCCAATACTAGCCATTTTTTTCAATACTTGGCCAAACAAACTTTAACATCATAAAAGCTTATTAACATAAAATTAAACAAAAAACTCTTTAGGAATGAATCCTCAATCCTCACTATCCGATGAGGAACTTGACCGGTGAAGATAATAAGAAATATGACATAAATATATGGTCCAATCACAGGTATATTGTTTTCATGAAACAGGGGAACACATTCTTCATGGAAGTATTTACTACATCTTAAACAAAGAAACTCATTGACATTGCCGACAATATTAAGTTCACAAGTTTCACATTTGTCTCGGGATTTCAAAGTATTGTAATGGTGGGTACACACTGAGCAAACGAATGACTAACGAACGCGAAGCATTTATGTGACAGTTATTTGTTAGAGTGAGATACATAGCTGTTCGTTGGCTTGGTGTGTACGCACCTTAATAACCAGACAGCATTAAGCGGCAATTACACTTCGTCGTTCGCCGCCTGCGGTCGCCGAATTCATTTTAAACTACTTGGGCCAACAAACGTCGTCTTTACATTAGTCTGTCCGCCTAGTACTAAGCGTTGGCAGCTGTCGATCGCCGAATGCGGCCGACTAACGTGTTCTTTACACTTTTGCGGTCGCCGCATCGCATGCAGCGTGCGGCGAACGACGAAGTGTAATTGCCGCTTTAATTCATCAAAGGTCCAGGCAACCTCTTTTAACAATTTACCAATCATATTTTTATAGCCTTTAAGTAACTGGCATACGTGGCTAGTATTTAAAATAGTGTCGCATTACATTTCAGAAATTAGCCAACTAAATAATTTATAGAATTGGAAATCATTATGTAAAATAATAGTATACAAAATATTCCCTTACCTTTTATGATCACATTTACCTACACGACATAACGTCATTAGTCAAAATTATAATAGAATTTCTTAATTTGAAATGCATATCCGCTAAGAGAAAAAATAAGCAACCAGCCATTTAACGCCTCGTCAAAATCAAACTCATTTTATTATGAGCTCTTACTTTAATCGATATATATAAAAGTTGAGTAATACTTGTGATAACTGCTGTTATCTGGTGATTTACTTTAAGTGTGTGGATATATTATAGAATTCATACTTTAATCATTTTAGTATAATATGGCCAATTACTAGGGGTGGCCATTTACTGGCGATTTACCCTATCTATAGAAACAGGCACTTTATTTATCGTGAAAGTACATAAAAAATATAATAATAAAAACAGGATTAGTATGTGTTGTGTTGTATTTTTTCAAGTTAGTGTGTCTTTTTTGTTTCCAACGTATTAGTGTGTGAGACGTACGTCTAATTTTAAATTAAATTTGGGGAAAAGGTGATCCTGTAGTGTCAAACTAAATCATAAGTAAATACCTAACATTCGGGAAAAGAACAGAGATCTTGAACGTATAGCTTTAAACATTCATTTTAAAGTACGTATTTAAGTTTGAATAAAGATATTTTGAGTAAAACCTTACTTCGATTAGACATATTTAATACCAGACTGCCGAAGGAGAGGAGGGTTGTTTTAAAAACGTTTCCGGTGATACACAAGCCTGCCTGACTGATGTAACCCTACGGAAAGTATAAGTAGTCTATGTTACATCTTTAATTTAGTTTGTACGTAAGCATGTGCTATACTTATTTGGCAAGGTTAAAAACCGGCTCACTATCATCATGCTTTGTGTATCTTTTTTCTTGGTCTAAGTTAAATGTGAGTCAAATGCCTCACCTTCAAGCTAGCGAATTTTGAGGAGTTTTATAGAAACGTTAAGTCCTCACTCAACCCCGAGGTTACACAAGAAATTGACTTTCTCTTCTCTTTCAGTTTAATTACATCCATTGCTAGACCTAAATCTTGTATGGATTTCCATTTTTTCGGGATGCAGGATTCTGACCTCCCAGGGCAGGTAGCTTCCTCAGATGTCCCTATAACCAATGGCATTCACCATAATAATTACGCTCCTGTCTCTGCAGATTTCGACGACTATGGTTTACATGGGTGTTATTGTGTCGAAGCCGCCATGAACTTGACTCGGTCCACATCCACATGTAACCGGTACGGTCGCACGCGCATAATTATCGCGGATACCGACCTGTTCTACCACATACGTTTTACGGTACGCACGATTCGGAACTAGTTTAAGTTCATGTAAATATTTAGAGTCTGCTACGTGTGTTGTTTGTCTAATATTAAGCGTCGTATCGGCGTTTAAGTATCATGTATCATGTCATAAAGTTTTTCGATGACTATGACTCGGTCCATACTTGCTATACGAGAACTTCAAAAGGTTTTTATGACCAATTAAGTAGTACCTACATGCGAGTATGAGGATGAACGGTGTCCACGTATTTCAGCGACAAACGTTTCACCGAATGCATGTTTTCGCCGAATTTTCGTTTCATCGAATTTCTGTTACTCAGAAACCGTTAATTTTTGATAAGGCGAGTAAAATTTCATTCTGTAGAACCCATTAGGTTAGGTTATGTTTGTTTTATAACATTGCTGGTTTCGATATGGTTTTAATAAATGGTTGATTAAATGAAAATTCTGCGAAACATACATTCGATGGAACAAATGTCGGTAAATCAATTTTTTTTTTTTTAAATTCGTCCATTCGGACAGGCTAAGACCATAGGCCATACTGCCTAGTCTTCAGTAAGTATAATTTCATTTGATCGAATCCAGTAATAACGTCTTCAGTAGTTTCAAATCAGAAGTCTCTAGTCTAATAAATATGTCTTCAGTTATTTCCAATTCATATGAACAAATCTAGATATTAAGTCATCAGTATTATCAACATATGTGTCAAATCCAAAAAATAAGTCTTCAGTTATTCCAATCCAATTCATGAAGTCAAATCCAGTAATAAAGTCTTGAGTATGTTCCAATAAAAACGTCAAATCCAATATTCAGCTCTTCAAAAAAGCTTACACCTCATCCAGACATTCCAAAAAGTCATTTGACCAACAAAATATAGGTACAATGCTTCAATAAAAATATATACAATTTTAAGCAAGTTTTAAATTTAGCATCATATTTACAGCATACACACAGTATTATGTACAAAATTAAACAAAGGTAAATAAGTAGACGACTCCTTCAACAAATCAGTTACTGAAAGCGGGATTCGATTAGAAGCTCCATAAATCTCAAGCAACTCATCCATCAGCACTAGGCGCTGAATGCCAAAGGATGAGCAACTAAACAGAATGTGATCTATAGACTGAACCTCTTGCTTTTGACAATGATCGCAATAAGGGGAAGAGACAAAGTTTTTACGATGGAGATGAAAATTTAAACGACAATGACCAATGCGCATACGAGTAATTATGGTGTAAAACCTACGATGCATGTAAGTTTTAAACTTACAAAACCAAGGCTTACTATTAACTTGGTTATCTAACAAAGCATACAAATGAGCCTTATTCTCAACTTCTGTAAAATGATACCAATGTCTTCCCCAAAGAACAGTCATACGCTGTTTTAGATTACTTATAATATCAGAATATGGCAAGGTCACAGCTAAGTCCCTGCTGTCGGGAACCAGGGACAAGTCAGATGCATTAGCAATAGTTCTAGCTAGGTAGTCGGCGTTTTCATTACCAGAAACTCCTTTATGAGACGGAACCCATACAAAATCTATTTTAATACCAATTAAAGATAGTTCTAACCATAATTCTTTAATGGAAAAAATTAGATAGCAAGTGCTAGCATTCATTTTGTTACTCGATAAACTTATTAATACACTCATACTATCGCTTACTATGACCCATTCTTTACTATATTGATTATGTTCTTTAACATGTTTCAAAGCAAATAAGATGGCAGTTGCTTCAGCAGTAAAGATACTTGCATTTTTATTGATATTAAACCCAATACCTTTATTAATTTCAGGTTGATAAATTGCAAAGGAAACAGCATTATTATTTTTGGCACCATCCGTATAAATAAATTTACAATTAGACCATTCTGACAACAATAAATAAGCCTCCTCTTTGGAAGTTAGCTTTGAATCTATTACAATTTTTATATCGGGATATTTACTCTTAAAAGAGCCTGTGTAACAGGGAAGAAGGTCATTATCAAGATGTATATTTAACTCCTGCAAAGAGTGAAAGAAAGAAGTAAAATCCTGAAGAACATACATGTGCCTTTGAAAAGGCGCTGATTGGAAAGAAATCAAGTTGTGAAGAAGATCGTTCTTAGGCAAGCTGTATAACTTTAAAATAAATCTTTCTTTTAAATAACGAAATCTAATATGAATAGGAGGAAGATTCGATTCAATTTGCATAGCAGCGATAGGACTAGTTTTAAATGCACCCAGTGTTGTCCGCATACATTTGTTTTGTATTTTATCTAATGAATTTACAATTTTATCATCTCCAGCAAAACATAGAAAACCATATTCAAAATGACTTCGAACTAGAGACTTATACAAGATTAACAAAATTTTGGGGTCTGCACCCCATGAAGTGGCGCACATCGATTTTAACACATTGTATGCTTTGTTAGCTTTGGTTATAATACTGTCAGCATATTTTATCCAGGAAAGTTTTGAACTAAATATAACACCTAAAAACTTTATTAGATCATATGAAATAGGCAGTGATATGTCATTGTACAAAACTGTGGGCAAACACATGCTTTTGCGACCAAAAATAAAAACTTTGGTTTTAGTCGAATTTACATCTAAGTTCAGATAAGCAAAGTATTTATGTAAGTTGATTAATGCCTCATTAATAGTCAAAGCTAATTGATTTAAATCAGATCCTGACACATAAACAACCAAATCATCTGCATACTGCAGATTTTTAACCTTTGTTCCTAGAATAAGATTTAGTCTCCTAATGTACAAAATAAAAATGAAAGGGGATAAGATACCTCCTTGACAAACCCCTAAAGAAGATAATCTTGGGCCATATAAGTGATTGTTAAATTTAACAAAAACCTTCCTGTTTGTTAAAAACATTTGTAAGAAATTTATTATTTTGCCAGGTAACCCTATCATTGACAGCTCTCTACATAAAACGGAAATATTGACACTGTTAAATGCACCTGCAATGTCAAAGAATACCGAAAGAAGATACTGATTATTATATATGCTGTTAAGTGCATCAAGTTGCAACTGACAAATACTCTCACGAGAAGACCGACCTTTACGAAAACCAAACTGATTGCAGGGTAACAGATCATTTTGTTCGACAAAAAATTCCAACCGTTGCTTTAGAAGCTGTTCAAAAACCTTTCCTACACAAGATGTGAGTGCTATAGGTCGATATGAGTCGGGTAACAATTTATCTTTATCAGGCTTTAAAATTGGGACCAAGCAATCTGTTTTCCAATCATAAGGAATTAAGTTTTCTTCCCATAGCTGATTTAATATGTTTAAAAAGGTCTTTAGATTTTGTGAACTTAAATTTTTCAGTAAAATATATGGTATTCCATCAAGACCAAAGGATGTATCTCTTCTTGAAAATAGGGCAGATTTAAGCTCTTGCAAAGAAAACGGTTCAGTAAGATACTTATCATTATCATTTTCTGTGTGAACATAATTTAAAGACTTATTAAGCACAAAATCAGGAGTGTATTTCTTATGAAAATCTGATATCCAACTATTATTACTAGCGTGTTTTGAAATGAATGTTTTATTAAATTTCCGCATGTAATTCCATATTAATGTCAAAGGAGTGCACCGGTTAAATGAGTTACACAGATTTATCCAACTATTACGCCGTTCAGTCTTAAGAACAAGCTTTTTAAGGGCTCGAAGTCTTTTAAATTCTATATAATTCTCTTCACTAGGTTCACTTTTAAATTTTATATAAGCATGTTTTGAATTAAGTACAGCTTCTGAACACTTTTGATTCCACCAAGGCAGCCGGGGAAATTTCAAAGATTTTGGTGTACACGTATTAGAACTATTCAGACCTATGTCTAGGGATGGACTCTACAGCAGTAGATCGCAAAATATTACAAAACAGATTGAGCGCATCTATCGAAGACATATTTTCAAAATCAATATTAGCCAAACAAAAATCAACTGATTTACCTGTTTGTAATTTGGGTGAATGGGCAAATGTACATTATTACATATTGGATTACTTTGTGAGCTATTTTCATTACCAACTATCATTTTTATCATTACAGGCAAATGATAACTGCTGCCAAGAGGACAATCCATAACAGACCAATCACATGAAAGTGCCAATGATGGAGAAACGAAAGTTAAATCCAGAGCATTAGGACGCCAAGAAGAAGAACCAGTTGTAGTAGTTTGACCATTATTTAAAAGAACCAAGTCATTGCCATCAATAATATCTAAGACATCTCTACCTCGAGGCAATGTATCAACACAGCCCCATGACATATGATGAGCATTTAAATCGCCTCCAAAAAGCATTGGCTGCGGAATAGATTTTATCAAAGCATCAAATTTACTTTTATTAAATGGGGGATCAGAATTTGATGGACTATAAAAACTTACTACACTCAACTGCTTGTTGTTTATAATTATTTGTACACAGATATTTTGTAGAGCATTGTCAAAATAAGTTTTAATATTAGAATATACTATATTGTTATGAATAAATTGCTACACCATTATGTTTATTACCACCAATTTCTAATGACATTGTATCCTTTAATTGAAAATTTTTGATGTTGTTTTAACCAGGTTTCAGAAATTATTGCTATGTGAATGTTATTTTCATATAAGAATCTAGTAAAGATTAGCCTATTGCTTATTATACTCTGAGCATTCCACTGCACTATGTTCAATATGTCCATAAAGAAAAAAATTAAGGTTGTTTCCTGAAAGTGTTTTTAAGTGTTTCTTTTATATTGTTAGAATTTATTGGCGTTTCTTTATCAGCACAAATTTTAACTATAGCTTCCACAAGTAGATTCATAAATCTGTCAGATTTGGTCAGATTACTTAAATGGGTGTCAATATATTTTGAGCCGAGCTGCGGAAATGCAACGTCACAAAACAAATCGGAATATTTAGCACTACGTGATTTTAACTTATTTTCCTCAATTTTCTGTTTTTTAATTGGACATGCAGCAGATATAGCCACGTGATCCCCACCACAGTTTGCGCATTGTGTTTTAACCTTATTACAATTTTTGAAATTATGAGGTTCAGCACAAATTGAACATACTTCATTATTTTTACAATACTTTGCTATATGACCAAATTTCATGCAACGAAGGCATTGCTTTACTGGAGGAATATAGATCCCTACTTCGTGCCTCCAATGGTCAAGTGTTACATATTCAGGCAACTGTACAGAGGCAAAAGTCACGGCAACCGTCTGAGTTGGAACCATTGAGACGATACCCAGCGTGTCTTTTACCCGCCGCATAAACCGTCTTACGCTTATCACCTTTTTACTGGAAGCTATTAATTGGAAAATCTTCTGGTTCGAATAATCAATCGGCACTGAAGTGAGAACACCCGTAACCTCGGTCTCAGATGCTGGGATTGAAGCATTCATGTGAATTTCATTTAATAATTTTTCATTTTTTAGGAAGACATTGGCGTGATTTGGGAGATCGAACATAATCCCAACTTTGTATGCATTAATTGTTCTTAGATGCATCACGCCGATGCTTTCGGATTGCATTGGACAAAGCAAGTCTATCTTTGTCAGAAAATTTGTGGTCATCCTCTCTGTGATTCAGAAAAACAATAAATTCTTTCTTAGCTGAATTTTCGTCGTACAACCTGTATTAACTTTTGGCCCTGAAAGGAGTATACTTCTCTTTGTCATCTTCTTTAGTCTTCTTTTTTGCAGGTATGCGCTCCGAGGGCGCACCTGTATCCGCATCAGAACTACTTTCAGATTGAAGATCTGGCTCCGGCTCCAAGCCCTCCAACCGAGAACGCTTTCCCGTACGCTTCCCCATGACTGGGGAAGCGCACCAAACCGATAACCAAATCAACTATGAATTAAAATTAAAATTAAGACTAAATATGTACAAATTAACACCTAAAATTAATTTACAATAAAATATTTTATCAAGCGCGCCTATCACTTTCAACGTTCCCGCCAAAAAAAAACGTCGGTAAATCAAGGCACAGGAAAGAAAATAACATGCCTAAAAGTACATTCTATTCAACCCCAACTGAGTGGATTTCAGAATTAGGTCCAGTGAGCAAGTAATAAAAAACCGGACAAGTGTGAGTCGGACTCGCCCACCGACGGTTCCGTATAAAATGATAAATGTAGTTTTCAGATGTTTCCCTGTAGGCACTTGGAGTATAAAGCAATATTACTTGCCAAATTTCATAGTTCTAGGTCAACGGAAAGTACTTTATAAATTTCAATTCCCTTGAGTGTCGAAATATACGTTATTTGCGTCACAAACGGCCGTATCTTATTTTATTATATTTTACCTTTTAAAAGGACTGTAGACCTGAGTATATGATTTTAATTTCAAGTCGATAGCTCCAGGTGCTCCGGAGATAAAGGGTCTTGACAGACAGAATGAAAAGGTTCCACTTTTTCTTTTTCAAGTATGGAACCCTAAAAATATCGCGATTAATTCTCTATTTGACGGAATCCATCTAAATCCTTGAAGTATCCTTGTAATGAGTATTTTTTGCATAAATAAAAAAGATCCAAACGTTATAAAAAACGTAACACACCCACACGTTGACAGATAAATCAGAAAAAAAGTCACTGTACTGGTACAATAAGCTCGAAACTAAGGAACAATGGAAAAAATCCAGGGATAAGTTAGCCTTTATGCCGACTTAACCTATTTTGTCTGTATTTTACTGTTTCTTGTATACAATAAAGTATTTATATAGATTTATACAATGATCTATTTAGTAATTCAAATATCCCATTCAGGCTAAATGCCTTTTACGGATAAAAAAGTTCTATAGAGTTCTATAAAATTTTAAAAGCTGAATAGATTTTATTGTTACCAAAAACATTAACCTTTATTAAAGTGAATGATAACAACAATAAATCAACAGGCTAATGATCGCACTTGGGTCGGTAAACTAGGGGTTAACAACAACATAGAAATTCATTGGACCGACCTCAACCGATTTTTTTTTTAAGTTTTTTTATTACTCACAGGCTCGCATTTGACCACTATCTCATCTGATGGTAAGAAATTTAACTGGTACAGACTTTATATCGAATGTAATGGATTATATTTTAAAATTTCGTTTCGGTTAATCTGCAATTTTTAAATAATTATGGTGTTTTTTTTATTGTAAATTAACTTTTGACATGCAAAAGTACTCTTCTTGCCTATTTGCGGAATAAATAGTTGATTTTTGATTGTTTTAGGGTTCCGTACCCAAAGGGTAAAAACGGGACCCCATTACTAAGGCTCCGCTGTCCGTCCGTCCTTCTGTCACCAGGCTGTATCTCATGATCCTTGATAGTTAGACAGTTCAAGTTTTCACAGATGATGTATTTATGTTGCCGCTATAACAACAAATTAAAAATTAAAAATTTAAAGTGGCTCCTATGCAACAAACGTAATTTTTTTGCCGTTTTTATACATAATGGTACGGAAACCTTCGTGCGCGAGTCCCACTCGCACTTGGCTGTTTTTTTTGTATTGTTGGGATGAAAATGGAGGTGGAAGTTTGCGATTTCGAATTCTATGCGGATGAAGTCACAGACTAGATAGTATTTTATATGTTGTGAACAAATTCGCTGCAAAGTTGTTCAAGTAAAACTACAAATGACTTTTTAGTAATGTACAAATCTGTCAAAATTTGTTGAGCAACTGCTTAAAGTTTAACCTAAATTAAATCATTGTTTCTAAATTCCCAGAGGTGAAGAGCCTCGAGTTAATCATACGAAAAATTAAACTTTGGCATTAATTAGGACCTGTCGGAACTCTGTCTGAAACTCCAACAATGGCTCATGCATGAATGACAAAGGTCCTTGACTTTAGTAAATTTATTTTGTGTCTCATCATTTTCCTATGGGCTACTAAATTGCACTCATTCTATTAAAAACAACTGTGTGTAAGTGCATGATCTCCAAATATTTCACTCTCTATTAATATTCAATACCAATATCTTTTGGCTGGATTCGTCGTGCTTGAAGACTTGCATAAAATAAACTTCTAAGCAGCCTGCAGCATGCATAAATTTAATCCTATACTATTACGAGCAATATTTGTACCTGTATGGTGTACACATATATATACACCAAAGCTACGGTAGCCTACAAGTACCTAGTGTGTCAAACATTTAGCTGTCAAGCGGCGGTGGTGGGTTCGAATCCCGGCTCGTACCAATGAGTTTTTCGGAACTTATGTACTGAATATTTACCGTTAGCTTGCGTTGAAGAAAAACATCGTGAGGAAACCGGTCTAATCCCAATACGGTCTAGTTTTCTTCCTTAGTTGGAAGGTCAGATGTCAATTCGTAAACTTAGATTTTTTTTCGCACTAGGCCTATGCCGAATCCTAAGTTAAATGTTAGTTTTTAATCGATTACGATGAAATTACAATCAATGATTTTATTAAGATCTGTGTTCAATTGGCACATTGCGTAAATGCTACATGCCAATTAATAAATTAAATAAGTAGCTCGAACAGAAAAGTAGCATTTTGATCCCTCTCGTCGTGGAGAAAAACTTACTTTTCCGGATGAAAGGTGTGAAAACCAAGGTTTTCACCCGAGCTCAGCTCGGTCGCCTAGGTTCTAAAGCTAAAGCAAACATGGTTGCTAGGAACCATATTACACATACCTAAACTTTTTTTGTTATCCATCAGTAACTCTAATTATTTTCGCAAAGTGTAGAATAAAATTACTCTATCTACTCCAAAAACAGACTGCCTATCGAAGCTACATACCTACATATCTAACACGAGATACTAAAACACATAATAAGGCAAACCAAGATTTAAGCCATACCGATAATGACGTTAATTATCATTAAATACGCACCTAATAATAATTAACTCTATTTCTCGGCCCATGAAAGGTAAAATATTCAATTAACATTTTTATTTGGATATCAATATGCATAGGTAACGAGTTTATGAGCTGTAGAACGACGTTTTTTGTAGGTATTTGTATCAGCTTAAACGGAAATCCATTCCGGAAGAATTATGAATTGTTTACTTCATTATAAAGTATTATTAATATCGTAAGGACACAACGTGTGCGTTAATTACACATGCTTGTTTAAGTATAATTAACACATTTAGTAAACAAAAATGAAACTTACTCTAAGTAAATTCAGTATTACACTTACACTACGTAGGGGTTTGATGTTTAAGCGAGCTGTCCATACAAAAATAACAGCTTGTATAAAGGAATCTCAGGACGCAACGACCTTGGCAGAACAGCTCTTCTCGATAAGATGGCAGTTTGTAGCTGGTCCTTGTTTCTTGAAATACGGTCAGTAGATAGGGTAAGTTTTTCAAACTAAGTAGCCTATTTTGTTTATTCTTGGATTCCTACATCCGGGAAGGTGTGAGAATGTATAGCTTTGACGTTTAATCGGGCTGGCCATACAAAAAGAACGTCTTCTATAAATTTATTAAATAGCTGTCAGATAAACAAGTTGTATGGTCACTGCAGTCCTTGGTTGCAGATGTTTTATTATAATTTGGTATAAAGTCTATGACAAGAATAGTGTATTATAAAATGAATTGCTTACCGTCTGAGTACTCTTTCTAAGTAGTCATCGACCTCGTACCTAATCAACTGTGACGCTACCCTAAAATAAGGTAGACCACGGCAATCTTGTTTAAATACAAATAAACATCAAAAGTTTAGGCATTTCTCGATTTGAGGCGTTAAGGGCGTTTTGGAGGGTTACAACGGGAGATTTAAGAGACGTATAAATGGAAAGTATTTATTATCTTTGTAAGTTATTGCATAAATTGACCATTCGTAAAACACCATCGGTGTAGACAAATTATTGCTTTGTTCTAATAAATACATAAGCGAATAGTATACCTAATTGTATACTTCGAACCCGCATTAAATATCAGGCCGGTCAGTTAATTTATATCGATCGTTCTCATGCCTCACCGTGTTTGCCTTGATCCAGTAAACGCACAAGTAATATGAGTCTGGCTTGTTTCTCGGCGCTGAGCATGCACAGATGTCACTGCCACTGAGAGCAATTGTCACAAACAAAACACTGTCGCATGGCTGTCCCGGGTCTGTGTCGTTGGTTGGTTGAACCGAGATTTGTTTCTGTGGCGAGTTTTAGCAGTTTCACGTAAGCTTTTATTAGACACTAACTTTCTCCAACTCTTCTTGTATCTCTATATTTAAACTTATAAATTTATAAGCAAATAAATACCTTTCTATAAGCTTCTATACTTGCACTGTTCGTATGTAAGTATGCTATAACTACACATGTTAAAGGCGTCATGTTATACGTCATAACTGTGAATGAAAGTACAGTCAGCAAAAACCAAAGAAGTTGTTGTTAGAAAAAATAATTACCTATTCCCCGCCACGATACACGCAATAAGTTTTGCCCCACACGCCAACTAGCAACTGTCACAGACGTCAAATGCGACATTAAGCTTCATACCATCGCACGTCAGTAGCTATTTGACTAAAGAAACAGACTAGATATGAAGTCGTTGGCGTGTGGGGCACGAAATGTGCGGACTTCGTATCAAGTCAATGGCGGTGTAAAGGTTAAATCTTACCTACAACATACTCAGCTTTGACTTGCATTTATAAAAATAATGATTTGGGCTATGTCACACACGACTGCTCAACGAAAAGGAGTGCAGTGTTGTTTTTTGAAAATTCTTACATGGGTGTCACTCAATATTTCTAAATTCTTCGGACATTCTTGTTTCAAAACGTGACTTGGTCGTGACAAAAACAAGCAAATCCTGCGTTAAGTACAAACATAACATGATGTAGCTGTTAGGGACCCGTACTCGCAGACACTCTAAAACATAACATATCTTTGAATAAGCTGGAGATGCTCTGTCACTTACTATCGAAACAAGAATCAGACCAGTCTACGAAAGCCGATACGAACGCGAACGATACAATTTTCTTTTTCAAAATCATTAGCATTGTAAAATACGTGTGAAGAGTATTTTACATTTTTTTAAGGATTTTTGAAGTGAAAACGTCTTTAGCGGCGCTGAGCACATTTTGGGGCATTATGGGCAAAAATGTTAACAGTATAAGGTCGTAACACATTTTCCGTAAATGCAAATTCCATTTTGTTTTATAAAACTTTTCTATTTTGCTGTTAGCCGATGCTGAACTGTTGAGATACTTTGACAGTTGTGTGGCATAAAGTGTCTTATATAAATTACCTCCTGCTTCGTGCTTTATCCTTCTTTCTAATGCTAAAAAAACGCACTATAGGTCGATTTGTGTAAGATTGTCCTCAAATATTTATTTATTTATTATTATTTACTCTTTCTCACATTTGAACGTGAAGCGTTTGTATCCTGTATGCGTTTGTATCTTCGGAACACAGGGGCGCTACTCCGAATTCCGCAGTTCGAAACGAAGCCCGCAACGTAGTCCGATCGAAAGCCGAAAGTAAATGCTACCACCAAGCATTTTCGGATTGGGGACTGCCTCGTCGGATCCATAGACTACTTTCGTTTTGACCGACGTGAATGGAAATAACGAAGTAATGTGTAAAGTGCGTTTTGCACGCAGCGATAAAAAAACGCTAAATTGTTAATATCTTAAAAACAAAGCTGAAATCATGATAAATGTTTGATTATGCATATCTACGATATTTTATTTCATTATAAACCTTTATGGAGTGAGTTTTAGAAGCAATATTGCATAATATTTATTCTTTCGTTTATAATTTTGAAAATGGCGTTTGACAACTGACTGCCGCCAAACGCCATACTTTGCTGGAACTTTTTACAGGTAAGATACGTTTAAATTGTTTCTTTTTTCTTTACTTAGTCGTACTAGTAATAGCTTTATAGTTTTGAAGATTCCTTGTGTTGACTGCTGGAGAAGCTCTCAACACAGCAAATCCTCGGACCACCGCACTCAGTTACTAAGTAGTGATGTCGTTATTATGTTTTGATCGTAAGGTATATTTACTTTTAATTTCAGCGTGAAAAACTGCTCGGTCCTGCTGGACTTTTTAGAGGAGCACTGAGATAAAAATAGGTACAATAAAAATTTTGACTTACACAGGGTTGAAAGCGAGGATTATTATAATAAAATAGAAATGGCAGCCCCGAGGACCTTCGCCAGAATCAGTGAAGATAAAAACTAAATAACAACAGAACTTAATATTTTCAACACCAAAACCATTATATAAAAAAGACTTCAAACGAGGATGCACAAACTACTAAGAAAGTGAAGAATACTACGTTACTTATCGAGGATTTGAGCTTGACACATGTTCATGTAAAGTCAAAGGCTCTAAACAATGAGAGAAAGAGACTGCGATATAAACAATGGTGAAACGGAGGCAAAACGATAGCTATTTACCTATCGTTAGATTTTGACATTTCATTACGAGTTTCGTCCTGTCAAATACGACGAATTTCGGATTTCAGAGTAGGCATTTTCGAAAGATCATTCGTTCAACACGAAAATCGATCCGCAAACGAAATTCGAAAGTGTTGGTGGTAAGAAACTGCCAAAACGAAACACGTACTTTCGAGTTTCGAAGTTGGTGGTAGCGCCCCTGGTCCGCTTTTCGGCATCGTCGCCTCCGTTCTGTTCGGCTCTCAGCATCCTCTGTTGTGAGACCATTGGCATTCGTTGTGCCTTTGGCGACGTCACGCAGCATTTTGTATGTTGTGGATTGGGTACCTACAGGTGCCTCCACGTCGAAGCAATTTTCATCTCCGTGACATGAACTTAAAACCTTCTGGGCTGCCATTCGAAACGCGCTAATGCCACCTCATCCGTCACACCTAACGAAACAAGACCTCGACCTACGCTTAGTTACTAAGAATCGAGGTGTCAAGATATATTTGTGGGTGAGTGTTGAGGTGAGCTTGAAACAAGTTACAGAATAGCGGGGCTGATGCTTAGTGTCGCTCGAGTACAATCCACACTGTTCTGAATATATCCGATTCTGGTGATCATATGGAGTTAGTTCACTTGGCTATTGACTTATTTTGGAATCCCCGCAGGTAGGTGGTTGCTCTTGCGTAACACAAAACCAATGTCTTGAAAGAAAACCTATGTTGAAAAGTGTTGCTTCTTTTAACGAGTATATATATCATATAGAAATTGCCAGTAATTTTATTACGAGATTTTTGCAATTTATATGTTTTTCTTACTCAGAATCACGGTCGATTTACATCTCAATAAAAAGTGTCCCAAAATATCCATGATTTTTGAACTGTCCTATTGTGTTACCGCCCCGCCATACATTATATAGGAAACGGTAACACAATAGGGAAAAGATCTTTTGCGGTTTTTTTTCGTCCTATTGGGATTGCAAGAGCTCGAGATTCTAAGTGGAAATAACTTACAACTCCTGGAAATACTTAAGAGTTAATAATAGTGGTTTTTTTTAAGAAACGCTTAAATTAATTTATTACAGTGACTAACCTACTATAGAGAACACACGACACGAGTTCACCCAGAACCTAGATCGTCGCATTTCCGATTCAGTCCGCAGAATCATGTTTAAGGTGCAACGTCACTGACGAATTCCATACAATTTTCGTTCGGACTAGACGTCTAATCTATCGATGTCAGGAACTTGAAATTGTGATATTTAGATAATATATGACCCTCTTCTCCCGCAGTTTGAATAAATACACGCAAAAACCAGTAATATTCAAAATATAGCCATTTGAAATTCATAAAATTTTACTCCGAGCCTTGTATGTGTGCGTGAGTTAGACACTGTCCGTGTAAATGACATGGCCGCGTCACATGACAGCACGTTGCCCAAAACCTTCACTAGATGTCTTTAATATCAAACAAGATTAGTTAGATAGCGGAGTGAATAGTAGTAATTATACTCACCAGACGGTGATACCATCGTACAAACACATTTTAGTTTTTGGTGAAAGAGATAGCTTTCATTTTATCTTGCTACGCTGCTCATTTCGGTAATGACGTAAGAGCAATGTCATTTGTTTTTGATAGACTGAATTTCAAGCAACAATGTATGAATTTCAATGCTTTGCTCTTTAGCCGTGATAGAACTACCTAAAGTCCACGGAACGATAATTATGCATGGGTCTGTACATTTTACGTCTTATTAGAAAGGAGTAAGATCCAATATTGAAACGTAATCTGTGCTACCGAACGTATACATATATAGGTTTAGATCAAATGACATACATATATACATACATACATTCACGCTTTTATTTCCAAAAGGGGTACGCAGAGCACCTGAAACGTATGTTTCAGCCTCAATTTTAGCATTAATGTGGGTATAAAATATCGACAAAATGTGATATTGCAGTGATAGGTTGCTAGCCCATCGCCCACATCACACTTCAACCCTGCTCCCTTAGTCGACTTTTACGACACCCACGGGAAGAAAGGGGTGTTGTTGATCAAATGAACCGTTTGAATTTCCAACTTGCAGATTATAAGCAAGTTTCGATTGAGTGAATGTTACGTAATATAATATAACAGACAATTATTAGGATTGTAAGTACCTGATAAATTTAAACATTCGCTTTAGTCGGCTGCACATCGATTGACATTAAAATACCTACTGCAACCTATTTAGGAATCGACTGCTCAAATAGAATATTAGATTACCCCCAACATGTAAATTAACTAAGTCACAATTTTTCTTCTTTACAATGTTGTGAGGGTAGAATTATACACTCGTAGGCATTCTTCGGTGCAGGAACTGATGCCAGTTACAACCGGTGGTTAGGCAAAGTGGTTAGGCGACAACATAACAGTGCCGCAGCCAGTTAGAAATATCCATTACCGGTATTTTTTTAAAGCCTAGTGATATCTTTTTAATACCAGTTTCAAACCACTCCACGCCGAAGTCGAAGTATCGGTTGCTTTTGTAACTTTTATGAAACCGTATTTGCGGTACCGAAAAAAATGACATAAAATATAAAGCTGCAGCCAGCTATGTCTCGGAGAAAACCCATATATTTAATTAATTTTGTTATTATTAACATACTACATATAGGGAATGCAACCACCATCATGGAATCCCGAAATACCGGAATCCCCTACCGATTTTCCCAATATTCTATTACCAGAATTGAAAAGGACCAATGTCGAAATAAGTACTACATTACCGGTATTATTATTATTTTTATCCTGCTAGTATTGTAAATGCGAAAGTTTAGATGCTTATATGTATAAATGTTTGAATGTTTAGATGTTTGGATTTTCGTAACTCAATCACGCCTAAACTGCGCAACCTATTTGCCTGCCTAACCTCTTAAGGCCCATGGGCCTACTCATAGGACTTATTCTGTCGAAGGCATTTAAATTATATTCAACTGGAATAGAGCTGAATTTGTTTTGTTTCGGGCACTTTTCAAAATAAACGAAAGTCAACTCTATTTCCAACGCAACGCGATGGCAATTCCAATGCCATTTTGTAATATATGCTGAGCCTTAGGAGGAGCTTAGATTAAAATATAGGACAATTTTTATCCCGGGTTCGTGCAGACGAAACCGTGAGTGGAATCTAGTTTTTAATAAAAAAAAATTGACATGCATTTGTAAAAAAAAGGAACGCATAATCTAGTGTAGTTCAATTTATTTGTTAGTAATTGTCTGTCCTACGTAATTTTTCTACTGAAGAATAATCGCTTTTCCACTCTATTGATGCTGGTGGTAGGAGCACTATTTGAACTGTTAGAAGGTAAAATAGGCTTCCGCTAGAATGGGTAACTTCTATGAATGAACGTAGAACACCGTAAATGGGGAATGTAGAAAAAAAGTGATTTATTGTTTTTTTTTTCTGGTAAGTTCGTTCTTTTTTTCTCAAAAAAACGTAGTTTTTAGGGTTGTTAACTGATAACACAAACGTTACCTGACATAAAACTTTACTAAACCTTTGGTTGTAAACATGAATGTTAAAAAAAAAATTATGCATATAGTCTTACTACTATCGGTTCAGGGAGGGCACTAATTCTATTGTATAGACAGTTTCCAAATTCACAATGACTCCCTGAACAGATAAAAGCAGTGGTCGAAAACAGCCCCATAGGTATTTTTAAGTAAATAGGTTGGTTTTGCTGTGAGAGATGAGTGTTTAATTTTATATTAGGTAATATACCAATAGTTATATATTTTTTGACTAAAAAATAAGCTGTAAGTCTTCCTATAATGTAAATCCAAGTAATGCAGGAGATGAAACAAAATTTTGCGAATACTTATTAAAATATTATTATAATTGTAAATTAAATTGTTACAATTTAGTGTCATGTATTTGGTGAAAACACAAATGTATCGTTTACACTTTTAATTTCAGGCTTATTTTACAAGAAAAAGTGAACTTTATAGTGCGTTTTTTTTCATTAGAAAGAAGGATAAAGCACAAAGCACGAGGTACCTTATATAAGACACTTTATGCCACACAGCTGTCAAAGTATTTCAAACCGCCATTAAAAAAGACTAAGATCATTGTTGTCGACCCTAAAATGATACAAGTGTTTTTATTATTTATATCTAAATAATACTTACAAATATTTATTTTGAATGTATTTATTATTTAACTTTGTTCGTATTTCTCGCTATCGAAATTGTCAAAATTGACAATCGTATCACGTTCTTTTTCTTGTTTTCTTGCTAATCAACAAATTATTGGATTCAGATCACGAGATTATTAAACGAGTATCTATTTGTTAATTCATATTAAGATTTTATTTTTCGCTGTGTGTGTGCGGACTGCGATGGAGCTACCAGAGGCAGGCTCAAGTGGCTTGCAAAAAAGACCGACTCGTTCTCTCCCGAACGTTTAGCCTTCAACAAAAGCAAAGAGACAGAAACAAAGTCCATTAACAACAAACGAGAAACGTTGGTGTTCAACATTTTCAAGTTGGTGTGTGAACTTTGCAGCAAGAATGAATTATCGTGTAAAAAACAATGTCTGTTCAATATTTATCCCAAGCAGAAAAGGTTGACAACGACTTCTTCTTCGTTTAGCGTATTTCTAATCCAAAAAAACGCACTATAATGTGCAACCAAATGTTCATAGGTATTATTATCGAAGTCCCGATAATACCGGTATTGAGGTCCAATATCACAATTCAATACTACCAGGATTGAGGATCATCTGATTCGACGATTATAATAATGACTTCATGTAAATTGGCATAATAAATAATATATCAGTTTATATTACGTTCCACTGCTGGGCACAGACCTCCTCTCATGGACGAGAATGAAATGAAAAAAACAACGGTATCATAATTATACCGGTTTGGAAAAGGAATTATAAAAATTTCAGTACAATTAAAAATAAATACCGGTAACCGATATGTATTTCTACACGGTTCCGGATCCGGTACCGTTACGTTGGCGGCGCGGCTAACCTTTACAATATAACGCTATTGTAATGGAATACCGATTCCATACCGGTATAACCGTAACCGAAATCAGTCCATGCTCGTAAGTCTGCCTTTAAAAACAAAATTGTTGGCCAATTGTTAAAAACTGAATCGAAAACAATATCCATATACTTAATTGAACGAGCGAGCGAGACGAACGAAGATTTTCATTTCAGCCAGGCAATTATTCCAGATTTCCAGATTCGCGTTTAAAAGATCTTTACGCAAGTTGTTTTGTTTGCTAGCAGAGCCGTAAATTCTTATTGTTTCTGTTCTCTATTTTCGTCTGTATATATATATATATATATATATATATATATATATATATATATATATATATATATATTGAATGAAGGTATTTATATGTATTTTATTTATTTATTGTCTATTGTCGTTGTTTATTATGTATGTATAACCACTGTGTGTATAAACACACAACCAAATTGTGGGCGGATATAAATCTGTAGTTGCACCGCCCACAATTTGTCTGCTTTGCCCAAATGTTGACTGGTAGAGAATGCTTACGGCTTTAAGTCCACCTTTTGTACGATAAGTTGTTCTTTTGTTCAATAAAGATTAAATAAATAAATAAATATTCTTTCGTATGTCCAGCTGTCTAGACTTCTCTATATGTCGTAGGTAGCTATTTCTCAACCGATTCTCGGGAAATATTGTGAGCTGATTTGAAGATTATACAGAGTGACATTCAATCCGAAACTGACACGGAAATTTGCTCTAAGGAGTCACCCAGACCGATTTTAGAAAGAATAAAAACTGCATTTAACTTAGTACCTACACAGTCAAATCTGTCTAAAAATCCAAGTTCCTTTTTTTTGCGTATAAAATGTACCAAAGTATACTTACTATGCCTAAGCATGGCTATGTCCCCGCAGTAAGTTCAGTCATCCATCACCAGTGAATTATTTTTTATAATCGGATAAGTGGTTTCGGAGGTTATACCGTACATGACCGTACCGTATGGTCGTACCGTATGTTTGCATACAAAAAAATAACACTTTGCAATAATCGTTCCGGTAGCATAGTGCTTCAGGCATGCGACTGTCAAACGGCGGTCGTGGGTTCTACAGATAAGTTTCATCTCATATTTACCTAAACAAGACATTCAATAATTTTGTAAGCAAATGCCCATAACCCAACCATTGAAGATTAGTAATGAATGAGTGAAAGCATCATAAAAATATAGAAACGTAAACGCGTGAAAAAGTTGAATTCGATTTTTGAATTTTGACGTTCATCGAAAACAGTACCATATTGTCAAATGATATATTTCTCTCTTTCTGACGCGGTCTAGGTCCGGATTCGAGAGACTGGCCACTAAGAGTTTTGATATACAAACTCGCCTGTTATTCACAAAGCTTACTAAATTCGTCCGTCCGGTAACGCAAAATTGTTGTAACCAACTTTGAGGTCATTATTTTAGACGCGAGTCACGGGCGAATACAAAACATTTTGTGAATAATACGTAGCCTCTCTGATTGTAATTATGTAGTACCGCAACTGCGGGTGAATATGGATATAACAAATCAAAGTACTAATATACTTACTAAGTATAGGTACCTTATTCCTTACAATGTTAGATTTTTATAAGGAAAAATACCTCTTTTATCTTCCTTTATAAATATTGTACTTACTAGTGTTATTTCGATTATTTGATGTTTTTCAAATAGAACAATGTAAATGTTTTTGTTTATCAAAATGGTTTTCATGACGGGAATGACTTGAAGATTTACGCACGATTTGTCTAATCTCATATGGAATAGGGTATAGAATAGATAAAGGTCGTAGGTACTTTGATTTTTCAACAGTAAACCTACGGATACTCATGAATCATGATTTTCTAATTAAATGAAAGGCGTAACATCTTTTTAAATCATATACCTATCCAAAATAGTATTTATGTAGTATGTAATATGTAAGAATAGGTCTGCCATAAATATAGTAGGTTTTTTTGTGGATCATCTAGATCAGGGGTTCCCAAACTTTATTTTCTCATAGACCACTTTCAAAAGTTAACTGGTTTTGGTAGACCCCCTACACCACATTTCTACCATATTCCCAAAACTAAGCCTGGAGACGCTCGCGATCTCTCGCAGACCAGACTTGCAGTCGACAAGTTTTGGAGGCGAATGGTGTAATTTTAATAAAATGTCAGTTTAGTTTACCAAAATTTTAATCGGGGAGCAGCGTAATAAAGGTGTCATGTATTTATCAGTCATCCAGGCTATAAAAATAAAACAAAAAATAATATCTGTTTTCGTTCTTTACTATCGAAACCAGATACATTTCCGTGGACCCCACTTACGAATTGTGCACCCCCATTTTTTTGTCACGCCAACGTAGACCCCCGTCGAGTCTCCTGTGGACCCCTGGGGGTCCACCTGGACCACTTTGGGAACCCCTGATCTAGATACTATCATGCTTATCAAGATATTATAAACATGTTTAAGTTAAAAAAAAATATTTTTGCACATTATAAGTAAATCTAAGTTAGTTGAGACGGCCATATTGGTTTAGAAATCCAAATAGAAAAACAAAAAAGAAGTATGTCCGTCGGGATTTGAACCCGGTTCAAGGAGTCAGATGCATTCATATTGCATTCTTGAGTGCCTGCCACAAGTACATATAGTTTCACTATTTCCTAATAGAGGCGCTACTATAGATTTAGTTTTGCGCCCTCTAGTTTGATTTATGCAAGATATTTGACAATGACTGACTCCGAAGTGACATTTAGCTACTTTAGTCTGCGTAAATTCACGGTAAAGCACTTTTATGCATATTTTCGGACTACATTTTAAAAATAAACACTGTTTAGTGCAGATTGATTGCGATTCATACGTAGCAAGCTCTTCGGCTTCCGCAGTTTGAAACACATGTTGGTACTCGTCACGGTTTTGCGTAAAACGATGAGCAACCATCGAAATTATATATCGCGACATCTGTTAGCAACAGCTCGACAGGAACCAGTGACGTTGAACCTTAAGCATCTGATTTCATTTCCGACCCATTCACATAGACTTTGGTCGCTCTGCTTCGATATAAAAGACACCAAGTCGACAGCTGTAAACACTTTGCAGGTTAAGCTTCATTGCTAGCGAATGCTTCTTATTTATTTTAAAATTAAAATAAAGCTTCTTGATACGACTACTAACCCGTTCGTATCCTCACGCTCGTTACAATATGTAATATTCTGTATTACAATTTTCCAAGTTAGTACAGGTTTATATTAATCAATTGGGTTAAATCTCCACAGGCTCATTCGAAACGTCTTTAAGGTACTTTTTATATACTACGACGGTGGTAATCAGACTGACGATTTTAAAGTAATTATAAGCGCGTTACCGACCCTTATTGATTTGAGGATTCGTTTTATTTATAGGTAATGACAAATACAAGTCCCTCCCTCTAAACACAGCGCATCCTTGGAGCTCTGGCGTTCTTACTCACCACCAGGAACACAAACCCACATACATAGATACGTACAGAGCAAGTAGAGTAGAGTAGCCTTCTGTAAAGTGGAGGTACTTCCTCAGTTGAGCTGGTCCAAACATGATTGAGATGTCATTCTGCTCTACCCTACCTCTCCATAATACCACCACTACTAGTTACTTCTACCGAATAAAATATCAGGATCAAAAATGTTAGCGGTTCTGACGAAAAAAACCCCAAATAAGATTGGGAAACGCTGGTACATTTTTACATGTTTAAACTAATTTTAGCATGTAGGTATATTTTTGCTGGGATATTAACCACCTATTGAGTCCACCTATTTAGTGGCCAGGTATTAAGGCTCTACATGGAAATAACTAATAAAAGATGTAAAGCTAGTTATAAATGTGTTATAAATACCTTCATGTAGACCAGGGTTATATCTAGTAAAACTTGTTTGCAAATGCGATTATATCTAACTTCTGTGTGCTGTCACGCATATAGGAAGTAATATAAGTGTCACCGTGTTATGAACAGACCGCGCTTGCATTATGGCCATGGTAGTGCTATATCTGTTCTTTATAACATATATTTTAATAACATGCCAAAGTATTAATATGCTGGTAAGAATACATATTTAAAATCGATTACCCTTAACACAGACTAATAAGTCATAATCTTTAACAAGTGAATTCAAAAGATATTTCAAAAAACCCAACTGCTTTTTGTAAATTTTTATAGCCTAAGTATGTCACTCCCACGATTAAGAGGAATCCAACGACACCACATATATCGAAATCCGTCAAACGGTTTAGGCTGCAGGTCGTGCCAAAGAATATGCCACATACATACATACATACATACGCTCGAAAAACATAACCCTCCTCTCCTTCGGGCAGTCGGGTAAAAATAAGTTTCGATTTTTTTACAGTTTCAGCAGAGTTATTAAAATGTTATATGCGATACCATATATTTTGGATACCTCACTTATAAAGAGACATTCGAGTATCAAAACATAAATATTATCTAAATTATTATTTTCCAGGGTCCTGCAAATATTATATTTAACACTTTCGAGCACTGTGAGACCAAAGCGACTGAGATCAGTATCTGGTGGCTCAGAGGAAGTATAATAGAACCACCAACGTCCTTGATATCACTTTGGCTTCACCGTGGCCAATTGATGATGATATTATTGTAAGTTTTATCTCAGTTACATAATTGGACACAAAAACTAAATTGGAGTGGGGTTGGGTTTTCAACAAACGAGTCACTTGTAACTTGGGTGCATCCAACTTACCCATAAATATATCCTGTGCCGGCAAGGCACATTCTATTCTACAGATAAGATATTGTATAAAACGTGTATAAGATGAGCCATAGATTAAGTACGTGTGAGATGTATGAATGATTATGCATGTGGCGTGTCAGAGGGTGAATAAATAACCATTGTATTGACAGTACTTCAGAGTGTCTCTCTGAGTGTGGACTACCATTTATAAACCCCTCAGGGGTGCAGCCCACACTAACCCTCTTTACTCCCCCATCAACATCATAATTCTTGCCAGGCAGTCGACACGATCCTCAACCACCAACCACTGCCGGCAAAGTGGTAACCCCGACACCGAAGTCATCGAACGCGCAACGATCCGGCAAATGTCCCATAACTTTTATGTCAGCAGATTAAGGTTTTTGTACTTATTTATGAGAAGATGTCATCGATACATATTTTTGCACTTGACTGTACTATAAATCAAATATAAAAACGTATTATCAAAAAAATGTTGACAAATCATGCCGGGATTCGCTAGCTTGATCTAAGCAAACCCGATAAACTTAAACTACTAATAAATTCTTCCAGTTGGAGATCACGGCGGAAGTAAAGAAGGAAGGCGGGTACAAGCCGGGTTCTTTCCACATGAAAGATACCATGTGCACAGTATTGAACACAATTCTGGGCGATGTGTTTACTGAATTCCTCAAGATCGCCGGCACTGAAGATTGTCCTATGCCAGCCGTAAGTTAATAGTACGGGAGTAAATAACTGTTAATTTGATTGGTTCATTAAATGGGATGCATACAGAAAAGCCATTACATTTTTTCTCACCCACTCTTTAACTGGTTCTCTCTGTATCTAGGAGTGGCTCTGTAAATAATTTTCGAGTGTTATGCCTACCCACAGACCATAGAAAGAAGTTCTTTCTATGGTCTGCACGGCTATCATGGGACGGCGCGCGACATACTCTCGATTTTTCTCGCACTATCCGTCTCTCTCTTATTAGAACACTTAGAACAGAGGTATAGTGTAAGAAAAATCGAGAGTATGTCGCGGCCGTCCCATGATAGACGTGCTGTGTTCCCACCCCTTTTGGAGACCAAGGCTTGAGTTTCTGTATGTATGTGTTTACTTTGATAATTTGTGATGGTTCATTTTGTTACTTTTTGTGTTTTTGTTACATTTTAGGGAGACTACGAAGTACAGGATTTTTACTTGGATAACGAAAAGCTCACGGTGCCTCAGCTGTACGGGGAGTACAGGGCGAGCGGCGAGCGCAGTCTTTTCTAAGGGCGAGGATATTAAGGGATGCTATTTTATTTTTCTGGATATGGTGCCCAAAGACGATTAAATGATGATTTGCAGTTTTCTGATTATTATTTATTTATTAAGAAACAAACGGTTGTTTATAGTATACATAACGCAGGAAAATTTCTTAAAGATAAGTCTGTAGTCCTGTAGCATGGTAGTGTTTAGACTAGACTAAGTTAAGTACGTATTGTTGGTTAACCCTTGTACCCTGTATGTAATCACGTATTGTTTCACTCCTATATATAAGCCCGTGCACCTTCAAATATATCGTTCAGTTAATAACCGAACCTCTTGTATTATTCACGTCCTTCACATGGCGACCTGCCAGTAAAGAGCCAGTTCATAAGCGCAGTCAGAACGGGCGCAATGACAATAATTTCCTTGTATCCTGAGCAAATGATAATTATTATTATTATATTATAAGGTCGGCCGACCACAGAAATGCGTTGTGTATCCTCCCTGATGATTAAAAGTAGTGCATATGAGAAGCACACTTCAAGTAAAAATAAGATAATCTTAAACATTACAACAGAGCTCTGAGGGAAAAGACAATAAAAATATTTATAAAGAAAATGAAAATACTTATAAAGACATTTTAAAGAAAATGATTTTGAAGGGAAAAAGACTTATAAAGACAGTTAAAATACTTACGAGTATAAAGACATTTTAAAGGAAATTATTCTGAAAGAAAAATATTTATTAAGACATTTTTAAAGAAAATGATTCAAGGAAAAAGATAATGTAAATAAAAATACGAAGAAACGTAACATGGATTGACAACAAAAATGCTACTAATTAATAGTATTATGATATTTTTTTAATGAATTACTTACTAATGTACCTATTAGAGACTACCTATAATGAATCTACCTTATTTTAAGATATTTAAACCCGAATATAGAAATATTATAAGACGAAAAAGAGAAAATGTAAAAAAATATATAAAAATAAAAACAGAACTAAGAAATACCCTTGTATTTCAATATAAACAATATTTAAATATGAATACGTACATAGGTATTCTAATAAAATGAGATTGATTCATTTTTCATTTGTATGATATAAGACTCTAATGATGAGTTAATTTCGTATTAAAAATATTTTTTAGTTCATGAGATATGTACACTTGTAATTGTAACGTATAGTGATAATTAAACGTTATATCTAAATAAGAGTGAATGAAATCCGATACAAACACTTATAAAATTTTATACCAAGTACCAATTATACTTTAGCTAGTTATTGGATTAGCTACCTGATAATTGGTAGGAGTTTAATTGATAACTGAGATTTATCTTTCCTTCTCTGCAGGAAGGCTAAGATTATTTGGACAAGTTAAACAAATTAGTAAGACAAAAATAGGTGATACTATTATGATACATAGGACATTATAGCGTACCATATTTATCATATTTAGACAGAGTACATCGTGAGTGAATTGGAGTAATTGTGTAGAAAATAAAACATAAACGAGATTTTTATATTCAAAGATAAAAATAATATGAAGAGTATGTAGAATGGTTAACCAAGGGAATAAGTAAAAAATAAAGTGGTCCGGAACCACGAGTTTATTTACTAAAAGGAAAAGAAAGAATATTTTCGAATAATGATAAGAAAGTAATACTAAATTATTTTCATATTTTACCGACAAGCGGACATGCCGGTATAAATCATATAACGAATAATATAAGAAGATATTATTACTGGCCAGGAATGTATAAAGATATTAAACAATATGTGAATAAATGCGCGAAGTGTCAGACACAAAAACATTCGGTTCATACAAAAGAACCCATGGTTATTATAAGAAGGAGCATTGTGCTTTTGATAAAATTTTCTTAGATATAGTAGGGCCTTAGATAAGATTATTTTAATAAGAATTATATTTTATACTTAAGTAAAGATTATTTTAAGAATTGTATTTTAGCTATATAATTAATTACTACTATTTTAATGTATACTTACAAAGTTCGTGAGTTCGTGTTACAATGTTTCAGTAAGTGTTGCGAAAGTTTTCGTAGAAAATATCATTTTAAGATATTGAATTCCTCATGAAATTGCTACAAACAGAGGATCTGAATTTATATCAGAAACTATAAAAAAAAAATGTAAATTTTTAAGTATTAAGCAATTATCATCTACTACGTACCATCATCAATCAATTGGAGCATTAGAGAAACAAATGAATATATATTATCTTATCTAAAATAAACATTTAAATGCTCACCTTACAATACAAATAAACAACGAAACGAAAGAGTGGAGTACATGTACCATTTTGTTTTTCATAGAATACAAATGTACACTCAGCTACTAAATACACCTCGTATGAGTTAGTATTTGGCAAAAACTGTGTATACTAGGCAATACACTACAACACTAGTAATTTAGTTAGAGAAGTAGTACCTTTATGTATTATAACCAATGATTTACTTTTGAATGAAACAGCTTTCAAGTTAGAAAGTATATAATGGTCCGTATAGAGTCATTCAGGACTTATCGCCAAATGTTAGAATACTGAAAGAAGGTAAAAATGAAATTATTCATAAAAATAGGACAAAATTATATGTACCTACTTAAATATATATATAGATGTTTATAAAATAAAATAAAAAATACACATGTGATTGTATTTTTTTATTTTTTTAAGGAAGGGAGATGTAGCATGGTAGTGTTTAGACTAGACTAAGTTAAGTACGTATTGTTGGTTAACCCTTGTACCCTGTATGTAATCACGTATTGTTTCACTCCTATATATAAGCCCGTGCACCTTCAAATATATCGTTCAGTTCATAACCGAACCTCTTGTATTATTCACGTCCTTCACAGTCCTACAGTTACCTTAATGAAAATACTTTGACATCATGTTTTAATAATAGTTTCTACAGCGTAAGAAACAGAGCTGTTTGTGCATACAAGACCAAAAAAGAAATAATAATAACAATAATGAAAAATAAAAAGCAGGAGTATAAGAGTAATAAGACTTATTGTGTTTTGTGTTTACGAAAACTGAAATACTAAAAAAAAATGTTTTGTTATTCTTAATCAGCTATTAATATGCAGTAACATTTAATACTGAGAAAAATAAATTACATAGACATTTTAATCAATACAATAAAATATTCGAGGAATGTTTAATTTTACAACATAGCGTATTTATATTATGGTCGTGACGAAAAGAAAATTTATTAAGAAAAATGGCGCTATTTTATAAAAACCACGATGGATCAGTTACTTTCTAAGTGTGAGAAATACCTTTATTCAATATACAAACATAGAAATACATACATAATTGGCAACATTTAACTAACACATCAATCGTTAATAAACATAGATCGTTAGGCCTGTCACATAGACACCTAATCATGACTGTCAATCCTGTTAAATATCAGTATGGTTTTGCAATATCAATATCAATGATAGATTCTACTAAATACCGTATCCGCTACCCGCTCCGCAGAACGCTCGCAGTCGCGCTGCACCTCGTCCGTTCGAGCAGTTTCCGACGGGCGCCCGAGCCGGTATCCGCTCTGGTCCGCCACAACTTCAATAGCACGTTCCTCTTTGTTGCAACGCCCACAAACCGCTATTCAACTGCAAATAGAACTATGGCCGTGTGTGCAAGTACCCTAAGGTCACAACAACACTGTCAGTCATAGGCCCGTTGCATAATGACTTGTAGTACAAGCGAGTGCCCTCTTTCAACTCTTTTGAAAGGTATTCCGTTGATTAAGTAACAAGTTATTATCTAACGGGCTCCGCAGTCAACTTCGGAACGCGTTTCTGACGTCATCATCCTCCTAGCGTTATTCCCGGTTGCGCTCTAAAGGAGCACGGGCACAGATTATATAATAGTTCTACGAACAGATACTCAGGTCTGAATAAAAATGCCAATACGTACTGCTTTAAGTGCCTACGAAATTTAACAATGGAGCGACCTTGAACGCGCGGGTCGTTGCCCGCATGCGCCGGCAAATTGACGCTAGGGTTAACACCGCTTAGAAATGATTTTATAATTAATAGTTAAGTGAAATAGAAATGTTTACTTTTTAAATTATTTTACAATTTTAAGTACATTATGGTGAAGCAATAGTTCCGTTTTTACCCTCTTTGGGTACGGAAACCTAAAAAGCAAATAGCAAATATCCGGGGTTTCCCGAGATAAGTACTGCCAGTGTCTAAACTGCATAGTCACTTACATACATGCATACAAGCATATCAACGCAGTATGTTAAAAACAATTGAAGCCATGTTACCTGGTTACGACATACGACAGTTTGAATGAATCTACCACATATTACAAAACTAAACCTTTTGTGTAGGTAAGTTACTTAATTTAAATACCTATCCCAACGACAGTACGAAATATAGTTTGTTAGGTACCTACCTATCTTCGTTATTTTTATAGCGTTAGTATATAAAGAACGTAATAGTTTAAAAGTAGCATTACACACCTACTTGAAAGTAAACACTGTACTGTTTTGTTTTGTTTTGACAATGTATTGTTTTTAAATATTCTGATTACGTGTTTCATCCTCGCTAGTGAATTCCAGCCCTTCCAAAAAGCCATACGTCCCTATAGCAACGACAATGTATACGCCCTTTCTTAAGCTGCCGTGCGAATCTTACCGAGTAGGTAAACTATTGTACTAATTGCCGTTATACAGGGATAAACATAAATATGAAATCTACAAAAACAACTAAATAATTTGGACAGCATGGCAGTGGCGGAATAAACTTGTCTGAGGCTCGGGGTAGGTATACTAAATTACCGAAACTCAAGCAGGCCTTCCAAATTAATTACGTATGTGAAATAGGTATTAAAGTTTCAATGTTCCGTAAAAATCATTACGTCTTTGTTAAAACTCACTAGTTCGTACCTGTTATGGAAATAATTAGTACTTAGATAACTATATAAAGTCGGTAGGTAAGTTACTAATCTGTCATCATCAGTTGGCAGAGAAAAAAGGATAAATGTCTATTTGTTTTATTGTTGTCACGCCCCACAACGCTGCAGTGAACCGAATTTATTCGCAACGAAGTCATTTTCAATACGTAACTGTGCGCATAAGCAGCGTCCGGCCGTGAGCGCGTGTGCCAACCAACTGGCTGAATGAACCGACCGCGGTTTCCAAAGTGTAGGTATAGATCTTAGTTCCCACAGTGCAGTTAGGTAGCACGCACGGGGTCCGCTATGGCACCGAATCCCAAGAGTTGTCGTAGGCACTAGTTTTACGAAAGCGACTGCCATTTGACCTTCCAACCCAGAGAGAAAACAAGTCCTTTTGGGATTAGACCGGTTTGCTCAGCGTGTTTTCCTTTACCGAAAAGCCACTTAAATACTTAGCAAATGTTTTTTTTTATATTTCGCACAGAGGATTTTTGGAAAAAACTCTGAGGTTATGAGCCGGGGTTTGAACCCACGATCTCCACATTGTAATTCACGTGCCTTTGACTTATCGCTCCGTTACAATCTTACAATGGCTCTGGCAGTGGAGTGCTTTTCTGGCGTATTGAAATAATATGCGATTATTTTATATTAGTATGTAATAGTCTCTGTTAGTGCGCCCCCATTTTGTAGAGGCAAAGCCAAGTATTGTGTGACTGCAACGCTAAATGGGATGAGTAAGGAATTAATTTAAAATTAATTTGTCGGATGCAAATTGGAGGCCCCGGTGACAAAAGAAATTAAGAAGCAATAAAAAGAAAGGTGTCAGGAACTTGGAACAATACACACCTTATATCTCTTTCAGTATAACCCAACGTAATTACGCATATCTTAACATCAAAGTATTATAAGGTATTTAATGTTTGCTTTGTTTACCTTTTACAAAACAATGCTATAATGGGAAACATTAACATTGATTTATGAACAAGATAAGCGTTTGAAAGCCTAGGGCGGTAAGTTCGTGGTTGCGTAACGCTCCGGGATGACGAAATACGTCCGCGCCTTGCATCAAGGAACTTGTCAACTTTTACCCGACTGCACGCTGGATTTCCTGTAAACCGAGCAATATTCAAGGCAATAAGCGACTTAATTACTTTACGCTCAGTCAGCAGTGACCCTGCCTGCGATGCTGAATGAGTTCGAATCCTGGTTATGTTCTGTATCCTGGTTATGTTCTGTATCATGTGTAAATTAATGAGATAAATCTATTATTTATTTCGTATGGCATACATTATTTAGCCTGTATAAATCATATAGGTAATAAATAATAATATATTATTTATGGTCAGCATCAAATAGATTGTAGGAACAAAAATGGTAAAAAATATCGTAACACTACCTTACCCCTTATAAATAAAGATGTGTTACGATGTATTTGTCTACAATTTCAATGATTAGTGATAAGATAGCCTAATCCAATTCCACCATCCACACCCAAAAGATAAATCGGATGACCGTTCTCAGATGTCCTACATACAAACTTACAAAGTCACGAGTTTACCAACTTTACCTTTTGATAATATTTGTACAGAGAATAGATAAGCAAGATTGGTTTTGTGTCACAACTTAATCCTCACTTAGTATTCCTTTTAATTTCAGCGCATAAGCTACTTTGGCTAATGACCTAACTTTAATGTCATACTCATACCTACTCAAGAACAGCTGTTCAAAGATATGGATCCAAATTTCGCAAACGACATTTTTAGATCCAGTTTGCGATAGCCTTATGAGTAGGTACTTAATGCCAAAACATAAATGTTCCATTCATTTCTTGTCCCTAAATATCCTCAAATGTGATACAAGAAATGGCATTGTTTAGAATAGAATATTTAGAAAAATGTGTATGCAGATTAAAACACACATCAAAGAACAAAAAAAATTGGTACATATGGTTGGGTAAAAAATACGAACATGAAAACAAACAAAGCTATGTTATGAGTTCAGCAATGTGTGCTATAAAGAATAGGCTAAGACTCAGCGTTAGTGTTGCAATTGCGAGTTGTAAGTACAATTGCAACGCTGTTATATTCTGTTGTGTTTATTGATTTGGCTCCATCGACCAAAGCAAGTTACTATCTACCTTATTCGACACGCGACCTGGTTTTTTGTTATCATACATTTTCATTTAACGAAGAGCGCAAACTATAACACTATGCACATAACATAGCAATTAGCACATCGTACATATATAAAATATGTAGAATATTATAAAATTAAAACTAGATATTAAAAACCTAGGAATAAAATACCTAAAGATAAAATGATGAAACGAACATAGCATTCTAAAACGATTGTAGGTCCCATATCCGATGTTATCAAATTAGGACGATAAAACGCGTATAGGATGTTAAGGATCGTCAGTTTATGTGGAAAGTATCAGACTGTATTGTATGCATTATGGTCTTACTAGTTTTTGCATATTTTTTATAATACGATCTATAATAACTAATAAACTATGTCTAAGTGGGTGACTCTCAAATATTTCTCCATAACTTTGGATCCGGATAAAAAGCTGGAGGAGACAATGAAATGTAATTATTAGTGTCTATTGCAGCAGCAATCCAAATGACAATCTGGACCAAAATCTATTAAGAGCATTACACACCTACCAGTTACAAGAACTTGTCATAGTTAGTAAAATAAAAATATGGTAGTATCGGTGTTTCATTCCAACTAGGTATATCAAAATGTTGTGACATATTGATAGGTGTGTATTGACCTTTATCCTTACAATTTCTCTGAAACATTCAAACGAAATTAGATATTATAAGTCTTTACAAGTACCCACGCGTTCCGGTTTTAGGACACCCGCGAAATACCTGCATTAATAGTTTAGCTTTAGCTACATCCTGTCTATAAACGCCGCGACATAGATACTTTATAAATACAGTTCCTTTTATATCTAATGTCAGTTCAAACAAATTATCGAATAGTTATGCAGATGTGTGGATTGAAATGATGAAACAGCCCCACTGCCTACTAGTTAAAACTATAATTATCACGCAAAATGTTGACTAACTTTGGGTCATTCTTATGTGTGTGATGGATACTCGTACTGTCACAACCGTGGATGTCACACCGTGCATGGAATTAATACAACGCTAGGACGCTATTGCGCTATTTTTGTTAGTTGACCCGCTTGCTTGGTCGCATTGGGGTGCGTCCCACGAGATATAACAACAGTATATATAATTTCATATTAATAACGTTCACAAGATATAATGAACGTTAGCTATAACAACAATACCAATACTTTTATAAGGAATAACGGTCAATAGCCATAATAACATATTATATAACGTGTTTTTCTATAACACTCAAATTGAATAATTTCATTTCGTATAACGATCATAACATATAATATATTTTCATATAACATACATAATTATATTTTCGTATGAGGATTACAATACAGAAAATTAGGTTAGGGCTGCAAGTAAAAGGGGGGCAGTAAAAAACAACAAGTACTCTTACCAATGGTATTACTTGTAGGTTAGGTTAGGGTTGCCTTGTGTCCCTTAGAGCGGAAATAGACACCCCGCGAAGCGGGGTGGCGTCGACACGCTGGTGATTAGGTAAGGTTAGGTTAAAATAATTGGCGTGTTTGATATAAAAATAAATTTAATATCAATCTTAAAAACGTTTAATGTTTTTTTATTCAAATTCATATATATTCCTTCATACGGCATTGCTATTAAAATAACTGAAGACGATTATAATATACGAGCAATATACTTTTTGATGTTAGATAAATTGAATAATATATGTTATAAACCTTAGGTGTTATGAATATTATACGCTTTAATCGATATATCAATTGATATTATGTCTAAAGTACGTTATACTTTACGAAATTATATATTTTGTCATTATACCTTTCGTTCGTTATGTGCAATGAACGTTATACTAAACAAACTTATACACAGTGAGCGTATATATTATGACCGTTATATGATTAGTTGTTATACCTCGTATTACTTACCCGTCGCATTGAGATGTGGACGAGTCTTTTTTCAATTCCTGCAGAAAATTTTGAAGTATATCTTTTATTTCACATAATGCATTGAAATGATGATATATCTAAACTAGCTGCTCAATGTTATAATAAATACGTATCACTGGCCGAGGACAGAATTTATAAATCACCCAATTACTTTTGGTCATTTATTAAATCTAAATTCCCAGTTAATATTATACCTGACCAAATTTTATTTAACGGGGTAACCGCTAGTGATGGGGAAGCTATGAGTAATCTTTTTAACGATTATTTCAATTCTGTGTTCGTAACCGCCCCTCGCGATGGGCAGGGGGCGCTAACGTCACACTTGTCAAATGATAACCTTATAGATCTGTGTTTTATTAATATTACAGAAGATTTGGTCCATAAGCACTTGTCCCATAGTAGCATTCTAAAACGATTGTAGGACCTACAATCGTTTTAGAATGCTATGTTCGTTTCATCATTTTATCTTTAGGTATTTTATTCCTAGGTTTTTAATATCTAGTTTTAATCCGCACGACCAATATGTATGAAGAAATAGTCCGCGCGGACTATTTCTTCATACATATTGGTCGTGCGGAGCGATCCGTACTGACGGTCCGCATGACACTAAGGCTGGTTTTATAAAGTTTACTAAAAAAGTGTACACAATAGTTATTTACGATACAAGTGCCGAAAATAGGAAATTCGCAACGAGTGGTGATAAATTAAAACACGACCAAAGGGAGTGTTTTAAATCGACACGAGTTGCGAATTACCTATTCGCACGTGTATCGTACAACGTTTTACTGTACATATGGCTCTTTAAAATTTCGACATATGCACGAAAAGTGCTCTTTTCCGCACTAGTGCGGGAAAGTAGCACCATATGTACTGTAAAGTAAGTTATTGAATATTTGAATTATCAATGAATATAATTTCAATTACTAATTATTGTAATTTCCATTACAAATTACGAAGTAATTCAAATTACATTTATTGCAATTACACGTGTAATGAATTACTTACTCGAAATAATATAAATGTAATTAATTACACCCAACACTCGACCTATTAAAGTCATAAGTTAGGTAGGTAGGTACCTACTTTTGACGCAGACAACATTTCTATTTGAAGAGACGTGTCTCTTCAAATAGAAATGTTGTCAAGACGTGTCTTGACATATGGAAAATGGTACGCTACTAACTCTCTATCATACAATCAACCCCGCAAATAGATCAGACAAGTTTATAAATACAAACAGAAGCGCTTGTCCCACGGTTTCGGTTCATTATCCTTTAAAAGGATCATACATAAAGCGTTATATATGCACTCCTAGAATAATATTTGGTTCCTAGAACCCCGTCTACCCTCGTCGGCGGTCGCAAGTGATGTGTTAATCTTTTATAATAATGAATAGCTCAATCACGTCAAGTGCAGGTCCTTGCCTGGACTACGATCGAGGTGGGCCGAGGTCAACGCCCGAATGCTGAAAACGCCGCTAATCGTCTCGTATGAACCTTTTTCACCTATCATTTGAGGAGCGCTTTTTATCCGACACGCGTGAAATGTTCTATTCCTAGCTAGGTACTTTAGGCGAAGGTTTTGTAAATGAGTGCATTGACGAATTCTTCTAGTGTCAAGGATTCCGGATTTGTTCGAAAAAAGTGACGGAAGCAAAAAGCAATGGCTCTTATCAGTGGCGCATGACGCGGTCAACGTCCTGTTGTTTTAAAGTGATCTATATGATTCTAGGCTTAGAATGTATGTATTTCAATTACGCCACCATAAGTGCAATGAGAAACAGAATATTTTGTTTAACTCAGATATAAAGATGCCAACGATATGACAATCATGTAACGCTTGAGGGGGACGTCAGCGAGTTGGATGTTTTTGGAACCATACGAACTACACCTAGTGTTAAATATTAAACCTACGGCCGATGCTGGTTTCGCAATAACCCTGCTACCTTTTCATGGAATAAAATAATGTAGGTATTTAAGAATCAAACGATATCGTAAAACAGGTTTATATGCAAATAATATCCTATTTCATTTAGTAAAGTGATAATGACAGTTGGTTATTCGATTCCGGACGTAAAGCGCTTGCCTACGCGTCGATACTATTATAGCAATGAGGCGTAGCAGTCTATGTGACGCAATAATTAGTAGAATTAAAGTATATATTTATAACGACACGGACAATTCAATATCCGTACTCGTAGGTATTTGTATCAACACTGAACTGGGGATAAAAAATATGATATAGTATCTTCGACTATAGTTAGTGTGTTAATTAATATACTAAGAGTGTGTTATGTACTACCTGCACATTGAAAATGCATGGTTTCTGACATGTAAATAATTGTGTACTCTCTCGCTCGAGTGAGTCTGTAAACCAAAATTAACTCATTGGCAGTCTTGTGACGACTATTAAGTATTCAGTTTGTATGAAAATTATGGCATGTCGGTCCGGCCTGGCGCGATCTGACCTGTGAGAAAGCAGGCTCTAGGACCCCGGCTTAAGCACAGGCACAGGAATCCACAGGCGTGGCACGATCCGGCGTGGCCTGTAATAACACAGGCCGTGGGACTACGCCTTAAGGTGTCCCAAAAAATCAAATAATTATGGCAGTCACTGGTAAAGTAATTAATGATATTTGTTCATTGGTCAAACACTTAAACAGGGATGGCCTGTTGTATTGGGTTGTATTATATTTGGGCTAGGAACCGTTCCACAGTTTGTTTAATTTACATTTCTACCTAAAGCGCTAGCCAGTCAAAATCACTGATCATGTAAGCAAATAAAAATTGAATAAATCCTTTAATGCGTTATCCCGGCTAAGTTATCTGTGCTAATATTACTATAAAGTTCCACGCATTTACGAAACGTTCATATTTTCACAAAGGAAGAAAGTCAAATTAAATTATACTGAATTACAGGTTTGTACACTCCAATTTACAAAACGAGATCACCTTATTTAGAGACCCACTTTTGTGTATAGTGACAGTCGTATAAACAAGTCTCTCACGCCAAATTACTCGGCTCGAAGTCATATTTCATTCTGTAAATTAACGTAATATAAAGCCTGAATTCTCCGAGTGGTTTAATAAAAACACTAACTGCCACCCGCGACTTCATCTGCGTGGATCCGAGATGAAGACAATCCTATCTTTAAATGGCATATTTTTAAATGCACATCTGTATAATTGTTCAGCACACTAGGTAACTCCACTAATTAACTGAATGCATACCAGAAAAAAGAATGCAAAAAAAAACAATTGCAAACTAAACATATCTTACAAAAAGAAACCAAAAAGCACTCAAAACGAAATGACCTTTTTTATCGAATTCACACCAAAAATGTGGTTCGTACATCGGATATACGATTTATAAAACCAAAATACTATTTTTTTATCAAAAATACTAACTTGCACTCTAAATTGTAAAATGTTACTACGGAATTTGCTTTTTGTTTCTCTGTTTTACTGAAAAACATGTTGGTGCCTGGTTGGTACTGAACTGTAGCAAAGGGGGGCCGATTTTGGCAGGTCGAGGGCGAGGTGTAGGTTAGGTTATGGTTAGCTTCTGTCCCTTAGAGCGAAAATAGGCACCCCGCGAAGCGGGGGGACGTCGACACGCTGGCGGTTAGGTTAGGTTTAGGTTAGGTTAAAATAACAACCATAGACGCTTCTTGACGTGATTTGACACATTTTCTCAAAAAATATTCAGTCCCAAAAACGGCCCCCCTTTGGTACGAGTACAGTCTGACCCTCTTAAGTATTGTTTCTAAACTGAGTTAGCACTTAGTGTGCCAGTGGTTAGTGCATGTTAAGTTAGCATTTGATTATTTTTTTGTGTACTTAATTACATAAACATGATGGATTAAATTAGGTTTTATTAAGAATAAACGATGTTCCTAAAATGATGTTGAACGAGGAATTGTTAGATATACTATCTATACATATAAATGCCTATGTCCTGACTGACTCACTCATCAACGCACAGCCGAAACTACTGGGACTAGAAACTTGAAATTTACACCAGGACTTCCTATTATGACGTAGGCAATGGATAAGACGGAATTTTTGGAAATTCCACCCCTAAGAGGGTTAAATAGGGGTGCAAAGTTTGTATGGGGGAATCTTTTTTTTTTTGACCTAGTGACTTGAAACTTTGTAGGAAGATTACTTATTAAAATACAAAAAAAATCAGCGTTTTAGAAAGTTCTACCCCTAAGGGGGTTAAATAGGGGTGCAATGTTTGTATGGGGGAATCGTTAATTTTTGAACGATGAACTTGAAACTTTGTAGAAACATTACTCATTAGAGTACAAAAAAAGCAATTTCTGCGTTTAAGAAAATCCCACCCCTAAGGGTGTTAAATAGGGGTGCAATATTTGTATGGGGAAAACATTATTTTTTAAACTAGAGTTTTGTAACTTTAGGATATTTTTACAACTTGGGCTAGGGACATAAAGGGATTTTTTGGAAATACTTCCCCTAAGGGAGTCAAATAGGGGTGCAAAGTTTGTATAGGGGAATCTTTTTTTTTGAGCTAGAGACTTGAAACTTTTTAGAAAGGTTACTTATTAAGATACAAAAAAATAATTTCAGAGTTTTAGAAGAATCCGCCCCTAAGGGGGTTAAATGGGGGTGCAATGTTTGTATGGGGGAAACATTATTTTTTGAACTAGAGACTTGAAACTTTGTAGAAAGATTACTTATTAGAACTAAAAAAAAGTAACTTCTGAGTTTAAGAAAATTCCACCCATAAGGGTGTTAAATAGGGGTGCAATATTTGTATGGGGGAAACATTATTTTTAAACTAGAGTTTTGTAACTTTAGGATATTTTTACAACGTGGGCTAGGGATAAGAAGGGATTTTTGGAAATACCTCCTAAGGGAGTCGAATAGGGGTGCAAAAATTGTATGGGGAATCTTTTTTTTTGAGCTAGAGACTTGAAACTTTTTAGAAAGGTTACTTATTAAGATACAAAAAAAATAATTTCAAAGTTTTAGAAAATTCCGCCTCTAAGGGGGTTAAATGGGGGTGCAATGTTTGTATGGGGGAAACATTATTTTTTGGACTAGAGACTTGAAACTTTGTAGAAAGATTACTTATTAGAACACAAAAAAGTTACTTCTGCGTTTAGGAAATTCCACCCTTATGAGGGTTAAATATGGGTGCAAAGTTTGTATGGGGGAAACAATTTTTTTTGGACTAGAGACTTGAAACTTTATAGAAAGATTACTTATTATAAAAGAAAAAAAAGCACTTTCGACGTTTTAGAAAATTCTACCCGTAAGGGGGTGAAATGGAGGTTCAATGTTTGTATGGGGGAAACATTGTTTTTTGAACTAGACTTGAAACTTTGTATAAAGTTAACTTATTAAAATACAAAAAAAGTAATTTCAGAGTTTAAGAAAATTCTATCCCAATGGGGGTTAAAAAAGGTTGAAGGTTTGGTACGGGGAACACTGGATTTTTTAAAGGGATACTCTTCATTAATCTGTCTCCATTTCTCGATTTCCAGTGCTAAGTCTAAGATTGTTTTAACAGCCTTGCGATAATGACATTTTTAAAATCACACTCATAATAACTAAGATCCCCATTTTCTAGCTCCAAATCCATGCGTATAGAGCGCTATATCTTGCAGAGTCTTTTTTGCCAACTGACGGAATAAGTATTAAGCATTCTGCAAACAATTCCCGTAATCTGATTGGAAAATCTTTAAAATATTCAATTGTGTCTAGACCATCTAAGAATAAAATTCACTTACCTATTTTATATCTTTGTCATCATCAAAAATCTACGCAGACGAAGTCGCGGGTGGCCGCTAGTTTTGATATAACGTAAAATAATTCTGCAAATACCATTAAACAGTAGCTGAATTTGATTTATTTAGTGTGCATAATTAGTGTGCAAGTCAGTATTTTTGGTTTAACTGTGGAATACTTTGATCAAAAAAGGGAATATACATATATCGATTTAAATACATGCCTATTTAAATCCAGGGTATAAACTATCCTCTTGCTAAATTTTATCCAAATCCGTTGAGCCGTTGAAGCGTGATAAGTAACAAACATCTAAACATTCAAACATCAGAACATCCAAACATCCAATTTTTCTCATTTATTATATTAGAAGGATCTTCTGGGAATTCTACTTATATCATAAATGCGAAAGCTTAATACATTCACATTAACACAGCGTATGACTTGTTCTTGTACCACCCGGAACCGATAAACAGTATGATTGATTCTTTGTACTGGTCGCGCTCGACCAACCAAATAAACTAAAATAAAATCACAATTTAAAAAAGAGTCCATTCAGCGAAATGTCCCGACTATGAAAACTTACGTTCCTTTTAGAGTACCTAACTGTATAGAAATACCTTCTGAGCATCTTGTAACATTACCTATTTCCAAAAAACCTTGTCATGTTGTCACCTGGCTAACGGGACAAAACAACAACAAAAAATAGTTGAATGACCCACTTATATAGAAAGCCTCAGAAATAAACAACACAACTGCTCACCATACAAATTAATGCCATTGCCGGGATTTGAACCCACATTCGAATCGACTGGAAGTTGATTGAATGTTAAATTTTGTATCTTTTATTTGTTATTCAAATTCGTGACCAAAATTAACAATACTAATTGTTAATTTCGGTTACGAAATGGATCATTTTTACTTTTACTCGGTCACGTCAAACGATGCATCCCTTCTCGCGAAAATGCTCATATACAATCGTCACCTTTATTTACTACTTTATCTACTCGTATTTTGTCATTAACACGACATTTTCGGACCGTGTTTTGGATGTATTGAAATCATATATTTGTTGACCAGCTTCCCTTTGTATGTATATGCGCTTAACTACGTGTGTGGGTTGGGTCACATTGATACTAAAATGAGATTGGCATCAAGTATTCAAATGGGATTATTAGTTGCAAAATTAAGAACCCTGTCTAAAAGCACAGTGCAGGGTAATGGAAGCAGCCTTTAGTTGAATAAAATTAAGAATACAAATGTTCCTGTACATTAAACCAAAGAAGACTCGAAATCATGTGTCCGACGGAGCATTAACAGATATTGACAATTATTTATTTATCGTATAGCAAATCAGAGTATTTCGAACCGTGAGATCTTGAAAAAGACAGTACGGTTGCCAGGTTGTTGCATTCGATACAATGAGCTTCGCCTTAAAGTAATTTTTTGAGGAAGACTTTTTTCATAATCGGTAAGTTTGCTGTATATGTACTGTATACGTTTCACCTTGATCTAAGTAATCCCCAAAATTTAACGCATAACAATTAATTGCAATGGTTAATTTGTTATAGCATTACTTAAATAATTTATTCATTTTGAAAAATATAAAAAGCTAAAGGTCTATCGGTCGGCCTACCGTCGCGCACTACATACGTCGACCGCGAAATCCCTCCACTCCGACCGGCGCATACGCACTCTCCGAGGTCGCACTCCAATTTGACAGCTGACATTGTTCTAGGTGATTTTATTTTGAACCGAAATGTTGCCTTACATTATATCCGGTCAGTATAAATACGACGGAGGGCGAGTCAAATGTATCAGTCGACCGATACGGTTTGAAGTGATCTTTGTTCGCTAGAAAATACACAGACCACGGAAAAGATGAAATCGATGGTGGTGTTGTTCGCTCTCGCCTCCGTGGCTTGCGGGTCGCTGTTGCCGCTGGCGCAGCCGCCGCACCACCCCGCGCTGCTGCTGGACCCGCACGGCCGCCCGCTGGACACCGCCGAGGTCATCGGCGCCCGCGCCCTGCACCTGCAGGCCAAGGCTCTGGAGCACCATGCGCCCCTTGTGCACGCCTACTCGCCCGTCGCCCACTCCGTCGTGGCCCCTGCTGTGGTCGCCCACGCGCTGCCCGCCGCCGTCTCGCACCAGTCCCGCGTCGATGTGCACTCCAGCCCCGCCATCGTTGCCCATGCTCCCTTGGTCACCGCTCACGCCGCTCCTCTGCTCGGATACTCCGCGCACGGTCTGGCCGCCCACAGCCTCGCTGGACACGGACACTGGTTGAAGAAGCGTTCCCTCGGACACTACGCTCTGGCTGCCCCCATCATTGCCCACGCACCCGCCGCCACCTCACACCAGTCCCGTGTGGATGTCATCTCTAGCCCCGCCGTCTTGTCCCACGCCGTGCACGCCACCCCCGTGCTTTCTCACTCAGTGCACGCTGCCCCCGTGCTCGCTCACGCCATCGCTCCCTCGGCCGTGTCCCACCAATCCCGCGTCGACGTCCACGCCAGCCCCGCCGTGGTCTCCCACGCCGCCTATGCGCCCCTCGTCCACAGTGCTCCCCTGGCCCATTCTGGACTCCTTCACTCCGCTTCCCTGGCCCACTCCGGACTCCTTCACTCCGCTCCCCTGGCCCACTCTGGACTCCTCCACTCCAGCCCTCTGCTCCACTCTGCCCATCTTGCTCACTCCAGCCCTCTTGTTCACGGGTGGTGAACAGCGAACCTGGTGAACACCAAATAATAAAAAATGTAAATAAAATATGTAATAAAAGATGGTAAAAACAATACGAAATGATTTTTTGTACTCCACAACTGTTACAGAGATGAAATTGACAATATGATCGTGGAATACCTTGAAATCAGTAATTATGTGTATATAGCAAAGTTCATTCAAGACCATGACTTCCAGGAAACTAAATATTCTATGATAAATATAAAAATAAATAAATTATAAATATTTGCTGACAATGATAAACAAATCTACCTAGTCCCAAACTAAGCAAAGGTTGTACTATGGGAACTAAGATGACGATAAACAATACTTGTATACATAGATAAATACTTATATACATAGAAAACATCGACACACATGACACAGAAACAAATATTCGTGCTCATCACACAAATAAATACCCTTACCGGGATTCGAACCGGGACCTCTAGCATTCATGCTCATCACACAAATAAATACCCTGGGATTCGAACTCGGGACCTCTGCCTTCGTAGGCAGGTGAGCTTGTTCCTAGAATCCTTATGAAGGTTGAGGACATTGTCTTTTAAAAAGTAACATTTCAAATATACAGTAAACTTAGATTATTTTACACTATTTGTTACTCTTCAATTTAACAAATGTGTATTTATAACAAATGATTTCAGGTTGTTTTATGTAAGAGATCCCTTTATCCCTATATCTCGATCGAACAATAAGGTGATGACTTAATTATTCTGACGATGTCATTGCCACTGTTTTAAACCGTGGTTTGTGATGTACTATAATTTTGTTCAAATATAAGATTTGTACGAATATTTTGGTTACAATAACGTATACTGTTACTGCATTGTACATAAATTCGTCACCAAGCTTTCATACGGATTTGACGAACAATAAACACTGACGATGCATGGAGGAAATGTTTGTCTAGCGTCTTCGCCGAACCATTATTGCAGTTCGGCACGAAACAATATTTGGTATACTTAAGGCAAGTAGGTATGTCCATTATAATTAGGTAAGGCAAGTAGTAACTTAACAATGTAAATAAATGTCTCTAAACATCGAAAATAAAAAAACGTCATGTTATTATATACTTAATAGACAATGTCAACTCAAAACAACAAACAAAATCGTACTTGACAGCTTATTACACATTTGTTAGTAAAATATAATAAAGTTTAGAAATAATGCTAAAACTTAGGGTGTATAAACTCGTGTGCGCGTCGTTACCTGCACATGCATGCACGTCCAGCGGGCTAGCATAGGACTGTCCCAGCGATAAGCGAACACGCGCAGACCCCGTATCATGGTCGGCGTTATCACGCGATAAGTGACAAGATAGAACGTCGGTCTCGTTCCATGGATCGGTGTCAGCCAGTGACGGACGCTGATGTCGCGACTGTGATAAGGAAGAGGTGTGCCTCCCTTCTGTCTCGTTTGCGCGGCAGTCCCATCAGCAGCCCGGCATCAATATCTGCCGAAACAAAGCCGGCAAAAATATCTGACACGTCCTTATGGCATTAGACATAGAGTCGTGTCAGATATTTACGCGTGCTATGTTGTGGCAGATCTTATTGCTGGTGACTGTACACTATCTGCGTGTCATTGACCCCCAGTCTATTATCAGCTATAATAAGTTTATAAAGAAAAAAACCGACCAAGTGCGAGTCGGACTTGCGCACGAAGGGTTCCCTACCGTTATCTATAAAGACGGTAAAAAAACTGTCTTATTATCACGGTTCATGAAATACAGCCTGGTGACTGTGAACTGACTGACTTTCTTCCCTTACATAACACACAAACAAAATGTATTCCCACAATAGTATAGTAATTGAGTAAACGAGTATAAGTTTCTCATTATGAAAACGAACTAATACAATGGGAGCTAAACTTAAGTGGCAGTGGGCGCTAAACTTAAGTGGCAGTGGGCGGGGCATATATCACGTAGAACCGATGGCCGTTGGGGCGGAAAGGTTCTCGAGTGGTGACCACGTACCGGAAGGCGCAGGGTGGGTAGACCCCCGACAAGGTGGACTGATGACCTGGTAAAGGTTGCGGGAGTCCGCTGGATGCGGGTGGCGCGGGATCGGTCGCTTTGGCACTCTTTGTGGGAGGCCTATGTCCAGCAGTGGACGTCTTTCGGCTGATATGATGATGATGATGATGATGATGATGATGACAATGGTAGCTGAGGCCTAGATGAATAATATAAAACATTTTAAAACACCACTCTAATACATTAGTTGATATAATAATTAACAACTTAGAAAACGTGAAAAACCTCCGACATTTTAATTTCAAAATTCAATAACTCAAATAGGCCCAACAGATTTTGCTGGAAATATAGCTGAGAACCTTCTACCTAGATCACCAGATAGCTTTTGGACAAAAAAAACGCATTTGGCCGATGCGAATGTATCGATGTACATTCGCATAGGATCTAAGGTGCCGCTGACAGACACACCGACACGTCAAAATTATAACACCCCCCTTTTTGAGTAGGAGGATAAAAATTCAAGGTTATTAATGTTGTAAATCCGCATATTGTTTTTTTTCATGATTTCAATCAATCATTTTTTTGTATCGAGGTCCAATATTTATACGGACCTAATAACAATCAAAGTCTAATAAGTTAAAAAATTCAGTTAATGTCAGACATTCTTTCCGGCCACTAGAAAAGCCCCATATAAATTGACGTAATACTTTGAATGGAAAATACTTTGCTGATGTTTTGATTGTGAAACACTGTATAATTCAGTACCTACCATACAAAAATCGAGATTAGACAATTTTTCATTCATTTAAGAACGCTAGTTATTATGAAAGTCACTGCTTGACAACACATTGAAGTCACATTTGAATTATTTTTTATTTTCTAAAGTACCTATATACAAGACGATACTAACATTAACTAAATTAAATTAAAACTAAGTTAAATCTAAAAAACACAAGCGTTTTTATGTTCATATAGTCCTAAACAAACACCATAGATAATATTTCCCAATATGTAATACCTACATAACTATTCCTATTTAGTTTTGTCGATTATTTCCCGATTTTCAAGAGAGCGAGTGGATTGTTCACTGTGCTGTAGTTTTTATCGCTAGTAGGCGCTAGTATCGTCTCGCACATACACGATTCATTTTTAATTATAAAAACAATAAGTCATCACGATGGCTAATTTGTAAAAAAATCTAACATGGCAAAGGCATCACGGCCCATCGTCGCGCACTACATATGTCGACCGCGAAATCCCTCCACTCTGACTGGCGCACACGCACGCTACGAGGTCACACTCCAATTTGACAACTGACATTGTCCTAGGTGATTTTGTTTTGAACCGAATTTTTGCTATACGTTTAATTATATCCGGTCAGTATAAATACGACGGAGGGCGAGTCAAATGTATCAGTCGACCGATACGGTTTGAAGTGATCTTTGTTCGCCAGAAAATACACAGACCACGGAAAAGATGAAACCGATGGTGGTGTTGTTCGCTCTCGCCTCCGTGGCTTGCGGGTCGCTGTTGCCGCTGGCGCAGCCGCCGCACCACCCCGCGCTGCTGCTGGACCCGCACGGCCGCCCGCTGGACACCGCCGAGGTCATCGGCGCCCGCGCCCTGCACCTGCAGGCCAAGGCTCTGGAGCACCATGCGCCCCTTGTGCACGCATACTCGCCCCTCGCCCACTCCGTCGTGGCCCCTGCTGTGGTCGCCCACGCGCTGCCCGCCGCCGTCTCGCACCAGTCCCGCGTCGATGTGCACTCCAGCCCCGCCATCGTCGCCCACGCTCCCTTGGTCACCGCTCACGCCGCTCCTCTGCTCGGGTACTCTGCGCACGGTCTGACCGTCCACGGCCTCGCTGGACACGGACACTGGTTGAAGAAGCGTTCCCTCGGACACTACGCTCTGGCTGCCCCCATCATCGCCCATGCCCCCGCCGCCACCTCCCACCAGTCCCGTGTGGATGTCATCTCTAGTCCCGCCGTCTTGTCCCACGCCGTGCACGCCACCCCCGTGCTTTCTCACGCAGTGCACTCCGCCCCCGTGCTCGCTCACTCCATCGCTCCCTCGGCCGTGTCCCACCAGTCCCGCGTCGACGTCCACGCCAGCCCCGCCGTGGTCTCCCACGCCGCCTACGCGCCCCTCGTCCACAGTGCTCCCCTGGCCCACTCCGGACTCCTTCACTCCGCTCCCCTGGCCCACTCCGGACTCCTCCGCTCCAGCCCTCTGCTCCACTCTGCCCATCTTGCTCACTCCAGCCCTCTTGTTCACGGGTGGTGAACAGCGAACCTGGCGAACACCACATAATAAAATAATAAAATAAATTATATAAAAAAAGATTGTAAAAACAATACGAAATGTTTTTTGTACTCCACAACTGTTACACAGATAAAATTAATACATACCTTGAAATCAGTGATTATGTAATTAATCAAATTTCAGTCCAGTCTATGACTTCCAGGAAATTGATCATTCAATGATCAATTTTGCTAACTTTAGCTCAATTGCACAACATGCTGCCCATTATCACCATATCATATACCTATTTAAGAGACAGGCTCGCGTCTCTCGAGCAATTTCCAACTTATTCTTCTCTTTCTATTCAACAGTATTCAATTACCTACTCAAATTTAGGGAAGGTTAGTGTGGAAACTACCACACTACACTCCCCCCTTGTCTTCCACACTGCAGTTTACTGAGTTTGTCTGGTTCCGTGATACCTGAAAAAAGGCACAAACATATTTTCTGTCTTCATACTATAGTGCATTTTTTTTAGGATTAGAAATACGGTAAACAAAGAAGCAGTCGTCAACCTTTTCTGCTTGTAATAAATATCGAACACACACGGCTTGTTACACGGCAATTCATCCTCGCTGCAAAATTCACACACCAACTTGTAAATGTTGACCACCATATGTTTCGCATTTGTTGTTAATGGACTCTATTTCTGTCTCTTTGCAAACCAAGGCGGAGAACGAGTCGGTCTTTTTTGCAAGTCACTTGGGCCTGCCTCTGGTAGCATCGCAGTCCGGACGCCACCACACGTAGCGAAATATAAAATCGTAATAATAACAAATAGATACTCGTATGATAATCTCGTGAGCTGAATTCAATAATTAGATTGATTACCAAGAAAACAAGAAAAAGAATTTGATACGATTGACAATTTTGACAATGTTGACAGCGAAAAAAACGAACCGATCGTTTCAAACCTCTTCTTCTTTAGGATTTTTATTATGCAACCTTTCCAGAACTGAAAAACGAAATTCAAAATTACAGAGTAAAAAAATAAATACTTTCAAAATAAATATATTGAAAGAAAGAAAGAAAGAAAGAAAACATTTATTCGTGGACTGACAAAACAATGGGTATAAAAAACAAAACACAGTAACTTAAAAGTAGCAGGGTCCACGAAAAGGCCCCGACTCAGCATGGTGCTAACCTAGAAGGCCAGCGCTGGTCTTCCGTCGAAACCTTTACATGAGTTACCTCCTGGAAGGCAACACAAAACAAATACCTACGCTAAACATATTTTAAACGGAATATATTCGTGGTTATAGCTGAGAGTGGCACGGCAGATTGCAGCGTGTGAACGCGTATTGTTGTAAGTATTATTTCGATATAAATAATGAAAACACTTCTATCATTTTAGGGTCGAAAACAATGATCTTAGTCTTTTTTAATGGCTGTTTGAGATACTTTGACAGTTGTGTGGCACAAAGTGTCTTATATAAAAAACCTCGTGATTCGTGCTTTATCCTTCTTTCTAATGCTAAAAAAACGCACTATGGTGCCACTGCTGCCTGGCTGCAGTGGCACTGCAGCTTATTTAATGGCAGCAATTACTCAAAAATCGTAAGTTAGAAATAATAGTACATTGTATAACGCGTGTTATAGACAATGTTTTTCATCACATTTGCGAGGAATTAAATACATTTTAGATGAAATGAATACAAATCGTAATAAAAACTGCAACATGTCAGTCGTCCATTTTGTTGATATTGAAAAGGTGGCAAAGACCCTTCGGTATACAGCCACGATTTCAAAACACTTAAAAACATTTTACATATACACTAAATAACTATACATATTAAATCGTATTTGATATAAAACCTCTTTGCTTTGTAACTGCCGCATGAGTGACAGATACAATTCCAGAAAAAAATAATTACGCCCGTGGGCGTAACACAGGCTATTGTAGCTCTGTATGTCTGCGCATTATGAAGCTCTTTTCGAGCAAGTGTAATGAAAAATATATTTGTAGCGTCACTGAAAGTAATATGGAATATTATACCTACTTGTATTTTTGTTTTCGTGCCGACGTAAGGATTTTGGCGATGTATTCGACAGTGTCTCAATTAGGTACAGCAGAGATTTTGCAATACGTAGCTCCTCATCGTGATACAAAATTCCTAACGCGAAGTTTCGGCATGTTGTAGGAATGTCCCTGATTTCATATCTGATATCAAAATGAGATAGAGAGAAGATACATGCATGAAACAAGTAACATGGTGATCATGTTTCGATATTTTCCATATATCCAATTCGATTCCACTTCAAAAGGGTATCCTAGTTCAGGCTCTCGCAAAAATGTATCCCTTAATATAATATTTTACTATTAAGCCATCATTCTGTAAAATACGTTTTTAATAATAAATGAATATGAATGAATATGACTTAGCATAATTTGTTGTCATAGGGATGTCCTGTTCCGTACTTGGCTCGGAACTTAGTTAATTTTGAATGATAAAGACTATAAAAATTCTTACGCCCGTTATACTCATTGTTTTTCATTATCTTAGTCCTAGCGGTACACCCCGAAATTCAGTAAAATGCTGCAAAGGGTGTTAAAATCATGAACATCGGAGCAATTGATCTTTAGGCCATACGAATCAATTTGACCAGTAGCGCAAAAAAAACAAAAAAGGAGAGGAGTTACAACGTCATCATTTTTTAGTATGGGAAAAAAATATTTTTTTCCTGAAATCCATCGTGTGTGGTATCTAATGAAAGGGCGTACTAAGCCAATTCTAAAACTATATCACATCATTATATTCCAGTCACTTGTTTTAAATTAAAATAAAGTCATTTTCAAAACATACCAAGTTTGGGCTCCTCCCGATATGATGCGGTTGAATCATTATTTGTAAAATATACCTAAAATTATATGTACTTAATAGCCTCATATCCAACCCTAACCTAAAAGAAAGCAATTTTCAAAATATTTACATTTAGTACTTTTTATGATTTTTAAAAATTACAAGCTGATAACCGCGCACTGGAAACGCCACATATACCTAAATTGTCGTGATACGATAACTTTACTATATTCAATTCAAGTGGATATAGGGAATGGAAAATAACAAGTTGGTGTTTCAATTGTGAAACACTGTGTTCAGGAACATACAAACATCGAGGTGAGACGTATGTCGTAGAGAGTAAATAATACAACGAAACTCGGTGATATAATGAACATTTATTTCGGTAGAACATGGGTTTATATATGGTCATTTGTGTCGTTGTGTGAGTGATGCTTACAGAGGGTTAACGATGTAGATTCTTATCTTTACTGCATTTTAATGGTGATGTATTTACTCGTGCGTAAACCATTTGCTAGTGTATTATGTTACAAGGTTATTTCTAACAATGTTGCATTTTATGTGATCATTCGATATTGCGTCATACACCACACGTTCCCCGTTTTTTTAAAAGACAAAAATGTGGATACATATTTTTGGCTTAAAACTATCTTATATAATGTTTTACAAAAGTTATTTGTCTTATTTGTATAACTGTATACAATACTATGGGAGTTACAATTTTGTTTCTTATACTATGTTACTGTTCTTAAACTGTTTACTGTGAACATTCTGAATGTCCTGTATAATAATGTATATATATGGCTTCTGGATCGACTTACGATCTTAATGCTTGCATTACGAATACATTGTTGCAGTTATCAAAACTTCGCGGGTGTTCGTTCTGTGGAATTTTTATGTCACTGGTCGCTGTGTAGGTGTAAGTTATTTTTAGATCAGTTCGTTCTGTGGGTTAGTCGGCTTAAACTATGCTTGAGTTAAGAATTTTGAGTGTTTAAATGTGTTAATCAAAGTTTATATGGTTGATTGCCGTGTTAGTGTGCGTTTCCGGTTTTTATGTATTAAACTGTGTATAAATACTATAAATTAATCAAAAGATTCAAGCCTTTATTCCCAGAAGGGGTAGGCAGTGTTCATGAAACTGTGAAAGTTGGACAATAACGTTGTGTATTATAGTTTGTTGCAGTTTGTTGCAAGTGGTAAGTTTTCAATTTGTGTTTTATGGTTAATAGCAATAGAGTTTAGTTTTGATTGTGTGAAACATTATATTGTTAGTTTTTAAACTTTAACTTGAAGGGTTGATCTTGAATTTGAAAAGTTTATTTCGAATTTTGGATTATGGTTCCGTGTATACGGCGTTTGATTGCCTCTGTTTTCCCTTTTTTTTATATGAAATTTTTAATCCTACTGTAAATATAGTTTTTTTTTTGTTATTAAACTTATTTATGTTTCTTTTTGTTTTTATTATACGTTTACTACTTCTATATGATTTAAATATTATATTAGTATTTTCCTTATTAAATGTTAAAAAAAAAATATTGAATGAAACAAAATACATATTAGTTTAATGCTATTAAATAATAGCAAGTTTATGATTTTATGTTTTTGATACGTTTTTTACGTTTTGACATTTAATTTATTTTTATTTTGATTTACGTTATTTTTCTTTAATATTATTATTATTTTAGATATATATATATGTATATATATTTTTTTTTAATATAAGTTTTTCTTTTTTTTTTTTCATTAAATACTCTTGTATTGAACACAACAGTATACACTTCCACGATGTGTCACAAAACTTATTATCTACAATACTTACAATATAACTTACTCAACATAGAATTCATACTCAACTTTGGTATTTATAAGTTGCCTTTGGGTGATGATGTGGTAATTATTATTATTTTTGTTGGTGGTTAGGGATACGCATTTACTTGGTTGGCCAACCTTACATATTATCATTATTTGCTTAAAGGTACAAGATGCTATTTATATTATTTAATTTATTAAGCGCGCATCACATATCAATGTATGTGTAAACAGGCAGTTCTTTTAACACTACTACGTGTCTAAGGGGCTCTCACGATTGATAACTCGATCGAATCATGATCAGCATCCAAAGATTTCCTTCCTGCCTTGTACCTGGCGCATCCCTTATAACACCTATACTATTACATATATACGTTTTTAATATTCTTGTTTTTTGCATTTTTGCTTGTTTTGCTTTTTTATTCGTTAATGTTTTGTTGGTTAGTTATTTAATTTTATTTAACTAATTTTTGTATTTAAGATTTACCTAAAGAAAAAGAATGATAGTTTATTTACTCCTTTTTTTTCAAAAAGCTATTTAGTGTACTGAAATAAAATGATTTTAATTGCTCTTTCTTCATTAAAAATTGTTTCTTGTTATTTTATTATTTTGGATATTTTTTCTTTTAAATTAATACTAGTAAATTGAGTATAATGTTAAATATTACCTTATTCTTCTATTTAAATATAATCTAATAATAAATCGAACATAATGAAAATAGTAGCTTATTTGTCTATATAAAATATAATCTACTGAATTGAATATAATGAAAATAATAGCTTTTTCGTCTATGTGAAATATTATCTAGTGTCACTGTTTGTAAATATAAATATATTAATTTTTCCTTTTATTTTGTTTTATTTTAATGATTTCTACATCTTCCCTGGGATTTACCCTGGCTGTAGTTTGCTAATAAGATTACGATTTATTTATGATAATAAGAGAGATTACGCACGTTCCTTGAAAAACATCGTCATATAAGAATTTCAGCTACTTTTAGGTGATCAGTCTAATCGTACTGTGATAAACTTATATGTCTTAGCCTTCTCGGATATATACTGATTTTAAAGAAATTGAATTTATTAAATCATAGCTCTCTGCTAGAATAATTATACTACGGTATGGTTAAAATTTGGTGGTTGTAGGTATTTGGATCTATAGGTACTAATTATAACGAATATTTGTGTTCTGTGAGAACAATTTCTACTCATATGGGTCATATAATAATATTGGTTCGTTAAAATAAAAATAATGTATTTGGAAAGTTGGACTCTAAAACAATGCACGAAGCTTTATATTATGTAACTCGGCTGTTGTATCAGCTGTCGCGTGCCAGAAGGGCACGTCGTACTTGTACTATTTTGAACTCAATCGAAGAAGCTATAAGACTTAAATTGCATATTGCAAAGTAATTATGATACCGTAATTTTAACCATATGAGTTCCTACTATTTATTTTTCTGAAGTAGTAGTGTGGTTTGTTAAAAAGAAAATATTATGTATATATTATATACTATTACCGTGGACTAACATATGTCGCAGTAATTCCATCTTTTACACTAGATGAGTCACGCCATTGAGTACGTGACTTTTATATATCGTTAAAAAATACCTATTTGAACTTGATGGGATTATTTTACTTATTATAGTCTGGTTAGAAAATAAAATGTATCTATGCTCCATGTGTTAATCCGCGTTGTTACGTTATGCACTTTGGCTGACGTTTATGTTTATAAACCATAAGTGTATAGTGCTGTTTGTATCAAATCGCACTTTATTCATATGACTATAAGTTAGAATATAGTTCTTAGTTACGAAAAGAAATGAAATGGTATTCGCTATCGCCGTTTTTACTTGATGTCGTGTCGAGGTGGTTCCGCTATTTGATTTTTTTGTACTTTAGTTAATCTGGTTTTGGTTATGAGTTTTATTAATAATTTTGAGTCTGATTTATCAACATAGAGGTATAACTTGGCGGTGTCTATAAGTTGTGATAAAATTTACTACCTATATATATATATATTTGTCTCCCATTATTTTAAGTTGATTTTAACATTACATTATTTTTATAATTCTTTTTCTTTTCTTTTCACAGTATTACTAGTGTATGGTTTTGATATATATACATATATATATTATTATTATTTTATTTATTTAACTACATAACAAATATGAATGAAGCAAAATAAGGATTAAAACATTTCATTGTTATAGATGGGATTAACTCATTGTACTTTAGAGTAGTATTTTGTGATTTTCTTACTTTGAACTATATTCTTGTATGAAGTTATCTTCTAATTTTATCGTTATTATTTTAATTTTTAATCAATTAGACTTTTGCTAAGTTATCAGATGGCCAGTCCAATAACTAGCTAATGTATAATTGTCGATAAAGGAATGTCTGTAATGTTGCGATATTTAAATTTTCTCGGGCTTATTCAATTTTAGTGACACTAAATTTACACATTATTAATCTACAATATATGAACTAATTTTCTCTTAGTTAACTACTTTTCTAAAAAATGTTAAGTAAAAAAAAAATGGAATATAATGATTATATAAAAAAAATACGATACGCTTTTGACGTCTTCATTGTTTGGTCTCGTCTCTTGTCCTCGAAGCTGGCTGGCTGCAGTGTGTTCCTCTGGGTCGGCTGCTGCGTCGGTCGTTGATGCGGGCCGGGAAAACCCTGGACTCCCTCGAACTTGGGCCGGGATAACCCTGGACACCTCTTGTATTTTCTTTCTGTTGCGCGGCGTGGCTCGTGGATTAACTGGACCGTTGCTGCTGATGTGTGCCACGAAGAGTTGGTCGATGTGCTGCGTTGATTTGTTGGCTAGCCTTGGCTACGGCTAGGGTAGGGTCTCGTCGAGCAGCAAATTGTGTGGAACGCGGCGCGGTTTTATTTTATCGTCGCAAGGCAGGTCGCGGCGAAGCGACCTGCCCTGGCAGAAACACTAATGAAAATGTCCTGCCAGGCCTGGCAAAAGTCGCCATAAGACGTATGTCGTAGAGAGTAAATAATACAACGAAACTCGGTGACATAATGAACTTTTTTTTTTTTTTTTTTTTTTTTTTTTTTTTTTTTTTTTTTTTTTTTTTTTTTTTTTTTTTTTTTTTTTTTTTTTTGAACCTGACTGTTGCTATAATAGGACGGACCCAATATAGCGGTCGAACTGCGTGGTTGGAGGGTGGCCTGGGGAAAATCCAGGGGAAGCCTCCGGCACGACCACGCGGGGAAGTTTGTACGCTGGAATACTCTAAGAGTTTGCGCTCCAGTGAGATTGGTTGAACGGTATCAACCGAATCTGGGGTGTGAGTGGTATCGAACTACAGCATTTATTTCGGTAGAACATGGGTTTATATATGGTCATTTGTGTCGTTGTGTGAGTGATGCTTACAGAGGGCTAACGATGTAGATTCTTATCTTTACTGCATCTTTGCGTGCGTAAACCATTTGCTAGTGTATTATGTTACAAGGTTATTTCTAACAATGTTGCATTTTATGTGATCATTCGATATTGCGTCATACACCACAGAGGTTACACCTTTTATCATTCACTTAAGAACAATAATGATTATTAAAGTTATTGTTTCAAAACACATCGAATTCAAATAGGCGAATGATTTATCGAGTAAGTATGTAAGTATGTGATTTTCGTAATTACCTACCGTCAATTAGATTTTTAAATTTTACTTTTGTATGATGATAACTAATAGGTAGGTACGCAGGGACGCGTCTCATGCGTCATGGTAACAATTTGCCAAACATTTTATTGCGTTATGTGAGTTATGTCGGTCGATCCCTTCTTAAATTAGATTTCTTCTTAAAAGACATAACAAATTTAATTATCGAACGCCTCATTTGTAGCTAGGCAACATAAAACTCATGCGTATATTACACACACGCCCTCTTATTCTGCTCCTTTTCCTATTAATTATAAGCAAACAGCCTTATCCCCTCCACTCTTTTCTACTAAGTAGAGGGAGGGGGCGGGGCAAAACTACCTGTCCGGCTTGAGTCTTCTAATATTTATCTTGATGTTTTCTTTGGTTCGGTACTGATGGATGCTGACCGTTAGATTTCTTATGCACATACCGTAATGTTTGTAATCTATTAGATTCCTCAATCTAGTAGAACATATGCCACAGTACAAAACGTTGCAGGGGTCTCTCTGACAAGTAATGCAGGCCACTGATGTGCAAGTGATGCGGGCCATGCACTGATGTGCACGTAATTCGATATCTGTTATCCTCAACATGTTATGCTGTGCGCATAGCAACCATCGGTAGCAACTTCCGTGATAGGTAGTCGGTAGAGGAAAAAGTTACTCGTTTCATTGAACGACGTAAATAAGTACGAACGGACCAACGGTTATCAGAATGGACTCGAATGCTCCAGCGTTTCGAGCGTGGATGACGCAAAAAGTCGATTTTTTGCGGTAAACATATGAGTCACTAATTTATACACATTCCTGTTAGTATAACCGCATGCTCAGATAGCGCATTCAGTTTGTAACAGACACTGCCACGGTCACCATATCCCAGTTGCTATTTCCCTCAACCACGTTGATGATGGTTGGTTTACAAGACTACCCGCAGGAGCAATCGCAAGATGGTCGCGAAGAGCAGCAGCGACGAGATGAACAGCGTCAGCGAGATGAACTACGCCGACAAGTAGAAAAAGTGCAGGAATATGCAGCCAGATGTCGCAAGCATCAAGAAAGAGTTAAGGAAAACTTCGAGGCAGCCCAGCGACATGTCGAGGAAGCTCGAAAAGGAGCACAGTGGGCTCAAGCAGCGGCGGTAGTAGCTGTCGTGGCTGCAGCCGCGAGAGCATTCGTCAAATAATAAGTGTTGGACTTCTTCTACCATCCCAATCATGCCATGTGATAGGATAGGGCTAGGGATTGTTAGCTGCGCCTAACATATTAACATACTCGTACTACTGTCACTTTTAAAGATCAATAAATGGATAAATGATAATATCTGTTTTTTCACTCTTCCCCTCTAGATAGTGTATGATTTTTCAACGAGTACTGAAATCCTGGCAGACAGTTCTGGCGATCGCAGTTCATGTGGGTTTGTATCAATGGCATGTAACATATGGTAAGTTGGTTAACTTATGGAAACTAGGTAGGAGATACAATCGCAAGCTAAAGTAGGTAGGAGATGCAATCGACACGATCTTTGTAGGCTCTGAAAACTATAACACTTCACTTGCAGCCTTAAGCTGCAATTCGCAAGACCCTGTAGTATGCTAAAGATACTGGCATATAAGATACTGCATGGCAGCCATTCAGCGTCAACACAGGGTCTGGTTGCTACAGGCTAGACTTGAGGCCGAGTAGATTTGCTAACGTAAACAAAGAGCCTTATCACCTTCACTCTTTTGTACTAGGGAGAGGAAGGGGGTGGGTCATAACTACTTGTTCGCCTTGAGCAGTCTTCTAATGTTTATCATGATGTTTTCTTTGGTTCGGTATTGATGGATGCTGACCTTTTGCAGACCGTTCTTTGTAGAATCAGGGACACAGAAGATTTATGAGTGCAGGTGTGAGGTATATGCGGGTCTATCAATTTTTTTACAATTTTCAAATGTTCATTGACACTAGGATCTTTGTTTCAATTATAGACGTGAATCAGTACGTACCCGAAAAGGTTATCAAAGTGACCTCAACGTCGCAAGTTAGGCATTGGGTTTTTGAAGGATATTTATGTTACCGCCGGGTTTTTGGTAGCTTATCAGTAATTAATTACCATATTTCCTGCGTAAGTAAATTTTTCCTTCGGGAACGAGGATTAAAATGGTTCAGTTCATAACGAGCACTCGTGGAGTCACCTACATACTCTCGCACATAGGTACCAGTTGCTATTTTCTCCAATCACATTAATCATGGCCGGTTCACAAGACTTTACGAACCGAGTTTGTCTGGTTCCGTGATACCCGAAAAAAGGCACAAACATATTTTCTGTCTCGATACTATAGTGCATTTTTTTAGGATTAGAAATACGGTAAACAAAGAAGCAGTCGTCAACCTTTTCTGCTTGTGATAAATATTGAACACACACGGTTTGTTACACGGCAATTCATCCTCGCTGCAAAATTCACACACCAACTTGTAAATGTTGACCACCATACGTTTCGCATTTGTTGTTAATGGACTCTATTTCTGTCTCTTTGCTTTTGGTGAAGGCAAACCAAGAGGGAGAACGAGTCGGTCTTTTTTGCAAGTCACTTGGGCCTGCCTCTGGTAGCATCGCAGTCCGCACGCCACCACACGCAGCGAAATATAAAATCGTAATAATAACAAATAATCTCGTGATCGTATGATAATCTCGTGATCTGAATTCAATAATTTGTTGATTACCAAGAAAACAAGTAAAAGAATTTGATACGATTGACAATTTTGACAATGTCGACAGTGAAAAAAAAGAACCGATCGTTTCAAACCTCTTCTTCTTTAGGTTTTTTATTATGCAACCTTTCCAGAACTGAAAAACAAAATTCAAAATTACAGAGTAAAAAAATAAATGCTTTCAAAATAAATATATTGTTGTAAGTATTATTTCGATATAAATAATGAAAACGCTTCTATCATTTTAGGGTCGAAAACAATGATCTAAGTCTTTTTTAATGGCTGATTGAGATACTTTGACAGTTGTGTGGCATAAAGTGTCTTATATAGAAAACCTCGTGCTTCGTGCTTTATCCTTCTTTCTAATGCTAAAAAAACGCACTATAGTGCCACTGCTGCCTGGCTGCAGTGATACTGCAGCTTATTTAATGGCAGCAATTACTCAAAATCGTAAGTTAGAAATAATAGTACATTGTATAACGAGTGTTATAAACAATGTTTTTCATCACATTTGCGAGGAATTAAAACATTTTAGATGAACTTAATACAAATCGTAATAAAAACTGCAACATGTCAGTCGTCCATTTTGTTGATTTTGAAAAGGTGGCAAAGACCCTTCGGTATACAGCCACGATTTGAAAACACGCCGCATGAGTGACAGATACAATTCCGGAAAAAAAACAATTACGCCCGTGGGCGTAACACAGGCTATTGTAGCTCTGTATGTCTGCGCATTATGAAGCTCTTTTCGAGCAAGTGTGATGAAAAATATATTTGTAGCGTCACTGAAAGTAATATGGAATATTATACCTACTTGTATTTTTTGTTTTCGTGTCGACGTAAGGATTTTGACGATGTATTCGACAGCGGCTCAATTACAGCAGAGATTTTGCAATACGTAGCGCCTCATCGTGATTCAAAATTCCTAACGCGAAGTTTCGGCATGTTGTAGGGATGTCCCTGATATCAAAATGAGGAAGATACATGCATGAAACAAGTAACATGGTGATCATGTTTCGATATTTGCCATATATCCACTTCGATTCCACTTCAAAAGGGTATCCTAGTTCAGGCTCTCGCAAAAATGTATCCCTTAATATAATATTTTAGTATTAAGCCATTATTCTATAAAATACGTTTTTAATAATAAATGAATATGAATATGAATGAATATGACTTAGCGTAATTTGTGGTCATAGGGATGTCCTGTTCCGTCTTTGGCTCGGAACTTAGTTAATTTTGAATGATAAAGACTATAAAAATTCTTACGCCCGTTATACTCATTGTTTTTCATTATCTTAGTCCTAGCGGTACCTATACCTACACCCCGAAATTTAGTAAAATGCTGCAAATGGTGTTAAAAGCATGAACATCGGAGCAATTGATCTTTAGGCCAAACGAATCAATTTGACCAGTAGCGCAAAAAAAAACAAAAAAGGAGAGGAGTTATAACGTCATCATTTTTAAGTATGGGAAAAAAATAATTTTGTTCTGAAATCTATCGTGTGTGGTATCTAATGAAAGGGCGTACTAAGCCGATTCTAAAACTATATCACTACGCTTACCATGAGTTTGACAATGACGCGGCTTACGCTAACGAGTATCGAGTTTTCTATCTGTGCATCTCTATTGCACTTTGACAGTACGAGCGGGATGCACAGATAGAAAACTCGATACTCGTTAGCGTAAGCCGTCATTGTCAAACTCATGGTAAGCGTACACATCACTATATTCCAGTCACTTGTTTTAAATTAAAATTAAAATCATTTTCAAAACATACCAAGTTTGGGCTCCTCCCGATATGATACGGTTGAATCATTATTTGTATAATATATCTAAAATTATATGTTATTGTTCAAAAAGGAACTGAAGGAATGGCTGACAATTAAATGTTTTTACAATCTCAATGAATATTTCGTATAGATCTACAAGTGATTAAGTTTAATTTTAAGATCAATAATATTGTACGTCCGAAATGGGCAAACTGTTGATACCTTTTAATGTATGACATGTGATCTAATGTACACAGTTTTGACAATAAATTATATCTATCTATCTATCTGTCTATCTTTCTATCTATCTATGTACTTAATAGCCTCATATCCAACCCTAAGAAAGCAATTTTGAAAATATTTACATTTAGTACTTTTTATGATTTTTACTGGAAACGCCACATATACCTAACTTGTCGTGATATGATAACATTACTATATTCAATTCAAGTGGATATAGGGAATGGAAAATAACAAGTTGGTGTTTCGATTGTGAAACACTGTGTTCAGGAACATACAAACATGGAGGTTACACCTTTTATCATTCACTTAAGAACAATAATAATAATTAAAGTTATTGTTTCAAAACTCATTGAATTCGAATAGGCGAATGATTTATCGAGTAAGTATGTGATTTTCGTAACTATCTACCTACTATCAATTAGATTTTTAAATTTCACTTTTATATGATGATGATAACTAATAGGTAGGTACGCAGGGACGCGTCTCATGCGTCATGGTAACAATTTGCCAAACATTTTATTGCGTTATGTCGGTCGATCCCTTATTAAATTAGATTTTTTCTTAAAAGACGTAACAAATTTAATTATCAAACGCCTCATTTGTAGCTAGGCAACATAAAACTCATGCGTATATTACACACACTCCCTCTTATTCTGCTCCTTTTCCTATTAATTATTACTTTAGATTTGTAAAAGAATATAACACCTGATATTTAAATGTAAACTATAATTTTATATTACTACCTAATTGTACCTAGTACCCAAACTACCCAGTAGGAACTACGTACAAATTATTCAATACCTTTCAACCATTATAATTATGGAGAGCCTTGATGGTTGTAACCTTGTTATAATTACATATCGGCCGACCCGCGTGGCATCGGTACGCAATCAGACTTTATTCAAAAGCTTCTGTTACCTTCACGATTGTTTGAACATCGAGTTATGCTGCATTGGGTTGTTACACAAGGTGAAAAGTTAATATGATAGATACCATATCAAATAATTAAACTTCCATTGTATTATATAATTTATATATTTGTCTATTCGTTTTAATTATAATTACTAAAACGAAAACTACATCATTCGTCGAATCAGTCCTTCGCTTCACCAATGGGCAGCATGGGCCAAGGGAGCTGAATGGAGAAGGCCGTGATGGGATAAGTGCGAGATAGGAGAGGTCCACACGGAGGAGTGGGCCAGGGGTGCGATGTGGGCAACGTGGGCGGGCGACGAAATCACGTCGACGCGGGACTGGTGGGACACGGCGGAGGGAGCTACGTGAGCCACCAAGGGCGCAGCGTGAGCCACGGCGATAGGACTGGCATGGGCCACGACAGCGGGGCTAGAGATCACATCCACGCGGGATTGGTGGGAAACGGCAGAGGGGATGGAGTGAGCAATGGGAGCCCAGGAGAACAGGGACCTCTTTTTCAGCCAGTGACCGTGAGATAGGCCGGAGTGGGCACCGATGAGAGAGTGAGCACCAAGGAGGGAGTGGGCACCGTAAACGGAGTGAGCACCGTGGAGAGGAGCAGCCACGACGGAGTGCACTGGAGCCGCGAGCACGGAGTGCGCTACCACAGCAGGGCTGGAGTGAATGTCAACACGAGACTGGTGAGACACGGCGGAGGGAGCGATAGCGTGAGCGAGCACGGGGGCGGCGTGCACGGCGTGAGAGAGCACGGGAGCGGCGTGCACGGCGTGAGAAAGCACGGGGGTGGCGTGCACGGCGTGGGACAAGACGGCGGGGCTAGAGATGACATCCACACGGGACTGGTGGGAGGTGGCGGCGGGTGCATGGGCGATGATGGGGGCAGCCAGAGCGTAGTGTCCGAGGGAACGCTTCTTCAACCAGTGTCCGTGTCCAGCGAGGCCGTGGGCGGCCAGACCGTGCGCGGAGTATCCGAGCAGAGGAGCGACGTGAGCGGTGACCAAGGGAGCGTGGGCGACGATGGCGGGGCTGGAGTGCACATCGACGCGGGACTGGTGCGAGACGGCGGCGGGCAGCGCGTGGGCGACCACAGCAGGGGCCACGACGGAGTGGGCGAGGGGCGAGTAGGCGTGCACAAGGGGCGCATGGTGCTCCAGAGCCTTGGCCTGCAGGTGCAGGGCGCGGGCGCCGATGACCTCGGCGGTGTCCAGCGGGCGGCCGTGCGGGTCCAGCAGCAGCGCGGGGTGGTGCGGCGGCTGCGCCAGCGGCAACAGCGACCCGCAAGCCACGGAGGCGAGAGCGAACAACACCACCATCGATCTCATTTTGACGTGGTCTGTGTTGTTGATTCGACGAGTACTAGATCAATTCAAACCCTACGGTTGACTGATACAGTTAAAAAACATTCCTCGCTATTTATACTGACAACGGTTCAATAATTAGCTTATTATTTTACCGACCGTAAATTAAAATACGTTAAACACAATGTCAAGTGTCACATGAAAGTAATCGACCTTGCTCCGAGGGCAGCTTTAGCATTCCGACGGTTATTCAAAATCAGTTAAATCATTGCCTGTTTGTCCGTCTTACGTGGTTAACTGATCGATGCTTTACTGGCGTAAATAAAGCAATTAAAGTAACAAAATCAGTCAGTATTCTATGCATAAATAATATGTACCTTCTGTCACCTCGGCTTAGCAGCTCGGATTGTGTAAAATTCTACATTTAAATTCCAAAACACATTACTGAACTTACTGACTAAATTCGAATCTGTCGTAAAATAGACACTTATTTCAAAAGCATATTATAAGATAAACGAAAGAAAGTATCCCAGAATAAATAAATAGGCTGTAGCAATGTAATTTTAAAAAATCTGTGATGGTGAAATTATACGTAGGTATATATGGTATAACGTTTTGAAAAAAATATATACCTCGCTGAGATCATGCCGGTTCTTCTCTAGGCAGAGGTTTTTTTCATACCGGTGGTAGCCTATCGACATTTATAGGTGCTTGTAGGTATTGTGCCTAAATTGAAGAATAAATAACTTTGACTTTGGATATACATATGTAGATGAGTATATAAATAAATAAATATAAGAGGATAATCTTACACAAATCGACCTTGTCCCATAGTAAGCTCGTAAGGCTTGTGTTATGGATACTAGACAGCGATATATATAATAGATATAAATACTTAAATACATAGAAAATATCCATGACTTAGAAACAAATATTCATGCCATCACATAAATGTTTGCCCTTACCGGGATTCGAACCCAGGACCTCTAGCTTCGTAGGCAGGGTCACTACCAACTAGGCTAAAGCGGTCGTCAAATATAAATGCTAACTTCATCCAATTTAAGACAATAATAATACTTAAAATCGATAACACCTATACTGTATATCATTGCTAATTCCAGAGTTTAAAGCGTCATTGTGGTAAAAGATCAACGCCTTCCTGGCTTAGAAGAATAGGGTAAAAGGATCCTGTCTATAAAATATCTACCTGATCACTAGGTTAGGTACATCATTTATCAAATCAAAAGTAACTTAACACTGGGTTGACTAAAAGTCCCTTGACTGTAAAATTGGCGTTAAACATGAACTAGCTTGCAGGGATGATAACTAATTATTTAGCATCAAAGTATAAAAAACCAGATATAGCGTTTAATATAGAACACTTTCAAAACGTATCGTTTATTTTTCCTGGAGATACTGTTTAGACTAGAAAATTAAGTGGTCAAAAAGTGGCTCAGAACCACTTTCTTTTAATTCAGCCATAGAGGTTTTAATGCGATATATCCACTACGTTAAGTAAAATAAAGATTAATCTTGGCTGCTAGACAGCCAGTAACTGGTGCCCTTATGGTTCTAGACCAAGAAATAAAGCGTAACCTAGACATAATTCGATAACTGTAATTTTCTTTTTCTATGTTATAAAGTATGGTTAGTTACAGTTAAAATAAAACGAATTAAACATTTTAAGGCTGCGCGTCATTATAAAAAAAACGAAATACTAGATTTTAAACATATTTTGATTTTATAAGTACATCATAATAAATAACTTTGTAAAGGTACCTGTATTATGATATGACGCTTGCATTCCAGTTAAAGAACACTCAATTAAACTAATTCATCAATTGGGACTATCATTAATAAAGAAGGTTCAGTAAGTGACACATTTTCTGGCAAATCTTACCAGAAATAATAGATAACTGTAATTCAACAACTTATTCTGAATAGAATATAATGTATGTTGATAAATTATCAAAAATTAAACTGATTCTCTTTGCGTATATGCAAAATCTCAAATATTGGTCATTTTTGGAAAACCAAAATACATAACTACTTCAAAGGTGTTTAGTTTATGCCATTAATATATTATTAGTACTATAAGAAACAACTTAAGCAAAAAAAAACCACGTTAAACTAATAAATTGATATTTTTTCTTACTTACGTTTCAATATGAACGTTATTTCTTGCACCATAAGGTCGTCATTTCTTTGTGCCTCAACTCCCAACCGTGCTGTCGCGAGTCGTGGCTCGCGAGCGATTCTAGTACCTATTCATCTCGGCAACCTATCAATTTCAAAATAATTTTCCTAGAAAGTTTTTATAAATTTCTACATTCGAGATTTTTTTCATATTTTTAAAACTTATGGTTCAAAAGTTAGAGGGGGGGGGGGACACATTTTTTTTAAATTCTGGAGCGATTATATTAGCGTGTATTTTCAATTTGTTAAGCGTGCCATTAACATGTTTAATTTTGATGAAAACATGATTATAGTACACAAAAAGCTATCATTAAACAAAAATTTCACGGTTACGATTTTTAACTACTGAGAAATATAGTATTATTGAAACTGTTAATTTAAATGTTTAATTTTAGACTTAAATATCTAAAAAGACGCAATATAGCCTAAACAGATACAAAAATCATGGTTATTATTTTGGCTTATCTAGATATTGAGGTCAGATGAAAACTCTGAAAAATAACGTAGATGCAAATGTTGTTTCAGTTTAATTTTGCTATTAAGTTATCGCATTCGAATGCACCACAAAATTATACTAACAAGGTATTTGGTTACCTATTTTCCTTTTAGGACAAAGTTAGGAAGTGTACGATATTCATGTTTTTTTTAAATACAGTTACGACCGCGGATTTTTTACATAATATATCTAATTTATATTTGGTACTTAATAATAATATCCAATAAAATAATAAAAACAACGAGTTATCGAATTATGTCTAGGTTACGCTTTATTTCTTGGTCTATTCTGGGTGTCCCGGAACGCTATATTCTCTGGAGAATATAATGAGAAAGGATCTTGTTGATCTTAAACCCGTTTAAAACAACATAATAAAATATTTTTACTGATTTTTATACAATATACATGACAACGAAATTTCAATATAAGATTGATCACAAAATCGAAGTGTAGACGACGCGAAAACGCAAAATGAACGTTGCGTTCTGCTTCATGAAAATATTAATACCACTAATTGATATCAAATTTAAGTAAAATATCATGCGAATTTATCTTAAAAGTTGTATTTGTTATTAATCGCCCGTTTTAAAATTACAGTCTGTTGCGTCGAACCTTAAGTATATAATAACTACAACTTAGAAAAGTTGAAAAAACCCCGACATTTTCATTTCAAAGTCCAATATCTCAAAAACGGCTGACCAGATTTTCATGAAACATGGCTAAGATCAATCGGGATAAAATTATCTATGACACAAAAACCGCATTCAAATCGGTCCATCCGTTAGGAAGCTACGCTAACGCAGACAGATACACAGATACACAAACAGACACGTTAAACTTATAACACCCCTCTTTTTGCGTTGGGGGTTAACAAAAGCAGCGTATCAACCAAAAGGTAGGTTTCCCCACAAGAGTCAAACAAGCTGACCTCGTATCATGGTCGGCCTTATCACACGATAAGTGATAAGGTAGAGCGTCCGTCACTGGCGGACACCGTTCGATAGAACGAGACGACGCTCCTATCTTGTCACTTATCGCGTGATAAGGCCGACCATGATACTGGTCACTCAGCACATCTCTATCGGCTTATCTATGGCGTTGGTCGCTAAAGCTCACAACTTCCAACACACGGAATCCTGGAGCGCTTTTGATTAAACTTCTTTATGTACTCACACGCTAGTACTAGAGATAACCATTTACAACACGAGAAGAGCGATCTTTAGTATATTCACACAATTTACGCAACAATAAATTACGGAAGCTAAAGTTAACAATGGGAGCACCTGCCGCGCTACACCACGTCAATGACCGCAAGCAAAATAGAACCAAGCAATACTAATACACGTAACACGCCTGATGCTGTCACACGTCACATTTCGAGGAAACAGCCCGCAGAAATTCCGAATATTTCTACAACGGTGGGAAAAGAAATTGCGAATATATTTTCTTCACTTTAGAAAGGAAGCCGTCCGACGTATTCGTTATATTTATTTATATTAATCTACTTCTTAAATTATCGACGTTTTGTAAAATTATTCATCTGCATCTGTACGTATTATCATACTATACTTCTGTGTACCAAATCACTGAATAATTGTATGGGCACTCACATATACGTACGGTCATTAACGTTATACCTACATTAGACTACCTGAAAGACAAGGTTATAAAAAAAAATTAAGATTGCAATTTAACCCTCTTGATTTTAATCCCTATTGAAACAGTTAGCCGTACACATATTTTTAGTTACGAGAAATAGTTATTTATCATACAGGGGTGCATTGTTGTATTATAACCGCGAGTGTGGAATTGAAACACGAGCTAGCGAATTGATCCTAGGGTTGAACTACGAGCTAGCGAACCGATTCTAACATAGAATCCTGAGCGTAGCGAGTGTTGCAACACACGAGACGTAAAATAATTGCACCTGTGTGTAACACCAATCTTTTCACTTCACAAACGCGGGGAAAATATTACATGAGGTAAAAATAAGTTGAGACCTTGAGACAATTCTAACAAACCCAAACTCAACGGGGTTACGTCGGTTAAGTACGCACCTACTGAATTCCCATGGCCACCTTCTGTCTCCATTATCAGATCAGCTCGATGGTAACATAATATTGAATTGTCATCCAAACTATACTTAAGCCCAACATTTCAGCTACAGCATTGCAGACACTAAAATTAAACAAAAGCTTGTAAAATAATAGTACATTACGTACCTAGGGCAGTGAATTCGTGGCCCAGATCGCAGGTGTTTGTGGCCCGAACCGAAGGTGAGGGCCATAAATATGCGATCTGGGGCTTTAAGAATTACCGCCCGTGGTGAGTACACAGTTTTACGTCATCACCTGGCCACGATTTCAAATTTTCTTTGCACTCTTGTGGTAAAATGTATGTATGCTACCCGTTTTTAAAGAACAAAAAAGGGCTTTCAGACCAACTCTACTCAGTAATCACTACTAAACTATACTAAGCAACACATGAAATAAGGTGGTCGCTAACCGGCGAAATGACCCTATATGGGCGTAATTCTGGGAGTAATAGACAAGCGTCTTCTGTACATAAAAAAATGGATTCCATACTTAAGTAAAATTTTTGGAAATGGAGTCGAAAGATGGGCCTCTAGTTTTACGTTTTTCTAAACGACTTTATTTTAAAGTGGAGGTTTTCCGTGAAGAATAATGGAGTTAATGGAACTAACGTAGAAAATCTTAATGGTAATTTTGAATTAGGTTTAATTTTAAGATAATTAACGCCAAATAATCATTAACCAAAACCAAAAACACCATTACACCACTTTGGTGCAACGAAAATAGTAAATCATTTACGCCCTTTAATTTTATAACCTAAATCAGTTCAACATCATTATTCGTAAAACTACAAGTTCTCATTTTACTTTACATTTCAGTTTTTTGTAGCCTATTGAGTATTCTTTTATTCTAAAATACAAAGGGGTTTCCTAACGTGTAATTATGTAATGTTAATGAGGTATTAGGTACCTACGCCCCATGAATACCTACAACGGATTGCTCAGCTAACCTCTCCATGTTTGGGAATGGCGCAAGCAGCCTGGTACGGTGAAAAACCTTTATGTTTAGTATGGTGCTATTTTTAGTGATAATTAAACATAGAATATACGGACTACCTCTATACTTAGATACTAGTTTAAATCCATTACGAGTAACTGTACAAAAACATAACGACTAAAATTAAAAGATTAAAAAAGTACCCGACTGCCACTTCCACGACTAAGAGGAAATCTAACTAATAACCCTTTCAGTAAATGTGAATGTAACAAGTAAGTTAACCTAAAAACTAAATTTGATTTTAATAAATATGGCAAGTAATCTTCCTACCTGATTGACATTGTATACTAGGAGCAATAGCCATTTGATTAGAAAAGTGAATTCAGGGCATGCGTAGGGCACCCAATGTCGTTGACTTCGCTTTTCCGGGATCGCAGCTTTACCTTCGTCATCTGTTCAATTCCCCTCCGAGGGATCTAAAATTCTAAACCCACCAAAGCCTAACTACAGGGTTTGGCATATTAAATGGCCTAGCCTTATAACGTTTTTTTCGAACATAATCCATTTTTTTTACCGTATACATATGTTTTTAAATAGACAATTTATTCGTCTTTATGATCTCGAGACTTCATTCCGACATTTTTTTGTCTTTCTTTTGTTTTCAACAATGGACGCGAAACGTGAGCTCGTTGTCAATTTGCACATGAAAAATTTTCGCCCGTGCGAGATATTAAGGAAGCTGAAACATTTAAATAATATCAATGTTAGGTTCATATCGCGGACCATCAAGCGATTCAATGAAACAGGGTCTTCACGAATCAGTCCGAAACCTGAACGTAAACCATCTCTGTTCGTGTCAAAAAAGTGATCAAAAATGTTCGTGAAATCCAGCCCAAAGTGCAAGTAAACTCGCGAAATATATGAAAATATCCCGACGATCAATGAGTCGTATATTGCGACATGATCTTGGATTGAAGGCCTACAAGAAACAAAAAAATCACGGATTATTGGACGCCCAGAAAAAAGGTACAGTGACAAAATGCAAGGAGCCACTAGCATGGCACAAGAGCGATGACATTATTTTTTCGGATGAAAAAATATTTCAATTACAAGATGGCCACAATCAACAAAATGATCGCATGTATGGCGTTTCGTTGAGGGACATACCAGTGGACAAATTAGCTGTACAGCGATTTCAAAGCGCGTCGGCTGTCATGGTGTGGGGTGCGATATCGCCTAGAGGCAAGTTACCACTGCTGTTCATTGATCGAGGAGTCAAAATCAACCAAGATTACTATATTCAAAATTGCAGGGTCATTTGCTGGAAAATGCCCGAAAGTTATATGGGAGTGTTTTTTTTTTCCAGCAAGACAGTGCCCCATCTCACAAAGCCAAACGCACTCAAGACTGGTGTCGAACGAATTTGACAGACTTTATACCTTGGCAAGAATGGCCTTCATCTTCACCAGACTTGAATCCGTTGGATTTTTCAATAAGGGGATTTATGCTGAGTAAGATTGGGAGCACACACGGCATGAATTTAAATTCCTTCAAGCATCGGTAGGTGAAGATATGATGAGGTAGTGCGTGCCGCTTGTAATTCCTTCTACGGGAGAATGCGGAAGGTAATTAAAGCAAATGGAGAGAGATTTGAACTTATGAATTAATTTTATAGTTTATATTATTTGTTTAAGATATTATTAAAAAGTATTTCAAATCTCTAGAGTTGTTTTAATTTTTTTTATGGATATTTTCAAGTAGGACACTTAATGTGCCCAACCCTGTAATTACGTCTGACTCATTGAACAGTACTCGCAAGGAGAAACGGTCCTTTTCTATAGGGTATGGTCCCTTTCGGAGTATTCTATAGGATGTTAGATTAACTCACTCTACTTTAAAGAACCTGCCCGCATCTGACCCGCTGTCAAAGATTGATGGATGTTTTTGTTGACATCAACGTAACAGGGTTAGGTTAGGATTTGCAACGATTCATCTCTGTCGCTCGAGATCCTCGCTAATTCTACAAAGGACACTGACCAGATTCTTGGCGGGAACAACATCATTTACAATATTGAGCAATCTTTCTTTTGTTTTAATTTATAGTACCTTAAAAATATATTTTCATCTATTTTTCTACTCCTGTACTTTTATCTGGACCCTGGGCTCCTTTAGGGGCACAACCGGGAATAACGCTAGGAGAATGATGAATGATGAATGATGATGTACTTTTTATCTGTCATTTACATAGTCCCGAACACTAATATAAAGACATACAAAATAAGTCTACAGAAAAGTCTATACTCTATTCCCCATAACAGTACGGCACAACCGTGCTGTTTTGTCGCCAAAACGATACGCTTAGCAGCCATACAACAAAATACATTAGGTACTACCAACTAAACAAACCACTGAATGTTTTTACTTCAAAGAAATTATTGTACTAAAGGCATTGCTGCCAACTTAAGAAAAACCTTATTCTTAATATGACGGTACTGGCAAGTTGAATTAAGAACAAAACAGACCATAAACAAGAGGTGTCAAGTCAATGTGTCATATTTCCAATTTCCCACCAAAGTTCCAGTTCAAAATTAAAAGACGAAATATGATAACTATTCGTTATTAATAACTTCTTAAGATTTGATTCGTGTTTGTGAAGTGAAGAAAAATGTGTAGCTACGTTCCTTTTAAAATGGACGAAGAAGAAAATAACTGCACCGCTGAAGAAATTGCGTGAGTAGTAATAGAAGTAACGGAAAACTTACTGCCTGAAAAGTCAAATGCTATTTATTTAAAATTTGTCGTAGAAAAATTATTGTATGCAACGGTGTACAACTTGGTCTTAAAACGCTCGTGGCGTCTTTAATTGCGATGCTCGCCAAGGCTCGCATCGCAACTCACGACACTCGCGTTTTAAGACCCTACTTATACAACAGTTGCATAAAATACTATTATTTATCCAATAGATAACTGGTACTTAGGGACCACCCCCTTTCTTCCCATGGGTGTCGTAGACGTCGACAAAGGGAACAGGGTTGAAGTGTGTTGTAGGTGATGGGCTAGAAACCTACCACTACGATCACATTTAAAAGTGGCACTGAAACATAAGTTTAATGTGCTCTGCCTACCCCATTTATGGATAAAGGCGTGAACCCATTTATTTTGGTAGATATATGTATAATATATTGGATATTTGCGATACGTATGCGAATATGTATTATTTTAATATTCATTCTTAAAGACAATTTTGCAGAATTCTTTCATTTTCTAAGAGAGGTCGATCTCCTTTACCAAAGACCCATGTTTCCGACAAATCAGATCTTCTGGCCTTTGTAAACGGGCATTCACGTTGCTATTTATATTTCCTTATTAAGACTTTCAAAACTGTCCCTTTGCATACCAGCCGGCTGCCCTTGGCTGAATCGGAAGTGTCCTAAGAACCGTGTAGGGAACCGGTTTCAAACAGTAACTTCATTTACAACATATGTTAGTGTAAGTAGACACATAACTTAAATATTAGTGGGCCCTTTAGTGTTTAAAATGCACTCTACTGCCACTCTAAGCCAATTATATTAGGTACCTACCTGCAGGTAGTTACACATAGCACATATCATTATGTACACATAGTAGGTACCTATAAAGAAAATGTAAGTTGATTATCAAGCCGATGGAGGGTCAAATAGTAGGTATTTCCTGATGGCTCCAACTCATTTTGCCCCTCAAATTCAGTTTCTATGAGTCAGTTAATGGCAAGATAATAAGGTAGCCATCAGCGTAGTTTCGGATTAATGTGATTTAAGCTGCAAACGCACAAAGAGCCTTGGCGGGGCGGCGCGGCGCGGTGCGGAGGCGGTACCGGTTGTAATGTTCGAGCTAATATGAAATGATCCGCACACAGCGGCGCGGCAAGGCGCGGTTTTCTGTGCGGACCCTGCGTTTGCAGCTTTAATCGTCGACCGGCCAATTTAAAACGTTCGTTCAAGATGTCAATGGTATGGTTCAATCACGTGTAAAAATATGGGTGCATACAACTTACTCATAAATACGTCCCATAGCTCTTATGTCAGTGGGTTAAGGTTTTGGTATATATCTATGAGAGGATTCAACTGATACATATTTTTGCACTTGACTGTATATGAATATGAAAACTATTGAAATCTTCCGCAATAAAAAAAGCTAGTAAAAAAATATAAATTTAATTTGTCTTTTCATGACCATATATTTACATAGGAAATGAAAACTACAAAGTTTTCACTCGTAAGTCGTTGTGGTCGCTTTACCAGGAGGAGTACACAGCGGGAGCCCAGGCGGAGCGCGCCTCGACCACGGAGGGGTAAGCCACGCTCTGGAGCACGGCGGGGGAAGAGTGCACGTCGACGCGGGACTGGTGGGACACGGCGGCTGGAGCGGCGTACACGGCGGGGGCAGCGTACACGGAGGGGGCAGCGTACACGGAGCGGGCAGCGTACACGGAGGGGGCAGCGTACACAGCGCGGGCTTCCACAACGGGCTCAGCTACAACCGACGACACGACCGCGGGCGAGCTGTGCACATCGACACGGGACTGGTGCGACACCGCCGAACCACCAGCGTACACAGCAGCAGCAGGAGCGGCGTATGCGACAGCGGGAGCAGCATAAGCAGCCACTACGGGCTCGGACACCACAGTCTCAACCACGGCAGGCGAGCTGTGCACGTCAACTCGTGATTGGTGGGACACCGCCGAAGGCACGGAATACACCGCGTGACCCACCGACCGCTTCTCCACCCTCGGGGCCGCCACCGCCACCGCGGCCACAGCGAACAACACCACCAGCGATCTCATAGCGAACGAGGTCTGTGTTGTATGAGCGAAATAAGATCACTTGACACCTTGCGGCCGACTGATGCTCTGCTAGGACTCGTCTCACTATTTATACAAACGATAATAATCTATGCATGGCTCTATTTAGGAGTACAAAAGTAACCGTCCTTGTGAGATGTCGCCGAAATCAGATCCGAAAAGGTCGCACTATACTCGTAGTTGTTACAATTACGGGAGCTTGCAACGCCTAATGGAGGCTTGGCATTTGTTGATGTTTGCTGACGACATCGGGCAGACCCACGCGCAAGCCTAAGCATTGTTATTTAATTTACAAGTTTAACCTAGCACGGGCGTACCTACATATTAACTTTACATCCGCAATAACATGTACCTTTGCTAACCAAACAGGACATCATCCATTATAATAAAAATGTATTTTTAATATAGCGATTTAGAATTTGCATATATTATCGAGCTTGACAAGGTATATTACTTATTTCTAGTTTATGCGTACCATTTTAATAAAATAGGCGATTTATTCTTATCATAAAATTCATATCTAATGCCAATCCGTTTCCGGCGATGGCTAAGTGTAGGGCTTCGTTGCGAATTAGCTACAATCTCGGCCATTCAGGGCGTACATTAATATTTAGAATGCCACTATTAACATTTTGTAGCTACATTTACCAGGGGTGTAGACAAATGTTAAAATTGTTAACGTAGTGCTGGTAAATGGATAGTAAATCAACAATATATTGTAATAAAGTTAAATAAAAGTTCAGAATAAAATATGTATAATTTTCTACGGGTAGAATCCTTACGCTTGTACAGAAACCAAAATTGTATCACAGCTTTGGACCTAAATGACGCCAGCGCAGACCTCGCTTTTTGAGATGAGTATTTTTGTCTATTTTTATACTTTAATTGTAGTTGTTCCCATACAAAATTTGTTCCTCTCTAAAAACTGGTTTTAATGGCATTAAGAAAAATCGTAGGAATCATGCCTATTAGCTGATTTAAATATGAAGGAGAATCTAGATTACATGTTTTTTTGACGGTGGCAAACAAGGATACTACCTGCGTGATGGTAAACTGACACCGTCGCCTATGAACGCTTGCGACGCCAGAAGAATCAAAAGCGCTAGAGACATACATAACCTACGCTACGTGTCAGTTATTATAAATGACAGTTGAAAATGTCGAAATCTCCTAACGCGCGTTCGAAAAGGCTCTCAACCCTCAATACAGCGCATCCACGGGAACGGGAGCATAGGTATGTTTATTAAGTTTGGGTTCAATATGAATTTATTATTATACTGTATGGCAACCAATCTAAAAACCAAAATCAAACCTTGTTTTAATCCTGGCCAACTCCGTATTGTCTCTTAACTGTTATTGTCACTCTTGTCAATGTCTCGGATTCTATCCTATGTGCTGAAATAAACTCTGTGTTATATTTTTATAAATATGTGGTTTAGTTATCAAATATATTAATTGCAAAATTAAAGAACATAAAATGTACGCCGACCCATTCGTTCCGTGTCTCCCGAGGCCAGAGAATGCATTTACCGAGTTGAATAAAAAAGGATAAAGTCAGAAAAAAGCTATAGGCAGGCTCCGTGACGAAATTATAGTAACAACGCCGGGGTGTCGGTATCACTTCCGCTTGGTTCGATAACGGAATAAATCGAAGTACGTTAACAGATGTTAAAAATATACTCAAGATTACTCTATAAAATATACAGGAATATTAGTATACAGGTACAGATGCCGTCAAACTTCTTGAACATGCGGGACGAAGTGGGGGGGCAGCTCGCAGGTACAATTCGCCTTTGCGCAGGCAAGGTCAAATGTTCAAGAAGTTTGACGGCATCTGTATATTAGTTTTATTAAATGTTACACTTAATTAGATACTGTTATAGGTACCTACGTAGGTAAGTAAGCGGTTCATAGTTCTAAAAATAAAAACTGCCTGTTTAATTTTAAACAAAATCTGTCTTTTTGGTGACTGACCTTTTTTTTTATACAACGACGGTGGCAAACAAGCGTACGGCCCGCCTGATGGTAAGCGGACACCGCCGCCTATAGACGCATGTAACTCAAAACGAGTAACGTGGGCGTTGCCGACCCTTGATATGTTTGAGGATTCGCCGTGTTGACAACTGAAGGAACAAGTTCCCTCGCTCTCAATACAACGCATCCTCAGGAGCTCTGGCGACCTTGCTCACCACCAGGCCCCTATACCACAAAACTTTCCAAGCGTACAATTTGACAAAATTGTACAATTTTCCATAGAAAAAGTTGACAATTATGTCATATTGTACGCTTGTAAAGTTTTGTGGTATAGGCCCCAGGAACACAACACTACTACAGAGCAAGTAGTAGTGTTATTATGGCTGTGGTCTTCTGCAAGGCGGAGGTACTTCCCCAGTTGGGCTGCTCCAAATTCGAGCGGGATGACATTTCGCTGTGCCCCTCCTCACTAAACGGCCTTATAAATAGACGTACATAAATATCTCTATCGTGAATGTCATAAAGGCGTGTACAGCTATTTATGTCCTTATTTCTCTCTCTCTTGCTAGCTATGTATCCCACATGCCAGTGGGGTCAGCTTTCCTCGTCTTACTTCTCCACTTTGCTCTATCTTCGACATCCATTCGGATAGGGTGCGTAACGACGCCTATAAAAAAATTTGAAATAATATTAGTCGCAATAACACTCTTTTCATATAATTCTCGAGTCAAAAAACAACACTTAATATATTTACATACGATATAATTATCATTTTATATAATGGTCATTTGATATAATAACATTTAATATAACATACTTTAAATATAATGCATATTTCCTATAGTGAACAAATGATATAAGTAATGCCAATTTCTTCTAATGCACAATTAGCATAATATTTTTTGGTAGACTTAAGGCAGGTCCGTGTAGGTACGACGACGAGCGAAGCGAGGAGGAGTGTTAGGTTGAACTGCGACCCTACAGCGCGCAAGCCGAGCGAGCGAAGCGAGCGTGCCGCGGTAGCGGCCGGCGCAGCGCCAGAACTGAACACTTTTTACTACCTATTAATATACTTACATAGTACAATTTGCGGACCGTTATGTTTGCTACATTTTCTTTTGATAATAAAATATTATTCAACTTGATAATTATGACATACAACTTGTATATAACATGAGCATTATACCATATAATGATTATACAAAATAAGTCTTATATCCGATAATCGTTATACAAAATAAACATATATATATTTTGAGATTATAACAATTTTTTATTATATACAATGAGTGCTTAATACCTTGAAAATATATCAAATGTTGTTACAGCGAACGAAATTATAGTATTTATTTTTATACCCATCATTACACACCCGTTCAGATAACTTGCATTCTCTTATGTCTCTTAGCACTACATCCTTCCATCTTCATCATTAATGTATGTCCTTATTTATGCATGTACATTAATACCCCTGACTGTTACATAACGTCATTAAACTTTCAAGCGTCTCTGACACTGATCGGCAGGTTTACGACACTAACAGCAACGCACTTGTGTCTTCTTTGGAATCGCAAGCGTACCATACTTAGGATACGGTGTTTTCTTTACCATAAGGCAAGCCGTAAGTTTGTTTACAATCTTGGTGGTATTAAAATAACTACAACTTACAAAAGTTGAAAACCCCGACATTTTCATTTCAAAGTCCAATATCTCAAAAACGACTGAACAGATTTTCATGAAACATGGCTAAGAACACTCGGGATTATATATTATCTATGACACAAGAAAACTAAACGCAAAACCGGTTCATCCGGTTACGATGCCACAGACAGATACACAGATACACAGACAGACACGTTAAACTTATAACACGCCTCTCTTTTTGCATCGGGGGTTACAAAAAGAGCTGCGCGCGGAACTAAAGAAAATGAATTCAATACGTTAAGTGTAATAGGCCCTCAACTCTATATCGACATTAGAGAAATAATTAAATTAAATTAATTTTGTGGCTTCTCGGTATTTTTTATCGCGGAAATAAACAATATAATAATAATTACAACAGGCTATATTGCTAGAAACTAATTAATGTATACAGCGATTTGGCAGCGGCCATGATGTAATGCACCAGTCGATTGATTGCGCCATAAAATCGGCAATAGTTTTAACTTGTACTCGTAATAATGGCAACAGCTAACCTCCGTAAAAGACAAGTTTCCGCATTTATCTCAGACACATCTTAGTAATAATTATAAGGCCCATGGTAGACTAATGATTCCAACATGCTGTTTTCAAACGAAACCCATGTGGGTTCGAAACCTACTAATAAGTTTTGCGGAACTTATCGTTTGATGTGAAATAATTTTAAGGAAATCTGCATGCATCTGCAAAAAAATTAAAAGGTGTATATGGAGTAGCCTGCACTGACCACCAGTGACCAGACCAGCAGATAGGCCAGCAGTGGGACGTTTATAGATGGTGGTAAAAATAAGTCTCTATTGAACATTGGGTAATGCCGTCAAAATGATGTGTTTTTAACCGATACATCTGCTTTTGCATTGGATACAGCCTACATTTTGTATTGGACGTAACACAAATTTTGTGTTATGGATAATAAAAAGCACCAAACACGTAACAAAACGTAACACAAATGCATACTTTACAAAATTAAAAGCTTTAATTTTGGAGGCCCCTGACCCCGTTATGTTTTTAAAATCTTTTTTAAAATTTCCGAGAGTGCCAAAGGGTAATTCTTAAGAAAAGCGTCTGTCCCTGGAATATTGTAACAAGTCAGGAAAAATATGTTTAGACACCGGGTATAGATTCTGAATCGTAAAATTGATCCCACATGGCCACTTGGCCACAGGACATAGTTATAGGTGCATTTGGAACGCCGTCATTTGTCCCTGAGAATCAACCAAAATCTACTGTGCTGGTACAGTGAGTAGCTGAAGCAGCTAAACGACCCAAGACCTCAAATTGATCTAAACAAGCTCTTATTGCCTTTTAATGACACGTGTGTAGATCCTATTCATGGCTTCGTACGCGTAGCTAATTCTGCTGCTGACTGCGCGCGATAAATACTAAACTGATTCCAATTCAATGGAAATACAACCCCTGTTTATTTTATTTTATTACAATCAATCAATCAAATAATTTATTCGTAAAATAGGTATATACAGGGGTGTTATGAACATTTTAGAGTCTCACTGTGTCTTCGCCATAAGGCATACATAACAAAAATAAAATAAAACTTAATATATTAAACAAAATTATTAAATAATCATATTAATCATGCATCGTGCTCATGTCAAATTAATTAATTATTACTATATGTCAATGTCTTAAATATTCTTGTATGGAGTAGTATGCTTTTTGTTCCAAAAAATGGCCAAGGCTTTTTTTTAAGTCGTTTACATTGTCTTTATCTAAGATCGATCTAGGTAGCTTATTGTAAACTCTAGGTGCCATACCAAATACACTTTTCGACAGTAGGGCAGTTTTAAAAGGTCTGTTTTTTATTTTTCCCCGCTGACTGTACGCTATTATAACTATCGAATTGGTTAAGATTATTAACATGTACAGCCACTTCATAAATGTATAGGCACGGCAATATCAATATTTTGAACTTTTGGAATAGTGGTTTACATAAGTCTGAAACTTGGACGCCACATGCGGCCCTTAAACCTTTTTTTTGTCCTCTAAACGCTATTTGTCTTTCCGATGAGTTCCCCAAAACATAACCAAATATCTTAATGTTGACGTAACATATGCATGAGTACTGTAGTCAGTGTGGTTGGTTAACTACCTTCCTGAGATTATATAGTGCGTATGAATATTGGTTAAGTTTACTACATATTGTATCAGTTTACACTGATATTGTTCAAATCCAGCAAGCCAAGTTCTCTGACTTATCGGCGTCCTAATTGCGTTGTATTTTATCATAATTACGCAAGTCAAATAATAAATGCAACATTATCATGTCATGGAGCTGCTCCGATGATGGACCCTGAAGGTGGATATAGGATTTAAAAATTAGATAAAATCCCAATTCGTGAGAAACGATACAAAAAATAAAATTTAAATAAAAATAATTAAAATCACACATTAAGTTTTTTCATGAAATTGACCCAGCTCAGCAAATTGCTAGCTTTACAGCCAGCGCTTTTCTTCCGCAGTTATTACAGTAATGTTTTCCAGAAAAATAACAAATAAAATTGTTATTTTCACATCTGCCTTGAAGTTTGAGTTATTATAACCCTAAGGGATTTCATCAAATCTCAGTAGGTATTCATACCCAGCTACATATTCAGGAAGTAATTGATAATATTAAATGTTATTTTATAATACTTAAATACTGATATATACACCATCTCTACGGCGTTGCTAAAAGTTAACGCACTACAACCTAACGTTCTTACACACCAGGCTCCATAGGTAGGCCGAACATTCATATTGCAGTACAACCCCACTAGATGTCGCCAGCGTTACATTCAGTCTCCTATGGTTACGTAGTATTCATATTCATTTATTCGTTGCAACATGGTATTCACAGGTTCTTGAAATTGAATCAGTAGGTAGACATAGACCCTACTAGGGTGTAGAAACATGTAGGTACTAAGCTAACCAAAACAACATACTTATATTTATACAATCAACATGTTATATATACCTACACATTAGATAAAAACAATAACACTGCCGTCTTATTTATATTTGCTCTAAGTACTTATTACATTATTAAAATTTAATGGCCCACGAACGCCTACAGTGTATGGACATTCAGTAATGAGGTACATTTTTAGTTTACTGACAAAGGTGTTAAAATACCATAAGCAAAATTACCGTAGGGACTGAATGCAGACAGAATAAACACCCTTTACTAATCGGAATATTTTATACCTATTGCCAGAATATAATATCGATCCCGTATTAAACAGTTTGCGTTCCTGCGGTTCAACTAGCGACATCTACCCAACTTCGACACTAACACGTTGTTTAGAAGAGGCACGTCGAGGCTCGTGAGGTCAGGAGGCTGCTGTGTTGAGTGGATTGGCAAACTTGTTATTAAGCGGAGAAACGGAACATAATAACTTGGCGGCAATCAACTAGATGGCGCAGTTTAGTATTTAAAAATGTAGTATATGTAACAAGAGATTTCAAATTGTGATAGAGTTGCAAAGTCAGAGAACTCTTCTATATCCCAAAACTTGTACTAAGTTCTCATGGAAAAGTGGCACTTTAAGCGCAGATTGTTTCAAGTGTAGTGTGTTTACGATGGTATACCTATTATAGTTGTCTTCGATATAGTATTGCGAAAGTGTTATAAAAATAATAATTTATTTCGGATACGAGTCCATATTTATTAGTAACGTACAATATGTAACACTTAATTCTAGGACTAGTATTTACATACTATTAAAGTATAAATCATTCTACAATTAATTAATTTGCACAATACGCTCATGCATTTTATTCCATTTCCTCATAAGTGGACAGTTTATTCTGGATGCAAATGCGTCTCCTAGACTGACTGTTAGCACTACCTTGTAATCTGTGCAATAGCTAGGGATGCCGCTCTTTTACGCATGATAGCGTAAAAGTCGTCCTTGCGTGCGTTATGAAACAACATGACATGTAACTACTGTAATACATAAGTGAACTATGTTTTACAGTAGTTACATGGATTAGGTACTGACTACCTACCGCACTGCCCCACCCTCGTATTGTACAGAACGCAGACGAAATGGTGGGATAAAAATCCAATGTCCATCCCCAGATCCATTCTATATATTAAACTGACTAGATATTTTTATAATTGGTTGAATAGTTCCTGATACCCACTGCATATAAACTTTAGCTCTTTGTAGAATAGTAGTAACTTAGTATGTATGACAAACACTGCGATAACATTTTGAGATTGTATAATGTACGAACATTATCCCCAAAATGTCTCAAAAAAACACTCTTGAATTACCTTCAGCATATGTGAACCATGTAGTTACCTGTAGTCACAACAGTGATAGCTATGAATGTCGAAATGTTCGTACATTGATCCGCTTTTAGAAGTGTTGTGAGGTAGAGCTCAATCGAGCCTTAAAGACTCCAAGGTTAACGCTAGTCTTCTAAGTGATGCAGTACGCTTTTTACATTTCTACGTATTTTTACAAGTCTTGAGCTCTAAATCTTAACGCTAGTTTTTTATTGCTCTTGAGTACAATTTGAGACTTCTCGTTCTCGTCCTGGGGGACCAAAACCATGCACCGAGCAGATCCCTGTACTCAAGAGGCACTGCTTTCCCCCGGAGCCCGGACTTGCGCGTCGCGCTCCGGCGCACGGTACATGAAGCGTTTCGCATTGTTTTCAATACGAAAGCCGGATTTTTCCACTCAGGGTAATTACTAGCAAACTAAGATTAGATAACGAACCTTAAAGTCTCTCGAAAAACAAAAACTTCAGACTGTTGACAGGTATAAGATTAGAAGATTGTTTATATATATATATATCGATTTATATACAGATTTGTTTATAGTACATTTCACACTATATCATATGTGTCAGCCCGAAATTGATCAATGTATGTTCGAGTAAATATAAGAAGTAATCGGGTAACTATTGACTAACCAGCATCCATCATCATTGCATCAAAAAATTATTTTTTTTTAAATTCTATAATACCGATATTTGACGATCCACCAACCTCATTTACTTGATGATTCAGCAACGTACTTTGAATTCACATTGTCAAATGACAATTTTCCGGTTTGTGAAATAAAGCCTGATATCTGATATTGTCGTATTATGACGCGTACCAAAACGCATGTGTCTCGTCAATATATATATCATACCCAAATATTGGCAATATGTCGAGTCAAACAGACCTCAGCTAGCCTTAGTTCTGACTCATGAGTCAGAAGCCTCTTTTTGAGCAGTAGCTAGCTGAGGTCTATTTGACTTGACATATTGTCAACATTTGATACTCATGAATCATGTTAAGGGTGTCACCAGATATGTGTGAAGACGTATTTTTATTTATTGGACACCTCGCATGCTTGACAGTTACGTGTCTAAATGTACCAAAACACAGCTTCACACCATCTCTGGTGGGCATTCACCCTAATCCCTAATCCTGTCTACCGTAAGTGCCTAACCTTGGGTGGTATTCCAATTGTCCAAGATCTTTGCAAATGTGTATTTGCATCTCACGTTTTGCTTAAAGAGTGACTGAGACGCAATTAATTCACTTTTAAAGATCCGGTTAATATGTAGTTACACCTTATGGGTCACACAAAATAAGTATTACCTCTTAAATTAAGTTTTACATTTGTTTGTCGCTTACTTAAATTAATTAAATCATTAGGTTATTTGGCACTAAATACCTATGATACCAGTTGGTAATATTAACAGATGTAATTTTTTATAGTCTGGCAAACGAAAGCGTGACCTGAGAAAACGCGGTAAATTCAAAAAAATTACATGTGGTATTACTAATATTTTGTTTTTTACGGATTCCTTGAATATTTTCAAGATTATCTGTAAACATGAGAAACGTATCATCATTATCGTCAATATTATTATATTAAATAATCAGCCGACAAGGATTAAGATTACAAAGTCATACTAACCTAAAAAATCCGACATCGCATCTAAACATTGTTGTTTTTCTTGGAAAACAACTTCTTTCTCCTCTTGTTTTTGCTTGAACTTACTGATCATAATATGTGGCAGCTTTCGCACATTGCTTTTTATTGTTTTACCCATATTACGGCAATTATTAATGCAAAATAATTGTGTAATTTATTTATTATTTATTAGAGAAATGGCAGCCTCTAGGGCCTTTGCCAAAAACAGTGTATAGAAATCAAAAATAAAAAAAACATTTCACATGCATGATGTACGGTGTAAGGCCTTCACGATGCACTGAGTGATAGCTGGAGCAGTACAAAGTATAATGGCGGCCGCGACCACGAACCGCTGAATGATGCCCAAGAATTGGTTATTCGCATTTCCAGGAAAATTCTTCATAAACTGTAGCCGTCATGTTTGCCATTTATTGCATAATACGCTATCAAAACTATACATTAAACAGCAGAATGCAGAAAATGAAAAAAAATGTCTGGAGCACGATCCGCCATGTTCCAAGGATCATTCAAAAGTCCATAATTGTGTAAACAAAATACTGAAAACTCTAACCAAAGAATTTGACGTGCCTTTGACAGATTATAATGTTGCCACTTTAAAAAAAAGTCCAGGTCACGCTTTCTTTTCCCAGACTCTACATATAATAGATATGCAAGCTTCGCATATTCGCACATCTGTAATTTAGCGTTTAAAAAAATCGGAACGTCATACATATTCGCACTAGGCATAACCGATTTTACGAGGTACATGACTTTGTAGATGATGATATCTTGATTATTTATATTATGATAATTGATAGCATAAAGTAGACACCCGTGGCACAAGCAGCAGCTTTTTTTAGAGATGGCACCGCGAGAAATACCAGTCCATGTAAGTCATTAAAAGTATATCATCATCATCATCATATCAGTCGAAAGACGTCCACTGCCTGGACATATGCCTCCCCCAAAGAGTGCCACTATGACCGGTCTTGCGCCACCCGCATCCAGCGGTCTCAAAAGTATGTCATAGTTTATGTTTATTTGCGTAAGAACCAAAGCTTCGTAACGTGTCAGCAAAATGTTTATGTTAATTAACAGTTAACTTCCTAAAGATCCGCTCTTAGTCAGAGTTACGTCGGTGGTCACGCTGACTAGGTTTCGGCACTCTTTAAATGTATTATGGACTTACTTAGTTATTTGCCAATTCGTTAAATAATTAACAACTAAGAAAAGTTGAAAAATCCCCGACATTTTCACTTCAAAGTTCAATACCTCAAAACCGGCTAAACCGATTTTGTTGAAACGTAGCGAAGAACCACGATCGATTCACTTCGATGACGTCAGCTTTCGGACCAATTTCTTTCGGATAATCGGTCCATTCGTTTAGGAGCTAAGATGTCACAGACAGACACAGTTACACAGACACGTCAAACATGTAACTTGTAATACTTACCCCTCTTTTTGTGTCGGAGGTTAATAAGTAAGCTCTTATGTGCAGGATATCATTCCGTACCATTTTTTATTGGGGGTCAAAGTTGCACCACGTCCGTAGGAATTACCCATCGCTACCCTACACGTGACCCCTGGGTGGTGCTAAAAGTGCAACAACCTGGCAACCGTACTGTCTTTTCCAAGATCTCACGGTTCTAAGAAAATTGCCATACGATAAATAAAATATTTTTTTTATACGATTAAAAGTGGTATCAGGAACGTACCGTGACCTGTCTTGACCTCTTTCGTTTCAAACCCAAGACCATTCCACTTTTTCGTTTGGATTCTGATTGGTTGGTTAGATTATGAACCCAATGTTAGGCTGTTGTCCACTAGAATCCCCTAGCCTGATCCCCCAGGGGAAAAAACGGTTAGGTTATTAGGTGGCTGCGAAACTGTAGGGACAGAGTGCGAGCCAAGCGAGCGAAGCGAGCGTGACGCGGCAGCGTCCAGCGTAGCGCCATAACCGAACATTGTCATTTTTTCCTAGTTGAATATAAAGTAATTGCCGCTAGGTTTCCCTGGGTGATCGGGGTCAGTACGCTTACCATGAGTTTGACAATGACGGCTTACGCTAACGAGTATCGAGTTTTCTATCTGTGCATCTCTATTGCACTTTGACAGTATGAGCGGGATGCACAGATAGTAAACTCGATACTCGTTAGCGTAAGCCGTAATTGTCAAACTCATGGTAAGCGTACAGGTGATTAACGCGGATAACGTAAAGGTTAGGGTCTGATCGGAGATTGCTAAGTCGATATTTTGTGCCCATACGAGTATATGCTGATGCCGACCCTTTCATATTATGGAATAGTCCTATCATATGAGCTCTGAATACATATACGAGTATACAGCCACTAAGTAGGTGATTCGATAATTCCCCCACGGTCCTTTGGGCTCGCAGTCCTTGAAGGGAGCGTGCGGGAAGCCCGCTATGACGTGTCGCACAATCGACCGAATCTAGGTCATCAAATGAATTAGCACAGCGGCGACAATAGAGTCGCACTTTCTGTATAGCCATCATGTCTTGTTTAGTATGACGATAAAGGCTTGGGCAGACAGCGAGCGGGGACGGGACGTTGACGGAACGCCGGCGGAACGGTTGCAGCTGTAATGTACTAGTTAATATGGACAACGTCAAACAGCGCGACATTAACTAGTACATTACAGCTACTACAGTCCCACTGGCGTCCCGTCGACTTCCCGTCCCCACTCGCTGTCTGCCCAAGCCTTAAATGAGTTAAGACTGATTTATCCAGGAAGAAAATAATTCAGAGCGATTCCGAATAAGTAAATAAAACAGTTTTTCCTCTCTATTGTTGCCGCTATAATCTCAGCGAGTGGACTTCAGTATATAGCCTATATCCTTTTCATCACACTTCGCTCGTCAATGGCGTTATTACTTGCGAGCTTACAGAGCCGTTATATATAGCCGTTTTACCTCCTAAAATAAAGAACCCACTCATACTTCACTTCGGACTGAGGATGTTTCCAATCAGCCAGGGTGTATTTAATGTCTTCAAAACTTTGCTACAACTTACTTTTTAACATGTATAAAACATATCTTTATATTAAATTTGACTGCAAGGTAATGTTTAGTATTTATTACAAATGTATTTTTCATCACACTTGCTCGAATGTATAATGTTTTTAAGTATTTTCAAATCCTGGCTGTATACCGAAGGGTCTTTTCCATACGCCTTCCAGACGCCTCATGTCAAATTCAACAAAATGGACGACTGACATGTTGCAACCTCGAGTCATCAAAAGCCCTCCGCCTTCGGCGTCGGGCTTCTGATAGACTCTTGTTCGCAATATTCCTCTTACGCCCCTCGTTAAACAATGTATTTATATACCCCTGCTGTAAAAAGCACGGCAAAATAACTAAATAACTTGCGCCAATACAGAGGAACTTAGTGAATAAAAGCGATTGCTTATTGCTAGGCAACTGTTTAGAAAAGTTAATACAGTACTAAGTGGTACTACTAAGTAATGTAATGTGAATGGAATGCTTTATAACATAGACCCTCAGCTCTACAACAATAATATATAAAAGATTAGGTATCTCACATCACAAAAGCTTAATGTTATCGTATAGTTCAAAATATTTAGAACTAAAGACCTCTCCGCGCTTTCGCACGGCCAGTGCAGTACGAACGGCCTTCGCACTTCGCAGCACGTTGCAATACGCCAGATTCGGAAAACCCGAAGTACGAAGTTGCAATGTGAGTTCCCAGTAATTTCTCGCACGCTACATTAGCTATTTGGTGCTTTGTAACATTAGAATTTCAATAAAATACCTTGAAGAATTTCAAATGAGTAACGGCTGACAATCCTTGCAATCCCATTATCATGTAATTAACGAGATACTATTTCAACATGTTTTAGAGTAGGTATTAATGAAGACTCCGATTTCTAATCCAAAACTTGTTATGGATAATATCCTTTTATGTTTCACTATCGGACTGAACGAAATATAACCATATAGAACCATATAGAACGATCCGACTCCGCAAGACCGCAACGAGTCTATAGTTATTATTTAATATCTCGGCATTATAAAGAGCAACTGAATAGCAAAAAAAGAAAACCACTTTTCACTCTAATGCCGTGGTAATTATCTTCTATTACATGTCACCGGTAGAACACGGCTGCAAGTTCGCTATCGCTACAATAAAATTACCCTACACTACTTTACAAGCTTTCTTGGCTCGAATATCGTTACGTAAGGGCTACCGGCACAGAACCGGCACGGAACGCGCGCAAAAAGAGTAAACACGGCGTCAGCGATGACACAGCATAACAGACCGAACTCAAAGTTGAGTGCAGCTTGCCCAGCCAAACTAACATTGTATATAAGATGTGATTATATACGAGTATGTACAGTACCAACTTTGAACCTATAACAAACGAATAATCTAGTCGATTGGATTACTACACAGATCTGTTAACTGACAAGTTCTTATCGATTCTAAGCTCGATTTCACTCATCTCAAATATAAAAGTCAATTCTTGAAATAAACTCTTTGTTTGGTCGGATTGACATATTGGGAATCAGATATAATTTATGCTGTGCTGCGCTGATGCCGTGTTCGACCGAAAAGGAATAAGAGTATATTCCGAAATTAATTCTACAATTTTGGCGACCTATATTCCCGTTTGGTAGGTATAACCGATTCGACTAAACTAGAATATTATAAATCGTGTTTTTTTTCTTATTTGGCCGCATTTACACTCCATAGTTAATGGTTCGAACTGAATACAATAATGTTACTCATACGAGACAGATGCAAGAGTTGATTAGACAAATGCATCATTTTGTATGAACTAGGGCTTCAGCACTGGTTCCTCATCCCGTCTTGACTCACCGCTCGTCCATCGTATCAATTGACTCCAAGGTTCTTTATACCTATGCCTAATAGAAGATAGAGTACACTGGTTTACCAGACGCGAGTTGTCGATAAGCATATGAATACGAGCACTGGACACTGGTCAGAGTTACGTCACGCGCACATACGAAACGAAAAGCAGTATGTACTGCACAGTTGCACAGTAAATAGACCTTCTCGATTGGCATGGGGAAGTGCTCGAGTAGTGTAGTGTTTTGAACTTGAGTTCGATGCTCTTGCACGGTGTACGGTGCACTTAATGCAGTCAGGGTACTATGATACACAACGAGCAGCTTTCGAGAGTACAGGTTTATTGCTTTGTAATGCATTGCGTCGTAAATATGTAATACTAATGTGTCCCTTTCATTTCACTTCAACGGACTATTAAATGCAGTAAGTAGGTAGGTACTAGAACCTACTCCTACTAGTTAATAGTAGTGGATCTAAGATTTTGCTTTTGAGAGCTTTACCACTTTGGGGAAATTAAGCCCTCTGAGGTTAGATCTAAGAAATAAGTAAGACGATGTGATCCCATTGAATCCGGTAGTGGTACTTACGATATATCCCTAACAAGTTTTAGATGATTTTGAACATACATTAAGTTCGATTCTTTGCCATCCTCCTAGCGCTTTCCCGGTAGTGCCCTACACACCTAATCCCAAGTTTTGGAGTAGGTATTAGGTACTAGTTTAACCAAAGCGTCGTCTGATCTTCCAACCCAGAGGGAAAACTAGACCTTAAGGCCGAAACGCACGCGGTGGCGGAGCGGCGCGGTGCGGCGCGGAGGCGGTACCGGTTGTAATGTTCGAGCTAATATGATATGATCCCGCACAGAGCGGCGCGGCGCGGCGCGGTTTTCTGTGCGGACCCTTCGTATTAGCTCGAACATTACAACCGGTACCGCCTCCGCACCGCGCCGCGCCGCCCCGCCACCGCTCTGTGTGCGTTTGCAGCTTTATTAGCATTAGACGTGTTTCCTCGCGATGTTTTCCTTTACCGAAAAGCTGTTAAATGTCTAATAATATTACCTACATAGCGTTTTTGTAAAAAACCAATGGTACGAGCCGGGGTTCGAACCCGCCACCTCCGGACTAAAATTCGAGTGCCTTACCGCTTAGCTACAGTGGCTCTCTCAATTCGCAGAATAACAGATAGGCTTTTGAAGTTATGGCAATAGGAAATACACACGAATCAAGATATCATATTAACTGTAAGCAGTTAAATAAACAAAGTTTAAGTTCGATCGCAGGTACATCATAATTAATACTGTTTATGTTTATCAAAATATTTTTATTTGAGGTATTAAAACGTCTGTAAATACTTCGTATTAACTACTAGTAATAATAGACGTAACAACAACAACATGCCGACCACGCATGCAACCTCCAATCAAAGTAATAGACATAGAAATGGTTCAGCGAACTCTTGCGCAGCCCGCGCGCCGCGTCTTGGAAAACCCCTCTTGGGCAATACAAGCTCGGATCCTGCTTCGTACCTAGAACTTGAGTGGGTCAATGCTGAATGATAAAAACAAAAATATACCGAAGGTTTAAGGTAAAATATTAAATGTTTGCTTATGACTCATCGGTAACAGGACTTCGCCGAGGCTCCGTCTATTTTTTTAAAATAAAAGATGTCGACCTAGTTGAAGCCATTCTAGGAAAAAAGAATTCCCTTTATTACTGAAAATACTTAAGTGAACTAATACGAGAATGTGTTTAGTCTCTTTCGCACAAATGCCAATCTAAATGTGACAAATGAAGACAAAATAATTTAAATGGAGTTACAATTAAAATAGGTTAGACGGACGTTTATTAATAAGGGATCAAGTCGAGTCAAACGCCGCGCTGGTAGTTGATGACATTGGTGACATCCATGTCATTTTTAGGGTTCCGTACCAAAAAAGGTAAAATAGGAACCCTTATGGCACCCTTATGGTGCGACTCCGTTTGATTATGTATTTCCGTCTGTCACAAAGTGAAATATCTCATTAACTACTCAAGCTATCAATTTGAAATTTGGGATGGTTTTAAATGAGGGTTATCCACGTGCATGGAAAATGAAAATTTTTAATATATATTTTAATTTTCTATGAAAAATTACGAATATACTTGTATATCAACCCACAACTACTAAATAACGCGTCGTAAATGTAATTAGTATATGGACTATTTTAAGAAAGTATACCTCTTACGTTGAAGTTACCTGATAAATACTATCAGAATCATATTAGAAAAATATTATACATATAATCACAATCACATTGTTTCACTGTCTTTCCATCATATTTTAGTGGCAACCCACGTTGGTCTTGTATTTATTCAATTAAATATTTACATATTATACAAAGAGTATGAATATAAAACTATGTACAATAACAAAAGTAGAAGAATCTAAAGCTAACTTAAAATTTAAACTATCTCTAAAAAGGGCCCCCGTGGCATCGTACCAAAGATGCTGGCAGAATTGTCTCGCTGAATAGCAATGCTAATCCGCTGTGCGAGGAAGCTGCCAGCTCTTTGGTCGCCTGTAGTGTCGACAAGCCTTTTGCTAAGCTCGTTGTACAGTCCTCGAGCACTTGGACCCCAAGGCCCAAGGGTCTCGACTCCAAATGCCATAAAATGGTATTGAGAGCCGAGACCCCTGTATTTTGTGGCCTTTTTTGTTTCAGCCGCCTCTGCTGCGCCGCCGGCCCTGGAAGTAGTTCGTGGAAGATGGGACGGTGCCAGCGTGTCAACACATGTAGCGTCCCACACTAACACTCGCCCCATCTTCCACGGAATCAGGGTCATCCCGTCCGGCCTCTTACCATCGTCTCTTGAGACACCGTTTGGTTCAAGTATTGATGGTGTGTTGACAGTGGCAAGAGTACGGCGGATAATGTCGTTTAAGGCGGCATGTCTCGAGAGGCGGCCTGCGCTCATTTGGCACGACAAGCCGTGGTGTCCCAACTCGTCGACGAAAGTGCCACAGGGGCACTTGTGAGGGGTACATACCTTCACACCTAGTCTCAAGCTTACGGCCAGTCTTAAGGTGTCAGGGTTCAGAAAAGTACCGGTGGGAGGGGAGGGAAAAGCGTGTAACCACTGGCCGGATTCCCGTTCAGCCACTGCCAGTAGTCGTGCGCGGTTAGAACCAGAACTAGAATTTAAATAGGATGTATAATCAATTTTGCACAACATGTCGTCCCAGCTCCGTTGGATATGTAATTTTGCAGGAGGATCTTGACCGGGACAAGTCATCTGCCAAGCATTTCTAGCCTCCGCCAGGCATGCCGTCTCGTAGTTTGATGGACAAGAAGCCCTCAGGATTTTTCCTACGAGAACGGAAGTGCCATGGACGGAGGATAGAAAAGCTGGTAAAGCGACACTGGAAATTTTGCGCGTGCCTAGTCCACCAAACCTGATGGGTAAGGACGCCTGGGCCCAACACTGCTCGCTGAGCTGTATATTTAAAATTGATTCGAGGCTTGATTTAATCAAGAAGTCAATTGGTACCAGGGAATTTTTAATGTTTAAAAAAAGGACCAGAGCGAAGCAAATATGTAAATTTCGGAACGAAAAGACAAAATTTTAAGATTGTTAAAGCGTAGTGTGAATTTATTAGAAGTAGGCGCTCGGCGCAGTTTTTGAATTTTGATCTAGCGTTTGTGATGATATTGGGGACGGCTTGCTCATATATTGGTGACCCAAGAAGGATGAGGGACTCTTTGTCGACCACTTTTATATTAGGAGTGGCTGCTCTGAATTTCTGAACGACATCTGTTTGGTCGTAGTTCAGAAACAGTTCGCACTTGTTAAAATTGAGTTCTAAACCCATTGATATAAACTTGTTTTTAATATCCAAAAGGTCTGTAAGTACTGTATCCGCATCTCCACCGAGAGTTCCGTCATCCAAATACCATACATTGAATTTAGATTTTAAATTTTGAACTATCGGATTGATTGCTAAACTGAATATGGCTGGACCCAGAGGGTCGCCTTGCTGACAGCCAACTTCTGACGAAAGTTCGTTGTGTTTGTACATTAATTTAGAAGGGTCCGCGTAACAGTGTAATAGACAATTATATAATTCCGGAATGTGATTTCTCACTTCTGAAAGCAGAATGTCCCTGTTTACCGAATTAAAAGCATTTTTTACATCAATTTTGAGGAGTACCTCACACTGGTCGTTGTTTAAACAGGTACGCAGGGCATGGACGGCTGCTTCGCATCCTCCTTTTGTACCAAAACCAAGTTGCACTGGTTCAAATTGCTTTTGAAGTTTTGACGAAACGTACCGAACGGAGATTTTAGAAGCAAGACGCCGAAAAGTTGAGCCAACAGCTATGGGTCTTATTCCTCCGTCTTTTTTTGTCAGGGCTATCAAATTCGCTCCGTATAGGATCGGTACAAAAACAGGGTTTACGTTACCGGAAAACATTAAATTTATCAATTTTGTAATAGAAATTAGTAAACGTTTGCCTGCATCACCGACGCAGTGTGAGGTTAAGTCCTTGAGGTGTTGAGGAGAGATGCCGTCAAGGCCTGCCGCTGATCCGGTTTTGAAATAAAGGATCGCATTCATGGTATCTTTTTCTTGTACATGTAGGCAGACGTCAGGCCCTGTAGGCGGATCTAAAAAGTAAGGTGTGGTTGGAGCTGGGGGATGCTTGGAACGTAAGGCCGTAAGGGTTTCAGACGTGTCCGCAGACAGCACGTCACTAGAAAAGAGAATTCGCGCGGCGCCTTTCAAATCACCATCACAGATCTTGCCCTCTACATTTTTTTTTAAATTGAATTTGCTAGGAACCGTAGTGTGGTTGTTTAAAGTAGGATGGTGGCTGAGGGGGTCGGCACAATTGTTTTTTATTTTACGAGTTAAACTTGCTTGGTTATCTGGTTTAGCATGAAGTGTAGAAAATGAGAAACAGAGAAGATTTTTCCAAGAATCGGGGCTATTTACATCTACGCAGGAGTTGATGACATCTGATAGGCGGCTAGCTACGGCGATTCTCGCTCCGCGGGGTACTCTTTTCACTATAGGGATGGAGTTTTTAAGGTGGCTAAGATAGAGATGAAAGTTATTTAAACTGTCATTTTGTGGCACTGTCGAAGTACTGGGTTGTGGGCTAGCTGCTGGGCATGTGGCGGTATATAATGGGTTTGTAGGTTTGTGACATTTTCCAACGTGAATACGCAAGCCGTGGATCGAAAGGAAAGACTTGTGACATTGGGTACAGGGGTGATTTTGGGGAAACGTGCCGTCTGCAGATGGTATAGAGGTATGCATCCATTCAAAATAAACGACGAAATAAATGTAAAACTTACGGTTGGTAGAAGAACACTATACACAATATTTACAAAAGAAACATTTGAGAATAAAAACACAAACTAATAAAAGATACTTGACTAAAAATAAATGTCAATCGTGACACTGAGCACTGTCACGTCACTCCGGGGCGCAGCCCCTGGGCGCATGCATAATAATATGTAAATACTTCTTTCTTGATTGTTCTTGGATAGGTACCAATTAAAGGCCGGTCTGCCGGAGCGCTATGTATGGCGCTTTCCACACGCTCTGACAAAATAGGATGAAAAGACCTGGGTTGACAGCTGATATATATGTGCAAAAGATGTGCAAGGTTTACTATGGTCGGGGTCAGTATTTTTTCAAGCTTTCTATTATCTTGCAGCTTGCATAACTCAGACGGATCAACATAAAATATTAAATCAATATTAAGTTTAAATTCGAAAAACAATGTCCGCCATCCTTTCTCCTTATTATTTCTTTAATGTTAGTGTTTTCTTCAAAAACTTTGCTTATATCTTCTCGAAACAACGGATCACAACGGATTTAAGATTGCAGCATCTTCAGTTGACGTCGGCTTTGAAACCATGATACTACTAATATTGTATTAAAGGCGCATGTTACACACTATAGGCTTCGTTGGTCTTGAATTAGGTTTTCGAGTATAGATCTCGTTCAAACCAATTTTCGGTGGAAGTTTGCATGGTAATGTACCTACATCACATATTTTTTTTAGTTTTATCATTCTCTTATTTCATCATTGTATTAATAATTTAATAGTTTAACAACCACCGACTAAAATTGTACGGCTATCCTCAAACAATATATTTTATGTAAAATAATTCTTTCTGTGCACACATATTTTGAGTTATTGCATAATTTGTATTATTCTATAGACTTTAATTCGTTTTGTGAGCCTAATTAAATAATTCATTAAAAAATAACTAACGATACTCTCATTTTCGAACACTTTAAACAACATATACCTAACCACTCTGAATATTTAACAATTTTGACTGATGTAAATAAAATTCACTTCCGGGACAGGAGCCATATTTAGTTTTTCGGTCTGTGTGTGTGTTATCACTACAACACGCACACCTAGCTACTCTCCTAAGTTTAAATATGTATGGAGCACATTATTCTAGATACCGTTTAGAAAATAAAATGTAATGCTAAGTGATTACGATAGCGCGTTGAAGTCTTTCACAACGTAAGCTGCGGTGTGAAGCGAGATGGATCAAGTTTTCTATTTTAACTTTTCTCATTGTTCAAACTACACTCACATCGCCTCTTTTAAGATAACCATCTGTTAACTAAACAAGACTTTTCCACCCGTAAATTGTTTACTTGAATTGCTTCGATTATTACGTGTTTTTCCAATGAGAACAATTATAATTTGACTCTAGCATGAGGATCAAAATTGTGTTCATACTCATGCTATTGTGAATTTAATAAGTACAGTCACCGGCGTTAATATATGCCACAACATAGCACGCATAAATATCTGACACGAGCCTATTTTGACACACGAGCGTATTTTTGCCCGCTTTGTTGCGACAGATATTGATGCTGATGAATGTACCTACCAAAATTAGTATTGTTTGTTGATTTCGGAACATCCATTAGATATTCGTGTGAAACGAACTTTTCGACGTCTAAATAAAATACGGAACCCTAATGATTGATTTTCTTGCTATGTACAATATCAGCCAGAAAGCCCAATATTTTTGAAAGATTAACATTTCAGCGGTACCTAATAATGAAAAATTTGAAAAAAAAAACTCGCTATGGTAGTGACTAGACGAACTGTTTTTCATTTGGGTTCGTACTACTAATGTTGTTTGGATACAGTTCAGAATTCCTAAACATACGCTTATCGTTTCAGCAAAATCTGGTGCCTACAGCAATACCCGGCATTAGTAGGTGGCTGGTTAACCGTGACCCAGGGCTACTAAAGAATGTAAGCGAGAAAGGTCTCAGATTAGAGTAAGGACTATGGCACATTGATTTTAAAGGGGGTAGTCAGCATCATAAGCATGTCGTCGTAATTTATCTCACAAATAAAGATCCTGTCGATTGTGATTAATTTAGTAACACAACAACAAAATGTATACCTAATAATGCGATATACGTCGCGAAAAATTTACCAATACGATCGTATTATAAACGCGGCTTAGGTAAATTTGATGATGTCAGTGGGTCAGTTCTCCTTACAAGGTTTAATGGATGATCCAGGGAAAGCGGCGTGTACGCATAAGGCAGGACTTGTTAGTAATCGTTACGTCAGCCGCCGTAATAGTGCCTTAGATAATTGCATGTGGTCCTTAACTGAGGAGTCACAATAGACTTAGCTTATAGGAAATGCAGTCTACGTTGTGCATTAGTTATTTGTTTTATTTTTTAAACCAACAACCACTCCACTTCAACAAGGTGTCGAGGCAACTACGGGATAGTGTTGAAGTGCGTTTTGGGCGATGAGCTAGCAACCGGTCACTGCAGTGTAAAAATATATTTTCTAAACTATGATTGCTAGAAATGCTGCTGAAAGTTACATTTCGTGTGTCTGCATATCCGTTTTGGGAATACCTAACGGCGTGGATTCTATATGTATGTCATTCTACTAGTGCATTACAACTGAAATATGGTAGAAAAGTACATAAGTGCCTGAAGTTTTATATTAGACATACACTTGCGGACAAAGAATACCTACGGGTATTCTTCTTCATACCTATTGTGCATTTGTTTGAATCCTGTCATGATTTTTATTTATTTCACATCTAAACTGTAAAAATAAAATTAAAAAATAACGTTACCGGGTTTAAATTTGACTCGTAAAAACCCATGAAAAAAACAACGTTGGCGAAGCGAGATATCGCAAAACTCTAAATTTGGAAGTTGCTAAATACAGTTCGGTATCATAAAGAATTGTATGTTACATACATACATACATACATACATACATACATTCACGCCTTTATTCCCAAAAGGGGTACGCAGAGCACATGAAACGTATGTTCCAGCGCCACTTTTAGCATAAATGTGGGTATAAAAGATCGACGAAATGTGATATTGCAGTCTCAGGTTGCTAGCCCATCACCCACAACACACTTCAACCCTGGACCCTTAGTCGACTTTTACGACACCCACGGGAAGAAAGGGGGTGGTGAAATTCTAACCCGACACCACACGGGTAATGTATGTTATGTATTTAAAAGTAGAGTTAAATGGGAAAGTGTATGTGTGTGTTTGTTTATATTTGTTTGTCCGTATTTCACGGCAAAACGGAGCGACTAATTGACGTGATTTTTTAAGTGGAGATAGTTGAAGCGATGGAGAGTGACATAGGATAGTTATTATCCCCGAACTCATCCCCTAAGGGGGATGGGATAAACGAGTTCCACGCGGACGGAATCGCGGGCAGAAGCTAGTTAGAACATAATATAAAGATTGTACAACAACAACAACAACTACAACACATACCTATACTCACTATATTTGCGGCAGGGAATACATTGATAATTCAATAATGAACCTTTTACTCAATCCTTACAACTTGCCGATAGAACAATGGATGATACAATACCGATTGTATATTCCTTCCTAGTCGAAACACGAGATCCGTAAACGCGACCTGGTTGAAACCCCAATTGCCTAACAAGTACGCGCACTCATGAATGAACCAACCAAGGGTTGATCAATGACGCCGTGCGTCATTACCTTTACCAAGACAACCGCATCAACCTCTCGCCATCGCTTATAGACAAGCAAGATATGGCCTTATGCCGGAGAGTAAGAAAAAAATCGAGTTCATTGGTAGGAGGGCCCGGCGGGTGTCTTACAAAATCCGAGCTCGTGCATCTTTAGGTTGGTCGAAGTATAAATCGTGGCGGTGGTGGATGTTGCAGTCATTCGGACGCAAACAGTGCCCCGGTGAAGTGGCGAACACAGTTTAGAACATAGTACACTATTTTGATCAAACTCTGATAAACAAAGTGACATAGTAAGTTGATAACGGTGTTTTACAGTGGATAAAGTAAATCTAGTGTTTATATTTAAACATAAATATTTATGAGGTGTCAGTGGCTGCATTTCCGACGGATGCGCAATGATTTAGCAAAATATTTCCCCGTTTTTTAATTAATTCAGTGTATACCTAAATAAAATGTGTGAACAAATCTACTCAGCCAGTACCTTATTCATCGTAATCCTAAGTCGCAGCCACTTTCACTCCCGGCTTGATCTTACTGTGCCTGCACCTAGGCAGAATTCTACATACAATACTTACACCACGTGTTATCTTACGTATGGTACAAAAACAATTACCATTCAGCATGTTAAGTGATAAGTGTGTACGCTATATTTTAATAGCCGGCAAAATCTTTCAAAACATTATATTTATTATTCACTCTGTAGGAAACAATTTCCCAGGATTTCTCCATTGCACTGAGTGCGATTCATTTGTGACTTAAAACACAATGATATCTCGATTTCAATCATTTTCTATTTGTGAGGACAATTAAATAATATTCTATTGTAAAAAATACCAAATCATAATTGTAGATAAGCTACGTAACTAATCATATCAAATCGACCGATACTTTCCGCCAAGACAGTAAAACTGCATAAATAAAAATATTTAGTGTCGATAGCAGCAAAAAAAAATCCATTCATGATTAGTTCATAGACCTTTGACCTTATTGCTTATTTCAGTTTGGTCAAATCTCGTCTTAATATAAATCTCTATCCAATGTTTCAGCGCATGTAACTAATGGCAGTGTGAGTTAAATGCCTGATCCATTTCCGTATTGCACACTAAGTAATCTGTTTCCAGACGTAAACCCTTTGTTACGTTACGAGGTTGCGCAAAGATCAAGCGCTCCGTTGCATAACGCATTATAGAGTGTTACAGAACCACGACGCATCGGCGCGCCCGCGCATGCCAATATCTACCTCTCGCGCCGGTTTTCTGGTGACAATGACCTAAATCACACTTTCCTCCATAAACCAAAACAATAGACGACACCGATACATAACTTAAACCGTCTTTCTTTGAATAAATAAAGACTTTATCTTTATAGCTTCTGCCATAGTTATGCATAACGTAATATATATATGTAGGTGTATGTCATCATCGTTAGAAAAATATTTGAGATTTCACTTTCATTATATACTTTTGCTCAAATGCTAAGTCATTGATTACGTGCTATACTTGTTAAATGACTAGCCACTAACCACATTTTAACAAGCCAGGTGCAGTTTAGGTGTACGTTATTCATTATAATTATAAATAACAAAATTAGTAAGTACTCTTCGCATAATTACGTAAAAAGACAATGCAAGCGGTATAAGCCCAATGCAAGTTGCATGTAACTTAATACGGCAAAATGTGAGAGTGAAGTGCTTTCGCGACCCCACGCTGGCGCCGGTTAAGCCGCGCGGCGCGGGCGCAGAGCACTGACATTATGGAGGCTTACATAACAACAAACTCTGTCCGCGAAAGTAAAAGTGATTCTCCGCCTACTGCAGTTTCGAAACGACGGTGTTAAACAAGAATCACATCACCTCTAATTTTGCCTTCAATTTGATCCTTTGTTTTTCAGATGCGGTGGTTTACGGTAACGAGTCTTTTATTAGCATTAGTTATAGCCAACACGTCGGCCGAATGGTCATGGGGTGGCGATGCTAAAGATAATGACAAAGACGCAAAACCTGAGGAAAAAATGACAGACCTTCTGCAAGGCGAAGAGGGTCCTGATGCCGAAAAGAAAAGCTCCGACTCCGAAGGCACTGTATTGGACGATATCGTAGACGAGCTGGTTAACAACAGGCAGCAGCAGGGCAGGAGCCTGAGCGGCTTCGACGACGTCTACAGCGATCCCACCATCAAGGAAGCCTTGGACTCAGGAGATGACGCTGAAGCGAGAAATCTGATCAAAGGTCGCCTCTGCACTCTGGGACTCATTCAAGTGAGTAACTAACTACCTACTCACGAGTATAAAATAACACATTATATTGTTTCAGTTCTATATAACAGCAAAGTTTCTGTTCCGTATAACAACTAGTGCTCAAGTTTCAATTATTCCTTTCAGTGCGAAGAGGAAGAAACCCAAGAAAAACGCTACCTGTCACCGGATGAATTGATCTACGCCCAACCTGTTGACATCAAACCTATCGGAAGACCCATCGCTTCCATCCCCGTCCGTGGCCCTCCTCGAGCATATGGACCAGCCAAGCCCATGCCACCTTACATGTCTCGCCCTCAAAAGATTCCGCCCAAGAGAATTGGATACGGAGGCAATATGCGCCCTGGATTCTCTGAGAAGTACGGACAGGTGTCGTCCGGTAGCAACTTCCAGTTCTCGCAAAACAATGGATTGTACAATGGCGGAGAAGGCAACTACGTCACAAGACCTCCTAGTTATGCCAACGAGAGCCCGTACACTTTCGAAAATAACAAACCTCATTACAACAAAGTCCCTCCTAGCACACAAACCAACACGAAAACCGAAGTTTTACAACAGCATGTCCACCATCACTACGTACACACCGACGCCGACAAAGATCCTAAAGTGATCATCAAGCCTATAGCCATACCTGTCGGATCCGTAGGACACCTGGGTTCCCAATCTCTTTCCCAGCAACAGACCGACGTGATTACCGCTGGTGGTGGGGATTACAGTGGATTTAACTCTGGTGGCTTTAAACCTATGACCGATGGTTTCTCACCCCTGAATAAACCAGTGTACGAAACCGACACAATCTACGGCTCCCAATATGGTCACAGCAATGGTAACAAAGGCAACAGCTTTTTATCCCAGTCTCTGCCAAATCAATACTCCAATAATGACTTTGATGCACAGAAGTATGGCAACACATTAGGTGCATTTTCGTCTCACAACAACGAATTTTACAAAAAGGAACTGCATGTAGGATCTGGTAACAACTTGCACCAACAAGGTCCTGCTACTTTTGGACAAGGTAACTCCTACCAGCAGGAGAACTCTTACCATGAAGCGAAGGCTCAAGGATTTGAATGTGTATGTGTCAACCATGACCAGTGTCCGAGCCAGGAGATCATTGGCCGCAGAGACGATTTGTACTTGCCTATCGACCCCCGTAACAAAGGCAGTGAAATAGCTGCTCTCACTGACGAGCAGCTGGACAACATCACCAAGGCTGACGCTTCTGAAGCTACAGCTGAAACAATCACGACTGAAGCCGCAGTCAAGAAAGTGAGCAAACGTGAAGCTAAGGAAGACAAGGACGACAAAATCGAGAAGGAAGCCGAACCGGTAAGTTCAAAACTATTATAATTGTGACTTACAATATCATACGTGACTAACACTACATACATGGTACTTCCATTTTTACCAAATCATACTGATCAAACTATCAAATGCATATGACCCATGTAATGTTGATTCCGTTGACCTATGTACATCAATTAACCCAATATGTGGGGTAACATTAAGTTGTCACATACGGAGATAAATCGTAGAACGTTCATCATTAGTTATGCCCGTTTGTGACGACTTCCAAAAGAATAACTAAACAAAGGGCACTGACATAATGCTAACACCTCATAAAAACAGTTCACATATTGACAAAAGTAAATGTTACTGCAGCGCCTCATTGGACTGGCCGGCTACGGCGGCAATGGCGGCCAAAACAACAAACAAGTGCAGCCCACGTTTGGTGTTTCTTTTGGGTTGCCCCAGCCTTCCCATGGTGGTTATCCCATCAATCCTTTTAACGCAAATCCTCTGCACAACCCTTACGGTCCAGCATTAAATAGCGGTGGCCTTAATCTAGGCCTCGTTTCCGTTAATCCATTGCTGGCCGTACAAGTTACCAAAAATGATTACGGCGAAAAAATAGTTAAACCCTTTGTCAATTTGCACGTAACACCCAATGAACACGTTGTCAATAAAATTGGTACTCTATTCCATGAGAAAAAGCAACATTTGTTGAATAAGCACGAGCATTATCATCACTACAACCCGCACCACCACGAATATTATCACCATAAACCAGCACTGCATCCCCACTATGGTCCACAAATACCACAAGGACCATATTACGAACCGCACGGACCACTCTATGAACCGCACGGTCCACACTACGAATCGCACGGACCCCACTATGAACCTCATGTCCTACATCCATCGCATAATCCGTTTGGGCCGAATTTCGGGCCTCCAGTCTATTCTCCCCACTATGGTCATGCTGAGGCTGGGTATTTTAAACAAAATCAATTCAACGCCCCGCCTACAGCTGGTGATGATGATTATGAAGATGATGATAATTTCAATGGGGCAGACATCCATAATCCGTATGAAAACGGTTTTAATGGTTATGGATTCGAAAGAACAGCCAACGCCAGCGTTGACAGAAGGAAAGGAAATTACGCAGGTCGCTATGGATACTCTCGTTCCCTTTCCCTTCCTAATAATCCTGGGGCAAACCGGGGAAGCCAAACAGTCCGATTTCCTGAGAATAGAAAGAAGAGGGAAGTCACTGTTGAGCAATCTAAAAGCGAAAAAATAGAAGAGGTAACCGATCCTCATTTCCTCCTCCGGTTTATAAGATACTTTATGAATATTTGGAGATGAACGTTTGAAACTGAGTTTTTATGCGTTTCTTTTATTTCTCAGCGTCAAGGATACTTCGGAAACCAACCACAAGTACAGCAATGTAGACCCAATCAAGTGTGCTGTAGAAAACCATTCCGTCCGCAAGCTGCCAACCGTGGTCAATGCGGCATCAGACATTCCCAGGGTATTAACGGAAGAATAAAGACTCCGTCCTACGTAGATGGAGACAGTGAATTCGGAGAATATCCGTGGCAAGTGGCTATCCTGAAGAAGGATCCTAAAGAGTCCGTGTACGTTTGCGGTGGAACTTTGATAGATGGTTCTCACATCATGACTGCTGCTCACTGCATTAAATCGTAAGTAAATGCACCTCTACAATGTAACTTGTTTAATCCTACTCGTATAGTAAATGACTCATAGGGACAAAAATCTATTTAATAAGAAGAACAATTGTTTTGAGATATTTGGTTTGTTTTTCCGACTAAAATCGGGCATCGAACTACTCAAATCGTGGCGTAAGTAAATATCTCGCACAACTATCATAAACGCATCTTTCTTTTCCAGATACAAAGGCTTCGAGCTACGAGTCCGCCTTGGTGAATGGGACGTCAACCACGACGTAGAATTCTTCCCTTACGTCGAAAGAGACGTACTCTCCGTACACGTCCACCCAACGTACTATGCGGGCACTCTTGACAACGATCTCGCCATCCTCAAGCTGGAGCAACCCGTTGATTGGACCAAGTACCCGCACATCAGCCCCGCCTGCCTGCCCGACAAATACACGGACTACGCCGGCCAGAGGTGCTGGACAACTGGTTGGGGCAAGGACGCTTTCGGAGACAACGGAAAATACCAGAACATCCTGAAGGAGGTGGATGTGCCCATTCTACCGCACGGTGCGTGCCAGAATCAGCTGAGGCAGACGAGATTAGGGTACAACTACGAGTTGAACCCTGGTTTCTTGTGCGCGGGTGGCGAGGAGGGCAAGGACGCGTGCAAGGGCGACGGCGGCGGCCCGCTAGTGTGCGAGCACGGAGGCACGTGGCAGCTGGTGGGAGTGGTCTCGTGGGGCATTGGCTGCGGCCATCCTGGAGTACCCGGCGTCTACGTGAAAGTCGCCCACTATCTAGACTGGATCTCACAGATCACGGGAAAGTTTTCCCCTTATTAAACTTGTCAAAAATCAAATGAGGACTGAAACTTCGTAGTACTATTTATTTGTAGGTCCTAGATTAACTTAATATTTATGGTTAATATTAATTTGTCTTTGGAGGTAATATCCAAAGGGTCTGAGTAATTGCTTGTGCAGATTTATTTGTGTATCATAATAAAAGTAAATAAAATTTATATGAAAAGTATATTATGTATGATTTTCTTGTTCGAAATTTTGCTTAGCTACTTCGAAATGATGCTGACTGTACCTAAATAGTAAATAAGTAGGGACATACCTACACATACCTCCTAGGGCCAGGGATGAAAGTCCGCTGCACCGCATCAGAAAGGAGAAAGGAAGCCTAATAGACATGTAGAGAGCACTAATGATTTCACCCACATCTATTAGTCCACAAACAAACTCGCACGTAAAAAACTTCTTTACTTCATTCGACATTCATATTATATCTGTTTTAACACCAAATTATGATCGATCGTTAGGATCTTAGACAAAATTGTGATTCACATTCACATTTTATTGGAGCACATCAGAAGTAAAACTCTTAATTTTTATTAAAAGAAAATTTGTAGTTTTGAGGGAATTCGTTAGATTGATTGAATGGAACTTTACTACAAAATTCCAAATTAAACCATGTTGAAAACAATGAAACAATTTATTTTGACGTATTCTCCAAGACGACAACTAGGTAGTTAGAACTCCTTTGATGAATAAATGCGTTATTTAATATCTATGATACATTGCACACCTTATTTCACACCAAGACATGTCATAATGACTAGTAAAGCAATGTCAAAATAGACACTTCAATTGTCAGTTACGATCCGGGTTCGAAAAGTTTACGTAATTTTAATTACAATTATCAACTACAATGGCCGGCAAAGGGACGGATCGCAAGGGAAAAGCAAAGGAAAAAATAGTAGTCGACCCTGCGGAGTCAACCGCCAACTTCACTCTGCCCGAGAGCCTGCCCGCCGACGAGGTGGACTACCCATTGCTGATCACCAGGAAGGTCACGGCCAACTGGAACGACATACTGAAGGAAAGCCAGCAGTTTAACGAGGAAATTAAGCAGCACGATCAAAGCCGCGAGGAGCCAGTTCTGAAGCCGCCGTTTAACAGTAAAACTAATTACACAATTTAGTGACACGATTTTTTTATACCCCTATGGTGACAAACAAAACCAACACCGTATTTTTCGACCGTTTAGTGGTTTAATTAAGGATTCACTATACTATGCTAAGGACCCACCAAAAATCTTATCGTCGGGAGCTTACATTATATGTAGCACGGATTTATTTATTTATTTTGGCGTCAATTTAACTTTGTTTATAACTTTATATTGGCACTAGAAATGAGGATCTGCCGAGTCTATTTAGGGATCTGCTAAGGACCGGAACAACAATGATATCTCGAACATTGTCGAGAGACATAGTGCAGAAAAAACTACCCTCAGCGATGAGGAACACGACCCAAAGAGGAGGACCCCCATCGGGCACGGAGGGAATATTTAAAAAAAAGCATGCAAAGCAAGTGCGTGTTGGGCCACGCGCAGGGTAGGGTTCCGTAGTTGCCCGTCTGTCACAGAATGCGGACTTAAAAAAGGGGCTTTTGGGGTTTTTATTATAGCTTACCCTCGTAAATATGATTATTTTTATAACATACCAATGTATAGGGTCGTTTCGCCGGTTACGCGAACACCTTCGGTTAGCGACCACCTGACGGACAAGGTTTTTTTCTATTGAAGATAACGTGCCGTGAAAAAGAAACTCTACCGCCACGGTAAAAGGTTCAAATTCCAATGACAATGATCATCATTCTCCTAGCTGTATTCCCGGTTGTGCCCCTAAACGAGCCCAGGGTCCGCTTTGACACCTAATCCCAAGATTTGACATAGGCACTAGTTTTACGAAAGCGACTGCCATCTGACCTTCCAACCCAGAGGGAAAACTAGACCTTAATGGGATTAGACCGGTTTCCTCACGATGTTTTCCTTCACCGAAAAGGTAACGGTACCTAAATATTCCGTACATAAGTTCCGAAAAACTCATTGGTACGAGCCGGGATTCGAACCCACGACCGCCGCTTGACAGCCGCATGCCTGAACCACTAGGCTACCGTAGCTCTTCCAATGACAATGATATTATGATATGCACCCGAAATTAAGTGCATTTCTTACCAGTTAACTAGTTATGTCTACTTAACTGTGATAGTTTTCCCTTTAAATTCATTATATGTACTACTGCCACGAATTTTTTCACGTCCCCAGGAGTAGCCATTTAGCCGGCGGGGGGGGGGGGGAATATGACTCCAACAAAAATTAGGGCTTTAAATCCCATTGTCTCGCAAATGCATAACTGAGTTGAAAAATAGTTAGAAAACCCATAATATTTTTGAACAAGCTATCCAAACGATACCCCACACTATAGGTTTAACGACACAAAAAAAATCAATTTACAGGTAGGGGAGGTAATCTAAAAAAAAATTTTTTTCACCTCACCGACTCGAAAAGGTTTGCTTTGTCGCTCAAACTCTGCGCCCAAAAGTCCATTATATCCGCTAGCGTGGAAAGAGTTTTCGAATTTGGAACGTGACGGTCAATCGCGAGATCCACCTTTTTTCTGTACAGAATGAGAGGTGCGTTCAGAAACTGATGGTGTTATGCCAATAATTAATAGTTATTATATTGATAAAATAAAATTAATAATACATTATTCTTTCTTAATTAAGTGACTTGTAAGGATAAAATACGAATAAATAATTTAAAAATGTCATTTTATTTTTCAAATAATTTCGCTTCTTGCAAATTTGGAACGCACCGTTTGAAAAGTTAATTTAAGAAAAAACGCATATGCCTACATTTAATTTTGTTTTGTTCATAAGCCGCAGACAGTAAAAACAAAATAATGTTGGTTATTTAAAGTTTTTAGTGCAGAAGATATAGGTACATATATATGAATTTAGCCTGTTAAGTTAGCGGAAAAAGTGAAATAAACGTATTTGAGCCTTAGTTGTGTGTTTCGCTCGGCAGCAAAATTGTTTAGCGTTCTCGTGCCTTGAAAGCCTGGCTATGCTCAGGATTGTACTTTTGAACCATTCGCTTCGCTCATGGTTCAATTTTACAATCCTTCGCTAGCTCGGCTCAATACAAGCACTTGCGCCAAACAACAACTTTGCAGCCTTGCATAACAAGTAACTATTTCAGGATTTTATTCTACTGTTTTGTCGGCGTGATTGGTTTATATACCCACGCTGAATTGCAGTTTTCTAGTTGTAAGGGTTACTGAGCTAAGCCGAAGACGGACAGACAGACAGACAGACGGACGGACATGGCGAAACTATAAGGGTTCCTTGTCAACAGACTACGGAACCCTAAAAATGCACATTTTAGAAGGTAGGTGAGTAAAGTGTACTTTTCTATGTAAGTTTTGCGCTGAATCGAATGAGACCATATGAAGGGTCCGCGGATAGAACATGTCTAGTCACTTTGACAACATTTCGAGACATTGCGGTTTTTAAGTTTAGAATTTAAATTAAATTAACCATACTTACTATCTTCGCGATTAGATGCTTATCAACTGCAAAAAAGTGGTTTTATATTAATGTTTACAATTATAGCAGAAGGTGTAGGTAATAGTTCGTTGAGAGCTCTACATATTGAGATAAAAATCTCATTTTTCGAAAAAATTGTCTAGACGTGTTTTTTCCGTGGACCCTTCAAGTATACCTACCCGTACTTATACGATTAATATTTTGCGAGATAAAGCGTTTTTGTTGAAAAAAGAGAGAGTGTTCTCAAGATGTGGATGGTTGTACTGATTGCTCTCAGTAATTCTGAGAAACCTATATTGTAGCTTAAACTCAAAATTGCTCAAGTTACAGGAAAATTTCTTCAACAGCAACATGTGAATGTGACATGTGGGTCTACCCATAAATTTTGGTAGGACATGGCAGTGGACCGGTTTTTGACTTTCGAGCGCTCGACTCTTTGACTCGAAAACTGACAAAAATTATGAAATGCTATTTTAAATAGCGATAGAAAATTGAAAAACGAGTGGTATTGACCACTCTTATTCAATACTATTGGTAGAAAGTACGAGTCTGCCATTTTGACACTGAAAACGTATATACTTTTGTTTGATTTTCGATCGCTCGATAGTCTAAAATCGGTCCCCAGATCCTCATTTCTGCCGACAAGATAAAGTTATAAACAAAGTTTCATTGATGTAAATAATTTGCTGCCAAACTGTCATATAGCCTTAGGGTACTTTACCTGTACCTAAGTACTTACTATTAATCACCACCAGAAACGCACAGCAACACATACCTACCTAGTTAGCAAGTAGGTACTTATTTATGTATGGCTGCGTTCTTCTCCAAGATGATGGTACTCCACAAGGGCAACTCCACATCAAATCGGAAATATATTACCTATAGGTACTGTACTACCAGTTGCTTACAACCAACTAAAGCAACGAAGACAATCGCAATTTTCTTATGAAAGTTATGAAACGAAATGAAATACAGTGAGTATTAATAGCGGTACATCGCTAATTAAGAAACCTGATCAACTGATTACTGAGACCAAAAAAAAGCATGTTGGTATAAGATGTAAACTAGCAAAACAAAACTGTATTTTCTATTATTTGCGATTTGATGTTGAATGAATTATTTATTGATATCTCGTGGTCATAAAATGCCCTTATTAACAATTAAACTTTCAGGACCTGAAAGTGATTACATAAAGACTGAAGTCTTCGTGTGCCTCATACCAGCACTAGAAGAAACTCTTATTAAAGCTAAGATTTGGCAAGCTTTTCATATAGAAAAATGTTTCTTCAATGGTGTAGACTGGATTGTACAGGTCAGATTAGATATCACTGAAATAGTATACCTACACTCACTCGTTATAGACCGTGGGCCCACTCCCAATACACCTACGTGACATGATAGCATGATAAAATGAATGGCAGCAGGTCCAGAAAGTTGTGCTGAGCAAGAAAAAAATATGCATAATTGGCCGAAAGTTTGAAAATCCTTCACTCCGGTCAAAATTTGTATGGGTAGGTTAGGTTAGTGGCGTCAAAGGAAATAGCCAATGATATGCCTCATGTGTGGGTACCGACCTGTGATATTAATCTGCATGTTGCATCTTGACAAATATATAGATGATTTCGGTCGCACATTCGACGTTTCAGACAGATTTCGTCAATTCTCCTATTTTAATAATTACAATATTTATTGCAGTATTTGTGGAACAACAATCCTCGGTATCCGCAGCGCGCAAATAGCCCTGAGCATTTGTACAATATGCCATGGGTTCGAAAGCTGTTGCAGGATCAGTAAGAACTTACTTATTTACAAAGGCCGTATTAGGCCTCCTTTATTCAATATAATTTATCTTGAATTGAAAATGAAGGAAAAATTTAAAATGGAATGCTCCGAGCCGGATTCAAACCAGCGACCACAGGCATTCAAGCCCGTCGCTACTAACCAAATGAGCTATCGGAACAATCTGTCTCGGCTAAATTTTTTTTCATCAGTTCCTTTGTACAACGCCTTAGGGAGGCGTGAGCGATAGCGACATCTACCAGAAGACTTATCCTTGGAAATATTATTTTTTTCCTTTAATTTAAATTTATAATTACGTTAGCAGCGTTACTGCTTAATACATCATTAATAATGTATCTTTACTTGCTGTGTCAAGTTAGGATTGCACTTCCCGGTATTTTCCCGTGAGGAGTCGTAAGAGTCGACTAGGGAATTGTGCTGTAGTGTTGTCAGACGTGTAAGCAGCGTGGGCTAGTGTATCACCGCAACCACATATAGCTCTATCGCCTCTATCTTAAAACCTTCAATTGCTAGACACTTCTAGCACTTTTCTAGCAGCTCTTCTGTAACTGGAAATAATATTACAGTACACACCGAAATGGTTCTAATATAAATGACATTAACCTGAATATTAGTGTCATTTTATGCATCTTTTTGTTGTGTCATTTTCTTGCACGCCCTCTGATATTACAATTTGGCTTCGCCCCTGGCTCACAGTGAACACGATATAATTCATTAAAAAAACTGGTGCGTTTTTAGTCCCCGACCTTACTTCCCCAAGTCGTGGCTGTGGCCTGAGGACTACGCAGCTACACTGATTCAGAAAACAGTCCGCCAGTACTTCGTGCAGCGGGAGGAGGAAGTGCAAGAGATGCGAGAATTCTGGAGGGTAAGCATTCAAGGCCGGGTCATACGAAATTGTGATATTTGTTTTTAGGGAAAATTTAAATATAGAAACCACTCACTAAGGAGCATACCCAAAAGATTGCTGAAACTGAAACAATGCAAAACGGACCGATCAAATTACGACGACTTTTGGCAATAAAACACGGACACGAATTGCTTATTGGAATGTGCGAACACAGCGAAGATCGCCGGCTAGCCCAAGCAGAAGCAGACATGCTTAGGTACAAACTACAAATACTCGGTCTCAGTGAGGTGCGCATGAACGGATTCGGTGACATGATAACGTCTAAAAGCCTCACACTACTTTACTCCGGGAAGAAAGGAAAATGAAGAAGACGTCCGCGAAAACGGCGTAGGACTCCATCTTACTGATACAGTGAAAAAGAGCCTTCTCAAGTGGAATCCCATCTCAAAACGAATCTTAACAGCCCGTTTCCCAGTCAGTCCCGTCGTGAACAGCAGGGCCCGAAAAATCACCATCGTTCAGTGCTACGCGCCCACAAACTTAGCATCAGAGGAGGATAAGGACGATTTCTATTCTACAGTGCAGTTAACCTGACTTTGAAAAACACCCGTAAACAGGATATAGTTATCGTCATGGGTGAACTGAACGCGAAAGTTGGTACGAACAACGATGGATGCCAGAGACACATGGGCAAGCATGGGCTGGGAGTTCGTAACGACAACGGACAGAGATTCATATAGTTCTGTCAAGATATCGATCTTACTATAGGAGGAACGCTATTCATTCACAACGGGAAAATTATAAATACACCTGGAATTCACCTGATGGAGTCACCAAAAATCAAATAGATCACCTTGCCATCAGCTCCAAATGGCGCTCATCGCTACTCGATGTTCGCAACCGTCGTGGTGCGGATATCGACAGCGACCACCACCTAGTGGTTGCGGAGATGCGGCTCAAAGTAGCGGTAGCTCGTGCTGCTGGCGAGAACACTAAAGTAGGCAAGAGTTTCGAGGTTAGCAAGCTACAGAACCGTGAGATAAGTGAGGCCTTTACTCTAGAGCTTCGAAACCGCTTCTCCGGATTCGATACGGATTTCACCTCAGTCGACACAGAGTGGAATCACATCAAATGGCCTATACAGAAACCAGCTCCGTTGTTCTTGGACGCAAAACACATATATGCGAAGACATGGAGCCTCATTGAAGAAAGGAGGGAATTTCACCTAAAGACTATCTACCAACAATGCGGCAGTCCTAGAAAACCTGAGGCTGCAATATCGTCAAATCCGAAAACGTATCTACCGTAGCCATCGCCACGATAGAAGAGTTTGGACCGAGGGTATTGCCGATTATGCCCAACGCGCTGCCGATACCAGTAATCTCGGAGAGATGTACAAGGCGACAAAGACTTTGAGCGGGAACGGGAACCAAACCTCAATGAAGAAGCCCATAAGAAATAAGAATGGCCAATTCATCATGACGTCACAGGGACAGCTACAACGCTGTTACCGTTAATACACCTGCTGACAGCATGCCTCCGCAAAGGCTAGATATTGCCCCACTGAAGAGGGAGAAACGAAGGCCATCCGATTGCTGAAAAATAGCAAGGCCCTGGGAGCCGACCTCATCAGAGCAGAAATGCTAAAAGCAGACGTATCTACAGTACGAGCTGACACCACTTCTAAAAAACAATCTGGGTATCCGAAGAGTTACCGGACGACTGGGCCTTGTTATCACCGTTCCAAATAAAGGGGGACTTCAGCGAGTGTAGTAATTGGAGAGGCATTACCTTGCTTTCCGTCCCATCTACGGTGCTTTGTAAAATCATCTTGGATAGGATGTCGAGAGCCGTTAAACCTCTCCTTCGCAAGGAGCAGGCTGGATTCCGACCCAACCGTTCGTGTACAGACCAGATGTTCAACACTTTGCGTATCATACTGGAGCAGGCAGAAGAATGACAAAGGGAAATCTATTTGACCTTTATAGACTTTGAAAAAGCTTTTGATACGCCATGCATTTGTGAACGACTGCGGTAAATCGGTGTCCCCGAGAAAATTGTTAACCTCAATAAGGCCATTTACAAGAATTATTGTAAAGTGACGTACGGCGGGCTAGTCGGAGGACATACCGATATATGCGGGTGTACTACAGTGGTGTCTTCTATCGCCTCTCCTCTTTCTTGTTGTTCTCAATGGCATAACGCATAACAAGCGCCGTGGCATAGAGTAAGGCCTGTCCAATCTCCTCAGGGATCTGGATTATGCCGATGACCTATGCCTGCTGACTCACACACACACCGATATGCAAGCCAAGCTGGACAAACTTCAATGAGAGGCAAGGAACACGACACTAAAATTGAACACCCGAAAGACCCAAGAGATGAGGTGCGGGGCAACAAGCTCTTTGCCGTTGCTCATCGGCACAGAGACTGTGGAACGAGTCCACAAATGTACATACCTCGGGAGTGTTGTGTCGGAAGCTGGAGGGACCGAGAAGGACATCACTTCCAGAATCGCCAAAGCAAGAGCAACCTTTGCACGGCTGCGCCCTGTATGACAATCACGGAATTGACTCGGTGAGATAAGCTCAAAATATTCGGGTCCAACGTTAAAACCGTGTTGCTGCGAGATGTGGAAGGTCACAAATCAAGCGGTGCCTCCGTCGGATTCTCGGTATTTACTGGCCCGAGAAGATATCAAACGCCGATCTCTGGGAACGCTGCATAGTGGAAGCCCCACAAGCCCAATTTCATAAGAAACCGCAAATCGATGTACAGTTTAGCCGTTTGGCACACGCATACTAGAGGTCAAAACAATTTTTTTGACCCGCAGTTCCTAAAAAAATTTCCCTTAGGGGGGGGAGTGCCAAAACATTTTTCATTTTGAATGGAAATGAAAAATGGATGAATTTAAAACAAATCTGCCATATCGTGTCTGGAGGAGCCCAAACTTGGTATTTTTCGAAAATTATTTTTGACGTAATTAAAAAAATATGGCTACAATGTAATGATGTGGTATATTTTTAGAATCGCCCCGAAAAGCCCTTTCATATGATAGTACACACGAAAGGTTTCTGAATTTTTTTTTTTTTTCCATACAAAAAGAAAAATGTTTTGGCACTCCCCCCCGTAAGGGATTTTTTTTTTAGGAACTGCGGGTCAAGAAAATTGTTTTGACCTCTAGTATGCGTGTGCCAAACGGCTAAACTGTACATCGATTTGCGGTTTTTTTAAGCGTAGGGCTACCACTATGCAATGAGAGTCCGATCGACCAGCAGATCAAACGCCACAAATGAAACTGGATTGGCCACACTCCGAAGGGACCTTTATCATATACTGAAGCAAGCTTGGGACTGGAATCCCTAATAAGGCAAGCGCAAACGTGGCCGTCCTAAGCAGACCTGGCGGCGGACGATCATTACAGAAGCGAAATCCATAAAAAGATCTAAGGATTCATAGTTTAGCGGAAAGCGCACGTCTATGTGCTCGTCTACACTGACGCATCTGGTGTGCCCAGGCCTTTATGGATTTACTATTCTTTTGTTAGACGCATACACACTGGGCTAACGAAGGCTGACGAATAGGGACGCCACTATATGTTACAACGAGAGATGTCATGCCTATTGGTCTTCGTTGGCTCAGCCTTAGCTTTTTATATGAAATATGAGAATCTGTAAGCATTTGTATTAATTAAAGGGGCATTTGTTTTAATTAAAGACTAGACAGGCTATCTATCTTTTTCAGGAAATATGTGGCAGGCAACTATGGGCGTCTTGTTCTGCCACGGAAGTAAGAGCAAGCTGCCCATAGTTGCCGTCCACACATTTCCGGAATATGAAAGATACGAAGGACCTTTGGACGTCATTCATGGTGCACAAAAGACAGTGCTTACAAAATTGCAACCCACCAACCTTAAACCCTGCTTGAAAGACGTGACGATTTATTTTCGCAATATCACCAATAGTCGTTCTTGGCGGTGTGGTCACGACAACTTCCAATTAAGTTAAGATGTTCTAAAGGTGTTACGTGTTGTCGTGCCCACGGTGCCAAGAACGACTATCGGTGTTATGGCGTGGGCTGTCAAAGACATTAGGTTAGATTCATTCAGACTTACGGAAAAGTTAGCGTGTCCGTCTGACTTGTCTTTCGTGGGTGACGCCGCCATTGTGTTGTTCAGTGTTAATAATTAAATTCGGAGACCCTATTCAAAACGCGCTACGCTTAATTGCAGTGATGAGTTTTGATTAGAAACGTATTGGTTAGTGAGCCCTCTTTACCTCGGCTATATCAAAATGCAATATTTTTCTTAAAACGAAAATCCATTTTTATTTTCGCAGAAATTGAAACTGGAGCGCACATACCCAGAGATGGAAGTGAATCCATTGCTGGCACGTAAATTTGCCTCAACACGATCTCTTCATAAAAAATAATTGTCATGTGATTAATTAAAATATTGCAATTAACATCATAAGTATTTTATTAAAATCTATTTAAACTAAGACGACTACAATCAAGAAGGCTGCCAAATGCAGTTTTTCTCATGCGGTTCACTTGACTGGGAACCGAACTTTGTGGAAGGCAATTGTATGCAGTCTTGATTATCTAAGAAGAATCTAGTCTGGATAAACTCATGGATGAACCTAGTGGGTGTTTACTGGGATACCCTTGTAAAGTGAGGGGCTGGCTGGCTGGCCGAGGCCCATTGTGAACTGTACTGTGGGTTTCTCGCCCGGTCCAGCGATCCTGGCAACTCTGTTTGGGGTGGGGTTGTAACTGAGCGGCATTGTGAACTCCTTTATAACCTGGAATGATTATAAATAGAACATATTACTTATTTAATATGGAAAAGGCTACAACGATTCGTTAAAATACTACTAGTAAGATAAGAATAGAGGCACAACCTTCGCCCATCTGCTTAACACGTTTGTTGACAATACCTTCAAATAACACGTTCGCAACCAAGGACCCACCTAGCGGGCAATGTTTGCGCAGATGCCGGCTGAGCCCGCTAGGCGGGCAGTAGTATGAACTTACACACCTAGCAAATTCTGTCGGTTTCTGTTGAATTGTTCCATTTTGTTGCGAAAGTGTTAGGCGTTGTTAAGCCTACATATGGCCCACCTGTCGACGTACCGTCAGCGAACGCGTTAATGGAAGATGTGTGGAATTTTGTACATTAAAAAATATTTTGCTAATCGGTTACATAAATCCTCATAAAGTATGACACGGAAAATCATTACTCCTTTTATAAGGAACTACCTGCCCGCGTGGCTTCGCCCAAGTATTGCAAGCAAACCTGTTAAAAACATTAACCCTGACAACAATGAAGTTATAGATTAATGTTATTAACAGATTAATAATGTTACAGAAACATAATCTCTGGAACCACTTACCTGATTTCTACAATTTCACCTGTGTATAGAATAGATTTACCTCATGAACATATGCAGAAAAAAATCTCATGGGGTTGCATGCAATACTTCTGCGAAGCCGCACCTACCCCTACATTTATTTATTTAAGCCTTTATTGCCAAACTGATTAATATAATATAAATCATGTTTTTTTAACCTAGGCATCGTCCAAATTACCGTTTTCTATTCTTGCTAGGCATTTGTCTAGCATTTTCTTCCATATTTGTCTGTCTATTGCTACTTTTTCCAGTCAATGCCTACTGTTTCTAATAGGTCTTTTTCCCATCTTCTATTTGGTTGGCCCACTTTTTGTTTACCATTTTTTGGTCTACAATTTGTTATCGTTTTTGTTGGACCCTTACATACAAACTTATAATAGCTGAAGACTAAGCTGCCCGCGCGGCTCCAACATGTATTAGAAAAGAACAAAGGAAGCTGCAGGGTAAAATATAGCCTAAGTCCATACAAAGGGTGCATTCATACTGGTCAAGCAATTTTTATATTGTTGACTGTTTATGTACATACATTAAAATCTTTACAAATGACTAACTATTTACCTCAAGGCCCTTCTTCTCATGTTCCTTGACAATAAACTTCCTCATCAAGGGTGGCATTTCAATACTACAGGGGAGGACCACTTCAGGCTGCTTGTTTACTTTTTCTAAAGCAGCGAGCAGTTCGGCTTCTTCATTCTTCGGAATGAGTTTGTAGTCAGGTTTGTATGATGTTCTATAAATTTCTGTGAGCTTATCCAGTTTTTTCCCTCTGAAAGTTTTCTCCACCCAGACCCTCACTCGACGGCGCTCCTACAATGTGTATAACATTAATATGGCAACTGTATATGTTAACATGTATATTACAACATTTAGACAAGACAGCATAATGTCAACAGGACCGTGGCCTTACTTGGCCTCCAACGGCTCCAACGCAGAAAATTGGAAAGTTAGAGAATTACCTCATCAGGGCAGGTTTCAACTTTAACTATTTTCATGAAGCTGGGCTCAGGATACCGCTCGAACACTGATCTCACGATGTACCTGCCGACTCCAAAACCTTTGAGACTGCCCACTATTTCCCATAAAGTTTTGCCCTTAAAATCTGTTGTTCTCCCGACATACTTTATTACAGTTGAAGTCATTTCCGAAGTGTTTTTCCTGTTACAATATTATTTTCGAAAAATCTATAACACTAGCACTAACTAACCTAAAAATTCGCAAATGACATTGACAAATCAGTGCGACAGACACAGAGTACCATGAACCATGAACCTAGAATACTCTGGACAGGCTGTACATTATGCCACAGTGTGGCTACAGTGAGGGACGGAAAGTCTTCTATGCAGCTAAATTAAGAACTCGTCTTAAAATGACTGATGACTTGCCATAAACAACCTACTTAATTTGGACGGGTAATTTATGTGCCACAACTTCTTACTAAATCAGTTGTGGCAAATAAAAAAAGTGGAACTACTACATTTTTTTTTTTCCTTTTCTGTCACACTTATCGAGATTAGTATGCTACCAGCTCGCTTGCACGTGGTATTATTATTACCATAGCCTGTCCAGAGTATTCTAATTCATGGAGAGTACTGTTATGGCGTATATACAAGTCATGATTTGTCAGCCCCAATTTATCAGAAGCTGACTAATTGCTTTTGTATGGAGGCATGTTGCGCTGCTGATCCAATTCTCTTGCATGAGATCACCATGAGATATTGGGGTATACAGATTATGTGATTTTACCCCAATTTGTCAGTACAACATGTCGAAATAATTGGATGTGGCGTGCAGATGTAACAATCCGATCACATGTGCATGCAATTTGTCAGTACAACTCGGTTGAAAGTTGGATCAGCAGCCCAACATGCCTCCAGACGATAGCAATTAGTCAGATTCTGATAAATTGGGGCTGACAAATCATGACATATATACACCCCACCATGTAAATAAACGTCTTTACGGAGTATACGATACGAATAACATAAAAAACAGACAATCGAACGTGTTCGTTCCGAACCGTAAGCTTGGTGCGGTACGGTACGGGCCATGTTCGATCGAGTGGAATTCTTGGTTTTTAAACGTGAAAAATGTTTTGCCAGCCAAAACAATACCCTATTTGTTTGCCAGAACTGACGGATAACATGCTAAATGTTTCAAAACATCGAATACATTGGCGCCGCAGACCCAGCTTAAGGTGGTTCGCGAACCATTAAACACACTGCAAAGGATGCAATTTATTACACCAACTTCTTATAATTCTGGTAAATATATATCACTATGTATCACGTAAAGACGAAGGTATGCAAATGGCACAAAAAAATTAAAGCCGGCATCACACTGGCGCGGCGGACAATAAACCTGTCCGCAGCTGTCAAATTTACTATTGTCCGCCACCGCAGGCCGCGCCAGTGTGTTGCAGTCCTAATGCAGCTTGCTTAGTCTAATAAAGGCTGGTTTACACGAATTAAGTTGTTAAGTAATTAACTTAATTTTAAGCGACTTAAAACGTGTAAACTATTAATTTAGTTAAAATTTAGCGTGCAAGTAAACAAGTAGATTTAAAAAAAACTATTTTTCGGTTAAGTGGGTGGGCGTGAATTATAACTTGATGGGGTATCTACACTACATGATTTGTCAGTCCCAATTCATCAGAAGCTGACTAATTGCTATCGTCTGGATGCATGTTCCAACCGTCAAACAAGTTGTCCTGACTAATTGCATGAAAATCACAATTTGGACCATGGAATTGGCAGGATCTGCCAAGTGTTTTTTTCTCACAAATTTCATTCAAATAAATTTAAACGAAAATTAAAAAATATGTTCTAAAGAATATTGTATTAATATTTTACACTGTAATTTTGTAATTTTTTTTAAACCGGTGTTTTGCAACTACAATTTCATTTAGTGTGGCCTGTTAACAGTAAGAAAGGGAAAATTGCCGCATTTAAACGGTCCTGCGTAGCGGACTGGAAGATTGTTACTAACCGATGAGATAGGGCAAGACAGCACGTCAGAAAAGTCGGCGGGCAATATCGGACGTGTCAATCTTTTTCATATCCGTGCAAAAGTATGCAAAGCGCGCTTTCAGACAATCGGCCTAGTTTCTGCCAATTATAGTTTGTCCGGAACAATAAATAGTATACGAATCCTATCAAAGAGAGAGGACTTCCTCAGCATTTCATAGTCGAACAGGTGATTAATATACAATATTGTACAAGGGTCCACTATAATCAAACACAATGTATCAAAATCAACTTCAATTTATTTTCATTTTATTATTCTGTTACTTTAAAGAATTTACTCAATACAAATGTGGTAAAATATAATTACAATAGTTAACAGTTTTAAATGCAGAATTAATAATTAACAATGTCATGGAGAAGTCCAATAACGCTGACAATTATTGAGTTTCATTGTCTGAAGTAGGTATACAATTTAACTACCAAAAGAAATAAGACTAGTGCTCGAAATACTTTAACTACCCTATTAGTTTACTAAATCAATAGTTACATTAATTGAACTATGGATCTTTACAATAAGCCCTAACTTTAGAATAATCGAGGCAAGTCGGCATATACAGTAAACAAGCCATTACAACAAAGTGCCAATATTACGGTTCATATCTTTTACATTACATTGGCGTTCGATACATTTCGCATGTCAATAAAATAGTAATTTAAATACAAACAAATTATGAAAACCAATGCTTCATTATGTAATTCCAAATAATAGTAATTATAAATACGATATATTTTAATCGAATAACTCGTTACAAACAATAGTTGACACCTGAGGCGATTTAATCCGTATACTTTCGCTAAGTTTTATCATTAGGATTACAGTGCAAGTGATGCACGTGAACAAATAAGCGGGGGTTGTCCGCCGCGCGAGGCGGCACCTCGTGCCTCGTGCCTCGCCCTCGCGGCGCCCGGAGGCCAGCGGCCCCGCTGCAAGAAGCTATCCTTCTCGATAGGTTGCTCCAGCCCTACCGCCGACGTAACAGCATTTGCCGTATACCTTCTGGTATATTCATTATTAGAATAACGCTACGGCGAACCGTTACCGTCGCACGTGTAGAACCGTACCAACCATATTTTCCTAATTTTTATATAACTGTACAGCAGTCGCATTCCGTTGGCAAATAAATAAAATTAAAATAAATAATATTAATTTAGCTAAAATTGCCTAATTACCAACCGGAACGGGCTTCGTGAACACGCGGGTGGTGAATTACAAATCCATTCTCACAGAGGTCCGTATACTTCAGACTAACGGCCCACGATTATTCACTAAATTACACTAAGAACTATGCGATCGCAATAATAATTTAAGACAAATATTTACATATAATCACATTTAAATAATCGTGAATTCATATTTTAAATAAGAAACTTAAATAGGGGTAATAATTTAATTTAGTCGGAACTTAACTATTAGGAATCAGTCGTTCAGGTACGACAGCGACCGCGATCAATCGTCAGCTAGCGCGGGCGGTCGGCCGGTCGGGGCCTGCAGGGCTGCTCCTCGCGGGCCGGGGGGCCCGGCGGCGCTCTCAACATATGTGGCGCGGCGCGGGCGGCCGGGGCCGGCGCGAGGCCGGCGCGAGGCCGGCGCGAGGCCGGCGCGAGGGCCGACTCCCTTCCCTCGAGACCTTTCAATGTCACTGAAGCTTCCTGGCTAGTTCTCGTGCTCGGAACGATGGCTAGAGTGTATTCTATAGGGCCCTCGCCGCGGACACGGCGACACGGCGGGCTGCGAGCCCGGGGCGGGCGCGACACGGGGCGGCGCCGCGGGCCCGCTTAAGTCGTGTCCCGCCCGTACGTGCCGATGCGGACCTCGTTGATCACTCGCGCCCACTCCAGTGCGTATGACTCCGGGTCCTCCAGGTAGTATGTGCGGTTTGGCTGTAATAAAGAAAAAAATACATTAAAATCATAACTCCTGATGTAAACATGTTTGAATCGACTCAGGTTACGAGATAAAAAGAAGCAACAAAAAGTTTAACTCACCGTGTGAACTAAAAATATTCTAAAGTTCTTGGCTTCAACGCGCAAGTCTGCGGACCAAGGGATCTCTCCTTTGAGCACCATGTTGACGGGGTCCACGTAGAAGAGGCGCGGGCCGGTGGTCAGCAGCACCATCCGCCGGCGCGCGAACAGGCCCTTCCTCTTGTCGATGAGACCCTGCTTTAGAATCAGCTCTCCGTTGACGAACTGGTGCCACTTGTTGTCGCGTTCTTGCGCTTCTAGTTTCCGTCGTCTTTCTTCTGGACTGATGTTCAGGATTCCTGAAAACAAATGTCTTATTAGTCCATGTTTCCACATCAAAAATAAATACTTAAATGACAATTTAAGATATCTACTCTGTTATTGTCCCCGAAATTTACTCTGCCGTATTATATTCAAAATGTGCAATCACATCAATCAATGAGTAAGTCAAGTTATCGGCATTACAGTACTTGAACAACTGATCGCGGCGCGAGTACGTTATTAATGAAGTTACCGCGCGTTGCTACTCATTCAGTTTCATCGCAACTCGCCGGAGAGTGAGAAACGGCGAGCAGCTGACGTCATCCATATTAAAGGACCATAAGCAAAAACAGTGACGACATCCGTTCTGAATGCAAATAGCTGTAACGCGATGACGCAGTGTAAGATACAATGCAACCAACATATGGAACGATCATATTTCTCGCCCACGAAATACAAACATCTGGCGGCATAGCACATTTATATGTCACTGTTAGAAACTATAATGTGTGTCAAATATCGGCGGAGTAACTGCAAATCGGAACGTTGGATACTATTTAGCAACGAAACGAGAAGCATGTTGGCAAAGAAGAATTTGGGTCACGGACGCTCCAGTTGCCAGTTACTTGTCGCTTCACTGCACTCGTACAAGTCTTTGTTGCATTACCGACGACGGCATAAGTCAGCTTCGCGCGCCAGTTTATTCATACAAATTAAGAGAATAATGCCAAATGATGAATTAATTACCTTTTGAGGTAGACAAGTCGAACTCCCACAGGCGCACGAGTTGGTTTTCGTCTAGGCCGGGCTCCAGGTGATCCATAGGATACTCTTCTTCGAAAGAACCGCCTGGCAAATATGGAGATATGGTTGGAGGAGATAGATTCCATACATTATCCCAGTTGATGCCTTCGAAGAACGGATGGTTTCGTATGCTTTCATAAGTATTTCCCGTATCATTAGCTCCAATTCTCTTGGAGAAGTCCAAAACTAGAAGCTTCTCGACTAAATCTTTAGCGTCGGCAGGGAAGCCTTCAGGGAACTCGTAATCCAGCTTAAGTATTTTCTGGAAGGTGAGGAACTCGTTGGAACCGCGGAATGGAGGCAGTCCTGAGATCATTTGGTAGATAATGCAGCCCAAGGCCCACAGGTCGGACGCGCGTGTGTCCACGCGGTTATGCAGTAGTTCCGGGCTTACGTATTGCGCGGTTCCGACGAAGCTGATTTTTCTCTTTCTGTCATTTTCTGCCGATGTCTGGTCATCATCAGTCTTGTTAGGGGTTGAACGAATCTCTTCCGGCTCCAAGATTTTTGTTGTACCGAAGTCCGCAATTTGTAAGTGCATATTTTCGTCCAATAAAATGTTTTCTGGCTTTAAGTCTCTGTGGATGATTCCTTTTGAATGCATGCTTTCTAAGGCCAATAACAGTTCAGCGGCATAAAATTTAGCTACGTTTAGCTCGAAAGAGCCAACCTTATTAATATAAGACAACAATTCGCCGTTCTTGGCGTAAGACAGTACGAAATACAATCGTTCCTCGTCTTGGAAGGTGCAATATAATTTGACGAAACCATGTGGCACATTGAACAGCATGTTCAAAGCATCCTTTTCTCTCTTTACATACTCCCTCTTCTTTTCCTTAATAATCTGACGTTTTTCGCAAACTTTAACTGGAAAGAGAAGAACGTTGTTAAGTAATTTCGAAATTCGAATACAATAGGCATGTTCTCATCAGTCAAATAAACGATGATCATAAGTTGAATCATTAATGAGCGAATGTGTCGTTTACTTACTTGCATATTCTTTTCCACTGTGAATATCTTTGGCGAAGAACACGGTGCTGTAGCAACCCTCGCCGATTAGTTTTCGGAAGATGTAGTCATTGGCAGTGCGCTTGGTGGCAGCCGAGGCTGGTTGCGCTTGCATCTTCACCGGAGTTTCGGCGGCGGACTCAGCCGCCGCTATGGGAACCAGGATTTCACTCGTCGCTCGGCCGTTTGTCTGTAAACAAAAATTTTAACATTACATAAATGCTAGCACGAGTAGCTAAAGCTAAAACTAAGATTGGACTGGATAGTGTTTGTTTGATAATACCTAAATAGAAATGTTTGTTATGACTGAAACGGTTTAATATAGCGTCGGTGTTTTGGGAAGAGCGGTGAGGGCGCGCGGCGCGTCGTCGCGCTTCGAGAGCAAGTACTTGTTTTTCGGCGCGGGCCGCGGCGGCGGCGCTGGTGCCGCTGCCGCATACGTCACCGTCTCGGAGGTGGGGACCAGACAGGGCCGCGCTGTCTGCCACGGTATTACCATCCGGCCGTTCCAAAAACCAACCCAAATAAAACCATCACCCCAATTAACGGATCCTTTAATTACGCTTGGCTACGAAATGTAAAAGAATAATAATTAATATTATGTAAATAGTTAACACAATCCACTCTTCAGTCGAATAATTGAAGTAAAATTTTCGATGTAGAAAGTCCATTAGTAAATTCGACGTTAATGCAGAGGAAGCATTTCCCATGTAATGACTAAAAAAAGTTTGGTTAGAGAGGGTTAGAAAGAGTACATGTTCAATAAGTACATAATAGGCCACCTAATTTTTATTTCACCAACAGTTCGATGATCCAGTTTAGTTGTTGGTTTTTGTACAGTTTCTTACGTAGCCGAGACAAAAAACGCCGCCGCTTCCATCCATTCAACAGAACGGGCGTGTACGATGTTGAATATGAATAGAGAGCGTACTCCGACACTCTCTCTCTTTCTAACAACGGTACCAGAGCAGAGGCCACAAAACCGCCTCTTGGATAACGGTTAATTTGCCAAAACCAAAACTTAATAAAAAGTAAATGTACCTACCTACGAAATACCGTTACATGGTTCCGTTGTCATAATACCTATCCGTGTGAAAACTTTCTATTTATTTTTTGAAACTTTTAGCTGCTTGCTTTCAGATATTGTACTCCATTTTTGTTTTGACGTAGATGTTGGATAGTATGCACATGAATCTTAAACCGGAAGCGGATAATACAAGAATATTATATGGAAAAGGTATCAGAAATCTGGATGTACCCTTAAAACGTTCAATATTGGTAATCTCTGCATTGCCGCCAAGACTGGAGTATTTAGTGTTCAGTGTACCCCGCCCCTGCGTGCATCGTGCAGCGATGACTAGTTTGGTGTGGTCCTATTGAACTTGCGCATGAGTCACTAATAAAGCGAGCTGGTCCGCGCAGCCGCAAATGGGTTCTCGCATTCCACGTCGGCGGGACGGGACGGCGCGGGCGCGGGCACAACGGTACTCGCGAGTCGCGGCGCATTCCCACGCCCGCCGAAACGCATTCCGCCTCGCGTACCGACTCAGTTGTGACCTCAATCCCCCCACCTCGAGAGACCCACTACATCGTCGCCGCGACCTACACACTCGCATTCATCAATCATTTTTTATTGAACAAGCGGCCCGGTGTCGACATGTAGTACTGTGGACTGGCTTTTCGACGTTATAAATTCTTCGAACGTTCCGCCGTGTCCAATGTAAACAACACTTATTGAATGCACTTGGATATTTTGATGTTCTCAGACGGAACTGATGCGTAAGGAATCTTTTAGCCACTCTGAGTCAGCGTTTTGTTTATTTACATGTCACAGTCCCTCACTAAATGGGACTCAGTTATCGCGTGGACCAGTATTAGCACCGCAAGGTACAGATGCCGTCAAACTTCTTGAACATGCGGGACGAAGTGGGGGGGCAGCTCGCAGGTACAATTCGCCTTTGCGCAGGCAAGGTCAAATGTTCAAGAAGTTTGACGGCATCTGTATCTACCTAGACGGTTGCTGCAACCTTGTAACGAATACCTAACGTGGCGGATGTTGAATGCTGTATAGCAAGGCTTGCCCCCCTGTTCGCTACATCCGGCTACATATCTGCCGCGACTAAAGGTTTATAATAAACGTTTATAGATTATGTTTTATAGTAATTGTATTTATTTATGGATTGGTCCGCCCACTGTATGAATGAAAAGGGAGACCCCATACGTTGCTGTGTCAAATGATAAAGTTTTGCCGTTGGAGATTAAAATGTGGGTGTTCACACTTCCAATACAGAACAGATAGGAACTTATTACGCCACTGCTGGCGTACGTACACGTACCCTCCTATCAGTGAACAAGTGAACCTCCGCTATCATAAGTTCTACTTTGAACAAAACGAGTTCTATTCTAGGTATTTTATCTACATTGATAGATAAACTATGTAAATGCCACCCGTTTCTTTAAATTTAAAAGGCATTAATGTTAAACCATATTATTATAAATCAAAATAAAAAAAACCGGACCAGCAAAATATACAACACTTATGCGAAGGTACCTTGAAGGTGCATTGAATATTTGATTGAAGTTACAAATTCAAACAAAGAAGGTAGGCCGCCGCATACATTTTCTTGCGCGTTCATTCATTCATTGATTTGTATTGTGACGGGTGCAGCGTAACTTGGATCACAGGAGGGCTGCATTACGCGTCAATTTCCCGTGGTACAAGTGGTAAACAACTCACGCACGCCCGCGTCGCGTGCACAAACAAATGCGGTGACTGGCTACCTTCTGCGAATGTCACACGGCGGAGAGCGATATAGATTCTCAGAGGCAATATTAGCGCATTGAGAAACGTGTGCTTGTTCTACATAGTGGGTAGAAAGGATGTATTGCCTTCACAATCCACACAGCAAGCCACGCTGCTGCTACTCAGCGAAAGTCACAATCACTGCGCTGCAGCGAAAGTTTATCAACAGTCAACATGCTACGAGTATTTTATTTATAATCGTTTACAATCACAGCACACTAGTGTTTACTATCATAGCCACGTACGCTCTCGAGGCACTTATCTTGATTTCTCTACAAAAGCCCCTACTTAAATAATTCTTAAGTGGTTGTTTATAAATGTAAATAACACACTTGAGATGTCATGGATACCTATATACGTCATTTTTAAACAACAAACGTCTAATAAATAAATTATTAAATAGGTTGACATTAACAAGCAAAACAGAAAATTAAACACTTCATGTTAAGCTATGCCAGTCACCTGACTGACACACTTCGCAAGTAATTTATACCACCCTTTCACTTTTTGTTTATTTATTACAAAAGTCTAGGTCCATTATCGCATAGTGATCGTGATGTTTTCATTTTTCATTACAGCCAAATAAACAGAGCCGACCAAAACCTTAAGACTTTTTTTTTTCGCTGTACAATAATAATAATTACTACAATCTGTATCTAAATGACCACGAAAACAAATATAATAAATAGTTGGTGACAAGTGATTTATGTGGATATTTGTTTGGTGGGAATGGTAACAAATAAACAACACGGGCGGCGGGGTCGGGTCGGGTAGACGGCAGACGCGCGGAGTCGTTGACCTTACCTTCGTTTTGGGCGAGGGCTGTTTCCCGCGCTTCGTGGAGCTCACGCCGAGAAGTCGGAGAATCCTGTTAGCTGCCTCGAGAAGAGTCTCACTGCCCCTCGATCCTCTTTTATTAACTCTGATGGTCAATCCGCTCATTTCGATCCTTCACACCACACGTTTTTCTCACCGTTTTATTAATGTTCGGAACGGTTAAAATAACGATCACAGTTCATGTACTTTAGTATTAAGTTATAGTCTTATAATACACTTATGAATATTACACAGTATAATTTATCTAAGGAATGCTGATGTTTAATGATAGTATAGAAAGCAAACGTATATTGGATTAAACAGAGCGCGAGCACGTCCGTTACGTTTGACGCCGCGGAGTGAACTGAAGTTCGAACGCGGCAATGTTTTACTCGCGTCGCTAGACGGAGGAATAATCACTTGGCAGTTGGCATGCGTGCGCGGGGCGGGGTGGGCGGCTGGGCTGACGCCACGGCGCGGCACTGTTGTGTTGATGTGCCCCCTCCGCCCGCCGTAGGTAGTCTCCTCCATCCCCATTCCACACGGGGCGATGCAATGCATTTACCCTTCGCCATTTCCTCGCAGTTTCCTACTTTCCTATAAGTACACAACGTAGCAGTGATTTTGTTGCCTTTACGTAAAACTCAGTAAAATCGCCATTGAATCTTCTCTATTTTTTTAAATCTTTCCAGATGCCTAATGTCAAGTCAAGAGGGGCTATTCTATTCCTTCAGAGGGGTAATAACATGAAACTACTGCAGCACTGCAGCTCACATTAAAAAATCTCATGCATGGTATTATATTTACGTCACACCTGGCCATAATGCGAGTTTTACAGCACGCTGCGCGTACGGGAAAACTCGCATTGTGGCCAGGTGAAGACGTAAAATTTTGTACTCAACACGGGCGATAATTCGTAAAGCCCCAGAGCGCATATTTATGGCCCTCACCTTCGGTTCGGGCCACAAACACCTGCGATCTGGAGCATTCACGAATTCACCGCCCTAGTTACGTAATGTACTATTAATTGTCATTATTCATTAATGTCATTATTTATGACCATTTTATATAGGTGAGAGTTTTGAAACGGTGCATCCACATTAGATAGGTACCTAAACTTGCAATATGTTTTTACAACTCCATCAGCATAAAACAATCATATAAAACGAAGTACATCATAAATAATCACTTTACTTAGTAGCAGTATTAGTGATTATTTCTTACACTACGTTTCTAATTTTATTTATTGCGGAACCTCCAACTAAGCCCACGTGCATGGTGCAGTCCATAGAAACTTGTCAAACGTTCCATACATTCAGATTTTAACGAACACCGCTTACGGTTTGGTGCAACTCACCCTTAATATCAGGAAGAATCAATCATTATCAGTGGCCTTCTGCTAACTCCTTCTATACACGATTATTCAAAGAATACCTATTTATCAAAATAAACTCTTACGTTTACTTTACTACATTTTACACGTGCATGAAGTTCATAGAACTATGCCTATGCAACGCGCGTGTAACCTACCTACTTCAGGACATAAAACAGCTTGGTATAGTTAATTGGCAAGAAGTCCATTAAACAGAATTCTAGTAGTGCTGTCACTATAACACTTTATGATGCCTAGTGGACATAAAAAGATCATAAACAAGGAAGTACGTAGCAAGCATGCACTCGCTCAGTAGGTACCTACATAGGTACCTGCATCGAGGAGTGAATGCACCTTACACGCCTAGCAACAATGTCAGCTGATCCCTGACATTTAAGGCGGACTTTACACGTGTAACTAGTAACTAGCTGTTACAATGTGCACACTTCTATTGTAAATAGTATCCGACTGTAAAACGAACACGGGATCTCTCCAGATCTGTCGTCCTTCGTCCCCTTCCACAGCAATTTATCATTGATTATTGTATATGTCACTAACGGAACTAAAAGGCTATCTAGCTCCACTCAGAAGCTCATGAAGGAAAGGAGTGAAATGATTCTACAGTCTTCAGCCGACGCGACCGTATACCGGCAGCTCAATAAACAGATCTCCAAGTCCCTTACCCGCGATCTGCGCCAATTCAATACGAATCGTATTGAAGAGGCCATACAGCGTAATAAGGGCTCTAAAGTATTCTCGAGAGATCTGTCTATAGGGCAGAGCCAGCTCGCGAAGTTAAAAACTGAAGATGGTGGAATCGTTTCCTCTAAACCTGAGATTCTGGGTGAGATAGAGCGCTTTTACGGACAGCTGTACACATCAACGCGCAGACCCGAAGTTAGTCAGGCGGAAGACCCTAGAGCTAGACTAACCCGACACTATACCGACGACATCCCGGACATCAGCCTGTACGAGATTGCAATGGCTCTTAAACAGCTCAAGAACAACAGAGCACCCGGTGAAGACGGAATAACAGCCGAACTTCTGAAGGCGGGTGGAAAACCGGTCCTTACGGCCCTTCAGAAGTTGTTCAGTTCCGTCTTACTGGAAGGGAGAACTCCAAAGGCATGGAACAGAGGTGTGGTGGTGCTGTTCTTCAAAAAGGGTGACAACACTCTGCTGAAGAACTACAGACCCATCTCACTTCTGAGCCATGTCTATAAGCTGTTTTCGAGGGTCATTACAAACCGTCTCGTACGCAGGCTAGATGACTTCCAGCCTCCCGAACAAGCCGGTTTCCGAAGAGGCTTTAGTACCGTAGACCACATCCACACGCTTCGTCAGGTTATACAGAAGACCGAGGAGTATAACCTGCCTCTCTGCTTAGCGTTCGTGGACTACGAAAAAGCCTTCGATTCGATCGAAACTTGGGCTGTACTACAGTCTCTCCAGCGGTGCCAAGTTGACTATCGCTATATCGAAGTGCTGAAGTGTTTGTACGAGAGCGCCACTATGTCAGTCCGACTCCAGGACCAGAACTCGAAACCTATTCCGCTGCAGCGGGGAGTCAGGCAAGGAGATGTTATTTCTCCAAAACTGTTCACCGCTGCACTGGAAGACGTTTTCAAGACTCTGGACTGGAGAAGGCTAGGCATCAGCATCAACGGCGAGTACATCACTCACCTTCGGTTTGCTGACGATATAGTAGTCTTGGCTGAGACCATGGAGGACTTAAGTACGATGCTCGATGACCTCAGTAAAGCATCCGAGCGAGTTGGTCTAAGAATGAACATGGATAAGACGAAGATCATGTCAAATGCCCATGTAGTTATTGGAGGTCGCATATGTGTCTACTGGCCATAAGTAATCATTATTACGACATGCCTGTCACGATTTAAAAATAGCTAGAAACCGTTTGTTTACGTTCCTTTGTATTGTCACTTGCTGTAAATAAACAGACCACGAAACATCTAGCGTATCACTGAACTCTGCTGTAGTATTTATATATACACGTTATAGTCAATTTCCATTAGGTTATGTGCCTCACGCACTGATAGTGCTAGTTTAAATTAATAAATTGAGTGGATCTGATATTTACTGTAATCTTGCGAAATTATGTCGGAAGAAGGCGGCATAAGTGGTATAAAGAAGCTGAGGGGATCGTCAGACTACCCGAACTGGAAGTTCCTGGTGCGAAATTACCTAGAGAATAAAAACTGGTGGGACGTAATTTCGAATGACGCCGTTAATGCGGACGTAGATAGGAAGGCACGAACAACTATATGCTTGTTGTTGGAACCAGAGTGCTTTACCCATGTTTACAACGCGAAAACTGCAAAGGAAGCCTGGAACAGTCTACAAGGAGCCAACGAAGATAAAGGCTGGGGAAGACGCATCCACATACAGCGAGAGCTTTTCAACTGTAAGTTAGAACATTTCAATTCTATGGAGAGCTACATATCAAAAGTCACGTTCTTTGCACAACAATTGCATGATATTGATGCTGGAATCCCTGAGGATTGGATAATTTCAATTTTGCTTGGTGGATTGACTGCTGAGTACAGCCCACTTATAATGGCTGTAGATAACAGTGGCCAAGAGATCACTTTAGAGCAAATTAAAATGAAGTTGTTGCAAGAAGGAAGTAGACAGAGCAAGATGAACACAGACTACGAGCAAGCTTTTGTGACACGTAAAGGACATAACGATGCCAGATCTTCAAGCAAAACTAACGATCGCAAGCAGAAGTTCGTCTACAAGTGTTTCAAGTGCCACAAGCCAGGACATAAGGCATCTGAATGTAAAGAGCGAGTCAAGACCGCGAATGTTTGCCTGAACACCAAAGAGGCAATCAACAAAGACAAATGGTATCTTGACAGCGGGTGCTCTAATTCCATTACTCATGACCGGAGCAAGTTGGTGTCCTATAGACCTGAAAAGGGCAGCATGAAAATCTCTGTTGCGAATGGCGAGAAGTTATTGGTCAAAGGTCGAGGGAACGCTGAATCTCAAGTCGGCGAAAACGAAAAATTGCTTTTGAATAATGTTTTACATGTTCCCGACCTTTCGATGAACTTGATATCGGTTAGCGATTTGACTAAGAAAAATTGTTCGATTAATTTTGACAAAGGAGGTTGCACTATTAAAAATAAGAACCGAATTATTGCAAGCTGTCAAGAAGTTGACGGAATTTACGAGTTGACAGAAAAGAAAAACAACGTCGTAAATGTGACAATGTCAAATCAAAATGGGCAAAATGTAAACATTTCGAACATTTGGCATAAACGTTTAGGCCATTTAAGCCGAAATTACATGGCCGAGATGCAGAAAATTGTAACCGGTATGGAATTCAAAAGTTCTGATTTGTGCGAACCGTGCATTCCGTGTATTGAAGGAAAGACATCCAAGAGTCCCTTTAAGAACAAAGGTACGAGAGCGAACGGGATCCTACAAATCGTACACACCGATATTTGTGGACCAGTTGAGGAACCTTCGTTCGGAGGTGCGAGGTTCGTTCTCCTCTTTATCGATGATTTTACTCGAAAGACGCATGTTTACTTTTTGAAACATAAGCATGAGACGTTCGATAAGTTTCGTGAATACAAGGCGGAAGTCGAGAACGAGACGAGTAAATCTATACGAGTTTTAAGAAATGACGGAGGTGGACAGTACTGTAATGGAAAATTTAAATCTTTTTTGAAGTCCGCAGGAATAAAACATCAGACGACCAGAGGCGGCTCGCCCTAAGGAGCGCTGGTGCAGTGAACTCCCATAAATAATTATAACAAAATTATACTCATTAATCTCATTATTAATATTACTATTTAAAATCCACTTAAAATACGACTGTACCAATACCAATAAAATAATTACCTTTACACATTACAAGATCATAAGTAGGCGCTATACCCATCATCCTACCGTATCATTTCATAGGTAACGCGCCAAGCGGAGCGCTCACGATTGCGCTCCTATGAAAGAAGACTCAGTACATTTCCTAATACGAAATCCAATAAGAGTGAAAGAGAAAGTTCGCCACAGTCCTGCGCGTGAAACAGAAGATTTTCTATGAAAATATAGCCAAATTCGGAGCGCCGCTCACGCCACGTTGCCGGTTAATTTTGCCGCCCGGCCGCGACAGCGACAGCGATTGCGCGCGACGTTGCCACTCCTATGTAAACAAAGTCAACTTAAATGCATGCGCGCGAATGCAAATTCGGGTATTTTCCAATTAATAATCATTTGATACGAGTTGAAATAGCCTGTACTTATCAGTTACTACTTGTGAGTGTTAAAATGGATAATTATAATGTGGTGTTCATTAAAAAGTGTGCAAAAACGTGACAAATCCGGCTTGAATTGGAGGCTAAGGGACAAGGGACCTTGACCTTACGCAAACCTGAACGACGAAAACCAAAACATTTACGCGTGTGTTTAAATCCGAACAATATGTGAAAACACTGTAGTTGTGTGGTAGTGATGAGAGTAAAAACTATTTTACAGGATATGCGCAGGGCACTAGATTCCACGTAAGTACCGAAAGTCTATACGCGAGTTCAATGACCGCGTTGACAAAAACAGGCATATTTTACGAAGGTTGGGAACAGATTGTGTAGTATTATGTGGTGCATTTCAAATTGCTTTAAGGGTGCACGGATGAGTCTTCGGAATCCCGGAATCTGCTAACGTCATGTATTTTCATTGTTTTATTTCAAGTGAACACCTATACAATTTAGTCACGAGCCGCCTCTGCAGACGACGGTACCTTACACGCCAGAACAGAACTCTGTCGCAGAACGATCGAACAGGACGATTATTGAAAAGGCTCGGACCTTATTGTCGGAGGCGAAGCTCCCCAAACAATGTTGGGCGGAAGCTGTGAATACCGTAGTGTATTTGAAAAATAGAAGCCCAACAAAAGCTGTGAAAGGGGCAGTACCTGAAGAGCTTTGGGCAGGCAAGAAGGTAGATGTCAGCCATCTACGAATCTTCGGTTGCTTGGCATATCGACTTATACCAAAAGCAAAGCGTCGGAAATTGGATATGAAGACAGAACCAATGATATTCATCGGATACCCAGATAATCAAAAGGGTTACCGTTTGATGAATCCGAAGACGCATGAAGTTATCACTGCAAGAGATGTGATATTTTTAGAAAATGATTTTCTACACAATGGGAAGGACGAGAAGCTGTCTGAGGTTATCATCAACCTTAACACAGACTGTGAACAAGAGGCTATCATCAATCTTAACACAGACTGTGAACAGTCCAGCGAACCACGACCTGAAACATTGGAGAGTCATGATGTGATTATACCGGACCTGCAAGAAAGGCGGTATCCTCAGAGAGAACGCAGAGAAGTTGACCGATACGGTTGTAACGTTATGTGTGCTACGGAAGGTAACTATGACGGCGATCCTGTGACTATTGGAGAAGCTTTGGCAAGACCCGACAGTGATTTATGGCAAAAAGCGATAGACGAAGAGCTTATGTCATTAAAGGAGAACCAGACTTGGACCTTAGTGGACCTTCCAGCTGATAAGAAACCTATCCAGTGCAAATGGGTATTCAAGATCAAGAAAGACAGCGACGGCAAGGTAACGAAGTATAAGGCTAGACTTGTAGCGAAAGGGTTTACACAGGTATGTGGTGTAGATTACACTGAAACTTATTCTCCAGTAGTTAGAAGCTCTACTTTACGATTGTTGTTCTCGTTGGCTGCTGAATACGATTGGTTTATTGACCAATGGGATGTCACGACTGCGTTTTTGTACGGAAGAATAAAAGAGGACATTTACAGCAGTCGCCAAAGGTCAAGAAACCAAGGTATGCAAGCTGCAGCGATCTCTTTATGGTTTGAAACAAGCCTCAAATGCTTGGTTCAAAGAATTAGATAAAGAAATGTTGAATTTAGGCTTTATACAATCAAAAATAGAACCTTGTTTGTACCAAACAGCTTAAAGATAATAAGAAGTTAATAGTAGTCATTTACGTTGATGACATTTTTGTATTCGGAAACTGTGAAATTGAAAAACAAAAATTAAAATTGAACTTGCTTGACAAGTTTAAGGTGAAGGATTTAGGTGCGGCTACGCATGTTTTAGGCATGAGACTGAGACGAGAGAAAGGTGTTATTCATCTCGATCAGGAGCAGTTTATTCTGGACATTTTAAATGACTTTAACATGACAGACGCTAAGCCGGTTACTACCCCGATGGAAGTGGGAATGAAATTGGAGAGGTCGACAAGTTCTCACTGTCAGCTGCCGTATCAAAGTTTGGTAGGTTGTCTAAATTATTTAGCCTGTAACACGCGACCTGACATATCTCACGCGGTAAGTGTACTTTCCCAGTTTAATAACTGCTACGGTGAAATACACTTTAAGTGCGCGAAACGGGTGCTAAGGTATTTGAAAGGTACGTCAAATCTGTGTCTTACTTTTCGGAAATCAGGTGTTTTAGACTTACGCGGCTATGTGGACGCAGATTGGGGTGGAGCGCTTGATAGAAAATCATTCACGGGTTTAATTTTCAAATTGGGCCAAAATATTGTTTCCTGGGAGAGCAAAAAGCAAGCAACGGTTAGCTTGAGCTCTACAGAATCTGAATACGTAGGACTGTGTCAGGCTTCAAAGGAAGCACTTTACTTACGAAGCTTACTTAATAGTTTGACTGCTGTAGACGGTAAACCTGTCATAATTTTTAATGACAATCAGTCGTCACATAAAATAGCTGCTAATAAGATGATGCATAATAGAACGAAGCACATTGATATAAAGTATCATTTTATTCGTGAGTGTGTACTGGCAAATAAAGTTGAAATAAAGTACACGCCAACCGATAAAATGATAGCGGACATCTTAACTAAGAGTGTTAATGGCCCGAAATTAAAAGATTTTTTGAAAGATTTATCGCTATCAAATTATTCTTTTAAGAGGGTGGATTCGTGTTAGATATTTGATATGGTGTTATGTTTATTTTTTAAAGTGCTTTGTGTAGGAGAATAATTTTATTATTATGTTTTAGTTGTGCATATTCGATGTGTGTACAGGTTTGTACAATGCAACACAAAATTGCTGAGATTTTGTGTTGAACGTATAAGCGTAGATGTTCGTACAATGAGACACAAAAGTGTTATGATTTATTTTATTTTATGTACTGAGTACAGAGGAGTACAAAAGTGTTCACACATGTACGTAATAGATTAAGAGGGCGTATTGGAGGTCGCATATTTGTCTACTGGCCATAAGTAATCATTATTACGACATGCCTGTCACGATTTAAATATAGCTAGAAACCGTTTGTTTACGTTCCTTTGTATTGTCACTTGCTGTAAATAAACAGACCACGAAACATCTAGCGTATCACTGAACTCTGCTGTAGTATTTATATATACACGTTATAGTCAATTTCCATTAGTAGTACCAACTCCCATTGCAATCGGACACTTTACGCTCGAAGTTGTAGACGATTATGTATACCTAGGACAGACGATCCAGTTAGGTAGGTCCAACTTCGAGAAAGAGGTCAATCGTCGAATCCGACTCGGCTGGGCAGCGTTCGGGAAGCTACCGCAGTGTCTCAAGACGAAAGTCTTTGACCAGTGTGTGTTGCCAGTGATGACATATGGCACTGAAACGTGGTCGCTTACTATGGGCCTCATAAGAAGGCTCAAAGTCACCCAAAGGGCAATGGAGAGGGCCATGTTGGGAGTTTCTCTGCGTGACCGCATCAGAAATGAGGCTATCCGCAGCAGAACCAAGGTAACCGATATAGCCCTCCGGATCGCTAAACTTAAGTGGCAGTGGGCGGGGCACATAGCACGTAGAACCGATGGCCGTTGGGGCGGAAAGGTTCTCGAGTGGCGACCACGTACCGGAAGGCGCAGCGTGGGTAGGCCCCCGACAAGGTGGACTGATGACCTGGTAAAGGTTGCGGGAGTCCGCTGGATGCGGGTGGCGCGGGATGCGGGATCGGTCAATTTGGCACTCTTTGGGGGAGGCCTATGTCCAGCAGTGGACGTCTTTTGGCTGATATGATGATGATGATGATGATTGTATATGTACGTATACTACACCCTCATTCTAATAGCTATAATAACACAACTTTATCCACATTCAAAATGAACTTAGAACGAAGGATCTGATTTTCAGTTAGGAAATATGATCATATCCAATAGTAGGTCTCGAGTGTCTCGACCTGCGGCTACCTAAAAGGCACAGTTGGCGTTATACAAACAACTTAATTCATTTCAGATGAATGATCCTTGCTGTTAAGAGAACCTTACTTTTTACAAGCTTTTATTTAACTTTCAATGTATGTGACTAAGGGGCGGGTTGCACCGACTTACGATTACAGACCGATCAACGTCAAATATGGCGCTGACAGCTGTCAGTCCATAGAAACTTGTCAAACGTTCCATACATTCAAATTTTAACGAACACCGCTTACGATTACAGACGGTTTGGTGTAACGTGCAACTCACTCTATGTTTGTTGAGGTGGAATCATGCAACACGCTTTTGAAGCAGATATCTTCAACCGATTGAGCTGAAATTTTGGGTTTGATTATTTGGATGAAAATTCAATATTATGGTACCATTCAGCTGATCTGATGATGGAGACAGAAGGTGGCCATGGGAATTCAGTACTTAACCGGCGTAACCCCGTTGAGTATGGGCTTTTTACGAGAGAATCGTCTCAATGATTTGTTGTTGACGGTATACAGAAAAGTACAGACGGCAATAAAAGCTTGTACTTATAAAATGAAAAATTTGGCAGAAACTTATTTCTATTACATTCCCATTACGTTAAATACATTTTAAAACCACGTTTAATTCCATTAACCATCACCGGTGCATCTTAAAGCCGAGTCGTTCACGTTCTTGTCTCTATTGTTGTTTTGTTTATCTCTACCTGTATTTTTTACGTTTCATTGTGAAGGCTGTAGGGATAGCAGATGACGCGCCACGTGCGCCGCGCGTGTCTTGTCCCACGTGTGCGCTTGTAAGTAATATGCAAAGCATTATATACCCAAATTAAAGTGTCCTTCTGGAGATGCAACAGTCTGCAACACACATAAGGCTTTTTAAATCACGTCATATTGGATGCCGCCCCAATAGCGCATGTGACACGTTTTAAGTTAGGCCTACCTCAACAGAAATTCAAACAACATGGTATGCATGACCAGGCGCGGGTCACTCCGCGATTTACGTTCATCGCTACAAGTACATGCCGGTGCCCCAACGTTGGAGCACCGGGCATAAATGTTTTGGCTGAGAAAAAAGCGCCTTATGTAAAGATCAAAGGAGTGTCCCTACTGTACTTGTACTATTATCTATTCTGTGGCATGAAACCAATAATGACTTATACAAAGACGACTTACTGTCGCAGACATTGAAATCTTAAAACCGAAGTACCTACACGTACGCATAATACGAATATCACTTATTTAAATTGAATTATCTTATCATAAATATACGAGTATATAATGAAAGTGACCTATGTAGTTTTAACATACTAAAACAAAGTACAGGTAAACTCGTTTCCACCACGGTCTTGGAAATTGGTAAAATTTACAGTCCGTATTCTTCTTGGTGTTACCATATTAAATTTATCTCAAAAACGATTAGAAAATGTTTACTGCTCTATGGATTTGACAGCTCAAGTCAACGACAAAAATGAAAATTTTAGCCGTAGCGAGCGCTGTGATCGTTTTAGGCTACTCCCTCCACCCGCTTTACACCCTGCCAATATAACAGTTACAAAACAATACAATACTACACATGTCGATGATTAATCGCTTTACCCATCATGACAATAAGAATCAATATGGTCTTGTATTTATGTAGTAACATTAGTAAGAGGCTCTTACTAATGTTACTACATAATACTACATTTATATAATTACTAAGAGCATAGCGCAACATGCCAATTGACTACACTGCTCACTACATATTTTTTTGATATCCTATAGTCAAATTAAATCAAAAGATTTTGCAAAAATATTACGGTTTTTATTACCCGACTGCCCGAAGGAGAGGAGGGTTATGTTTTTCGAGCGTATGTATGTATGTATGTATGTATGTATGTATGTATGTATGTATGTATGTATGTATGTAACATATTCTTTGGCACGCCCTGCAGCCTAAACCGTGACGGATTTCGACATATGAGGATTATGAGGTGTCGTTGGATTCCTCTTAATCGTGGGAGTGACATAGGCTATAAAATTAAAAAAAAATCAGTTGGGTTTTTTGAAAAATCTTTTGAATTCACTTGTTTCAAATGCCATTATAGCCTAGGTCACTCCAACGACACCTCATACCTATGTCAAAATCCATCAAGCCCTTTAGACAGTAGCCCGTGAAATAGAATTTTCCAGTTTTCATCCACCATACATACGTACACTCGAAAAATAACCCTCCTACCTACAGTCGGGTAAACCCAACTCTAGTCACCAATCAATGACGAAGATAACGAAGTAGGTGTGGTTATTTGGTAATTAAAACAAAGTAACTATAAAAAGTAAATATTACATGAAAACCGCATTGATTCACAAATCCATGTCTGGTAGGTACAGATTAAATGGCGGTTAACTTGTCATGATGCCCAGAATACACAGGTATAAATAGAAACAGGAAAAAGCCAGGTGCATGAATGCGTTTTTTGCCCACTACTCGGGGCATCGCTCGCCAACCCCCGACTTGGTTTCAAAACAAAATAAAAGGTGCGTCGAACATTGAACCTTCACTGCCACCTGGCATACTGATCCAATGTGGAGAAGTTATAAAACTTATAAACCAGCCTTAACTTTTAATACTTTGAAAGTTTCCAGTGTAACAATGGAATATAAAACGCATCTGCAATTTTAGGAACAGGTAATAGGGAGGGAACCAAGTTGTGCTCTCAGTGTCACAAACTCAGTACCTACAACATGTAGCTTTTAGTACGGAGCTAAGCATGGAATTTGTTGACTGAAGTACTATACGTAACGTAGTAACACGTTGAAATCACAAACGTCACATAGTATTAGTTATTTTACTAATAGACGAATTTGTTGAACCACCATCGACATGTGATTTTCACAATACAAAATATGGCATCCACCATTCTAAAGATTTTTTTTAGAATAATACAAAATCTTGCACTACCTACACTTGCGGTAAGGTGACTATGGGAATAAATACCTAGAAAAAAACCGTTATTTTCCTCAGTGGCGCCGATAAAGTACAGCACCAACGACATATATATAGGTACACTGATTCACCAACTAAAACAATTCTATGAATACTGGCAGTAGGTACATTTAGAACGTAATGTAAACAAGTAACATCATTCAGGTTGGACGTGTACCTCACCGCCGCGATAGTGCTGACGATTCACGTGAAGATTCTTATCAGTTGTGTGTACAACTTTACAATAACAAGTCGATAAAGTGCAATTCAACGGCTTGATAAAGTGCGGGTTCGCTGGCGCCATTCCGAGCCTATCGTCACGGTATCGTCCTCCAAACATTGTGAAATCGTTACAACTTTCGTACTTATTGGTGTAACTTTCTTCGTGGCATTCAGCTGCCACTTACTTGTGATGCTTGCATACACACTCGGTATCTGTAACCTTGATCGCATACCTAAGATAAAACGTTTATTATATGTAAAAGGCATTAAATTTACCACATAATTAGGATGGTCTTTTCTGTTTGTCCGTTCTAAGTGATAAATTAATTGATACTCACGTTAATGCTCTTTAAAAAAAAATGTGAAGCTCCCTTTGCAAGTAGTTCTGTATAGTTTACAAACAAAAACGGATAGTTATAAAGCATTTCTTGACAATCTTGGCATTGACGACTATGTAATGTACAGGCTATGCTTATCATGGCAATTAAATTACAACTGGATGGGACCAAGTAATTAAACCTTTCAGCCAAGTAAATAATGAGTTCCTAAACCGTAAGTTCATCATCATCATCATCATCACCATCACAACCATCATCATCATTATCAGCATATATACGTTCCACTTCTGGGAACATGCCTCCTCTCATTGATGAGAAGGAATGGGCACTAGTCTCAATAGGGCAGGGACCGTAGCTATAGGTTAAAATTCCAAATGTCAAATATATGTGGAATGTCTATTCTTAGACAGAAGAGGGCCATGCAAGTTATTTACCTATAAAGTAAATTCATTATAGGTCAAAAACCCGATCATTAGTTCATTATTATCTTTCGAAAATTCCACATTGGCATAAAATCAGATCATGCAAGAAACGTGTGAAACATGTACATAGTATCATTAATCTTATCAATCGAATGCAACACTATTCAATCGCTAATCTTACATATTTGCATACACAAAAATGCGTATTTAGCTGGTGATTATCAATATGGACTTAGGAAATTATGCCCCATCACACTAAGTGTGCATGTCAAAATCTGCGTCAGTCAGTTGATAGGTAATAACTAATAACTATTTTAGTAATAACTAAGAACTATCAAAAGTCGTCGGGGAAAATTATCATTTTATTAAACCAAATTCTGCTTTTGCGAAACAATAGCATAAAAAGTGTAACACGCAATACAAAAACATTTTGGAAAAAAGTGATAATTTTGATGGCTTTAGCCAACTGTAATAACTACAAAACCCCCGACACTTTCATTTCAAAGTCCAACATCTCAAAAACAGCTGAAAAGATTTTAATGAAACATGGCTAAGAACAGTCGGGACAAAATTATCTGTGACACAAAAAAAACCGCTTTCAAATCGGTCCATCCGTTTGCGAGCTACAATACCACAGACAGATACACAAACACACAGACAGACACGTTAAACTTATAACACCCCTCTTTTTTTGTCGGGGTTAAAAATTGTCCTTCGGAGACGGAGACAAGGTAACAGGTGAAGAATGCCGCTGGCCTCAGCTGAGCCTCCGAACAAATATCCTATCTATCTGTAGATTCTGTTGACATAGAATTACATAAGTAACCAAGGAGATCGATAAATAATTACGTGTTCTACGTCACTTTAATAGGCACTTTAGAGCAGACGCACGCACGGCATCGCTAAAATGTGTTGGCCGGCCTTGGCTGGGTCCCTTGAACCTACAACGGGAGCTCATGCCGTGCCACATGCCTCCGCGCCCCTAGATCGCACATTATTGTCTGATTGATCGTCTTCAATCTTCAACTAGCCGGTTTCAATTAATGACAAACCAATAAAGAAAACTTGCGAGCATCATGCATAATAAATAGGCCGTCTAGTCACTGTATTTAGCATTTAGCAAAACAACATTATTTTTGGAGGAATGGTATGTTATTTAATCTTGTTTTTATATACCATCTGCCTATTTATACAATATCACAGGCAAACTATTGTTCTCAACTATTTGAAACAAAAATGGTCGTTCGGTTGAGACATTATTTAATTTTTCTATCGACTAGACACGGTAGGGATTATTTATTTATTTATATCAGGCATCAAGGCCGATATTACAAATACCTTAAAGACTAACATACATATCAATATAAACCTTATTAATAATAATAACTAAAACACAATTACTGCGACGATATAGTTACATACATACATATAATCACGCCTATTTCCCGGAGGGGTAGGCAGAGATCACGGATTTCCACTTGCTAGTCTTGCTACGATCTTGACAAACCTATCTTGGTTCCTTTCATTACATTCTGCATACATGCTCGTCGGTTTAGGGTACTCTTGACCTGACCTCAGGATTTCTCCGATTTGGTCGGAAAAAGTTCGACGAGGTCTTCCCCTTCCAATTGTACCATCAACTTTTCCCTCATACACTCTCTTTGTTAATCTTCTTTCATCCATCCTCTCTACATGCCCAATTGCCCATACCATCTTAGCTTGCCCTTCTCAATCAATTATTCATTGTATGCACTCAGCATGACTATTAAGGAAGTTTTCTTAATATTGTTATTTATTATCAACCATCAATAATTTCAAGGAAAGCTAAAACTTGACTGAGGATAATTAACAGGGCTTTGCGTGGTTTTAAAGTGTCGTCACCCGCAAAGATTGCAGTAAAAGTGGAAATCCCTGGTGCCGCAGTAACAGGAAAACGATCGTCTTGTACAGTTTTATTGACATTTAAATTAACAAGAAATCTATCAATATGACATTAAAAGTCTTCTCTTGGGAGACAGATAGCATTCATATTTCATACACCTGAACCTGTTAAGTAATGACTACTGACAAATAATATCATCAGAGCTAATAAATTACAAAATAGGTAAGCTCGCCACCACCACCCACATACGGTATAATTGGTAAATGAGCATTTTCCAAAAAAGGTGTAGATTCAGGTTTTTTTATCTGGATGTAAATGGATTAATTTACTCAGAATCGGATTACCCTTTCGTTTCTAATTGCAGAAAAAAATTGTCCTGAAGTTTTCGTTCCGTTACGTTACCGTCTTCATAGAAGTTTGTAGGACGGTGACGTAATGGAAAATCCAAAATTGTATGAACAACTCAGGACACTGCGTTCACCGACGTCCCGCCAGCCCGTTCGCAGTCAGGGTAGCTTTAGTGCCTTTGAATTAGGAACTTTTTGACATTCAGTAAAAGTTTAAAAACAATTTTGAAATTTGTAAAAAAAATTGTACGCGGGGTCTTAGGAGGTTAATACCTGATTAACAACTTTCTGGTAAATTTCTACTAGGTATTTTTTTTTTACAAAAATACAAAAAAAAGAAAGCTTGTCACATTTATACGTAGATATATTTAGATAGGCAATAGGCAGTGGAAAAATTCATTTAGAAGTCATTAACTACTTCGATTAATTGCATAATTATGTAGTAGGTACTAGGTACTTACTCGACGTGTCATGTTGCCTCCTCTTTCAAGGGAAAATTTCCCAGTAGAAAGTAATTGTGTAAAAACCAGATCGATTTTCCCGTACTTTTTACCTGGTAACCCGCTACGCGCCCTTTTTCGGTCATTTGGAATACGTATTTTTTGACGCATTTAATCAATCATTGCTCCAACGATTAATGTTAGGCAAACAAATATGGCAAACGCCGATCTCAGGTGCGTTGACCGACGAATAGCGTTCAAGGTTAAGGGCCGAGTATTTTTTCCTCATTTAAATGTGGCCTCATATATCTGCTAGGTAGATGTAGATAAATATTTCAGATATGACATATATGACGTCACTATTAGTCATACCTGGAAGTATCATGAACCATTGCAGTGGCGCGCGTGAACATTTTCGATTGCCAACCCGAAAAAAAAAAGAAATAGCTTAGTGGTAGGATTGGGCTTATATGAGCGCCGGAGCGCTCATACACTGAACCATAGTCAACACAAGCGAAACATTGTGATTGATAGTAAATAATAATAAATAACAGGTAGTTATATAATATTTTGCCTAAGAACCTATAACTTTATATAGGTATTGGAATGTCTCCGCCGCGATCGCGGTAGTACTATTAGCATAATATGCCTATTCGTGTAAATTGTATTATTAACGACACCTCACTTACTCATGCCCTACCATTAAGGCTTAATGAATATCATTCTATAGAAAACAAGTGTGGGACCCTGCTCTAGTGTAATCTGATCATAACTATCACTCACATTTCCTATCATTTCTAGGGATTCCTTCCGCTATTTAGATCAATTTGTATCAATCAATTTCTAAAGCGGTGGGTGTTGACCACCAATTAAACGTTAATACATGTTGGAAAGAACGTAGTGTGGAAAACGGACATACTCTATTCAATTAATTAAATATTTGGTTAGGTAAGTGCAAATTAATTAATTAATTAAACATAGCGTGCATAGCAAGTGTCCACTAATTATAACAGAGATAATAAATATGACCAAAGTGCACATTGAATATTATTTGCGTCGCACTAATCACTCACAATAATATTCGAGCAATAGATACCAGTAAATAAATGGTAATATTCACAATAATAACTCCAATTTGGATAGAGGAAGCGCGCTTGTCCTGATAGGTAACCTAAACTAAACTAAGCATCCTACAAATATCAAGCATATTTTTTCATAAGGAATCAGTGACCCTGCGTGAACTCAACCCTAGTACTTGGTGCCATTGAAAGTGGGGTAGCTGCAGGCGTTAAGTTCAAAAGAAACCCGGCACGCTGCCGCACACTCCGCATAGAACGCACATGGCATCGCATTCTGCCCAGCCGGGCGGGCGGGGGCGTGGGTCCCTTAACTTGCTTTCCTCGTGTCTAGACACCGGGCCCCTAGTCGAACGCACAACGAACTTTAGGGCTACCATCTTAAGATCCCTATTACACCGAAATCGGGCCCCCTAAGTTGAACGCAATAAAAACGGGCTCGTTGTCCTCGGAAAGTGCATTGATCTCGAGGCGTCCTTCTGTGGTACAAAAATCGCTGCAAGGGAAACGAGCGTCTCTTTTTTATTATAAACATGGGTAATGCGTGCGAGTGGGACGCAAGAACGCAGTAGACAGGATGAGCGGCAAGTTGCGGGCAATACACCCGCCTTCATCCAGCCACCGAGCGCAATGAACGGACTTGAAAGGAAGTACTGACTGCCATGCGGCCTCACGCCACGCTTTATTTTGGCGCCAACACTCCGGTTGAAGTACGATGAGCCTTATGAACGGCCGGAAATACGTAGTACCTAAACTTGTATGAATATAAACAATACTTAATTTATGCTCGCTGCATGCAAAAGTTTATAATCAATAGTATAAAACGACCGTTAAATGAGCTTAACTAAGGGACATCTTGATACTTTGATATTAGATTTCTTTAAAAATCAATTTGTACTATACTTAATATTAGTGTAGGTATGTATGTACTCATTATACTCATATTAGACTTCAAGTAGATCTAATAAGAAAATGTAACAAATCACACCTCCGCCATGTTCGCGCCAAAACTTGGCAAGATGGCGGCGACCACGTGCTCCTCTTAAAAGGTAAACAGTTAAACACACTCCGGACGAGTCACGTTTACAACATGCTAGACAGATTTCGTGGCATTTCATGCATATATCAATCTAATACTAATACTCGTTCCTACGAGTATAGTATTAAACGACCAATGTTTGTATAAGTATTTATTTATTAGTTTGTTCGTTTTGTTCGCTAAAGGCTTTTCGAAAAAGCTCTCACTATTTCAATAAGATTTTCTGGGGTTTTCGGTGGCGAATAATCGATAGCTAATTTCGGTTTCTTCAAATTCTTAGAGCAAAAAGCTACTAACCTATAAATCCTATCATTTTAGCTGTATTCAATCACTAATTCGTCAGTTAAATTAATATTTGTTTTTAAGCAGTAACGCTGCTAAAGAAAATTATAAATTTTTAAATGAAAGGAAAAGCCGGTTCGAATCCGGCTCGGAGCATTAAATTTTTCAATTTTTCCTTTCATTTAAAAATTTGTCAGTTAAATGTTTAGTCTTTATTTGAAACTAAACTCTTGTCTATTTTATTTGGCCATACACAGTCGGTTTATGTTGAAAACAAGTTAATCTCTAAAAGGTTTTATTAAGTCTGTCTATTGGTTATGGAAAGACTATGAATTCTCAAAACTTATCATCATAAATTAAAGGTCCCATGCGAACAACAGGTAAAAATGTGAATGACTTTGAAAACTGGGGCCGTTGTGCGAATTAATGATCCGTCTGGGTGGAATGCGCGGTACAAAATTCCACGAAGGACGAATTTTGCCCGCCCGCTGTTAAACCCAGTTGACTCGTCTCGTCTGGGGCAGGTTGGCGGGGGAATGGGCCCGGCGGGGGAAGGGGGCCGGCGGGGCTGCGTTGGCCGTTTATTTCAAATTGAAATCAATTCAGACAAAAGATTAAGAAACCTCAATATTTTTATAAATTTATTAGAAAAGCAGACGTAAAAGTCGTCTAATATATTGAAACGAAGTGAGAACCATTGATTTGAGAGAAAGGAATTTTCTATTCGTCAAAGAGGTAGAACGACAGAGGATTGGAGCGTATTACAGGTTTTAGGGACAACAATTTTGAATGAACTTAGCATTGGCATTATAGCATAGACGTATTAAAGCTATACTATCAACATTTTCGCATTTAATGTACGCGATGAGATGAAGATGGAGAGAATCAACAACCCGAACCGTCTGGCCATTGAACTCGAGGGAAAAAGCAAAAACTGGGCACCCGAGAGGTAATTGAGCTAAGCTTGATTCAAGCTACTTTCGCCATTATTTTGTTAATTGCAGTACCTACGAGTACTTAGTTTGTAAAAATTCTATATGAAATCTATATTTCTAAGTCAAATATGTTTTCTATCTTGCTGTTGACTCATAACTTCACTTGCCGTTCCGCAAGAACGGGAACGTTAATGTTTATTTTATTTTATTTGTGTATTCCGAATATTTCAACACTTTCACTGCCAGGTACGCCGTAGTCGCTTTCCGCTACATACGAGGAAAACAACAGGATCGGCTACGAGCGTAGCGCTTATAGCGATTCTTGGCGGTGAATGTGTTAAGAGGAAACGAAAAGGTCGAGATAATTGAGAAATAGGTATTTGTAAAATGTATTGCTGTCGCGCCAACCTCAAGCATCCCCCTGCAGAGCACGATAGAGACAACTGCATCTTGGACCGAAAATACCTATTAAATGAACATGAAATCAATGTTTCGTTGTCCCCTGATTTCTTCTCCAAAACTTGACCTATTAAAATTATTTTTTTTTATTAAAAATCAAAGGAAGGCTTTGGCCGTGTTCCTATGTCTTCCTTTTTTTAAATAATCTAGTCAAAATTGTTTTCTGGATGTTTGAAACTTTGAACAGCGGCAAAACCTGCCATTTTTTTAGGTTTTTGGAGGTTAATATCTCTTTTAAGAATAAATTTATGAAAAAAAGGAAAACATAGGAACGTCAATAGTAGTCATATATTTATGGAAAAAAAATATTGCTCTACTGCCATTATCCAGGGAGAAAACAGGGGAATACGTTTGTATGGAAAAACGGCCGTTGTGTTTCCTCTTAAAGTACTACAGGACGAGCCTGGTATGTGCTGGTATGAGTCCGTATAAACTGAGTGGCCTCACCGACTGTAATCTAAACAACTAACGTTGGGTTTATTGCGCCGTGCTTGGGTGGGTCCACGACTCCAATTTTCCGGTTCATCGAACTGCTTTAGGCCAGGTAAATAAACTTTGCACAATTTTAAACGTACTTGCGCAACAATCAAAATCAATTCCTTTGTAAGACCAATACACAGCAGTTATGGCATGGTTGTAAGCATATCAGTTGACGCAGTGTTGACGATGCACTGGAAACACTTTTCTTATTGAACTTTTTGTCTTCGTGTTGGTCATCAATTCATCATGGTGTGGACTGCCTGGATATTGCCATGTTTTGGATGGGCTGAAAGGATATCTCTTTCCTTGACTCAAAGTAGTACTTTTAAAATTCGCAGAAGAAAAGCAAAGAAAAACTACAGGGCATTTTAGAAAGTATAAATTATACCCAATAACGGGTAATAAAATAATCATTCTATATGCTATGAATGTAACTGCCCATCCACTTTTGTTGTCATTGGTTCGTTTGTTATTCACGTTTAAAGTACCTGCGTTAAACAAAGACTACCTACACCTATATTTGGCGCCAAAAGTGAGTCAATGACCCGCGCCTGCGGCGTGGCGTCGTCAACACCGAAAAATAAACTAAACCAAAGTCCGTGGGAAAGGTACCGGTTCGCAGGAGTGAAATCTGCGCGCCTAATTTTTATGACACATTTTGTTATCTTAGATGCGGCCTACATTTTCTACGTGTAAACACATTGCTATCTACCTATACAAAAATAAATTGCGAATATAGGTAGGTAGTGTTAAAGGAGCAACTTCACCAATCCATGACAGACCTCATTATCTTGTTTATAGTAGGTACCTATGTATTTTCTCTTTTGATCAAAACATAAATATCTGTCTCTGACTTCAGAATTTTGACACGGGCGTGCAAAAACAGATCATCTTTGTAACTGCCGACGAGACTGTCTTTACGGACTCTAACAGCAAAATAAAGGAGTGCTAATGCAGTGGTTCGCCGACCGAAGTCGCGATGCACGCTGCACCGCGTTCGCGAGACGAGGCTGCATTCCGGGCATTCCTCGTCTCGCTGCCGCCATTTCTGTTCGCCCACCGCAGAACTGCCTCGGGAAGAATGCTGCTGTATCCGGCTACTTCACACACACGATTCCTTAGCTGCATTTGTTTCATTAGATGCCATTGTGTTTTTTTAAGTATTTGTTAGTTTAAGTAAGTAGAAAACTTACATTTTATTAACATCTTCAACATTGAACCTATTGATGAACTATCTACAACAACTGACTAAACATACTACTACAAAACTAACTCTAACTTTAGTACAAAACAAAGCGCCCAGATGCAAGTCGCAATTCGCTATGGTTTAATCACAGCTTGTCGTGACAGCACCAATCTTCAATTCGACGAACGGATAGTATTTATTCATCATAGCACGATGTGAGTATCTATGTAAAGTGGCACACGAACGCAGGTAATTCCGCTAGAGTTAGCTAGCCTGCACAGCCAGTTTTAGATCTATAAATGGCTGCGACAGCGCCCAAGGACACGCCTGGAACGCGGGCTCGAGTCTCGCCGGTGCGTCATCGACCATCTCAGGTTATACACCCAGTCATTCACACGTCCCTCTTTGCTACGCGGAGTGGACCCTAATCATATCAATTTAAGAGACACTTATCAGAAATATCAAGTCAATCAATTTTCCATGGTTTGGTAATCTAGCTAAACTCGGCTTCTACTGTGTTTACGGCAATGTCGATTGTGTATCAAAATAAATTATATTACGATAAAAAACCAACGGAAATCTAGCCACGTTTTCAGCGGTACCAGATGACCGAGTGAATGAAAATACGGTGACTCATCTCAAGTGTTTGGATGGATTAATTATAGGTACTGAAAACTTCAGTACGCCAGTCCCCATCATAATGTATTTAAATTTATATGCAAGGTTCATGATCAGGCGTGACGGTTTTATAATGTAGAATGTGATTTGGTGGTGTATAAAAACCAATTAGTAGCGAATCCCTACGTTTCTATAGTGCACACTCAGCTTAACAAAATATCACGAATGTTACGTAACACATTTAGTAACACACGGTATCATTCGAAAATCGAATATGCTGTAGACATAGCCTTAAAAAGTATGCATTCGGATACCTAGTTTTGAAGTTAGAAAGCACTGGACTGGAGACAAATAATGTTCTTTAAGACACAAACTTTTGTACAAAAATTGAACGAGTTACAATTTGGACTGCTTCCGCACCCTGCTTATTCACCAGATTTAGCTCCTTCGGACTATCTCATATTCCCAAAACTCAAAACATTTCTGTCAGGGCAAAAATTTAATTCGAATGAGGAGGTGATACGGGAGGTAAAAGCATATTTCGAGTGCCTTGAAGAAACTCATTTCCGCGAAGGCATCGAGAAGTTGCAGAAACATTGGGACAAGTGTGTCGAACTTCGGGGAGATTACGTGGGTATATATAATCCCTAGATAAGTATTTTTTTATATCAAACCAAGTTACTTATCAAACCACCCTCGTACAGCCTAAGTGATTCGCGCTAGATCTTCGGCGATGCGCTCCGCTGCGCCAAGCATGAGTCATAATTTTGTGTCAGATAAGTAGGATCGCAGGCACGCTTAAGGCGCCCATTGTCCGCTCCCGCGCCCATTCACGAAGCCGTGACTCAGCCTCACTGCATGAACATATTGGGCAACCGACCACCAACCACCAACACGCCATGAGCGCCTGATGTACTCAGCAGCAATATGATAAACAACTTCTCAATAACGCTTTAAAAGTTGAACTTTAATAATTTTATTTCGCTTTTCATACCAAATAAATAAATCATTTCATTTCATTCATGTCATACCCTCACGGGCCCTACTACTTCTCTCTCCACAGGAGGTGATTTTCTTTGTAAATATAGAAATCGTCCAAGGCAATTGTCAAGATGTCTAGACACCTCTACATAACTAAAAACCTAAGGGAATGATCTGAACATTCGATAAAAACCTAAACCTGCCTAAGGGAATGATCTGAGCATTCGTAATGCGCGATGTGGAGGCTTGGTGCGGCCTATTGGCTTAGAGTGGAGCAGAGCTATTAATAATAAAATAACAAATCATCTTTATTTCGAAGAACAGGCTATATAGTAAAAAATAAATTAAACTACCCTATTACCACGAAAATTAAAATCATACGTATTTCGAGATTCGATTTTCGTGGTAGCCTCGCAGGTGCCTCCGCTTTGCGCCTCATCGTGCCTACTCTCTTTTCGACTTCCGATGGACAGACCTCATCAGGGGACCGATTTTTGACTTTCGAGTGCTCGACTCTTTCACTCGAAAACTGTAAAAAATTATGAAATGCTATTTTGAAATAGCAATAGAAAATTGAAAAATGAGTGTTATTGACCACTCGTATTCAATTCTATTGGTAGAAAGTACGTGCCTGCCATATTGACACTAAAAACGTATATACTTTTGTTTGATTTTCGAGCGCTCGAAAGTCAAAAATCGGTCCCCTGATGCGAATGTCCCCATGGCCTATCGGCCTGATTAGAAGTGATCTGGCTTGAGAAAGCGGGCCGCTGAACCGCGGTTTCAGCCGAGCACTCGACACTTGAACGCGAGTATAAAGCCCAATAAATCCCAAATGACATTACTCCGTCTGGAAGGCGGTCGCAAAACGAGACGCCGCGTTCGTCGACTCCGAGACACTTTTCAGACAATTAGTTACCGAACCGAGCGAAATGTTTTGAATTATCTATTTTCCTTTGACTGGCAATGTCAAGTTTGTCATATTATGTATTTATAAACGCTTGTTCCAACTAAGTACGAGAAATATTCAAAGTCAAGGATTTATGATTTAAAATACGAAACTCCTTAGGTATATATTTAATAGTATAAATAATTTAAAAGCTACTGTAGCCTAACTAGTGGCTCAGCCATGCGGCTGTCAAGCGGCGGTCGTGGGCTCGAATTCCGGCTCGTACCAATCAGTTTTTTTTTCGTATAACTTATGTACGGAATATTTACCGTTAGCTATACGGTGAAGGAAAAACGTCGTGGGGAAACCGGTGTAATCCCCATAAGGTCTAGTTTTGCCTCTGGGTTGGAAAGTCAGATGGCAGTCGCTTTCGTAAAACTAGTGCCTATGCCGAATCATGGGATTAGGTGTCAAACGCTTCGGGAATAACGCTAGGAGGATGATGAGTAGAAAGAATTAAAAAATGCAGATCTTGGCTTGCAGTGTTTAGAGGTTTAGATGCAGAATACATAAATAGTTACATATTTGTGGAAAGGCAGATAAAATATGCTTATTCAACATTCCATTTATTCCAATTTCCTAGGATTTTCCTTGGTTTCCACGATTATCAACCTGAAGCACAGAACCGTTAATAGTATTACATGCTTGAAATAGTCCAAATAAAACGATACAAAGGCTCGAAATTTTTGGAAGTGCAAAAGAAATAAATAACAGGTTCCTTTTATAATCCGTATCCACTTATATAGATAGGTACATGGTCTACAATCTGCATATAATCGAAGCCGCGCATAATATTTCAGTGGGTTAAACCAGCATATAATTTAGAGTAAATAAATACTAGTAGCAGGTGCCCGTCTCGAGTGGGGGACCGAGACTTTGACGAGAGCCAGACCAGAGGGTGTTTGGAGAGCAGACGGCGCGGCCTCAGACGGCATTACACTCTCGTTTCGTCGCCCATTTTTAACATACAAGAAACATAAACATGTGTTAAACCGAGCGATCCGATTCTGATCGATTTAATCAGGGTGAAGGGATAGAATTCGACAAGGTCCGTTTAAAGTTCAACAACATTGTTATGAGTGCGGTCATTCGATGAATTTTTACGTTACGATGAACCCTTCGTAACGTGTACTGTCTGCGACGAGTACGGTCGCCCGGGGGCGCGTCTGCGTGAGGCTCACCCTCCGTCCTAACCCTTGTCGGCCCCGCAGCCCTTCAGCGGGGCCGTGACCCGGGCTCACCAAATACTTTTATTTCTTCCCTGGCTCTCCCGCCGTCTGATCTAATAATATTTGCAGAATCCGAGTAATGCTCTAATTAACTGTTGTTAGAATATTTTTTCACCTCACCGGCTCGAAAAGGCTTGCTTTATCGCTCAAAATCTGCGCCCAAAAGTCCATTTTATCCGCTAGCGTGGAAAGAGTTTTTGAATTTGGAACGTGGCGGTCGATCGCGAGACCCAACTTTTTTCTATACAGAATGAGAGGTGCGTTCAGAAACTGATGGTGTTATGCCAATAATAAATTGTTATTATTTTGATAAAATAAAATTAATAATACTTATTCTCTCTTAATTAAGTAGGTAGGTACATACGAAATATTAACATTTAGACTGACTTATAAGGATAAAATACGAATAAATAATTTTAAAATGTCGTTTTATATTTCTAAAAATTTAGCTTTTCCAAATTTGGAACGCACCGTTTGAAAAGTTAATTTAAGAAAAAACTCATATACATTTAATTTTGTTTTGTTCTAAAGCTACAGACAGTAAAACCAAAATAATGGTGGTTATTTATAGATTTTAGTGCAGAATATATACATATATGAATTTTGATGCCTGCTAAGTTAGCGGAAAAAGTGAAATAAGCGTATTTGAGTCTTAGTTTAAACCGTGAGTACCCTACAATACTTTGACTTTTTGAATGTAGGTAAGCGCGAGGTTATTTAAAAATGCAAATATATTTATGTTACATTTGATAATTATAAAATGCTAGATCTTGATGAGATGTAAACAAACCTTTATTGAAAATGAGTATAAGGTCCAAATTACTTCCATTACATTTACTTACCTACAATTTTCCTCGCGGTGGTGAGGTGAAAAATTGTGTGTTTCGCTCGGCAGCAAAATTGTTTGGCGTCTCGTGCCTTGAAAGCCTCGCTATGCTCAGGATTGTACTTTTGAACCATTCGCTTCGCTCATGGTTCAATTTTACAATCCTTCGCTAGCTTGGCTTTCAATACTAAGCACTTGCGCCAAACAACAACTTTGCAGCCTTGCATAACAAATAACTATTATTATGAACCTGTCAATGCACCATAATACCAGTCCTTGCATGGAAAAACCTCTTTACCTAGTATAGAGTTTCTTGTATATTGCAATAATGAACTGGTGAGATAATATCGAATAACTTTGTCACCACACTATCGTCACTAGCTTTAGATAAACAAAGAGCAATAGTGTTGACACACGGTTGATTGCTACAAAAACAAACTATTCTTAGATAGGAAGCATGCATAGGTCATTGGTATTAGAAGGTCGCGATGAATGCACTCATATAAAGGAAGCTGCCGTAATGTGTTTATTTACGTAGCATTGCTAGAGTCAAGTAATAATTATAGATCAACAAGTGCAATGATACTGCTGCAATGAATTAAAAAAGGAAATGAATCTTGAGTTGGTATTGGTACCACTGATTGGAAGAAAAGGGGACAGAAAGCCCTTAAATCATCGAACACGAAAGAAGGAACACGGTTACGGAACAAGGTTAAACATGTAATAACACTAGTGAATTCATGATATGAGCCTATAACAAAACGAAAATCTTAACAATAAATAGAGCAATAAAATTCGAAGCATGAAGCAATTATTCTACCCCACGGTGTCGACGTGGCGGCGTGACATCGGGGCGTAACGTTTCTAGCTTAATCGGGGAATCTTTAGCTTACAGCCCGTATTCATACATTTAATGAATAAAAATAATAATGGTTCAATCAGCCAATATTATGAAAAACTAGTCAGAATCTATTATTATCAAAAACTAGTGCAGAAATCCTATACGACGGTGATTTAGATTACCTCACTGAAGTCACTGATAATCGTAGGTAATCGAAATTGCTCTACGATCTCTTGCAGTAGGTAATAATATGCAATGTTAAAATTCGAAGATGCAGTGTATTATTGAATAATTAGAGGACCATCTTTAACAAATCTACCTCTGCCTTCCCAAACTATGGCAAAGCTTGTAGGTATTATGGGTAGGTAGGTAACTACGGTAAGACTCAAAATAACAATCTTGTTTACCTGCAGTGACGCTCATTCATGTCGACTACCTGCAAAAACGTCATTGTTTAAAAACTTAATCTGTATGGTTTAGAATGGTAACTGGTAACCTAATCCGGGCAGGACAACTAACACAAAATAGTATCCATTTTTAAATCATTCTTAAAGATATCATAATACGGAACAAAGCAGGGATTTAATAATAAATGTAACACAATACGTAAAGTAACAATAACTAAAGCGGTTTATTATAATAGTTAAATTGAAGAAACGCACAAATTGTATTGATTGAACATTGAATGGACAGCGTCCATGCGGGTCAGTCCCCTCGTGTTATTATGATAAATACAATCGCTCTGATTTCCAATAACATAACCCACATGATCACAGCTCATGAAAAGTAATGGCCAGGACGTCTCACACTTATGAATCGGCAATACAAGCGTTTGGTGAATCGTTAACGTGATGAGGTGATCAACGAGGAAAACGAGTCACTGAAGGTTCTTATACGGCAGAAAGTGGTTTATCAAGGTAATTGTCTATTTCCGGCTACATTGTTTTTCTTCCAAATAAAATATCTCTTTAATGTGGTATATGTATGAGATGAGATGTCTCTTAATGTTACTTTTTCCTGCCAGAGGTAAAGGGAATTTACAAGCGTGAAGCGTGAGGTAAACGCAAAGAGGTGATTGCTTCTTTACGTATTCATATTCTTTTCTGGATCCTTTTTTTGTCGTGTATTTTCTGTGTATTCTATTTGTTCTCGATGTGTGTTAGGTCTACAGTAAGGAGTATATCTTTGGATTGTACAAACATGAAACAGTAACAGTAAAGGGTTTTCATCGATTTTTGACAAGTTTCGAATCGTACTTTTGCACTACAGATTATTAGTCAAACGGCTATCAGTTCTTCAATCTTTAATCTCCATTGTTATCTACCGGATTTTGAAAGAAATGAATACTTCATTTTGTATGATTATTTTTAAATATTGTCTAAAAAAACACTTACTTCCTATCTCTATTGGCGTGAACGATCTAACACATATGAAATCTACCTACATGTTTGGGTTCGTCTAATAAGCGACAAAAAACATTAGAAAACTAAGGGATTCAGATCGACGGTCATTGGCGTATGGGAGCCCCTTAAAGGTAGAATCAGACGGTTCACTTGAATGAATGTCCACTCGAGTGATGCTTCATTTCTCTTTCATGTTCTGTTGCACTTTTCGTTGAGACGTGTCACTATGAGTGAAAGATGCAAAATGAAACAAGAAAATGAATGAAAAGTGAACCGTCTGATTCTACCTTAAAGGTAATAGAATCAGACGGTTCACTTGAGTGAATGTTCACTCGAGTGAATGTTTCATTTTTCTATGATGTTTTGTTTCACTTTTCGTTCAGAATGATCATTTTGAGTGAAAGATGCAAAAAGAAAATGAACGAAAAGTGAACCGTCTGAGTCTACCTTAACTGACCATCTGTCAACCTTATTCGCATACCTATAAGGTTAACCCCGACGGTCAGTTAAGTGTGTCTTCGATGGTAGGTACAATAGGTGTGTGTGTACTATAAAGGAGCTGTACACAATTAAAAAGGGGTTATGTTAATTTATCTGCTACTGTCAATAGTGTCATTATAGTAGTTTATGCAACTGATCCATAATGAGGGGCCTTAAAATACGAGTGTGGTTTTATGAAACGAGCGTCAGCGAGTTTCATAACAGGATCACACGAGTGTATTAAGGCCTAATTATGTGCAGTTGCATACACTTCTTTATCTACACACACATCATAAGTACTCTAAGATGGGTTCAGAAGCCGTAGGGAGATGACCTGCATTGCTACTAGTGAGTGCTACCTGTAAATTATCTATAGACTTTAGATATTAAAATAATGCAATAAATAATAAATTTGAACACATACAGAAACAAATTATTTATTTTAATAGTTGTAATTGCCATTTACATTGGTACAATGGGTAATATTCAATGGTCCTGGTTGTATAGTAGTGGGAGGGTCCTGGTTTGTAGACGAAGAGCTTGATGGCATGTTTATATTTATAATTTCTTTATTTTGAATAGAATTAAGTATTTGGTTTGACACATTAACCTTGTTTTGAATTGAGTCGTCAATATACCCTTCGGCAACTGCTGTGGACCTCCAGCCCCCGTGGCGTGTTAAACTTGTTATGTCACCGCCTGCATCTACCAGCAAAGTGGCCGATGTCCTGCGGAAGCAGTGCCCTGTGTACATCTCCGGATTTGGAATATGCAAATAATTTTCTATGGTTTTGCCTAATGCTCCAAACTTATTAATGCCAATCTTTTGGTTAGTGCATTTCCCAGCCGAGTAGTTTACACAAAAATTGGATGCTGAGCAAGCTTTCGGACGCAATTCCATGTATCTTTTACACAAGTCACAGTAACTTCCAGTTACTGTGAAAGTACGGTCCATTTTTGTTTTTGTATTGCGGACAGTTACTAATATGGTTTTATCAAAAATTTGTACATCACTAAACTGTAAATTGCAAAGTTCTTGTCGGCGGCAAGCACCCATAACTCCAAATACTAGGGCCACCTGAAACAATATCAAAGTAACATTAAATCTCAAAGTGCTAATAGGAAACTTCGTGCATACATAGAATCAAATTCCATTAAATTCTATTCAACACTTTAAATAAATTTAGTAAGATACCTTTGACTGCAGATATAATTGATCTGGTGCCTCATTTAAAAACTTATTTATTTCTTCAGGTGAAAATGTTTTAGCTTTTTTCGCTTTATAACCCTGCGATTTCCGCTTAAGAAAAGTAGTCAATTTAAAATATTTTGAAATATCCACTTGGTGCGTGATGTTTGACCATTGAATAAATGGTCCAGATGCTGGCAGAACTGAATTTCTTTGACAAATCTTCAAAGTACGCTAATAATACATTCTCGGACATCGAAGTCGTGCGTTTGTTCATTCTCCAATCTAAAAAAATCGTTGTATGCCTTCTCGTATTTGGCTCTGGATTTTTCTGGCAACAAGTTATTCGATGCAATCGTAGCTGCATTTACAATATCCGGCGGAGTGTTCATATCGTTCTCGGAGTCACTACTACACATATTTTCAACTAAAATGTTAATATATCAAACAACTTTTCTCAATTCTACTAGTTTTCTTAACAGCAAAAAAGTAACAAGCAAAGCAAATGACAACAGTAATGGCGGCAATTCGAATCTCCGTCAACGAAAGTTTTTTTTTAAATCATTGACAAACGAATGAAGTCCCTATTTTCATGTCACTCGAGATCAAATGTCGTGCGGTTTATATTAAAAACATACTGAATTGACGTTTCGTAGCGATAAATGTTTTAATATCTATGGATACTAGAATAGAGACCCACTTGAGTTTTGACAGCTGTTCCAAATTTAAAACTCATAACGATACAAATTTATCAAAAATCTGTACTGTAATGACATTACAGTACAGATTTTACCTACTACCACAGACAAGAAAGTTCTCATAGTAAAATCGGTTGTCATAATGCTGGTCATTTCCTACGGTTTCTGAACGCATTTTAGAGCACTTATGATATGTGCGTAGATAAAGAATATTAGATTCCAAAGTTATTGATTTAGCTTTGAGCATTGTGGCCAACTGTATACACATTCGCACGTGTACCTGCACTAAATAAGCATCGGCATTGTATTTTCTTTAGTCGTTTGCGAGGCATAAAATAAATTACTATGGCTGTAAACAAGTTTGACGTAACTATTGTAGTAAAATGTAGTAAATCGCACGCGGCTTACACGTGTAGCGATAACAGTGCTGCGAGCTGCGAGTATAGACTCAATATTAGGCGGTTGAGTGAGGTCGATACCCAATGGATGGCAGATTAATTTGATTATTATTGGAATAACAGGTCTAGTCACATCTAAGTAGTGCCGTAAAAATCAGTCGGTAATAATTCTTCTGAACTCTATATGGAATACGCTATATTTTAAAGTATTGCGATTATTTATAAAACAAAAATAGAGTTTCAGTCACGAAAGAATATATTTAATCTATCAAAGTGTCCTGCAATTCCCCAAGTTAGTATAGTAATTAAATATATTATTTACATATACAATAGAATCGTAGAAAGTCTGTATCAGTGCGCGAATAACTGAAAGACAAATATATTGGCCACTGGAAATTTGCAGTCTAAAGATTTAATTTATTTATTTAATCCAGCAAAAGCACAAAGAACAACTTATCGTACAAAAGGCGGAAGTAATGCCGAGTTATCCAAAATGTCCTTGCCATGCGTACAAAACCGTGGACAAAAAATTAGGTAGTTATTTTTAATAGATCTAGTAAAATAATACGTCGTTCACACGAAGACGTTTTCAGATTCAGTTGCAACTGGTAGTTGTCATCACTTACACACGCTACGGTTTTACGCACTTTTCTTTTAAATCTTATCGGAGTACTTGCGTAATTCCATTTGCACGGTTGAAACGGAAGGTGACTTTAAAACCACGCAAGTACTTGTTACACGTGGAGTTTCTTACAATGCACTCGGAGGCATTACCTTCTTATCGGCGTGCAGAAACCATATTAGTTAGCACGAAAAATAAATGAAAATTTTCCATTATCGCCGTAAAAGCAAAGGCGTTTAGCTCGTGGATAGTGGCACGTGCATGAAGGTCATCAGCTTTACCTACCTATATGCCTGTTGCGCATTTTGTGAAGCGCGTGCCTGGTACTGTTAAGTAAATGACAAATAATATCTGATCAATGTTTATAATATTTAGATTAGATATATACGAGTAAGATAAGTGTATTACGCCTCTTAAAATTTGATACAACGTAATAGTTTGCTCGACTTACCTGATCTAGGTATACAAAACGCACTCAGTGCAAAGAATTGCTATCCCTCGGTTTTCCCGCGAAGTAGCGGAAAGCGGCTTTGGCTGGGCGTAGTAGGCGCCCACTAGGTGGTATTCTAGCAGTGAGAGTGTTGAAATCAATTGACGCATGTATGCAATAACATGACATACGGGCGATTGGATCGTTTTGGCTCTTATATTTGATGTGCGATGTATGTATGTAATTATCACAACAGTGCTCGAGGCGGGTAATATTGGAAGAAGATAAAGTTTGTAGCTTTGCGAGTGTGTATGTAGAGGGTAACCGATTGCAATTATGCTTTCACCATTTTATAAAAACAAGCAATAAAATGTTATAGTTCCAGATGTTCATATTTTGACTAAGAAAACGCTCGGTGCGTCAAGTGCCCTTTAGTGCAATTTTGTTTTTTTGTTTCACTTTTAAGTAAGTTTAGATCTTTTGCGCTTATAAATTATATTCTTACTTTCTTAGAAGGAAGAGCATCATAGTTTTGGAAGGAAGTATAAACCAATAAATAGAGACGTAATTAAAGTTGAAAGATAAGCAGCGCGTGCGTTCGCCACGTGCCTTACGAACACTTTTGTGAATGAAAAACTGCTTTACGATACGATACACGGCCGACCACGCCGACACCAACATTTTGTCTTATTGACTTACTGTACACAGGCCACGCATTGGAAACTTGAGAACATATCTATTTATAAACCGTCTGACAGAACAACGCGGTCCGTGCGGCTGTGAATGACACACAAACATTATATTTTCGTGAAATGATTACTTTGAAGACAGAACAGACTTCATTCATCGAGTGGGTAACCCAGAAACGAATACGAGATGAAGAATGGCAATAGAAATAGGAATAGGGATTGGAGAGTTCCTGCAGTTTGAATGTTGACACTGAATAGGTCTATGGAATAATAACTGAACTGTTACCCCGAATACCAAAATCCCAATCCGATCTCAATCGTATTTCCTTCTACTCAACTCTAACATTAAATATTAATTTAATTCGGGCAACTGCCTTATTACAAATATTATAAATAACAGATTCAAAATAGATAATGTTTCATTTCGTAAGGATACTAAATATTTTTTTAAAGGAATAAATGCTTAAAGAAAAAAGAAGTAATAGTAGGAAAACACCGGAAAATTAATGTAGGAATTACCAGTCCTATTCACAAACGTATATTAGTATCCGGTCAGTGGTATCGGAAACCACAAATTACACAATTTATAAAATTAAATATTTGATTTCAAATTTAATTTCCGACTAAATGCCATTGACGTACAAATGAACATTGTCGCAAAGTTATATTGGCTGTCAGCATATTCATCATCATCATCAAATCATCATCATCAATTTAATTCAGGCATCTAAGGCCCAAATAACAAATACCTAGTACTCCCAAGATATGGCATAGGCACTAGTTTTACGAAAGCGTCTGCCATCTGACCTTCCAACCCAGAGGGAAAACTAAATCTTATTGGGATTAGACCGGTTTCCTCACGATGTTTTCCTTTAACTCCTGTTTTTTTTCTGCTGTGATCCTTATCCTTATCCTTTAACAACAAATTAACACGCGTCTTAAGAGTAGGTTTGGTGCAATTGAATAATTCGATACTATTAAACTTTTTATTATAATTTCCTAACATACGAATTAGAGGCGAATTCTGGGCATAATTTGTGTGTGCATAACTGGTATACCTACTGAACAGACTGCGTTCAGTGTGCCGAGTTCGAATTGCTGGAACGCAGAATTTAATTTCCGCAAGTAGCTCGGAACTGTCAATGCGTCCATATTAGATGTCATGCAAAACCGACATATCAAGCGACAAAGCGTCTACTTTCAAGGCGCAGAAAATGGATGACGACGGCTGGACATTGACTCGTAGGACGTACCTGTCCCACTTTCTGAGCCGAAAATTTAGGTGTCGAAGAAAACAGCGCTGAATTTTCTCTATTTTTTCTTTATGAGTTACATATTGAGGGGACCCGATACAACTGGTGTAACATAAGCATTATAAATAACTTTGATACAACTTGTATTATTGAACTCGCTGCAAACCCGGATAACAAACCTAGATTTCTATGAGCATGGTTCTCGATGTTGTCTATATGTTGGTCAAATGTTAACTTCCCGTCAAGGAGTACACCTAGGTCCCGTATTAAACTTACACGTTGTATTACTTCATCTCCGATATTGTACTGAAAAATGGCAGGAGACGGACTACGGGTAAAGGAGATCTGTACGCATTTTTGAACATTTACGTTAATACGGTTTTTGACATAATATATAGATAATCGATCAAGATCATCTTGCAGTTTGATGCAGTCTTCCGGCTTTCGCACATCAACAAAAACTTTTTTGTCATCGGCATACATCAGAAAGTAGGAATTTTTAAACACTGTATAAATGTCATATAGATATGCGTTATACAACAGAGGACCCTGATGTGACCCCTGTGGTACTCCCGAGGGAATGCCCACAAAGTCCGACCTGCAGCCAGCAAGCACAACCGCTTGGCTTCTATTTGAGACATATGAGCAGACCCACCTGAACACATCGCCGCGTAATCCCAACCAATATAATTTGCGGAGCAGAATGATGTGATCCACAAAATCGAAAGCTTTTTCGAAGTCTGTGTATCACATCAATCTGCTTCCTTTGTTCCATGTTCCTAAGAACGAAATTACTAAATAATAAAGGGTTTGAAACTGTTGACCGCCATTTTAAGAAACCGTGTTCTTGGGAAGGAATGCCTTTGTTTAAAACGTTATATACATTATTTAAAATTATTTTTTCAAAAGTCTTACTGAATTTATTTTATATTGATATGGGACGGTAATTGATAATTTTAGTTTTCGAATCTTTTTTGTGAATGGGCATAATCAGCGTTTCCATCCATTTATTTGGAAATAAACCCTCAGCTAAGGACTTATTGCGAAGTTAGAAAGGACTTATTTTTAATAAAAAAGGGTGGTATCCCGTCGCTTCCTGCACCGCCTTTAGCATCAATCTTTGACAAGGTCCTAGTTATATCCTCTGGTGAAATAATTATAGAAGATATGATAACACATCTTGCTAAAGAACATGCCCACAATTATGGCTTAATGAATCAATGTGGCTCACTCCATACTCTTTCAGTAACAATCATCAAAATGAATGAGTGTTAAGGTTTCTAAGAAAATAGTCGAAACTTCTCCTCGAGTCACAACTCTCCTAAAACAGTAAGTTGTGACACTTGTGACAGGTACTCACCAAGTACGAAGGTAAGTTGTGCCAACATTACGTGATGAATAATAAATACCATTCTATGAATTATAACTAAATTAAACATAGGTTTTGCAAAGAAGTTCTTAAATCGTCTTATATGATTCAGCATGCCACACCAATCCACAGACCCTAATAAGTTTGTATCAAAATCTAATTTTATAGACAAGCTTTGACTTTAACATGCGAACGTACAAATAAACAATGGATGGTAGGTAATTCAAAGTCAAAATCATTCATTTGCAAACAAGATGTAATTACGAATATACAATGCCACGCCTTAAATCTTGAATATCCATACTAATATTATTAATGAAAAAGTGCATGTGTGTGTTTGTTTGTTTTTCCGTCTTTCACGGCAAAACGGAGCAAAGAATTGACGTGATTCTTTAAGTGGAGATAGTTGAAGGGATGGAGAGTGACATAGGATAGTTTTTATCCCCGCAATCATCCCCTAAGGGGGTGAAATGGGGGGGTAACATTTTGTACGGAGCTGCAATATAAACGAGTTCCACGCGGACGGAGTCGCGGGCAGAAGCTAGTAATACCATAAGTTGGAGACTCACCTAAACTACCACCACTATGTTCTTTTCGATTGAAAACGACCCATTGTACAAATCTGTTATTCGACTGTTGACAAATTCCCTACACTCGTCCAGTACGTACTTATACCCCTTGTCTCTAGAGCTAAATAAACATGCTAAATATCTAGTCAGACTATACCGTGTTGCGCATATTCACGCCTTTCTAGGAATTAATCTCGGATCCAAAAAAAAAACCGTAACACGGTGAATAAACAAGGTAAGTGGGTGAATATGGTAAACAAATTCACGTGAATTAATGATCACGAGATTTGGGCCGGCGCCCGGTGCCAAGATGGGAGTTTCGAGGAACGGGAAAAAGACACGAACGCTACGAACAGCGCACTGTGTGCCGAATTTCTAAAAGGGAGATTATAAGTATTAAAAACAAAAGCAGCTTATAAAACGCTAAAAATACACTATCCTTCAATTTACATTTTTTCCACTGTTTTGGCATAACTACTGTATAAATAAGATTAAAAATATGCGATATATTAAACTTTCAAGAACTGCAGTACTTGCACATAAACAAAAGCGACCTATGTCTGAATCTCGTCCTATGAAACAACGTTCTAAAACAGTAGGGCAGAGTGGCGCCTTGGCAAGCGCTATAAATATAGTGCATTCTCATTGAATTGCGGTTTCAAATGCAATTTGACACGCCGGTGAGCGGCTAATACTAGAGCTGTTTTGCTTTTGACTACTTATTATGTCTCATTTTATCGTTCTAGGCAAAAACTATACCTACAGTTTTCAGGAACAACAAAAACGGGTTATTGGATTCCCGTTGTATTTTTCGTTCCCGCTGATCTTGAGTGTATTACAGTATTTATATTATAGGGCATTTAGGATGCGAGCGAGTATATATATATATATAATATCCTTGGTATATACAATGAGAACCCTGTCCTATCTTAACGCAGAGCCGAAAATAAACGCGTCTGCAAGGTAACATTTTAATTACAAGACGTACAGAACGTGAAGAAATTTAGAAAAAGAGTATTTGGTATAAATAATCGTGTCTGCTCTATTGTTGGCGTTGCATCGGAGCGCGCCGGCTCAAGTTGCGCCCGCGCCGCGCTAAAAGCGGCCGCAACGACTCGCACGCACAAATAACACGCAAACAAACGACTGCGCCGCTCGTCCTTTTACGTAGGTCACGCGTTATCTCCATGTCGACTTTCATCCGGTGGTGTACTGACCTCTTCGTGTTTTTTTAACGGACTTTATTTTTAATTGTAACAAGATAAACATGGAATTTTCCTATGGTCACGTTATCCACGATAAAGAATGTCGAAATAGTTGTCATTATTTCAAAGCCATGTTGATAAGAGTTAAGAGTTCAGTATCGTATTTTTTTTTAATTTACTTGGTAAATTTGTAAATGGTTATATGTAAATTGCGCTAACCTGATGTTGAATCAAAAACAGGTATAATACTTAAAACGCGGTTCGGTTTGTAATGAAGCGCCAGTAGTTTTACATGAACCACATTGATACGTTATTTACGGATGCATCACGTATAAACCGCATGAACATCTAGTATTCTACTAGATACACATGGAGGTCGATTTGCAACTGTATAACGAAATTAGGGTAATGTTTACCGTTGCGGAGCTGGAGGAATGAATCACCAGTGTAGGCGTCAGTACCACATGCGACCAAACTGGTACCACGGCGGCACGTCCACGCACCGCTTTTAACCAGAACCTATAAATAATACTCATCTGACTTCTGACAGCCTGAAAAACGACGCTGACGACAGAGCGTACAGAAAAGAAACATATCTACGTGAAAAACATCGTCCCACGTCATCTGTCAATGGTTTAACTATGTTGTTTATCTCGCCACTTTACATCAGGAACGATCCCGGCTAGATCCTTTACAAAAACTGTGTTGAATTGATGATAGAGATCTCCGTTATCACAAATATACTTGAAATGTATTCGTTTCAAATACGAAATAACATGTCACTTGGCTGCAATAATGCAATGATTATCTAGCGCCCGTTTATGCATAGTGTCACATTCGTAATGTACAACACAATAGCCATTCAGCATAAAATTACATCATCGCGGTAGGCCAGAGCCAGAGCGTAGTGCAAGCGTCATCTCTCGGTTACTTTTATATATAGGTAAGATAATGGCGCCTGTATAAACAAACCTATAGTTGGTTTTAGTATGTGAGCTTGTCCTCGTGACTGGCGCGGCGCGCGCGCGCGAGCCAAGCCAAGGCGCTGCAGCGGCGGCGACGAGGCCGCGTCATACATCCATCACATTACACATAGCTCATCATCGGCTATGAATAGTACCCAAGCCTAGCCCATTCCTCGAATTCCGTCCACTGTAAACAACAGTCATATGCTTGCAAAACATTTGGTCATTGTGAAAAAAACCAAAAGAATGTTTTTGAATGGACATAACAAACATGTATCATTACTAAGAGGTAATTGTACATATTTTCCTTATACAAATATGGTTTCATTCACCCATTAAATAAAATAATAAGCACAATCAATGCGTGGGCACTTATACGATAACCCCATTATTGGAAGGTTAATAATGTTTGTAAACACACTGTATTATTGTGCTTGTTACAAATGTATAGATACTTAAATTATTATAAAGCACGTGATCGAGAACTGGCTAAACATGCTCTAAGTCGATGTGATCTGATCACTTCGGTGTGTGATCTTTTAGGGCCGCTAGTTCATCAGTGTCAGGATCACACAATTGAAGATGAAGTGATCAAACAATTGAAGATGAAGTGATATAAAACATTTTAAAAACGGATTGTGGGGCATTTGTAAATAGACCCAACTAACTAAAGAGGTTGCTCCATACAACGAGGTATTCTAACGAGTTTAATTACTTATTAGGTAAAATTCATTCATCATTTAAAAACAAATTATTAAAAACAAAATCATGTCATATTTGTTTGAATTTTTCTTGAGATATTCAACGGAAAAGTCCATCATGTCTGAATTATCAACAAATATTACGAAAATTGAGCACCGTGCTGTAATTAAGTTCCTTACAAAAAGTGCTAAATCACCGCAATGTAATTTTGAAGAAATGGCTAGTATTTATGGTGCCTCTGGACCTTCTTATGCTATGGTCAAAAAGTGGAGTCGCTTATTTAAACTGGGTAGGGAGTCGATTGAAGACGATCCCCGTTCAGGGAGGCCAATATCGGTGGTGACTGAAGAAAATGTAAGAAAAGTCAGAAAATTTGTATTAGAAGACCGGAGAGTTAAGGTTTGGCAAATAGCTGATACTGTAGACATTAGTAAAGAACGGGTTGGGGAGATTTTACATGAACATTTGAACATGACTAAGGTCAGTGCTCGCTGGGTACCGAAAATGCTGACGGCGTTCGATAAAGAACGTCGTGTTGAAACTTCCCAGGCGTTTTTAGATTGTGCGGAAATGGTATAGATGAAGTTTGCTCCCGAATAGTAACTGTTGATGAAACATGGATCAGGCAGTATGATCCGGAGTGTAAGTCTGAATCCATGCAGTGGATTGAAAAGGATGAAAGACCACCGAAGAAGTTTAAAGTGCAAAAATCGGCATCTAAGTTAATGGCCACTGTGTTTTGGGACTGTGATGGCATTCTCTTAATAGAATTTTTGGCCAAAGGTTCTACAATAAATGCACTTTATTATGCTAATCTATTGAGACAGGTGCGAGAAGCGGTAGTTGAGAAAAGGAGGGGCAAATTAAGGAAATGCATTTTGTTTTTGCAAGACAATGCACCCGTTCACACCGCCCGGGTTGCGAGGCAGGCTCTGAAGGAAATTGGCTTCGATGAAATCGACCACCCACCCTACAGTCCAGACCTAGCCCCTAGCGATTATTTTCTGTTCAGTAATTTAAAGAGAGAGTTACGGGGAAAGAGATTTGGCAGTGATAAAGATATGAAGGCGGCTGTAGAGGAGCATTTTGAAGGCCAATCTAAAGAATATTTTTTAACGGCCTAAAAGCATTGTATCAAAAATGTAAAAAATGCATTGAATTAGAGCGAGATTATATTGAAAAATAAAAATAAGTAATTTTTTATATATTGTTTTATTCTACCATAGGCTAGACTAGACTAGACTAGGCTAGGCTAGACTTATCAGCCGCCCCTCGTAGTCCCAATTTTTCACGATAATCGGTTGAGAAATGCGACATGTACAGGAGAACAGCTGAACAGCGGGAAACCCGTATATGCGAACGAATTTTGGCTGAAGCTAAGAACAATCACGATGCAAATAAAAGTGCACTCAGCAAAAAGCTTTGTCTTTAAATAAAGATAGAAACTCCAAGATTCAGGATCAGTGGTAATTGATCATCTGTCAGTTAACACTAACGCAACCAACGTTGTTGAATGGCCGTTAGATAGCGAGATTCCATTCATAATACTCGTATTACGTTATGTTTATGTAGCATGATGACAATTCACTATTGCTTAGCTTAGAACTGGTTTACAATTAACATCGTCAGCCTAACGTTCGTATCTTGACTATATTACTTTTCACTGACCGTGTGGTTGTAAGGAACTACTTAACCAATTTCAAAAAACCGGCCAAGAGCGTGTCGGGCCACGCTCAGTGTAGGGTTCCGTAGTTTTCCGTCCGTCACAGTTAGTGACTTAAGGCGCCGTAGGTTCATGGTTTTCTCTCCCTCTCACTGAGCATAAGCGTGAGCGAGATGGAAGTGCGTGCTCGAAAGCGCGGAAATCATGTTTTTTAATTTAAATTTTTTGGCCGTTTAAATAAATAAAAAAGTAAACACTGAGTTCTCTCAAACATGATATTGCCAATTTTTAGAAGCCATTTTAATATTTTTAGCTTTGGTGCGGAATTTGTAACAAATATTTTAAGTGTATTTTAGACCCTTTTTAGACCTACGTTCGTGATCTTTTTGTATCGAGCGAAAATTGCTTAATCATGTTTCTAAACACTGATTTCCCTGCAGAAAAGCCTCAAAATGACTATTCGTATTTTTTTAAACCATATTATTATAAACAGACGCATTATATTGTTTCAAAAACACGGTTCGCTTAACTTCGCTGAACCTACGGAGCCTTAATACCAAATTTCAGCTTTCTAGTGCTAACAGTTACTGATATTATCCGCGGACGGACGGACAGACATGACGAAACTATAAGAGTTCCTAGTCGACTACGGAACCCTAAAAATCTTTCACCAGCATACAGAATGGGCCTTGAGGATGGCTATATTTATCTCGGTTCCTTTGTAATACGCGCGCAAAGTCGCGCAGGCCGCTTGTATTTTCTAAACAGAGCGTAAAGGTTGACAAGTTTATATTAGGCACTGGTTGTATAATGTCTGATCATGCGTCCTACAAATGTACTAAGCTAATTCATGCGCTCGAGTGATTCTGACTGCCAGAAATACAGTTTTATCATTGTAATAGCCAAACCAACAATAATCGCTACTTGTTAACACTGTTGCGATTATAACAATTTTAAACCAAAACAAGTGTATTTATTTAACATTGTACAGTCGACGTCAAACACATGTAAAGTATTTAGCCTTATTTCAAAGGAGTAAGGTTTGCACCTTACTCCTTTGAAATAAGGAAAATGGTGTGTAGGTATTTAAATACAGTGTTTGCGTACGCTTTACCTACCACCAATTGCTTGAGTGTAGTTATTCTTGCGAGGGATTTCCCCTAGCACTTAGGTGCACTAGGATTTCCCAAGCTATTTTAGTGTCGAGACTGCCAAAAAATGAAGTAAGTAGGTAGGTACCATAATAATGTTTTAGAAAATGCAATTTTTCGGTTTTTTTTTTCGTGGTCTCTTAGGACGACAAAACATCAATCATCACACCCAATTAAAAACAAAAACTTACTCAATTTGAATCTTAAACTTCAGTAGATGGCATATAGCTAGTTAGTTACGTTGCCGTTGTGACAAATAGATATTGATTAATATTTACAATGCAACGGTGCAGTAGTAGTCCTGAAGTTTCAATCACTTTAATTAATTAAACCCAGCGCACAAGTCGAATTAAATTACTCATTCATCAATCTGTTTGAATCTTAAAGATTCTGCAGCAATGGTCCACATAATAAGCTCCACGAATAAAGACCGTGAGTGTACATTTTGTCGTCGTACAAGTACGTTTCACGGACACGGGTAGCGCTCGTCAACAGTAAACACTGCAGCGCTCGAGGCAAACAGCTCCAAGAATATTCAGCCGCCGGACTCTGCTCCGACACAAAAACAGGAAATGCCCCGCTTCTTACGCACCCGACATGCACTCCCAAAAACGCATACGTTGCAAATGTTGCAATTCGACGAGAGAACTCAGCGAGAGCGTAAATTGTCGTGTTAAATGTAAACATGCGATTAATTCTGTAGCGTATGAGGGTTAGAGTATCGGATGTATACAGAATTTGTAACCGATAACTGTTACAAACTCTGTGCGGTAAATAAACTTACATTTGTCAAATAGAGGAGATTATACGTCATTTTGGTAAGTAGGGCAATTAATAGTGTTAAGTAGAGGCACGTGGCTCGCGCACGGAGCCTCGGCTCAGACACATGACACATCACGTGTCTGGAAGTCGTAAATTTAAGAGCACTCGACCGTGTACTTGTACTATTATCTATTCTGTGACCGTGGCGAGAGTAGTGGCGTAGCTCGCGCCGGCAGGCGGTTCTTTTATAATTGATCTGAACATTACTATTGTCACAAGTATGGTGCTGGTGCCGATATTCAATTATGCTTTATCATTAGGATAATAATTTCTAAAGGTTTACGATCCCAAACTAAACACAGACGTACGATACAAAAAAACAAAACTAACATATTTTTTTAATAGGCAAATAAAACAATGTGGAACATTTTAGAAGATCAAAATAAAAGGCATTTGAAATCAACAATGCAACATAATTAATGGCATAATGGCACCTTACCTAATCAAATAAATAAAAATGCTCCTAAAGGAGCCGTGTAAAAATGGCGCCACCTTAGTATATTTCATGTAGATTGCATGTTTTACATAATCTAAATCAGTTTCTTCAAACGGTGGGTCTCTTAAAGGGGGTCGTGGCTACTCGTACGTTTAAAGTTAAAGTGTGCAGTGTGCAAGTAGGTACTCGTATTTGATAAAAGTACCATAAGCAATATAATTTAAGAGCAGCGTGGGGCAGGTCGCGAAATATTATTTTCTGTACTAAGGGGGTCGCTGCATGAAAAAGATTCATAAACACTGATCTAAATGAACGCTGATTTAAAACTAAAATGAAATTAACTAAATGTCTGTAGACGTGAATTTAACGTAAGGTTACATATTTTGCTTAACAACTTCAAAGCTGGGGAAAAAATCGGTTCACCATAATTTCATAAAAAACGTTTCATAAATTGTCATTTCATAAACAACGATTCACAAACTATTCATTTTACTAACCTGTCATTCCTCAAAATGCTTATACTATAAATAATTCTTTCACAAATATTCATTTAGCAAATATTAAACTTTAAAAAACATTTAATGTTAAATTGTCATTTTAAAAATGATCAATTACCAAATAAATCGTTTATAAAATAGGTCATTTTACAAATCGTCGATTGATAAACGATTGTTTCATAAAAGTAAATATCTGTCATATCACGGTATGGACTGGCCGAGAAACATTCCTGTACTAAATTCATAAAAACGTATAGTATTTAATCATAAATCGGGTTTGGCCCTTCGCCGGCCGCTGTCCCGGCACGCTCGCTTCGCTCGCTCGGCTCGCGCACTGTAGGGTCGCGGTTTTTCCTAACACTCCTCCTCGCTTCGCTCGTCGTCGTACCTACACTGACCTGCCTTAAAGAAGAATAGACAGGTAATCCACCCGTTATGTCCAGTACATTTTAAGACCTAAAAGATATTTTTTTAGGCTAGGAATGATTTGACTTACTTGCTAAACACTTTTAGACTTACCCGTCTGCTCATACAGACTTACACAATACCTGTATAGAATTATACAACTTGTTGTTTAAAATTTTATGAAGCCGATCAATGATTTATTAAATAAGGTATTTACCAAACAATGCATTTTCTTAAACGTTATTTTACCAAACGTTACTTTGCCAACTGTCACGAATAATAAATGAGTAATTTGTCAAATAATGATATATAATACGAAGTTTTTTCAATTAAATGATTTGTCCAATGAACTCTTTGTAAAACAACTTTCACAAAGAGTAAAAGTTGTATTTTATGAAACGACTAATTTGTGAATCGTTAGTTTGCCAAACGTTGTTTATAAAATGAATATTTGTGAAACGTTTTTTATGAAATGATCGGATACCGAAAAAATCGTATTAAATTAATCGGATTACCTATTTATAAAGCGTTCGTGATTTTATGAGACAAATTTTCCGCGCTGCTACAGGCACGAGGTCCTCAACCTGCTAATGACGGAATGTAAAAAAACTATTTAACATATTTTTTTTTGCGTAGTGACCTTAATAAACGTGTTGTTTGTAAAGAAGGCAGAGTTTTTGCAGGCAATGTTAGTAACCAGCGACGCCGGGCAACGGTCTCTCACCGACACTATACCAAGCTAATCCAAAAAAATTGCTGCCTGAGTAGGTATGCATGATCTACACAGATATGAATCATGATAAAACCTGCAGTGATATTAGACCAATACTTAATAGGGTAGATGCCAGGATCAATTTCAGAAAAGATGTGCCGATAAAACTGTGTTTTTATCATCTCCATGGCTCAAATGTAATGGTTAGAGCTCCGTTGCACGAAACCCTACCTCACAAGGTGGCATAACAGAAATGCAATATAGTGATAGATACTACTTAGGAACACTGAATTTTAGTTGGTTGCCATAGCATATCCTGGAAGAACTATTATTTTTTTCGTCGTCGTATCGCTTTTTAGATCGAAAATTACATCATAAGGTGGCAGATCGAAACGTTTACTCATCGAAAGAACATTTGGAGATAACAACCCGCATTGGTTGCCCAGCCCAAACCCTGGCAGGTTTCTAGATCAGCCACGTTTTATGAGCCCCAAAAATGGGGTCAATTACGTCATCAGGTGGCAAGATGGAACTGATGCAGATCGATTGCCCTAGACGTGCCGTTCACGAATATACAGGGTTGCCTGCCTGAGCTTGGCAGTTTTTCTGGTCAGCCACCTCGAACATTATATGTGAATAATTTATCAGAACGTCAGGGGTCTTAACACGAAGCTTAGCTTCTTCACGCTTAATCTTCAATGTCTCGATTGCGACATCATAGCTGCAACTGAAACTTTCTTGACGGATGCAATCGATGATTTCGAACTAGTCCCCGGTGAATGGAGTGTGATCCGAAGAGACCGGGCATCCGGAGCACGTGGTGGTGGCGTACTTGTTGCGGCGCGGCCAGGACTCCTACTAAGGTGTCACCGTAATTTTGAGACTATTGGAGGAGGACTTGTGGTGTCTTGCACTATTAAGGGCGTTATCTGTTATATTTGCGTTGTGTATATTCCACCTGGGGCTTCGGATGACGTATACATGCGTTGGTTCCAGGCTGTAGAATCGGTATTGATAAACTTAAATAATATAACTTTATAATAAATAAAAATATAACTTTGACGACCGGTTAGCCTAGTGGGTAGTGACGCTGCCTACGAAGCTGAAGGTCCTGGGTTCGAATCCCGGTAAGGACAAATATTTGTGTGATGAGCTTGAATATTTGTTTCTGAGTCATGGATGTTTTCTATGTATTTAAGTATTTATATCTATTATACAGGGTGTCCCAGAATTTGACGTCAAGCCGTAAACGGATGATAGACCAAGTCATAACAGTTATCATAAAAATACAAAAAAAAACCAACACATGTTCTTTAAAAATTATGGTCACTTTAAAAATTCACTAAAGAATCCACACCCTGTAATGGTTCTTTAACTCTTGTTACTACAAATTGCATAGTTTATTTATTTTTTATTATTATTATGTAATCTTGAATAATGCTTCTGTAGATTTTTGCCTAAAATTTAAAGCCAACTGCTCCTACTTGGAAGAAAATTACACTTTTTCAAAACCCAATTATTTAAATTTACTGTTTCGCCCAACTTTAACTGACTGTACTGAAAATAAAATGTACTACGCTAGTTTGGCAAGTAACGTTAAAAAGTGGCGCGTTCAATAAGGATTTCAAAATTGTATTACACTTGCTAGATTACCTTTTAATTAATCGGTAATTTTTTTTTTTGTAAATAACCCCAGTTTTTCACAAAATGTCCATACTTCCTTAAAATGACTTTAGCTTACCTAAATCTTTGCTCAACGCCGTTTCTTAGTTTGATAGAGACGGGAAGAGTCATTTTACAAAATGTGAGCGAGACAGAGAGTGACGCCACTTTTATCGGATAGATACAAAATTACCGATGAGTGCGAGTGAGACATGGGATGTTCCACCTTGATATCTTTATATGGATTTTCTTCAAAATACTTTACCAGATTTATTAGAAAACGTGCCACTGAACATTTGCAGAGTAATGTGGTTCCAGCAAGATGGCTGCCCAGCGCACTATGCCCGTTTAGTAAGAGAACATCTCGATGAAGAATACCCGCTCAGGTGGATAGGGCGCGCTGGGACAGTCTTGTGGCCACCCCGTTCGCCTGATTTAAATCCCCTAGATTTTTTTTACTGGGGAGTGGTTAAAGAGAAAGTGTACTCAAAAACAATTGAGAATTTAGCTGAGCTGCGTGAAAGAATAACGGACGCGGTTGAATTTGTAAATAGGAGAAGATTTGCCCGGAAAATAGCCCGATCTTTTTTAAGAAGATGTCGTGCGTGCATTGCCGTTGAAGGAAGGCAGTTTGAACATTTATTGTAAAAAAATAATCAAATCTGACAAATGGTTTTTTAGTAAATTTTTTCTAATGAGAAATCTGGTCCTAAATTAAAGTAAAAAGATTGAGTGAATATCATAACCTTGCTCTTAAATTACGTGGAAATTTGATTTCTTATCGCGCTCACACTTCGTAAAATGACTCTTCCCATCTCTATCAAACTAAGAAACGGCGTTGAGCAAAGATTTAGGTAAGCTAAAGTCATTTTAAGGAAGTATGGACATTTTGTGAAAAACTGGGGTTATTTACAAAAACAAAAATTACCAATTAATTAAAAGGTAATCTAGCAAGTGTAATACAATTTTGAAATCCTTATTGAACGCGCCACTTTTTAACGTTACTTGCCAAACTAGCGTAGTACATTTTATTTTCAGTACAGTCAGTTAAAGTTGGGCGAAACAGTAAATTTAAATAATTGGGTTTTGAAAAAGTGTAATTTTCTTCCAAGTAGGAGCAGTTGGCTTTAAATTTTAGGCAAAAATCTACAGAAGCATTATTCAAGATTACATAATAATAATAAAAAATAAATAAACTATGCAATTTGTAGTAACAAGAGTTAAAGAACCATTACAGGGTGTGGATTTTTTAGCGAATTTTTAAAGTGTCCATAATTTTTAAAGAACATGAGTTGGTTTTCTTTTTGTATTTTTATGATAACTGTTATGACTTGGTCTATCATCCGTTTACGGCTTGACGTCAAATTCTGGGACACCCTGTATATATCGTCGTCTAGTACCCATAACACAAGCCTTATTGAGCTTACTATGGGACTAGGTCGGTTTGTGTAAGATTGTCCCCTTATATTTATATTTATTTATTTATTTTATTTATAACTGTTATCGTTGGGGACTTAAACCTCAACCCCCGCTATACTTCACAAAATATTATGTGTTAATACGGATACTTCCTATCGTTATGTGGCTTGAATGAGATGAATGACATACTGAATGCACATGGTGGAATGCTTGATGTGGTGTTGGTATCGGAGGGTACACGCGGTGTCAGTGTGGCTGAGGTGGAGGGTGGTTGTCTTGTTCCGCGACGAGATGCTTACCATCCACCTTTGGAGATCTCGGTCCCATTGCTTTCGGCTGCACGGCAGTATCCTACCGAGAAACTTGATCCCAGCAATATGAATGGGCACCAAGATTGGAACTTTAAAAGGGGTGACTACGAGTTACTCTACAATCTTCTGAAGAGAAGTGGCAGGATGTTCTAGATACTGGGGATGTTAATCTTGCAGTTGATGCCTTTTATAGTATTATACATGGCATTTTCGATATATCCATCCCGAAAAAGCGCCGTTGCACGAAGCGCGTACGTCGTTATCCGGTATGGTTCACTTCAGATTTGATTACAAACATTAAAAGGAAGGCCGATCTCCATAGGGAGTGGAAAGCCACCAAAAATAATGTAATTTATAAAGGGCCTGTATAAAAAAAGAAATAGCCTCCGCCTATGATGCTTACATTAATCAAATTCAAGCTAAGATCAAGAGCAACCCACGCGCATTTTGGCAACATGTTGATAGCCTTAAAACAAAGGGTGGCTATGTGTCTCAGGTGAATTTTGAAGGCAAACCGTTTGAGGGACCAGATGCTGCTGCAGCTTTTTCTAGATTTTTCGCAAGTGTGTTTTTACTTGATGCTCCTCGTCTTGATGGTTATTATAATGAAAACAGCAGTCAGAGATCTTCAGCGAACGATATCCGAATAAGCTCTATTTCTATGGATGAAGTGAAAGTAGCCATTAAGCGCCTGAAACCCAATAGCGCCGTAGGGCCCGATAACTTGCGGCTTATATAGTAAAGGGGTGCATGCAGTGCCTCAAGACACCAATTCACTATATCTTCAGACCACAAGGGTAAGGCCGATCCCGAAATCAAAGGACATTGGTGATGTGGAGAGCTATAGACCTATAGCTATACTGCCAACACTTGCGAAATTGTTTGATTCCATACTCCATCGAACACTGTCCGCATACCTAAAACCTTTTTTGTGCGACTGTCAGCATGGTTTCAGGGTAAACCGGTCAGTCGATACAAACCTCCTAATCCTGACTAATACCATTTCAGATTTCCTCGACAAGGGTATCCAAGTCGACGTCATTTACTTTGATTTTCGGAAGGCCTTCGACCGCGTAGATAACGATGTGCTGCTGCATAAGCTCGACTGCATTGGCTTCGCCCCAAATTTACTTACATTTTTTGCCAGCTATCTACGCAATCGGCAACAATATGTCCACCACGGCCACTTCGTTTCTGACACATATCATACTCGATCTGGTGTTAGTCAGGGTTCAATCCTGGGTCCTTTACTATTTGGGGTAATGGTTAATGACCTAGAATCGGTTGTTTGTAGCGCCAGATGTCTTCTCTATGCTGACGACTTGAAATTGGTGTACGGGGTGAAGCAAGCTGCCGATTGCGAGTCGCTGCAAGAGGATATTGAAGCAGTGTTCAGGTGGAGTCTGGACAACAAGCTTCACTTTAACGGGTCTAAGTGTTGTGTGTGCACTTTCACTCGTTCTTCTGCCCCTATTCTTGCACAATACTTGCTTGGCTCCGAGCCAATTAACAGGGTCTCCTCTGTCAAGGATCTGGGTGTAGCATTTGATAAGCGTATTTCTTTCCACGACCATATAAGGGATCTCGCCTCCAGTTGTTTCCGTAGACTAGGTTTTGTTATGCGTAATGCTAGAGCTTTTCATGATCCAGTAGCTATAAAGTTATTGTATAATGCTCTGGTGCGAAGTAAGCTGGAAGCGTCTGCGATAATATGGAACCCTTACGAATCTACTTATATACTACTCTTGGAAAAGGTCCAAAAAACTTTTCTAAGATTTCTATATAAAAAAATGTATGGATATTATCCATACCTGTACCCCGCAAAATTTCTTCTTGGCACTCTGACTTTCAACTCGTTGGAAGTGAGGCGCAATTTTAGTCTGCTCAATTTTGTTTGCCGTGTTTTACGAGGAGATTCAGATTGCCTAGAACTGGTGGAACAATTTGTGAGGCTCCACGTTCCAGAGGTCCCACGAATGGCTCTGAGACCTCGTACGCGCCCGCTTTTAGCAGTGCCTCTGGCTCGCACTGTGTCGCACAGGAACTCCCCGCACCTCCGTGCCCTGACGCTGCTGAATGCCTTGTTGGTATCAATACCCGAGTGTGATCTGCTTGCGTGGCGATGGACAGCTGTGAGTAGGGAGTGTCTGAAGTTTTGTGAGATGAAGGATGATAGGCTTTCTAGTGTATGTATTTGATTTTTATTATTTTTGCTTTGTCCCTATAAATTTATGTTTCGTTTCGCAGTGTATTAGAACTTAAGTTATCTGTAATGCTGCGTCAATATATTTTTAAATAAATAAATAAATGTGAAAATCTTGGAATAACGTGAAATTTGTATATTTATGCTATGATACAGGGTATAATTTAATAAAAATCAGGAAATTAAATTAAAGTCAACATACTTGCGTCTTATGTTGTTGAAATAATAGGGTAAATGCACCAGTTTTGGTAATTTCTCATTAATATATCTTGAAATATTGAAAGAAGTGTTGTTGACTTTTACGTTCATCGTGATATAGCATTTCTCATCAGGTGGCAAGATGAAACTGATGCAGATCGATTGCCCTAGACGTGCCGTTCACGAATATACAGGGTTGCCTGCCTTCAGCTTGGCAGTTTTTCTGGTCAGCCACCTCGAACAATAAATGTGAAAATCTTGGAATAACGAGAAATTCGTGTATTTATGCTATGATTCAGGGTATAATTTAATAAAAATCAAGAAATTAAATTAAATTCAACGTGCTTGCGTCTTATGGTGTTGAAAAAATAGGGTAAATGTACCAGTTTTCGACATTTCTCATTAATATATATTTAAATATTGAAAGAAGTGATGTTGCCTATTACGTTCAACGTGATGTAGCATTTCTCATCAGGTGTCAAGATGAAACTGATGCAGGGTTGCCTGTCTTCAGCTTGGCAGTTTTTCAGGTCAGCCACCTCGAACACCAAATGTGAAAATCTTGGAATAACGAGAAATTTGTGTCTTTATGCTATGATTTAGGGTATAATTTAATAATAATCAGGAAATTAAACTAAAGTCAACGTACTAACAGACTCGCGTCTTATGGTGTTGAAATAATAGGGTAAATGTACCCGTTTTGGTCATTTCTCATTAATATATCTTGAAATGTTGAATGAAGTGATGTTGCCTTTTACGTTCAACGTGATATAGCATTTCTCATCAGGTGGCAAGATGAAACTGATGCAGATCGATTGCCCTAGACGTGCCGTTCACGAATATATAGAGTTGCCTGCTTTCAGCTTGGCAGTTTTTCTGGTCAGCCACCTCGAACAATACATGTGAAATTCTTGGGTTAACGAGAAATTCGTGTATTTATGCTATGATTCAGGGTATAATTTAATAAAAGTCAGGATATTCAATTAAAGTCAACGTACTTGCGTTTTATGGTGTAGAAATAATAGGGTTAATGTACCAGTTTTGGTCATTTCTCATTAATATATCTTGAAATATTATAAAAGAAGTGATGTGCCAAACTTGCGGATGCCATTATATCTTAAACTTTATAACAGTTGCTACAGCAATACCTTCGATCTCTTTCCACTCCGGAAACCTTAAACAAAGTGTACACATTTTAGTTACCATTCTTTAAATTCTTTATAATGTAACACTCCAGTTTGAGAATGACCAGACCATTCACCACACTAAATTATATAAATAAAGAAAGAAATGGTACACAAATACGTTGCCAATATGCTAGGTATTATTTATAAATTACTTGCAATGCATTGCATCTTCCATGAATTATCTTATCGATAGTAAACGAACACATATTATGGAAATCTAGTATGATAGACAAGGAAGGAGCGAATATTCCGTGCAGCGTGAAGGTGCGTTTAAATGGCTCGGCTCGTGATTCAGCGCCACGCGCCGTCTAAACAGCCACGCTCGGCATGGGTCGGCAAAGTTCGTACGATCCATCCATTGTTGGTTTTTCGACACGGATCAAAGGCGCACGCGCCATCTTCGGCTCGGCTTGTGTTAAAACGCGCCGTATAAACAGCACGTCTATCATGAGACGTCCGCGACATACTCTCGATTTTTCTCGCACTATCCGTCTCTCTCTTATTAGAACACTTAGAGCAAGAGGTATAGTGCGAGAAAATCGAGAGTATGTCGCGGCCGTCTCATGATAGACGTGCTGATGTTACAGAGCGCGCGACGGAGAAAGTCAACCATTTTGAGTTATTTTGCGCTTTTGTGACCCACGTGCCGCCGCGCCGTGTATACGAGCGTTCCAGCAGGCTTGCGTTCGGATTTAGCCGAGCCGCATCTACACGGACGGTTCGGATTGTGCTACCCTGCGCCGTTTAAACGCACCTTGACAGAAAGAGACTTTCTTAGTATGGATGACAATGGATCAGATGAATCAGATATTAGTTGTGATTCTTCTTCTGATGAAGAAGCTAAGCAACATCACTTCTTTCCATATTTCAAGATATATTAATGAGAAATTACCAAAACTGGTTCATTTACCCTATTATTTCAACACCATAACACGGAAGTACGTTGACTTTAATTGAATTTCCTGACTTTTATTAAATTATACCCTGATTCATAGCATAAATACACGAATTTCTCGTCATGCCAAGATTTTCACATATATTGTTCGAGGTGGCTGACCAGAAAAACTGCCAAGCTGAAGGCAGGCAACCCTGTATATTCGTGAACGGCACGTCTAGGGCAATCGATCTGCATCAGTTTCATCTTGACACCTGATGAGAAATGCTACATCACGTTGAACGTAATAGGCAACATCACTTCTTTCAATATTTCAAGATATATTAATGAGAAATGTCGAAAACTGGTACATTTACTCTATTTATTCAACACCATAAGACGCAAGCACGTTGAATTTCATTTAATTTCCTGATTTTTATTAAATTATACCCTGAATCATAGCATAAATACATGATTTTCTCGTTATGCCAAGATTTTCACATATATTGTTCGAGGTGGCTGACCAGAAAAACTGCCAAGCTGAAGGCAGGCAACCCTGTATATTCGTGAACGGCACGTCTAGGGCAATCGATCTGCATCAGTTTCATCTTGACACCTGATATGAAATGCTATATCACGTTGAACGTAATAGGCAACATCACTTCTTTCAATATTTCAAGATATATTAATGAGAAATGTCGAAAACTGGTACATTTACCCTATTTTTTACATACCATAAGACGCAAGGACGTTGACTTTAATTTAATATCCTGATTTTTAAGACATTATACCCTGAATCATAGCATAAATACACGAATTTCACGTTATTCCAAGATTTTCACATATAATGTTCGAGGTGGCTGACCAGAAAAACTGCCAAGCTGAAGGAACCCTGTATATTCGTGAACGGCACGTCTAGGGCAATCGATCTGCATCAGTTCCATCTTGCCACCTAATGAGGTAATTGACCCCATTTTCGGGGCTAATAAAACGTGGCTGATCTAGAAACCTGCCAGTTGTTATCTCCAAATGTGACTCTTTCGATGAGTAAACGTTTCGATCTGCCACCTTATGATGTAATTTTCGATCAAAAAAGCGATGCGACGACGAAAAAAATAATAGTTCGTCCAGGATATGCTATGGCAACCAACTAAAATCCAGTGTTCCTAAGTAGTATCTATATTTGTATATTGCATTTCTGTTCTGCCACCTTGTGAGGTAGGGTTTCGTGCAACGGGAGCTCTAACCATGTGCCTTGAGCTTTATTAGTTTTTATATAGGGGGTAATTTCCGGAACAAAACATCCAGTTTCAAATATTCATACTATGGTGCTGAGTAAACGTTTACTCGACTTGCTTATATGACTAATAAGTCATATAAGAAATTCAGAATAAGTCACCTTTATACGAGGCTTATATGACTATTTAGTCGAGTAACAGTCACTTATATATTTGACTTACGACAAGTCAAGTGCAGTCGAGTAAAAGCAATGTAGTTTGCTATTACATGACATCATGTAACTTATACAGCACAATAGCTGTAAATGTTACATGCTGTCATATAGACGCGAATTATAGAACATGTTATATATGAGTATCTTATTCAGCGATCTAGTCATATAAGATATTGCTGAATAAGTTACCTCTACCTGATGCTCACGTGACTATTTGGTCGAGTAATGATATTTTATATGCCTTTATAGTATCAGAATTAAACGTAGTCCAGTCAATGAAACAACTTTGCTATTATACCACTATTTAGTTTAATATGCTACCTTTTTATGACTGTTATAGTTCTTGAACATCATTTAAAGACAACCGACACGTTGTTTGGATATCAGCATTTAGTATATGAAAATTTCAAGTGGTTCCGTAGAAATAACAATGTGACCCAAAAAAAACTAGTACTGCAGAGTCGGACAACATAAAAATGGTGTCGTGTAGTTTTTTTTTATATTCTTGTCCGATATAATAAAATGTGTGGGATCAACGGCGACATAGAGTATCCGCATCCAATACACATAAAAGACAAAATCAAATAAGTCTCGTTCCAAGGCCACTGTACATCATCATCACTCCACAATTGATCTTCTTTTCTTAAAAAACGGTCCACATCAGCTACAATGACCATATTTTATGGTTCTACTTGTCTCTAGAAGTAAAATACAAAAATCTGTTAAAAAGGTTTTTTTCTGAAACTCTAACGAACCCTTAAATATGTCCGACAAATGTATAATAGCGCTTGGACCGCTAAACTTGCTATATAAGATGCGATTATATAGCTTAATAACTGGATAAATTCCGTATAACCGCGGCGTTCATGACAATCAACAATATTTATTAAATTTATATTTAATGAACTAAGTATTACAGTGGGGCATTAAATATTTACTATTAAACATAGTTGACTTCATCAATAAACTTACCTTCGCAATACATTTCTACCATACGCCGAAGTTATGAGCATTCTTAATAAAAACATTGTAACATCATGGCGGATTAAAAAAGTACTTACCGTCATCCAATGCAAACCAATTAAATTCCTTTCAATTCTGTTGTTTAGTTGCCTAGGATGCGATTACTCCACAAATATGTCATATATTTAAGTGGAAGTTATAGATCAAATCAGTCATATGAAAGTCATATAAGTTGCTAATATACAGCCAAATTATCATATGATAGTCACGTCGGTGATTATTATAAGATCTATAAGTGGCGGTGGTTGCAGTTATACAACTTTTATATGACTGAAATGCTGAATAAAATGGGACCAAATCGCGTTATATAAACGTGCTGATTACGTTTATATGAGTAAGAGCCAAAAGATTGCCGCAGAAACGTTGCCGCAACCATTTACCATTATATGACGAAATTTTGTCAGCTCTTTAACAGTTTAATATTTGAACATTAGATACAATTAATACAGACACCAACCAATATTATCCAGACGTCACTCGTTGTGGTACCACGAAATCACTCAACCGCTATTTTCAAGAAACCATACCAAATCATGAGTATCATGAGACGATTACTTATCCTGAATCCTGAAATGATTCAACAGAGTTAAACGAACGACCCGCAAGTACTCACATCCGGCTACATCTTAGTTCATGTCACACAAAAATGCCATGAAGCATTCTTAACAAAAACAAGTGTAAAATATCAATGGAGACGGCACAAAAACATCTTTAAAACGCACTTTGCATTGCAAAATATTCATACCGCATGTTATGTCTTTTTGACGATAATTAACATTTTTGCCAAGGAAAATAAATACATTTTATATTGAAAACAAGTAGATATTTTAACCTACCCCAACTTTTGATGTTGGCACGCAAACAAATTTGTTTACGCAGCGTCAATGTTTTTTTTATATTAATGTAGGTAACATAATACAGAAAACAACAATCCCATCAAAAACATTCTGGAAAAAACTAGCCAAGTCTCGATGGAGCTGCTTGTTTATCTCTAAAAAGTAATGAAATCAGATAAACAAGCAGCTCCATCGAGACTTCGCTAGTTTTTTACAGAATGTTTTTGATGGGATTTCACTTCTTTTTGTAGAAACGTGGGCTTATTGATTGAATGTTTTTTGTAAATGCGGTATAGATATATCTCTAATAGATTGGTTGGGCTCTTGTGTTTTCTAATCAGGGTCACCAGGTACTCCAGATCTTCGATTATCCTAGTTTTTATAGTTTTCCCTTTATGTGGCCATTAAACCCTAACTCTGTACCAAATTTCAGCTCTCGGAGTTTATGGGAAGTACTATTTCTATTTTTATGATCATGAGTGAGTGTCATAAATGCGAAACTTTGCTTTCGCTTAACTTCGGAACTAAATAACCTACAGACTTGAAATTTTGGATTTTAAGTATGTGATTATAGCTTACTGGATGACGAAAATTTCTTCGTTCTGGTCTTATCCAGAGGTTCTCAAATAGGGGCCTGAAAATGCGGCGAAATGGTTCCAGTAAAGGATGGTACGGCAGTGTTTGCTTCGCGCTCGACTTGGCGGGGGCACTACCGTGCCCCCAGATATGTTTTGTTATGCAATATCAAACACAAACCACAAATGTAACCGTAAAGTTAAAATAAATACCTAGTTAAATGTAAAAACAATACATATCTCACCTTTTCAAGTGCCTATACATGAAAATGCCACATGCATATTCATTAAGATAACGACGCTTGTTTTTAAATATCTTTCAACACTTTTTGCTAAATTAACCTTGTTTTGCGACTTGTTATCGCAGACGATGCACATCGGTCTTTTAATGAAGTGTAATTAAGAACGTGTTTTTATCAATTTCTACGAGTAAAAAATATGTAGGTACTACTTTTGACGACCAATCTCAAAATAAAGGCTCACTGTGGTCTAGATTCTCTGTTTAGGTGCCAAACGGTAGATTCGAAAATTATTATTACTCCCAAAGAAAGAAGAAAACACTTTACGAAGTTTAATTAATATTTCCTAAGTTAGGTTCGACGAATATGATAGGAAAATGAATATACCATGATGTTAATTTGATTTTGTCGTAATATAATTGTTTGAGTAAAATAAAAGGCCCTTACAATAATTTTTCGGTTTAAATCAAACAATCAAATAGTCAAGAATCATACGAGATATCTGAAAATCTGTCCTTATTGTTTCCTTTGCTACTCACTTCAGAACGGTGTTTCAGAATAGGAAAATGAAAACGCTATGACTCGCGCACGGTATAAGACACCACGCAGCGAACAGATTTTTTTAGAATTTATTTCTATACTATGTGACGTGAGCAGATCATTCAAAGGAAAATCAACGCCGTACTCCAAGGTACAGTCACGTGTAAAACTATGGGTGCATACTAATTACTCTTAATTTCATAAATATGTTTCATCGCTCTTAATATCTCAGCGGATTAAGGTTTCGATAAATATTTATGAGACGAGTAAATCGATACATATTTTTGTTCTTGACTGTACACCGCGGTCATTTGTTCAAACTTTCAACGACAACATACCGTATTCGAATGTTATAATTATTTATCTGTATTCTGAAGTACTTGGAAATTATAACAGTCATGTTAATGCAATTGTACGCATGACACTGCACGAATTATACAGTTAAAATACTTCGAATGGACCATACCTACAATTAACAGCGATATCAATTAAATACATAAGTGTAACACAATCGCAAGGCTACCTTTTTCGAGCTAAAATGCCTCCTATTACTTTTTATTACACAGATTTTACATTTTGTACCGAGATTGCTGCTAAGAATCGCAATAGTGTACGTACGTATTGAAAAAGTAAGGGACGGAAATTCAACTAAACCGCTTATTAAGTGAAAATGTATAAATATTTCATTCCATTTCTTTCGTCATACAATCGTTCACTTTGGAGTTACAATTGCAACTCGTTTCTTGAATATGATATCGTTCAACCCAAGAAGCAGAGTGCAATGAATTGTACATTTTACTGAGACGATGTTGATAATGAGAAGGAGCGGGCCCGTCCTCCTGGATATTCGGATTATACGTCAGGCAGTTAAAGTGAGGCCTCTTTTATTCGGAATTTATTCGCAAACCCTCAGCGGAGCGGCCTCACTCGGGCCTACCGTCCTCGGTTCTCGAGTACCCAGCTGCTTGAAAGACGTCAGCAGGCGCAAATATTGACAACGTTCCCGCCTGTATCTGCCAACAGTGCCAACGTACTATTGTAGTGAAGACAATGTGGAAATATATACGCCCGGCGCAGGCGCCGGCGAGACGCTGCCTTGCCTCCAGCTCGATTATTTGACCGAGTCACTCGTGGCGTATTTAGCAAATTTTATTTCATAGATTATATACCGAACTCTTCTCTTTATGAGTCGAGGATTTGAAGAGACATATATAAATAAACGGAAAAAATTAATAATGTTTCGTAAATTGAGACGTTGGTCCATTAGGAAGCCTGAGTATTCTAGATGCCGCTACACGCCTTGCTGAGGCGTTGCAAGAGGGATTAAGAAAATTGGCGACTGACACGGATTGTTCCAATAACTCAGTTGGCTAAGAACGACAGGTCGCATATGCCTGTGGTCGCGGGTTCAAAACAGGCTTGGAGCAATAGTTTTAAAATGTTCATTTAATTGCAATTTATAAATTTTGTTAGCAGACGATGTACAATAGATATGTAAAAATGGAAGAGTTAGGTACAAGGTACAATATATCTAATTCGATGGCCTCGTGAAAATCGCGTTTCACTTTCCTTAGACCGACGGTTACGGCAGGACTGTGCGAGTGCGCCATCTAGAAACTGTCATTTTAACGGCATTCTTATCTATACTTGGCATTCTATTCCAACTCTACTCTCCAATAATACTAAAACTGGGAGTTCATTCGTGGAATATTTTTCCATGTCTGACGTAGAAACAATTACACAACATGTTTCAATATGGCGTTGTCATGTTTACGCCTCTGCAGTTGTTTCACTTACGCACACTTCTCTTTCAGAAAGCGAGAACTTTGAAACGAGCAATAAAAAGTGGAAATATAAGGTCCGCGTCCACAGAATGATGTGATGCGAGCATGCGAGGACAACCCAACCCAGGTACTTAGGTGTTTTTCCACAAGTTGAGGGCAACGGCGCCTCTACTGAAAGACGGAAGTAGGTTCAACGACCCCGACCTTGGCGGCGCCGACGCAAAGTACAGAGAGGCACATTGTTGTCACAATAATAATGTGTAGATTTAAGTTATGTAACGCGTACCTATCGATAATGATAATGTACAGTGGAAAAGTAACAATAAGAATATATTAACTACGACAATATTGACACAGGGAAGTACATAAAACATGATCTTGATCAAGTGTATTTAAAGGAATAATATCGAGTATTTAAAAAAACCACTTATTTAATATGTCACAACTCACAGCGTAGTTCCGTCCACATTGTGATGTGATAATACCGCTGGTTCCCACGCAACCGAAGCGCGTACTCTGAAGCAACCCGACAGGGCCCGGAAGCCGCGAGCTATCCAGATGTAACCCAAACTAAGGCCATTTCAAAACTCATTGAATCTGTACGAGTAGGTACGGAATCAAACTCGTGTGACAAGAATTTGTACCGACAGACACATTACGCATGCGTAGGACTTATCATACGAAGATAACGTGCAAATGCTAACAAATAACGACTCTGCCCTCTTATACTCATCATTACTTATGGCAGACCTATACCACTGTCAATTTGGCGCGAAACGAAGTTTGTCTATGCTCCTGTGCAGGTCTAGCAAGGGCTGTGCAGTGAATGGCACACAATTTCGTTTCATATATTATATCCGTTCGTTTTAAATAGTAACAACATAATTTAATTGATCACACACCGTCATACGGAGTTCAATTTTACAACATCTTGCTAACATGACGAAATAAATAATCCCATTGCAAAATATGACAGCTAACGTCATCACTTAGGCAGTGGACCTTCTGTACCTTTACGTGCTATTAATTACATACATACATATTACATACATTCCATCACGTCTTTATCCCTAAAAAGAGTAGGCAGAGCACATGAAAGTTGTGTTTAGCCCATCGCCCACAACACACTTCAACCCCGTTCCCTTAGTCGACTCATACGACACCCATAGAGAAAGGGGGCGGTGCTAATATTCTAATCCGAAACCACTGTATTCTGTCCTTTATTTTTTTCGTAGCAAAAGCTTCAGGCTGACATTCTCGTCAGCTTATTATAGTTATTATAATCTGTTATTAGTACAGCATCATGAAATATGCTATACTCGCCCTCAACGGCCTCAACCCAAAAGACGACTAGGGCAATAAAACCCTTGAGCTCGCGTTATCACTTATCAGTTTCCCATTGTATTGCAGTTGCACGGAGCGAGCGGAGACCATTAGTGCAGTAGTAAACCCACATAAAGGAAAGTAGATAAGTTGAGTGAGTGTATATCACTTGTTCATGAATTTATTTTAAAACACATTGCCATCACTACGACCGCCGAGCTTTATTACCCCTGCCTCGAGTTTTATGGCCTCACTCGTCTTTTGGGTTGAGGGCGACTATACCTGTATCAGTCGAGCAGAGCGGGAGCAAACAACCGGAATGACTGTTACACTTACACCGCAATAGCGCGGAACTAACGAAGCAGGCCATCCACCAGCGAAGGGTCATCAGCATTTCACCGCTGGAACTATTCTTATTACAAGAAACGCCTTGTTAGGCACAGGTAATGAGCGCTCTGGTAAAGCTAACTAGCTGACAGGTTTAATGAGTGCGATCTTTACTTTACCAAACGACGGTAATGTAAATCAGGATTTCAGGATTCAGCACGCAACGAAGAGGGGATGCAAAACTACGACTAGGGTTTCATAAAAGCTGCTTGCATTACAAGTATTACCATTTTCAGTATATTTTTTGTAGATCTTTAAAGCTATGGTAGCCTTGCGGTTCAGGCATGCGGCTGTCAAGCGGCGGTCGAGGGTTCGAATCCCGTCTCGTACCAATGAGGTTTACTAAACTTATGTACGGAATATAATTTGATATTTACCGTTAGCTTTTCGGTGAAAGAAAAAAACATCGTGAGGAAACGTGCATATACGCATCCACGAAGAAATTCAAAGGTGTATGTGAAGTCCCCAACCCGCACCGGGCAAGCGTGGGGACTACTGCCCGTTCCCTCTCATCTATGAGAGGTGGCCTGTGCCGAGCAGTGGGACGTACATAGGCTGATTTTTTATTTAGATCTTTATAGTTAAAGGCGACGTTAATTTTTTGCTTTTTGCCAGCTTTGGGACTATTGAGCGCGGTTGTTTGGCTAGCAAATATAAACACGGACCTTCAGTCAACCTTTTTCAGAAAATCGCTATCCCTAAGCCTGGGGGAAGACGGTCGTGCCATTTTGTAATTTCGACGGGCTCTGATTTCATCGAGCGAGGGAATCTTTCGTCTGTCCCGTGTCTGCCCCGCTATCCGGCTGTTCTCCTCTACTCTACCTACGGTACAGGTCGCATTTTTCAACCGATAAAAAAAAACTTTTTGCGTCTGCTAATTCACGTAAGTCTACCACGGTTAAAGCGTCAATGGGGTAAAAGTATATGTTGAAGATATCTTCGAAACGCAACATTTTAGAACTATTACACCCTTTAAAATTTCAAAGAATGATGATGACTGAGTCAATTTAGACGATTGTAATAGTTCTAAAACGTTCAGTTTCGCAGATATTTATTTATACGGAGATTATTATTCTTACTCAGTAAGAGCGCATATCTGTCTGGTATCCAAATATTTAATCATTTGCCTGAATGTATTAAGTCGCAAGACAGGATGAAATAAAAAAAAACAAAGCTCAAGAAATGGCTAATAATGAAAAGTTTCTACAACTTAAATGAATATTTTTGATGTTTAAATACCTGCAATTGTTATTATTTTATTAAGCTTATCTGTATTAAAATTGATATAATTATTTTTAGTTACGCCCGAAATGGCCAATCTGTTGGACTTTTCTATATGACATCATCTAATGTACACAGTTGCTGACAATAAATGATTCTTATTCTTATCATCAACAGAGGCATTTACGCATTTGCCCCGGTTGACCTTATCATGAATATATAATTTATTTTGAAATCATGTTATTGCACTTACAAGTTAAATCATAAAACATTTACTACTTAAATAGAATCGAAGAATAATTGATATTCAGGATTGGAATGCAGATAATCTTTGCAAGTCACTCATAATGCGCCGTGAATTGAAGGCCGCAAAACTTCCGTATTCGCGCATCCTTTTATGCAGTGTTCACGCTCCGCTCCTGACAGTCATTGCCCGATTCGCACACAACGCAATGTAACTGCTTAATGGCATAACTAATATTTAGCCGATCCAACCATGCGATTAACGACCTGTCTCGACACACATAACTCGTCTTTAATACATGTTGATCCGGAGATTCGTAACAACTATGGGCAATCGGAGTATAAACCAGGGACTGCATAACCGAAAAATACCGGTATGTTTTACGACCGATATGACGTCATATTACACTATTACGGTACCGTAATGGAATACCGGTTTCGTACTAGTAAAACCGTAACCGAAATCAGTCCCTGGTATAAACTATAAACATACATGGTTTGGCTGAAGCTAAGTGTATACTTTATATAGTTGTGAATACCAACCCCGTTTCTGCAAGCTAACATGTCGACATTAAGAGTCCGCAGTAAGCTCGATTCTCCATACAAACGTAGTTACGCTCTCATTTTAAAACTACGCGTTGGATAGTAACGAAACTTTGCATGTTCAATAAAATGAGGTATATCTATGTCTGAAATTAGTTTATGTAGCTTCAGATACCATAATAAAAAAAATACAGCGAATTTAAGTTTTTCATACAAAACTAGTTTTTGCTGTATTTACTTTGTTTTATAAATTGGAACCATATAAACTAATTACAGACATAGATATACCTCATGTCATTGTATATGCAAAGTTTCGTCACAATCCAACACGTAGTTTTAAAATGAGAGCGTAACTACGTTTGTATGGGAAGGTGAAATTCGGCCGAGCTTACTGCGGCCTCTTAACCGGCCGACAGTGGAGACACAATACACTGAAAAAAAGTATCAACCAAACTAGTTTTGTAAGTTGAAGGTTTCGTTGTAGGGTAGTAAACTTTAGTTAAATATAAACAAGATATACTATACTAGCGGTCGCCCGCGACTTCGTCCGCGTAGATTTTTGATGATGACAAAGTTATTAAAATAGGTAAGGGGTGATCCAAAAGTAATGATAATCGAATACTATCCGTGGCTTAATAAGGTAAAAGGAGGTCTTATTTTTTAAAGCGGTTACTGGTCAGTAAATTAAAAAAAACATTTATTAAAAAATATGTATATGTCATTGAGTTGTCTTCTTTTGTTCGTAACTGTTCGGAAAAAATACATGAAAATGGAGAAAAATGAAGTGAGAGCCGTCATTAAGTACTTAGTGTTTAAAAAAAATGTATACTAAAGATATACATATTGAATTATCGGGAACATTAGGGGAATCCGCACCACCGTATTCCACAGTTTCACGCTGGTGCAAGGAATTTAACTTGGGTAGGACATCAACTAAAGACGAGCACCGCGAGGGCCGACCGTCCACCGCCCGTACTGACAACAACATTAAAAAAATTGAAGATTTAGTTTTGATTGACAGAAGAGTGACGATCAGGTATTTAAATGAAATGACAGGGATCTCGTATGGCAGCAATTCAACGAATATTAACCGAAGATTTGAACATGAAGAAGGTATCCGCTCGTTGGGTGCCACGAATGTTAAATGACGACCAAAAGGAAATTCGATACCAGATGTCAAAAGCTAATCTTGAAAAATTTCAAGCTGACCCGGAAACTTTTTTGCGACGATTTGTCACCGTGGATGAGTCTTGGATTCACCATTTCGATCCAGAGACCAAGCAACAGTCTATGACCTGGAAACGACCGTCCTCTCCGACCCCAAAGAAATTAAGGGTTCAGCGGGTAATGCAGCGGTGTAATAAGTTATGGCGCCCGTGTTCTGGGATGCCGAAGGGGTAATAATGATAGATTATTTGGAAAAGGGAGCCACGATCACGGGCTTACACTACGCAGAACAAATAACGAGATTGCGGGAAGCTATCAAAGAGAAGCGACGGGGTAAGTTACGGTCCGTTGTACGGTCCCTTCTAAGTTGTGGAAATTTTTAAAGTCTCTTGGGGTCGGCAAAACTCAGCAATGTTCTTCCAATACTCTTGACATTGACGCTATTAACAAACATTTCAGCACGTCGCCGGTTACTCTTGACCCATCCATTAAGCAATCCACTCTTTCACTTCTTGCCAATATTACACACCCCGACCTATCTCCCTTTGAATTTGGTTTGATTTCACCGCAGGAGACGCTTGCCCTTCTCAAATCTATTAAGACGAAGGCAATCGGTGACGATGGCCTCAGTGTGGATATGCTTATGCTCGTGGCGGTTTTTATTGTTCCTACCCTTTCGGATATTATAAATTTCTCCTTGTCCACTGGAACCTTTCCGGCATCGTGGAAGTATGCTCACGTAATTCCTCTCCCCAAAATCCCTAATGCTGTATCTTTCACTCAATACCGCCCTATTTCAATTCTCCCAGTTTTGTCAAAGATCATTGAACATTATGTTAATCGTCGTCTCCTTTCTCATCTTAACAGAAATTCTTTGTTTAATCCTTTCCAATCCGGATTCCGCCCCGGGCATAGCACGGTCACCGCTTTAGTTAACGTCACCGATGACATTCGTCTCAATATCGAGTCCAAAAAGCTCACTGTCCTTGTTCTTCTTGATTTTAGCAGTGCTTTTAATACGGTAGATTTTGATATTCTGCTAGGTATTCTCCGCTCTCTTAACATTTATGAAACTCCCTTATCCTGGTTTCGCAGCTACCTCTTTGGCAGGCGCCAGCGCGTTACGTTCGATGACAAGATGTCAGAGTGGTGCGAACTCTCCGCTGGCGTTCCACAGGGCGGGGTGCTTTCTCCATTATTGTTCTCTGTTTTTATAAATAGTATCACCGAATCCCTAACTACATCATATCACCTTTACGCAGATGACCTACAGATTTATGCAGCGGCTACTGTGGATGATGTCTCCGCATTAATTTCGGAAGTCAATCGAAACCTAGAATCTATACGCTGCTGGGCGTGTAAGTATGGTTTACAAATTAATGCGAAGAAATCGCAAGCGATTGTTATTGGTAGTCCTTACTATGTAGATAAGCTCTCAGAGGTGGTGGTGCCTGACATTATTTTTGATGGAATTTCTATTCCTCTTTCCTCTACTGTCAGGAATTTGGGTATCACCATGGACCAGACGCTTTCTTGGTCACCCCATATAGCTGAGGTGAGTCAGAGGATCTTTAGATCCCTTCACTCCCTAAGACGTCTCCAGAATTTCCTTCCTCTTCGTACCAAGTTGACCCTTACTCAATCTCTTTTGCTTCCTCTTCTGGACTATGGCGATATTGCGTTTCTGGACCTCAACGAGGAGCTACTTGATAAGCTGGAGCGTCTACAAAATGTATGTATCAGATATGTATTTGGTCTACGCAAGTATGATCATATCTCTGAATTCCGCTCTAAGCTTCGATGGTTACCGATTCGCCAGCGCAGGGATGTGCATATCCTGTCATTACTTTTCAATACACTGTTCAGCCCTACTTCCCCTCCTTACCTTTCTGAGCGGTTTAGTTATATGGCAGACGGCAGTGGCCACCGCTTGCGGTCGAGTACTAACCTTACTCTTGCTGTACCGTCTAGAAAGACGCGAACATACTCCAGATCTTTTACTGCGCGCGCTGTTAAATTGTGGAATGAGTTGCCTTTGTCGCTGAGACAGTCGCAGTCTGTTGCGTCACTTAAGATGAATTTGAAGAAGTTGTGGCTTTCCAATGACTTGTGAATTGGTTGAATATAGTATTTATTTATTTATTGTATATTTGCGATATATATGTAACATATGTTAGTGTGTATTATATTTTATATTGTATATTTATATATGTATTGGCATGTTTTTATTTGTCTAGAATTAATACTAATTAGGATTTGCTTTATTTTCTCTGTTTTTGTACACGGTATAAGTTTGCCTATCTCGTTCTACCTACCTTCCTATCAATTGCTCAAAGGTTAGCTGGAAGAGATCCCTTATAGGGATAAGTTCGCCTTTGTACTTTGATCTATTGTGTGACATGTATATTCCTAAACCTGTTATTGTGTACAATAAAGTGCTTACATACATACATACATACATTGTTCCACCAGGACAACGCACCTCCTCATAAGGCCAGAGTTGCAATGGCTGCAATCCAGGATGCGGGTTTCGAATTGCTTGATCACCCCCCTTATTCACCAGACCTAGCCCCCAGCGACTTCTATCTTTTTCCACGGCTAAAGGAACACCTCAGAGGCAAGAAATTTTTGAATGACAATGAGGTCATGGCTGCTGTGGAGGCGTTTTTGGACAGTCAAGAAAAAGATTTTTATTTAAATGGAATTCGCGGTCTAGAAAAAAGATGGTCTAAGTGTGTAGGCTTATTTGGAGATTACGTCGAGAAATAAATTTAGTTTTTGGTCACTTGAGTTGTTTTACATATTAATTATCACTACTTTTGGATCACCCCTCGTAAGAGAATTTTATTCTACAATTAAAAAAGTGGCAGACACTGATATGCAATTTTTAAAGAATTTTTAAGATTTTCCAATTAGTTTACGGGAATTGTTTGCAGGATGCTTATAGTGGCAGACACTGATATGCAATTTTTAAAGAATTTTTAAGATTTTCCAATTAGTTTACGGGAATTGTTTGCAGGATGCTTATACTTATTCCGTCAGATGCTTTTAATCTTTGGCAAAAATTACCCTGCAAGATATAGAGCGACGCATGGATTTGGAGTTAGAAAATGGGAATCTTAGTTATTATGAGTGAGATTGAAAAAAAGTTAACTATCGTGAGGCTGTTAAAACAATCTTAAACTCAGCACTGGAAATCAAGAGATGGAGACAGGTTAATCTTTCTACTTCAATAATAATCAACAATTTTGTATGGGAGACCTGGCCGCAAACAACAGAACGCGTCCAGTGTGGCAAATCCCTTAAGGAATAATTAAATTCATTTTCTAATAACGCCATATATCCGCAGCAGAACCAAGGTAACCGATATAGCCCTCCGAATCGCTAAACTTAAGTGGCAGTGGGCAGGGCACATAGCACGTAGAACCGATGGCCGTTGGGGCGGAAAAGTTCTCGAGTGGCGACCGCGTACCGGAAGGCGCGGCGTAGGTAGGCCCCCCACAAGGTGGACTGATGACCTGGTAAAGGTTGCGGGAGTCCACTGGATGCGGGTGGCGCAGGACCGGTCACTTTGGCACTCTTTGGGGGAGGCCTATGTCCAGCAGTGGTGATGATGATTATTAGTATTATGATTTAAGTTTCTTGGATAAACCTTCAGAGAAGACACTTAGTAGTGTATTTACCAAAGATATTGGCGAAACACTATCGCTTAGGGGTAAAACCAAACTTTTCATGTTTTCGTTACTTTCTGAGTAGGCAAGTATACTAAATTTTGATAGTCGGGGTGTCAGAGGGCATGGCTGGCATCATTAATTCACATTGTGGACACTTGTTCGTGTACATCCATTTATATTAATAGAGACTGAGCAACGACTTTGGCGACATATAATGGCAGTGTACATAAAAACTATTCTAAAAAACAGTATCTATCAACTATATACCTACTCGCTTCCTTTTTTTTTGAAGCGACACGGAGAAAAATACCTGTTATTTTATAACGAGGCGAGAGAGAAATGGACAGTTGCCGAGTATTAGGTGCCTTGTCACACTGCGCTCCATCTCCGGACGGAGGTGCGTTGCTGCATAGAAATATCGCCGGACGGAGGTGCGGTGCAGTGTGTCGTACCACACGGAATTTATATACAAACGGAGGTACTTGCATACAACGAGCTCCGCACCTCCGTCCGGAGATGTGGCGCAGTGTGACATCTGCCTTAAAGTAATGACGCGTAGTTTCAGTGTCCGAGGGGCAACCGGATGGCTCGAGGTATTTGAGCTCTCGAACGTTGTGGAACCTTCCTGTGCAACCCGAACTGAACCAACATGTACTGGGGCGAAATTGGAGAGGAAGTGAAAAAGGTATTCATTTAGACCAGCATTTCATTATATAAACAGCGTTAAACACACTTTCAGGCAACCGCTGTTTCAATCGGCTGCCTCGTGCAATTTCTTTTTTACGTATATCTTTTATATTTCTGCCCCAGTCCAAGAGGGCTCAGTTCGGCTTGAACAAGGCGGTTCCACAACACTTGAGGAGCTCAAAGACCGCGAGCCATCCGGATACTGCAAATACGCGTCATAGCTCTGAATACATCATTATGATGACACAAAGAAGTAAGTCATTTCTAAACACGACCCCTTCAGTTTAGAAACATTGCCGAGGGTAAGAAGGTTATTCTCATATTAATTGCCCCCAGCATCTTAGGGAAACACAGGTTCCCAAGGTGATTTCTTTTTTTTCTCTCATACTCTTTTTGGAGATTTCTCCACTCTGTACGCATGAACGTCGGAGCGTCCCGAAGGGACGCGCCGGGGGAGATTATGGTAAGTAAAGTACTTAAGTTTACATGCACACTCATACTCTGGTATTTCTCGTGCTTTGTTGCGTCACGTCACGTGACGTGTCACTTCGGTTCGATTGACTGTTGCGGTTTTGTGTTCCGATATCAAAGTAAAAATACTTTACTTATATCTGTTAGGGAGAAAGGTCTCCCTGGCATTGGCTCGACAATTGTAAGCCTATAATTTATGTTAAAGCTGTTGATCTTCTAATAAACATTAAATAGTTTATCGATTGGAAATTATAGCGTTCATTGTAACGCGGTTCCGACCAAATTAGTAAATACTTTAATAAACACTGATTTTTAAGTAAATTTATTTTTGACTATACGAGTATGATTGTTTATCAGATTTAACAGAAACACATGTGTGACCGACAGGACTTCCAAACGACGACGCAGCAGTAAGACCGCGTCTAATATAAGTAAATTAATATATATGTATAACCACTAAGTCCTAGATTGTTTAAGAAATAAAGATTATCCCAGTAGCTACGACCCCCAGATTTATTATTTACATGTGTTATTAACGATAGTACTTATAGAGAGATAGCTAGAAGCATTTAATATTGTATAAATACGTAGAACAGAGTTTTAAAATAATAAAGTCTATATTAGAAGTGTTCACCACGCGCGCATGATCCCGACTAAACACGGCGCACGGCGCGCTTCCTTGATGGTTGTCTCACGGGCCCCATAGTGGGCTCGGAGAGGCCTGGCGCGGCTGTGCCGCTTTTGGCGTGATCGGGCTCCGTCCGCTACAACGGACGGGTGGATGTGGGTGGGCGTAACGCCCGTCGAGTCCGGTGGCAGTGTCGTGCGGTGTTCCGGTCGGCGCTGCGCAGGGGGAGCGAGCGCAGGGGCGGCGTTGGTGCGGGCGTCGGCGGTCTGGGCGGCGGCGGCGGTCGTCTGGATGTTGGTGTCGGCGTTGGTGGCGGCGGGCTTGCCCTTGCCTCGTCTGCCTCTCCCTCGGCGGCGGCGGCGCCGTGGCGCCGCATCGTTCGCCCTCGCCATGAGGGAGTTGGGGGCGTTGTGCGGCTGGGGCACGACTTTCCCGCGGCGGCTTGTGATGGGGGCTGTGCCGGTCTTCTTTGTGCGTGCCTCACGCAGGTGGGGCACGATGGGCTGTTGGCTGTGTGGGGACCGCCGCAGTTAGCGCAGGTCCCCTCGTGGTGTCGCGGCCGCTCGCACTGGCCCGCGTAGTGTGGCCCCGCGCAGCGGATACACTTGATCGGGCGGCAGCAGCCGTGAGAGGAGTGCCGGAAAGCCTGTGGCAGCGGTGGCACTGCGCCGGCCCCTTCTTGCCGCGCCATGCCTCCACCACCACTCCCGTCATCCCTAGCAGCTCCCGGACGCCGTAGATCGCCGGGATGAGGTCCTCCGTCTTGGTCAGTTGCACATAGTAGATGCAGCCAGGCCGTCCTACGCGTGCGTCGACGTGGCGGGCGTAAATTGGCGCGAAACCCTTCGCCGCCAGGTCCTCTGTTATGGGTGCTGGGTCCGTGTTGGCAGGTAGCCCCCTGACGCACACCTTCAGGGGGATTTCTTCTTTGGGTTGCCGCGCCGACCATGCTACGTGACGACAATCCCCGAGGGCCTCGAGGCAGCTCTGCACCACCCTGAACTCCTCGTGGTCGTCGGGGCGGAAACGGGCGGCGGTCGCGACCCGGGTGGTGGTGCTCCTTCCAAGCGCGGCGAATCCACGGCGCGCTTTGAGTATATCCAGCCGACTTGACCGCAGGGAGAGCCGCGGAGCCAGACGCGATCGCCCGCGCGCTCTGATTGGCTGTTATTCCGCCACAGTAACTTGTAAATCGCCGATCGAGGCAGCGATATTTCACTTTGTTATTGTTACTTTTAATAGCTTCATAATCATAACTTTTAAGTCCTTTACCGTAGAATCAAGTATTATGTGTTATTAGATAGCTAGGAAAAAGCTCTACATGATGTATAAACTTGCCAGTAAATAAATGCCAAAGCTATTGTGTAAACTTAAGATAAGCGAGTCAATAATTTACTTTAAAAACAAAGTTTTAACCGACTTCAATTTAGTACTCCGCCAAGCCACGAGAACATTTCCTATTTTGTTTAACAATTTACTACATGAACTGATTTCCGATAGCAAATGCGTTGATTACTACAGTTAAGGAATGCCACCCCAACTGCGGGCGCCACGTCATAACAGCGCCAACCTAAAGAATCCAGACACACTCATCATAGATAAGCGACCGATCCGCATTCCCAAGTTTTAAAGTCATCAAGATAACATCAAGCTCAAAGAATCTAAACAAAACACTTTTTGGCAACTGTTAATGGATGTTTCCCAAAAATCCTGGCGTCATCCCTTATCTAGAAATGACCTCAGCGACAGACGAGTTCCAGAAACACCGATGGCTTACGTGACCCACAAGCACGCGCCCCCGACGCGTCCCCACGCTATCAGGATGGATATAAGGCGCAACCCCGCCAGGAGGAAGGCAGTTCACCACTAGCACTCAAGATAGTAGTACTCCGATATTACACCTGAGCTCCGTATCGCTTGGTGTGTAGATCGTCGCACATTATAATTCGCGTTCAATAAAAATAATTGTAATTAATTAATTGAAATAAATATAATACCTCCTCATCGGCGTATTGAATCAAGACCAGCGGCCTCCCGACAACTTAACTGGTGACAGCGAACGGCGAGTCTCCCGGCAACCGCGGCTACTCATCGTCGGCGTGAGCTGGAGGGTTTCAACCCCGAAGAGATTCTCCCACTGCCTAAATGAAGATAACAACGATCATCGCACTGGCGGCTACCCTGTGAGTTTCCCATATACCTAATTTCCTTATAACATTTTTGTACGCATTACCACCATTTTTTTAATTTTTTTTTGTGTTGTGTCTCTCTTTTGAAACGTAAAGGCTTTTTTTAAAAAAAAAAATGGCACTAAATCATGCAACCATTGAAAAATATTTGCCCCCTTATGAAGGAGATAGGGATACATTAGATTTCTTTTTAAATCAAGTGACTGTTCTAGCTAGGGCAGCGGACCCCGATGCTAGGGCCCTCTTCCCTATAATATTAAAAAGTAAATTGCGCGGTGAAGCCATTAAAGCCATCGCGCACATGCCAAATACCACAGTAGAAGAAATAATCAATTCATTAAGAACAAAATTTGGCGATAATAGAAGCTTAGAACAAATAATTTCTGAAATCACGTGCATCAAGCGTTTCCCCAATGAAAACGCTTTGGTATTCGCAGATAAAATCAAAGAATTACTCTATGCAGCTAAAAACAAAGCCGAATCACCACAAGCTACGGCTATTCTTGAAAACGTGTGTATTGACCAACTTTGCAAACATTTAGACATTGCTACCGATAGATTAATTCGTTCTGGACAACATAATTCGTTCGATTCCGCGTATAATCAATTGAAAAATGAATTAGAAGTACACCCTGATTATTTTGCGAGAAAACAAGAAAAATCTTTGAACTTTAATGCAAAACCTAATTTCAACAAAAATTATAATCAAAACCCTATAAGTAGATCTAGTTTTAACCGCTTTCCAAACCACCATACGCAAACAAACGCCACAATTCAACAAACGCCACAGTTCACTCCGAGACCCCAATTTAATAACTTCAATAATCAGCAACAAACGCATTGGGCAAGTCAACCGCGTCCAACACCGGAACAATGGCGACAGATGTACCCACCGAAACCCCAACCTCAACGAGTCGACCATTTAGACTCTGATGTTTCTATGAGAACTGTGAGTAATAGGCGACCTGTACATAATCGCCCACAAAAGCCGCGATCGGTAGAAGTATATAACACTGAAATAGAGAGTGACCAAAACTATGGTTATGATCATGAACAAAACTGCGAAAACAGTTATGAGAAAAAAATATGTAACGATGAAGAGTTTTTTCGAGAACTAGGGCCGCAAAACGAATTCACGTAAAATTAAATTATTTAGATAGGGACCATCTACCCTATATAACGATAGACGAATGGGGAGGACGATTCTTATTGGACACAGGTAGTACCAAAAGTCTAATTAGCCCGTTAATTGTTAAACATAATGGGAATTATAAGGAAATCATTCAAAAAGAATTCACTATAAAAACGGCCCACAGTCAGAGCAATCACTGCGGAGCCATTAATTTGGACCTGAAACCGCTGGGCGAGGCAGGAAAGCATGAGTTTTTGCTATATGACTTCGACCCTAAATACGCGGGGATGATAGGCACAGATTTAATTAAGAAACTAAAGGCATTAATAAATTTGAATAAGAGTGAACTAATATTGCCGAACAAAATAATTCCAATAAGCATAGATTACCCTGAAAGGATCTTGAAAATCGACCCTCTCTCGGACAATCTGATAACGTGTGTTTCAAATAAACCTGACGGTCATTACTTCGTGCCTGAAATTGGTACAAGTAGCGTCCACGTCAATTGTGCATTAATAGCTGTTAGAGAAGGCAAATATAAATTAGGTGTAACTAACCTGAGTACAACACAACAACAATTCAAAAATAACTTTGATAGATTTTTGAAGCCGATACCGAACGAGATAAAACCGGTATCAGATGTTATTGAAATGGTAAAATTAAATAAAATCGAAGATAGTAAATTGACAATTCGTACAGATCACATGAACAAGGAAGAAAAAACAAAAATAACCAAACTTGTTCATGAATTTAAAGATGTTTTTCATACCGGACAAGAACCACTTACTTTCACTCACACAGTGAAACACAAACTGCGTTTAGCGGACGATACGCCACTTTACGTTAGAAACTATAGAAAACCCCCAAAGCAACAAGAGGAAATAGATAAGCAGGTTAACGAATTGCTCGAAAACGGCATTATCCGCGAATCTAATTCACCTTGGAGCTGTCCTGTACATATAGTCCCAAAAAAACCTGACGCATCCGGTAAAGTAAAATATCGTATGGTTGTAGACTATAGACAATTAAATGCAAAAACAATTGAAGATAAATACCCATTACCAAATATTGAGGAGATATTAGACAAGTTAGGTAGAGCTCAATACTTCACTACGCTAGACCTCGCGAGTGGGTACCATCAGATAGAAATGCACGAAGACGACATTGAAAAAACTGCCTTTTCAACTAACCATGGTCATTGGGAATTTTTACGCATGCCGTTTGGATTGAAAAACGCCCCGGCTACATTCCAACGACTAATGGACTTAATATTACGTGACCTCTTATATAATACATGTCTCGTATATCTAGACGATATTGTCATTTATTCAACTTCATTAGAAGAACACATACAAAAACTGAAGAAAGTGCTTGAACGATTGCGACAGCATAACTTAAAAATTCAACCCGATAAATCCGAATTCCTAAAAAAGCACGTAGAATACTTAGGTCATGAATTGACACCTAACGGACTAACACCCAACCAACGTAAAGTACAAGACATAATAAACTATCCGGTACCAAAAACGGAGAAGGAAATTCGTTCGTTTTTAGGTCTCACGGGATATTACAGGCGTTTCATTGATAATTATGCGAAAATTACTAAACCATTAACAAAGTGTCTGAAAAAAAGAGCCAAAATAGTCATCGACAAAGAATACTTGAATGCCGTTCAAAAACTGAAAGAAATATTAACGAATGAACCGATCTTGAAATACCCCGACTTCGAACAGCCGTTTATCTTAACGACAGATGCTAGCGACTTTGCCCTAGGTGCGGTTCTATCACAAAAAGAAGATAACGTCGAGAAACCAATCGCATATGCATCTCGAACTTTATCTGACACAGAAACCAAGTACTCTACAACGGAAAAAGAACTCCTTGCAATAGTTTGGGCTTGTAAATACTTTAGACCTTATTTATATGGCCGTAAGTTTTCTATATATACTGATCATAAACCTCTAACTTGGTTAATGACATTAAAAGATCCTAATTCTAGACTAACTAGATGGAGATTAAGGCTAGCTGAATACGACTTTGAAATTAAATATAAGCAAGGTTCTATTAATGCAAATGCTGATGCCTTATCGCGTGTAAAAATTAATTTTAATGATAACGTATCAATTTTAGCACAAGATGGTAGCACGACAGGTGAACATAGTAACAATAACAGTCGAGAGGAAACGCAAACTCAGCACTCTCAAGACGATAATATTCACCCGGGCATTCCAATAGTAGAGGATGTTATCAACAAGAAAAAGCATCAAATTTATTTTAAGTTACATAATAAGTTAGATAGCGTAGAGATAAGACAAGAAGATGGAAACGAGATTATGGAAGTTAGCTTGTATACATCAAAAAGGCCAACAGAAGCACTTCGCAAATTCGTGCGCGAATACATGAAACCCGGTATTTGTTACTACGGATTCTTTTACGTAGAAGAATTGTACGAAGAGATGGTCAAAATCTTAACTAAAGAACATAATACGAAAATAAGCATTACACGTTGTAAAGAAATCGTGGAAACTGTAACAGACCGCGAAAAGAAAATAACAATCATAAAAAACTATCATGAAGGCAAAACGAATCATAGGGGTATAACTGAAACGGTAATGCACATTAGTAGAAAATATTGGTGGAAAAACATAATGACTGATATTCGTGAGTACATAAATAATTGCACAATTTGTAAAGCAGGCAAATACGAAAGACATCCATCGCGCCCACCGATGTTATTGCCACCCATAGCTTTAAAGCCACTTAATCATATTTTTTGTGACGTTGTAGATATCGAAGGCAAACTTTACTTATCCATAGTAGACGGATTCTCCCGATTTGCAGTAATTAAAAGATTAAAAGACAAAAATAGTTCAACAGTTATGTCGAAAATTTTGTCATATTTTGCACAATATGGTGTCCCAGCAGAAATCACAACTGATGCAGGAAAAGAATTCGCGTTATTAAAGGAACTAGTTAACTTATACCATATCAAAATCAATTTTACCACACCGTACAACCCAGCATCTCACGGAATTGTAGAACGCTTTCATTCAACCTTGAGAGAACATTGTAGGCTACTGAGTGAACAATATAAAAATAAACTACCGCACGAAGATAAAATGAAACTTGCCATAATAGCTTACAATAGTTCGATCCAATCAGATACCAAATTAACACCACATGAAATACTATTCGGACATATAGAAACAGAACCTCTTTTCAACTTTCTGCATGACTCCCAACTACAAAAAAACAAGCAAACGTATTTTGTACGCGCCGTAAAACGTATATTCGCGATGTAAAAGCCCCCAAAATATACTTAGACAATAGAGGAAAAAGACGTGCAGCAAATAAATTGAGGCCTGTTGCTGTTACAGGTACCTACAGGTCAAGGATAGTCAAACCTACCACCTAAAGAAGCTGGAAAATCCGAACGGAATATATTTTGAAAAGATAGGCCCAATAGCAGAGATTGAAGGATATAAATATGTAACAAAACGTTGTAACCTAACGGAAATTTTAGATTCTCTTAACAAAATTATGTCGTCTAGAACCAAAACTGATGACAGTTATATGAATAATCTCTATTTACATTTAACCGGCAGATTAAGTAGCTTAATGAACCCGAATCTTGGTCAAAATACACGATTCAAGCGAGGCCTCATTGATCCCCTTGGATCAGTAGTTAAATTTATAACGGGAAACCCCGATGCAAATGATTTGAAGGAAATTAATAATAACCTTGAAACCCTTCACCGCAATCAAGGAATACTGATGTGGAACTTAAACGAAACGATAGGAAAAATAGAAATTAGATTAAATAGCATAAAGAAAGATATTGAAATCCTTTATAGTATGAACTCTTATAATAAGGAAAGTATAGACATATTAACTAACTTCATACTTATAGAAGATATCATTAATATCCTAGATTTAGGTATAACTTTAGCAAAACCAGGTATAGCTTGTAGAGATATTTTTGAGGAGACAGATAACGTAGAGATAGATCACATAATAGTTTACAATGTAAGAAATGTCATTCACTTTGTAGCAAAAATTGCAGAAGTAAAAGTCAAAGGTGGTAACGCATACAATTTAATCCCATTCCCAAATCCCGATGGACTCATTCTCGAAAACCAACACCCCACAATCCTAATTAAAAACTCATGGTATGCCTACCCGAGTGCAAACCTATGCAAACCTAGAGAGAAAATAATGGTATGCAAACACATCTGGTGGAAAGACTCCAAGATAACACCCGACTGCATTCACCAAACACTACTTAAGAAAAGCAATCACACCTGTTTTACGACAAAACTTGAAGAAGAAGAAGCAATAACTACAATAGATGATGGAAACTTCCTGCTGTATTCAAAACAACCTCAACGTGTTACAATCACATGCGACGAGACATTTTACGAAGTTATCCAAGGACCGTATAAACTACACTTAGACCCCAGTTGTGAACTACAAATGGCCAACTCATATACTAAAGTCATCACCAAAAGCAGCGAGATGTTCAAGGAAGAAGTCCAACAAATCAAAATGAACTTGGAACAGAAGACAGAAGGGAAACGAACTACAGAAGAAGACGTACACCCTTACCTGAAACCACTCGAAACAACAATGAAATCTAACATCCAGCACCATTTATGGATACCTAGCATTTGGACCATCATCTCGATATGCATATTTCTGTGCCTCTTTGGGTGCGCCATCTATCATAAGTGCACCCAACGCTCTAACAGAAATGAGAACACGGGCATAACAAGTTATACCCTTAGTTCTCTCTTAAGGGGGGAGGAGTTAAGGAATGCCACCCCAACTGCGGGCGCCACGTCATAACAGCGCCAACCTAAAGAATCCAGACACACTCATCATAGATAAGCGACCGATCCGCATTCCCAAGTTTTAAAGTCATCAAGATAACATCAAGCTCAAAGAATCTAAACAAAACACTTTTTGGCAACTGTTAATGGATGTTTCCCAAAAATCCTGGCGTCATCCCTTATCTAGAAATGACCTCAGCGACAGACGAGTTCCAGAAACACCGATGGCTTACGTGACCCACAAGCACGCGCCCCCGACGCGTCCCCACGCTATCAGGATGGATATAAGGCGCAACCCCGCCAGGAGGAAGGCAGTTCACCACTAGCACTCAAGATAGTAGTACTCCGATATTACACCTGAGCTCCGTATCGCTTGGTGTGTAGATCGTCGCACATTATAATTCGCGTTCAATAAAAATAATTGTAATTAATTAATTGAAATAAATATAATACCTCCTCATCGGCGTATTGAATCAAGACCAGCGGCCTCCCGACAACTTAACTCTACAGAAAAAAACCGAATCGCGCGCTGTATGTAGGCCGATAATATTTGAGGACTTCCATCGATTCCCCAAAATCATCACCAATGGCACTTCATTAGTTCCTATTTCAACGGAATCTTATCAGAACCTGTGACGTACTTTTGCACTTTTAAGTACATAATTGAGGAATTCGATAAGTCATCTGTGGTCTTCATCATCAATTCCTCGCCACCAAATTTATGATTCCGGATGTAAATACACGAGTTATAGAAGAAAATACCAAAATCACTACACGCGTGCCTAATAAAATTGAGGAGTCCCCTCAATTCCTCATGGATCCCATCATCTAACTGAATTTTGAAAAAAATGAGACCCACCTGGAAGTATATACATACGAACAAAAAAAATATTTTCGAATCAGCTCATTAATGACGGAGTTCTGAGGTAACAAACATTGAAAATAAAAAAAATACAGCCGAATTGAGAACCTCCTCCTTTTTTTGAAGTCGGTTAAAAAGGGACCGAAATCGGTGAACCCGCATTGAATGTATCAGTATTCGAGTTATGTAGATAAGACGTCAATTAGGATTCAATCTTGTTAATCAGCTAGGAATCCCGCCCGATATAATTTGTCTACTTAGATTTGAACCTCGATGTAAGACTACATTACGTAACTAGGGCAGTGAACTCGTGAATGACCCAGATCGCAGGTGTTTGTGGCCCGAACCGTAGGTGAGGGCCATAAATATGCGCTCTGGGGCTTTACGAATTACCGCCAGTGTTAAGTACAAAATTTTACGTCTTCACCTGGCCACAATGCGAGTTTTCCCGTACGCGCAGCGTGCAGTAAAACTCGCATTATGGCCAGGTGTGACGTAAAAAATATTATAGAGAAAATTGGCGTGGCCTTTTTCCCACCAATGGCCGACACAGCATTTCAAGCAATCACAGGCCTGGTGCGCTCGTTTCACTCGGAGCTTCTCTTTCATCCACAAACTAGTATAAATACCGAGTAAGTCTCCCAGTGAAATCAGTGTCAATCGGAGCCTCCTGGAAGAAACAACTACAGGTAAGCAGCTGTAACCTACAAGTATTAGGGACTTAGGGCAGTGTTAGGGACTTAGAGCAGTGTTAGGTAAGTGTTTAAAATAAATATCGTTTTCGCTTCTTTTATTTATCGGGTAACAAGGTTTACCATAGTGTCTACGAACACGGTCAGGGCCTGAATTTACGACTCGCGTGCCGAGCAGCTGATCGAGGGTTGCCATTGGGTGGGTCTGGATTCATGTTCCGGGTCGCACTGGCAGTGACGGGCGCTTCCAGAGCACGTGGGGGCGGGGCCATCCTGTCGACGACGCGTGTCTCGGGCGTTCCGATTTCTTAGGGGACTGTAGGGTGGCGAGCGCCGCTGCTCTAGGCGCTATCGTGCATTCGCCCGGTCGACTCCGCTGAAGGCGGACGTCGTGAACAGTCGTTTTGGTCCTTCGAGCCGGATCTACAAGAGATGCAGATTATAGGTATTTTTCTTGGCGTACGAACGGGACGTCAAAAGGCTTTCTCAGGGCACTGTACGGTCAGGCTACGGGCCACATCTGCACCGCCCGGGAAGCATACACGCAAGTCAGTGCGCGTGTATTAGGAGAGTTCGCGTGAATTACGAAGAAATCGCCCACCACGATGTCAGGCACCAGTCCCCCTAGCACACAAGGTTTTATGTCCGACGTAAAGCATTTGTCCCTCTTGCACACGCATATTTGCCAGAATGGGACGAATGCTTATGTCCGATATAAAACTTAGCGTACAGCGTACTAGCCCCCCAGGAGGAGATTGACACGCTCCATGACATCGGGCCACAGCGAAGATGAGGAAAGGAGAAAGTTCTTGGAACGAGGAGCCGAGGCTGCACAAGCACTTGTACGAGGCAGCTCCGCCGATAAAGCGAAAACACGGTTAGCCGAACCGTCCACTAGTGGCACGGAAGCCAAGCGTCTCCCGAGCTGACCAAGTAGAAAGGTCTACTAAAGCAACGCCCGACGCGGGCGAAGTGTCAACACTGGTCGTAGAAACCCCAGCACGAGAGTAAGAACTTGATGTGAGTGAACAATTGGCCGAGATAATGGAGGCAGAACTCAAACAACAAGCAGAGGATGAGTAAAGACAAATAGAGTACGAACGACGGCAGAGGGTATTTAATATACAAAAGGGAACTCATTAAAAAGCGTGCCTTAGTAAAAAAGGCCCGAGAGGAGTCCCAATGTTCAATGAGGGACGAACGTTCAAGCGGCGGTACCGTGGCAAGGTGGATAGACGAGAGTAAGGAAAGGGCACGCGAGCCCACGGCACACCATCCTAATAGGCAGTACAGAGACCGCTCACCGCCTCAAACGTACGAGGCACGAGAGAGATTACCGAATCACGAGCTGCAAACGCCACATACAAGGTTCACGAACGAAACCTCAGCCGAAGTAATGGTATACAACTTTTTGAACGCATGCAGATGGCAGCGAGACCCTCACCCAATGAGGTCTATGAATTACCCCCGTTCTATGGGGACATTTCAGAATGGCGGATCTTTATAAATACCTACGAGGAATGAAATCGAAGATACAAGTTCAGCGAGTATGAAAATGTAGCCAGACTACGATCAGCATTACAAGGAGATGCTAAAACGTGCGTGCAGCACAGATTGTCAACGGCAACCAGGCCGGATCTAATAATCAAGGTGTTAGCCAAGCAGTACGGAAGAAACGATTTCCTGGTGGATAAAGCATTAGAGGACCTGAAAAGGCTGCCCACCGTGGGCGAGAGCGCCCACGATCTCAATCAATTCGCGATAAAGATCGGGAACATCGTAAGCACATTAATAGACCTGAACCAGTCTACGCTGATAATCCCATGATAATACGGGAGATTACGAACCGATTATTATAAGCATTTGAATTTCCATAAACTCAGACAAAAAGAAGATTTAAAAAAGGGGCAAAAGTACGATTTAGGCTTATATCTTTATAAGACGATCAGTGTAGGTACCTACTCTTAATACTCTTAATGGAAAAAAATGGGGGTACAATTAACAAGTTCTACGCAGGGAAAAGATTCAATACAAAAATATGACTTATCTAATCACTTCTACTAATTACGAATATTACAATGCGACTCAGTATCGGCCAGCAAGGTCATTGACTCGCGCTCCCGAGGACTTTGTTCTGGGCTATTTTGAAGACTGCACCGTAAGGGGGAACCCGGAAGTTCCTACTTATACGACTAAAAATAAACACACAATGGAATCCATAAATCAATCCATACTAATATTATAAATGTGAAAGTCTGTCTGACTGTCCGTCTGTCTGTCTGTTACCTCTTCACGCTTAAACCGCTGAACCGATTTGGATGAAAATTGGCATAGAGATAGTTTGAGTCCTGGGGAAGGACATAGGACAGTTTTTATTCCGGAAATCATCCCCTGAGGGGGTGAAATGGGGGGTAAAAGTTTGTATGGAGCTACGATATAACCGAGTTCCATGCGGACGGAGTCGCGGGCAGAAGCTAGTTGATATATACTTATATTCGCTTGGCTTGAAGTGCTCTAGAATCATCTCGACAATTCGTTAACATTGGCATCGCTATAGTTTACAGTTTACACAAAGGCCAAGCGCTAGCCATATCACGAGTTGACAAAATATAAGTCGAATCTTTGACATCCCAGTTAAATATGTATAAGTAAGCATAATAATTTACTTGTTAACACATCATTATTTATGATAAGACAAGCTGCCGGCCGCGACTTTGTCTGCGTGGACGCGGGATAAAAACTATTTTATAGTTTAATCCAAAATGTAAACGTTCGTGCAAAATTTCATCCAAATCGGTTCAGCCGTTTAAGCGTGATTGAGTAACAAACATCCAAACTTTCGCATTTATAATATTTGTAGGATTATAGTATTAGTAGTATTATCAGTATTATCACGGAGGGAGCACACTGTGCTGCCGATTCTTAAGAGGGAAGAATAGCTTCCTTTGAGATTAGAAAATATTTAGAAGTGGAAAAACATTTTCTCTTTTTGAACGGACGAGTACGTAGCATTAGGGGCTACCCGAGGTTTTCATCGATCTTTGACGAGTTTTGAATCGTATCTCCTACTTTTGCATTACAGATAAAATTTAAGTCAAACGGCTATTCGGTTCTTCAATTTTTCATCTCCATTTTTGACTACCGGATTTAGAAAGAAATGAATCCTTCTTTTGTATGATTTTTTGAACATTGTCTAAAAAAACACTTATTTCGTATTTCTATTGACGTGAAAGATCTAACATATACGAAATCTACATAATTGGGTTCGTCTATGACGTCTCTAAAAACGTGTCTAGGGTTTTCATTTTAAACTAATTAACACAATAGTTATGGCCAGAAACCCAGATTTTTGGCCTAAAATTGTTCCACTTTGATGCCAAATATCTTGATAACGATGAAATTTTAAGTAAATATGGAATACTACATATATTGCTTAAAGCTGTTGTTTTTAATATAATAAGCTAAAAATAAACATTAGAAAACTTGCCGCACGGTGCGGATTTTGTGCAGGTTTTTTTATTTGTAAATATGTAGGTAGTTTTATTATTTTTTGTTAGTTCATAGTTAGGATATACAGTCACTAGCAATAAGATCTGCCCCAACATAGCACGCATAAATTTCTGACACGACTCTATGTCTAATGCCATAAGGACGTGTCAGATATTTTTGCCGGCTTTGTTTCGGCAGATATTGATGCCGGTGACTGTACATAGTTAGGCTACAAAAAAACAAAAAAAAACATTAGAAAACTAAGGGATTCAGATGGGGACAAACTAAGGGTCATTGGCGTAATGGGAGCTCCTTAACGCTCGCGTCTTAGCGACTCAAAGTGGGAGATCCATGCATACATTAAATACGTAAAGTAGACCCCTAACTAAGTGTTTCGAAGTATTTATCCAACGGGTCCCAATCCAGCTGTTCATGCTATGTAACACTACCATTAATATCTGCCATAACAAGGCGGCCAAAAATATCTGACATGTCCTAACAGGCTAAAACGGCCCTAGAAACAAAGTCGTAACAGATATTTTTGCGCGCTCAGTTGTAACAGATACTACTGCTGGTGAATGAACTAGGCGCCGCGCTTTGCATTTTATTAGGGAACGTGTTTTTTTTTAAATACGTCCTATATTATACGTCCGGCAAAGTAATAACGTACAGTGGAAACTTACCAAATGAGTTCGAAATACAGGGTGGGTAAATAAGTAGGTACCATACATACCTCTTACTTGCCTTTCCTCTATTACGTGAGTTTCATTCAACCGTACGTTAAGTGTTAATAGTTTTACTCACAATAGTTTAAATTTAACTAAAATAAGCACGGTTCAAAGTCCTAAATGCAACTGCACTAGCTGGTGCTGACAGGGTCATAGCCCGTCTAGACTTAACTGCTGTTTCTGTCTAGACGTCTGGATCTAGTTTTTAGTAATAATACTCTATATAGATATAGATACTGAATGCAATATAAAAGGTTTAATAATAAATACACCAACTAGCTCTTTCTCTTGCACGGATTCAGATAAGACCTGCCTATTTCATGTTAAAAACATCATGCTAACGTCACAAATATAACGAATTCAAGGACGGACGAAAAATGCGTAAAGAGAACAATAAGAATACTTAAAACCAGCAAGCAATTATTGCCCCGGACCAAGTTTGCTTAGGGTGATAATGCACGGCCCAATAATGTACAGCCTGAAAATCTGCGTCCATACTGTACATGGACACACTGTACATTATCATGGCTGTACATTAACCGGCACCCATATTTTACCAATTATTGGTATTATTTTTAAATATAAACCGATCCGATTCGGTTCGGATCCGGATTCAGTTTGGTTCGGATAGCAGGTGCAAGGAAAAGTAAAAACAAAACAGACCATAAACAAGAGGTGTCAATGTGTCATATTTCTAATTTCCCACCAAAGTTCCAGTTAAAAATGAAAAGACGAAATGTGATAACTATTCGTTATTAATAACTTCTTAAGATTTGATTCGTGTTTGTGAAGGGAAGAACAATGTGTACGTTCCTTTTAAAATGGACGAAGAAGAAAATAACTGCTCCGCTGAAGAAATTGCGTGAGTAGTAATATAACTAGCGCAAAACTTACTGCCTGAAAAGTCAAATGCTATTTAATTAAAATTAGTCGTAGAAAAAGTATTGTATGCAACGGTGTATACTCGTAACTTGGTCTTAAAACGCTCATGGCGTCTTTAATGCGAAGAACTACAAATAATTAATAATCATAGGTTAAACAACCTAAGGAAAATAAACCAGCGTAATCAAGTCGGTATTACCACAGAATAGATAATAGGTATTAGTTACTTACTAATGACGTCAATTCGCAGATAAAACGAATGGAGTTTTATTGATTTTGACAGAGCTCAAGAAAATAAGGTAAATTACGAGTTGGTGTATTTTATTTAAACCTTGACGAAAAGGATATTTAAAGTTTCACTTTTAGTAGGGTTCCGTACCAAAAATGGTAAAAAAGGAACCCTTATGATGCGACTCCGTCCGTCTGTCTGTCTGTCTGTCACAAACTCAAATTTCTCACGAACCACTTAAGCTATCAATTTGAAATTTGGAATGGTTTTAAATGAGAGTTATCCGCGTGCATGGAGAATGAGAAATTTAAATATACATTCTAATTTTCTATGAAAAATTACGAATATGAGGAAGGGGCAAAAAAAACATTCAACTATTAGGTCAAGTGGGATACCATTTGAGTTGCACTTTTTGAAACAGTTTTTCTTTTTTGTTCTACACTGGTAAAATTTCGATCTATGAGGGAAAATGTAAAAAAAAATACCATTCCACCCCCCTGATCTCCGAAGTCATACAAGCGAAAAATTTGAAATTATTTCTCTCTTCTACTGCTTATGTACTACTGCCACGAATTTTGTCACGTCACCAGTAGTAGCTATTTAGCCGGCAGGGGGGGGGGGGGGGGACACATGACTCGAACAAAAATAAGGGCTGTAAATCCCATTATCACGCAAACGCATAACTGAGTTGAAAAATAGTTTTAGATAACCCATAATATTTTGAACAAGCTATCCAACGATACCCCACACTATAGGATTAACGAGAAAAAAAAATACATTACCAATTTCCATGTAGGGGAGAAACCCAAAAAAAAATTTTTTTCAGGATTTTATTCTACTGTTTTGTCGGCGTTATTGGTTTATATACCCACGCCAAATTGCAGTTTTCTAGTTGTAAGGGTTACTGAGCTAAGCCGAAGACTGACATAAAGACAGACAGACGGACGGACAGGGCGAAACTATAAGGGTTCCTTGTTGACTACGGAACCCTAAAACACGGTGGCGATAACTAGAATCCACTATAATTAGCGTTGGTTTTTTTAGCGATTACAGCATACGAACATAATGCATTGTGAGTTATAAATAACTTGTTTATATTTTACGCAGCGGCATTATCCGGGGGGGAAGTCCGCTGACACATTCCACTCCGAACGTGAGTGCTAGGTCACAAACAACATTGTTAGTGGCCCTCGTTGAGAAAGCATCTTCCACTTCAATACTTTTTACAGTTTTTGCTTCAATAAGTATTAGTAATCTAAACGACATAATGCAAAAATAAGGTAATTGTAAATTTCTCTTGTCAATTAACGACCGAATATTATGGACCTTAAACCCGTGTACCACATATTTTTGAGTCTTATAAATATTCTATCCTATTCAACTATCTACTAACAGCATTAGGCAAATAATACCAAGTTAAATGAATAACAGCCTAATGGAATTGAAAATGTAATATGTTTGCTATCTATACTAATATTACAAAGAGGAAAAGTCTGATGTTAGATTGTAGCCTTGTAAGTTTGTTGTAATAGCTAAGCTCTATGGGACCAATGGACGGATTTCTAAAAATATTTAACTGGCGTGTAGAATGGACTTTCCGGATGGTCACCGGCTATATTATGTTGTATACCATTGGTTTGCTTGGGTTTTTTGCAATAAGCGGGCGAAGCCGCTCGGACAGCTAGAGTACTACAATTTCAAACGACATCGTTTGTGCGAAAACAAACACAATTTTTTACATACATATAGACGACGTTTGGTAGTGGTTTGGTAGTGACCCTGCCTGCGAAGCAAGAGGTCGTGGGTTCGAATCCCAGTAAGGGCATTTATTTGTGTGATGAGCACGAATATTTGTTTCGGAGCTTTGGATGTTTTCTATGTATTTAGGCATTTATTTATCTAAATACATATGTATGTTTATCGTCGTCTAATACCTACCCATACTACAAGCTTATCTTAGTTTGGGACTAGGTTCATTTGTGTAATATTGTCCTAAAATATTTTTTTATAGGTTACAGTGATATAGACAACGACCACCGTTGTCTTGACATGTATACCTACTGACACCTCTATAACAAGTATTATTGATATTTATTGACTAAACTATGTGCGCTTTGCTTTAGACAATTTGAGTACCTACAACGAGCGAGCAGGGAGTTGATTGTGCCATTTGAAGTAAACATAATGTCAGCATGACACATTTGTGAAAGGACGCATAAAAACCCTTTAGGTTCATTTCGTCCCTATTCCCATTTTGACAAAATCCCATCTCGCCCAAAATCCCATCTCGCCCAAAATCCCATTTTGTCCTGTGTCGTATCTTACCCACTTTCCCTTCTCTATCTCAACTCGTACACGTTCCCAACTCGTCACTGTCTCAACACGTCTACTATCCCAACTCGCCACTATCTCAACTTGTCCATTTTCTCAACTCGTCCTTTTTCCCAACTCGTCACTATCTCAGCCCATCCACTTTTTTTCGCAGCTTAAGTTTTGCCCGGACAAGGTTTTATTTTAATAAAAAGATTATGAATACAAGATAACCAATACATTTTATGACTCTTCATTTTCACAGCTCCCGCAGTGAAGAGGCAGCAATAAGAAGTGGACGATTTGGGAATGTCGACAGGATAGGAAGTGGATGATTTGGGAATGTTGACAGGATAGGATAAGATAAGATTTTGGACTTAAAATAAACATTAATAAAACAAAAATGCTAGTAACCTCAAAAAGGCACTCAAATTATAGACCAATCACTTTAAATAACAGGACACTAGAGCAAGTCGAAAAATTTAAATATCTGGGAAGCATAATCACTAATGACTCCAGATGTACACCAGACATTATCGCGAGGATAGCCATGGCGAAGCAGGCTTTCAATGCCAAGAAGAGCCTGCTCAAAGCCAGAATAGCAGGCCATATTCGGAAGAGGCTTATAAAAGTGTACATCTGGAGCATAGCGTTGTATGGAAGCGAAACGTGGACAATGACACAGCGTGACAGAGAACGATTGGAGGCCTTCGAAATGTGGTGCTGGAGGCGAATGGAGAGGATTAGTTGGAAGGATAAGAAGACGAATGAGGAGGTGCTTGAGAGAGTGAAAGAGAAAAGAACGTTGTTGAAGACCATTGAGAACAGGAGAGGCAAGATGTTGGGCCACTTGTTACGACACGATGATTTTATGAAAACCATAGTAGAAGGGAAGATAGAGGGAAAGAGGAAGAGAGGGAGACCAAGAAGATCTTTTATGGACCAAATAAAAGAAAAAGTAAACGGCGCGTCGTATCAAGAGGTCAAAACAATAGCTGAGAACAGAGAGGAATGGAAATTGCTCCACCGACAAGATTTTGAATCTTAAATATAATGAATGAATGAATGAATGAGGAAGTGGACGATTTGGGAATGTTGACAGGATAGGTGGTGGCCGATTTGGGAATCGAATGTGGTCGAAATGGGATTTTGGGCGAGCTGGGATGTGGTCGAAATGGGAATAGGGACGAAACAAACAAGAGAATGTCATACGGTTAATGTGTAATAGGAGTCACATAGAGTGAATAAAACAAATGTGTCTTTCCTTTGGTCACTAGCACTAGTTATCGGTTTTTGTACATGTAAGTTTTGTTTTTGACGACCGGTTAGCCTAGTGGGTAGAGACGCTGTCTACGAAGCTGCAGGTTCCAGGTTCGCATCCCGGTAAGGGCAAATATTTGTATGATGAGACTGATGAGCATGAATATTTCTTTCGGAGTCTAGGATATTTCTAAACGTCTTATATCCATTAAATCTATCGTCGCACACACAAGCCTTACTATTGAGCTTTACTACGGGACTAGTTCGATTTGTGTAAGACTGTCCCCAATTTTTTTTTTAATCTTTAGAAACAAAGTTGTAGAGAATCAAATTCTGAACAATTCGCGTTTTTCAGGTTTAATTTCCAAAATATCGAACCTAGAAGAAAAATTGTGGGGACCAAACTTGTAGAGAATAAAATTTCCTACAAATTTTGTCCTCACGGTTTAACTGTAAAATCAAAAATGACCGAGTTATTCAAGAAAAACCTTTTTTCGAATATACGCAGAAGCCCGATTCGGTCTACTTTTTTAATGTACACTCCCAGTGACCCCCCCGAGGGACCTATGAAAAAAAATCCGACAACTGAACAGAAACAGAATTCAATTTCAAACAACGAATAACTTTTACACCAAGACCATCGAACTACCAAGACAATTGAATCGCGATCTTTTTTTGACCTGCTATAGAAATATACCCGTCCCAACCCCATTAACAACACGAAGTAGGAATGGGGTCAGCGCCATCTATCGGCCCCATTTGGTACTAACGTGTAGGGGCAATCAGCTTAGTTTGTATGCTAGTGTTTTAGCGATTATTGTTTATCACGTGAACCGATCTCGATTATTATTATTTTATTTGAAAGAGAGTACTTCTATTATAGTCTTATACATATGATACCCCACTTAACCTAATACTTGAATATATTTTTTTGCCCCCTCCTCAAAAACAAAACTGTAGACGATCGGCCTACGGGTTGTGGAATTTACTAAAGTGGACTGTATCTTGTTTTCTTCTAATAGGTTTATCCTGGGATGACCGAAATAAAATACTGCATTAACTGGAACTGGTGGAGGAGAGGCTGGAGCTTGCTGGGTCGGGAGGCTTCTTTTAGGCGGAGTTGTTTCCTTGTCGGCTGCTGCGTTCAGAATGAATCGGTGCTTTTTTTTTTTTTTTTTTTTGACCCTGACTGTTGCTATAATAGGACGGACCCAATATAGCGGTCGAACTGCGTGGTTGGAGGGTGGCCTGGGGAAAATCCAGGGGAAGCCTCCGGCACGACCACGCGGGGAAGTTTGTACACTGGAATACTCTAAGAGTTTGCGCTCCAGTGAGATTGGTTGAACGGTATCAACCGAATCTGGGGTGTGAGTGGTATCGAACTACTGGGAGTTTTATCGCTGGTTCGCTAAAACCTAGCCTAGCTGAGAAGAGTCCAGCAAGAAACTCAGCTAGGCCCGACTTGCGTCGGACTGACTCTACCCGGTATGCAGCGGTACCGGGACGAAAGCGGACTGTATGTGTCTGTGTTGTCTCGCGGTGGACGTCCCCGCCGGCGGGAACGCTGAAGTGTACGCGATGTGTTGGACGCCGAAAGCGCAGCGTTCCATCTTTCGATGGACGCTGTGATTTCGTCGTCCGGGTCCGTGAGTGTGTGCCTAGGACGCCGGACCGTGCGGCCCCTAATCAGTGAGCGCCGAGTAACGACAGAGGGGGGAGGGATGGGGACGTAGTCAGCAGCCTTCCTAACTAACGGATTCCTATGGTGGGGAGCGTTATCAAAATAACGTCTGGCAGCCTGCTTAAAGAAACCATACATGGTGCTAATCTCCATGTCGTGGTGCAGGCTGAGGTTCGATTGGTACCACGGGGCACCAGTCGCCCTTCGGAGAAAACGATTCTGAATGACCTGAAGCGGCTTGAGCGATGACATAGGCACGTGAGCGAATGCTACACTTGCATATGTCATGATTGGACGAACACAAGTCTTGTAGAGTGTCAGCTTATTCCTAAGTGACATTTTACTAAACTTGTTGATCATCGGCCCTAGCCTTCCTAGCACGAACAACGCGCGGTTGCGTACCCTACGGATGTGGCTACGGAAAGTCAGTCTCCTGTCGAGGGTCACTCCAAGATATTTGGCCTCGTTGACCCAGGGGATGGGTCGGTCAAACATCTGGATCGGAGCCACCCGCCTTTCTGTACTAATGCAGTCCGACGGATGAAAGACTATTGCAGTGCTTTTCTCCGGGTTGACTTCGATACGCCAAAGATTAAACCAACGACCTAGGTCGGAGATTGCCTCTTGGAGGTATCGCCGGATAGTAGCGTACTTACAATGAGTCGTAAAGAGCGCGGTGTCATCCGCAAACAACCCCAGTTGCACCTTAGGGTGCCTGGGAATGTCGTTTGTGAATAACGAGTAGAGAGTGGGAGAGAGCACGGAGCCTTGCGGGACTCCGGCCCGGATGGGGTGTGGGTCCGAATACGTTCCCTCCAGTCGGTATCGAAAGCTTCGGTCACTGAGAAAATCTCGTATTGTGAGTACGAGTCTGTCCGGCATTCCGAGCTGGTATAACTTGTATACAAGCCCGTTATGCCAGACCTTGTCGAAGGCTTTCGCTACGTCGAGAAAGATCGCACCGGTCTTGAGCCCCTGGAATCGAGAGAAACCATCCAACACGTGCTCCGTGACGCGGTGCACCTGTTGGACGCATGAGTGTCCGGATCTAAAACCGAACTGCTCATCGATGAGGAGGTTATTCTCAGCCGTAAATCTGAGAATTCTCGTGAGAAGGATCCGCTCATATAGCTTTCCAAGGGAGCTAAGTAAGCTGATCGGCCTATAAGAGGCAGGCGAGGTCCGGGGTTTGCCGGGCTTCGCTATCCCTATGACCGTTGCACATTTCCACGCGGCTGGAAAGTGAGCATTGGTCAGTGCGGCATTGAAGATGCCGACCAAAAGGAGGAGGAGGGTTTCGGGGAGAAGTTTCAGGATGCGATTGGATAGACTATCCGCACCCGGAGCCTTCCTAATACGGAGACGCCTGACAAGGTCACTGACTTCCTTAACCGACACCGGTAAAATGGGTGAAGTTACGGGGAGACGCGATCTCCTGTCCACCTCGGAATCGACCCTACTAATGTGGGCTTCGTCGGTGTTGAGGAGGTTGGGCGAACATTGGGACTCTAAACTACTCGCAAGGCATTCGGCTTTCTCACTGTCCTCGAACGCGGGGGTTGAGTGATCCGGTCGATCCAAGGGAGGGATGGTCCAACAGGCATCGGATTTGAGAGATCTCGCTAGTTTCCAGTAAGCCAGGTGACTAGGCGTTATCTCCCCCATCAGATCCCTGAACGAGTTCTCCCGAAATTCGGCAATTCTCTGTTTGGACTCGTTAGACAAGTCCCTCAGGATTTGCCGATTTTCGGCAGAAGGGTGATTTGAATAGGTACGTATGGCGCGATTTTTCCTTGTCACCAACTCTCTCAGTTCCGTAGGTAGAGGTCGGTTTTGGATGTCCTCCGCCGACACCTCCCTTGAGGCTTCGCTTCGAACAGCGTTGAGGTAGTTGGTGAAAGAATCGATCGCTTGGTCTGTCTGTTCGGTTGTAGTTATATTGTCTGGGATATCTCTAAGCAGGGGGGAGTCCGTCTGTAGGAGACCTGATTGTACCTTGTCCCAGTCCACGAGTGTCCTGGTTCGAGGAGTACTATTGGGGTGAGGGCCTAGTCTCAAGAGGACTGGCCTATGATCCGAGTCTAGTTCGTGTAGCACTTCTATAGAACGCAGAGTTAACGCTACGTTCTTTAGTAGAGCTATGTCGAGTATGTCAGGTCGGTGGTCTACGTTATGAGGGAAGTGAGTCGGCTCTAAGGGAGCGAGGAGATCGAAAGGGAGGCTATCGATCAAAAGGTGATGAAGCCGATTGCCGTTGGGATTGGATGCTACGCATCCCCAGCTGATATGCTTACTATTTAGGTCCCCGGCCACGATGACCGAAGGACCTAGGGAGGCTAAAGAGTTGAGGTCAGTCAGAAGTAAGTCTCGTTGAGGTGAAAGGTAGGTTGACGCAATCGATATCGGGGGGTGCCCCTCCATCGAGATGCGACAGACCGACACTTCCATATTAGTCAGGGGCGGTGGATTGAGACTTATGCAATGTAAGTTACGTTTGTAGAAAATGAGCGTGCCCCCGAATGGCCTACCATCTTGCCTATCATCTCTAATCTGAACGTATCCAGGGACGCGAAAGGCTCTAATGCCGGGACGATAAAAGGTCTCTTGGACCAGAAGTAAATCTACTGAGTGATCGCGAAGGAAGTTCATCACCTGGTCCTTCATACCCCTTAGACCATTGGCATTATAAATGCCAATGGTAATCGAAGCAGGTTTAAGCTTCTGGGATGTACTATCCATACTAATAGGCACCGTTAACCTGGCTGCCGCTTGGTGCGGCGAGATAGCGAGTAGCTGATGCGAATATGTGGGTAGACAGGCCGCTCGCCACCTCCGGTGGGAGTACCTGTACTAACTGCATAAACGCATAGAGTGGGTCCATAGCGGGCCGGCCCGCTTGACTGGCGGCGGGTCCCCATACAGAGGGGCCCGCCTGGGATTGGGGTGCAGAAGGCACCGGGCGGGGACCTACGGCCGCTGAAGGCGGCGGGTTCCTAGGGGCTCCTAACCCTACGGCCGGAAGGGCGGGGAAGTTTTGCGGAGTGCTATGGGGAGCACCCCGGCCCGCGCTTTGCTTGCGCCCAGAGGGAGGCGAGGACTTCGACTTTGCCCCGGTGTCGCGACTCTTTGGGCGGCAAGGGCATCCCCCATAATTGGCAGTATGCCCATGGGGGAGCTTGCGACCCAAACAGTTCCAGCACCGTATGCCGTTCGGGTCCTTGCAGCCTTTTGGGCGCTCGCAATCGCGAGTCGCGTGATCCCCAGCGCACTTGACGCAACGGGGGGGAGAGTGGCAGCCACGGGCGCCGTGGCCAAACCGCTGGCAGTTGTGGCACTGTGAGAGGTGGGTCCTCTTTTTGGGAGTCTCCACTCTCACCGCCATTTTAAGGACCTCCTTAAGGGAGTGGACGGCTTTGCGCTGGTTCGGGTCGGTGACTATTAGTACGATATCGTACTTCCCTACTTGCTTATTGTAGAGGCGATGAACCTCCCTGACGGCGATCCCCTTGCGTTTGAGGTCATGAATCGGTGCTTGGCGCGCACCTCGTTTTATACACGCCTATATTTATGTGCCTCGCCTCCCGACCCCCGCGTACACCCCCTCTCGCCCGCAATCTTTATTTTCCTTTATTTTACACGTTTATATACATTTTTCTGCTTAGTTTCTATTCTTATAAGATAAATACATACTTTTCTTATTAGTATCTAACTCGGAGAGTGGGAAAACAGTGGGTTTAGAGGCTCTTTTCCTTTGTGCGGCTCCCCGCTGTTCCCCCCGCGGACCGAGGTTATAAATATAACCCATGCGGTGCCCTAGCCGCTCTCATTTACGGCTAGGACACCGCGTGATGCACTTCTGTGCATTTTTCCCCTTATGTATGGCCTATTTCCTATTTGTGCCTTATTTACCTACTATTTTAGGACCATACATAAGGGGCACTCCATAGGAGTGATCTCTTTATTAAAACACCAGTCATGAAAACTCTTTATTATTACATGCTAGCTAAAACTTATGACTAAACTAGGTTTACTTATATATTTACATAGGTGTTTACAATGCTTTTATTCTTCGTCGTTAACAAAAACAAAACAAAAAATAGGCTAGTTACAGAAAAAAATATACTTTTCCAGTAATATTTACGTTTATCTTAATCACAAGTAATAATTTCAAATTTTTCGCTTGGATAACTTCGGAGATAAGGGGGGTGGAATTGTATTTTTTTTACATTTTCCTTCATAGATCGAAATTTTACCAATGTAGAAAAAAAAACAAAAACTGTTTCAAAAAGTGCAACTCAAGCCTTTTCAAATGATACCCCACTTGACCTAATAGTTGATTCTTTTTGTCGCCTCTTCATATTCGTAATTTTTCATAGAAAATTATATATATTAAAAACTTTTCATTTTCCATGCACGTGGATAACTCTCATTTAAAAACATTCCAAATTTCAAATGGATAGCTTAAGTAGTTCGTGAGATGTTTCACTTTGTGACAGACAGACAGACGGACGGAGTCGCACCATAAGGGTTCCTTTTTTACCTTTTTTGGGACGGAACCCTAAAAACGACAATTGAAACTAAATAAAATACATTTCATATTAGCGATGTCGAAGAAAACCAAAAGATTTGGTCACATTTGAGGTAAACAAGCTACCTATTCCCAAAATTATGTAAACAAAAAACAATATCCGTTATAGCCACGCTATCAAATAAATTTAAATATTGACAAATTTTAACTTTACATATATTGGAAATCCCATATTATACGGGCAGTTTCCTGTTTTGAAGAAGTAAAAACAATACCCATTCAGAAGAGTAAAAAATAATGGAAAAAATATAGCCGATAACAGTGTTTTTGTGGTTTGGTTGTAGTATAATGAAAAGTACCTATTTACTTTATTGCGTCTATTGTGCTTTTCCCTTAGGCGAAATCGCTACGGGAAAACCACAATAGACCGGGTGTGAGTTTCTAGCATTAGGCATTTTCGGTCAAGTGCGGTTTGGTCAGTAGTGTCACTGTTGAGGGTTCTGTAACACTGGTAGATATTTCTGCGATTAAATAACCGGTTAGTCTAGTGGGTAGTGACGATGCCTACGAAGCTGAAGGTCCTGGATTCGAATCATGGTAAGGGCAAATATTTGTGTGATGAACTGATGAACATGAATATTTGTTTCTGAGTCATGGAAGTTTTATATATATTTATATCTATTACATATATCGTCGTCTAGTACCCATAAAACAAGCCCTACTGAACTTTGTGTAAGGATATCCCTTAATATTTATTTATTTTATTTATGTAAAACGTTCATCCACGTAGGTAAAAAAATTCCTTAAACGACACACAGGCGAAGGGACAGACAGATCGTGTAAGCTTAATAATATACGTAGGTTTAAGACGAGAACCCTAAAAAATTACATTCGTTTGGCAACTAGCACCTTTTACCAACTTTTTTCAACCTAGGCCCAATTCGACCGAACCGGAATAAGGACATTCTAACGTTTAACGTCAACATTGTATGGTAGTCCATACAATGTTCAGATTAGTAGTTCAGAAGATTAGTATCTTGGAATAAAACTTGGTCCAATTGACACCAGGTAAGAGTTCCAATTTACACTAGCGGATAATAAAACCCGTTGAATGTATAATAGATACGATTTTCCATGCAGCCACGCTGTAAACTCATACAATTTACTTTAGAAACAAAGTACCTATGAACCGACTTCAATTTAGTACTTCGCCAAGTCATACATGAACAATTCCACATTTCCTTTCCACTTTACCAAATGGACTGCTTTCCGAGAGCGATGGCAAATGCGTTGATTATTATTACAGAAAAATACCCAAACCGCTTCAAGTGTGCCTATCAAATCTGAAGGCTTCCTTCGATTCCTCCGGGATCCCATCATCAGATCCTGACCTGGGTCCATGGGCACTGGGCATATACCCTTTCAAACAAAAAAAATACTAAATCGGTCCGTCAGTTTAATCACAATTAATATCTTCCAATAATTGGGGAACATGGGAACTGTGAACGAATTGAGAACCTCCTTTGTTAAGTCGTCCTTCTTTTTTAAGTCAGATATAAATATATAATAGTTGTCGTGAATGGTCATGATTCACGATAGTATTTACATTGATGTTAATAATCATGTCTCAAACAGCCTATTATTTTATGTAGCAACACCGACCAGTAATCATTTTATAACAATATTGACGGGTAGGCGGAGATTCAGAGTTCCTAACGGCTGTATTGCGTATGAATAGTTAAGTGCAGATTTGTAGTGTTAGATTTGGAGGAAAACCAGGGTGAGCTCTTTCCATAATCACTTTCAGTGCATCCTATGACATTGTAGGTACCGATTTGGTACATTTACTGTTAATGTGCTTACACAGCTCGCACGATGACTGTTTATGATGTGATGTATTTATGTGCGTCCACAGGTCTTATTCTATTTGGGAGGTGTGACGGTATATCATGGATATGAATAAGGTTTCCTACATGTCAGGTACAGGCGATAACACAGTTCTTAGTCGTGGAGTTCTTTAGTGTGAGAGGATTAGTAACCAGTGTAACAACAGGGTCTCAGGTTCGGTAGTTTCAGCCTCAGGCCGAATCGTTATCAGTCAAGGGTGCACCCGAGTAATTATAACGGGAACAATAGCGTGTGAAAAGGTGGAGCATCAGTTGTGTGGTTAAGGGATGTCTGTAAGGGGAGGAGGAGGACATTCTCGGGGACGAAGGTCCCCACCGCTCATATGGAACTGGTACGCACAAGGCGGCAGCTCATCTGTCAGATATATAAAGGATTCCTCAAGCTGTAAGTGTAGGTTCATAGTTGCATACATGCTAATACAGATAACTGAGCTATAGTGTTATAGGTACTCATTCGCGGCCATGAGATCGACCAGAAGTGGCTTCGCGACAATAGTACATTACGTAACTAGGGCTGTGAATTCGAGAATGCCCCAGATCGCAGGTGTTTGTGGCCCAAACCGAAGATGAGGGCCATAAATATGCGCTCTGGGGCTTTACGAATTACTGCCCGTGTTGAGTACAAAATTTTACGTCTTCACCTGGCCACAATGCGAGTTTTCCCGTACGCGCAGTGTGCAGTAAAACTCGCATTATGGTCAGGTGTGACGTAAAGATCAGCCCCAGAGCGCATATTTATCATCATATTTATTTATGGCCCTCACCTTCGGTTCGGGCCACAAACACCTGCGATCTGGGGCATTCACGAATTCACCGCCCTAGTTACGTAATGTACTATTACAATCATTATGCCTCCAGCAAGTACCGCAAACGCACAATCAACAAACAGATAATGTCGGACTTTCCACTGTACTAAGCACAGGAGATAACATGCTCGTAACGTAACAAACTTAACGATAAGCACGCGTTCAAAAACAACCGTTTGAGTTGATTTAGCAAATGTACAATATTAATACGACTCATATTGATCGTGCCATCTAAGTTTTCTAATTAAATAAAAAACAATAAGCTTCTTTGACGCCTCGGCTGATAATGATAAGCCACGTTAATAACATCCCGTTTGGCAACTTAAAATTATGCTAATTTAAAAAAAAAGTCTAACCAAGAATATATCTTAGTTTTTCTAAATAACTGCAATGATTGTAGAACTGCTATAACACTCACCCAAAGATGTGAAGGATAGTGAAATAATAGAAAAGAGTTGTAATTATTTGGAAAGCGTACCGACACTCTGAATACAGTGTTAAGATGGTTATATGAAACCACCAATAGTTATTTGTAAGTGCGGGTCACATAGCTACCACAAGTAACTTAGACTGAAGGCGCCTCTACACAATGGGTCATCGTGGCTCCAGAATGTGTGTATGTCTCTACAAATCCGAATGTATGTATGTCTTTCTGTCTTTTACCTCTTCACGCTTAAAAAACCTGACAAAGATTTGGTATAAAGATAGTTTGAGTCCTAGGGAAGGACAGGATAGTTTTTATCCCAGAAATCACCGCCAAGGGGGTGACATAGGGGTATGGAGCAACGATATAAACAAGCTCCGTGTGGACGGAGTCGCGGGCAGAAGCTAGTTGAGTATTATATTTATTTCATTGCTATCGAGTTTAAAACTTAGGTACTCGAAGTTTCTTATCTTGGTAACAAATAATTTACTTTAAAAACAAAGTTTTAACCGACTTCAATTTAGTACTCCGCTGAGCCACGAGGACATTTCCACATTTATTTTCCAATTTACCACACGAACTGATTTCCGAAAGCAAAAGCGCTGATTATTAGGGAAAAAAACCGAATCGTTGTACACATAGGTACAGCGATTCGGTTTTTTTCTTTGAGGACTTCCGTCGATTCCACAAGGATCACCTTTGGCACTTCATTAGTTGCTATTTCAACGGAATCTTATCAGACTCCGTAACGTACTTTTGTACTTTTAAGTACATAATTGAGGAATTCCATTAGTCATCTGTGGTCTTCATCATCAATTCCACTCTACCAAATTTATGATTTCCGGGTGTAAATACACGAGTTATAATAGAGAATACCAAAATCACTACACGCGTGCCTAACAATAATTGAGGAGTTCCCTGAATTCCTCATCCATTATCCAACTGGATTATTGAAAAAATGGGATCAACCCGGAAGCATATACTTCCAAACAAAAAAAAACCGAATCGGCTCATAAATGACGGAGTTGTAGTAATAAACATTGAAAAAAAAAAACATGAATAAAAAAAAATGCAATCGAATTGTGAACCTCCTTCTTTTTCTTGAAGTCTGTTAAAAATAAGGTGCTGTTTGTAACAATAGATTTGAATACTATCAATCACTCAATGCAAGACATATTTATAATATAAAGCATTATGTTTACGATTAACAATAACATCTAAAGTGACACCTTTTATCAAGGATATTATTATTTATTGAGTTCTGAAAGGTAAAGTATGACGCTCTCTTCGCTCTTGCCAACACAAGAGGCGAGTTCCTTAGAAGTCGGCAAAACAACTTGCGTCATACTTTGTTTACTGCGACTGAGACGGTGCACGTTTTGAGGGCAAAATTAAGCAAACAAGAAAAATTACGTGAACCAAGGTTATAAGTAAGGGTAACAATCCAAGGGACCCCATATAAACATCTTAGTAAATACTATGGTATATTTGAGCGTGCACAGCTGTAACACAGCGAACACAGAAGTCGTTTGTCTACATAGGGTCTTGATTGGTCTGGATGTAAGTACGAGTAGGCTGTATAAGGCGTTCTGAATTTAACTTGTTACCAAAGGTTGTCAAAAAAACCAAGGTAGAATAAACATAACAAACTATAATTATCTATAGTAAATTTTTATTCACGTGATAAATATGAACTTTTTCGGTTTTTTACCTCATTATTATTACTCTCGTGGCACTCACACGCACTGTAGCAAAGTAAAATGTTTTTTTTTATCGGGATTTTATTTCATGTTAACATGTTTAGTAACAATTACGTAAAATACTTCTAAATATATGACACGGGGCTGGTAATATTATGTAAAGTGTAGCCCAATTTTTTATAGATATTTTTTTTATAACTCAAATGACGTAAAATCGTTTAAGATAAATAAACCATAGATTGCGCAAATGCCATAAAAAGACACGCCGAAGCATCCAGGGACACTAAACCTTTTTGATATTGTCCTTAAAATTGTAATAATCGAGTTGTAAACCAAGTAGGCGCAGCCAGACACCAATTATATGCATTTTTTTTATTTAATTTCCAATGTATGTAACTATCTTTGTTCTACAACCGATTAAGCTGATGTTTTGGGTTTAAGTATAGTTTGGATGACAATTTAATATTATGGTACCATCGAGCTGATCTGATGATGGAGACAGAAGGTGGCCATGGGAGTTCAGGACTTAACAGACGTAACCCCGTTGAGTTTCGGCTCGTTAGAATCGTCTCAATGAGTAGTTGATGACGGTGTACAAAAATAAATCTTGTAGCGAAAAAGAAATTACCGACAGAAACTTGAATCGTCTTATTATAATTGAATAAGGTGCAAAAGTGTCAACATATCTTTGACGTCATCTGTAAATGTTAAATAAGCGGTTGATCCAGAGATTCCAGAGTTACTTCTACGCTTTGGCCTAGGTACAGTCAGCATCATATAGTTTAGTAGCAGCCAAAGTAATTAGCCAAATAGTTTAGTACACGTCTTTATTTCTATAAGAGTAAGGCTGTGTTACGAAATATTTGCCTCCTTTGCATGCTACTAAGTGTAGGTGCGTAACAGAGAGCGTGAAATCCATACGTTTGACTATACCGATATAGTACATACATAGTATACGTGCCTTTAGAAGAGCCGAGCTTTAAAAGTAAACGCCTTAGTAACAAAGTTTCATTGAATACCTATATTTATCGATGACGTACCTATTCTGAATCTATCAAGGGATTTCCCACGAACGATTATATACTAGCACATGTTTTATTAGGAAGCTAACTAACGCAAACAAACCTATGGATGATGATAGGATTTATTGCAGGAAAATCCGAATGAGAATTTTTAAATGAGTTATCATCCGGGCATTTATAACTAACATTATAAGATAATATAGCTGTACTAACCAATACGGACCTGGTTCCGAAATAAACGTTTTCATTCATTCATTTTCATTCATTTATAGCTATTGAAAAGGTAGGTGTACATTCGACCGGAAACTATAATAAACATAATTCTATCGTTTGCCGGAATTTCATATAATATAACTAGCTTTTGCCCGCGGTTTCGCCCGCGCACTAAGCGTAATTTTAACCGTCTACAAAAATGAGGTTCTCTGTTTGTATGTAGGTATGTTTGTGGGTCCGCCATTATCTCGCGTTTGGCTGAACCGGTTTAGATGCGGTTTTCGGAAATATATCGTATTTGTTACATTCTGGAGGTTTCGGTATACGATGTTTTGGTGAAGGCGGTTCCCTTATTTTATTTTAAAGAAATGATTGCAATACATATGTATATGTTGAATTGTTACGCCGACATCGACTTACTACCTACTACTTACTAAGAGATTATGTTTAATGCAGATTTCTACTCTTGAACATAAGCTTTTGCCCGCGGCTTCACTCACATCAAATTCGCGGTGATTTAAAAATTTAAAAAAGCGGGACTTTCCCTGCATTAAAAAAAATAAGTACAATTCAAGATCCAGCTGGATTTTAAAGATACTTTGCTCATAAATTGGTATATTTCAGAGCAGACAGAGGAACTTTGCAGAAGTATTATGTAAAACCTAAAATTATTGTCTTGGATGGAAGTACTTACTATGGCCGGTAAAAATATTTCTTAACGGTGTGATAGCTTTAGAAAGATTAGTCGGTATTCTTAGTTATTATCATTGTGATTCATTAACACATGAAAAGTCAGCATTCATTCTAAAAACCCTCCCGTCCCGCCGCGCCGCCCGCACTCGCCTAGGTCTTGACGACGATCGAGATGGCACCAATTATCGGCAGTCGGGTAGCCCCGTAGTGGCGACTACCCACAGGCCAGACAAGACTCGCAGCTACAGCCCCTCAGGCTGCTGCACGCGAACCAGTTAAAAATAAAAGATGGCACCAAATACAAACTTTAAAACCTGTACCTAACGCGGGTCTGGTTCCATACCTCAAAAGCAAAAATAGATAATAGATATTTATAGGATCACGTGTGGCTGTCTGTCAGTCCGTCTGTTACAACCGAATTGCTACGAAAAAACTGGACCGATTAAATTGCAATTTAGCACAAATACTTCATGAATTTTCATGTCCATTACATTACATTTCAAAATCTATGCCATTTTCGTAATTAACGTCCCAAAAAACCATAATAACAACGCCCATATTGATATTTAGACTTGGATGATATTGATATTGAGACTTTATTGGATTGTAAAATCGTTGTTGTTTTCGTAATCAGCGACCCAATAAACCGCTCGCCTCGCGCGCTGTAGAGTCGCAGTTCTACATAATACTACTCCTCGCTTCGCTCGTCCTCGTATCTACAACGACCTGCCTTAGAGTAGAATAGGACGATAGGACGGCGGCGAGAATATGAATAATAAATCTATATTACGTTTTCTAGTGTAGTCTGTTTTTTTTTAGGATTAGTACGATTTACGGTAAACAAAGAAGCAGTCGTCATCAACCTTTTCTGCTTGGGACAAATATTAGATGTTACCCGGAAATTCATCCTTGCTGCAAAGTTCACACACAATAAACTTGTAAATGTTCACCACCATAAGTTTCTCATTTGTTGTTAATGGACTCTGTTTCTGTATCTTTGCTTGCGGTGAAGGCAAAACGTTCAGGGGAGAACGAGTCGGTCTTTTTTGCAAGCCACTTGGACCTGCCTATGGTTGGTCCATCGCAGTTCGAACGCCACCACACAGCGAAAAATAAAATTAATTAACAAATAGATACTCTATAATAATCTTGTAATCTTCAACAATTTGTTGATTACCAAGAAAGCAAGAAAAATAACGTGACATACGATTGACAATTTTGACAATGTTGACAGCGAAAAAAACGTACCGATCGTTTCAAACCTCTTCTTCTCTAGGTTTTTTATTATGCAACCTTTCCAGAACTGAATAACAAAATTCAAAATAAGAGAGTCAAAAAATAAATACTTTAAAAATAAATATATTGTTGTAAGTATTATTTAGATATAAATACTGTAAAACTTCTATCATTTTAGGGTAGACAACAATAAAGTAAGTATTTTTAATGGCTGTTTGAGATACTTTGACAGTTGAGTGGCATTAAGTGTCTTATATAAAAGACCTCGTGCTTCGTGCTTTATCCTTCTTTCTAATGCTAAAAAAAACGCACTATAGTAATGGTTACTGAGCTAAGCCGAGGACGGACGGACGGACATGGCAAAACTATAACGGTTCCTTGTTGACTACGGAACCCTAAAAACCATAAGCAAATTGAACGGTTAGTTAGAAGTGTCGAGCGACCGCGAATGCCCTCGTTGTGCCAGTGCTGAGGCGCTGACGCCGTGAACATTCTCGGTAACAGAATGAAAAACACTCGTCGTAATCTGTTCGCAGAACTTGTGGTGCTAAAGTACATATTTAATCAGACACTTCGTCAGCGGTTTCTGCTTTGCTCGCCATGTGACCACCAGATTATTATTCTTTTATTTTTATGATCCTGTGATGGCCCATTGCTGGGCCAAGGCTTCCCCTTCCGTTTCCAGACATCCCGATACCGAGCAGTCTCTCGTCAATCCTTTAAATAGGACCACCAAGTATTAGTTTAGCTTAGTTGGTAGTGACCCTGCCTGCTTACGAAGCTAGAGGTGCCGCCTACCGGGTTCCCGGGTTCCCGGTAAGGGCATTTATTTGTTTGATGGCCACGAATATTTGTTCCTAGGTCATGGATGTTTTCTATGTATTTCTTTATATATATATAAGTATGTTTATCGTCGTCTAGTACCCATAGTGCAGGCTTTACTTAGTTTGGGACTAGGTCGACTTTTGTAAGATTGTCCCCTAAACCGATGAGCATACTGTATGGAATGAAGCGAAGGAAGTTTGTCAGGATCCTAGGAAATGGTAGTCCTTGATCTCTGCCTATTTACCCCTTCGGAAGACAAGAGTGATGATATGTCTGTATGTTATGTACATGTGTATGTCGGTAATGTACGTCAACACACGTCGACACCAACATAAGGAGGATTGTGATTTTTAAAAATGGTTTTAGTAGTGAGTTTACCTTATTAGCAGTTCCAGTCATAAAAAAGCGATTTAAACGTACATTTGCAAAATAATTATGAAATATATTATATGTCACTGGGGCGATACCGACCAATGCGGTCATTAGGTTAGTAAAGATAAATTTAAAACTATATAAATTAACTACGTGGTAAAGTTCAAATAATGTTCAGCTTGTTATGTGGGATTATATATAAATATGGATATAAACTCTTTGATGATCAAATCTGAGTGCGTGTTACGTCTATATTCTGCCACAATAGATTACTTGCTGGTCGAAGCGGCATATAAAGGCCCGCCCGCAAATCAACAATAATAATAAATACGTCTATATACGTCTTTACTGATATTATAAAGAGGTAAACTTTTTTGAGATTGTAGCTTTGTAAAATTTAAGTTTGTATGTAATGTGTTTACTCCAGAACCGCTTATTTGGTTATAGTGAGTAGCAGTCAAAGTAGCCAGATATATCGTAACATATCCATATCCCATAGTAATTAAGACATGTTGCGATTTATTTGTCTACTTTGGCTGGTATTAACTATATGATGGCGACTGTACGTTTAAGCTCATCGTTATTACGTTTGCGCAACAAAGTACATAAAGGTCTGCTAGTTCTATGCTCGAGTTTAGGCATGTGAATTTCGCCCAACACTTGAACACTCGTGTCGTGTTCAGAAGAGGTTGAAGCGGAGACCGGTCCTCAACACAATAATAGTACAATCATGTTTACCCGCATAATACATATCACGTTATTACACGTTACGCATTTGGCTTAGGCTAGGCTAGGTAAATGAAACAGTCACGTTGCTCCGTCGTGACATGTGACCCAGACGGGGTGACCTTTGTGCGCAGCAACCTTCATCATCAGCCACTTAAGATGGGGCGGCTATATGTCAGTCAGTGGCTGATGTAATGTAACTAAAGGTTCCAATGTCATAGAACCATCCTTATTGGTAGTATAATAAGGATGAGGCGGGTTATGTAACCGGAGTACCCCCCAGTCGGTTATTGTACGCCTACGTCGCCTCCACAAGCCTTTGCAAGCCTCCCACACCCCATCAAGCGACGCCTACGGCCACCCCACGCTTGCAGGCGCCACTGCACCAGTGCAGGTATTCACAACGCTTGCCCACCCACTCGCTTTACGAAACCAGTGGAAGTCTGGAGCCCCGTTGCGCGTAGCAGTCACGGATCTCGGGAACAAGATATACTGGGCGTGCTGGGGTGAATCGAAAAAACTTGTGAATCGCATATCTGGTGCGACCTTTGGCCTTTCCTCCTCCGCCCTCGCCCGTGCTGCATTCAGCTTTGCTGCGCCACACAAATGCGGTTATCTAGGTAACCCACTAACCTTAAAAATTACCTAGGATTCGTACAATATTTTACGTTTTCCGATACAATACCATAGAAAAATACATCTGGTAATCCAAATATTGTTATTATTAATTATTGGTGACTTTAGTTTCTGATAGATTGCTACGGCTTCGTGCAAGATCTATGGTATACGGACGATCAAGATATGATCGTCATAATGTATGATATACGGCTGGGCTCCAAGGCTAGTTACTCAACATCCTCATTTGTCCCTACTCGGGTTTCCGTCGTATACAAATGACATCGGGTGAAAATCTATTTTGATCGGTTTCTACTACGGAGCCTAGAAGGGTTATACGCGTTAGAGAAACAAATGGATTGAAGTCCTTATGGAAAACAGTAACAGTAATGTCGAATGAAGGTTCTAGTATGAACTGCGCAATTTCCGGCCGCACGTCACTCGGCCCGTGAGTTAAGCCGTGGGCGGCTAAAAGCGGTTATATCATTTCAGTATAATGAAAACGGCTTACACCTACGTACGTAGAAAGAAAACCTTTAAATAAGATTATTAAAAGATATAAGAAGTAAAATACTGGCGACTGCGGTACAGAAAATTAGATAATCATCGTCCTCCTAACGTTATTCCCGGTTGGGCCTAAAGGAGCCCGGGGTCCGCTCTGACACCTAATTCCAAGATTTGGAACAGGGAATAGTTTTACGAAAGCAACTGCCATGTGACCTTCCAATCCAGCTGGAAACGTAGACCTTATTGGGATTATACCGGTTTCCTCGCGATATTTTCATTCTCCAAAAAGCTAACGGTAAATATTCTGTTCAATACATATTAAGGTCCGAAAAACTCATTGGTTCGGGCCGGGATTCGAACCCAGGATCGCTGCTTGACAGCCGCATGCTAGAACCAATAGGCTACCGTTACGTTAATTTAGCTCGGCTTGTAATATAGGCATGAAAAACTTTAAAGACGTTAAATAATGAAAACGCAATCCCAACAGACACCGATCAATTAGATAACTTTAGAACTTGCTGCGAGTGCAATACCTGCCGGTATACGTGGCTTACCTGAAACAAACAAGGTTCAATGTTTATTATTAAGTCCACCGGGAAATATCATTAATGACTTTTTATCACATTTGCTCGTATAGGGCTTCATAATGAGGTATACAGAGCTACAGTGGCCTATATTACTGTTACGTTTTTTTTCTCTTAATTTGTATGTCACTCTTGCGTCGGTTTATTATTATATAGCAAGGTTTTAACTGAAATACGATGTTTCAAAACGTATATAATAAATAAACGTAAAACACCAATAAAACATGTTTCCTCCAATATGCTCGGAAACGTGAGCCTTACTGTACGAATAGTAGTAAATAACGTAAAAATAGTGCGTGAAGTTCCTCGTTAGTGACGCAAATTTAAAAAGTTAATAGTCACTACTATGTACCGTTTTAGCGGCCAGCACGGCTATCACAAGACGGCGCGCGAGATCTCTCGATTTTTCTCGCACTATAAGTTTTCTACGTACGCAGGCTAGATGACTTCCAGCCTCCTGGACAAGCCAGTTTCCGAAGAAGCTTTAGTACCGTAGACCACATCCACAGGCTTCGTCAGGTTATACAGAAGACCGAGGAGTATACCCTGCCTTTCTGCTTAGCGTTTGTGGACTACGAGAAAGCCTTCGATTCGATTGAAACCTGGGCTGTACTACAGTCTCTCCAGCGGTGGCAAGTTGACTATCGCTATATCGAATTGCTGAAGTGTTTGTACGAGAACGCCAGTATGTCAGTCCGACTACAGGACCAGAACTCGAAACCTATTCCGCTGCAGCAGGGAGTCAGGCAAGGAGATGTTATTTCTACAAAACTGTCCACCGCTGCACTGGAAGACGTTTTCAAGACTCTGGACTGGAGAAGGCTAGGCTTCCACATCAACGGCGAGTACATTACTCACCTTCGGTTTGCTGACGATATAGTAGTCTTGGCTGAGACCATGGAGGACTTAAGTACGATGCTCGATGACCTCAGTAAAGCTTCCGAGCGAGTTGGTCTAAGAATGAACATGGATAAGACGAAGATCATGTCAAATGCCCATGTCGTACCAACTCCCATTACAATCGGACACTTTACGCTCGAAGTTGTAAAGTAAGCAACAGTAGAAAACGAAAAAATGTAAACAAACAATGAACACATGATATTTAATATGTCAAATTCAATACATTGTATGTTTACATTTTTTTGTTTTCAACTGGTGCTTAGTTTAGACGATTATGTATGTATACCTAGGACAGACTATCCAGTTAGGTAGGACCAACTTCGAGAAAGAGGTCAATCGTCGAATCCGACTTGGCTGGGCAGCGTTCGGGAAGCTGCGGCACATGTTTTCGTCCAATATTCCGCAGTGTCTCAAGACGAGTCTTGACCAGTGTGTGTTGCCAGTGATGACATATGGCACTGAAACGTGGTCGCTTACTATGGGCCTCATAAGAAGGTTCAAATTCACCCATAGGGCAATGGAGAGGGCCATGTTGGGAGTTTCTCTGCGTGATCGCATCAGAAATGAGGCTATCCGCAGCAGAACCAAGGTAACCGATATAGCCCTCCGAATCGCTAAACTTAAGTGGCATAGGGCACGGCACATAGCACGTAGAACCGATGGCCGTGGGGGCGGAAAGGTTCTCGAGTGGTGACCACGTACCGGAAGGCGCAGCGTGGGTAAGCCCAAGGCCCAAGGTGGACTGATGACCTGGTAAAGGTTGCGGCATTCCGCTGGATGCGGTTGGCGCGGGACCGGTTACTTTGGCACTCTTTGGGGGAGGCCTACGTCCAGCAGTGGACGTCTTTCGGCTGATATGATGATGATGATGACAAGTTTTCTGATAAGAGAGACGGATAGTGCGACAAAAATCGAGAGAGCTCGCGTGCCGTCTTGTGATAGCCGTGCAGGAAATTCTATGAAACTCCATTACTGTATACTTTTTTACCTTTTAACCATATGTTGCACCTGGCCACAATGCGAGTTTTCCCGTACGCGCAGCGTGCGGTAAAACTCGCATTATGACCAGGTGTGACGTAAACGAAATTACACGGTGAAATCTTAGAGCCAACTGGATTCAACATTTTTCAATGTTCATCCCCTAAAGGGATTAAAAGGGAAGTAAAAGATCTAAGGGGTCAAGTCAAGTCACTTCCTATGCGAGAGAATTGGGGCTGTGGAAATAGACATTTTTTTTAAATAGAGTTAAATATGTTTGTTATAAATATACTGTGTTAAAGTCGTATAAAGTTTGTTAAACCCTTATTTCTACTGCGTCATGAGTGTCATGGTCATGACATGACAGACGGTTGATGCAAAAACATGGTAAATAACATTCATGAAATTGCTGTGATATCATGAAATATACACAGCATTTGCGTAGGTACACCTATCTACGTCATCGATAACAGATCCATTCGATTAGCAAGAAATCAGTATCGTTGACTACAATACAATTCCCGCCAACTTTTATTGTTCTAACGTGGTTCTAACATACTGATTAAACAGTTGTACATTATGAATAAAATATTGGCATCGATGCTTTATTTATTTATTTACCTTTATCACACTACTAAAATAAGTACAAAGAGCGGACTTAATGCTACAAGGCATTCTCTACAAGTCAACCGTAGGGCCAAACAGAAATTGAGGATCTTAGTGTTCTTTCCGTACCCTATAATGAGCCTGGGGTCAGCTGTCAGCTTTGACTCCTAATCCCAAGATTTAGCATGGGGTAGGGTTTTATGAAAGCGACTGCTTTCTGACCTTCCAACCCATAGGGAGAACTGTTGTTGGGATGAGATCGGTTTCCTCAAGATGTTTTCCTTCACCACTAAGCTGTAATGATATTTCGTTCCTGATTTTTTTTAACACGCTGGTACGAGCAGGTTTAGAACCTTCCATTCGCTTTGAAAGTCGCGTCTTATTGCTCGGCCAAAGTAGCTGTTTTTTCTATATAAAGATCTACATAGAGGTCGCTCTTCAGCGATAAGATCGCCTGTTGTCTACTTCTACCTACATGTTATTGTGTTGTCTATCTTTCTAACTGCTTTGTTTAGTGTGAGGTGTGCAATGAGTATTTGTATTGTTATTGTATTGAAAAAACTTTAATTTTTTTTCAAATTAAATGCAACGTTTGTTAATTGCCTGTAGGTGGGGATAGTGTAGCCACTTATATCGATCCATTTTACTTGTAAATATGTTTCATACTTGGAACTTTGCTTACCTATTTCAAAGAATTGTGCAAGCAACAGGCATAATCGATAGCCAGTGAATACTATATTATACAACCAATGTGAAATTAAAAAATAGGGTTAATATTATCATCATAATTATCATCATATCAGCCGAAAATCGTCCACTGCTGAACATAGACCTCCCCCTAAGAGTGACAAAGTGACCTTTTCTGCTCCAACCGGGTTATCCATATTAATATTATAAATGCGAAAGTGTGTATGTCTGTCTGTTACCTCTTCACGCTTAAACCGCTGGACAGATTTAGATAAAATTTGGTAGTTGAGTTAGTCGAGTTGGGAAGGACATAGGATAGGTTTTATCCTGGAAATCATTCCCTATCATGTGGTACGTTATAAATGAGCTCCAAGCGGACGGAGTCGCGGGTAGAAGCTTTACCTATAAATAAACTAAATTATGGGCTCCATTTCTATACATGTGTAAAACGGAATGACGCTTATCGATGAATTGTTATAGAAAGAAAATAGCCGGAAATTGCATGCGTGCCTATTGTTAACTACCCGTAACTACTATCGTCACACTGATACGGCATACGGCGCATCAATAGATATTCATTATCAATGTATGTACAGTTCACGATAGCGAATTCTAAGAACAGATAGGTACTATAAAAATACTGGCTAGATTTACGAACACAACCCACTGTTTCATTTATTGAGATTATCTTAAAATCATAAAACATTCTCCGAACAACTGAGTTGAACTGAGGGTGTTGATTAAAATCCCAGGTTTACAAAATTTTTTACTTCTTCCGCCTTTTGTCATTTTTTACTTCTGCAAATGTTTGCACGGGACTTACCTAGACCCAAGAATTACTTGCAAATGGGGGACTAGCTATAAAAACCAAATATACAATGTCTGAAGGATTATATAACATTACGCTGGGGTGGCTCCAAAGGAATTTGGTACGATTGATTCAATTCAATTCCTCGAGAAACAAGTGCAATTTTCGAATAACTAGTTATTATTGTTAATTAATTTGTTGTTGTGTTGGTAATTAATTTCAGGCAAGTTCATTGCTACTAGTACGGTACGCGAACACTATAATTTGTCGTCAAACTAACATAAGTCCCAAGTTTGATTTTTTTTGTTATCAGCTAGAGTACATTAAGTACTAACAGCGAAAAATAATTTCTAGCAGTTTTTGATTTTGGTTTTTGAATAATTTACTTTTTTGTGAGGAACACTTGTAAAACTTTGCAAAGATTATACAAGTTATTGTTTTTTCCTATAATGCATCGCATTTGATTATTCAAACCTTACATATCGTTTTCTAATAGTTTTGTCAAGAGATTACGTCAGCAAAACCGGAAATGATTTAAAATATTATAAATCTCCTAAAAGAATATTCAAGTGACTAGTGGCTAAAAAAGTGTATTCAAGAGTATTAAAGAAAATGGCTCCATTAATTTCTAACATATTTATCAATAGTATTTTTTTTAATGAGGAATAATATCTTGAAACCATTCTCCTTACCATAAAAGAAATCTCATAAATTCTCAAGTCGGTGTAGTTCATTTTAGTTCTATCGAAGAATATATAAACACAAATTCTAACGGATTCGTCAATAGCTCTAAATTGTATTAGCTTATCAGTTATTGTCCGTAATTTAAATCTTTCGCGCGCTACTCGCGCGATTCGTGTGCAGCGTGCTGCCGGCCGAGTACCTCGCCAAGGCCGAGCGTACGCTCAAACTTGTAGGTACAAACTTTAAGTACTTGATTTTACTTTATAGTTAGTTACTAAGTAGTTGACTTTCGGTTGAAATGACATAATTATCTATTTTATTTAACCAATAATAGCAGGTAAAGAAAGTTATATAGGGTTATTAGTATTAAACTTTCTTAAACTTAAATTTTATTTATAGACAGAGTTATTTTACTTATTTACTAGAGGTTTTCCAGGTCCCGATGTGAGACCTGGGACCCGTTTCATGAAGCAACATGTTACAAATTACAAGCGGAAGTCTCTTTCTTCATGAAACGGGCCCTTGATGGTACTAGTATGAAGTAAGTACAGAAAGTATAATCACAGGGTTATTAGTTATCTGTCTAATAGTAGTAGTAGTAGTAGGCAGTTAAATTAGGGTGCAGGTAGGGGGGGCAATCTCCGAAAATAGGTACCTTACCTACTCATTCGATTTCAAAGAATCTTTCAAATTCCGATTAGGGCCTTACATTAAATTATTGAATTACCAATAACCCTCAGAAAAGTAGTTTTTCATCGATGTGGAAGAGGACTTTTTTATTAATCAATATAAAAATCAGGAGTTATTGAAAATGTAGAATTTCGATGCACATTTCTTGCATACGGCACATAAACGCTTTCTTTTAGTTTTTCGTGTTAAGTTTACATTCACGTTGGATCATATTAAGGCGAAACATTCTCTTTTATCATATTTAAGGCCAACCTTACCAAATATAATAACAAAACTAAATATATAACATACAAATCGATCTCGCATCAAGGCAGATGTCAGTGTCATTACACGCCTCCCTAAGGCCTTGTAAGAATGAACTGATTGATAAAAAAGGTGACCGAGGTGGATTGTTCCGATAGCTCAGTTGATTGAGAGTAGGGAATGCAAAACCGGTTTTAACCGAAATCAAAGAAACCCGTTATAACCGACTGTAAGAAAGCGGGCCGTGGGTCGGCTAGAGATCCGAGGGGTAATCACGTAATGTTTCGAACGCGCGTTAGGACAATTTACTTGTCGTTTTTCATATAAAAAATGACATTTAGATCTACCTAGCGTACGTTACGTAATAAATTAAAAAAAAATACTAAATGAAATTATTTTCAAAATTGCTTTCTTGGGGTTAGATATCAAGATATAACGGATCATTTGTGATACGTTGTATCTTGATATCTAACCTAATAACTTGGGTATATCGTATCTGAAAGAGTCCAACCTTGATATTTTGTGACAAAAACTAAACGAACTATACCAACTGATGAAAAGGCGCAGTTAAAGGGTTAAAGAGGTATTTCCCGTTGGATATATGGATGCTTAGCTTTTCGGTGAAGGAAAAACATCGTGAGGAAACCTGCATACATCTGCGAAGAAATTCAAAGGTGTATGTGAAGTCCCCAATCCGCACTGGGCCAGCGTGGGGACTACTGCCCGTTCCCTCTCATACATGAGAGGAGGCCTGTGCCCAGCAGTGGGACGTATATAGGCTGATGATGTGATGTGATGTGATATGGATGCTACGTATCATTTTATGATTAATATGTACCGTGTCTGCAGTACAGTTCCATAAGTCACGTAAAATAGGTATTGAAGTAGAACTGTGTCACTTGGTAATATTGAAAAATTAAAAAAAATACTTAATGCAATTATTTTCGAAATTGCTTTTGTGAGGTTAGATATTAGGATATCACGTATCATTTGTGGTATATTGAATTTTAAAAAAATCTGCCATATCGTATCTCGAGGAGCCCAAACTTGGTATGTTTCGAAACTAATTTTTGTTTAAATTAAAAAAATATGGCTAAAATGTAATGATGTGGTATATTTTTAGAACCGCCTCGAAAAGCCCTTCCATATGATACTACAAATGATAGGTTTCTGAAAACTTTTTTTCCATACTAAAAGAAAAATGTCTCGGCACTTCCACCCCAAAGGAACTTTTTTTAGGAACTACGGGGATAAAAAAGGTTTTGACCTATAGTATGCGTGTGCCAAACGGCTAAACTGTACATCGATTTGCGGTTTTTTTAAGCGTAGGGCTACCACTATCATCACAGCACACTGAAATCAAGAAAAGCTATAAAAATGGCCGCCGTAGCAACACGCGAAATATACAGCTCCGCGATCATTACGTGTAAACTGTGAAATAAATACTCTGTGGAACCGAAAATTATCGCGGGTGTACAGGTTAAGGTGCATGTTAATCGAAAGTGACGATATTTAAGCTTAAGATATAGAACAAAAGTGTTATTTCTGTGCCAAAAACAAGTGTTTCGAATGGTAACCGCTGCGATCACCATGACTCATTAACGCGCGCTGCCATCTCTGTCGCGCACACGGATTGACGTATCGAAAACACCGCTCACACGGCCAGTACCCCTTGATGACAAATCTACCGCCCTAACAGCAAGTATATGTAGAAATCAAAGTTATACAGTTAAACACTACTTACTTACTACCTATACAATATACACAACGTAGACAACAACAACCCAAAATGAATTGCATTGCCTGCAGTACGAAAATAAATGCACGCCTGGAGCTATTGGCGTGCGCAGCTTGCAAAGGAGCATACCACTACTCATGTATAAACATGACTGCAGCCTACTATAGGGACCACACCCACCAACTAATAAAATCATGGACCTGCCCCACTTGTGATAGGATCACTCGAAGACGAAATAATGATGATACACCAACACGCAACAGATACTTAGCACCCGCGTTAGACGACACAACAATGTCAGTAGATGACCTGCTCAACATAGACGAAGACACATCAAACATATTAAATACTCAAATTACACCTCAAAACCAGACTACGAATAGCGCCAACACTGCCGCCACGAACGTATTGAACACTCAACACATAACACTCGAACAATTCAGCTCCTTGTTGGACACAAAACTCGAGAGAAACAACAAAGCCATTCTAGCCGAAATGAAAAACACAATTCATAAGGAGATAAACACAATTATACATCAGTTAAAACAGGAATTTGCACAGAATATAAACACACTTTCGCTACAACAAGAAACACTAGATCAAGACATTAAGAAAACTAACACTAAATTGGAAAAATTAGAACAAGAATACCAAACATTACAGGCAGAAATATGTGAGCTCAAACACCAACTACTTGTAGAGAAAAACAACCCCAATCGAAACACCGAGTCAACTAAAAAAATTATTCTGTACGGCCTGGACGAGCAACACTCGGAAACTGAGTCAGATTTGTGCCGCCGGGTAGATCATATGTTCTATGATTTTATGAACATAAATATAAATGGATACATAGAACAAGCTACTCGAATAGGAAAACGAGGATACTGCCGCCCATTACGAATAGACTTTTTGAGTAGGAGAATGACAAACTATGTATTAAAAAACGCCCAATGTTTTAATAACACTAGATATGCTGTGTCTCCCTTCTTAGACAAGAAGTCATTAGAAGAAAGAAAGGTCCTTCGAGAAAATATGATAAAGGCTCGTCAAGAAAGAAAACATGCAATTATAAGAAACAATAGGCTGTTTATCAACGGAATAGAATACATACCCAACCAAAAGAAATCAGAAGAAACTCAAATACCCCAAGTAGATATACAGCAAAATACCCCTACACAGAAAACCACACCTATTCTGACTACAGCTACGAACACGTCAAACCACAAACTGACGAACAACGATAGCAACCAGACTAATTCCTTTCGCAAATGAATTCAGCATACTAATCCAAAACGTCCAAAGCCTAAAGAATAAAACCCATGTAATAGAGTCATTTTTACTACAGAAGGATATTCCAGTAGCATGCATAACAGAAACATGGATATCTAAATACCAAAAAGATTTAATCACTATTGATAAGTACAACTTTGTAGCTGCATTCAATCGAAGTACTCGCCCAGGAGGAGGAGTGGCAATTCTGCTAAAACAAGACATCGAATTTACAGAACGGTTAGATATCGCTAATTTGTCAAAGGAGTCTATTTTTGAGTGTTGTGCAATAGAAATTCAAACCGAGAATTTACTTTTAATAAATATTTATAGACCCGATCGAGACATTGAGACTTTTTACGAATGTTTAAATAAATTACTTTAAAAAGTGAAACAAAAGGAAACGAGTAAAAATGTATTTATAGTTGGAGATTTTAACATAAATGTATTAGGAACTTCGAGCATCGCGAATCGACTTACTGATATTATGCTATGCTATAACTTGAAACAAATAGTCAAAGAACCCACCAGGGAAGTGAATGACTCATCATCTTGTATTGATCTTATTTTTACGAACGCGACATATAGTAACATTGTAGTAAAGGACAACGGCATATCCGATCACAAAAGCGTCCTGCTCACAACCCATAAACAAACCCGACAAGGAGCTCAGAAGCCATGGTATACCGAAAGTAGAACATTCAATGAAAAAAACATGCTCCTTTTCCAACAAGAACTATCAAAAGTTGACTGGGAAACCATAATCATACCCAAAAATGACATTAATAAAAACTACCAAGCTTTTCATAATAAATTACAAGACATCTTAAATATATACATACCAAAGAGAAGAATCCAATTAAAGACATTAAAGACACCAAGGAGTAAAAAATGGCTGACTAAAGGTCTAAAATTAACCTGTATACATAAAAGACAACTAAAAGTCATTGTTAACACCACAAACAATTTAATAATTAGGAACCATTATAAAACATACGAAAAACTATTGAAAAAATGCGTAAAACAATCGAGAAAACTCAACCATATCAGCCAAATGAAACAATCAAAAAACAAAGTCAGAACTATGTGGACTCTAATAAAAAACGTTACGAACAAAAGTAAAATACAACAGAAGAAAAATATAGTATTAAAAATAGACGATGCAATTGTAGAATCACCCCAACTGATAGCAAACCTGTTAAATGAGCACTTCGCAATGGTAGGTGAGTCATCACAGGACCGCGCGTCGAGCCCCGCTACCACAGCGCGGCCGCTCGGTCGCCCCGTTATCAATCCCGCCACTAACTCGATGTACATTAGACCAGTCGACGAATATGAAATAAATAAACTAATACGACAATTGAAGAACAAAAAAAGCTTCGGTAAGGACGAAATACCATCAGCCCTAATAAAAAAAATGTGCTGCTGAATTAGCAATTCCATTATCACGGTTAATAAACCAATCATTTAATGAAGGCACATATCCAGAACTACTGAAAACATCTAAAATTAAGCCAATATTAAAGCCAGGCGGCGTGGCTACCAACCCCAATCAGTACCGGCCTATTGCCCTTTTACCAGCTATGTCAAAAATCTTCGAGAAAGCAATGTCAACCCGATTATACCATTTTTTGGAAAAATATGATATCCTTGATGCAAATCAATATGGGTTTAGGAAACGCCACTCGACATCTCAGGCAGTCTATAAATATATGACACACGTGTTAGAAAACATTAATAATAAGAAATACAGTGTAGGACTACTCTTAGATATGACCAAGGCGTACGACAAAGTGGCCCATGGGATTTTGCTATCCAAACTATCCGGTATGGGAGTACGAGGTATAGCCCACAAATGGTTTCAATCGTACCTGCAAAACCGTAAACAATACGTACATGTAGACTATCACGATAACAAATCCAGGCAAACAACAGTCGTCAACTCTCCTCTGCGACATACCACCTGTTCACTACCACAGGGAAGTGTGTTGGCTTGTACCCTGTTTTTATCGTACATTAATGACTTACCTAAAGTATTGGACACCGACACGAAATGTGTTATGTTTGCAGACGATGTATCCCTCCTAGTAAACACAACGAATAGCGTCGAATGCAATTTCCAGTTATCCCACCTTTTGCATACCGTCAAAATATGGCTCGATGATCATAATTTAGATATGAACTTAAACAAAACAAAAATAATTCAATTTAAACCTGCTCAGAGAAAACCACTAGACCTAAATCTGCAAATTAATGGAAATAAAATACAAGAGGTGAATGAATAACTTTAAACTACTCGGCATAACAATAGACACTGGACTGAACTGGAAGGAACACGTACAAAATACAAAGACAAAAATAGCCAGATTTATATACGCACTGAACATATTAAAGTCAAACACAAATTTAGAGTCCGCCTTGTCAGCATATTTCGCTTACATAGATTCGAGTCTCCGATATGGCGTGGTCCTGTGGGGAGCCAGCACAGACGCCCACAAACTCTTCGTAATGCAAAAAAAATGCATTAGAATACTAGCGAATGTACGCATTCCTAACAGCTGCCGCCCCCACTTCATAAAAAATAAACTCCTGACACTACCCTCAATATATATATTAGAGGTTGCGACGTTTGTTCGTAAATATCCAGAACTATTTCCAGAAAAACTTGACACTTTTAAAACTAGAAAGCAATATAGAAATACATTATTATTGCCTAAATGTAACTTAACAATGTATAAAAAAGGACCGCAGTATAAATGCATACTAATCTCTAACAACATTCCTGATGTGATCAAATCGCAACCTAGTGACGAAGTCTTTAAGACTCAACTTAAGAATCTATTAATAGAAAAATGTTATTACTCGGTAGACGAATTCCTTGGCGACAAAAATTTAATATTATATAAAGTACAATAAAAGTAGGACATATGATTTTAGGTAGTTTTAGATCTGACATAAAATTATTGCTAAAGCATTTGACATAGATATATTTAATTTATTTGACATATGCCCTAAATGTGAAGAATCAAGTAGGCTACTCGTAAGGATTCGGTTCAATTAAGTCTAGAATTAATTAATATTGTAATTTATTGTGTGCCCTTACAGGGTGTCATGAATTGACCTGAAAAAAAAATGTAACACCTTATTATGTATGCATGACATAACAATGAATAAATAAATAAATAAATAAATAAAATAAATAAATCATTTTTCAGTATAATCAGTATTAGTACGGTGGCAATATCGCAAAAAGTCGTCTCCTTCACGATTTTCGTGAGAGGATCACCTCTATATACCTAAAACTGGTATAGATGTGTTCCTCGTTGTCTCCAGAGTACGAATCTGCCGGTTTTAGTTGAGGGAGAGGGGACGGACATAGCTGTGACGTCATACAGATGGCGGCCGACGGTCATCGATTCACGTTCCAATCTCGGGTTCTATTTTACTGATCGGTTCGTGTGAGGTGTCATTTGAAAGCATATTAAATGTTCGATAATTGTTTATTCGAGCCCTATGACGTATCATCAAAATCTTTTTAAATATTTGACAAAATATGACTGTTTTACCGTGGGCGTTTGCATGAGTACTGATAAAAACGCTTGTAACTCGGTAAATAATAACATTAGCGCATTTAAAGATCTTATGAGAAAGATTATGAGAATTTTATAGGCTTTCCAACAATATAGATTTTTTTGGTGTACATAAATAAATAACGAAGTAATAATACATTTTGCTAATTACGCACCGATTAACCATCACCACGCTAGACTCTGCTAGCGATCGCTGTCGTCACGCGGCGCCTTTAGAAACTCTTGTTTCGTTTTCTGAGTAATTATACGATTCAGACGGTTATGATACGCACCTAAAGCAGTAAAATAAAGGCCACCTCAGGAACCTTGTAGCCCAAGCCGAAGGCGAGGCGTGAGCTCTGAAGCGTACTTTTCTTTTCTTAGAAGACGTAAAATTGTGTATGGGGCTGACCCCCTTACACAACTGTACGTCTTCTTTTGGCTGTCAAGAGAGATTGTTAATCGCCACTTTACGCCCGAGTGATGTAAAATTAGTCTAGTTCCTAGTATTACATCACTACATAGTATAAAACAAAGTCGCTTCCTGCTGTCTGTCCCTATGTGTGCTTAAATCATTAGAAAAACGCAACGGATTTTGATGCGGTTTTTTATAATAGATAGAGTGATTCAATAGGAAGGTTTATATGTACCCGGGGCGGGTCGCTAGTTGAAAATAAATAATAAAACAATCAACGCCAGCAGCATTATTAGACAACAAGGTTCCGCCCGCGACTAGGTCTGCGTGGACCCAGGATAAAAACTATTCCTTATTTTAATCCAGGCTATGAACTATCATCGTGCAAAATTTCATCCAAATCAGTTGAGCCATTTAAGTGTGGTTGAGTAACAAACATCCAAACAAAAGTCCGAGAGCGTACCCTGAAGGGACGCTACACACCTTCGTCCCTACGCAGAGCTCGGCCTGCCGCCTCGCGCGCCACGCCTTTGGCCCTCAGGTTCGCTTGTAACACATTCAAGAGTAAAGTATTCGAGAGCGCACTCTGGAGGGACGCTTCGGGCCTTTGGCCCTCGGACTCACGTAGAGAGCGCACTCTGAAGGGACGCTTCGGGCGTTCAGCCCTCAGATTCGCTTGTAAGATATTTAGGAGTAATAAAGTGTCCGCGTGAGCCTGCTCTTCGAGCCTTTAGCCCTCTGGCTTGCGTGGAAAGCCTACTCTGAAGTGACGCTTCGGACCTCGGCCCTACGCAGAGCTCAGCCTGCCGCCTCGCGTGCTATGCCGCTCTCCTTCGGGCCCTCGGCCGTCAGATTAGCTTTTAAGAGTTCGGCCTTCAGCCCTACGTGGAGCCCGGTCTGCGGCCTCGCGAGCCTCGCCGCTCAAAAAAATGTATTTACCTAAAGCTGTTGCTAGAAAGGTTAATGTAAGCTGTGTAAGCTTCAACAACATAAGCTACGCAGACGATATGGTGCTGCTGGGGCCATCAACGCAATTAGACAGCTTCTGAAGAAGTGTGGGGTATGCTGAGCAGCATGGTCTCAGGTATAACGCGGCTAAGAATAAGAATAAGAAAGAAGAATAAGAAAATTTTATTCACTCAAAAAACCCTTGTTTTACAAAAAAATTCTTCTGCCAAACTGCATGAAAGTTTGTTGGCAGAGGGACTCCCTTACAAACAATAGATGGGTAGGCTTAGCTATTGAGTAGAGTATTTTAATTTTATAATTTTGTTTTCTAGTGGTAGGTACAGCTCACGTGATCACTTTACTTAAGACTACATTTCCAGTTTAGATTTTGTTTTTTCTAAGAAAAACTCCTTCACTCTAACCTTAAACAGTCTAAATGTGTTACATTCTCTTATATCATACGGTATATCATTATATATTTTGGGGACCAAGTACTTCCTACTTCTCTTCCCATAATAATTATTACCACACGCCGGCACCTCCAGCATTTTTTTACAAATTTTTCTTGTTAATTTTGTGTGATTGATATTGATTTTAAATTCGATTTTATTGAACTGCTCTAAAGCCAGCATCAGCAATACCCCCTCATGAACCGGCAACATACGGCATTACACGAATAATTCCTCATAATGACTTTTTTTTACAGCGTTTTTTAGTTTTTTTTAAGTGAGCTTGTCGTGTTCAAAGCTCCAAAATATAATTTGAGGACGGTTCCTGAGATCAGGCTGTGTGGTATACCCTTAAAAGTGGTAAATAAAGTGAAATATCTAGGTCATATGCTCATGGCAGACCTGAGCGATGACTAGATATAGAAAGAGAAAGAAGAGCGATGGCTGTAAGGGGCTTACTGTCAGACGTTCTACACGTGCAGTCTGTGGGTAGGATTCACGCAGAGGGCCTATAACGCAGTACGCGTTCAATAGAACAACATCCTTAGGATGCTATTGAGGCTGCTGAGACACTGCAGTGCATTCGGAATGTTCGCGCAGGCGAATACTGATGACTTTTTTGCCATTAGGCGGAAAAGAATCGGATCGCTGCTAAGGCGGGTGCGCGGCAGCAGCAATGGCCTCCTAAGGGGCTGAGCGCCTAGACTGCCCGCTCACCAAATATTGGGTGGAGGTGGCTGTGGGCAAAGCCAAGTAGAGTTAATTGCTCGCTCTGCTTGGTATTGCGAATAGCCTGCCACAACTATGTAGGTAAAATATAATGTAATCCGGACTCTTAGTTTATAATTCTAACATAGTATTTAAGCTTCTCTGTACTGTACTAACCACATATGGATCAAACTGGTATGAAGTCAATGTTTTTTTTTAATGTAAGAAATCACCACTTCCAAATGTCTCCAATGGCCATGTCGACAATTTGGGTTCTAGTTGTCGGGCTGTATTTTGGCGAAAGCTTGCGGCCCAAAGTCAACGAAGTTATGAATTTAAATGCCTTTTTATTGAAACATAATGACAAAATAAATTATGCTCATCTGGCTGATAACTTGTTCCTGGGTGTAATTGATTATTTACACATATGCAATGAAACTCAAGACATTTGCATCCCTGCATATGGGCTGAATACACTGTGCTGTGAAATCTTATTGACATCTGTATTATTTAACCAAGTATCTACTGTATGCCGGCAAATAAATGATATTGATTGATTTATTTATTTGAAATAACCACCCAAAGGTTATCTGGAAGAGGTCGCTCTTTAGCGATAAGACCGCCTGTTGTCTACCTCTACTTACATGTTATTAAATAAATAAATAAATAAAATAAATAAATAAATAAATATAAGCGGACAATCTTACACAAATCGACCTAGTCCCATAGTAAGCTCAGTAAGGCTTGTGTTATGGGTACTAGACGACGATATATATAATAGATATATGATATTATTGTATTCTTTCTCTTTATAACTGCTTTGTTTGTGTGAGGTGTGCAATAAACAGTATTTGTATTGTATTGTATTGTATAACTCATTTCGTCGATTATAAAAACTAATCTACGCGTACAAATATACAGTTAAACACAAAATTTACCTATTGTACGTTTTATTTGGGAACACCAAAAATTAACTTTGAAAGTAATTCAACCATACACAGCATGCTGGTTGCCGCGGACTTGCTTTACGGAATTGGCCATAATATGTAATTATTATTGAATGACAACAAATTGCATATTTTTTGAAAGCTAATAAAATGCTTGATATTTTTTATAATGACATTAATCACGCTAAAGTATCTCTTTCTTGAATTATGATGGTAAGTGAGCAAACGTCTAAGGTAAAAAAATCCATTATTTTTTTTATTTTTTCAAACGGTTTGTTGTACGTTGTACAGTTCAAGAAAACAATTATAGTACGTTTAATATGCTTTCAAATGACACCTCACACGAAGCAATAGAACCCGAGATTTGAACAAAAATCGATGACCGTCGGCCGCCATCTTTGTGACGTTACAACTATGTCCGGTCCCTTTCCCTTAACTAAAACCGGTATATTCGTACTCTGGAGACAACAAGGAACACATCAATACCAGTGTTAGGTATATAGAAGACGTGTCCACGAATTTTATCAATATTGGCCAATTTCCGCCGTACTATATATTTTTCATGTGAGCGTGAGCTCCACTTAAGAGGGGGCGTACCGCCAGGGAAAAATCAGAAATCACCCGCGCGCCCCGCACCTGCCGCGCTGATGCGTCTATTGCTGCCCCGCTCCTTCTCACATAGTATATGCCCCGACAGTCAGATGAAACATGATGAATACCTATGAATGACTCATGTTCAAATTGATAACGTAGTGATGCTAAATGTATAGTAAACCATCAAATTACCGTAATAAAGTATAAATAATAAAATATAATTAAAATCGTAAAAAGATATGAACCTTGAAAGTTTAGAAAAAAAAATTTTTTTTTATTGTACAAGAGTAAATTTAAAGGTACCAATAGAATCCTTAGGCTTTTATAGAAACAAAATTGTACAACAATTATGTACTTAAAGGCGTTATTCCGCGCATGAAACAACAATTTAAGAACCTGATTTTCCATACGACGATACATGTAGGTAGGTACTTTGTATTAACTAATGTCGGCTGTGACGTCACGCCTGTCTGTCTTTCAGTATTAAGCGTTTTGCGCTGCCGCCAGCGAGGTCAATCTTTGTCTCAAATTTTTGGGTATTTATGTTCTTTAATTGTAGTTCCTCCAATACAAACATTTGTTCCTGTCCTAAAACTGGTTCAAATGACATCATAAAAAAATTTAGTCATCATCCCTATTATAAAAAGTGGGAAGCAAGACAAAATCTGTACCTATATTTGAAGATATTATTTTCGCTATTAAGTCAGAGTTTCGAGAGCTATAACTGAAATATGACCTTCCGTTTTTTAGGGTTCCTTACTCAAAAGGTAAAAACGGGACCCTATTACTAAGACTTCTCTGTCCGTCTGTCTGTCTGTCACCAGGCTGTAACTCAAGAACCTTTTCACAGATGATGTATTTCTGTTGCCGCTATAACAACAAATACCAAAAAACAAAATAAAATAAATATTTAAGGGGGGCTCCCATAAATAAACTTTTTTTACTGTTTTATAGATAATGGTACGGAACCCTTCGTGCGCGAGTCTGACTCGCACTTGGCCGGTTTTTTATTTACTAAATCACGTAAGGGTTACAATGGCTAGTAAAAACCTAAAGCAAAAAAAGCCATAATCGAATTAAAACTTTTGTGAGACATGTCTAAAATACTACTAATAAAACCACGGTTAAATTCACGTATTAAATGTCACGACAGGCGACATGTTTCGAACTCTTCGGGAGTTCTTCTTCAAAACAATCATCGAAAACACTCATCCTGAAGAAGAACTCCCGAAGAGTTCGAAACATGTCGCCTATCATGTCACTGAATACGTGAATTTATTGTGAATTTATAAGTAGCATTAAAAAAACTGTTATTTATTATGAAACCTTCGATCATGTCTATGAAAGTCAGATTTTCAGGCCACAGTGTTGCAGCCAAAATTTTCAATTCTGATCTCGGATTCCTGCTTGGAGGCAATGGAGACGCTCTGGCCCTTTAGTTATAAATTTTGAACATACTGGTACTAAAGAAAAACTGCTTAATTGTGTTCACTTTTTTTAATATAAAAATGACCAAGTTTGCAGGCAATAATTGTTGGAATCTGCGCCCTCGATAACCCTAAAAGCGACACCCGTGATGACTTTAAAGAAAAACAATGTCAATAATGTCACTACGGGCGACATGTTTCGAAATCTTCGGAGTTCTTTTTCAGGATGAATGCTTTCGCGGCGGTGTCGCTTGAATCACGACAAGATTCAAGCGAAACCGCCGCGAAAACACTCATCCTGATGAACCCCCGCAGAGTTCGAAACATGTCGCCCGTAGTGACATTTAATACGTGAGTTGAACCTTGTATTAGTATTATTTCAACATGTCTCACGAAAGTTTAAATTCGAAAAACAATGTCCGCCATCTTGGAATTCAAAATGGACATCGATTCTCGAAAAGCCTGAAAACGTATGTTGTTCTTTAAAAAAAAACGCGCATCGTAATTTACAACAAATATTTCAAAAATGAAAATAATGCGACCACTTTTTGAATTATTTCCGACTTCGAATTCGTATTTAGAGACCGAGAGGACATCGATTTTGAAATTAACCGGTTTTATTCTCAACTAGCGATCCGCCCTGGCTTCGCTCGGATACTATATTAAATTATATTATACATATAAACCTTCCTCTTGAATCACTCTATCTGTTAAAAAAAACCGCATCTAAATCTGTTGCGTAGTTTTAAAGATCTACGCATTCATAAGGGCAGACAGCGGGAAGCGACTTTGTTTTATACGAGTACTATGTTGTAGTGATAGTGATAATCTTTCATAAAGTAAATACACGCTCGACAGAAAAAATGTTCGTGTAGTTTTACATGTACTGCACAAATTATTCTAAGAAGCCGGTCGCCGGCCGATCGCTGCGTAATCTTATGGTTGTATTTTGAACTTTAAGGTCTACATGTTAAGGTCGACTTTTTAATATATTATTTCAAAATATACCAAAATATCTACTGGAATGTAATGATACATTCATTCACTGGACGAATATACTGGGTCACAATATTATTGAAATAATTATGTTTACCGTGCTGTCGTGAGAGCACAGAACGTAGTCCTCTCGTCTCAGCGGAGCGATTGCGATTGACTCCGCCCGCGAACGGCAACACAAGATATACCAAACTGCACGAAACACGCGACGGGAGAAACAGTATCGCGCTAAATAAAAAAGACCTATACGCCAAATACGTTATACCTCAATAAGTCTGAAAAGGGACAACATAAAAAAACGCCGCTCGTCAAATCACTAGGCAATATCAAGAGCTATTATACACTAAATTTTTACGTAAATTATATGCACGGGAACGGCACACAATTGAAATTAGGTAAAAATAAGACATGTTTTGGCGATTGTTTTCTATCGAGGCAATTTTGGTTTTGTATGGTTTTTTTCAGACAAATAGATTGCAAATATGATGTAGTTTCTGTATGTTCATTTTCCTGGCATTCGCTTTAGTTTGTAATAGGTAAATATTCAATCTAAGAACTCCGATTTCGCGGAGCGCCCCCTCTTAACACTGGAGTACAGTCAAGTGTAAAAATATAGTTGCATACAACTTACTCATAAATATGTCCCATAATTCTTATGTGCACGGATTAAGGTTTTGGTACTTATTTATGAGAGGATGTTATCGAGACATATTTTTGCAATATTTACAACATTAATGAAATATTGATTTAGTTTATTACTAACTATATAGACTATTCGTAATCATTACAATCATCACAGCTGGTCAGTGGAGTGTTTCTGTACAATCTGTATGTTTACGGCCTGCAACACACTGGCGTGGCCTGCGGTGGCGGACAATAGAAAATTTGACAGCGGCGGACAAGTTTACTATTGTCCGCCGGGGCCAGGCCGCGCCAGTGTTATGCAGGCATAATACAGGAGTCATTATATATTGTTTTTTTTTTTATTACTACCATAGAGATTATTTGTAATCTTACAATCATCACAGCTTTACCATGGAGGTTTTTTAACAGTAAAATATAACAATAGCTAAACTCGGTAAAAGATACCATTTTTCAAGTGAGCTCATCCATTCAATAATGGAGTACTACAACACATTAATTAAGTATTGATTTAGTTAGCTAACTATAACTGCATAACATATACAGACTATTCGTAATTTTATTAGATGCGCAATGCCTCTCTCCTTAACCACTACAATGTCAAAGTTCAAGACTTGATTACAAATTAAACACTTATTCATTTTCAAAGTAAACTTTTAACGCACATTGTCGTATTACATTTTGCAAATGCGAATGAATTGTCGATGTCCGGTTGTCAGCACAGAGGGGAGGCTCCCGCGTAGGAAACAAGCAACGGCGTGCTGTGATTGGTCATGACGTTCTCGCCGTCGGCGCACTAGACTCGCGCGCAGATCGTCGTGAGTTCAAATTTGAAAAATAATTGATAAGTGAATAAAACGAGGAGCTATTGATGAATTACTTAAATTTTTTATCAATAGATTACTATGATAAAGCTGGATTATATGCGTCGACTTGAATTTTTTTGAGATTTATTTTTAAATAATTAGGAGGATTTCAACATTAAACTGTTTGTATAAAATTAAGCTGTTGATAAATATGTTATTAATTCAGACTCTGGTTAACTTTGATAGTTTTTAATAGTATTCAGTAATCCAAGCCCACTTGTATAATCTTTTAGTGGAAATATATACATTTTATTTGGGTCGGATTATACTGACGTTAGCACTTGACGAAAGTTTTAGAAAATTAAATGGGAGATTATAATACTAAAATGCGGTACTCCATTGAAGAAAAATACCACTTGTATAATTTATCCTTGGATTTACAAGGGTCGCTAAGAAAACGCTATATAATACCTAAAGCAACGTCAAATTTCACTAGAATTTTTAACTTCTAGTAGTACTCATTATAGTCTAAATGTTAACAAAAACATCGCGACCTTGTGAGTTATCGAAGGTGCATTCATTTCGCGTACCGTACTATACCGCCAAAGGGAGGATTCAATTACAGGGCTCACGAACAGTAGCATAACGTTATTAATTGCAGCATGCACCGAGGGTGGTGGAAACGGGTAGGTAGACTAGGTAGTAAGACGCGGGTGGAGTGGGGTACACGGTACACGCGGGTGTACCTTCGCGACGAGACGGGCGCGGCGCTACGTCACTCCTGGCGCCACGTGACGATCGATAGTGACGTCGTAGACGGCAGGCTGCGCGCGCATCCGTCGAACACACTCCGACCTACTTAGGCTTACGTTTCACGTGGCGGCTACGTAACGCGATCGAACGTTTGAGAATGGGGGCGAGAGGGTGGCATGGCGGCGCGGCACTGCGCAGGCGCGCGCGCGAACTTGGCAGACGATGCGCTCTGGTGTGTGCCCTACATAGCCAGCAAGGCCCGTTATGAAACTGATTGCAGACAATATCACAACGTTACGAAACAACGCGATTTAATTCTGTATACGTCTAAAGCGATGAGCCAGAATGCTGAACTGAAAGCAATAAGTATTTGAGTGACCACAAATACATCGCAACATTCGCAACTAACTTGTATGGATTCATACCAATCGAACTCAATAGCCATGTTCGTTTCCAACGCATAGAATCTCTGTAGCTACAACTACAAACAAAGACTAGTTAAAGATCCTAAAATACCTATATACCTTCGTTAGGTTGTATGGAAATAATACGTGTCCATTTATTCATATGATAATATCTTCTGAAACACGCAATCAAACTGAAAGCCGTCAATATAAAAATCATAAACGCTAATGTTTTTTTAAATTCATTTTAAATGAAATACATACCTACTTTCGCCAAACTGCGTAACTACAAGTATTAAAACCTACCAAGTGATAAGTGGTAATGATCTAGGGGATAAATGTAGTAAATACAGTGTAAATAGGCCCCCCATAGATTAAGTTAGCTTTAGTCTCTTTAGTTCCTAGTTTCATATCATCATCATCATCATCATATCAGCCGAAAGACGTCCACTGCTGGACATAGGCCTCCCCCAAAGAGTGCCAAAGTGACCGATCCCGCGCCACCCGCATCCAGCGGACCTGATGACCTGGTAAAGGTTGCGGGAGTTTCATATACATATTTGTAATCTATTGTATAGTTTAATAAATTACTAAATATTAGGCGGTACTAAAGCAGACTAAACAAAATAACATAAACTTACACTCGTACTAACCGTTTCGTTGATGGTAAAATGGTTGAATTTGAAAACGTCATTTCACCCGCACATTGTTTATACTTTGTTAGGACGTATCGTATGTATCCACTAGATGGACTGGCATAGTAAATTATGACAACAGTCATGAGTAGCGCCAGCGGGCGAGTAGCCGTGGCCTACTTGCCAGTGCCAGTGGGTCACACTCGGGCCTTCAGGGCACTAACACTTATCCACGAACCATGAGCCACATTCAAGTACACTTATCTGATGCCAAGTCATGCAATGTATGTAATAAAGCGAGTTCCCCGATTAGATAATTTACAATTCGACGCAACAATTACTTTAAAGGGCTATTTCTTTTATCACTTTTGGATGAGACATTTTACATAAAACAAAACCTTCAGAATTTTAAAACTTCACCTTAACAAAACACTAATACATATGTTTCAAATGTTAATGATAAAAGAAAACTGGGGTCCATTTTAAGTATTCATTTTTGTCGTAAGTATTGATCATGTTGAATCGTCTTGGCTCATGCGTTTTCCGTAAGTGCAAGTGCATAGCCCAGTGTGTGCGAGTGCAACGCACTGATTCAGATGTCATCCAACAAAAACTGAAATGTTAGGAGCATTTTGGTTTGAAGACTGGTTCTGTGTTGATTTCATGAAAAAGTTCAGGGCGATCCTGAAGATCCGACGAGACGTTCCAATTGCACCGGCGGCGACCTTTTATGCGTGCGCACAGGAGGCATCGCCAGGCGAGCTAGATCAATATGACCCAAACAACCGACGCTGCGGCCTGAGCGAATGACCTATATTTGCGCGCTGCACCCTGCACCGCTATCATTGATTAATTATTACTCTACATAATACGGTGATACACGTTTTATTCTGTCCTAAATGCACTAAAGTTGCCGAATAGTTTTTTTTTAGTAAGTCGGTAAGAATCTTCTTGTGTATTTTTTCTTCTTCTTGGTTGATACGTTCTTGTCAGAACGGTCGTGGTCGTTATGAGTGGCGAGCAGATGTCACTCGCCTCACGATTGTGTATTTCACGTGGTCCTTATTCCTGTATATGTCTTCTATTATACTCTGTATTGTAAACTAAACAGTTTAGTTTTCCTAAATTCATAACATATCTATAAAACTAAGCTACGAAGCAACATATTTCTCATATATGGGGACGTAGTTTAGCTCTAGTGGAAAACCAACCTTGATGGTACTTCTCTTGTAGGGAACGAATGATCTATTTACCAGCAAACCTCTCAACTCCACGCTTTTTTGATTGCATAATGTCAAATACTAAGTAACCATATTACGATGGCATTGTTTCGATGACGAACGTTCTTCAGAATACAATTGAGCTATTCAAGTATTCATGCTTTTACACAGGTAAATTACTAGTATACCTATATAGGTAATTGTATGAAGTGTTTAAGTAATCATTCTTCGAATTGATGTCGTTCTCGGTTTACTGTTCCCCTTCGCAAAAGTGAACAGTTCCAGAGTTGAAAATACGTTTCATGAGAGACGTTACCAACGACGTAACTATAAATAGGTATATCGAAGCGCCTGCAGGTTACGAGTCATAATGCGTTTTAAAACGCCGACAGAAATAGCCTGAACGCCGAGCGTAGCGGCACCGACGCAGCAAGCAAAGGTTGTCGTATTATTAACACACTCTAATTTGGGGGACCCAAACAAACCATTGCGAACGGGTGACCTACATACGGCGTCTGCGGGCCGGGCCCAAAACACGGGTAGGTGTGATTCATGCAGCGCACCGACCCTGCACTGCGCTGCGATTGATCCAGCCTAGCCCCTCGCCCAGCCAAGCCGTACCGTACCCTACTTGTACTACTGATCCACTTTTATTGATTTCAGGACAGCATTCTTCCGCCATGTTGATAATAAAGCGCTCAACTTTACTTTAAATCAAACGGGGTGCGAGCTTGTATACCTGCGTGTTATTTTCAGTTGACATTTCGTCTGATGTGGTCTCATTTTGTTAAAATAATCAATCAATACTTCTAACATTTCGTAAATTCGACGACCTATTTTTCGCTCAATGTTATTTTACATTTCCTTTTTGGAAGAAGCAGCAGTTATAAAAGTTGTAAAACATTTCGAGTGATCATATCTAATCTATATAAACATTGGGAAACAAGCTGCTTCTTCAATCAATGTACAATCAGTAGGAGAAATTGTTAACTACGTGTACAAAATGATCTACAAAGGACTTTCTCTTGAAATGAACAGCAGATTCTTTTATGAACTTTGTATGTTTGATCTGTGTATACTCCTGCTGCTGATAAAATGAGTTTCTAAGAAACATTTAGCAAGCCTACGAGTATATAAGTATAACAATGTAGTACCTCCATCCTAAAACTGCGGAACATATTAGCAAAACCGAATCAAACGGTTTGCTCACATGCCTGACCTGGATTCGAAGCGCAACCCGCATTGCATCGAAAGCGCAATCAAACCGCCCCATTCCCCCCTGGCCTCAAGCCAGCACCTCCAAATATGCCATCTGGGGTTCTATACTCATTCGACTTTAGCATATAAATTTCTGGGCATTATTTCCATCGGACTTGAAATAATAGCAATTAAACTGTATGCAGCAATGCAAATGTGCGCTCGTTCATATTATACCTAACGCCAAAATGTGTACTTTGCCAAATCTCTCTTTACCTGATTCGGAATATGTTACTAAATCTTGGATATTGTAATAATCCTGGGATCTAGTATGCGATTTGTCTGGAACATACATACTACATATTTGCAAATTGGTGTTTTAGAATTGTGAAATTATGGGAACGAGCGATAGGTAATGTGCCATATTGTTGATATTGTTGTCCTAATTCTTGTGTCGGTTGTAGACAAATCGTGAGAAACTTGACGCAGTTCATGACGTTTCTTTTGTGCCTAAGTAGGTAGGTTTAATGAAAAATGCATGCTTGTGACCTTAGCCCACTTATCAGTGAGACCGAGTCGGCGGCGCGGCGGTGCCAGCGCGGAGCTCAGTGCCGTGAAACTACCTTCACAGGTAAATAATGCCCGAGTGAAAAGATTCTAAAGCTAGCTTGAAACAAAGGCAATGCAAATTGCGTTACTGGAAGTTTCTAAGCTAGAGAACAATTCTTTAATGTGAAGTAATACGTGGAACCTTAACACGGATGCATTACGTATTCTTTGTTCTTGGTTGAAACACTATTAACACGCTTATGACATTATGAATGGCCTTTACTATTTATCTACTTACGTTATTTTGTCGCCTACTCTAATGCAGGGCATACATAAGTGAATTTATCGTCGGATGTTGGCTGCGTCCTTGCCACGTTCATTCTAGTCCAGTAATCCAGTTATGCGGCTCTGACGTGATTGGCCATACAAGATCAGCATGTGCTTCTACTGGGTAAATAAACGTTACAAACATCATTGAACAAAAACGGCTCGTATACGAGTGTCACTCATAGTACTTCAAATTGTATGTAGAAAGTGAAAACGACAACGTACTCAGATAAGCTAAGTTTTCGCACAAAAACCGTCGATTCTAGTGTGAATAAACAACCGACAAGTGCTTAGCTTGTCAGTTGAGGAAGAGAAAATCGCATGACTTGTTTTTATGGCAAGTTATTCTCGGGGCTTGATGAGAAATAAGGTAGCCAATAGGCGGCGCGATGTCGTAACTGTTTGTTTTGCAAAAACACCGCTCGTGGCAAGGCTGGCGAGCCGTCCACGCGGGCTTGTGCGGCCAGCCGGATCTGAGCAGTTCGCCAGTTGGTGGCCGACCCACTAACGAGCCGCCTTTTACAACGCTCATGACATATTTTGATTGGCATTGCAACATTGATGTTTGTAATAGATTAAATACTGGGCTAATGCATCGAACTGGTCTAACTACTGAGTAAACACAGCACAAATTTAAACAAATGTTAACAAACTACGAAGAAAATAAAATTAAGCTTATTTTATACGTAACGGTATTAACGTCAGTTCAATGTCATTTGGAATACAACGCAATAAGATGCCCTTAAGAGTAAGGAAACAATTAAGTGGATACGAGAACAGATCTTCTCCATGGTCACATTACAAGGCGTTGCGCAATAACACGACTGTCCTAATAAATAAAGTAAGGTGAAATAGTTTCAGGCACGGTGTTGGTCTGGTGCTAAGAGGAAAACGGCTTGCGTGCTTATTCCTACGACTGAAACGTAACGCAATCGCAGCTATTATGCAGCACCTTGAGCTCATTTATTTGATGCTTAAAGAAAGAGGCGAGATAAGATAAACAAAGATCGAAGAACCAATTGCATGAGAACTTTGAGCTCAGATGATAAATGCTGCTTCATTAAACATGCTCCATTGGAACTGTATGTATACAAAGAGATATGTGTGATTATACAATCCGCACTGCTACCTCTCAATTGTTTATAATTGAGCGCGCTGTCTTCGGTTGTGTTTTGACGATTGACCGTGTACCGTTGGCTTGCGTAACTAAAATTAAGGCTCAAATAAAAGGTCAGCAGTATTGTTAATTAGAACAGCTGCCGCCATACCGTTGAGATCAAGCCAATTATTCAACATTTTATTCAAAATGGAAAGCATGTATCTGAGCAAAATAAGAAACGTTTCATTTGTATAACCGAAACAGATTACCATGGACCTGCATGCACCTGCATTTCATCAGAGTTTGCTCCGTCAAATGTTTTATGAATATTTCCACCAGATGATGAGCGTTTTGATTAATCAAAACAAAACATTATACAACGTTAAAGTAGTCCAACAGTGCAGCGGAGGTGATGGAATAGGCGCGTTATTTGTATAACGCAGCAGTGAAGCAACGCGCTCCGGCGCGGCGCGGCGCGCCGTCAAAACACGTTGCGCAACGCGGTCGCATTCCGCCGCGCGCACACGTCACCGCACTCGCTCTCTAAGTTTTCACTTCGTTTTATTTACCTTTACCTCGTTTTTTGCTGTTTGTACAGAGGCAAAACGAAACGTGACATCTTAATAGAAAAAGAGACTTGAGAAATGTTGCTGATCGCGAAATTCTTGCTTATCTTTTTCCTTTGCTACTTGCGTAATATAATTTCATACTCTTTCATCTCTACTGAAATATGCAACGATAATATACAAAAAATGTATGGATGTGAAAAGCAGACCATCGTGACACATCGTATTAAATGAAAGGTTCTGCATGTAGCAATGCATACGTAAGAAGAAAATAAGACAAACAAATAGCAAACATAAAGAACTTTAAGGACAACCTGGGTCTTTATAGGATGCCTACAAACAAGTAGCAACGGTTAAACCACAGGTTAAACCCAGTGGTGTAAATAAGGAAATAACAGTAGTAATGTTCACCACACTTGAACAAAACCGTTTCACGGTGAACAATTCGTGCCATCGGCTTCACCATCGTGAGTATCGTGACGCGACAGTAATTTCACAATCCACTCGTTACAGTGTTTGTAAACACCATTATGTACTGAAGGTTACTCCCAAACAACTGTTCATGATTGCTACACCGACAACTTGGTACTTTTTTAAGGTCGCCGTAACTTTATTCCACGTCATAGAAGTTTATTGAACAATAACATGAAATTAAGCGAGGGTTTTTTTTGTTTGTGTTGCGTAAGTGCTGTTATGTAAAACGTGTGCACTACGCACTCCAGTTTATAAACCTGTAAAATTATTTTCGTGAAACATAGGTGGCCGATCATACCTACATCAGTTAGCCGTATCAATGTCGAAACATGAGTTACGCAAAGGAATGCACGCAAAGTAACGGGAAGGAAAGTAAGCTGCATAAAGCAGTGTGAATCACCGTGTTTACATCGCATTTTTAGAAGCGAGCGACCCAGTTGCCCTACTAGGCGATGTTTCTTACCTCGTTCCGCAATCAAGACCTCGTTACGTGCATGCGGCCAGCCTACTTGCCGCCCGTGATGGCCATCTGCCAACGTGTGAAGCCGTCCTGGGGACACAACAACAACTATGTAATTTCAATATGGGTACTGGACAAACAAATCACTTCAAATAAATAAATTAATAACAAGCGGGTTTCCTGTTCGTCGGACTGGCGTAGAACAAACATGGTGTTTTTTTCCTTACTCAATTGTCACGAACTGCTGGCGAGGTCAGGGTCTTTAGGACGTTTACAGGTGACAGGGTGACACCAATGACAAAATTTTAAAGTATCTTGTTTTCAGTATCTATCTAGTCATTATGTATAGTATAGTGGCGTGAGCGCGCCAGAATTTTCGCTGGACAACCCGCATCAGAAAAGGGGTGTTTTTAGTTGATTTACGAGTTTGGTAATATATAGTTAGAAATTTTAGGCAAGCCCAACGGCTTGGTTAAAATTTCTAACTATATATAATTGCCGGAATTGGCTAATCATACATACATTAATATTACGAAAAAATGTACGGGGCGAGAAGCATCCACCTACGAGAATGTATGTGTAATTAAATGGTATGCAAATCACCGTCTTCTAATTCTGCAATATAAATGATAGGGGAAGATATGTTCCTTAAAAAAATCCTTAATTCATGCCTCAGTTAAACTGTAATAACTACATGTAGGGAAGTAGATGACCTACAATAACTGCACGCTGTTCCGTAGCCATTCTTCGGCTTACTTAGGTAGGTATATAGGTCTGAGGGAAGAGACGGTAGGTAGACTAACTGTAATAACTACATGTAGGGAAGTAGATGACCTACAATAACTGCACGCTGTTCCGTAGCCATTCTTCGGCTTACTTAGGCAGGTATATAGATCTGAGGGAAGAGACAGTAGGTAGACTTTGTAATAAACTCGAAGAGCATTAACCCCATGTAATTGACCCCACAAGTTAAAAAAACAATTGAATATCGATGTAGGTCGTGACCGGCATTGTGGCACCAGATACATCCGGTTGCGCCTAAAATACACTAGTAGTCTTTCGGCAGACGTACTACTACAACTTTTCCTCAAGGGTCTCCAATTATCGGTCTAGTCTACTAACTCATCACCAGGAAGTGTTCTCGCGATCGGCTTCGCCACTAATCGACGGATTGCAGGTAGATGCAGGTGGGTATGCGGTACTACAACTACAACTGACAGTACTTAGTGTCATATAGAAATTTAAATAGAAAGAACTATGAAATTATTGATTTACCCATGACAATGGTGTTGCAAAGGCATATTTTATCTCGGGCCGCCAAGTTTAAACATATCGATTTTGGGTCAAAAAATAATTTTCTTAAGGAAATATTTTTAAGGTGACGTAAACACATTTTTTACGGTTGTCTATTGTTAGCCCGACATTCATATACTATAATAATCATTTGCCCGAACTTCGCATGCTCGAATTTCATTTGCCCGAATGTTTCGTTTACCATAATAGTTAATTGACATACTCTTGTTTACCCGAATATTGGATGTCATAATGATACGAATGCCATACGTATTGTATTCCAGATTATTGTTTGCAATAATATTATTTAATAGATTATTTAAACGCCATACTAAACATGCATTCGGATTCATCTTTGTTAATTTGCTGGTTTTTCCGCTCTTTTATAAAAAAAAATAACCTCGAAGACGAAAGCGGGAGCGAAGCTCCCGCTTCCGTCTTCTAACCTATCCGCGATCCGAGTCGGTTTTGCCACTAAGCCCCTGTTCCCTACTGCCTATGATACAACACTATCTTGGCATTAGGTAATCTCAGAGAAAAGTTCATTTTTACTTAGTGGCAAAACCGACTTGGATCGCGGATAGGTTCGAGGTATTTTTTTAAAACATTAGACACTGCAATACGTACCCACTTTATCACATAAGAATATTATGGATGTTGAGATGGATGGCAAATGTTATTATGGCATGTGATAGTTATGGGTTACAATGATTATGGAAAATGAGATTATTGATATTGATATTATGGAAAACAAAGATTCTGGCATATAATTATTATGGTAAACAATGAGTATGGCATACAAAATTATAGAAAACAACATTATGGCAGTTGTATATTATGGCAGATAAAATTCGGGCAAATGAAATTCTGGGAAGCAAGAGTATACCATTTTTTACTCTACCTACATCATAACATCGATAGTTTTGACCTTGACCATACTAGAACATTCGTAATAAGACATACTTAGATAATTCCCGAATAACAAGTAGTTACCTAGTAGGTATCGAGACCTCGCCATTACAGAAGTGGACTTTACTAGAACCTACTTCTATTGGGGTGATAACCCTAACTCGTAGATACCTTCTTAGTACCCATAACGGTTCTATCTAGAACATAAATAACAAACCCAAAAAAACTACAACATAAAATAATACGTTCTTATCAGACAGACATCCCGACAAAATTATTGATATATTTTACGACATTGGACTTCACAAGATTAGATTCAAGGCCGTCTAGTCTCGCCACTAGGTTACGAAGGAAAGTTTGGTTATGTGGCATAATAAATTTGCCAAAATATTTAATGGGATTGAACCATGGTGTGCCCATTAGTTAAAATATAACGTACCACTTTAATATCAGCCATTGTATTTATCCTCGTACCCAATTCCAATTACTTCGGCAGTTATCAAAATTGTCACTAACGCGAATGAATTAGCTCAAATGTTAATCCAACAGTGTCAAAATAAGAGCACTGTCGGTTGTAGTCCACGTCCACAATTCACCACACTAATACAGTCATATTGTTTAATAAATATCCCTAAAAACAATAAAATTGTTATCATTTATTAATCAGACATTCATTCAATCCAGACTTTTTGACAGAGAGAAACAGAACAGAGCAGCCACGAAAATACTGGAGCCTGATCCGAGTTGACCACGCCATCTATCGGTATGTAATGACCTTACAAAGACAGCTGTCAAAGCGAGATTTACTAAATTAACCTCTAATTCTATACATTTTAAGCATGTTTTCGTTAAAATGAGTTAAGTTATCTCATGGTTATCTCGCTATATTATTTCTAACATAATATTTTATGCAAAATTATTGATTAGGTTTTCGCTGATTGCCTTCTAGTCTAGCCGGAAAACGTATCCAGGCTATATTTTGGCCAGTATACTAGAGGAAGAAGAGGTTGCTATGCGCACATGATTACCTACAACCTACAACGCCAATCATTTCCGCTAGCTTTTTTTTTTTTTCCTTTCATAACTTCCTATACCTCGTTTTTTTTCAGTGATACGCTTAAGCCGATACGATGCAAAATGGGAAATTTTAAAATCGTTTTCCCAAAAATCGCACGACGACAATCGCACGACTTTTCTAATCTGAAAAAAAACGAAGTATAAGTTGGGCCCCGAAGGGGCCCTCAACTAATTGCCGGTTTCCGCTAGCGTTCACGCTAAGTTGAGGGGCTACCGCGAAGTGAAAACGAACTTCGTTCGAGTATCTCCCTCTCTGTCACTCGGACTGGCAAGTGCGACAAAGATACACGAGCGAAGTTCGTTTTCGTTTCACGATAAGCCCCATGTAGGCCCTCTGGTTACAACAAGTTGCCTGTCCCATTTTTTTGTAGGATAGGATTAGGCATGAAAGATTTATCACACCACTACATAAAAAAATGCGCCGATTCGCTTACGTAAACACATGATACACCTAATCACTAATTTAAAAACGACAACTTCACTAATAAACATCAGAGGGGCTACCGCGAAATGAAAACGAACTTCGTTCGTGTATCTCGGTCTCTGTTGCACTTGCTAGTTCGAGCGATAGAGAGGGAGATACACGAACGAAGTTCGTTTTCGTTTCGCGGTAGCCCCTCAGGTCCTACAGATGCCGTCAAACTTCTTGAACATGCGGGACGAAGTGGGGGGGCAGCTCGCAGGTACAATTCGCCTTTGCGCAGGCAAGGTCAAATGTTCAAGAAGTTTGACGGCATCTATACCGGGAAACGAAAACGAACTTCGTTTGTGTATCCCCGTCTCTGTCGCACTTGTTAGTTCGAGCGACAGGGAGGGAGATATTTGAACGAAGTTCGTTTTCACTTCGCGGTAGCCCCCTTTGCAGGTTTCTAACCATGACCCTAGATTCTAGGGCCTACAATACTCTGAGGGGCTACCGCGAAGTGGAAACAAACTTCGTTCGAGTATCTCCCTCTCTGTCGCACCTGCTGGTTCGAGCGAAAAAGACGGAGATACACGAACGAAGTTCGTTTTCGTTTCGTGGCAGCCCCTCTGGACAGGCTATGGCAATAATAATACCACGTGCGAGCGAGCTGGTAGAATACAAACCTCGGTAAGTGTGACAGAAAGGGAAATATCGTTCAATGTCCTTGTCATAGTTCCACTTTTTTTGTTTGCCACAAGCCACAACTGATTTAGTATGAAGTTGTGGCACATAAACCATTACCCGTCCAAATTAAGTAGGTTGTTTATGGCAAGTCATCAGCCATTTTAAGACCAGTTCTTAATTTAGCTGCATAAGAGATTTTCCGTCCCTCACTGTGGCATCATGTACAGCCTTTCTAACGGAATCCAATAAGCATCTATCATAAAAATTATAAGTCTATAATATGTCCTATGACAACGCAGTACCTACCTAATACTACTGTTTAGCGAACCGTATTATATATAACTAGCTTCCGCCCGCGACTTCGTCTGCGTGGACCCGGGATAAAAACTATCCTATATTTTAAACCAGGCTATAAACTATATTCGTGCAAAATTTCATTCAAATCGGTTCAGCCGTTTAAGCGTGATTGAGTAACAAACATCCAAACATCTAAACATCCAAACATCCAAACATCTAAACATCTAAACTTTCGCATTTATAATATTAGTAGGATTATTAAATACATATTTACGATTACTTATTCGGGTACGGTTGCAGCTTCATCATATCAGCCGAAAGACGTCCACTGCTGGACATAGGCCTCCCCAAAGAGCAGCGGTTGCAGCTTGTGTGGGCATAATAAAAATAATCTTCCAATTAGGTTATTAGTGCTGTGGGCCTACCGCGAAACGAAAACGAACATCGTTCGTGTATCTCCGTCTTTGTCCCTCGAACTAGCAAGTGCAACAGAGACCGAGATACACGAACGTAGTTAGTTATCGTTTCGCGGTAGCCCCTCTGCGATTCTCAAAAAACACCTGACATTACATTTTGTATCCCAGGAATTCCGGATGCACGCAGTACGACTTCATTTGGGAATGGGGGTTCAACGCACATCTGAACCCTTCTAGTAATAGCGATAATGGTAATGCTCGAATATTGCTGAGCACTCTGACCCAACACCATTTGATTCGATGTATTATCCACTAAGGAGGTGGATATAAGTAGAATTGGATACTAACTAAAATAGAATAAATAAAAAGATCAATAATTATACATTCATTTATTAATCGGAATTTAATACTGTATTACATAGAAGAAATGCACTTCTTTGAAACATTCAGAAGACTTCCCTTTGGGACAGTTTTGTCAGGAGCCACTCTCCATTTTTTATAAATTTTAATAAATACAAGCTATTACTTTTTCAGTAATAGGCATCGATATTTATGAGGATCTGCATTGCCACATACTTAAAAATCTATGTATATTTTTCACAAACCTCTCAATTTGGAAAAATCTTACAGTAATAAAGCAGACTGGAATAATAAATAAAATTTTGCTTATCAACAACAAATAATAATTAACCCTCAAGAATTACGAGTTTACTGCCGCTGCCACATAATTTGTCAACAACATTTTCCATCACAATGTTTTCTAAACAATATTTGAACATTTTAGTATCTTGGTGACCGCTTTTAGAAAGGCGTTTTGACACATATCCAACATAGCATAGCATAGTGAATAACCATTTTCCATGAAACACACCGCGTGAGAGATACTACCAATTATAAATACAGACATATACAGTGAACATGTATAAAATATTTAAGTCAGTCTTGTTTAAGAGAAAACGTAATAAAAACACGCTTCATTATATAATATGTCAGATATGATGTCATCCCTTCTCTTGGACGTACGCTACTTAGTGTTATTATCACAGTTGCTTAACCCCTCCAAACCCAGCAGAGTATTGAAAGGGCTACGATAATGGACCTTGTTGATAATCCATATCAGTAGAGGTGGGTGCAGTACTTTGTACATAATAATACAGGAGCTACCTGCGATCCGCGACCATACTCGACACACACGCTTGCCGTAATACGCACGCATTTAACTAGCCTGGCCATCCTAACGCCTAATGTCAACAAACTAATCGCGACTCCAAGGACAGGCTAGCAGCACTGGAAAATCCATCTTTTAGACGAATTTCTGCTTCAGTCTTTCTCTTAAAATGTATGCGAGACCTACGAACACGCCTTACGTCCCTTTAAACTGGTTCAATTTCGTCACCTAACGGTTAAACTGAAAACTAAATTGAATAACAATAAATTATTAAATCTTACATCTATTATATCATTAAACATCTGTGAACGACTAGCAAACGCTGTCACAAATATTCTTGTAATTCGTTCAAATAGTCAAAAAATATATTTTTGTCTAGTGTTGGATTAGTTAGCATTGGAAAGTGTTCTTATGTATTAACAATTGACCAATGCAACGACAGGTTACCGTAATGAAATATCACAGATTATTCCAAAATCTTTGGACAGTAACGGGCTGCCGATACCGATTATACTATAATCAGCCCTTAGAACCAAAGAAACTCCAGTAATTAACTAGGTGAATTAACAAATAAACTTCTACGTTAAATGCATGTTTTATTTACATACTTTTATATTTTTGAGAAGCTGATTCAGATTTGGGACTAATTATTCCTAGGCATAAAATAGTCCTTCCTAGTCTTCAATAAAAAAATAACTTTGTAATCAGTGACTTGAAATGTCATTGACATCACTTTACATAAGAAAAATATTCACAATTTTATCTGGCAATACAGATTTAGCGATTATGAAGTCTTTACTAAGTCCCACTTTTCTCAGGATAAGATCATAATTAACAATAAAATAATTTATATAAAAAATTCAAGAGAACATTCTTGAAACCTTAAGACCACTCATTCATCTTCTATATGTTTCGTGCATTTCGTACATCATACAGACATTATAAAAGAAAACGAAAGGCACCCGGGATTACACAATAGGGTACCCACACCAACTAGTCTAAATACAGTGAGTAAATCTACAGGTGGAAACGACAAGTTCTGCAACGTAACGCTCCACCATTACACCTTATTTTTCATTAAAACTAACACACCTGTGACATTATATTCGTAAAGGATCTGAAAGAGAATTCACAAAAACGTATGATCCAAAGGCCGAGCGCAAGCCACCAAATGGGGCGGGCCCATCACGTTTAAAATAGTGTAATCAAAAGTTTACCTCTAATACTATTAGCATATTTTGTAAGCTTCATTCAGATCTGCGGAAAATACTCAAAATAATAAAACTGAAAACAACCTAACAAAAAAATCTCGACTCGAAAGCGCGGTCAGAACGGAAAACATTGAGAATTTCTGATCAAAATCTCTAAGTACAAAATATAATAGATATTGCAAGGAAAGAAAAAGTCCGAAACTTTTCGAGTCCAGAATCAAAATTCTTACTATTTAACCGACGGACCGACCGACCGACGGACCGACCGACCGACCGACCGGCACGCGGGCACGCGGGCACGCCGGCACGCCGTCTCGCGAGCGGTGTTGCGACGCGACGGTAACTAGTGAACACGAGGTGCTCGTTACTGCTGCACGGGCGCGGCGTACAGCAGCGGGCCGGGCGGCAGGTGCGGGTAGGGCACGCCGGCGCCCACGGCCGCCTGGTAGCTGCACGGCCCGCCGCCGCCCACGCCACCGCCGTAGAACTTGCCACCTGGAAACACAAACCAATCATATTTTACTTCTAATGGATTAGCATCCTCAAAGGGTCTAGCAGGCTAAGCTAAGGGGAGTGGCCCCCGACGAGGGATTTGGTGATTCTTTCTGGTAGTGTACTGGCAGGTCCTAAGAACACTCCATGCTTAATATCAGTCCTCATCTTCTTTTGTTTTCGAGTAATTTAGAATAATATAAAAAATTCAGGGTGCCATTTAAAGTGTCATATTAGGTAAACTGTTCAAGATAGAGTAACCAAACAAAATCATCATGAATAAAAATAGAATTGGCTACCAAATGCATTTATTCAACCAACATCATGTCCTTAAACTTCCTTGAAAAAAAAACTACTTTTATTTTTGTTTTAATTTTTTATGACACTTTTCGCGGAGGTACACCTACAAAAAAAATATCGTAACAAGCCACTCAATGCCCACTACATACACATATAAAAATATTCCTTTTAAAATTAAGTTAAGTCAATAATGTAATATATGTGATGTGGATGTACTTATATAAATAAATAAATAAACAAGTAGATACTACCATATAATTAAAGTACCAGTGCAGTGTGTAGATAAGTCAGTATGTAGGTATACAATCTCTTTTAATGAACCTATTTAGAATGCATCTACGATGACATGTCAATCTTGATAACATATGACACGTGTTCTGCATTTGTTTCTTGCATTTTGTGGTGATGATTGGAAAACAGGAAAATGTAAGTAATGAAGTGTAAGTCCTGCGAAAAAGCATTAAAAATATCGGTGGGAAGATAAAACACATAAAAACTGGGCATGAAGCTGAGTTATATAGCAAATGCACTAATAAATAATTTAACATCAATGACTTGTGTGGTAAGTGTCGACTTTTGGTGTATAAACATAAAGTAGTACCAACTACTTCTAGCAGCTCAGCACATGGCGAAGCTGAGTTTTGGTCTGCAAGCTCTGATGCTTCCGATGATAATGTATCCGATGATGATCATTTTGTGAGTAATAAATTCTTTTATTTTCATAAATATTTTTTAGGAAAAAAGGTTCATTAAAAGACACCGTATACCAGTATACCTACATACTGACTTATCTACACACTGCACTGGTACTTTAATTATATGGTAGTATCTACTTGTTCGGCGATTTATTAATTAATTTATTTATTTAATCTTTATTGCACAAAAGAATATTTTATGCTACAAAAGGCGGACTTAATGCTATAAAGCATTCTCTACCAGTCAACCTTAAGGCAAAGCAGATAAAATGTGGGCAGTGCAACTTAATTTAAAACAAAAACTCTTTAACATGTTTAAAGATGTGATAAATAATATAGTAGAATACGATACATTATACTATAACAATATGATATGATATAACAATATATACCTATTAATACATACATACACATACACATGAATATAGATGAAACTTACAAATCAGATAGATTATTTTTTATTTCTGCCAGTAAAGAAATTTTGTAAGGACTTTTTGAAGACACGCCCGTTTGGAGATTGCCGAATTTTGACAGGGAGAGTGTTCCATAGGCGAGCTACTTGGACGGAGAAGGAATTGGACATAAAACCAGTACGATGAGGCGGAATAGATAAGGAAAGGTTGCCAGAGGAGCGAAGTTGACGGACTCGAGAGACACAGTAATTCTGAAAGAGAGTTTTGAGGTATTCGGGAGATTTAGGATCGTTTAGAATAGAGAAGAGGGTGCAGAGCAAACGTATTTTGCGACGTAGGCGGATGGGCAACCAGCCCAATTGGGAGCGGAAGGAAGAGACATGATCGTATTTTCGAAGGCAGAAAATGAACCGAATACAATTATTTAGAAGACGATCTAACTTGTCAAGAAGCTCTCCATTCAAGTCAGGATAACACACATCACCATAGTCGATTATGGGCAATATCAATGTCTGCACTAATAAAATCTTTGTTTTGACGGGCAAAAAATGCTTTAACCTATTAAGTGCATGAAGTGAACCAACAACTTTCCGACTAACCTCAGAGATCTGTGGCCTCCAACTCAAAGTGTTATCGAGATAAACACCTAGGTCTTTGACGCCTTTGCTATACGGGATAGGCGTACCATTAAACTCAACTGCAGCAATAGAATTAAAATTAAGTTTCGCAAGCTGCTGAGAGCTACCAATGACGATAGCTTGACACTTGGACGGATTAACAAATAAGCCAAACTTCTCTGACCACTGCTGGATGTGTAAGAGATCCAGATTCAGCTTGTTAACGGTAACGCTTAGGTCACTCACGTTACAGTGATCATAAAGTTGTAGGTCATCGGCGTACAGATGGTAAGAACAGCGAAGCTCAGGGGTTATGAAGTTAATGAAGATGGAAAATAAGAGTGGAGAAAGAATGCCTCCTTGAGGGACGCCAGTTGCTAGCTCACACCAGTCGGATAAGGCTCGGTCGACACGGACCGCTTGCTGGCCGCTCTCGAAGGTAAGCAGAAAACCACCTAAGGGCAACAGACGACACATTTAAATGTTCTAGCAGAGCAAGAAGAATCTCATGGTCAACAGTGTTGAAAGCGTTGGAAAAGTCAATAAGAATAAGAACCGTGACCAATTGACTCTCCATGCCACGTCTGATGTCTTCCGTGACCTTCAGCAGAGCAGTGCTGGTGCTGTGACAAGGACGAAAGCCGGACTGATAGGGGCTCAGAAGATTATGTGAGAAAATAAAACGAGATAACTGTTTATGAGCCACCGCTTCAGCAACTTTCGATAAAAAGGGGAGTATTGAAATGGGTCGGAAGTTGCTAAGCTCAGTGGGATTGCTGGTTTTTGGAAGGGGAATAACAAATGCCTTGCGCCATAAGGAAGGGAATTCGCCATTGAAAAACGAGGCGTTGATGATATCAGTCAATGCAGGAAGCACACAGTCTAGAATCGACACTATCATATACCGACTGATATCATCGCAACCGATGGCTTTGGATTTGATAGTTTTGATAATAGCCTTGACATCAGCTTGTGAAGTGAGAGAAAAGGAGAATGGATCCGTGATAGAGAGCGGTAGGGAAGAGATCTCATTAAGAGTGTTGATTCTGACATTGTTGTTGACGCAGCGGGCAGAAGTTGAGTTAAGAGAGAAATGAGAGTTAAGATCCTGTAGAGAAAAGGAGGTGCCATCAGAAGGACTGGAAGGTTTCCCGAGGCCAAGTGATTTGAGAAACTTCCAGACGTCAGCCATGGAAAATGAAGAGACATTTTGGTGAATAAACCGTCGCTTCGCTGTACGTACCATCTGATTACAACGGTTGCGGGCCCTCTTGAAAAGTCTCCAGTTCTCGTCGCTGCGGTCACGCTTAAGGGGGCGTTTCGGAGCAGCGCCGCGCAAAGTTTAGGTTTTTAGCGCTACTCACACAACGATAGAGGCTCGCGCACCGCACACGCACACATGCACGTCGGACTTTGACTCGCCAACAAAATTGTAACTTTGGATTTTGTTACAAAATATAAAAATTGTTATGTCAAATATAGGCATTTCATCTTAATACCTACCAACGTTCGCCCGAACCGAGCGCGCAGCCTATCTAACTATGTGGACAGTTGTTTTGTTCGACCGAACGGCTTATAGTTAAAGCACTGACGCGTAATTCAATGTTGGAGAGGCAACCAGATGGCTAGCGGTATTTGAGCTCCCGAAGTGTTGTGGAACCACCCTGTGCAACCCGAATTGAGCCAACTGTGACTGGTTCGGAAATAGGAGAAGGGTTGTAAAAAAAAATGTTGCGTGGCAACCGATTGAAACGCGGTAGCCTGAAAGTGTGTACGCTGTCTATATAGTGGAATTTTTATGCCATCCCTCCTAGTGTGACCGGAGCAGAGTAAACGAACGAAGAAAAAAAAACGAAAAATTGGCAGGCACCCGCTTGAATACAAACGCGAAATTCGACAAAATGGGAATACGCCAAGAATACGCGCAATAAAAGGTTTTGCAATCAATTGCCATGGACAATTTTTGCTTGGGAGGGACGGTTGCCTCTCCGACATTGAATTACGCGTCATTGCTCTGAATATTAGGCGAGGGCGATTTTTGCCATATGTATGTAGGAGGGTCGGGCGGAACTGGTGGAGATTCATTATTTTCCCCACTCTCGTTAACCATGATATTTCACGAAATAGAAGTCGATCTACACTCTTTAGGTTTAATCAGATTGGTAAGAATTACAAATGGCGCGAAATAATCATAAACCACTCGGATGTAAACAGATTACTAATTCTGTAACACGGAACGTGAGGAGATTCATTATTTCCCCCACTCTCGTTAACCATGATATTTCACGAAATAGAAGTCGATCTACACTCCTCAGGTTTAATCAGATTGATTAGAATTACAAATAGCGCGAAATAATCATAAACCACTCGGATGAAAACAGATAACTAATTCTGTAACACGGAACGTGATGAAGTCGGCGGAAGGTTGGGAGCACAACCGCACTACAGCTCGCGTCTCATTCCAAAGTGAGTTGCTTGTCAACGTGTTTCCCACTCCACCTCAAAGTGACAGCTGTCAGATTATATGATTATAATGTAAGTATGAGGAAAAAATTGTTCGTTTCCGGAACATCGCCGGCCGCTGCCGCTGCACGCTCGCTACGCTCGCTCGGCTCACACCCTGTAGGTTCGCGGTTCTTCCTAACACTCCTCCTTGCTTCGCTCGTCGTTGTACCTACACTGACCTGCCTCAGAATCCAACAAAAAATATTATGCTAACTATACGTTACTAATAATAGTAATTATCATAATTCCAAAGCAAAGTTTATATTTTCCCAAATGACATTTGACGGTTGGTTTTTTGCCTAAGCAAATCATTTACTTCATAATTATTTGCCACATAAAAGTTTGTTGTAGTATTGCATTATAAAAATGTTTCCAAATAAGCATAGTACGAAGTAAAGTTATGCCAACGATTGATTTACCAAATGAAAATTCTGCGAAAATTTGGTTGCGAAGTGAAATTTAAAGAAACATATTTCGTCGAAAAGGCAGTAAACTAAGTACTAAAGTAATTTAGGCCCTAAAGTTAAATATCGAACTCACTAACAAAATTTCACGAGAATCTGTTGAGAGATGCGACCTATAGAGTATAATTAGATGTCAATTACATCTAATTATACTCTATAGGTGCTAATTACTACCCAATCCTTTTTTATGATCAAACCGAGGAAGCATGTTGTTAAGTTCTACTACGTGATTTAAATATGTTAATCAATGAACATAAGAATAATTTTCGTTTGAACCACTGTGTACTCATTTTGTGTAAGTACGGTTCGATCGCAATCTGTCAATGCGGCGCCAAGCGACGTGGTCTCGCTCCGGAAGCTCGCGGCTGACTGAACGCGGCCGCCGCGAGCGGTCGCACTTGTAGTGAGCCGGCCGCTCCATACTAATTCGTATGAAGAATTAGAGCGTAAAAATTGGGCATCTTTGTGATACTTTTACACGAAATAAGTACATATTTGTTAAGAAATGAAGATTGCAAGGATTTAACTATAGTTTTAACTTTATTATTTGATACAATTCATTTAATAATTCTTGATACTTACGACTCAGTTGTTACAATACGGGAGTGCGTTTTACACGTTTTTAGTGTTTTTCTGATTTTTTTTTACACTTACCTATAAGCATTATCTTAAATTCGAATGATTCAAGAGGAAGTAACATTCATTGGCTAGCTGTGTAATATTTTTCAAGGTTGTGGAACATCGTTTACTATATAATTCTCTTACATTCCCGACCCTCGATTGCCCCCTGCCGGCCCTTAAAGAGTGTGAACGCACGGTTCCTCCTTCGCATGGCCATGCGAACGCCCTCAGTAATCCAAGGTGCAGGGGGCCGCTTGACTTTAACTTTGTGTAAGGGAGCATGTTTGTCAAATAACTTTAGAATGGCTGCATTAAAGAGTGTGACTTTGGTTTCAGCGGATGAAGCTGAGAGAACAGGAGACCAATCAATGGCCGCTGCATTGCTGAGCAATAAATTCGGATCAATTTTGGCAAAACTACGCATAACGACAAACGCAGGTTTATATTTGGCGGGTTTAATTTTAACGATTGTTTTTTTTGACATGATGCACGAAGATTTTTGAAGATATTTTTATATGTGTATGTAGTGGGCATTGGATGGCTTGTTACGATATTTTTTTTGTAGGTGTACCTCCGCGAAAAGTGTCATAAAAAATTAAAACAAAAATAAAACTAGTTTTTTTTTTCAAGGAAGTTTAAGGACATGATGTTGGTTGAATAAATGCATTTGGTAGCCAATTCTATTTTTATTCATGATGATTTTGTTTGGTTACTCTATCTTGAACAGTTTACCTAATATGACACTTTAAATGGCACCCTGTATTTTTTATATTATCCTAAATTACTCGAAAACAAAAGAAGATCGAGGACTGATATTAAGCATGGAGTGTTCTTAGGACCTGCCATTACACCACCAGAAAGAATCACCAAATCCCTCGTCGGGGGCCGCTCTCGTTAGCTTAGCCTGCTAGACCCTTTCCATAAAAACGGTTTTCGGACTAGATTTCTTGATTAAAAAACCATTTTATCGATGCACATATCATTAGTGCTCTAAAATGCGTTCAGAAACCGCAGGAAATGACCAGCATTATTACAACCGATTTTACTATGAGAACTTTCTTGTCTGTTGTAGTAGGTAAAATCTGTACTGTAGAAGTCTGGCCAGCGAGTAGTGTCCCTGGAAAATGGCGACAAATTATAAAAATACGCATGCTGATAACACGAATGTATGGCGGATTAATCGGTACTTATAACTGACAGTTTATTTCATAGGTAAAATTGTTGCCATATTTGATAAAAATGCTGTGGACACGACTCGCTGGCCAGACTCCAATGTTATTACAGTACAGAGTTTTGTATCGTTACGAGTTTAAATTTGGAACAGCTGTGGCAACAGCAATGGCGGCAATTCGACCATCCGTCATAACATATGGTTTTTTTTTATAAATCATAGACAAACGAATGAAGTCCCTATACTCATATCACTCGAGATCAAATGTCATGTGGTTTGTATTAAAAAACGTACTAAATTGACGTTCCGTATCGATAACTGTTTTAATATCTATGGATACTAGAATAGAGACCCACTTGAGTTTTGACAGCTGTTCCAAATTTAAACTCATAACGATACAAAAATCTGTACTGTAACAACATTACAGTACAGATTTTACCTACTACCACAGACAAGAAAGTTCTCATAGTAAAATAGGTTGTAGTAATGCTGGTCATTTCCTACGGTTTCTGAACGCATTTTAGAGCATTAATGACATGTGCGTAGATAATAGTACATTACGTAACTAGGGCGGTGAATTCGTGAATGCCCCAGATCGCAGGTGTTTGTGGCACGAACTGAAGGTGAGGGCCATAAATTAAATATGCGCTCTGGGGCTTTACGAATTACCGCCCGTGTTGCGTACAAAGTTTTACGTCTTCACAATGCAAGTTTTCCCGTACGCGCAGCGTGCAGTAAAACTAGTTTAGCTGATGTTGGTTCAGCTGATTTAGGCTGGAGGCTTGTATTGAAACACTTGTTGTTAACTGTAGACTGCTAATACTGGAATGAATTTTATTTACAAATAGGCCTAACTATATACAACAAAAAGGCTTACAACTAGTTACTACATTAATCCGCAACAAATTAGAGCGGGACGGATCCGCGCGAGTGAGACAGAGATAGCCCCCCCGCGCGGGGAAAGTGCGCCTGCCACGGCGCATGCGCGAGGTCATAGGTCGGGTGAATAAAACTACGCTCTGCGCCGGCGCCAGTCCTTTCGCTCGTCGGCCGCCGTGGAGTGAACATCGTCGTCGATCGCCGTGCTCCGCTCTCCGCGCTCGGTGCTAGTAGACACGAAGAATCCGACGAGGGTGCTTCAGGCTCCGGACATACAAACTGTCCTTCTCAGGGCAACGTAAAACTGCTCTTGTCAGAGCAAATTATGTGTTTCCCTGCTTAACCGCAGAGTACCAGACGATCAATCTGTTTCTTGACAACACGCTGTGTCAATCGCTGTGTTATTTATTTATGTCCCCACAGGGTTCCCCCTCAAGCGAAGCGTACCGGCAGGCGAATGGTGCGGCCTTGGCGGGATGTCCTTGTGGGTCCAGCTTGAATGGTCGTGGTTGTGTCTGGTTCATTTCTTCGTTTCAGGATGTCTTTTCTCTGTTGTTTGTTGTTGTTGTTTGGTTTCGATGTCGGTAAACTCGGTGGTGCGGTCGGTTGCGTCTTTATACTCGTAGTTGCAGGTGTAGGTACAGTCGTTGAACTCGTAGTTGTAGGTATGGTCGTTGAACTCGTAGCTGTAGGTATGTTTGTTGCGATCGAAGTTGTAGGTATATCTTGCTCGGTGTCGGCGATGATAAATGCGGGTTTTAAGCGGTCGATCGAAATGTTCGCCTGGCGAGTAGGTAGCTGCAGAGTGAATATTTTGTCGTTGCGTTTTAGTACTCGGTAGGGTCCGTCGTAAGGTGCTTGTAATGGCTTCTTTACGGCGTCGACTCGTACGAATACTTGTTCGCAGGTTTGAAGGTCACGGTGGACGAAGATGTGTTTCTTGTTGCCATGCGGGGTAATTACCTTCGGCGTCAGGCTTTGTATGATTGCACGTAGTTTTTCGACGAAATCGGAGTCCATGGTGACGTCATCGCGTGTAGGTAATAACAATTCGCCGGGTAATCGCACGCTGCAGCCGTAGGTAAGTAGGGCTGGGCTTACACTGGTGTCTGTGCGTAGTGCGGCGCGTAGTCCGAGTAGAACGCTAGGTATTGTGTCGATCCATGACTTCTAGGTTTGTAGTCTGGCCTTGAGTGCGGCCTTGAGGCTACGGTGCCATCGTTCAATAAATCCGTTAGCGATCGGGTGATAAGGTGTTGTTCGGGTCCTCTCGATGCCGAGTAAGCGGGTGAGTGACGCAAATACTCGACTCTCGAATTGCCGTCCTTGGTCCGTAGTGATAGTAGCAGGGCAGCCGAAACGGGAAATCCAACCGTCGTAAACAGTCTTGGCGACTTCTTCGGCGGTGATCTCGGTAAGTGGGATTGCTTCGGGCCATCGTGTTGCTCTGTCGATCATTGTGAGTAGGTATCGATGTCCACTTGCGGCGGTAGGTAGAGGTCCAACTATGTCGATGTGGATGTGTTCGAATCGCTCAGTTGGCGGGAAACTTGATATCGGACTTGCGGTGTGGCGTTGAACCTTCGCGCGTTGGCAGTGTACGCATACTTTCGACCATGTACCTACGTCGGTATTTATCGAAGGCCAAAAGTAGCGTTGAGCGACTAGTTTTCTCGTTGTTCGAATTCCAGGATGACTGATGTTATGCACAGAGTCGAATGCGGCACGGCGGTATTGTTCGGGTACATAAGGGCGTAAATTGTCTGTCGTTGTTTCGCAGTACAATTTGACGTCGGTTCCGGGAATTGCGACTTGCTTCATAGATAGGTTGGTTTGCTGTGCGAGTGTTCGAATGGTGTTGCTGTCTCGTTCTTGCGCGTCGGCTAGTTCTTTGTAGTCAATCGGCGATGGGCAGGATATCGTTTCTATGCGGGATAGCGCGTCGGCGGCGGCGTTTTGTGACCCACTGACGTGTCGTATATCGGTTGTAAATTCACTGATATACAACAGCTGACGGGTGCGGCGTGGCGACTCGTTGTTGGTGCTTGTTTTGGTGAACGCGAAAGTCAAGGGCTTGTGATCGGTGAATAAGATGAGTTCTCGTCCCTCGAACATCTTGCGGAAGTGTTTTGTACTCATGTACAATGCGAGTAGCTCTCGATCGTAGGTACTGTAGCGAGTCTGTGCGTCGGAGAATTTCTTCGAAAAATAGCCGAGTGGTTGCCATGCGTTGTTGACAAACTGATTGAGCGATGCGCCTGCGGCCTTGTCACTAGCGTCTGAGAATATCGCGAGCGCTGACTGGTGACATGGATGAGCGAGTAAGGCGGCGTTTTTGATGCTGTCCTTACACGCGTCGAATGCGAGCGTTGCTTTGTCGTCCCAGCTGATCGGTGTTTTGTCCTTTTTCCGCGCGTTGTGTAGGTATTTACACAGTGGAACTTGAAGTATTGCGGCGTTCTTGATGTTTTCGCGGTAAAAGTTCATCATGCCGAGAAATCGTCGTAACTCGTCTATTGTTTGCGGTTTAGGGTAATCGACGATTGCTTGCACTTTCTCGGTAGGTGGTCGGATGCCGTCTTTGCTGACCTCGTATCCCAGGAACTTGACCGTTGGCTGTCCAAATACGCATTTCGACGGGTTGATAGTAATACCGTAGTCTTCGAGTCTGCTTAGTACGGCGCGTAGATGTTTCTCGTGCGTTGTTTCGTCGGCCGATGCGATAAGTAGGTCGTCGACGAATGGGAACACGAAGTCAAGGTCTCGCAGTACTTCGTGAATGAATCGTTGAAATGTCTGTCCGCAGTTTTTGAGTCCTGGGCACATTCTCGGAAACTCGAATAGGCCGAATGGTGTTATGATGGCGCTCTTCTCGACGTCTTGCTCTGCTATTGGTAGTTGTTGGTAGGCACGGTTGAGGTCCAATGTGGAGAATATTTGTTTGCCGGCGAGTTCGTAGGTAAAATGGTCCCACGTATGCGTGGGATTGGGTACCGGTCGGGCTTGGTTATTGCGTTAAGCCTTCGGTAATCGCCACACACACGTAAATCGCCATTTTTCTTCGGTACGACGTGAAGAGGTGATGCCCAAGGGCTCTTGCTTGGTCTGCATAGGCCCTGCTTCATCATGTTGGCAAATTCTTTCTTCACTAGCTCGTATCGGTGTGGTGCGATGGGGCGTGGCCTGCAGTGAAGGGGCGGGCCAGTAGTTTCTATGAAGTGTTCGACGTTATGCTTCGGGCTAAGCTTCATAGATGTAAGTCGAGTAGTCCCGGGGTAATCGGCTAAGATATCGTGATACGACTGCTGCACGTCTATGCTGCGCACGGTAGGTATGTTAGCGGCACAGAGTTGAGCGTTAGTCGTAAGTAGCGTCTTGCCGTCGATCAGTCTTCGATTCTTGATGTCCACAATGATGTGGTGGAACTTGAGAAAGTCGGCTCCCAGGATAGGCTTCGATACGGCTGCGATGATGAATTTCCACTTGAATGCTCGTCGTAGGTTGAGATCGAGTTCGAGCGTTTTCTCACCGTAGGTAGGTATGACGGTGTTGTTTGCGGCGTAAAGTTGAAACGGGAGAGGCTGCTCTTGCGTGCCTTTTCTTCGTGGTAGCACGGATATGTTCGCTCCAGTGTCGACCAGGAAGGTAAGTTTTGAAGTCTTGTCGGTCACGAAGAGGCGGTGAGATGTATCAGTAACGCCGGTTTCCGCCGCTGCCAGCGTTACTTTTAGTTTTCCGCCGGCGTGTTGACCGGCTTGAAATTGCACGGTGGCGTGCATTTAATCGCGTCCATGCCGAAACGACGGTGGTAGTAGCAGTACGGCATGGGCGAGTTGTTGCGGCTTCGGTCTTGTGATTGTGATGCGCTGCGAGGACGGGAACGTGATGGGAAACGGCGGCGAAATCGGCTGTTGCGACGATCGTTGTTTTCGCGCGGCCTTGATCGTAGTTCGGCGACTTCGAGCGACAATCTTCTTATCTCGCCGATGAGATACTGTGTGTCGAGATGCGGATGTTGCTGGTAGGTAGGTTGCGACGGAGGTAGTAGCGGTGGCGGCTGTTTTGATGTTGACGGGATGGGCGACGAAATGGTGGCGACGTGGGATGACGGCGTGTGTTCCATCATTTTGTCGGCTAGGAGAGCGAGGTCGTCGAGCGTGGTCTTGATCTTGAATGCTTCACTGACGGTGAGTACGGATCTGACGTGTGGCGGTAAATGATCGAGCCACATCATTTGTATGGTGCTCTCGGGGAACTTCTCGCGGTTGAGATTCTGCATCTTGCGGAGTAGCTGGCTAGGTTTCTGTTCGCCGAGCTCGACCTGTGACAGCAATTTCTTCGCCTGGGCGCTGCTTGATTCCTCGTACAGCGAGATGAGACGATCCTTGATGGCCTGGTAGTAATTTTGTTCCGGCGGCGAGTAGATGAGATCTGCGATATTTTGGATGTCTTGCTTCTCGAGCTGTGCGATGACCATTTGCGCGAGCTGTGATTGGCTTCTTTTCAGATCGGCGGTGGCGGCTTCGAAACTGCAGAACCATAATAACGGCTGGTCGCGCCAAAATGGTGGTACTCGGAGTGAGAGAGATATCGCGGACACGTCGTGGCTTGCTGGTAGTTGCTGAGCTTCATGTTGATCGACAGCGTCGGGTTGCAGAATGGGCAGAGCTCCCGTGTTGTCTCCGTTTCCTCCGGCCATGCTTGAGTCTTGATGCTGGTTGCTTCTGTGCTCTTGAGTCGGCAGGTCACCACTTTAGCTGATGTTGGTTCAGCTGATTTAGGCTGGAGGCTTGTATTGAAACACTTGTTGTTAACTGTAGACTGCTAATACTGGAATGAATTTTATTTACCAATAGGCCTAACTATATACAACAAAAAGGCTTACAACTAGTTACTACATTAATCCGCAACAAATTAGAGCGGGACGGATCCGCGCGAGTGAGACAGAGATAGCCCCCCCGCGCGGGGAAAGTGCGCCTGCCACGGCGCATGCGCGAGGTCATAGGTCGGGTGAATAAAACTACGCTCTGCGCCGGCGCCAGTCCGCCCCTAGGAACCCGCCGCCTTCAGCGGCCGTAGGTCCCCGCCCGGTGCCTTCTGCACCCCAATCCCAGGCGGGCCCCTCTGTATGGGGACCCGCCGCCAGTCAAGCGGGCCGGCCCGCTATGGACCCACTCTATGCGTTTATGCAGTTAGTACAGGTACTCCCACCGGAGGTGGCGAGCGGCCTGTCTACCCACATATTCGCATCAGCTACTCGCTATCTCGCCGCTCCAAGCGGCAGCCAGGTCAACGGTGCCTATTAGTATGGATAGTACATCCCAGAAGCTTAAACCTGCTTCGATTACCATTGGCATTTATAATGCCAATGGTCTAAGGGGTATGAAGGACCAGGTGATGAACTTCCTTCGCGATCACTCAGTAGACTTACTTCTGGTCCAAGAGACCTTTTATCGTCCCGGCATTAGAGCCTTTCGCGTCCCTGGATACGTTCAGATTAGAGATGATAGGCAAGATGGTAGGCCATTCGGGGGCACGCTCATTTTCTACAAACGTAACTTACATTGCATAAGTCTCAATCCACCGCCCCTGACTAATATGGAAGTGTCGGTCTGTCGCATCTCGATGGAGGGGCACCCCCCGATATCGATTGCGTCAACCTACCTTTCACCTCAACGAGACTTACTTCTGACTGACCTCAACTCTTTAGCCTCCCTAGGTCCTTCGGTCATCGTGGCCGGGGACCTAAATAGTAAGCATACCAGCTGGGGATGCGTAGCATCCAATCCCAACGGCAATCGGCTTCATCACCTTTTGATCGATAGCCTCCCTTTCGATCTCCTCGCTCCCTTAGAGCCGACTCACTTCCCTCATAACGTAGACCACCGACCTGACATACTCGACATAGCACTACTAAAGAACGTAGCGTTAACGCTGCGTTCTATAGAAGTGCTACACGAACTAGACTCGGATCATAGGCCAGTCCTCTTGAGACTAGGCCCTCACCCCAATAGTACTCCTCGAACCAGGACACTCGTGGACTGGGACAAGGTACAATCAGGTCTCCTACAGACGGACTCCCCCCTGCTTAGAGATATCCCAGACAATATAACTACAACCGAACAGACAGACCAAGCGATCGATTCTTTCACCAACTACCTCAACGCTGTTCGAAGCGAAGCCTCAAGGGAGGTGTCGGCGGAGGACATCCAAAACCGACCTCTACCTACGGAACTGAGAGAGTTGGTGACAAGGAAAAATCGCGCCATACGTACCTATTCAAATCACCCCTCTGCCGAAAATCGGCAAATCCTGAGGGACTTGTCTAACGAGTCCAAACAGAGAATTGCCGAATTTCGGGAGAACTCGTTCAGGGATCTGATGGGGGAGATAACGCCTAGTCACCTGGCTTACTGGAAACTAGCGAGATCTCTCAAATCCGATGCCTGTTGGACCATCCCTCCCTTGGATCGACCGGATCACTCAACCCCCGCGTTCGAGGACAGTGAGAAAGCCGAATGCCTTGCGAGTAGTTTAGAGTCCCAATGTTCGCCCAACCTCCTCAACACCGACGAAGCCCACATTAGTAGGGTCGATTCCGAGGTGGACAGGAGATCGCGTCTCCCCGTAACTTCACCCATTTTACCGGTGTCGGTTAAGGAAGTCAGTGACCTTGTCAGGCGTCTCCGTATTAGGAAGGCTCCGGGTGCGGATGGTCTATCCAATCGCATCCTGAAACTTCTCCCCGAAACCCTCCTCCTCCTTTTGGTCGGCATCTTCAATGCCGCACTGACCAATGCTCACTTTCCAGCCGCGTGGAAATGTGCAACGGTCATAGGGATAGCGAAGCCCGGCAAACCCCGGACCTCGCCTGCCTCTTATAGGCCGATCAGCTTACTTAGCTCCCTTGGAAAGCTATATGAGCGGATCCTTCTCACGAGAATTCTCAGATTTACGGCTGAGAATAACCTCCTCATCGATGAGCAGTTCGGTTTTAGATCCGGACACTCATGCGTCCAACAGGTGCACCGCGTCACGGAGCACGTGTTGGATGGTTTCTCTCGATTCCAGGGGCTCAAGACCGGTGCGATCTTTCTCGACGTAGCGAAAGCCTTCGACAAGGTCTGGCATAACGGGCTTGTATACAAGTTATACCAGCTCGGAATGCCGGACAGACTCGTACTCACAATACGAGATTTTCTCAGTGACCGAAGCTTTCGATACCGACTGGAGGGAACGTATTCGGACCCACACCCCATCCGGGCCGGAGTCCCGCAAGGCTCCGTGCTCTCTCCCACTCTCTACTCGTTATTCACAAACGACATTCCCAGGCACCCTAAGGTGCAACTGGGGTTGTTTGCGGATGACACCGCGCTCTTTACGACTCATTGTAAGTACGCTACTATCCGGCGATACCTCCAAGAGGCAATCTCCGACCTAGGTCGTTGGTTTAATCTTTGGCGTATCGAAGTCAACCCGGAGAAAAGCACTGCAATAGTCTTTCATCCGTCGGACTGCATTAGTACAGAAAGGCGGGTGGCTCCGATCCAGATGTTTGACCGACCCATCCCCTGGGTCAACGAGGCCAAATATCTTGGAGTGACCCTCGACAGGAGACTGACTTTCCGTAGCCACATCCGTAGGGTACGCAACCGCGCGTTGTTCGTGCTAGGAAGGCTAGGGCCGATGATCAACAAGTTTAGTAAAATGTCACTTAGGAATAAGCTGACACTCTACAAGACTTGTGTTCGTCCAATCATGACATATGCAAGTGTAGCATTCGCTCACGTGCCTATGTCATCGCTCAAGCCGCTTCAGGTCATTCAGAATCGTTTTCTCCGAAGGGCGACTGGTGCCCCGTGGTACCAATCGAACCTCAGCCTGCACCACGACATGGAGATTAGCACCATGTATGGTTTCTTTAAGCAGGCTGCCAGACGTTATTTTGATAACGCTCCCCACCATAGGAATCCGTTAGTTAGGAAGGCTGCTGACTACGTCCCCATCCCTCCCCCCTCTGTCGTTACTCGGCGCTCACTGATTAGGGGCCGCACGGTCCGGCGTCCTAGGCACACACTCACGGACCCGGACGACGAAATCACAGCGTCCATCGAAAGATGGAACGCTGCGCTTTCGGCGTCCAACACATCGCGTACACTTCAGCGTTCCCGCCGGCGGGGACGTCCACCGCGAGTCAACACAGACACATACAGTCCGCTTTCGTCCCGGTACCGCCGCATACCGGGTAGAGTCAGTCCGACGCAAGTCGGGCCTAGCTGAGTTTCTTGCTGGACTCTTCTCAGCTAGGCTAGGTTTTAGCGAACCAGCGATAAAACTCCCAGTAGTTCGATACCACTCACACCCCAGATTCGGTTGATACCGTTCAACCAATCTCACTGGAGCGCAAACTCTTAGAGTATTCCAGTGTACAAACTTCCCCGCGTGGTCGTGCCGGAGGCTTCCCCTGGATTTTCCCCAGGCCACCCTCCAACCACGCAGTTCGACCGCTATATTGGGTCCGTCCTATTATAGCAACAGTCAGGTTCAAAAAAAAAAAAAAAAAAAAAAAAAAAAAAAAAAAAAAAAAAAAAAAAAAAAAAAAAAAAAGCGCCAGTCCTTTCGCTCGTCGGCCGCCGTGGAGTGAACATCGTCGTCGATCGCCGTGCTCCGCTCTCCGCGCTCGGTGCTAGTAGACACGAAGAATCCGACGAGGGTGCTTCAGGCTCCGGACATACAAACTGTCCTTCTCAGGGCAACGTAAAACTGCTCTTGTCAGAGCAAATTATGTGTTTCCCTGCTTAACCGCAGAGTACCAGACGATCAATGTGTTTCTTGACAACACGCTGTGTCAATCGCTGTGTTATTTATTTATGTCCCCACACTAGCATTATGGCCAGGTGTGACGTAAACTACTAATTATGTTATACTAGCTTCTGCCCGCAACTCCGGCGGCGTGGAACTCGTTTATATCGCAGCTCGATATAAACTTTTACCCCCCCATTTCACCCCCTTAGGGGATGATTTCGGGTCATAAAACTATCCTATGTCACTATCTCCACTTAAAAAATCACGTCAATTCGTCCCCCGGTTTAGCCGTGAAAGACAGACAAACAAACACACACACTTTCCCATTTATAATATTATTATGGATAGTATGGAAGTATGGATTTCTTTAATATTATTTGACTACAATAGTTCCCTGCAATAATTACTACAAAATTTACAGTATTCATAAAATACTTATTACCTTTATGATACTTTATCCTGGTATTATTTGTTGTTGCATGAGAATTTTTTAATACAATATCAGTGCGAGTCTATTAAAGGGAATTATTCGTGCATTAATTATAATACCCATAATTTACCTTTCAGTTTACAAAATTGGTACCTTAAGGACAATTCCAGTTAGCCTTATAGCATAGTTTTATAACTTTCATCTAACTCACCAAGCATATCCTGATGATGCGGATGCATCTGAGGGTAGTGCGGAGGAGTAGCGAAATGGGGAGGAGGTGATCCATAAGAAGATCCAGATGAGCCATTCGGTTTGTTCCCAGTCGCGTTATTATTGCGGTACTGTTGTCCGCCATTGCGCGTGTCTGAATTAACAGACAAATTAAACACTAGAAGTTGTGATCAGGAATTCATTTTGCTTAGGTTTAATAATTCTGATAGGCGATTCTCCCACTGCACCGCATCCCGCCGCGGTGCGCAGAGCGACAGATTTTTTACACGCGCATTGCCGCGTCGGCAGTGTGTTGTACAAGGCGTGTTTTCTGTATTAATTGAGATTTTTGCATACAATGGTAAAATCTGTCTCTCCGCACACTGCGGCAGGACGCGGTGCAGTGGGAGAATCGCCTTAAGCAGCAACTGCAGCAAAAAAACTTACTGTTGTATGTGCGCTGCCCATATCCATTCTGGCTGTTGTATCCATTTTGGTAGCCATTGTTATATCCACCTTGATAATTGCCCATAGACTCGAACATATTGGGGCTCGGGAAAGGCACCTGCTTTTGGAAGTTGTTCTGCCTATAACCCTGGCTGCCTTGGTTTTGATTGGAGAAACGTGGTGGTTGCTGGTTCATGTTGCGGTTTTGATACATATTCTGTTGGTCCTCGTTAGAAACATTATTAGCCATCTTATTGTTCCACTGGTTACTCTGCTGCCGTGGTGAGCTTGATCCACTGTTGTTGTTATCCTTGCGCTGTTGCCAACGGTTACGTCCTACACAAAGAAATAGTAGTAAATATGAGTACTCATTAAGGATAAGTAACTTAAAAACCGGCCAAGTGCGTGTCGGGTCACGCGCAGTGTAGGGTTCCGTAAGTTGCCTGTCTGTCTTAGCTACATCGGCGTGCGGTGCGGTTGCGTCGGCCAAATTTGTACGAAAATTGGCCTTTCCAAAGTACACATTAAGTTGGTCGACTATTACTTGGTAACTATTTATGCCTATAAGGGTTCCTTGTTGACTACGGAACCCTAAAAAACAACACTACGTCATTTTAAGTCGCTTACTAGAGATATTAAAATATAATGGAACGGGCCAGTCACGTCTTTAAGGTAGAATATCGCTCAACATGTTGACATGTAGACATGAGTGACCTGTGTTTCATTATATTTTAATGTCTGAGACTGACACTGACTGACTGACGGGTATTTGCTACATATAAAATCACTTACCAGAGCTACCATTAGAGTTCCTGGCCATATCGGTCAGCTTAGCAGGCGGCGTCTGTCCAGTTTCAAGCAGCACTGCAACCAAGGCGCGCGCCTGGCGGGAATCTCCGCTGGTGAAGTAGGTATAAGCAGTACCAGATTGCTGGCATCTGCCGGTACGCCCTATAACAATATGAATTTGTAAAAATACTACATAGATTCACGCCTTCATTCCCGATAGGGATAGGCAGAGCAAATGAAACTTATGTTTCAGTGCCAGTTTTAGCATAAATGTGGTTATAAAATATAGACTAAATGTGATATTGCAGTGATAGCCTGCTAGCCCATCGCCCACAACACACTCTAACCCTGTTCCTTTAGTAAGACTCTTACGACACCCACAAGAAAGGGGGTGGTGCTATTCTAATCCAGCACTAAGAAAAAAAAATATTATTGACTGTTTAATTAGCATACCAATTCTGTGAATGTAATCTTCAGATGAATTAGGATAGTCGTAGTTGACGACAAATTTCACATCTTCGACATCTAACCCTCGCGCGGCGACATCAGTGGCAATGAGAATGGTAGTGGCGCCGTTTCTGAACTCTGTGAGGACGGCGTCGCGTTCTGGCTGTGACTTGTCTCCGTGAATAGCGAGGGCCTTGTGCCCGTTGCGACGTACAGCACGTGCAATATCGTCCACCTAAAATATACGTAATATAATGTAACACAACTTCACTTAGTCTACTGTACATGTACATTGTCACTTAGACTAAAATTGTGTTTTAAATGTATGTTTAGAAGAACCAAATAATATCATCGTGATTCTTAATTACCTTTTTCTTTGTCTCCACAAACACAATCACTTTGTTGTCTCTCTCAGATGAAATCTCTTTCAAGAGGTTGGTAAGTTTATGCTCCTTTTCATGCTCCTCGCAAATCTCTATGATTTGCTTAATGTTGTTGTTGGCAGAGAGATTCAATGAGCCAATATTCACTTTGATATAATCATTTAAGAAATCTTCAGCCAGTGTCTGGATTTCTTTGGGCCATGTGGCAGACCACATCAAGACCTGACGATCAGGGCGAATCTGCTCGATAATTTTACGGATTTGAGGCTCAAAGCCCATATCCAGCATTCTGTCAGCTTCATCCAATACCAAGTATGTGCAACGACGCAAGTTCGTGGTGCCTCGTTCAAGAAAATCAATCAATCTTCCAGGTGTGGCAATAACAATTTCAACTCCTCTTTCCAGATCCCGAGCTTGTGGCCCTTTAGGAGAACCACCAAAAAGGCAAGTGTTTCTGATCAGGCCGCGAGCACTGTAAGCCTGTGCTACCGACTGAATCTGTTGAGCTAACTCCCTGGTTGGTGCCAAAATAAGAGCAACTGGGCCATCCCCCCGCTGGATGCGTTGTTGATGCACAATATGAACAGCAGCAGGAAGCATGTATGCCAAAGTTTTGCCAGAGCCGGTGGAAGCAATGCCAACCATGTCACGGCCAGAAAGGGCAATAGGCCAGCCTTGAGCTTGTATTCCAGTTGGCTCAACCCAACCTTGTTCCTTAATGGTACTCATAATGTCATCTGGGAAATTTCCTTCATCAAATACATGGTTTGGGCGTGGTACATTGTTACCACTCACACTAATTTCCTTGGTAGCACGGAACATCTTAACATCATCATCGGAGCGGGATTCTACATCAGCATGTGGCTTGTAAAAATCTTTTTGAATTGGCTCAAGGCTGGACGTATCCCACATGGGCTTCACCAGACTATCTCCTGGGTGCTTAGCCTTCATGCTCTGCATCTTGCGGCCGTTAAATTCGTTGGGCTGTTGGCCCATATTAGGGTTGTTGAAGGTTTTCTTCTGAGCAAAGTTTTGTTGGTTCATGTGACCATTCTGGTTATTGAAGTTCTTGGGCCCATAGTTGTTTTTGTGCTGGAAACCTTGTGGTTTCGGTCCACCAAACTCTGGTTTGCCATTGTAAAACTGCATGTTGCCTGCTGGACCTTTGTCTTCATAATCTTTCTTTTGAGGTTGATTGTTATAGTTGTTTCTAGGCCTGTATTCTTTTGGCCCACCAAAATCATTTTGGATTCCATTATCACTTTTGTGACCATTGAAATCAGGTCTCATTCCATTGAAGTCATTTCTTGGGCGGAAATTGTTTTTATTGCCCATGTTGTTGTTTCTGGGACCAAAATTTTTGGGTCCTCCAAAATCGGGAATACCGCCAAAAAACGGCATCTTACCAAATTGTTCGTTCCGGTCTGGGCGAGGCCTGAAACTAAAACCAGTAAGTCTTTAAAATACCTAAGGTAAACTATAAGAAAAACAGTTGCTTCCTACTAGGATAGGTTGGTTGATCCAACTTACCCATCAGATGTAATCTTGGAAACAGGTATAAGATAAAGATAATTGACCCATGAGTTATAATTGAAATTTGGGTTGTCTACTCAATAATAATCAATGTCAAAATTAATAAAAAAAATACATCTGAACTGGCTCAATTGAGATTATTATGAAATTACCAATTTAAAATATTATCACTCATCGGATAAAATAATTGTTGCATAATATCAAAATAAAACATCAGGTATAAGCTAAAGAGAAGGTTACTTCATTAACTCTCAGTGCACACAACACAAGGCATAATAAAGATAATAATAATAATAATAATATAAGCCTTTTTATTCCCATATTTTTAGAGTATTACAAATATAGTTGTTTATAAATTTAAGTTTGTTGGGTTGCCCATTGTTGGACGAAGGCCTCCTCCATCATATGCCAGCCGGTTCTATCCGCGGCTAGTCTAGGCCAGGTTGGCCCTGCCATTTGGATGATATCATCACACCATCTGCGGCGTGGGCGGCCCCTTGAGCGCTTATCTTCGCGTGGCCACCAGTGGAGCACACGCTCACTCCATCGGCCATCTTGTGACCGTGCCACATGTCCGGCCCATCTCCATTTTATTTTGCATGCTTCCTCTGCCACACATTTTAGTTTTGTTTTATGTCTTATTCGACTGCTTCTTACTCTATCTCTCAGTCTTAGACCCAGCATACTCCTCTCTAAGGATTTTTGGAAGACTTTCAGCTTATTAATTATCTCTTTAGTAAAAGCCCAGGTCTGACATCCATATAGTATCACTGGTAGTATTGCGTTGTCAAACACTTTCTTTTTAAGTTTCAGTGGCAGTTTGCTCTTGAATATGTGCTTGAGTGCCCAGTATTTATTCCAAGCCTTTTTTATTCTGCGTTCTACTTCAAACATAGTTCGTCCTTGGAATGATATGCTCTGGCCGAGATAGATATATTCATCAACATATGTCAAGACACCCTGGTTAATTTTAACTGGTCTATGCTCTCCGTTCGTCATGACACAGGTTTTACTTGTGTTCATTAGGAGTCCACACTTTTGACTTTCGACTTCTAAGTTTTTTAGCATTACTTCTAGGTCTTGATGATTTTCACTTAGGACGACAATGTCATCTGCGAAGCGTAAGTGACTCAGATATTCTCCACTTATTCGTAGGCCCATTGTTGTCCAGTCTAGTTTTCTGAAGATTTCTTCCAGTAGTGCTGTGAAAAGTTTTGGAGATATCGGGTCGCCTTGTCTCACACCTCTTAATATGTCAAAGCTGCTACCTCTTCTCTCCAATCTGACGACTGCTTTGCTTTTGCTATATAGTACCTGCAGTATGTCTACGTACTTCCTGTTTACACCTTGTGATATCAGTGCATTCCATAGTGCTTTGTGTGAGATAGAGTCAAATGCCTTAGAATAATCTACATAGGCTATAAATAGCTCTTTTTTGTACTCTATATATTTTTCCATGACTTGTGTAAGGGTGAAGATGTGGTCTATAGTTGAGTATTTACTTCGAAATCCTGCCTGTTCTTTTGGCTGATTATATTCGATTGTTGGTGAAATTCTGGTCAGTAGAGTCCTGGTAAATACCTTGTAGATTGTGGGTAGCAAACTGATTGGTCTATAGTTTCCGATGTCTAGAGGATCTCCTTTTTTATATATTAGTGTTATTATTGATACCTCCCATTCTTCGGGTATGTGTAGTGTGCGTATTATGTTGTTGAATATGTTTGTGAGTATCGGGACTAGAGGCTCAGTGATTGCTTTGAGTATATCATTTTTTATAGCATCCTCTCCTGGACTTTTATTATTTTTAAGTGATCTGATTGCATACTGTACTTCGCATTCTAACAACGCCGGGATGTCGTCGTCCTGATTACTGTCAGTTATGTTGTGATTATCATTCGCTTGTTCGTTATGGCTGCTGTAAAGGTTTTTGAAGAATTCTGTGGCTATGTTTACTGTAGTATTGCAATCGTGTGATTTTTTCAGAGATACTATCCATGTCTTTGTTGTGTTCAGGCGTTTATCGGCTCTTTTGGCTGATCCCCTTTGACGTAATTCTTCCTCTATAATTTTCATCTGGTAGTTTTTCAAATTCTTTTTTATTTTATTACCAATATTCCAATATAGTTTGCTTAATTGTTTCTTGTCTCCTCTTGTCTTGTTTTTCTTTCCTTTCAGCCACTCTCTTTCTGCAATTAGATTTGTTACCTCCGGAGTGATTACTATGTCCCTGGTTTTTGTTGTTTGTTTTGAAGGTAGTTTGTTGTAACTGTATCTTATGTTGTTAACTAGTTCTTTATATGATTCTTGAACTGTCTGCATTTGGAAATTTTTAGTTTTTTCAGCAAATATGTTTTTAATAGATTCTTGTTCTATCGGCGTGAGATCAGTTGTTTTGTGCTTATACGATGTTCGAGACTTTTTCTTTTCACAGTTCAATATCAGTTTTGCTCGAACAAGTCTGTGATCTGTAGGATGAGATGTATTAATAATCTGGATATCTTCTATAGTTATTGTGTTTCTTGCTATTATGAAATCTATTTCGTTTTTTGTCTTGAAATCAGGTGAGGACCATGTCCACCTTCGCTTTTGATTTTTCTTGAAATAGGTGTTCATTATACTAAATTGGTTTTCAAGACAGAATTCTATTAGTGTTTCACCTCTGCTGTTTCTTTGACCATATCCCCACGGACCCATAGTATATCTGTCTTGCGCAGTTGGACTTCCTATTTTGGCATTGAAGTCTCCGATTAGCAGGATATTGCCTTTTGCGTTGCTCATAGCCTTACGCACCTCGCTGTAGAATATCTGAATGGCATCTTCTGTATATTTTTCTGTTGGTGCATAAACTTGAATTATGTTGTAGGCTTCATTTTTTGCAAATTGTAGGTCTAGTCTGGCGACTCTGTCTGATATACCTATAAAGTCTGTTATATTGTCTTTCAGATAGTGTATGTTTGTTAAGGCATTTTCTAGCTCGGTCTGTCTGGAGGGAGTCACCAGTCACCGCACGTTATATGTTCCCACAAGTAATACTTGCTTTTTAGTTCTTAGTGATCCTTCAATGTATGTTTGATTAGGAGTAGTTTTATCTGTATTTTCTGTTGATGGAGGGTAGTGGTTATCATTCCCCACGGTGACCAGCCGGCTTGGGGTGTAAGGTAAGGTTTCTGTGATATTTGATGTTGCTAAATTCGTTTTGTTCTGGTTCCTGGCAGTAAAAGTGTTCAGTATGTATTTATCCTTGTTCATATCAGCCTCTTTTTAGGACAAAAGATTTTGGGTTTAACAGCCAAACTTGTCCGGATACTGGGCCATTATTACATTATTCCTAAATATAGCTTGGGCCTTACAAGGTTAACTATATAATTATAAGCATATTTTCATATAGTACCCATAACACAAGCTTTATAGTAGCTGGTGTGGCTTGTGCCACTAATTATCAATTTTAGAGAAAGTTTTTACCTTACTATATTTATTTACGGAAGGTGAAGCACGGTTGCCATTTTATCACTTATCACTGGATAAGACATCCGTCACGTTCTGACAAGAATGGGAGTGCAAGAGTGACGGATGTCTTATCCACAGCAATAAGTGATAAAATGGCAACCATGCTACACCTTCTGCTAACATATTTTTGTTGATTTTGGATAATTACTGCCTTACATTAACCCTTTCAGCATACTTGAATCTCCAGCATAGTGAAAAACCAAGGGATCAGCTACGAGCGTAGCGATTCTAGGCAGTGAATGTGTTAATTACATAGCAAACATCCAAAAGTCAGGAACAAAAACATATTTCACACACATATTTACCCTTACCAGGATTCAAACCCAGGTCCAACTAGCTTTAAAGGCAGCAAGGGTTGGTACTAACCAACTAGGACAAATTGGTGCATTTCATCAAGAAACCATCAACCACTTAAAAATATTGTGAAGGTTTCCATTGATAATTTTTTATATCAACCTACATCATGAATGTCAACTACATTGTATAGACATGTTGAAACAGACCCCGATTATATGAACACTAATAATAATGACGGCGACTTAATTACGTTGAAATTTTACATTCCTACTGAACTTTTTGTAAACTAATCTTCTTCCTTAACAGCTGTCGAACTTTTAAGAGGTTGTAATGTCAACTATATTGTATAGACATAATGACACAGATACCGATTATATCAACACGAGCAACAGTGACGGCGATTTTATTACTTACATTGAAATTTTATATTCGTACTGAATTTTATGTAAACTAATCTTCTTCCCAGCTGTCGAACTTTTAGGAGGTTGTAATTGTAATGTGACAATCAACTTACTTGGCAATCAGTGACATTTTATAAAGTCGTCTACGTGTATTACTACGAGTACTGATCAATGTAAGAGAGAGGGATGAAGTAGTATTGATTAATCGATTAGAAAGGGAACACTTAACGCAGTGCACAGATGTGTGGCACTATAGACAAATTTGATGCACATAAGTAGCCCCACTCAAACTGAGATACTCCATTTCATACCACAATTAATTACATACACAGAGAAAGTACTTGGTATTTGGATAACCAAGGGGTAATTATGATAAATGCCCTTGTCAAGTACGAAATGAAAAAAGAAAGAAAAAAAAGAACGATTTCAGAGTCAATGCGAGCGGGCTATGATGTCGACATTATCAGCTCAGCTGAGTATCAAGCACGCATTGCATTTCACAAAATGGCGGCTTCGAAGAGAATCCAAGAAGATCAATCATCTAGCGAACAGTGTTGTATAAGTTTCAGTCTTATTTCCGTAAATTTGCAACCAAAAATTAAACTTACATAGGATGCTGATTACTGAAGCCGTTGTACTGCATTCTGCTACTTAGTGAAGATGATAATTACGTGGAGTTCTACGGTTGAGTAGGTATCTAGAACAATGGAGTGGTAATAATGCTAAGATTATAGGAAACTTAACAACACTCATTGCAATAAAACAAATATGAACATTGTGAACATATTTACCTCTCGATTAGGAGAGAATTTGAAAATTAATTAAGTTTTTCATCCACGATGATCCTCACACAGACTCAGACCCGGCGAAGAACAACTCGATAATGGCTACCGGAAACGCCTTAAAATGAGTTGCTAGCCTGATATTTTCTAAAAGATGTGTTGCCATTAGTAATAAATCAGAAAAGGAGGCGCAGAGTATATTGATCGATTCTCCATCACAGTCTGTCACATACTATGGAAGCGCGATAGGTGTCTGAGGGGCTACCGCGAAGTGAAAACGAACTTCGTTCGAATATCTCCGTCTCTGTCGCTCGAACTAGCAAGTGCGACAGAGACGGGGATACACAAACGAAGTTCGTTTCCATTTCCCGGTAGCCCCTCTGATATTGCGCAGTAATATTGCTTTTCAATTGATCCTTCGAGTATATTGATCGTTAACTATATTTTATACTGGCAGCCCATAAATAATCATTGCTCCTCTTCTCAAGGTCTTCTCCCTCCCATGTTTCCGCCAGTGGGGGTCTCTCTACACCTATCGAAGCGGAATCGGCTATCGCCGACTGCTTTGTACCACATTCCTCGTTTTTTGTTCGTAATCCCGTCGATGGACGTCGCTTCGCGTCGGCCGAGCCGATCGACTTCTTTTTCGATCTTATTGCGTGGACATAAAGAGTTTTTTGATCGGCTAACGCCGATTCCGCGTCGATAGGTGTGGGGAGACCCTAAAGGCCATTTTACGCTTAGTAATTTGTCTTGCGCTAGAAAATAATAACTTTACTTGAAATTAACAGAAATAAATACCTTTCATTCAACGAATTTCGTTTTCGTTTCGCGGTACTGCCTCTGCTTTGAAATATGGCTAAGTGGCAACTGGGACTCTTCCCCTGAAACCGCATTCTAAGTTTTGCGGCTGACAAATCATCACGTCTATCATGGGACGGCCGAGACATACTCTCGGTTTTTTTTCGCACTATACCTCTTGTTCTAATAAGAGAGAGACGGATAGTGCGAGAAAAATCGAGAGAGCTCGCTCGCCGTCGCGTGATACCCGTGCTGTATGCCCCATTAATGAATTGAACGTCTGCTGTCTCTTTAATTCAGGCTGACTACACGGTGACTATTATCAGTATTATCATGCGATTTTTATGTTAATATTATTGTAATACTTACTTAAAATTATATGCAAAAGTTGATTCAATATGCAATGTGATAATAAGCCCCTTTCCATCTTAAGAAGACGCTACGCGGGCCTTGCAGTGACCTTGATTAGGTTGCCGTGCGACGTCGGCTGGCATGCCGTCCGGCTGATATCAGCCAGGAGACGGTTCACGAACCGTTTCCTTTATAGCTGCGTTTCGAGGTTGTTGTGACAAATTGCTATATATGTGATGGTCTTTACTATCAGAAACACCGAACGGACAGTCGAATGTTCACATAATAATTGAAATGCTGCGTACACACCAAGCCAACGAAAGGTTTTCAGTGTTGCCTGTCCATGGACCTATAAATTCTCATGGGCAATCCACATTACGTGATTTGTCAGCACCAATTCATCAGAATCTAACTAATTGCTATCGTGTGGATCCATGTTCCAACCGTCAAATGAGCTGTCCGGACTAATTGCATGAAAATCACAATTTGGACCATGAAAGTTGCATGATCTGCCTAGTTTTTTTTTCTCACAAATTTCATTCAAATAAATTGAAACGAACGTTAAAAAATATATACTGAAGAATATTGTATTAATATTTTACACTGTAATTTTGTATTTTTTTTAAACGGTGTATTGCAACTACGATTTCATTCAGTGTGGCCAGTTAACAATAAGAACGAAAATTGCCGCATTCAAACGGTCCTGCGAAGCGGACTGCAAGATTGTTACTAACCGATGAGATAGGGCGAGACAGCACGTCGATCATCAGGCGGCCGTGACATACTCTCGATTTTTGTGTGCTGCCCGGCTAGCATACTAATCCGCCATATATTTACGTTCGGACGTATAACTTTACGATTGTGCCCATTTTTACGTTACTTAGCTAACATGCTAATCTCGCAACATATATTTATGCCATAGCGTAAAATATATGTAGCAAAAAGAAGTGTAGTGTTGCCCATATATACAATTGAATTTCTACCAATTATTACATTCTTTTCATTCGTTCAATCGCAGTCTATGGTCAGAGACCCAATATAATACTACTTAATTAAAGAGTAATTTAAGCACTGCCCTGTTACTAAAAAGTTGTGCTCTTGTATTAAGTTGTATTATAATAGTTTTTCGTTATTTACTTTACTCTCGCCCCGTTTTTCCTATAATATTTGTAAGTTTGTATCGTAATTCATTTTATGGTACGAGTTTAACTGTTTTCTTCGTAGCATGCTTTGTTGAAATTGAGGAAAAGTAAATGTTAACCAAGGCTAAAACCGACAATTTATTTATTAGACGACAAGCTGTCCGCGCTGCTCCTCCCGCATAATTCGAAGAAAGTAGGCAAACCCGTGGGATACAATATAGCCTAACACCACCCATAAACCCCAATCTATAAGCAACAAAGATTTTTTGAAACACGCAAACTTGCAAAGCTTCAATCTCACAGACTTTGTCCTCTTATAATATTAGTATAGATAATGTCAACAATGGATAAGGAGAATTTGTATATACTTAAGTATCATTATTTTCTTCAATTATTTACTCCATAATAATTTTATTAGGTTTCTTGAAGATGCGCATATTATATATGTTTACGTACGCTCTTAAATGAAAGTAAATTACCACGGGTCGGGTTAGTGTTAATATGCGATATCGAAATCCAATTGTCAAGCAAAAAGTCGTAGAAAAGTAATCCATCCAAATAGCAAACGAACTAATAAGTTTTGAAACTGAAACCGTGTGTTGTGACAGAAATTTTACAGATATCCTGCGGCCAATTGTATTGTTTTCATAGTGTTAAAATTTAGCAGGGGTCTCGAGTGACCTACATAAAATTTCGTCCGTCAACGGTTCATATCGTCACGTTTTATGTGCCAAAGTCAAGAGCATGTTAGAATGTGACGTAAAAAAAGTAGTTTTATGTGCAAGACATATAAATGGTCACATTTTACGTAGATGACGGTATACCATGTTAGCTCATGACGGTAAAATTTTATACGTCGGTTGTGGGCATAAAACATGTGCATAAAAGACGTCATTTTGTTAGTATGCTAGGGCCGCTGCACGGCTATTACGCGACGGCGCGCGAGCTCTCTCAATTTTTCTCGCACGATCCGTCTCTCTCTTATTAGAACACTTAGAACAAGAGGTATAGTGATTTTAGGTAAGTGATTTTACCCCAATTTGTCAGTACAACATGTCGAAGTCAGAATTGGGTGTAGCGTACAGACGTAACAACTGCAACTACAATTTCATTCAGTGTGGCCAGTTAACAGAAGGAAAGCGAAAATTGGCGCATTCAAACGGTCCTGCGAAGCGGACTGCAAGATTGGTACTAACCGATGAGATAGGGCAAGACAGCACGTCTAACACACAGCCGCGACATACTCTCGATTTCTCTCGCATGTACTAATAAGAGAGAGACGGATAGTGCGAGAAAAATTGAGAGAGCTCGCGCGCCGTCGCGTAATAGCCGTGCAGCACGCAAAAATCGATTGTATGTCACGGCCACCTCATGATTGACGTGCTGTCTCGCCCTATCTCTACGGTTAGTAACAATTTTGCAGTCCGCTTCGCAGGACCGTTTGAATGCGGCAATTTTCGCTTTCTTACTGGTAACTGGCCACACTGAATGAAATTGTAGTTGCAAAACACCCGTTTAAAAAAAAATACAAAATTACAGTGTAAAATATTAATACAATGTTCTTTAGCATATATTTTTTATTATCGTTTAAATTTATTAGTTTGAAATTTGTGAGAAAAAAAAACTTGGCAGATCATGCAAATTCCATGGTCCAAATTGTGATTTTCATGCAATTAGTCCGTACAACTCGTTTGACGGTTGGAACATGCATCCACACTATAGCAATTAGTCAGATTCTGATGAATTGGGGCTGACAAATCACTTAATGTGGATGGCCCATGTCGCACGCTTGTGCTCTCTTCTCGTTCAGGTGCGTACACACCAGGTCAACGAACGACTGCAAATGGGTTTCGCTGGCCTTCGCTGGCCTTCGTTGGCTGAGTCTTGACGGATTAACAAACGCCAACGATTGTTTGTTGGCTTGTGCCGGCGATCCGCAGCGAGGCGGCAACATAGTATTAGTTGAAGAGTGGCTGTATGCGTTAGTGGGATTGTCAACGCGACATGACATTGTCTGAAAATAATAATAAATTTTAATGTTATTATTTGAAAAATATTGTACACAATGGGCCATCATGGGTCTTAGTGCCATCTGATCTGATCCAATCAGTCTGGTAGCTATTACTTCGGCAGAGGACCCTCAGTTATATAATGGTGTCTGGGAAACAGTCGAAAACCCTACTATTGACCGCCGCGGCCAGGCCGCGCTAGTCTGTGAGAGGCCTTAGGCCTGAATCCAATTGGCTTTTACCGTTAGCTATTCAGTGGAGCGCTCAAGCCGTTGTTTCCTGTAAGTTAAGTTTGTCCCAAGTCCCAAGGTAAGTTTGTTGTTTAAATATGACGGAGGAAAAAATTTAAATTCTTTATAGACCGATTGGAAGACGATGGGTTTAGGCGTTCTTTGTTTGCTTTGGCCCTCAGACACGAGTCACGAGTCGCGGGCGTGTCCGCGGCCAAAGGAGACAGAGCTCCCGCCCAAGTGCTCAAACTGCGGTGGGGCCCATGTGGCCAGCTATAGGGGGTGCCCTAGTGCCCCCAAGGTCCAGCGTGTCTCCAGGCCCCAGCAGCAGACGAGACCCCAGAGAGACCGCCTGCCTGAGGACTTGGATGGCCGTGGGTTTCCCGGCTTGGGTCGGAACGGGCCCTACTCCTGTTCCTGGCCCCAGTGGGGGCGAAACTTATAACCGAGCGGTTGCGCCGTCGTCCGGGAGGGCTCAATCGCGGCCGGGGCTTGCTCCGACCGCTGGCTTTGCCCGGGTGTCCGTGCAGTCGGACGGTTCTGTGATCGCTGACCTGAACTACGTGATGAAGGCTCATTGATCTGGACGAGGTGTCTGTGGTGGCGGCGGAGCTGCGTGCCGCCGTAGGTAACCAAGCGGAAACTTATAAAACCTTGCTCGCGCACAAGGTGCTCTTCAGAAACCTAGGAGCGCTAAGTGATTTAGCGCTCCTTAATGGACTGCGCCGCCCGACTTAAACCTCGTTCGTTGGCCATAGGCATTTATAATGCCTGTGGCCTGCGTGAGAAGAGGGAGGAGGTCTCTTGCCTCCTGAAGGACGCCCAATTGGATGTCCTCATGGTGCAAGAGACTTTCCTCAAGCCCAGGGGGCGCAGTCCTAGGATCGCGAACTACGCATTTGTTCGTAATGACAGGGCCATGAGTGCCAGAGGGGGAGGCACTCTTATCTACTTCAAAAGGTCCCTGCATGTCTCGCCTATGGATCCGCCACAGCTCACTAACATGCAGGTCTCAGTGTGTCGGCTAGCAATGCTGGGTCATCGTGCCATCAATTTTGTTTCCGTTTACCTGCCACCAGATAAGCCTATCCTGCGGTCTGACCTTGAGGCTGTCTTGGCATTGGATGAGTCGGTCATTCTGGCCGGCGACCTCAATGCGAAGCATCCTCAGTGGAACTGCGGGATGGCTAATGCGAATGGCAGGGCGCTCCTTAGTTTAGTGGAAGGGGCGCGGGATGATGACCTGTTGTAGGTTGACATTCTGGCTCCCTTTGAGCCCACCCACTTCCCCTTCACTTTTGGTCATAACCCTGATACGAGTATCTTGGACATTTTCATCCTTAAGCGAATTGCGCCTAGCGTGCGCGGTATCTTAGTCGAGCACATTATGTCGTCAGACCATAGGCCTGTGGTGCTGAGGCTGGGCTCTTCCTTGGCGGACCCTGCTGGCACCAAGTCGGTTGTCCACTGGCTTAAGAATAAGAATAAGAAAGAAATTCCTTCCTCCCCCTGACGTCTTGGTCTCCCGCGAGGGAACCGACCGTGCGGTCGATTATGTTACGGGTGGCTTGCACGATATAATCTCGGCCTTACCAAGGAGGTCCCAGTTGATTCAGGTCGCTGGGAGCTTCCTGCGTATATCAAGGAGGTTAAAAGGCTAAAGAACGCGGCCACTCGTGAATATGACCTGTTTCCCTCGCCGGATAACAAGACGCATCTTAACTGGTGGCAAAAGAGGTTGAAAAAATGCATTAGGGAATATAGGAACGCGAGGTGGAACAATCTCCTTGTGGAGCTTGTTCCTTCTCATGTGGCTTTCTGGCAGTTAGTTCGTACATTCAAAATAGACGGTGTCGTTCAAATGCCGCCCTTGACCATCCCTGGGGCTCCCCCTTCTGCTCCCCCGGCGTTCACGGACGCGGAGAAGCCGAGTGCTTGGCGAGCAGCCTAGAACTGCAGTGTTCGCCCAGCACAGAACCCTGCGACCAGGATCATGTCGCCCGCGTTGCGGATGACGTTGCTGCCAGACTTGCAGTCGCGCCTACCGGTCAGCCTCTGAGAACAACAACGTTCACGGAGGTCCAGAGGCTGATCAGGAGATTGCAGGTCAAAAAGGCCCCCGGCTCGGACGGCATTTCGAACCGGGCCTTGAAGGCACTTCTGGACGCATTGATCCACTTTCTGATAGACCTGTTCAACGCAGCGCTGGCCAACTGTCACTTCCCGGCGGCCTGGAAGGTGGCCCATGTCATTGGCATCCCGAAACCAGGTAAGCCAAGGACAGCGCCGGTCAGTTACAGGCCCATTAGCCTATTGTGCACGCTGGGGAAGTTATACGAGCGGGTTGTTCAAGCCCGCTTGTGGGACTTCCTCAGTGAGCACAATATTTATATTGACGAACAGTTTGGGTTTAGGCCTGGACACTCCTGCACCCATCAGGTGCACCGGCTGGTGGAGCATGTCTTGCACTGGTTCGCTGCCACACGGAGGTCGGTCGCCACTGGCGCTGTGTTCTTTGACATCGCCAAGGCATTTGACAAAGTGTGGCATTGCGGGCTGGTGCATAAGCTGTTCGACATGCAGATGCCGGACAGGCTGGTGCATCTGATTGGGGACTTTTTAGCAAACAGGGCATTCCAGTATCGCGTTGAGGGTACCCTCTCGGCGCGTCATCCCATTCGGGCGGGCGTGCCGCAGGGTGCAGTACTATCTCCCTTCTTGTTTGCCCTGTATATCAACGACCTGCCAAGGATAGACCGTGTCCACTACGCGCTTTTCGCGGACGACACGGCTATATGAACGTCTTCAACCCATCCAGATAGGTTGCGAGCTCTCCTCCAGCGCGCTATCGACTCTCTCGGGAGTTGGTGCCGCGCCTGGTGTGGAGGGGAATTTTAGCTTGGCTAGCTTCGTAATTCGGTTTTTAAGAACAAAATTAATTAAACTTTGTTTTGAATCGGGCTTAAGAACGGAATCATAATATTCAACCGAATTAATAAGCTGCTCTATTACGGTTTCATCTTCCGTCATGTCATGACCGGTATTAATGACAGCGCGATTTTTAAGTTAAAGTCTTCCATTGTGGAGCTTTTGTCTTTTGAACTAGAGGTATCGCCTGTGTTCGAACTTGTGTATGTTTTATTACAAAAATCTTCAATCCACTTATATAGTCCTTGAATTTGATTTCAACTGTTATCAAACCGTGAATTGTATAATTATATAAAAGGTACGATACAATAGACGGCGAAATTGGGCAGTTTTAAGCCGTTATAAAATATACGGTAAAACTATTTTTTTTGTTATAGGCTATATTTATCGCAATTAGGTACGAATAAGTATCACGATGGAAATAACTAAAAAAACACATAAAAAAATCTATCTTTATTGCACATTTTTTCACAAGGACAAGCCGTAAGAAATTAATCAACTTTTATTAGAAAATAGAAAAAACACAGCGTTATCATTAAAAAAAAATACACGATTCTCATTTCCATTGAAAAATACTCAATCAATATTACCTGTTTATTCTGGAGGCGTTCTTTAGCGTATAAGTACCTACCTATTTGTTGATTATGATAAAAATATTTCCTACTGTAAGTGTTCTATGGTGTTCAAGGTAATTAAAAGGATAAGTACTTAATAGATAACTTACAGATCGAGCCTCAAGAGACGTTAGAGGAGGTATTTGAGGTGGTTCGTTTTCCATACAAAACGTTATTTGACATTCGCAGGCAAATGGCGTGATATTTTAAGAAACTTATGTCATAAACTTTTATAAATTGGCTTTCCATTTACAAACATCCAAATTCACACTTATAATATTAGTAGGTAGGATAATGAGAACAGTAGGTAACAAACTCTTGCTTCTGTCATCTCATTGGTTCGTTACTAGTGGCTCTGTGACCTGTAGAAATCGCGAGCATGTTTTATTTTAAATTTATAAAAAGACGACAAAAAAAATATAATTAACGAACCTGCTCACAAAATTTCACGAGAATCGGTTGAGAAATGCGATCTGTAGAGGAGAACAGCGGGACAGACACCGGACATAGGTACGAATGATTTTCGGCTCAACCTGAACCATAGAACTTTGTTCACTTCGCTCGCTCGTTCGATAAGGTACGTATCAGAATAAACAACAAGTTTGTGATATTAAGTTTGAATCCCAATATGTATTATTAAAAAAGTAAGCATGTATTCCGTTAATTGTATCCACTTCATTAAAAAAAAAGTAATAACATTTCAATATATATTTGGTTTATAGTCGATCAATGAAAAAAAAAGGATAAAATTACAATGAAATGTGCAAAAGTGGGCAAACTTGTATTTATAATTTTTTGCCCGGTCAAAAGTCGCCAATACATTTCACCTATTAATAATCGTTACTCATACAAAGAAAACTGTTAGATAAATAAACCGAAACGATACAGTTAATTCGAAAATTATATAATTAACTTTATAAATGCCGGGCAAACTTGCCCAATTTCATGTATCTTTGATATTAAGAGTTCATTGTACTAACCCCTGCCTAAAACTTGAACGAATAAATTTTGTTCGTTCATCTATTAGGCACGATAGCAAAAGAATGAACGAACTAAAATCAACAGAGTGTTCACTCATTGGAAGCGAAGCCAAAAGATGAACGAACAAATCTTGTTCGTTCATCTTCTGGGCACGATAGCAAAGAAATGAACGCACTAAAATCAAGAGAGCGTTCACTCATTGGAATCGAAGCCAAAAGATGAACGAACAAATTTTGTTCGTTCATCTTCTGGGCACGATAGCAAAGAAATGAACGAACTAAAACAAACCCCAAAATAACCGTGTTGCGAATGGATAGTCACGTTCAACTTTCGGTTCAAAAATCAAAGGTTAAGTAACGATTAATTTAAGCCATAAAAGTTGTATCTACCTTTGCAATACGATTTTATATCAGCTTTTGAAGAAACTATGCCTTGCCCAGTAGATGAACACCGTTCATCTATTGGCTCAGGTACACTAAATTGGAACCATTAGTTGAACGCTAAATATCTCTTAAGTTAACAATAAATATGCAATTTGTGATAGATAATCCATTAAAGGCATTAATCAAGAATCTATATCACGCAAAACAATGCATGTAGCCAATTTATTTAATTTTATACGTAATTTTGAGCTTAAATTTGAGAGCGCTAACCTTAACTAATTCTCCATATAAACGGTGATTTAGGCGCGAGACCTCGGCGCGGCGACCGCTCACCGCCGCGTGTGTGTGGCAACTGTCTGGGTGTTTAAATGCCAGCCTCGGTAAAGGGATGACGCTTTAGGAAAAAAATATTGCAAGTGCGTAAAATGTGTCGTGATTTTTTTATTTCAATTTTTCGACAAAACGTTCATCTATTGGGGGCTGTTCATCTTCTGGTTCCACCACCCTATATCCACTTAGTTCGTATAAAGTGCGACGGTTGCACTTCCGACTTCCGAACACGACACCTCACGTGGCAAGGTAGCCATGTGGAGGGGAAGTAGGGACACAAGTAAACAACACGAGTCTTGCGTAAATACTGACATTTATTCAGAAATGCATTACCTATTTATTACTACACTAATTACACATATGCATAAGTATTACTCCTCACACTGGAGAGTGGAGTAAAATCCGGAGAAGAGTGCCGCGGTGTTCTTCTCTCAGAGGTTAGGATACGATGCTCTGACCGCGCGGCCTGGTGTGCTGTCCCTGTCCGGGAGGGTCATACCGTGGGTTACCCACGTGCGGTACCTCGGGGTTCTCCTAAACAGGCGACTGACTTTCGCCAAACACCTTAGTGTCGTGCGGGACAGAGCGTCTTTTTATTAGGCCGTCCAGCAGCTTGTCTGTAAGGAACAAACTTCTGATCTAAGGCGTGTATCAGGCCAGTTTTCTGCTACGCGAGTGTAGCGTTCGCGCATTGCGCCAAAACGCACTTGGGACGTTTGCAGACCCTGCAAAATAAGTTTTTGCGGCGGTATGTAAACGCTCCTTTTTATGTGCGTAACATAAGGTTACACGCGGACTTTATTTATACCTTCGGTGGCGGATCACATAAAGCGGATTTCCACTAAGTACTTTGAAAACGCGGCACTTAGTGGTAATCCACTCATTAGAAAGGCAATTGATTACGTTCCTGGGCCGGACCCCAAGCTCAGGGACCGCCGGCCTAGGCACGTCCTGAGCTACCCGGACGATGTCATCACCATGGAGCGGAGGGCCGAACTTGAATACGATGTTGAGTTCCGCGCCCGGGAACGGCAACAGAGGCGCCGTGGGGCGGCGCGTGCGGACGGGCTCACTGGCTTATCTTTTGAGGATTTAAATACCGACGAGGACTTGGTGGCGCGCAGCTTCTCCCACCAACCTCCTGACATTGATGAGAGCGTGCGATCTCCCTCTCCCTCCTCTCCTTCCTTCCCATACAGGCCCTCACTGGCGAGGCGCTATTTTAGATCTAAATGCGTCCGACACTACACCCGTCCTCCTTCTGTTTCTGTAAATAACTCTATTTATTAAATTCTACTCTCGTCCTAAGTCGTGCTGTTTGTGATAAGAAGTGTGGATAGGCAGTGCGTGGCCTTGTTTGCATCCTTATCAGTGTATAATTGTATATAGCTCTCAGCTTGTTTGTACATATTCCTATATTGGTTGATCCTTCCTTTGGTGTTGGGTTTGTCATGTTTTTATCTTTGTGCCTGTATACAGGGTGACTCCTAAGTGGTGAATAGAAATATTTTTTTCATATTCTGTAGCTTTCATTTAAACACTTTTACTTAACAATATGTGAATATCTGTTACTTTTTTTTCATAATAAAATCAATATATAGTTTACAACTTAACAGATCTTGTGGTCACCCTACTACAGTACACCCTAAGTACAGTTAGCTGCAGAGGAATGTGACACATCTGCATACTAAGTTTCTACGTTCACGTTTATCTGCGGTTGACTGTACTTTTAGTACTTGTCATGTAGAATAGGGTGACCACACGGTTGGATATTTTTAGAAAATGTAATTAATTAACGTTTATGTATTACAGTTCAATTGTTTGCTTTTGGACCTAATGCACTGAACCTGCCTTGGTACGCTGCGTTAGAAACTATGGTTTTTGTTCACCACTTAGGAGTCACCCTGTATATACTTTGTATATACTTGTTATGTTTTTGTTATAAGTTAGTTTCTTGTACGTACATATCTTGTGTACATGTTACCCATCTGGTTGAATATTTTTTATATGTTAGATTCTAAGGTTTGTACATTACTTAGTTAGTTTTATAGTGCATGGTTAGCACGTTAGATTTAAGTTTGTATATTATGTCTGGGTCGAGCGACTATATGCTGTCTCGCCTACGGCTCGCGCTCTCTCGCGTTATCACCGCACTTAAGGTGTGGTGTCGATTGCGCGCCCTTCGGTGTTTCTTGGTATTAGATTTAAGGTAGTAGTTAGTTTTTGTATGTTGGTAGGTTCGGGACTGCATGATTTGCATATTTTTTGTATATAGCTATAAGTAATTAGTTAAGGGCCCCTTCGGGGCCCAACTTAGAAAGATAGAAGGTCTGTCTCGCCCTATCTCATCGGTTAGTAACAATCTTGCAGTCCGCTACGCAGGACCGTTTGAATGTGGCAATTTTCGCTTTCTTACTGTTAACTGGCCACACTGAATGAAATTGTAGTTGGAAAACACCGGTTTAAAAAAAATACAAATTTACAGTGTAAAATATTAATACAATATTCTTTAATATATATTTTTTAATTTTCGTTTAAATTTATTTGAATGAAATTTGTGAGAAAAGAAACTTGGCAGATCATGCAAATTCCATGGTCCAAATTGTGATTTTCATGCAATTAGTCCGGACAACTCGTTTGACGGTTGGAACATGCATCCAGACGATAGCAATTAGTCAGATTCTGATGAATTGGGGCTGACAAATCACGTAATGTGGATTGCCCATGAAGCAATCGGCCCAACGTGGTGTGGATTGGTTGCCGAAGGCCAACAAACGAATGGTCCAATTGTACAGGTCGACACACGTAAAAAGAGCCCTGGCGGCCATATAAAATGTATGGCCGCCAGGGTTCTTTTTACATGTGTCGACCTGTATTCAACAACCATTCAAAATCTTCAGAAGACATTCTGATAAAGTTGACAATTATTTTACTTCCACTGTAAACGTTTCTGCTTTTAAAATATGTCGTTGTCCACCATCTCCGCCTTCATTTCTGGTTTTTTCCTTTTGTTAATTCGTTAGGATATAGAAAACTAGCAATTATAATCACTGTGTCGTCATTCATGATCGTTCTGGACGCATCTTCAAGAACCAACGAACGTGCGGGAGCGTGCGGTAGCCAACGCCGAATATCTTTCGTTGGCGTTCGTTGGTCTGGTGTGTACGCAGGCTTTGCCTGCGTCAATGATACTGCCAAGTAGCGGATTGCCGGCACACGCTAACGAACGATCATAGAATGGTCGGTGGCGTTCGTTGAATCGTCCAGATAGGGCCGACGAAGGCCGGCGAAACCCATTCGTTGGCGTTCGTTGGCTTGGTGTGTACGCACCATCACAAGACGGCCGCCACATAGTCTCGATTTTTCCTGCACTATCCGTCTCTTTCTCATTAGAACATCTTCTGTATACCTACCCCATAAGCCGTGGACGTAACCTTGAGCGTTCAGACTGGTTCGGACGTCCGATAGAAATCTGGCGCGCTGGATCCCGTTCGACTGTGCACATTTATCAGTCGCGGATGTCAGCCGCGTCCGCCAGCCGCGTCCAATAATTTGTTTCAAGCTTAATTCTTACGTTATATATAATGTGTTCTAAGCCACGTGACACCCTGGCGTCGTCACATCTTCCGGGGACTTCGTGTGGGGCTGGTTCCGCCGCTGACTCAGCCGAGGGTCTCCAACGGCGCAAGTATGGAGCCATCGACAGTAGCTTCATACTTGAGCCGTTCGGCGTAGAGACCCCCGGTCCGTGGGGACCAAGCGCGCACCGAATCTACAATGGATTGTGCAAGCGCTTGGTCGAGGCTTCACGTGACCAGAAGGCTGGCTTTTACCTCGCCAGGATCAGCATTGCCATTCAACGCGGCAATGCTGCCAGCCTTCTGGGCACACTACCGCCTGGCAGCGACCTGGGGCAAAATTTTTTTACCTTTAGTTTTAGTTTTACTCGTTTTTTTCTTTTTTTTAGCTTATCATTTTTTTTTTTTTTTTTAAATGGCAATCGTCATTTGACATTTTTGCCAGCTTCACGTCAATTTGAAAAAAAATAAATAAAGATGGCGGATTACTTAAAAATATATTTGATAAAAAGTCAGACCAGAGCTAAAATCCAAAACCTAGATTAGTATGTTAGTATTAGTGCAAAAAGATTAGGATTATTCTGTTACAATTACGAAACTACATAAAGGTTAAATAATAAACTAAATTTTGATTTTATTGACGATTAAAAAAATTGCTAGAAATCTGTATATAGCGGCATTTGAGTGGGCAATGGAATTTTTCGGGATATCAATCCACGATAAAGATGAGAGTGATTATAGAGCGGGCATGACAAGAAAATATGATTAAGGTCTCCCTCCTCCAATCCACATTCACAAATCGAGCTGTCTCGGATTCTGAGTTTCGCTAGGTGGACAGGGGAGCTACAGTGTCCAAGTCGCATGCGGATTATTGAGGAGGTTGCCATTTTACTAAGACCTATTTTAGAAAACCAAGTTTTACGAGGGATATCAGGCTGTATTATAGCGAATTTATATCCTTTAGTTTTGCTTGAGGACTGCCACCTAGAGTTCCATGTTTTACGCAAATAGGTCTTAGGAAGAGACAAGAGATCGTGACTATAGTTTTTGAAACAGTATTTGTCGCCACAGACAACTGCCTCCTTAGCAATTTCATCAACTTTCTCGTTCCCCGTAATACCCGAATGGCTGGGAATCCAAATCAAAACCACCTCGTAGCCTTTCATGTTGCATTGGGCAATGGCATTTTTGATTTGGAAAACCAAAGGGTTGTGCAGTTTACAGGAAAAAGGATTTGACATTAATGATTCCAGTGCACTTCGGGAATCTGAAAACACAATGGAACGCCCTAGTTTGGCCAACAAAATGTACTCCAAACACTTTAAAATTCCAAAACATTCCCCAGTGAACACTGAAGACTCCGGGGGGCACTTAACCTTCTGCACAATATCCCACTGCATGTGGTAAGTTCCGATTCCAACGCAACCCTGAGGGGACAACTTGGAGGCATCTGAGTACAGCGTATGCCACCCGTTGCATGCGCTTCCTAGCTGGTATAGCGAGTGGTCATTGGCAAGTGGATCACCTTTCACAATGTTGAAATCAAGGATTACCCGAGGACGAAGAGTAACAATTTCGTAAGTATATTCGTACATAGGCAGAGATAATGAATGGTGAGTAGGGTCCTTGATAAGTTTAAACCTGCGATAACTGTTGATGAGGAAGGGGGGGGATTTATTCGACCAGAAGCTTGAGTTACGGAAGAATTCTTCTAACAACTTTATTTTAAGATAAATAGGGTGGGTTGTAAACTGGAATGTACGGAACATAAAACGGTCAGATAAGTACTGTCTTCGGATATCGAGGGGCGGTTCCAGACACTCGACCTGAAGTGCATTGATGGGGCTTGATTTCATTGCTCCTGCTATAATACGCAGAGCTTTGGACTGGATGAGGTCAAGACTGCGCATACCAGCCCTACTAGCTGGCTCTAATAGGAACGTTCCGTAGTCTAACACACTTCTAATGACCGCATTGTATAGAAGTTTAAGGGAAAACGGGTGTGCTCCCCACCATACCCCCGCCAAGCATCTAAGAATGTTTAAATTTCTTTCGCACTTCGATGCAATATATTCACAGTGTGACAATCCGGTGAGTTTGGAGTCCAGGACTAGACCTAAAAATTTAAACTGCGTTTTTGTTGGTATAGAGTTACCGTTAACCGAGACTGAAACAGCTGGTATAGACCGTTTCCTGGAAAAGACAACAATATTACTCTTTATAGGAGACAGCTCTAGACCGTGTTCTTCTAACCATAGATTAAGATTATCTAAAGATCTCGACACCATTTCGCCAGCTTTACTAATCGCAGAATTGCCAGAATAAATCAGAATATCGTCCGCGTATTGAAGGATACTCGCATGATCGACAGCCCGTTCTAGATTATAAGTATAAATATTAAATAATAAAGGGCTCAGCACCGACCCTTGCGGTAGGCCTTTCCAGATACATCTAGATGGAACAATAGCACTTTCATTTCCCCTAAAAGTAATAATTCGCTCAGTCAATATTCGCATTATGAAATTGCTCAGCCTCACCGGTACTCTCAGCTCTTGAAGCTTTTTCCTGAGAGTGGGAAGCTGGACATTGTCATAAGCGGCTGTTATATCGAGAAATGCAGCGACCACAGATTCGTTTCGAGAAAAAGCAATTCGGATATCTGTGGTAAATATTCCGAGGCTGTCGGAAGTACTTTTACCCTTCCTAAACCCGAACTGGGATTTTGCTAGTAAATTGTTACTTTCTACGAACCTTCTTTGTACCCGATTTTTAATAAGATGCTCCATAATCTTTAACAAAACCGAGGAAAGAGCGATAGGTCGATATGACTGAGGATCAAGGGGGGGTTTGTTAGATTTGAGTATAGGTATAATCAATTGTGCTCGCCATGATACAGGCAAAAAGCCTGAGATAAAGAAATAATTTATCAGATCTAAGTAGTATTGTAGGAAATGGTCGTTACAATTGCAGATAAAAGAGTAGGGGATACCATCAGATCCTGGGGCAGAATCCCGAACAGAGCCTAATATATTCTTTAGCTCTACCATGGAGAAGGGAGAATCTAGCGGGTCCGTGGAGTCGGAACAGTAATCTAAGTTTATTTCTATTAGATTAGGGACATATTGAGGAGCAAGAGTATCCATGAACGAGTCAGCCCATTCCATCGATGATGGATGGGGGTGCGGTGTCGATTTTTGGGAGCCCCTAAATTTTCGGATACTGCCCCACACGAAACGGGTTGGAGTGGACGGGGAAATTGACAAGCAAAACGATTTCCACCCTTCCTGCTTTTTAGAGTGGAGAAAAAGCTTCGTTTCAGCCATCACCCTCTTCAAAATAGTGTAATTGTACTGATTTAGATTGAAACGGTATTTCGTTTCAGCCTTCTTCCGTTCCCTAATCGCATTGGTGCATTGAGGGTCCCACCACGGCGGGGAAGGGATTTTGCCAGATACTGAATTCTTAATTGGGAACACCGCTTCCGCACATTTATATACCGCGTCTGTAAATGAACAAACGCAGCGCTCAATATTTTCATCTGAAATAGGTATTAACAGTGATGTAAAATTGTCCAGTTTCTCCTTAAATTCCTCCCAATTCGCGTTGAAGAGATTGAATTTGAGCAGGGGGACATTGGGAGTTCGTTTTTTACTTGACAAAAGCGGAAAATCTATCAAGATTGGAAAGTGATCGCTTCCGAATGACGAAGCTAGAACGTCCCAATTTAACTGAGAGGCTAATTCAGGGGAACACAATGATCGGTCCACTGCACTAATATTTTCGGTGGGGCGTGTCCGTCTGGTGGCAGTACCAGTGTTTAAAATACACAAGTTACAGTTGTCTATTATTTCCAGTAACTGTTTCCCGAAATTATCAGATTTACCACTGCCCCATACCTGGTGATGACAATTAAAATCTCCCAAGACTAGCAAGGGAGGAGGGAGGGATTTTAATATTGATAAAAGACCGCAAAGGATAGACTTTGAAGGGTGAGGGATATATACGGATACAAACGTAAATTGTTTTATTTGTATGGCGACTACATGAAGCCCATCTATGGGAGTGATTGGTAAGATGTTAAACGAAAGGTTATCTTTTATAAGTATTGCACTGCCAGCGTAACCGTCGGAACGGTCGTCGCGGACAGCAACAAATCCAGGGACGCGGAAAATGGATTCTGGCTTAAGCCAAATTTCCGACAGTGCAAAGAGAATAGGTTGATATTTATTTAATAAGTAAATTAAGTCATGTTTTTTGCTAACGATACTCCGGACGTTCCATTGAAGGACCACTTGATCCATGGGAGAATGAAGAAATAATAGAGGAAAGCAGGGGGGCAACGTGGGACATCAGATTGTGAGATGAGGACCAGTTCACTTTAGATATGGCCGAAAGTAACTGAGTGAGTAGGGCAATAAGATTATCTATTTGCGAAGGAGCGTGAGGGTTATTCAGCGCCGTACCGTTAGCCGACGGCAGCAGGTCTTCATTAACAATGGCCATATGGGCAGCTCTGTCATAGCCCTGGCGAGGAGGTGGGGGAGAACGGTGTTTTGTAAAGATCGTTTTTTTATAGGAAGTCGTGGTTGTTGACGGGGACGTTACGGCGTTAGCATAGGATTTACCTAATGTTGGATGAGCTTTGTTTGCCTCGGCGTAAGATAAACTGCTTGCCGCCATCGTTTTTTTAATGTTACATTGACGTGTGTACTCGGGACAAGACTTGCTTGTCGCATAGTGGCCTATTGCTCCCTTACAGTTTATACATTTGCTAACATCGCTCTGCTCTTCACAAATGTCACCTGAGTGATTACCACCACAACGGAAACACCGTGGGAGTGAACGACATTTATTTTTGGTGTGACCGAATCTACAACACTGATAACATTGTATGGTAGGGTACGTGTATAACTCCACTTGAAAAGAATTAAAACAGGCAAAAACCCTGGATGGTAGAACTTGTCCATCAAAAGTGAGTACTACCGTTTCGGATGGTACCCATGTATAAGTGCCGTCATGTTTGTTAGTCTTTTTAAAATTCAGTCGCCTTGATTTCAAAATTTTACCACACCCTACAGGTACCTGTACAAAGTTCAAGATGTCCTCCGGGGTCCACTCGGTAGGGACGCCCTTTATGGTACCTACCTTTGTTAGGTTAGATGAGGGGATAAAACCTTTGTATTTTTTACATCGCAGTGTATTAGAGAGAAGAAAATCGTTAGCATCTTGGGCGGTGTGAAAACTGACCGTAACCCTATTTCGTCCTATGAGATGTTGTACGTAGATGAGTAAATAATACGACGAGTCTCGGATAAAGAATGAACACTTTATTGGGAATTACATGGGTTTATATAGGCCTGATTTAATGCATCAAGAATTACTGTTAATTGGATTTAGACATAGTATCAGGTTTCGAGGTCCTATCAAATAGGATCTAACAATAGGATAGTTATTCATTAGAAAAAGCTAGTGCACGTGCGTGAAACACCTGCATGACTCAAGGTTATTAATACAATGTTGCGCACTACACCTCACGCCTCTCCTTTTTTTTTTTGAGACAAAAATTTGGTAACATATTTTTGGCTTAAAATTATCTGTTACAATGTTTTACATAAGTACTTAACTTTTCTTATTTCTATACATTACTATGCGTGATACAATATGGTTCTTATATTATTCTACTGGTTTTACACTGTTCACTGTGTGATACATATATGGATGTTCGCTCGTTGTCTTTTGCTTAGGTTGCGAATACATTGTTTAGTTGTTGGGGTTTTAATATGATATTTCATAAAACTAGGGCAGTGTCTATTGTTCTTGAATATGATATTTTTTAGTGTATGGGTGGTGATGTTCCCTATTTGGATGTGGATGTATTTTGTGTCAGTGGGTTCGGGTTACGTTCTTGGATCTGTATACTAGGTGGTCTTCCTATTGCAGTTCGTGGAATTTTTAAGTCACTCGGTCGTCTCGGTGTAAGTTATGTTTAGATCAGTTTTGTTATGTGAGTTAGTCAGTTTAAACTATGTTTGAGTATTATTGTAGTTATTTGTTATTTATACAAATTTAGACTTTCTAAGTGAGTTAAACAATTTTATATACTTAAGTGCCGTGTTAGTGTGCGTTTCCGGTTTTTATGTGCTAAACTTTTGTGTATTTCAATTAAAAGATTCACGCCTTTATTCCCAGAAGGGGTAGGCAGTGTTCATGAAACTATGAAAGTTGGACAATAACGTTGTGTATTATAGTTTGTTGCAAGTGGTAAGTTTTCAATTTGTGTTTTATGGTTAATAGCAATAGAGTTTAGTTCTGATTGTGTACAATATAAAGTTTTACTGTGTAAGTGTTTATACTTGAAAAGTTGATTTTGAATTTCAGATTATGGTTCCGTGTGTACCTCTGTTTTTCCTTTTTTTATATGAAATCTCTTATCCTACAGTAAATAGTTATTTTTAAATCCTTTTTTTTAAATTAATATTATATGATTACTTCTACATGATTATAATATTACATTAGTATTTCCTTATTGGTTGTAAAAAAAATGTATAAAACAAAATATATATTTCTTAATGCTACTAAATAATAGTAAGTTTTTTTTTTTACTTTTTTACGGTATGATATTTTTATACACTTATATTTCGACCTACTTTATTTTTCTTTATTATTATTATTATTTTAGAGCTTTTTATGTTATATTTTTCTTGGTTAATGTTTCTTTATTTAATTTTTTACGTCAATACTTTTCTTTGGTTACGTAATTTTTACAATTTTTATATTTTATTTGAATTAATTTTTATTTTATTTTATTTTTGTTGGTGATCTTTCTCACTTGTAGTTTTTTTTTTTTTAGTAATTTGTTGTTTAATAGTTTGTCGATTTGTTTGTAGTTTTAGTTTGTTGTTTAGTTTGTTGTTTATTTTGTTGTTTATTTGTAGTTTATTGATTTGTAGTTTATTGATTTATAGTTTATTGATTTTTAGTTTTTTGATTTGTAGTTTATTGATTTATAGTTTTTTGATTTATAGTTTGTTGATTTATAGTTTTTTGATTTGTAGTTTTGTAGGGATACGCATTTACGTGGTTGGCCAACCTTACATATATAATTATTTGCTTAAAGGTACAAGATATATTATTTAATTTATTAAGCGCGCATCACATATCAATGTATGTGTAAACAGGCAGTTCTTTTAACACTACGTGTCTAAGGGGCTCTCGCGATTGATAACTCGATCGAATCATGATCAGCATCCAAAGATTTCCTCCCTGCCTTGTACCTGGCGTATCCCTTATATCACCTATATGCTTTTTGTCGTGCCATGGTTCATGGCGCACGTATGCGTTTACGCGACTGCACGAGGAGTCTCTCGGACGCTTGATGCTGATAAAAAGCATATTTGTGATACAATGTTGTTCTCAATTTTTGTTCTTTTTTTTTATCTTTGCTTGTTTTTTGCTCTCTTATTCGTAATTTTTTTTTTTTTTGTTAGTTATTTAACTTTTTTTTTTTTTTGTATTTAAGTTTTGCCTTTAGAAAAAGAATGATAGTTTCTTTTCTCTTTTTAAAAAGTTATTTAGTGTACTGAAATAAAATGATTTTAATAGCTTTTCCTTCATTTTAAATTTTATCTTGTTATTTTATTATTCTGGTTTTTTTTTCTTTTAAATTAATATTAGTAAATTGAATATAATGTTAAATATTAGCTTACTCTTCTTTTTAAAATATTATCTAATTATAAATTGAACATTATCAAAATAGTAGCTTATTTGTCTATATAAAATATTATCTAGTGAATTGAATATAATTAAAGTAGTAGCTTATTCGTCTGTATGAATTATTATTAATCTAAAATACATGAATTTAATTTCTCTTAGTTATCTACTTTTCTACAATATGTTAAGCAAAGAAATATATATAATATAATGATTTAAAAAAAATATACGATACGCTTTTGACGTCTTCATTGTGCCGTCTCGTATCTCGTCCTCGAAGCTGGCTGGCTGGCTGGTAGTTGCAGTGTGCTCCTTCGGAACGGCTGCTGCCTTGGTTTCTGATGCGGGCCGGGAAAACCCTGGACTCCCTCGAACATGGGCCGGGATAACCCTGAACACCTCTTCAATTTTCTTTATGTTGCGCGGCGTGGCTCGTGGATTAACTGGACCGTTGCTGCTGATGTGTGCCACGAAGAGTTGGTCGATGTGCTGCGTTGATTTGTTGGCTAGCCTTGGCTACGGCTAGGGTAGGGTCTCGTCGAGCAGCAAGTTGTGTGGAACGCGGCGCGGTTTTATTTTATCGTCGCAAGGCAGGTCGCGGCGGAGCGACCTGCCCTGGCAGGAACACTAATGAAAATGTCCTGCCAGGCCTGGCAGGGTCGCCATGAGATGTTGTACGTAGATGAGTAAATAATACGACGAGTCTCGGATAAAGAATGAACACTTTATTGGGAATTACATGGGTTTATATAGGCCTGATTTAATGCATCAAGAATTACTGTTAATTGGATTTAGACATAGTATCAGGTTTCGAGGTCCTATGAAATAGGATCTAACAATAGGATAGTTATTCATTAGAAAAAGCTAGTGCACGTGCGTGAAACACCTGCATGACTCAAGGTTATTAATACAATGTTGCGCACTACACCTCACCTAAACCTTTTACTGATCCATCGATGACATTAGGAAACTCTCTATGGTGGCTATGGAGGAATTGACCAAAGGTTACCGGGTGTAGCGTAGCGCCTAGTGACAAACTGTCATACTGCACATGAACCGTAAATGGGCCTGGGTCATTACGTTGATACAACTGTCTATCAGAAATACTAAGCGAGGCAGTTGCTGGTATGCTCGACGATTGTGAAGACGGTTGGGAAGCTTGCAATTGGGTGGGGGGTGTATCAACTTGAGATATTAAATGTGGAGTGACTGAGTTTTGACCCAGTTGTAGCATGGATTCCTGCGACTGTAACACAGCTGGAGAAGCCTGCAAAGCGGGAGTGTTAATTTCTAATCCTGAGTTTTGCGTATTGACATTTTGACCCAGTGGAAGCACTGACTCCTGTGAGTCTAACATATTTACGTCCTTGGCTGAGTATTTAAATGGACCTTTTACAGCTTCCCTGTCCGATCGTGACCCGTCCGAGTCGGACTGACATGACCGGGATCGGGAACCCGAGCGGGAACGCTGTGATTTATTTTTACGCCTTCTATGACTACCCTTCTTCCTTTTGTTTTGTTTGTCACACATCGAATCCTTACGCTTTCTAGCGTCATCAACGTCAGACAACGTAACATAAGCCGCTGGGGAGGGAGGCGCCGAAAGATAAACATCGTTCGACCCCCCCGGGTCCCCGGGGGAGTTATCCCCCATGGTAGAAACTACCCGCACAAATTTTTAAACGTGACCACACTACGGATTAATTATACCAGACCAACAAAGTATTACAGGACGAACACAAAGCAAAACTTACCACCTTCTTACAACCAACACCACATAAAAACCCCGATCTGAACTACAAATAATAATTATTATCAACAGAGATCAAGAACGCGGGTATACGCGATTGACGCTCGGCCGGAAGTCCTAGCTTATCATTAATCGTATGTTTGTTTTTAATTCTAGTTAGTCCACATCCACAAGTTGTTCAGTGTGGCCAGTACCTAAAACAATCAAATAATGTATAAATATAAATAAATATATACGTGTTCTTACTATAATGGTGGGTACACACTGAGCAAACGAACGGCAAACGAACGCGAAGCATTTATGTGACAGCTAAACTCAAACTCAAACTCAAAATTATATTTATTCAAGTAGGCCCAGTAACAAGCACTTTCAAATCGTCAGGTAGAAACATAATCTTAAGCTAATTACTTAGAGTAATTTATTAAACATAAAAAGTAACATTTATATGAAATATTCAAAATTTTATATAAAAAAATACTAGTGTAGAATGTTTCTAGAAAGAGTCTATTTGTTAGAGTGAGATACATAGCCGTTCGTTGGCTTGGTGAGTACCCACCATAATTTATTCAGTGTGTAATGCCCCTAAAGTTCTAAAATTCTTCAAAAACCGCTAAACAGGATGTATTTCATTTTTATTTCCCACTTTTTTTGTTTTGGCGGGAAAGAAGTATATCAACAAAATAAAATACTTGGAACAAAAGTAGCTAGTGTTTAAAAATGGCAGGAGTTCAAAGAGTTCGATTAAATAACTTGAACACAAATTTGCAGAATGCACTCATTGTGGGAATTATTATTGCTAAAAACAGACCACGTACAATAGGGTCTAAGAAGAAAAATGGAGAATCTAGGGGCGTAATGTCTTTTACTTTGCGCGATTCGGATGTGGATACCATAAACGTCGACGTCTGGGGCACAGAATATTTTGCAATAACATTCTATGAAAGATTTCTTGTGGGTGATGTGGGTAAGTCAGTTTTGTACACCACTACGACCAACCCAACACTCAAACCAGCTTTCAGATTGACGGTAAAACTTAATGTAGAACTTTGCTAAACTCACAAAATCTTATTAGTTCAGTATTTGCCTGAATACGACCTAACCTAACTAATGACATACGTATCTACACTTTTATTTCAGTTGAAATTGCACAACCGAAAATCTGCGTTAAGAGCGGCAATGATTCATTTAGACCACTAGTAAGTAGCTGATTGTGTGCACAATATGATATCATAAAATAAATAGCATTTATTTCATTCATAATATTAGTTATAAGGTCATGAATTTTATATTAAAAAGGGACGAATAATTAAAAAAAACATAACATACTGATTAAAATAACCGAAGAAACATTAAATTAATTACAAAATAAATTGAAAACTAACCTAACCCAGTGATAGCAAAAATACCACGTCCAGTAGTTCCGTCTGCGACATGGAGCCCATAACGCTGGCGGCGTTACCTCTCTGTATCGCTAATGAAATACGTTTGCGAGAGGTAAGCGCCAGCCCTGTGGTCCCCTGAAGCGTCAACGAGTCGCATAGTCATTGCCCGCATAAATGATTTCATGTCAGCTAACCAGAGACCCAATATATGTTTCTACCTCAAGCGCCACAAACTCGTAGTAAAGTTAAAGACGAGTATTTGCGGCGCTTCAACACCTGGGCCTGGTCAGCTGCAGCGCCGGCTTGAGAGCGAGTCCCCATGTGGGACTGAGCAAACGTATCCACGCACGTTGCGTCCCACACCAAGGCTGTACCCAACCTCCACGGCACTAATGTGGCACCATCAGGTCGCCTGCCATCGTCTCTTACCAAACCCGTAGGCTCGAGTAGCAGTCACAGAAGCACCAAGTCGTTTATAATGCCAATTAACGAACAGATTTATACTTACTAATTTCATTTTAATCATTGTACCTAAAGGGGGAGACCTAAGTATGTCATGCAGTGCACGTCTACGTCGTCATGATGTAATAACCTTGCTATTGATTATCATGACTTTTTAGGTATCTTCCCCTTTCGACCTAAGCGTAAACGAGGGGACATCTGACGTGAGTATCCACACAGGAGACTCGTTCACGTCGTTCCTGCCGCTCCTACATATACCGTCTAAGCCGTCGTCTGGGTACTACGGACTCGGGGAAGTGCTGAAACTACCAGGTATGTAAAACCTCCCTCCCATGGGTATACTGGATTATCCGTAAGTAATTTAAAAAACCGGCCAAGTGCGAGTCAGACTAAGCACGGAGGGTTCTGTACCATTATCTATAAATAAAAACGGCAAAAAACACGTTTGTTTTATGGGAACCCCCTTAAGTATTGATTTTATTTTGTTTTTAGTATTTGTTGTTATAGCGGCAACAGAAATAAATCATCTGTGAAAATTTCTATTGTCTAGCTATCGCGGAACCTCTACCACCTCCACCACAGTAACAGGGCTGTTATTCAATACGCGCTATAATAATGCGGCTCACCCCGCCTAAGGTTACCAGATACAAGTCCCCGCCAGTCATCCGTCATGAAACTATAGTATCCGCAAAGCTATCTGGCCGGTAGGGCAATAAACGTCCGCTACCGTTAGGGGTGTAACATGTCGATAACTTATAATGTAAACGTCGATATAATGATTTTATTTTCAAATGAAATCTTATATCATTATTGATATAATTATTAATTTCGATATTGTTTTTAAAGTTATCTAATGAATAATACTAAATGTTTAAGATATTTCTTAAATAATTAGCTAAATACGTGATTAGGTAAGTAAATAATGAGAAATGCATCTATTTAAGTCATCATCAAACGAATGTGGTTGGACAGACAAGATAACGCAGGGTTTAAAACGCCAGTTGGAAAAGGTGCCAGGCTAATCATTTGTCACGGTGGCTCAGTCAAAACAGGATTTGTTCCAGAGGCAAAATTAATATTCAGAGCCGTTAAATCGGTGAATGCTGATTACCATTCGGAAATGAACGCAGAAGTTTATTTGAAGTGGTTTGAACAATTTTTTATATCATTAGAAGAACCATTACTAATAATTATAGATAATGCTAGTTATCACACTAATCCGATTCCTAATACCAATTGGTTAAAAAAAGATATTCAAGGGTGGCTGACTAAAAATAACATACCATACCTACGGATATAATAGAGAAATTATTAATGAGAGTGGAAGCAAGTCATCCAAAAAAAATATACACAGTGGACCAACTTGCAACTGAACACGGTCACGAAGTTCGGCTTCCACCTTATCACTGTCAGTATAACCCGATAGAGTTGATATGGGCTCAAGTTAAAGGAGAAGTTACGACGAAAAATACCACGTTTAAAATGGCAGATGTTGAGAAATTGTTAAATGAAGCGATCGATCATGTTACAATCGACGACTGGGTCAAATGTGTTCGCCACGCTGAAAATCTTCAGAACGAAGACCTAGCTAAAGCACTTTTTATTGTAACCAACCGTCTTGTCATTAACCTACAAGACGATAGTGACACTGAAGACGAAGAAGAATAGCTAGTATTTTCCTTGTTTAAATACTAACTAAATACTAAATAACTAAATATTAGGGGACAATCTTACACAAATCGACCTAGTCCCAAACTAAGCAAAGCTTGTACTATGGGTACTAGACGACGATAAACATACTTATATAGATAAATAAATACTTAAATACATAGAAAACATCCATGACTCAGGAACAAATATTCGTGCTCATCACACAAATAAATGCCCTTACCAAGATTCGAACCCAGGACCTCTTGCTTCGTAGGCAGCTTCACTACCAACTAGGCTAAAGCGGTCGGTTTAGTTATTTATTGTGTTATACCTCCTTATTATAAAGTTTTATGTCAATAGTTCAATATACTTATTTATATTTCGGTAGTAACTATACAATATTGTTATATAAAACACCACGTAATTTATACCTCCTTATTATTTTATTGTAATACTTTATGTCAATAGTTTAATATACCTATTTATATTTCGATAGTAACTGTACAATACTGTTATAAAAAACACCACGTAATTTATGCCTCCTTATTATTTTATTGTAATACTTTATGTCAATAGTTCAATATACCTATTTATATTTCGATAGTAACTATACAACACTGTTATATAAAACACCACGTAATTTATATTCTTTGTTTCATGACTTTATCGACATTCCTTTCTATGCGTAACGCTACCTGCCCTATTGCTGCTCGGCCCGCTCCATAAGCCGTGCAGTACGCTTACCATGAGTTTGACAATGACGGCTTACGCTAACGAGTATCGAGTTTCCTATCTGTGCATCTCTATTGCTCTTTGACAGTACGAGCGGGATGCACAGATAGAAAACTCGATACTCGTAAGCGTAAGCCGTCATTGTCAAACTCATGGTAAGCGTACAGGTGTGAAAGAGCACGATTCCGAAGATTTATGACCTGACCGGCCAGATAGTTTTGCGGATACTATAGACCTCTATATACCTACGATTAGTTACAACGCATCGCGGTGTCAAGGTATATTTGTGGGTGAGCTTAGTGGTGAGCTTAAAACAAGTTACAGAATGGGGGGCTGCATAGGTCACTGAAAGGCACAAATGCATGTGGGCCCATAATATTTGAAAGGTTCCGTCGAATATTCTAGGATGAACTACTTACTTTAGTAACTTTATCGTGAAGCTCTACTTTAAAATGTGTATTTTGATAAGCGTTACTTGCTTCCGCATCAATCCACGAGGAGTTCCATATTTGTGGTTACCGTCATCAGTTCCGCTCACAGAGCACCCCTGTTCTGCGGGTCCGCTTTACTGTAAAAATACCAAAAAGGTAGAAAAGAGAATGTAACACTTTATTTAGTCAAATTATTTTTTACGGAGCTATGGTAGCCTAGTGGTTCATGCATGCGGCTGTCAAGCGGCGGTCATGGGTTCTAATCCCGGCTCGTACCAATGAGTTATTCGGAACTTATTGTACGGAATATTTACCGTTAGCTTTTCGGTGACGGAAAACATCGTGAGGAAACCGGTCTAATCCCAATTAGGTCTAGTTTTCCCTCTGGGTTGGAAGACTTGGAAAGTCAGATGGCACTCGCTTTCGTAAAACTAGTGCCTATGCCAAATCTTGGGATTAGGTTTCAAAGCGGACCCCGGGCTCCTTTAGGGACATTTCCGGGAATAACTCTAGGAGGATTATGATTATTTTTTATGGACTCAGATTTACAGATTTAGTTAGACAAATGCCCCAATGCCAATTGATGATTTGTACTAATAGTATCATAAATATGTCTCAATGTGTAACCGGTGCTAATTATAATGACTTAACCTGTTACAATGGTATGGTGGAGTTCACGATCGGCATAGAACCTTCGACTCTCTGTCACACTTAAACAAGGCAAGTAGCTATGCTGGAAGTCTTATTGCAGAGGAAGCCAATGTATATGTGGACTTGCTAGTAGTGGTGAAGTCAGTCAAGCCGGTGAAAAGTATCAAGACCAAAGCGGGCGTGGACATGACCCTGCGAAGCGTGGAAATCATAGACAACACTACCCCGGCCTCTATAGAGCTCACCCTGTTCGATATCGATACTATACAAAGGTGAGACTCCCAGTCTTCCTTATACATTTGTATGTACATACAATATACTACTCACCACCCATCCCTATAATAACTTAAATATCACCTACATTCGTCAGAATTAGGTCACAACTATGTCAGTCAGCAGTCAAAATTAATTGATCATGCATCCACCGGCGAGGAGAGGCGAGACGATGCGGAAATTACAATTGTGTCACCCATGAACGGGTCCGGTCTGCTAGGCACTAGTTTCAAAATACACCTTTGTTCAATACGCTCTAATATCAAAAGACCTTATCCCATAATGAACGAAACCCGAAACAATCTATTCCCAGAAAGCCCTAGTCTCAATATACACTTTTCGCATCAATAGCACTTAATTTCAAATAACATGAATCTCATAAAACACTTACTTGCAAAATGCACCAATCCCAAAATACCCTTATTTTTAGTATTGAAACACACGAATCTCATAATGAATGATTTCCAAAATACCCTGGTCCCAAAATACCCTAGTACCTGTATACCTTATTCCCATAATACCACTAGAAAGTAAGTATGACGCCTATCAAGAATTTTTTTGAAAAGAAAGTTGTGGAATTAAACGAAGCCGACCTCGACTTCAGTATCTTATACAGGGCTAGGCATAAATATCTGAAGCAAGAACTCTTCCTACTGTAGTCTTTAGAAACTTATTAAGGCGACACCTTCACAAAATATAGGTATTTAGTGCTAACAATTTATTTACCAATATTTTAACGCCGATTATAAAGATTATAAGGCTTGTAAGGAATATCTGTTATAGTACGAAACAAAGAAAAAGTTTATTTACATTATCCATGACCCTGGTAGACGGCCATTGAAAAACTCTCTCGTCTTTCGGCTGATATGATGATGATGATGATAATGAATATAAGGAGATCGGACGTGCCGGCCGATTTGTATTGAGTTCGCCTGTCGCAAGTTCGAGTCGTGTCATTGCAGAGCCTAGGCCGGGGCAATATCGATATTAAACACATGCCGATAAAATAATAGGTAAAAATAATGCCATGTATGGTACCCATTCAAATATTCCCTGGTAGACGGTCATTGAAAAACAAGTGTATTTTGGGATTAGGGTATTATGGGAATAAGGTATACAGGTACTAGGGTATTTTGGGACCAGGGTATTTTGGAAATCATTCATTATGAGATTCGTGTGTTTCAATACTAAAAATAAGGGTATTTTGGGATTGGTGCATTTTGCAATTAAGTGTTTTATGAGATTCATGTTATTTGAAATTAAGTGCTATTGCGGAAAGCGTATATTGAGACTGGGGCTTTCTGGGAATAGATTGTTTCGGGTTTCGTTCATTATGGGATTTATGGGATAAGGTCGTCTTGATATTAGAGCGTATTGAACAAAGGTGTATTTTGAAACTAGTGCCTAACAGACCGGACCCGATCATTATTATATTAGATACTACAAAATTGGTAGTTCCAAGCTCAATGGGCGGTTTATATAGACCACGTTGTTGAATTACAATTAGAAGTAATAGGTAGGCACTTTGCTATTGTTTATCGAGTTACTTCGTCCCCCTTAACACCAATTCGACGCACCAATTTAGGTCTCATCTGAATTCCTTTCACTTTGGTAAAATCAGAACTATATCATCCAAAGCGTTTTTCCAGAGCCGAAGACTGGATCCCTCTAGAGAGCGTCCTGTTCATAGCCGACGCGCGCGTGTCGTGGCGTGGCCGCGTGGGCGTGCAGGCGAGCGCGCGCTCCGTGCTCACGCACCAGCCGCACAGCGCCGACGCGGAGGCGCTGCTGCTGTACGTGAGGAACCAGGCCAACACACGTGCGTTCTGACTCATCCCAAGCGTTCTTCCAGAGCCGAAGACTGGATCCCTCTAGAGAGCGTGCTGTTCATAGCCGACGCGCGCGTGTCGTGGCGTGGCCGCGTGGGCGTGCAGGCGAGCGCGCGCTCCGTGCTCACGCACCAGCCGCACAGCGCCGACGCGGAGGCGCTGCTGCTGTACGTGAGGAACCAGGCCAACACACGTGCGTTCTGACTCATCCCAAGCGTTCTTCCAGAGCCGAAGACTGGATCCCTCTAGAGAGCGTGCTGTTCATAGCCGACGCGCGCGTGTCGTGGCGTGGCCGCGTGGGCGTGCAGGCGAGCGCGCGCTCCGTGCTCACGCACCAGCCGCACAGCGCCGACGCGGAGGCGCTGCTGCTGTACGTGAGAAACCAGGCCAACACACGTGCGTTCTGACTCATCCCAAGCGTTCTTCCAGAGCCGAAGACTGGATCCCTCTAGAGAGCGTGCTGTTCATAGCCGACGCGCGCGTGTCGTGGCGCGGCCGCGTGGGCGTGCAGGCGAGCGCGCGCTCCGTGGTCACGCACCAGCAGCACAGCGCCGATGCGGAGGCTCTGCTGCTGTACGTGAGGAACCAGGCCAACACACCTGCGTTCTGACTCATCCAAAGCGTTCTTCCAGAGCCGAAGACTGGATCCCTCTAGAGAGCGTGCTGTTTATAGCCGACGCACGCGTGTCGTGGCGCGGCCGCGTGAGCGTGCAGACGAGCGCGCGCTCCGTGCTCACGCACCAGCCGCACAGTGCCGACGCGGAGGCGCTGCTGCTGTACGTGAGGAGCCAGGCCAACACACGTGCGTTCTGACTCATCGAAAGCGTTCTTCCAGAGCCGAAGACTGGATCCCTCTAGAGAGCGTGCTGTTCATAACCGACGCGCGCGTGTCTTGGCGCGGCCGCGTGGGCGTGCAGGCGAGCGCGCGCTCCGTGGTCACGCACCAGCCGCACAGCGCCGATGCGGAGGCTCTGCTGCTGTACGTGAGGAACCAGGCCAACACACCTGCGTTCTGACTCATCCAAAGCGCTCTTCCAGAGCCGAAGACTGGATCCCTCTAGAGAGCGTGCTGTTTATAGCCGACGCACGCGTGTCGTGGCGCGGCCGCGTGGCCGTGCAGACGAGCGCGCGCTCCGTGCTCACGCACCAGCCGCACAGTGCCGACGCGGAGGCGCTGCTGCTGTACGTGAGGAGCCAGGCCAACACACGTGCGTTCTGACTCATCCAAAGCGTTCTTCCAGAGCCGAAGACTGGATCCCTCTAGAGAGCGTGCTGTTCATAACCGACGCGCGCGTGTCGTGGCGCGGCCGTGTGGGCGTGCAAGCGAGCGCGCGCTCCGTGCTCACGCACCAGCCGCACAGCACCGACGCGGAGGCGCTGCTGCTGTACGTGAGGAACCAGGCCAACACACGTGCGTTCTGACTCATCCAAAGCGTTCTTCCAGAGCCGAAGACTGGATCCCTCTAGAGAGCGTGCTGTTCATAGCCGACGCGCGCGTGTCGTGGCGCGGCCGCGTGGGCGTGCAGGCGAGCGCGCGCTCCGTGGTCACGCACCAGCCGCACAGTGCCGACGCGGAGGCGCTGCTGCTGTACGTGAGGAGCCAGGCCAACACACGTGCGTTTTGACTCATCCAAAGCGTTCTTCCAGAGCCGAAGACTGGATCCCTCTAGAGAGCGTGCTGTTCATAGCCGACGCGCGCGTGTCGTGGCGCGGCCGCGTGGGCGTGCAGGCGAGCGCGCGCTCCGTGCTCACGCACCAGCCGCACAGCGCCGACGCGGAGGCGCTGCTGCTGTACATGAGGAACCAGGCCAACACACGTGCGTTCTGACTCATCCAAAGCGTTCTTCCAGAGCCGAAGACTGGATCCCTCTAGAGAGCGTGCTGTTCATAACCGACGCGCGCGTGTCTTGGCGCGGCCGCGTGGGCGTGCAGGCGAGCGCGTGCTCCGTGGTCACGCACCAGCCGCACAGCGCCGATGCGGAGGCTCTGCTGCTGTACGTGAGGAACCAGGCCAACACACCTGCGTTCTGACTCATCCAAAGCGTTCTTCCAGAGCCGAAGACTGGATCCCTCTAGAGAGCGTGCTGTTTATAGCCGACGCACGCGTGTCGTGGCGCGGCCGCGTGGCCGTGCAGACGAGCGCGCGCTCCGTGCTCACGCACCAGCCGCACAGTGCCGACGCGGAGGCGCTGCTGCTGTACGTGAGGAGCCAGGCCAACACACGTGCGTTCTGACTCATCCAAAGCGTTCTTCCAGAGCCGAAGACTGGATCCCTCTAGAGAGCGTGCTGTTCATAACCGACGCGCGCGTGTCGTGGCGCGGCCGTGTGGGCGTGCAAGCGAGCGCGCGCTCCGTGCTCACGCACCAGCCGCACAGCACCGACGCGGAGGCGCTGCTGCTGTACGTGAGGAACCAGGCCAACACACGTGCGTTCTGACTCATCCAAAGCGTTCTTCCAGAGCCGAAGACTGGATCCCTCTAGAGAGCGTGCTGTTCATAACCGACGCGCGCGTGTCGTGGCGCGGCCGCGTGGGCGTGCAGGTGAGCGCGCGCTCCGTGCTCACGCACCAGCCGCACAGCGCCGACACGGAGGCGCTGCTGCTGTACGTGAGGAACCAGGCCAACACACGTGCGTTCTGACTCGTGTTTCATATCAACATTTATGCCGGAGCCAGAATCTCTCGAGGCGCCTCCTAGAGGCGCTCGACACGAGTCTTGGCGAGTGGAGGCCGTAGGAGTGCTAGCCATCCACACTCTCGATATAATCAGTTGCTCGCTTCGTTTACTACAAGATGAACGTGATTGAAGTGACGGCGTTTAAGTACCTACTGGTTCCATTTGGTAGAAATCCATGAAAATGGAACACAACTCGTTACTCCACTCCGTCATTATTGAAAAACGTGCGTCGTTGGTTTAAATAGCTCGTTACTCTGCAGTTTGGTCTGCAGCAGCAAACACAAAGTGAGCGAGCGCAAGAGTGTGGTTTATTTCCTCGCCTGACACCCTTGCGTCCGAAAAACCGACAACGAGCAGAGCGACAGCGAGGCGAGCCGAGGAAAGACCACAGGACACGAGCGCACCGTCCACACTCTCGTTCTCTCCTGTAGCCTCGCTCGTGGAGGGTATGGATCGGGCATTAGAAGAGAAGCCTTTCGGCAGTGCCTGCCTTAACCACCTAACGCCCCGAGCGATTCATGCCTTAGGCGCGTCTGTATATTTAACGCCACCCTAAAGCCCTGCTGCCCTTGATGAAATTGAGATGGAAAAGTGGATCTCGCTGGATACCTGGCGCTTCTGCAGTAGCTGACATGAGAAGCAAGCAAACGACGTGAGTACACTCATGGGGTCAGATTAAGGGTGCGTTGGGGTAAGTTGAAAAACGGTGTAAGATAAAAAACCGCCCGTGACTCCTCCTGCATATCCTGTGCATATTTTTTTATCCTGGCAACTTTCACAAAGACGCCATTTTATTGTCACCCGCCCCTCAGTCAATGCCGTTAGCTCAGTGAGTGTGTACGTGTATGGTTGGCACTTTTCGACAAGGTGAATTTTTCGATGTTAAATCTACATTTTTAATCTTACCCCATGCTTTGTAACTTCTTTAATAATTAAGCTAGAAACATTTCGTGGAGGTATATATGCTTGTTATTGTTATTTTGATTACCAATTAACGTGGACATCCAATATCTTTCTTACTTTTCGAGATTTTTATTCCTTTCAATCTTGCACCGACTGATTTTACTGGGGTAAGACGGTAATATTCTTGTTTTCATCTTACACCACTTTCAAAATTCATAGTAACAGAAAGTGGTTCTCAAAATGTAGAGTGAGGTAAAACTACTGTAATGCTATTAACTCACCAAATGAAATGGAAATTAGGGAAAATAAGTGTTTTATAAGCGGTTTTGGCGTAGTTGTAGCAAATGGTGCTTATTAAGATATTTTTTTGGTATGGGTCACCGTTTGCAAGTTATTTAAAAAAAACTAATTAACAGACTTTTATACGTATATACCAACTTCGTTGGATTATTGCAACTCGAATCCTTGGGGGAAATTGATAGTGAAATAACTGTTTTAATGAATATTAATTTATCGTCATAGTAATATACAATACCGGCCAATAATATATTCGTATCTTAGTGTCTTTTTATTATCTTCGTATAAACTTTTAAAGTTTTATATTTTTTTTTTACCAAAAGTATCTTTAATTAGTTTAAAATAACAATATGGACATTATCATAATATGAATTACAAATCAAGTCGGAATACAATGGTGTAAAGAAGTTTTATATATTGTATTTTATATATTACAATATTTGACTTTCTGTTGTATGTTTTTTTTTGTCGAAAACTGGGAAGTATCAGAATGTGGCATTTTTCGTGAACCTTAGTCTGATAAATAATTGTATTGATACCACGTGATAGCTTTTGTGCAATTATTAAAAAAAACCGCTGTAATTGATTGATTCAGTCGTGAAACACACAAAATGTTAGAACAATTCTATCGTTTTATTTATTTATTACTGTGGGCGTATAATAGAAACGGGACAGTTGGTAATAACAGCTTAAATGTAAAGGCTCAATGTGTTTCTATTGAACTATAAAAAAGCGATATTTAATTTATCTTGAATTTTACCCGCAGCTATAGTAGTTTTTTATGAAGAGAGTTTGAGAACCCTTGTCTACTAGGCCTCAATGTGGGGTAAGATTGAAATATGATTTTGCAGCAGGTAACATTTTTGGGGATAATAACGGTTTTATTTAAATGTGAAGTGACGTTTTAAACTACTGGTGTTGTTATAACGTTCAATATATGTGTCAAATATACCTACGACGCCTGTACATAATTTTAAAAACTATATCCATCTTACCCCGTTACCCTTTCAGCTTGCCCCATGTTTTTTTTGTTATATGTGTATTTTTATTATAACTTTTTCAATACTAATAGCAATTATAACTGCATTATTTTTATTTGAGCATAAAATTACATATCTCTACTTTTCCAAAAGCATAGTTTTTTTAACCCGATCCTGATATCATTCAAACATTGAAGCTTTTAAAAGAACATTGGTTATCTCGCCTAAAACTCGTTTGATCTTGCCCCAACGCACCTTATGTGATTTTACCCCAATTTGTCAGTTCAGTCAGCAGCTGAAGTTGCTAAGCAGTTCTAGTGCTCAAAATGATCTACACACGAACTCTAATGTCAAGGGAATAAGGATCTGTGTAGGTCATTTGGAGCGTGTTATTTAATTATTTTGCTTAGCTACTTCTGATGTAGACTTTACAACATGTCAAAGTCATAATTGGGTGTGACGTACAGATGTAACAATCCGACCACATGTGCATGCAACTTCCCAGTAAGTAGTTTAGGTAGGTACAACTCGTTTGACGGTTGGATCACCAGCGCAACATGCCTCCAGACAATAGCAATTAGTCAGCTTCTAATAAGTTGGGGCTGACATGTAGGTACCTAATTACCTATAGACCCCATCATGGTTCAGATAAACCTGAAGACTGGATCGCGCCATGAAAGCGTCCGTCCTGTAAGTGTAGTGGCTAGTAGGGGAGTTTAGTTCGTTGATTAGGTTTTTTAGGGTGCCGTACCTCAAAACACTCAAAAGAAATGTAGGATCACTTATTTGTCTGTCCGTCTGTCGAAATCCTTTTTTCGCGTGGAGGTAAGCACGCTTAATTTCATGTCTGATGCACGTGTCGTACCGAGATACTGTTGAATAGAGAGTGGAGGAATCTCCAATAAAGTATGGGAGATATAAAAATAAAAGTAAATACATTTATTTGGAGGTCAGCAGCCTCGGATACCAAAGTTATCTTGGCTGGGCCTCAGTCGAGAAGCGTGTAGCAATTTCTATAGACTTAGACATAGGTATTTATTCAGCAAACAATACAATTTGTGTTTGAATTTCTTACAGCTAACAATATATACTTACCTAGATAAGATCTTATATTTATATCTATTATATCTAATAGCTACACTGTCAAATATTTATTTATTTATTTATTCCATACAATTTCGCAGCATTGCCAAAGCATTGTGAACAAAAAAAATACACAAAAGAAACAAATAATAATAATAATTATATACACAGAAGACGGTCGTGCATCCATGTTCTCGCAGAACGGCAAACATTTATCACACACATCCATCGGCTAGCAAAAATATTACAGTTTGGTGCTGATTCAAGCAACGAGTTTATAAAGTTCGCTTTGCCGGCGCCGCTAGTAAATGTCGACAACGAGGCCGAAAATGTTATCTACAGGGCGAGGGAGGCGCATCAACTGAGCTACTAATTCGGAACAGTCTGAATTTCCGTAAGTATCTAAAATAACGCCTAAATCCCGAATGAATTCAACCCGGGGGCTTCAGAATGAATCTAGGGAGTAATTATTATACAGCGGATTACGGGCCCTGCTATAAGTTACGTGCGCACACTTAGCAACATTGAAGGGAAGTCTATTCTCGATGCTCCACTGATACATCATACAGCCCATCGATGTCACTTTGGAGAGAATTGCAATCCGAAATATCTTGCACACCATACATTAGCGTCAGGTCATCGGCGTAGAGCAGTAGATGACTGGCGCAGTTTGGAACTGAAGCCAGATTTTCTAACCATAATTCTGTAGAGCGACGGACCCAATATAGAACCCTGGCTGACTCCAGAACGTGTCGGGTATGTATTTGATACAAAACTTCCGTGCTGCACGTACCTACTGCTCACTGTCGCGTGGATAGCTAGCAAAGAACCGTAGTCGCAGCTGCGGGGGCCGGCAGTTTTAGTGAAAAACCGATACTGCATAACTTACCCAAGAGAACGCGACCAAATGCTTTCTTAAGAGTCCGCAGTCAGCTCGATTCTCCATACAAACGTAGTTAGGTACGCTCTCATTTTAAAACTAAGTGTTGGATTGTAACGAAACTTTGCATGTACAATGACACGAGGTATATCTATGTCTGTAATTAATTCATTTAGCTTCAGATACCATAGTAAAAAAAATAAAGCTAATTTAAGTATTTCGTACAACTTGTTTTTGCTGTATTTCGTTTGTTCTATAAACTGGAACCATGTAAACTAATTACAGACATAGATATACCTCATGTCATTGTATATTAAAAGTTTCGTCACAAAATTCAATACGTGGTTTTAAGATGAGAGCGTAACTACTTTTGTATTGGAAGGTGAAATTCGGTCGAGCTTACTGCGGACTCAAGTCGAAGTACCTACAGCACGTCTGCATAGCACATAATATGGTATGTAACCTCCTCTACTGTATCTCTGTCTCTTTTTGACCCATGCATACAAAGAGAAAGATACGTGGATTATCGACCCGTGGGCCGTGGTCTGTCACCCGTTGTACCTATGGTATATGTTGGATGCAGGCGGCGGCGAGGCGGCGGCGTGGGCGGCGTGGAGCGGCTCGCGGGCGGCGGCGGCGTCGGCGGCGCAGGTGCGCGACCGGCTCGCGGCCGGCGCGCCCTTCTGCGCCGAGCTGCACGCGCTGCTCACGCACTTGGAACTCGACGACCACGCCACGTGAGTACGGTACCTAATAACATACTTTTCACTTCTCATGCTCGAAAAGTGCCTCTTTATGCTGTGTGTAGGCGACATAAAGTTGTTTTTTATGATCTAGTGCCTAAAGTAAAATCTTCGTCGAAGACCAAGGCAATCGGTCCAACAGCCACACGACCAACTTTAACTTCATGGAATAAACTCGTTTTTTTTTTTAAGTTTTGGTAGTATTCTAAGACCAAGGCAAGGATACCAACAGCCATAGTACACAATAAACTTATAGTTTTCATTTCCTCGCAATCGAAGTGAAAAGTAGAGTGTACAATTCGTCCATAACACCCATTTTACAGTCGATTTTATATGTATGATTATAAATACCTCGCTTAAAATGGTGCGTTTTATGCACTTGTTGTACAATCTACTATTTCATCTCTCCTGTTGTGTAAGTTGACTTTTCATGGGTATATGTATAGCCGGGTGGAAAATTGCGTTTTCTCCCCTGGGGTAAAAAGTATTTTTTTTATTGCTATGATCAGCCACGGAGTCGAAGATAATTGAGTTACGTCATATTATTAAAATAAAAGCTTTACCTTTATAAGTATCTAAACTCAGCTATTCATTAATTGACGGGTTTACAGTTGGTTTATTTTTTTATTGTAATTATAGAAAATCAAGATTCAAAATCATTCCTGTAAAATTCGGCTGCCCCGCCATAATGCCACGCCACTCTTCTCTTCACTCTTCTTTTCTTGACGTTTCGGCATGTCCCTCTAGATTTACTCGCGTCGCGGCCTACTCGATTACAATGTAGTTCACTCACAGTTTAACCTGAGGCTCTAGTATAAGTTTTACCGACATAAAACTTTACGATCGCGTTCGCGTTTTACCCTCAATTTGTATGGGATTTGACAGCTAAATGCGAACGCGGTCATAAACTTTTAACTACCGACATGTTCGAAACAATTGTAGGCGACAAATAAACGTGATGCAATAAACAAATGAATGTAATACATTTTGAAAATAGAATAACAAACGAATATAAATCCATACCAGCCAGCATTATTTTTGTATATGTTTCTGACCAAGGAGGTTACTTTTCAGCCGCCCCTCGTACCTATAATGAATATGGCGTGCCTCAAGGTAGTGTGCTAGGTCCTCTTTTGTTTAACATTTACATAAATGAGCTGATATACCGGGTGGAAAGGCACGACGATCCTTTCCGCAAAGGGGGGTTAGTTTAAATGATGGAAAATCGATTCGTAATGTTTAGTTTTTTACGATCAATTATTAAAAATAATAAAATTAATTAATGTTCTTCTGTGACAACCCTACTATTACTATTCGTACAAATTATCGTTTATACGTATTGATAAAGGTCACTGACTCTTGTGTAATTGTTAAAATGTTACTGACCCTAATGAGGGTGGTCACTTGCAGTATTTTGCATTAAAAGTTAACTGCCTATAACTTCAAAACGGTTATGAATATGAGCCTAGTTTCTTTAGAGGAAATACTGTACTCAGTCTAAACAATCCCCCTTTTGCGGAAGGGATCGTCGTGCCTTTCCACCCGGTATGTGATTCCATGTTGGTAAGTCCGTTCTATTTGCATATATAACATCTCAATAATTATAACAACAGAAAAAAATATAATTACGAAAATAAGATTAATGCAATACTATATTATTAATTAAATGGTTAGAACAGCAGAATTTAAGAATAAATGTGGATAAAAGTAATGCCATACAATTTGAAATGTTTTTTTATACAAATAATAATTCATTGAATATACAATACAATGATGAGATTATTAATGAAATGAATAAGCTCACATCTCTAGGTTAAAAATAGTTATGGCAGAATAATGTTCTCAATAATATTTTGTCATCTCTTTGTATGTAATTATTCGTTCGACTGCGAGTGAAGTTGAATATAAAAATGTTGGCGCAGGCCCAGCTACATACAGCCGAGCCGAGCATTTGTGAATCGAGATAAATAGATTGAAATTATATTTATTTTTCCAGGGAACAAAATATCGACGAATTGAGGGTGCGCTTCGCGGATCATACTGGGGAGTTAAATGCTCGTCTTCCCGTTAATACATTAGAAGAAGTTCTTGGCTACTCTGTACGTACCTAATGATCACATTAAAATGGAATACTTGTTATTTAAAAGGCAGTGTCTCCTGAGCTATCCTACTTAAAAGTAATAAATTAATAATCAATAGAAGTTAGGATTAGTCAATAGAAGAACATCCCTTACAGCTACCACGGGTAATATGGGTATGTAACATCGGTGCTCAGATATGGCGTACTTCTGTGGGGAAACTCAACTGAAATGAACAGAGCCTTTGTGAGTCAAACAAAATGCATACATGCCTTGGTGCCTCAAACTACATGTAAAACTCTATTTAGGGATTTGAAATTGTTAACCGTACCATCGCTGTACCTAGGTATATCTTGGAAACATGCAAGTTCGTTACACGCACAAACAACTATTTACAAAACTGGGAAAAACATTTAAGTTCAATACAAGATACCTAAATACTTGGGCAAACAATGATATATAATACAACATTCTGTAACCGAAACCGTTATCTAATGTCAATTAAAATATACAATAAACTGCCCAGCAATATTCAAGAGTTACCCTTTAACTTCTTTTTGAGAAAGCTCCATTAATGGCTAACACAGAATTGTTTCTATTTTGAAATTTATTTATGTAGGTAACCGAATGGTAGCTTAATTTACTGTAAATTTTTAGGATAAGTAATTTAATTCTCATTGACATTCATTTTATGTTGTAATTCAGTAATTGTTAAACTGATCATCATCCCTTGGTGCTAAGGCCTTTTGAGATCTCGGACTATTGAAAAAGAGGTAAAATGAAATTTAGATGGAATGAGCCCAACCCCCTACAGAAAGCGCATACTTAATGGGTGCAATGTGGTTTGATGTTTTATTTGTTTTGGTTAGTCCAATCTACTCGCAATATTAAGAGCGTGTCCACAAAGTTTATAATAGTATTTTATGTAATCGTTATATAATGTATGCTTTTTCAGTCGAGTACCACGTTTAGGCCACGAAGCTTGCCGAGTGGCCTAATCAAGGTACGAGACTCAAAAAGCTAATTATATAATTATTGTATATAATACATTTTCTACGAGTCAATCAATCAATCAATAATTTATTCATCAGAATATACGGTACATAAGGTGTTATAGTATATTAGTGGAAGCCCCACAAGCCCAATTTCATAATTGGGCTGGGAATTGGGCAAATTCAAAAAAAATGTTTTGACCTCTAGTACGCGTGTGCCAAACGGCTAAACTGTACATCGATTTGCGGTTTTTTTAAGCGTAGGGCTACCACTATATACATCGATCCATTATATATTCGGCCGATAGGCATGTGAATATTCCTTGAAACTACTGTCAAATTTTTACAATTTCCATGCAAGCAAGTTCAAATGTCAATCTCATATTAGCTTTATTCAGTTTTACAGTCTTAGCAGTCATTTTATTCAATTAAATATACAAATACAAATAATTTAAATATATTTAAGTCTTTCGCGTCACATAATCCGATTAATAAAACAATATAGCTAGGAAAAAGAAGTCAATTGAACTAATTAAAAAAACTTGGTACTTATCTATTTAAAACGAAGTGCAACCAACGGCTTTTTCTTTTTTGTGCGTTGATGTCTATATACCTTTTGACTTTCTCATGACGGCGTCCTATTGGTCAAATACATTATAGTTCAGTAAAGGCGCCACGTGATTGGTCAATTTCATTTTAGTTATCTCAACAGTTATGAAATGTTGAGTTGGGAGCTCCATAATAAAAAGTATGTGATTTAAGTTTGGTGTACGAAGTCTTAATTCAAACATTAAGGTCGACGAGTATAAAAATGTTATAATAGGTTCAAGCCAAGCTTCATTTGTTTATGAATTTACTGAGTTAAAAACTATGTCCACCAGGCAGCTCAATTGCGGGCGATGTCGGCGGACGAGCGGGCGACGGTCCGCTGGAAGATTCTCCTGGAGCAGTGCACCGTCAAGCTGGCCGGCTCCCCGCCGAGGCTGCTGGTGTTGTCCTTGAGACGCGCTTCACAAGCTGATCCAATTCCTTTGTACTAATTATTTCATAGCTATTTCGATTATAAAATAAATTATAATTTTGCCAAACATATGATATTTTCCCGTCGTTATGTAATAAAGACTGGTTTTTATTTATTTATACTTACCTAAGGAGTACCAACAGCTGCAAAATAGTTATTTATGATACAAAGTTCGGAAAACAGGTAATTCCCAACGAGTGAAAAATGACCAAAAACACGACCGCGAGGGAGAGTTTTTGATCGACATGCATGAGTTGGAAATAATCTATCTGCACGTGTGTCATACAACATTTTACAATTAGGAAATTAAAAATTATACATTAAAGGCCGAGCCACACCGGCTGCGTGTGCAGCACGTACACCGCTGCGTTGTAATGTATGAATCCTCATACGACATGACACACCGGATGCGTCTGCGTGCACGTCTACGTCTGCACACGCAGACGTGCTGCACACGCAGCCGGTGTGGCTCGGCCTTAAAGGTGAGATTTTAATTGTCATCAAATATCATTCTCGCACTTGTGTGGGAATATTGGCCCGAAATCCATTCCTGCACGGCCATGGCCGTGCCGGCAATACTGTGATGGAGGGCTTCCGATATAAAAGCGCACTTTCAGAGCAAGTGCATTGTAAATATGATATAAAAGACAAATATGTTGTATAAACACACTGTCCGTGTGTGTGTGTGTTGTTTTTTGCAATAATTATTAATTTGTGCAGCGTGTTGTACGTGGCGAGCAATGTTGCCGGAGCTTTGATGAAATAAATAAAAATATCTGAATATAATAAGTAGGTAATTTAACCGACATCAAAAAAGGAAGGTTTTCTATTCGTCGGAATATTTTTTTCACCTCACCGGCTCGAAAAGGCTTGCTTTATCGCTCAAAATCTGCGCCCAAAAGTCCATTTTATCCGCTAGCGTGGAAATAGTTTTTGAATTTGGAACGTGACGGTCGATCGCGAGACCCAACTTTTTTCTATACAGAATGAGAGGTGCGTTCAGAAACTGATGGTGTTATGCCAATAATAAATTGTTATTATTTTGATAAAATAAAATTAATAATACTTATTCCCTCTTAATTAAGTAGGTACATACGAAATATTAACATTTAGACTGACTTATAAGGATAAAATACGAATAAATAATTTTAATTAAAATTTCGCTTTATTAATTATAAATAACTATTACAGTACATATGGTGCTACTTTCCCGCACTATTGCGGAAAAGAGCACTTTCCGTGCATATGCCGGAACTTTAAAGAGGCATATGTACAGTAAAACGTTATACGATACACGTGCGAATCGCCATATTTGTTTAAAGGATTGACAACGCGCATTTCAGACCTCGGCAGTTCCAAGGCCCATAGGCAAAGGTGTTCGCTTATCTTCGCAGACGGGTCGTGCACTTATTTGCCACCAACGTATAAATAAAACTGCGTTTCAATAAACATGTATTATATAAATAAATAAATAATAATAAATAAATAAATATTAAGGGACAATCTTACACAAAACGAGCTAGCCCCATAGTAAGCTCAATAAGGCTTGTGTTACGGGTACTAGACGACGATATATATAATAGATATAAATACTTAAATACATAGAAAACATCCAAGACTCAGAAACAAATATTCATGCTCATCACACAAATATTTGCCCTTACCGGGATTCGAACCCCGGACTTTCAGCTTCGTAGGCAGCGTCACTACCCACTAGGCTATCCGGTCGTCAAAATATATACAAGTATGTACAAGGCGCACAGTAAGTACCTATCTAGTTGTCGACTCACATCCATACAAGGAGGGTAACCTAGCAACTTTTCTATCGATTTAAGTTACCGGCAAAAGCAGGGCGACGTTTATAAAAGTGTCTCATGATGGAAAAACCAGAAAAAACCGAATTTCAATATGAATACACGAGAAAAAGGAGGGATTTCGGAAGGCAATGCCTCTTCGAGGATCACGGACCAGAAGTACTCATCAATATCCCGAACAACCCGGCGCATTATGAGAATTACATTTTGCGGAATCCAGTTAATGTGGCTATTCAAAACACTCCTACCATGTCTGAGCATTGGGTCAATTCCGTCAGGTAACCAAGGTAGCTGCAGGATACCCCGTGCCTACATCTGGCAACCTAGTGCACAGTGCAACAACTAGAAATCCAGTGTTTGTAGGGTTCCGTACCCAAAGGATAAAAACGGAACCCTATTACTAAGGCTCCGCTATCCGTCCGTCTGTCACCAGGCTGTATCTGATGAAACGTGATAGTTAGACAGTTGAATTTTTCACAGATGATGTATTTCTGTTGCCGCTATAACAAAAAATAGTTATTTACGATACAAGTGCCGAAAATAGGAAATTCGCAACGAGTGGTGATAAATTAAATTAATAAAATAAATCGACAGGAGTTGCAAAATTACCTATTCGCACGTGTATCGTACAAAGTTTTACTGTACATATGGCTCTTTAAAGTTTTGACATATGCACGGAAAGTGCACTTTTCCGCACTAGTGCAGGAAAGTAGCACCATATGTACTGTGAAAATATTTAAGGGTACTCCCATACAACAAACGTGATTGTGACGTTTTTTTGGCGTTTTAGATAGTGTTCGAATCTCGCTTGGCCGGTTTAATTTTTCAATTTGCATTCCATCTTTACGAGATTAATTTAAAACTGAGATATGAATGCTTGAATGCAGGCACCTATACGGTACCTATACGATGCGGGCGCCTACACGGTAGCTAAAGCTATTTTTTCACACCTTTCATTCGGAAAAGTAAGTTTTGCTCCACGACGAGACGGACCAAAACGCTACTTTCCTGTTCAAGCTACTTTTTTAATTTATACGTTGGCATTGGAACATTTGTACTCAATGTGCCAATTGAACACAGATGTTAATAAAATAATCGATTGTAATTTCATCGTACATACAACATATGAACAATTGGGATTAATTCTTAGACTCTCAAAGCCCTTTAAGGACCCTAAAACCTTAAAAATACTATATTTTTCCTATGTTCGTAGCATATTAGAATTTGGATGTATTATCTGGAACCCTCAATATAATTTCCACAAAACAAGAATTGAAAGAATTCAAAATAAATTATTGAAGTCGCTTGACTACCGCCAGGGCTTGAATACCACAGACAATACCGCTAAGCGTCACGGTCTAGCTTCTCTAGACAAACGTCGAGTATTCATTGATCAAATCTTTCTTTACAAGCTATTAAACAACTACATTGACTCACCCATTCTTCTTAGAAGTATTACTTTTAAATTGCCTCGCTGCATTCCTTGTCGCCACCCCTTAACATTCCTCGTCAGACTTTGCCGTACCAAGTTTGCCAAAAACACATTCTTCAGACGAGCATGTCAAAATTATAACGCCAACTTTATTAGTTTAGATATTTTTTCTCTCTCATTTGTTCAATATCGCAGCGCTCTGCGTAGCCTGATCTACACCGAATAATTGAATAATGATAACTCCGGATTGTATGCATGATTTAGAAACGCTTAATTTAGTTAGTTAATTAGTAACTGTTTTCTTTTTCATTTGTAAACCAAGGTAAATGTAGCATTTCATTATATTACAATATGAAACAACTTACATCATTCTGCGAAATAGACTTGCATGGTCTTACCCACTCTTTTTCGACACTTGTAATACTTTTTGTCTGTACCTATACTTAATGGAACTATAGGTTCAATCGTATATCTCATAAGCTAACATGATTCTGTTAACAACCGTTTGTTTCCTAAATAAATAAAAAAAAAAAAAAAAAAAAAATTCAAGTTTTAACTATAACAATGTTGTATAAAAATTTATAAATATTTCGTAATATTTAAAAATTAGTAATACAAATTAAGATAATTTAGATATATTTTAACAATAGCTTTTTTTAAATTTCCTCATAGTCGGTGTGAAAAATAGTATGTGTCACTCGGTCGCAAAATTATTTTCGTCTCGGGCGTAAACACTTGTATCCCTCACTACGCTCAGGATCCTACGTTAGAATCCCTCGCTACGCTCAGGATTCTATTGTAGGATCCCTCGCTACGTTCATGATTCAATACACCGCCCTCGCCGTAAATATACTATTTTGCTCCCTTGTGACACAAATAACTATTTCACACCTTTCATTCGGAAAAGTAAGTTTTGCTCCACGATGAGAGGGACCAAAACGCTACTTTTCTGTTCAAGCTACTTTTTTAATTTATACATTGGCATTGGAACATTTGTACGCAATGTGCCAATTGAACACAGATGTTAATAAAATAATCGATTGTAATTTAATCGTAGTCGATTCAAAACGAACATATTTCAAGTTTTAACTATAACAATGTTGTATAAAAATTTATGAATATTTCGTAATATTTAAAAATTAGTACTAAAAATTAAGATAATTTAGATATATTTTAACAATAGCTTTTTTAAATTTCCTCATAGTCGGTGTGAAAAATAGTATGTGTCACTCGGTAGCAAAATTATTTTCGTCTCGGGCGTAAACACTTGTTTCCCTCACTACGCTCAGGATCCTACGTTAGAATCCCTCGCTACGCTCAGGATTCTATTGTAGGATCCCTCGCTACGTTCATTATTCAATACACCGCCCTCGCCGTAAATATACTATTTTGCTCCCTTGTGACACAAATAACTATTACAGCACCTACATCAGCACTAAATGGGTTATTGGTGAACTCTTGAATGATGACCTCTACGTTATTATTTGAGTGGCTTTATGTATTTTTGTTTTAACCAAGTTTCGCAATTTTTAGAGCGGAATACACCAGTTCCGGTATAAACCATATAGAAGGCGGTTGGCCGAAAGACATTAACATGAATGACCCAGAAGCCACACAGCGATATCGCCGCAAAATCGAGAAAGACGACGCATACATACACGCTGTTATGCATTTGGGGCATGTAAGGAAAATCGTTAAGATTATATGAAGGGGAGACTGGGGACATTGAACACCATGGGTGGTCATTCGATACCTTTTCGGATGTTTGGTAAAACACTTAGATAGGTACAACTAGAAATATCTTTTTTAATCTGGTCAAATAACAATTGTTTTATTAGTTTTTAAATATCCAAAGTATAGAATGTAACACATTCACCGAAAAGGTTCTATTAAAATGAAGACCTAATAGCCATTCTTGTCAAAACGCTCCAATGGGGTTGGCCGGGCGAAGGTATTTGCAGATGGCGCCAGCGCCAGCATAGGTTGACCCTGTCAGTCCTACCAAAACTGTCAAATTCTTAGATTTTTTTCGGAATTTCCTTGCTTAGAATCAAGCCGTTTAAACCAAATCCCATAGAAAAAGGCTAGTGATTGGGGGAGATCTATGATGGCGCCATCTAACCAAACATTTGACAGTTGCCAACCCCATTGACCCCAGTCTCCCCTACCTTCCTGAACGTATAACCCTAGGAGAGGGAAGTTGAATCATCTCACACAGACGTATTAAAGCGTTGCGCTTTAATGAGGTCAACTGTCAAAGTTAGGAAAACGTAATAAATGCTTTAGTGTCAAATAAAATGCTAATGCCTCGAATCACAGAGTATGGAACACAACATCCTCCAAAACCACGCAATCGACATGTACCAGACGTATTATTCGGAGTTGCCGTCAATACCGCCGGTAGAGCGAAGCAGCTGCCATACCGTGAACGTCTACAGAGAGCCAGGGACCCGAAGACCCGTGCGCTCCCTCTCCTGGCAGGCGGATGGCGGGGCGAGGTTAGCCACCGCCTATGCTGATGTGGATCTCACGAGGAATAATCGAGCTCCACAACTCTCTTATATTTGGGACATAGGTAAATTAAATACAATAAGTTCTAAATTTGAATTAAAGGAAAAAAATATACGAAGAGACCACAGGCATTCATGGCCCATCGCCACTAACCAACTGAGTTATCAGAACAATATGTCTCGGCCACAAAATCTTTCAATCAGTTCCTTCTTACAACGCCTTAGTGATTGTTTTTTTTTACAATTTTTCCTTTAATTTGAATTTATAATTTCGTTAGCAGCGTTACTGCTTAATTATCATCATCATCATCATCATATCAGCCGAAAGACGTCCACTGCTGGACATAGGCCTCCCCCAAAGAGTGCCAAAGTGACCGATCCCGCGCCACCCGCATCCAGCGGACTCCCGCAACCTTTACCAGGTCATCAGTCCACCTTGTCGGGGGCCTACCCACGCTGCGCCTTCCGGTACGTGGTCGCCACTCGAGAACCTATTGCTTAATACAAAATTAAAATCATTAAGTTCTACACGCTTAACTTATTGAGTGGAAGCATTATGGATCCATTTCACGTTTCTTTTAAGCCCATTACATGCCAAATTTGTCACAACAACTTTCTTTAGTTGGAATGAGACAACAATACCTAACTTTCATTTCACTAATTATAGTTAAGTTGTTGTGAGAAATTCACCTAGCTGTCTAATGTCATTCTGTTTTGTTATTTATGCATTGTATTTTTCCAGAAAATGCTAATGCACCGGAACTGACCATAAAGCCCATCCAACCACTTCTAGATTTGCAATACAATCCACGTGACCAGCATATACTGGTTGGTGGAATGTTGAATGGACAGGTAAGCCGACTGTACTTCTCGCAAAGTTATGTTAATAAATGCGTTAATATCTCTAGATACTTCCCTACAAGTGGTGACTATCGCCTTGAAGTTACTTCAACACGATTTTATCCGACTACTGATTCATCTCAGATTAAGCTCTCATTCCAGTTTGATATTGACCTACTTATGAAATAGGCGTTTTTTTCACAGATATATTTTTGTACGTAATTTATTCATTTCTATTGCAACCTCCAAATTTTTTTTTAATTTCAATATTAGATTATGTAACAAAGGTTTCAAATACAAATAATAGGATTAATTTTTTTATTTAGTGTTTCAAATTAAAGCTTGAAAACCACCCTTTTCATGTGTTTTAAATGTTTCAATTATTAATCTTATTACAGTACAGATTCTTGTAACGTTATGAGTCTACTCGCTGACGCTCGTTTCATAAAACCACACTCGTATTTTAAGGCCTCTCAGTCGCATAATAGTACATTACGTAAGGGCGGTGAATTCGTGATTGCCCCAAATGTGGTTTGTGGCCCGAACCGAAGGTGAGGGCCATAAATATGCGCTCTGGGGCTTTACGAATTACCGCCCGTGTTGAGTACAACATTTTACGTCTTCACCTGGCCACAATGCGAGTTTTCCCGTACGGGCAGCGTCCAGTAAAACTCGCATTATGGTCAGGTGTGACGTAAACTACTATTATGTAACAGGTAGGATGGTGGGATATGCGTAAAGGTGGCGAGGCGGTTGGCGTGTGCCCGGCTCACGTAGCTCACCGCGAACTCGTCAGAAACGTCCTCTTTATCAACTCGAAGACCGGCGCTGAATTCTTCTCGTCGGGGCCAGATGGAGTTGTAAAATGGTACGATGATATAATAATATGTAATTCAATTATTTGACTGTTGGCCCACTAAACCGTAATCGCGAAACATATGTAATTTATGTTGTGTCTTATTCTTTTTGTTATCGTTTCACTTGTGCTATTCTTATTGCATCAAGTGAAGTTGTAAAAAAATACATCCCCAATTTGGGTGTAGGGGAGGTAACCTAAATAAATTTTATTTCAAGATTTTGTTCTCCTGTTTTGTCGGCGTGATCCATACTAATATAATAAATGCGAAAGTGTCTGTCTGTCTGTCTGTTACCTCTTCACGCTTAAACCGCTGAACCGATTTAGGTGAAATTTGGTATAGAGATAGTTTGAGTCCCGGGGAAGGACATAGGATATTTTTTATCCCCGAAATCATCCCCTAAGGAGGTGAAATGGGGGGGGGGGGGTGAAAGTTTGTATGGAGCTGCGATATAAACGAGTTCCACGCGGACGGAGTCGCGGGCAGAAGCTAGTCTGTAATAAATGAATTATACCTCAATATTCTTTTTGCAGGTGGGACACTAGAAACATGAGTGAACCTACTGATTCAATGATTATAGATCTAGTAAAACTTCCAACCGACACGCAAAATATTGAAAATTCTCTAGGAATATCCGCACTAGAATACGAACCAACTATACCTACTAGGTGGGTTCCATGAGATGAAAATATTACCTGTATACCAAAAATATCACTTAAAATGGAACTACTCGTAATCTCGATTTCAGATTTATGGTTGGAACTGAAACAGGGGCAGTAATAGGTGGAAATCGTAAAGGTAAAAACCCTTTGGAGAAACTGCCAACAAAAGTAAGTATTAATCACAATACAAGAAAAAAATGTGAATGAAATTTTGATCCTAGTAATTTTATAAATGCGAAAGTTTGGATGTTTATGTTTGTTACTCAATCACGCTTAAACGGCTCAACCGATTTGGATGAAATTTTGGACGAAAATAGTTTATTGCCTGCATTAAATATAGGATAGTTTTTATGTCGGGTCCAAGCAGACAAAGTCGCGGGTAGAAGCTAGTGAACTATAATAGGAGATCAGGTGTATTTTTTGTTTTGTTTTAAAGTCGAACGAAACAAAACTAATGCAACTCTGTTCTAATTTAGATTGATATAAAATCTACTGAGGAGGTGGATACCTTCTAAAAGGCATTGGGGCAGCTACATGTCGTAATTTAATATGGTTTTAGTATTTTTAATGTCCTTTCAGTACGAAGCCCATCTCGGTCCAGTGTATGCCCTACAACGTAATCCAACATTTCTGAAGAACTTTCTAACAGTCGGCGACTGGACGGCCCGAGTATGGAGCGAGGATTGCAGGGAATCGTCTATTCTTTGGACCTATTCGCATCGTACGAAACTTACTGATGGTGCTTGGAACCCTATTAGGTAACATTTCCATCAATTTGTTTGTGTATACTTAATTCCACGATACTGAAAATTGGATCAAATAGAGGCTATAAAAATTTAACCGCCGAAAAAAAAACTGAAAAGCAAAAAATAATAAACCTTTCTTATTTAGTACTAGCTGTACCTGCGACTTCGTTTGCATGTTAATGTGGGAGTTAACGCATTTCTTCTCTTGGAAATAGGACACATGCAGTTCTAATTTTAACCTATCATGTAAAACTTTCAATAAACCTATATATTTTAGTTAAAATGACGTTAAAACCTGTCACTCTGATATTTAAATTATTAAGAAAGGGACAAAACACGTGTTATTTATCAGAGGTATTTTAAGTTTTATGAATAATAAGGTAAAAGTTTAGTAGATGTCTGTGGCAATAGATCTAACAGGTAGGACACACGCTGCAGTATTAAATGTTAATTGATCTTCTTTTCTACATATTTTTAACACTGTGTTATGTTATATTATAAAAACGTGATGGATGACTGAAATTATCTTGAGTTCTTGAGTCACTCCGACTCTCAGGTAAAGATGTGTTTAGGAATTAATAATAGATAATCCTTTCGAGTACCCATTGACCGGTAAGTGTTGACGTGGAACAAAACATCTCTTTTTAATTTGACAACAGACGGCCAATTTATATTTTCCAAACTATACCTATCTACAATTATAACGCGAGTCCGAGTCCCTTTCTAATAAAGGAAATTATTACAAATGTTAAAGCAATATGTTTATTTTTTCATATTGCAATGTTTCAGATTGCACTATCACATCTGGCAAATCTTGTGTATGTTCCCGCCCTTGCCAACATAATAATGTGTGTTACAGGCTTTATGATAAAAGTATTTTCGTGTATGTTGGCCAATTTCTGTGTCTCTATTGTGGTCTCTATATTGGCTGAAAATCAACTTGAAGCCGCCTTAAGGCACAGCCACACTGGCGCGGCCTGCGGTGGCGGACAATATTAAATTTGACAGCGGCGGACAAGTTTACTATTGTCCGCCGCGGCCAGGCCGCGCCAGTGTGATGCAGGCCTAATACTGACGCGCTTCATAATTAATGTTTATAAAAGGCCCGTTCTATACATACATTTCATACATACTGTTTATTGCTGATAAATATAAATACTGACAAACCAGCGCGGCTATCACAAAACGGCGCGCGAGCTCTCTCGATTTTTCTCCAACTATCCATCTCTCTCTTATCAGATAACTTAGAAAGAAACATACAGTGCGAGAAAAATCGAGAGAGCTCGCGCGCCGTCTTGTGATAGCCGTTCAGTATCGTGACATACTCAGCGTGTGATTTAATCTTGCAGAAACTCAAATAGACATTGGCTGAACGCAAGAACAGCAGAGTCAGACTTTTGACGTTTGACGTTATTTTGTTGAAATTTGTTGATACATTTATTGAAATTACGCCTCAATACGAATTTATAACATACAAGTTTCCATATCAGAATCGATTTTTTTTTTACGCTTTAGAATTTAATATGCGTTTTGTGAAGGTCTATCATCACAACACAAGATCGAAATTATTAATATTCGATAGTTATGGCAAGCCCGCCATTTTGACGTCACTGACAGTTGACAGATATGGCGGCTACGATTTCAGAAGCAGAAGAAATTAATAATTTAATGAGGTCAAATGTTCATGAAAAAAGTTACATATTTTTCCGTTCATGGGAATCTGAAATCATCGGGGGACATAAAAATGGTTAGTTTGATACTGGCTGATTCTTTTTTTAATTTAGAGATTTATTATAAGTGAGAGATGAGAGATAATGCTTAGCAGAGTAGTCCGATTTTGATAATTATTTTTTTATTAGAAAGGGTATACCTCGAAGTTGGTCCCACATAAATTTTAAATAAAAATTTAAACCCTAAGGGTAGGAAAACAGGGGATGATTGATTTTTCACTTCCTGATTGAAATGTATGACCACACATGCAGAGAGTAATCAAAATCATACATGAGAGGAGGCCTGTGCCCAGCAGTGGGACATATATAGGCTGATGATGTGAAGCCACAGAAAATTAAAAACTTTTTAACAAAAAAATTAAACTGCCGAAAAAAAACTGAAGAAGAAAAAATAATACTCAACGCACATTTCGTCCACATTTCGATTATCAGACCGCAGTCTATTTAGGACAACCCTTTTTTGTCCATTTAGCTAGGACAAGTTTTTTAGAAGTATGTAGTCTGTTCCGTTTCATTACCCATGTTGAGAAAGGAGTTAACTAGTTGCCGAGGGGACAATCTAGATAAGGGATCTCCAAATTGAGATGAAGTATATCGTATTTTTTGTTGACAGATTTTCACTTATGCTTGTTACGCAGTGGGATGGGTGCCTATCATGCTGGGACTTGCTACGGCGAAGGAGTGCGCCCATAGTCACGGCTCAACTGTGTGACGAACCTCTATTGAGGCTGCGTCCGCATGAAGCGGTAATCATTAAGGCGCCGTAGGTTCAGCGAAATTAAGCGGACAGAGTTTTTCAAACAATATAATGCGTCTGTTTATAATAATATGGTTTCAAAAACATACGATTAGTAATCTTGAGGCTTTTCTGCAGGGAAATCAGTGTTTAGAAACATGATTAAGCAATTTCCGCTCGATAGAAAATAATCACGAACATTGGTCTAAAAGGGTCTACAATACACTTAAAACATTCGTAACAAATTATGCACAAAAGCTAAAACATTAAAATGGCTTCTAAAAATCGGCAATATCATGTTCGAGAGAAATCAGTGATTACATGCATACATACACTCACGCCTCCAGTCCCAAAAGGGGCAGGCAGAGCACATGAAACGCATGTTCCAGCGCCAGTTTTAGCATAAATGTGGGTATAAAAGATCGACTAAATGTGATATTGCAGTGATAGGTTGCTAGCCCATCGCCCTCAACACACTTCAACCCTGGTCCCTTAGTCGACTTTTACGACACCCACGGGAAGAAAGGGGGTGGTGAAATTCTAACCCGACACCACACGGGTGATTACATTTTTATTTATTTGAATGACCAGAAAATTAAAATTAAAAAACATGATATCCGCGCTTCCGAGCACGCACTTCCATCTCGCTCACGCTTATGCTCAATGAGAGGGAGAGAAGACCATGAACCTACGGCGCCTTAATTAACTGAACAAGATGAGATCGTTAATGAATACAGATAAATTATATTATTTACGTTTTGTTGACCTCTTTAGGGCCAGCTTGTGGCGTGCGGAAGTAGCAAGGGAACCGTGTATCTGGCGGAATTATCGGAAAACCTGGGAACAGCTGACAAGAACGACAAACAGCTTCTAACTCATGTGAGTGCGCGTGTGAATTTAAAATTCTCCCAACACCCATCGAACTAAAACTAACTACAATAAATTGTGGCTACATCATACATATCAAACATTTGCCAAGCCGGTCTAGTTACAAGTGACAAGGAGCACTAAAATTAAAAAAAAACACCTCCTTTTCTCTCTCTTTGATCAAAAACTATGGTCAGTGTTTCGGGTAGCCGTATTGTTTAATTGCGAAATAAGCTTGATTGGACTTTTCGCACGTTTTGCGCACTTCCATGCCTGTAGCCACATAACAGCTGGCAAGAACGATTTTTCAGCAACACAGCGACAATTTACAGATTCTAGACCGAGAGAACAAACGCGAGCGAATATTAGAAGCCCGGATGCGAGAGTTGAGACTCCGAATGCGTCAGGACCGCGACGGGGGCCCGCAGGCGCCGGAGCCCGACCACGGCGCCCGCGACCGGGACCTCGAGGAGGCCCAAGCAGAGTATATGCAGACTGTCAGCGAATTGCAAGCACAACAAAAGACGCAATGAGTCCATTCATTTTGGTGTTTCGGTTTTATTAGCAGAGGTCGGCGGGGTTGAGCTATTTTTACGTCATTAATGTCATATAGTTGTGTCTTGTAGATATAACTATGGATAAGGTGTATCTATAAAGAAATATTGTAAGAAGACTAAATTGAAATGATTAAATATAAAATGAAAATGCATTACAAAACGAGCTTAAATTCTAGTTTAAACTGTTTTCCCACTTAGGCGGAGAGCTGTTGCAAAATAGATTAATCACATTCCGTAGATTCTTACAAATTTCATTTGTTTTGAGGGCTACGTAAAGCTCGTAGCAGAAAGGCAGCCTAAATGAAATCATTTCATTTGTTAATACACATGGGGCATTTACCATTGAACAACAAGGTATGTCCATGTTATGCAAAAACTGAAAACAGCTCACCCCCGCCGACCTCTGTTTATTAGTATCACACAAGTTCAGCGCTTTGGTTCCAACAGATTTGAAGTAATAGGGTGGTTTACAACATAGAAATAATGTATTAATTTGAACTTTATAAATAATTAGTTTTTTTAGCAACTGATAGAAATTACTAAAATGCTCGGAAACTATCAATCTTTCATTTAAGTTTGCTATTTTTAAGATTTTTTTATTCATAAAAACTAATTATAAGGACGCAAGTAATCCCTACAATGTCCACATTAACGGAGCGTTTTTGAAGTTTCATAAAAAGAAGCTGAATTGACTTTTGTACAATACCGTATTACACAGTACGAATTCGCTCACTTTACTCGCTCCTGTATAAAAATGATGCTCGTCGGAAATCATCTACTTTCCGCAATGTGAAACCAATTATATTATTAGAGTTATAGACAATGCCAATAAATACATCAGAATAAGTTTGCATACGGAACGGAAGGGGAAAAAGAATTTGGAGATGAACCATACCTATTAAAATACCGTACTGTGACTTGAAAAGGTATATTGTTTACTTATAAACTGAACCAAAAAAAATACGATATGACTATCACTATGTTATCTTAATTTGATCATAGAGCTAAGCTAGGCCAAACTTGACATCGTCCTTAGTGAATGCATTGAACAGCCATCTCTTCTCAATGTTGGCCCCGACTCCGTTGGTGCAGCACTGGAACACGTCCGGGTGTTTTTGAAGAACGTGGTGCACCGTGGCTTGGGTCACGTGCGAGAACAGGGCGCGGACGTACGATACTACGTAGTCGAGACTTGCGCCATGTGGGTGTACCTGGAAACACAACATATTTTTTCTCATATTAATACATACTGCCTACATATATTATACTGCCATAACCCAAATAGTGGTATCATTGTAAGTTATGTCATTAGACGTAGATTTTAAATTGCATCTTCCAATGACATTTAATTTTGACATACCGCTATTGGCTTATGAGGGCAGTATAGGCGGTTAAATAATATTAGCGGACAATCTTACACCATAAATTATAACTATTTATGAATACAAGTATCTTTTTATTCACAATTATTACGAGGGCTGTTCCGAAAATAGTTAGTCAACAGCGTACTATTAATCGTATTCATATAATTTTACTGTAGCTCAAAGGCAAATTTCATTACAAACTTTTTCGTGTAAATGTCACTGGCCAGTGACATTCCGTTATTTTTTTATGAAATCAGAAAAAAAACATGTCTGCCACTTTTTGCTCGCAAAAATGGAGCTAACGCGGGAAGCATTTCGTGCTATGATATATTATGATTATAAACGAGGGCTAACTTACAAGGATTCTCGTGAAAATTTAACTAGTGTTTTTGGGGCATTATCCCCATCTCTTGCCACTGTCAGTTACTGGTTCCGTGAATTTAAGCGTGGGCGGAGCGACGTCAAAGATGAGCCTAGACCGGGGCGACCGCCAACGGCAGTCACTCCAGAAAATGTTATCAAGGTAGAGTGGCTAATCAAGGAATCTCGAAACATTACCCACCGAGAGATTCAGGATGAACTGAAGATTGGATCCCAGGCAGTTTCTACCATTTTGCATGACCACCTTCAAGTTCGTAAGGTTTCGTCTCGATGTATACCACATTTTCTCACGCAGGAGCAAAAAGATAGACGTGTCGATTGGTGCAAATTTATGCTAAAAAAATTCGATAAAGGCGATTCACAACAAGTGAGCTACAATGTGACATCCGACGAATCTTGTATATATAGCTACGACCCATTTACAAAACAGCAATCCACGCAATGGGTCTTTGAAGAAGATGATTTACCTACTAAAGAAGTTCGCGGCCGAAGCGTCAACAAAAAAATGGTTGCTGTTTTTTTTTCGACGTAGTGGACCGGTAGCCGTAATTCCACTTGAAGATCATAAAACAGTTACCAGCCAATGGTACAGTGAAGTTTGCTTGCCACAGGCCTTCCAGGAGCTGAACGTCAGCCGTCCAAGTACTGGAACCCGGGGCATAATTTTTCATCAAGATAATGCTCCGGCTCACACGGCTGCCAGAACCATGGATTTTTTTAGCAAATCAGGAGTGCAACTGCTACCACACCCCGCGTACAGCCCTGACCTGGCTCCGTGTGATTTTTTTCTGTTCCCCACGTTAAAAAAATCATTACGTGGGCGACGATTCGACGGCGGATGAAGCAGTAGACGAATTCAGGCGACTTTTTTTTGACCTTCCGCAAGAACAGTTTTTTTCCTGTTTTGAAAGTTGGTTCCGTCGAATGCATAAGTGCATAAATGTAGCAGGGGAATACTTTGAAAAATTGTAATTAAAGTTTTATTATATTCCTTATAGTTTTTGTTTAAATAAAAATTTTCAGAACAGCCCTCGTATTGCTACTCATATACACGATGATTTTTAATCCGTGATCAGGAGTCGGAAAATATTTATAAGTAGATACATCTGACACACATACTTACTTCAAATTTTCGCAAACTACCGTTAGGGTGACAATGATTTTGAATTGTAAAGTGATACCTTATTCACTTTTATTTAGAAAAAAAGAACGTTTGTCTTAGGTAACTTCGAGTTAATCGTGTTTGGTAACAACTACAGAATTAGAAAAAATTACTCCTGATCACGAATTAAACATTATCGTGTATAGTGTTTCTGCATGTTCGGTCCCTTAGGCAAATTTTTTAGGTGAACTCCACAGATCTGTAAAGCCAAATCTCCCTCCACTTGACATTGTCAAAGTGCCTAAGAAGCAAAAAGCTACAAAACACGGAAAATAAAAAACCACAAGCTCTAGTAGCTGACAGACTACAATATTAGGCGACCTAGTCCCTTAGTAAGCTCAATAAGGCTTGTGCCATGGGTACCAGACGACGAAATATATATATATTAAATAGATATTAATACTTAAGAGTCCGCAGTAAGCTCGATTCTCCATACAAACGTAGTTACGCTCTCATTTTAAAACTACGTGTTGGATTGTAACGAAACTTTGCATGTTCAATGAAATGAGGTATATCTATGTCTGAAATTAGTTTACGCAGCTTCAGATACCATAATAAAAAAAATACAGCGAATTTAAGTTTTTCATACAAAACTAGTTTTTGCTGTATTTACTTTGTTTTATAAATTGGAACCATATAAACTAATTACAGACATAGATATACCTCATGTCATTGTATATGCAAAGTTTCGTCACAATCCAACACGTAGTTTTAAAATGAGAGCGTAACTACGTTTGTATGGGAAGGTGAAATTCGGCCGAGCTTACTGCGGCCTCTTAAGGTTCAACGTCACTGGTTCCTGTCGAGCTGTTGCTAACAGATGTCGCGATATATAATTTCGATGGTTGCTCATCGTTTTACGCAAAACCGTGACGAGTACCAACATGTGTTTCAAACTGCGGAAGCCGAAGAGCTTGCTACGTATGAATCGCAATCAATGTGCACCAAACAGTGTTTATTTTTTAAATGTAGTCCGAAAATATGCATAAAAGTGCTTTTCCGTGAATTTACGCAGACTAACGTAGCTAAATGTCACTTCGGAGTCAGTCATTGTCAAACATCTTGCATAAATCAAACTAGAGGGCGCAAAACTAAATCTATAGTATCGCCTCTATTAGGAAATAGTGAAACTAAATGTACTTGTCGCAGGCACTCTAGACTACAATATGAATGAAGCTGACTTTTTTACTCATTACTTAATGTCATGCGGTAGCGCAGTGCGCGTCTCTTTTGCTTAAATCTGTCTGTAACGCCATCCTTGAACCGGGTTCAAATCCCGACGGACATACTTCGTTTTTGTTTTTCTATTTGGATTTCTAAACCAATATGGCCGTCTCAACTAACTAAGATTTACTTATAATGTGCAAAAATATATTTTATAACTTAAACATGTTTATAATTTCTTGATAAGCATGATTGTATCTAGATGATCCACAAAAAAAACCCTACTATATTTATGGCAGACCTATTCTTACATGTTACATACTACATAAATACTATTTTGGATAGGTATATCATTTAAAAGATGTTACGCCTTTCATTTAATTAGAAAATCATGATTCATGAGTAGGTTTACTGTTGAAAAATCAAAGTACGACCTTTATCTATTCTACATATACCCTATTCCATATGAGATTAGACAAATCGTGCGTAAATCTTCAAGTCATTCGCGTCATGAAAACCATAATGATAAACAAAAACATTTACATTGTTCTATTTGAAACACATTAAATAATCGAAATAACACTAGTAAGTACAATATTTATAAAGGAAGATAAAAGAGGTATTTTTCCTTACAAAAATCTAACATTGTAAGGAATAAGGTACCTATACTTAGTAAGTATATTAGTACTTTGATTTGTTATATCCATATTCACCCGCAGTTGCGGTACTACATAATTACAATCAGAGAGGCTACGTATTATTCACAAAATGTTTTGTATTCGCCCGTGACTCACGTCTAAAATAATGACCTCAAAGTTGGTAACAATTTTGCGTTACCGGACGGACGAATTTAGTAAGCTTTGTGAATAACAGGCGAGTTTGTATATCAAAACTCTTAGTGGCCAGTCTCTCGAATCTGGACGTAGACCGCGTCAGAAAGAGAGAAATATATCATTTGACAATATGGTACTGTTTTCGATAAACGTCAAAATTCAAAAATCGAATTCAACTTTATCACGCGTTTACGTTTCTATACGTTTATGATGCTTTCACTCATTCATTCCTAATTTTCAATGGTTGGGTTATGGGCATTTGCTTACAAAATTATTGAATGTCTTGTTCAGGTAAATATGAGATAAAACTTATCTGTAGAACCCACGACCGCCGTTTGACAGTCGCATGCCTGAAGCACTATGCTACCGGAACGATTATTGCAAAGTGTTATTTTTTTGTATGTTTGTATGTACGGTATAACCTCCGAAACCACTTATCCGATTATAAAAAATAATTCACTGGTGATGGATGACTGAACTTACTGGGGGGACATAGCCATGCTTAGGCATAGTAAGTATACTTTGGTACATTTTATACGCAAAAAAACGAACTTGGATTTTTAGACAGATTTGACTGTGCACTAAGTTAAATGCAGTTTTTATTCTTTCTAAAATCGGTCTGGGTGACTCCTTAGAGCAAATTTCCGTGTCAGTTTCGGATTGAATGTCACTCTGCATAATCTTCAAATCAGCTCACAAAATTTCCGGAGAATCGGTTGAGAAATAGCTACCTACGACATATAGAGAAGTCTAGACAGCCGGACATACGAAAGAATATTTATTTATTTATTTAATCTTTATCGAACATAAGAACAACTTATCGTACAAAAGGTGGACTTAAAGCCGTAAGCATTCTCTACCAGTCAACATTTGGGCAAAGCAGACAAATTGTGGGCGGTGCAACTACAGATTTATATCTGTAGTTGCACCGCCCACAATTTGGTTGTGTGTGGTTATACATACATAATAAATAACGACAATAGACAATAAATAAATAAAATACATATAAATACTTTCATTCAATATATATATATACAGACGAAAATAGAGAACAGAAACACTAAGAATTTACGGCTCTGCTAGCAAACAACTTGCGTAAAGATCTTTTAAACGCGAATCTGGAAATCTGGAATAATATTGCCTAGCTGAAATGAAAATCTTCGTTCGTCTCGATCGCTCGTTCCAATTAAGTATATGGATATTGTTATCGATTCAGTTTTTAACAATTGGCAAACAATTTTGTTTTTAAAGGCTTACTTACGAGCATAAGCTGATTTCGGTTACGGTTATACCGGTATGGAATCGGTATTCCGTTACAATAGCGTTATATTGTAAAGGTTAGCCGCGCCGCCAACGTAACGGTACGGGATCCAGAACCAGAACTGATTTCGGTTACGGTTTTACCGGTATGAAACCTGTATTCTATTACGGTACCGTAATGGCGTAAAGGTTACGCGCGCCGCGCCAACATAACGGTACCGTAACCGTTTGGAAATATCGGTTACCGCTATTAAATTTAAAGGTAACCGAAACCTTTATAATACCGGTTCGAAACCGGTATTATAACGGTTACCGAAAAAAATGAGCGAGCTGGCATCGCCTGCCGATGCCGCCGCGGCCGCCGTCAGGTCAGGTCACGCCGTGCCGCGCCGTTTCATTCATTGTGCGTGTGCTTCACTGCGCAGTGCTTGTGTACTGCGTTAGGTATTTTGTTAGCGATAATCACGTCATGTGATAAAGATAATTTAAAATGGAATCGTTATTATACTTGATAAATGGAATGGCGCGGGCCGCGGCGCACACACAGTGAAAAATGGGGGACGGGGAGCGAGCGGTAGTAGAAGCGTGCGGGGTAGGGGGGGGGGGGGGGGCGTGATAAATGGAATGGCACGGGCTGCGGCGCACAGTGAGGAACGGGGGACGGGGAGCGAGCGGTAGTAGAGGCGAGGGGGGGGGAGGAGGGGCGCGGGTCCTCGGCATGATAAACGGAATGGCGCACAGTGAGGAACGGGGGACGGGGAGCGAGCGGTAGTAGAGGGGGGGGGGGGGGGGGGGGGGTCCGCGGCATGATAAACGGAATGGCGCGGGCCGCGGCGCACAGTGATCGACGAACGGGGGACGGGATGCGAGCGGTAGTAGAGGCGTGCGGGGGGGGGTCCGCGGCATGATAAACGGAATGGCGCGGGCCGCAGCGCACAGTGATCGACGAACGGGGGACGGGATGCGAGCGGTAGTAGAGGCGTGCGGGGGGGGGGGGGGGGGGGGGGGGGGCGGGTGTCCGCGGCATAATAAACGGAATGGCGCGGGCCGCGGCGCACAGTGATCGACGAACGGGGGACGGGATGCGAGCGGTAGTAGAGGCGTGCGGGAGGGGGGGGGGTCCGCGGCATGATAAACGGAATGGCGCGGGCCGCGGCGCACAGTGGCCGCGGCGCACAGTGATCGACGAACGGGGGACGGGATGCGAGCGGTAGTAGAGGCGTGCGGGGGGGTCCGCGGCATGATAAACGGAATGGCGCGGGCCGCGGCGCACAGTGATCGACGAACGGGGGACGGGATGCGAGCGGTAGTAAAGGCGTGCGGGGGGGGGGGGGGGGGGGGTCTGCGGCATGATAAACGGAATGGCGCGGGCCGCGGCACACAGTGACGAACGGGGGACGGGAAGCGAGCGGTAGTAGAGGCGGGCGGGGAGGGGGGGGGGGCGTCGACGCGGGCGCGGGCGAAACGGCAGCGGCATATCATACGCTTCTTTGATGCTCACCGACAACGACACTTGACAGTGCAAACGCGAGCTATTCGATTTGAATTCAATATAAAAATTAAAATCTACAATTTTAAGAAAACGAAAGAACGCCGTGTATACTTTCTTTTCTTTTGATAATGAAGCGAAAACATCATCCTGTTTGGTATCCGGCTGTACATCTGTCATCATAGCTCCGCACTCTCCGAGTCCCCGCCCGCACATCCGCACCTCACGCTATGTTGCTGTGCCAATGTACTGAATGTAATGTTCCTACTGACGATGCGACGATTTCGCGGAAAGAAAGACAAAACGGCAGCGCCGGCGGTTTGGCAACGACGCCAAAATCTAAATATCGGTAACCTTTAAAAATCGATTAAGGTACCGAAAAAAATAAAGGTTACCGTTATATTTCGATAGCGAAATATAAAGGTTCCGCTACCGAAACCGCTATTTCAAAACCGATATGACGTCATATCGGTTATGAATAATACCGGTATTTTTCGGTTATGCAGTCCCTGTCCAGAACCGTGTAGAAATACATATCGGTTACCGGTATTTATTTTTAATTGTACTGAAACTTGTATAATTCCTTTTTCTAACCGGTATAATTATGATACCGTTATTTTTTTCATTTTATTCTCGTCCATGAGATGAGGTCTGTGCCCAGCAGCGGAACGTAATATAAACTGATATATTATTTATTATGCCAATATACATGAAGTCATTATTATAATCGTCAGAAACGAAATAGATATATACCTTCAATATCAGATGATCCTCAATGCTGGTAGTATTGAATTGTGATATTGGACCTCAATACCGGTATTACCGGGGCCTCGATAATAATACCTATGAACATTTGGTTGCACATTATAGTGCGTTTTTTTAGGATTAGAAATACGCTAAACGAAGAAGAAGTCGTCGTCAACCTTTTCTGCTTGGGATAAATATTGAACAGACATGGTTTGTTACACGATAATTCATTCTTGCTGCAAAGTTCACACACCAACTTGAAAATGTTGAACACCAACGTTTCTCGTTTGATGTTAATGTACTTTGTTTCTGTCTCTTTGCTTTTGTTGAAGGCCATACGTTCGGGAGAGAACGAGTCGGTCTTTTTTGCAAGCCACTTGGGCCTGCCTCTGGTAGCTCCATCGCAGTCCGCACACACACAGCGAAAAATAAAATCTTAATATTAATTAAAAAATAGATACTCGTTTAATAATCTCGTGATCTGAATTCAATAATTTGTTGATTAGCAAGAAAACAAGAAAAAGAACGTGATACGATTGTCAATTTTGACAATTTCGATAAACCTCTTCTTCTTTAGGTTTTTTATTTAAGCAACCTTTCGAGAACTGAATAACGAAATTTTAAATTACAAAGTTAAATAATTAATACATTCAAAATAAATATATTGTTTTAAGTATTATTTAGATATAAATAATAAAAACACTTGTATCATTTTAGGGTCGACAACAATGATCTTAGTCTTTTTTAATGGCGGTTTGAGATACTTTGACAGCTGTATATGTCTTATATAAAAGACCTCGTGCTTTGTGCTTTATCCTTCTTTCTAATGCTAAAAAAAACGCACTATAAAGTTCACTTTTTCTTGTAAAATAGGCCTGAAATTAAAAGTGTAAACAATACATTTGTGTTTTCACCAAATACATAACACTAAATTGTAACAATTTAATTTACAATTATAATAAGTTTTTTAATAAGTATTCCCAAAATTTTGTTTCATCTCCTGCATTACTTGGATTTACATTATTGGATGTTTTACAGCTTATTTTTTTGTCAAAAAATACATAACTATTGGTATATTACCTAATATAAAATTAAACACTCATCTCTCCACTGCTCCACCACCACCACCACTGCTTTTATCTGTTCAGGGAGTCATTGTGAATTTGGAAACTGTCTATACAATAGAATTAGTGCCCTCCCTGAACCAATAGTAGTAATAGTAAATGCATAATATTTTTTTAACATTCATGTTTACAACCAAAGGTTTAGTAAAGTTTTATGTCAGGTAACGTTTATGTTATCAGTTAACAACCCTAAAAACTATGTTTTTTTGAGAAAAAAAGAACGAACTTACCAGAAAAAAATCAATAAATCATTTTTTTTTCTACATTCCCCATTTACGGTGTTCTACGTTCATTCATAGAAGTTACTCATTCTATTTTACCTTCTAAGAGTTCAAATAGTGCTCCTACCACCAGCATCAATAGAGTGGAAAAGCGATTATTCTTCAGTAGAAAAATTACGTAGGACAGACAATAACTAACAAATAAATTGAACTACACTAGATTATGCGTTCCTTTTTTTTTACAAATGCATGACAATTTCATTTTTTTTTAATTAAAAACTAGATTCCACTCACGGTTTCGTCTGCATGAACCCGGGATAAAAAAATTGTCCTATATTTTAATCTAAGCTCCTCCTAAGGCTCAGCATATATTACAAAATGGCACTGGAATTGCCATCGCGTTGGGTTGGAAATAGAGTTGACTTTCGTTTATTTTGAAAAGTGCCCGAAACAAAACAAATTCAACTCTATTCCAGTGCCTCTATGCCTTCGACACAATAAGTCCTATGAGTAGGCCCATGGGCCTTAAGAGGTTAGGCAGGCAAATAGGTAGGTTGCCCAGTTTAGGCGTGATTGAGTTACGAACATCCAAACATCTAAACATTCAAACATATAAGCATCTAAACTTTCACATTTACAATACTAGCAGGATAAAAATAATAATAATACCGGTAATGTAGTACTTATTTCGACATTGGTCCTTTTAAATTCTGGTATTAGAATATTGGGAAAATCGGTAGGGGATTCCGGTATTTCGGGATTCCATGATGGTGGTTTGCAATCCCTATATGTAGTATGTTAATAATAACAAAATTAATGAAATATATGGGTTTTCTTCGGGACATAGCTGGCTGTAGCTTTATATTTTATGTCATTTTTTTCGGTACCGTAAATACGGTTTCATAAAAGTTACAAAAGTAACCGATACTTCGACTTCGGCGTGGAGGGCAAGGTCGACCCGCTTCAGAACAAAAAAATATCTAAGTAAATATCGAAATAATACCGGTTTGAAACTGGTATTAAAAAGATATCACTAGGCTTTAAAAAAATACCGGTAATGGATATTTCTAACTGGTTGCGGCACTGTTATGTTGTCGCCTAACCACTTTGCCTAACCACCGGTCGTAACTGGCATCAGTTCCTGCACCGAAGAATGCCTACGAGTGTATAATTCTACCCTCACAACATTGTGAAGAAGAAAAATTGTGACTTAGTTAATTTACATGTTGGGGGTAATCTAATATTCTATTTGAGCAGTCGATTCCTAAATAGGTTGCAGTAGGTATTTTAATGTCAATCGATGTGCAGCCGACAAAAGCGAATGTTTAAATTTATCAGGTACTTACACTCCTAATAATTGTCTGTTATATTTAATGATATATTACGTAACATTCACTCAATCGAAACTTGCTTATAATCTGCAAGTTGGAAATTCAAACGGTTCATTTGATCAACAACACCCTTTTCTTCCCGTGGGTGTCGTAAAAGTCGACTAAGGGAGCAGGGTTGAAGTGTGATGTGGGCGATGGGCTAGCAACCTATCACTACAATATCACATTTTGTCGATATTTTATACCCACATTAATGCTAAAATTGAGGCTGAAACATACGTTTCAGGTGCTCTGCCTACCCCTTTTGGGAATAAAGGCGTGAATGTATTTATGTATGTATGTATGTCATTTGATCAAAACCTATATATGTATACGTTCGGTAGCACAGATTACGTTTCAATATTGGATCTTACTCCTTTCTAATAAGACGCAAAATGTACAGACCCATGCATAATTATCGTTCCGTGGACTTTAGGTAGGTCTATCACGGCTAAAGAGCAAAGCATTGAAATTCATACATTGTTGCTTGAAATTCAGTCTATCAAAAACAAATGACATTGCTCTTACGTCATTACCGAAATGAGCAGCGTAGCAAGATAAAATGAATGCTATCTCATTTACCAAAAACTAAAATGTGTTTGTACGATGGTGTCACCGTCTGGTGAGTATAATTACTACTATTCACTCCGCTATCTAACTAATCTTGTTTGATATTAAAGACATCTAGTGAAGGTTTTGGGCAACGTGCTGTCATGTGACGCGGCCATGTCATTTACACGGACAGTGTCTAACTCACGCACACATACAAGGCTCGGAGTAAAATTTTATGAATTTCAAATGGCTATATTTTGAATATTACTGGTTTTTGCGTGTATTTATTCAAACTGCGGGAGAAGAGGGTCATATATTATCTAAATATCACAATTTCAAGTTCCTGACATCGATAGATTAGACGTCTAGTCCGAACGAAAATTGTATGGAATTCGTCAGTGACGTTGCACCTTAAATACGTAGAAAAACATCCATGACCCAGGAACAAATATTTGTGCTCATCACACAAATAAATGCCCTTACCGGGATTTGAATCCAGGACCTGTTGCTTCGTAGGCAGGGTCACCAACTAGGCTAAAGTGGTCAACATATCCATATACATATTAAGGTCACAGCTCATTAGAGCCACCCGGCACCCAACCCGCACCGCCTCGCCTCGGAACTGTACTAACTACGGAGTTGATGTAGTGAGCGCATGCCCATACACATCCATATATAGAGAATACTAACCGAGGCGAGGCGGTGCGACTCGGGTGCCGACTCGGCACTGCCGAGTGGTTCTAATGAGCTGCGACTTTAATACATATAGGCTGCAAAGTATCACGTGTTGTACCTGAAGGAATGCAGACATGACTCCAATCAACTTGGCTTCCCCACAACCAGCCTCCACGGATTCCTTTAGGTGGACCTTAGCGTCCAAGTCGTCCGGTAGCGGGGGCGGCGGCGGAGGCTTCACAATAGGCTGCGGCAAAGGTGGCTGTTGATGATCACAAATATATCCATTATTTATATCATCATCATCATATCAGCCGAAAGACGTTCACTGCTGGACATAGGCCTCCCCCAAAGAGGGCCAAAGTGACCGGTCCTGCGCCACCCGCATCCAGTGGACTCCCGCAACCTTTACCAGGTCATCAGTCCACCTTGTGGGGTATTTATATGTCATGGATAAACTAACGACATAAGGTGTCAAAGCGGACCCCGGGCTCCTACAGGGGCATTACCGGGAATAAGGCTAGGAGGAGGATGATGATGGAAAAACTAACGACATAAAAGAAAGAATCAATTGAGGTGTATTGAACCCCGAAAGTTTTGTCTCACTCGCTCGGCAGTGTTAGCTTTATCATCATCATATTAGCCGAAACGTCCAATGCTGGAAATAGGCCTCCCCCAACGAGTGCCACAATGACCGGCTTTATATATTCAATAAATTCGTTTATTGAACAGAAATACATCTTTACAACCAAATCAATACCTGGTGGACAGACCCCAAACTAGGCAAAGCATGTATCTTGGGACCCAGGAATGCAGTTCACCCGATTTATTTTTCATATGAATGATATTATATAAGAGAGGAAACGGGTAGCAGTCTCCATGCTGGCCCGTGCGGGTTGGTTGGGATGGATTTCACTTACACCTTTGAATGTTTTCGCAGATGTATGCAGGTTTTCTCAAGATGTTTTTCCTTCATTGAAAAGCTAACAGTATGTATCAAGTGATATTCCGTACATAAGTTCTGTAAAAAAAGGTTTGTAAAAAGAGGACATAAATGTAACTTGCATTTTTATCGAGGGCACCTTGCAGGGCTTGGCGAGCTATGAACTGTGCTTTGAATTTCTCCATCTCCTTTTGAGCATCAGCTTTAATAACGTCCACTTCATTCTTGTACGCTTCCAGTTGGAACCGAAGGCTGTCGTTCTCACGCTGAAATTATACACATTTACCGTTATTTTTCTGTATTAATATTATAGGCATAAAGAAATAATGCTTCTCACTTTGTGGGTTTGTATGCAACCGGTAATATCTACAAATCAGATTTCATAAAATTATTTAACCAGTATGAATAGAATTGTATGTTAGCGGTAATATCTGGAACTACTAATCCGCAATAAAATCTTTTAAACCAGTGTGATTAGAATTATATGTCAAAATTAATTAATTGTTTTATTATTGTATGTAATTGTGTGTTGTGAAATGTATATCTATAAAGTATTTATACTTCTAGTAGTTTACTACTAACACTAACCCAATAAAATAAAAACATCAGTACGAATGGATTGTATGTTACGGTAATACCGGAACTACTAATATGATAACAATAAAAAAACTCATACCAGTATTATTGGAATTGTACGCTACCAGTCATATCTAAAACTGTTAATCCGATTTCAAGAATTCGTTCACCCCCAAATAGGCCCCCAGTTTCGTCCAATCATATGGTTTTATTTACTCCTCTGATACAGCAACCCAACCTTCGTGATAATCTCAATATACGGGTAAACATAAGATTTGTACGAATAAGAATGAAAAATCACCTTCAAATTTTGTGTATCTTCATCAGTCACACCCATAGAATTATTACCGTACGCTTGCTGCATATTATTATATCCGCCATTATTGTATCCGTCATTGTCTTCATTGCCATAAAATTTCTCATTGAATTCCTCTTTCAATGAATTGAACTCCTGGAAAACGTAACGTAACATGTTTAACAATGTACCTATATATAACAATTTGTACTAGTTTAAGCACCTACACTTATTTGCTATACTAGCGGGGATTACCTTGTTGAATACCATCAATCATCACGGATCTGCTCTTAATGCCCTTCACTTACCTTTGTTAGCATTCCTCTGAGTTGATACGGCAAGAGCTGTGACTTTTTTGTTTACCATTTATAGTACATTATACCTGTTTTTACACGACCAAATCTTTGAAAGACAAATGACAAAAATTTGCTAAGAGTCGTATGTTATAACACCGACGAGTTGTTACCTGCGTCATTTTCTGCCAGGTCTCGATGTTCTTCCGCTGAGGTTTAGTGAAATGATCCCATACGCGCTGATGCGTCGCTGCGACAAACACTTTCGCCACCTGTTCGACTGAGTTTCACAGAAAATACGTTAAAAGCCTCAAATGTGACCAATGGCGTCACACATACCGTAATATATTCGCGACCGGTCATCCCGGGCTCTACCGACGAGTAATGGATCTTTGCTGTCCATTACTAGGACCGTCTCATGGGACGAAACGGGACTTTATCGTGATTGTTGCAGACATCGTAGGGCTTCGGCCGTGGAGTGTCACGAGACACATGACAGTGTGTTACCACACAGAGATTCAACAATTACTTTCGCTACGATTCTTTATAGCCACTCCAAGCAATTTATCTCAACTTGATATAGTTAAAATGAAAGGTTGTCTCATTCCAACATAGCAGGTTGTTATGACAATTCGTGCTGTGCTTTATACCTTTGTTTGTTTTATTAAAAGACTTATTAAAGGTCGACGCGGAAGTAATTGTGTCACTTACACAATAGATTCAGTCTGTACTTGATATCTCAAGTTGATTCGGCTTGTAGACACGCTCGGGATACAGGCTGATAAGTTACACAATGGCTGAGCTTCGACGGATCAGCTACTATCCGCGCGTCAATTAATTAGAAACCACCTCTTCGGACAATGCCTGGTTTCGAAACATGACTCGTAAATGCGCTGTAGTCCGAAGTATATACATATCATAATATATTCCTTGGATTTCTAAATAATTCACGCGCGTACGAGAGTTGTTGTAATAAATTTTAATATATCATAATTAAAATTTATTGAGAGGTTGCCGCCGCTGATGATATGACTTTTACCTATTGCCTTCAGAAAAGTATTTTATGCTTTATAATAATTTAAAAAAGTAGGAGTGCTTAATGTTTCAACTTGAATTATCATAAAATACTTTTGTGGTTGATATTCCCTCCAATTGTATTGTGTTGCTTTGGATCACTAAGGCCTTACCTGGTTGATATTGGGTAGTCACGAAAACGTGACGACATTATTAGACGTTCTGCCAAAAGAGGGTGCTTTGATCAAGAGATTTAGAGAGATCCAAGTAGAGATTTGACCCCATAATTTGCCTAGCACTTGTTTACTTACGCTGTTCGATAAGTGTTTCAATGTGAGTTTTAACTCTTTCTCTTGTATCTTGCAATTCTTCTTCAGCTTGCATCTTTTCGTTAAACAGTCGGCGAATATGAGAATTAGTCGCTTGTATCATGGAATAAAACTGATTCGAATTTTTCTTTGAACATTCTCCTCTTTCAAGCCATGACACCAAAGTCTGTAAAATAAGGAAGTTTGTATATTAACGAATATCTTATCTTTACTAGTTCATCGTCTAGTACCCTTTAGTGCAAGCTTTCCATAGCTTAGGCTTAGACCGATTTGTGTATGGTTGCTTAAAATTTAATTTTGTTAATTTATGTTTGTGTACATACACAGATTAGTCCATAAAATTTTGTCACTTAAACTCAGGTTAAGTCGTTATTCCTGTGTGGATGAATCTGGCCCTAGTATACTTACTGGTAAACTTTTAGAGAAATGTTCTTCACTCTTTATCTTCTCTGCAATTTGGGCTACAGCAACATTTGAGAATGGTTGAATTCTAACAGGGGACGGTCCACGTGGGGCGTTGTAGGCTGGCATGTTCCTATTAACCATTTCTTGTTGTGCAGTTAATTGCTGCATCTGGGCCTCTTGGGCGCGCAGCACTTGTCTCTGACGTCTTTCATACTCATTTTGGTCATCCCGACTCTGCAATTGATTTACAAATGAATGTGTTACATTATTTATACAACAGCCTGAGCTTACTATGGGGCGGGGCTAGTTCGATTTGTGTAAAATTGTCCCCTAATATTTATTCAATTATTGTAACAAAAATTGTGTGAATTGAATCTTACCAGAGCAAAGTCCACATGAAGCCATCCACTGTTGGCGTGAGAATCATCCCCTTCGTCATCCTTCTTGTCCTTGTCCTTGTTAATAAGCTTAAGGCGATATCCGGATATGAGCATAGCTGCATCCACGCAAGATTCTCTGTCAAAACGAATGTGGCAGAAATTCTTCTTCGACAGTCTTAAAGTCTGGATTCTACCATAATTTTCGAACACCTCTCTCACAATGCTTTCTCTAATTTGATCTGGAAGTCCTCCAACGAATATAGTACGGCATCCGAGTGGGCGAGTTCGTCGCGGAGGGTCTGGGGTTCCAGGCGTTGGTGGTATCAGCTTGCAGTGTTTCAACTCTATCTCTTTCTTTTCAACAGCTGGCATCTCAGCACTCATATTAGGGTACATGCCCATCATGGACGGGTCCATCATCATGCCACCAATCATATTCATATCCATTGGAGTTGCACTTGCCGCGGGCATCGCTGGCATGGCTGTTGTACTCATAGCAGACATGTCCATGGATGATTGGGACATCATGTCCATGCCTGTAGAGGGCATCATTTCCATACCAGTAGTTGGCATCATGCCTCCACCCATCATGGCATTGGACATCATCATGTTGGGATACATGCCACCCATCATCATGTTACCTGCTGGAATGAGAATCTTGATAAAAACAGTAACAGTTGTTTATTTTCTCCAGTGCAGAAATAGAATCTACACAATTATTTTTCCTCAAAGAGAAGTTTCGTTAACCCCCGACGCAAAAAGAGGGGTGTTGTTTTAAGTTTAACGTGTCTGTCTGTGGTCTCGTAGCTCCCAAACGGAGGGACCGATTTAAATGCGGTTTTTTTGTGTCATAGATAATTTTATCCTGAGTGTTCTTAGTCATGTTTCATGAAAATCTGTTCAGCAGTTTTCGAGATATTGGACTTTGAAATGAAAATGTGGGGGGTTTGTGAATTTTTCTAAGTTGTAGTTATTTTCTCAGTCTATCATGGGTTCTTTAATTCTATGGCAGTGGCAAACAACTTATAACTACAGCCTACTTGACGGTAAGAAGTCAGTATAGCCTATGGACCCTTGTAATTCCAGAATAATTACTATATTTATTTGATCAGTGGCAACTAGTCTATAATAATATTACTAGTGACTCAGTGAGCAGTAGAACTTGAGGGCCTTTCTATAAAAAAAGCGACTACAAAAAAAACTATATCATTAACGAACCTGCTTACAACATTTCACGAGAATCAGTTAAGAAATGCGACCTGTAGTAAAGCGGGACGTCCAGACATCTGTACATACAAACGATGTACGGCCCAAGCCGAAGCAAAGAACTTCATACGCTTAACTCCCTTGTTTGATAAAGAGGAAGTCTGTGAGATTGAGAGCTTTGTAAATCTGTATGTAATGGGTAATCTCTAGAGCCGATTGACCAATTTCCAAAATTATAGTCTGGACTTTTAGGTATTTAAAAGAATGTAAACAAACAAAACCACGTGACTTGGTCATTCAACCAATAAGAATATTAAGATAATACCATAGATACAAAAGGTTGCTATTCACAGCAATCTTATTGGCTGAATGACCAAGTCACGTGGTTTTGTTTATTTACATTCTTTTAAATACCTAAAAGTCCAGACTATAGTTTGTATGCATATAGAAATTTTCAGTGGTCTTTGCAATCAGCTAGTGATAAATAAACCAATCGGTATGATATAATGATTCTTACCTTGCTGATACATGTTGCTCATCATCATCGGGTTCATATTATTCATCATATTGGACATGTCGCCTCCTCCTCCTTTGGAGGTGTCTTTATTATTTTTCCCTGAATCCCTCCTGCGGCCAACATTGTCGACTGCCATAGATATAGGTGACCTGGATCGCTCTCTTCTTTTACCTGTTTATTCAGAAAACGTATTTAAGTATATATTAAAATAAAATATGTATGTGAATAATGGTCTTTTTACAAGCTTTTATTTAACTTTCAATGTATGTAACAATGTTTGTTCAGGTGGAATTTTGCAACTTGCAACCCTATTGGGTTGCAAAATTTGGGTGAAGCAGATATCTTGAACCGATTGAGCTGAAATTTTGGGTTTAAGCATAGTTTGGAAATTTTATGGTACCGTCAAGCTGATCTCATGATGAAGACAGAAGCTGGCCATGGGAATTCAGGTCTTAACAAATAGGTTATGTCTAGGTAGCTGAGTCTCCATAGAGTTTGGACTCATTAGAATGGATGAATTAATGAATGAATGAAATTATTTATTTGCTTTAAACATGGTATACAAGAGGTGGCATGTTATTGTTTAGTAGCAAATACATGTTTAACCATATGTGGCATGCAAAATTATTCAACAGATTATAAAATAATAAATTCATTACCAATACATTAATAAGGAAGTAAATCTCAAAAGAAAAAAAAAATGTTTACATAAAAGTCAAAAGCAATACACCAATACCATTACCTACTATATGTCAATAATTTAAAAATTCCTTAATTTAATAAAATGCCTTTTCTTTCGGCCAGAATAAAGGCTTACATGAGGTCAAAGAATTCACGTCACAGATAACACATATACATTGTTTTAGACCTATGAATACTCTGTTTATATCTTTTGAGTTACCCCACAGTAATATTCTGTATCTCAAAATAGATCCAACATAACCATGATAAGCTTTAAGTGCAGTCTGTTGGTTTGTTATTTTGGTTAGCTTCCAAAGTGCATAATGCAAATTCTATTTATTATTTATTATGGCGTTGGCAACTGTCAAATGTTTGACTAGATGGCGCCATTATAGGTTTTACCTAATAACTAGCGTTTTTCTATGGGATTTGGCATATACTGCTTGATTCTAAACAAGGAAATTCCGAAAAAAACAAGTTATCGACAGTTTTGGGAGGACTGACAGGTAAAACCTATGCTGGCGCCATCTGCAAATACCTTCGCCCGGCCAACCCCATTGTATCAAGGAGTAGTTGATGATATGTTCTGTATACCGATACAGAAAAGTACAGTTAGCAAAAAAAGCTTGTACCAAAAATTGAATTTGTGCTAGAGGAACTTATTTTGATCAAAAGAATCATAGAATATTCCAACTTATCACAGTCAGTGCCAGATTTCATAGCATATTGCTAAGTGCAGCAGGTGGTTAATCTACAATGTAGTCTCTCTCTACTTTTATATAATTATTTGAAAATGGTATATGACATCTAAACATTATACATATGTGTTAAATAAGCTATAAGTACATTTCTATAATATATAAGCATATTACTAGGTAATCCGAAGGGGTGAAATCACACCAATCTGTCCCCACCACTGCATGAAGCGACTTGCTTTTATCACAAGCATTTTTTTTCATAATAAGTTGTTGTTTTCTTCCATTACTGATTTTAACTTTTACTGGTTAGTCATAGATTGTTGATTAAGTTTTTCGTCTAATTTAGACAAAAGAACATCTATATTTATTGAAAAATTAGATTTTATATCTATTGAATATATATTCCTCTAGTCCCCATAACCCAAGCCTTATCCTATCAGCTGGAGCCTGCCGTGAGTATTTGCCGCAGTTACAAATGTCATGAGTGCCTAAACTGCCTAACGCGCGTGTTGTATTTCTCGGATAAACTATAAATTGCTAGTAGCTACAAGTGTCCGCAAAACCAAGTGGCGAGTTAGTTATAGTAGTGTTGGGCTTTCACACCTCAAGCATTGTTTATCACATGAGGCACGCGAAGTAATATACGCCTTCTCTTTATCGTAGCATTCCGGATCGGGGGACGGCTACAACACAACCCGTCGGAAATATCCTTGAACCTGGCTTAAATGACGTTCGCAGATATTTCCGACAAGTTGTACATTAAGCTTTACTGATCTTTTTATAGACTCATGGTCAGTGATAATCGAAATAAGCGGCATTATAATGTAAAAAATGTAAAGCATACCTGACATGGCGCCTCGCGGTCAGCTTTTCAGAAGATGAGAAGAAATAAATAACCAAGCGAGCAATTACTTCAATAATAAACACGGTATTGTTACTAATGCTGTATTATTGCTAGTGTAGCTTCCTAACAAGAGAAAAGTCTAGGAAAAGTAATTTACTTCCCGATAATCCCGATGCCAGTTGACATTCATAGAGTATAATGAATAACCTGTAATAGAGTAGTCAGTCAAGGTTTAGCAACTGCAGCGCGCCTAGCGACTTCGCCCTGAACTAAAAAATTCCATAACATATCTATACGTAGAGCACAGTAGGTACATATAGACGCACGGGTTCTGATCTCACTTGTATTTATTTTTATTGTTTTTGTTTCTGAATGAAAACAAACACAACGAAAGAAAGAAACACTTTTATTAAAGTAACAAAACAGAGCAACACAAAATATACAACTAATATTGGAACTGCAATGGCACTTAACCTTTTGCTTGCCATAATTATGATATTTTGACACAAAGTGGTTATGGCACACTAAGCTTTTTTTAAATATCTCTTCATTTTTTGTGCCAAAATGTCACCACCAATCGCATAAATCCATGTACGAAATCTTTCAATTTCCTTAACTGGGTAAGGAAACAAATGTAGAATTATGTTGTCAGAATCTGTAAAAATTAAATTGATTTAAAATTCTAAAAAACAGCCATACAAGATCATAGTGGCCCTAGAAAGTTGATGAAATAAAATCAACATGTTTATTTTACCCATTCCAAACCAAAGTCACAGTAGGTATGTCAGTGGCAAGCTCACAAATATCAAACCTTTTAATATACTTCATCTAGTGAATTGCGTGAGAAATAAGAAATACCCAGACAGAATAAGATGTAGTAAGATTGATAAAGTAATGTTATTGTTAACAATAATCAGGGTTTGGATAGAATGGCCATGATCATGCAATGGAGAAAGTGGGATCTAATGGCGCTGAGCACTCTTTTTTTATTTGAGCAGATGATAAAATTAATAAGTACTTACGCGTTTTACCGCAATTTGGTACGCAACACTTTCTTTTAACCATTGTCGTCGGTATCCGTATCGTAATGATGATCAAGTCCACTGGGCTATAGCAACAGTCACTCAAAAAGGGCAGGGAAATCGGAGTCCAAGGATAGCAAAGTCGTCGTGTAAAATGTGAGAATATCAGAGTCCAAGAGTAGCGAAGTCGTAACCAATAATCAAAACAGCAAAAGACAGAAAAGAGAAAAACACCTTCACGTTCTTCAGTACAGACAGCCATTGACAGTTAAAAAAAACAGTATTACGTTCCGTTTTACAAAATTTGCAGGAATAGTGTGTTTTGAAAAGACCTTAAATATTTATTTTCATAAAACAAGACATCATGTTATTGTATTTTATTTGTATAACTTTGAATATGATATTTTCTACATACCCGCATAAAATTTTATATGTTGGGAATAAAGTTTATGCATAGAATGAAATGTAAATGTCAGTGATGCCAGCTAGCAACATCAATGAATAATACCAGCGGAAAAAATAAGTTCAGTAAAGCGGGCTCTACACTTTCCATTCGATAGAATCGGAAGGTGTGGAACCCACTTACATTACTGAATTAGCGCCATCTAGCGTTAACGTCTCTAAGTACTATTTTCTTCATACAATCGGTCTTTCGTACGTAGTGAAAACACTCTGTTGACATTTCTGCTTTGCTTGTCAAACAGCTAAACACTTAAAAATTAAAAAGGCCTACATTTTGACAGTTTGCAGCGCCTCTTCGCGGCCGCATGAAGAACTAGAAATTAAAAAAAAGACTAGCTGTCAACCGCCAAGGCTCCAACGGTCACCATTGTCAATGTCAACTCTAGCTTTTTGACTTTTGATTGATCCATGGAATGGAATGTGCTCCAGAAATTTTATTTTTATTTTCTGCATCCTGCTGTTTAATGTATAATTGGCTAGCGTGTTATGCAGTGAATAGCAAACGTGACGGCTACAGTTAATGAAGAATTGTCCTGGAAATGCGAATAACCAAGTCTTGGGCATCATTCAGCGGTTCGTGGTTGCGGCCGCCATTGTGCTTTTTACTGCTCCAGCTAGGGTTGCCAGGTGGAAAAATACAAAAGCCAGACTCTGCATTTAATTAAGCCGGACATTTTACCTTAAAGGCCGGACGGACCTTTTTTGCGCTAATAATAGCTATTTCAAAGCCGGACATTACGTTTTAAAAGCCGGACCATTCATAATAATCATAATATTGCACAATAAATGCAAAACTAACCCTGTCTGTCTATCTATTCACTTTTCACGCCGAAACAATCGTACGGTTTTGAATGAATTTTAGTACGGAGTAGATGATAAGTTGGATTTTATTCCGAAAATCATATCTTAAGGTAGTGAAAAGTAAAAAGGGGATGAAAGTCAGGAAAAACTACGATTTCCTGCATATAAGAAGTATTTTTTTTTCTTATTTTCATTGTGTATTCGTTAATCACATTACTAAACGACCTAGATGATCTGACTTGACGACCGCTTTAGCCTAGTTGGTAGCGACCCTGCCTACGAATCCCAGTAAGGGCATTTATTTGTGTGATGAGCACGAATATTTGTTCCTGAGTCATGGATGTTTTCTATGTATTTAAATATTTATTTATCTATTTATGTATGTCTATCGTCGTCTAGTACCCATAGTACAAGCTTTGCTTAGTTTGAGACTAGGTCGATTTGTGTAAGGTTGTCCCCTAATATTTATTTATTTATTTAAACATTCTCTTAAAACTTAAAAATGTTATTAACATTTAAAAGAAATCAAATCTACCTCTTCACAATCTAAGAGACTATGCATATTTATTTCAGTCAAAAACAAAAAGATCCTTTCTGGACAAATATAAAAAACCTATACTTTGCCAACCGCTACACTAGTCACACATAGGATTGCCATCTCTAAAATTTGGCAACCAGGACAAGACGCGTGAAAACCCCGGATTTTGGAGCTTAGAACCCGGACATTGTCCGGCGCGGCAATTGTGCAATCGGGCCAAGACTTCAAATTTTTAAACTCGGACTACAAATGAAACCCCGCCCGGACGCTCCCCGGACGCCTTTTATACTAGGACAAATCCAGGGAAACCCGGACGGATGGCATAGTCACATAACACACGCATGGCACGGCACGGCACTGTTTTAATTACGCTTAGCGCTCAAGTTTTAACTCGCCACGCCCTTCGCCCGGACACGTCCCTAAAAAGCCGAACATGTCCGGTTTAGCCGGACACCTGGCAACCCTAGCTCCAGCTATCACCCGTGAATCTGGTGAATCGTGAAGGCCTTCCACCATACATCATGCTAATAATACTGTGTATTGTTCACAATTCAAAAAACATTTCAATGTTTTTCTTATTCTGGACTTGTCTTTGGCAAAGGCCCTAGAGGCTGGCATTTCTCTTAAATAAATAATAAACTCTGGCTTTCGTTCGCTCAGATCGGATGTTGATACGCTCTTGGTTTTCTCTTGTTATTGTTATTGTAAAAAAACTTCGAATTCAGTCAATGATGTGATATAAAAAATAGTACATCATTGCTTTCAGTTCTTAAAATAGCCATACGTAATCTATACACACATATCACAGGTATGCATACGTATATCTGCATAAATATTAGATATACACACAAACAGGTATCTATACATGTATACTTCTATATATATAGCTAAAGCTATGCGAGTAAAATGCGTTAGTTCATTTCCTTGACACTGGCAGCAGCACCTTCCATACATGCTAGTTAAAAGTCAGAGTTGCCACTCTTCTCCTTAATACTTACTTTAATCTTTGCTTAACAGACAGTGCGGAGCACAAACTAATAAGAGATACTAACTTATGATGGTGGGTACACACCAAGCCAACGAACGGCTATGTATCTCACTCTAACAAATAGCTGTCACGTAAATGCTTCGCTTTCGTTGGTCGTTCGTTTACTCAGTGTGTACCCACCATGAGCGGAGCGTGGGTTGGGAGAGGGAGAGCAAAGTGTAGTAAAGTATGTAGGTAACGTAAAAAGTGCCCTTTTTGAAGCGTTTAAGCAAATTTTTGTCGTCGTTGTCGATTTTAAGGCCAAGGCACACCGACTGTGTGTGCAGCACGTCTGCGTGTGCAGGCACGTACACCGCTGCGTTGTAATGTATGAATCCTCATACGACATGACACACCGGACTCATCTGCGTAGATTTGATAAAACTTTTGTAGGTTGGAAGAGCTCGTGATTCTGTACCTACGATGTCCGCACAGATTCCTATAGTTTCCTAGATTTTTTTCCATTGAGTGCCAAAACGCATGGGATTGTTATTTGAACGGGATTTTTGAAATAAAGAACTTTTCAAGTCAATCGATCTGACGAAAAATGTAAATTGACGGCTGCTTATAATACAGGGATTAATCTATGTAATATAAAAAAAAGTACTATAGTAATATGTATAGTATATTACTAGTAGTAATATGTATTTATTGCTAATGGTGGGTAAACATTGAGCAAACGAACGACCAACGAACGCGAAGCATTTATGTGACAGCTATTTGTTAGAGTGATGGGCAATCCACATTACGTGATTTGTCAGCCCCAATTCATCAGAATCAACGAAGTAATGTGCAAAGTGCGTTTTGCACGCAGCGATAAAAAAACGATAAATTGTTAATTTCTTAAAAAGAAAGCTGAAATCATGATAAATGTTTGATTATGCATATCTACGATATTTTATTTCATTATAAACCTTTATGGAGTGAGTTTTAGAAGCAATATTGCATAATATTTATTCTTTCGTTTATAATTTTGAAAATGGAGATTGACAACTGACTGCCGCCAAACGCCATACTTTGCTGGAACTTTTTACAGGTTAAGATACGTTTAAATTGTTTCTTTTTTCTTTACTTAGTCGTACTAGTAATAGCTTTATAGTTTTGAAGATTCCTTGTGTTGACTGCTGGAGAAGCTCTCAACACAGCAAATCCTCGGACCACCGCACTCGGTTACTAAGTAGTGGTGTCGTTATTATGTTTTGATCGTAAGATATATTTACTTTAAATTTCAGCGTGACAAACTGCTCGGTCCTGCTGGACTTTTTAGAGGAGCACTGAGATAAAAATAGGTACAATAAAATCTTTTACTTACACAGGGTTGAAAGCGAGGATTATTATAATAAAATAGAAATGGCAGCCCCGAGGACCTTCGCCAGAATCAGTGAAGATAAAAACAAAATAACAACAGAACTCAATATTTTCAACACCAATACCATTATATAAAAAAAGACTTCAAACGAGGATGCACAAACTACTAAGAAGGTGAAGAATACTACGTTACTTATCAAGGATTTGAGCTTGACACATGTTTATGTAAAGTCAAAGGCTCTAAACAATGAGAGAAAGAAACTGCGATATAAACAATGGTGAAACGGAGGCAAAACGATAGCAATTTATCTATCGTTAGATTTTGACATTTAATTACGAGTTTCGTCCTGTCAAATACGACGAATTTCGGATTTCAGAGTAGGCATTTTCGAAAGATCATTCGTTCATCACGAAAATCGATCCGCAAACGAAATTCGAAAGTGTTGGTGGTAAGAAACTGCCAAAACGAAACACGTACTTTCGAGTTTCGAAGTTGGTGCTAGCGCCCCTGACTAATTGCTATCGTGTGGATGCATGTTCCAACCGTCAAATGAGTTGTCCGGACTAATTGCATGAAATGGGCTATCCACATTAAGTGATTTTACCCCAATTTGTCAGTACGACATGTCGAAGTCAGAATTGGGTATAGCGTACAGACGTAACAACTGCAACTACAATTTGATTCAGTGTGGCCAGTTAACATTAGGAAAGCGAAAATTGCCGCATTCAAACGGTCCTGCGAAGCGGACTGCAAGATTGTTACTAACCGATGAGATAGGGCAAGACAGCACGTCTAAAATGGGACGGCCGCGACATACTTTCGATTTTCTCGCACTATACCTCGCACTTACTGTTAACTGGCTACACTGAATGAAATTATAGTTGCAAAACTGTAATCTGTGTTGCAAAACACCGGTTTAAAAAAAAAACAAAATTAAGACTAAAATATTAATACAATATTCATCAGTATATTTTTTTAATTTTCTTTTAAATTTATTTGAATGAAAAATTTGTGAGAGAAAAAACACTTGGCAGATCATGCAAATTCCATGGTCCAAATTGTGATTATGGGCAATCCACATTAAGTGATTTGTCAGCCCCAATTCATCAGAATCTGACTAATTGCTATAGTGTGGATGCATGTTCCAACCGTCAAACGAGTTGTACGGACTAATTGCATGAAAATCACAATTTGGACCATGGAATTAGCATGATATGCCAAGTTTTTTTTTCTCACAAATTTCATTCAAATAAATTTAAACAAAAATTAAAAAATATATAGTAAAGAATATTGTATTAATATTTTACACTATAATTTCGTTTTTTTTAAACGGTGTTTTGCAACTATAATTTCATTCAGTGTGGCCAGTTAACATTAGGAAAGCGAAAATTGCCGCATTCAAACGGTCCTGCGAAGCGGACTGCAAGATTGTTACTAACCGATGAGATAGGGCGAGACAGCACGTCGATCATGAGGCGGCCGCTTAGAGCATTAAACCAACCGGAGTGGCCATTGACAGGCGTTCCCCTCTGCCAAAAGAGTATGACCAGTGGTCATACACATTGTATTGACTGACGTTTATCTGACGTAGCTATTTTCACGTTACGCATACATTTGACGTTCCCCTCCCCCGCAAAAATCGGCAGACTTTTTATGTATAGAAAATGACTCATGGCCACTCCGGTTGGTTTAATGCTCTAAGGGCGGCCGTGACATACTCTCGATTTTTGTGTGCTGCACGGCTATTACGCGACGGCGCGCGAGCTCTCTCAATTTTTCTCGCACGATCCGTCTCTCTCTTATTAGAACACTTAGAACAAGAGGTATAGTGCGAGAAAATCGAGAATATGTCACGGCCGTCCCATTTTAGACGTGCTGTCTTGCCCTATCTCATCGCTTAGTAACAATCTTGCAGTCCGCTTCGCAGGACCGTTTGAATGCGGCAATTTTCGCTTTCCTAATGTTAACTGGCCACACTGAATGAAATTGTAGTTGCAGTTGTTACATCTGTACGCTAGACCCAATTCTGACTACGACATGTTGTACTGACAAATTGGGGTAAAATCACTTAATGTGGATGGCCCATAACTAATTACCTATAGCTATATACAAAACTTTCACGGTACGTTGAAGTTGAGTTGAACGGGAGCCAATAATGCACGGCCCAATAATGTACAGCCTGTAAATCCACGTACAGTATGGACGTGGATTATTGGGCTGTACATTATTTGGCCGTGCATTAACCGGCACCTGTCACCATAGATAGACTGTCATCTTCATGAATATTGGATTCTTAGATTGAATTGGAACAACTAGACTTATTTTTTGGTATTGACACATATGTTGATAATACTGAAGACTTAATATCTAGATTTGTTCATATGAATTGGAAATAACTGAAGACATATTTATTGGACTAGAGACTTCTGATTTGAAACTACTGAAGACGTTATTAGTGGATTCGATCAAATGAAATTATACTTACTGAAGACGAGGCAGTATGGCCCATGGTCTTAGCCTGTCCGAATGGACGAATTATAAAAAAAAAGATAGACTGTCAATGTCAAAGCATGCCGAATTCGATTCGATTTGCCAAAAATCTAATTTCGCTAATAGCAGTGCAAAAGTAGCAGCACAAGGCAAGGCTCAGGCAGACTTTATTTCGAACACTTCTTGTATTAACTTAATGGTTGTAAATACAATACATATGCATGTGAATTTGTAGTATTTATCACATGAAAATAGTATAAACGTCGCAGAATAAAGTACAATGAAGCTCATAACCCACAACATGTTAACATCCAAGTGCTTAAAAGGTGTTTCAACCGGCTATCCACTCGCCATTAGCGCTACCGATGTTAAAATTACAGAAGTAGACTTTAATCCTGAATTTGTTACGCGTGTTATACCTAAATTGGATTGGCAGGTGTTATGGAATGCAGCAGATAGTATAGGACACAGTGAAGGCTTACCTAAAACTCTAGAGAATACTAATGAAGACCAGGAATTTTTGAAGAAAGCTCACCGAGTTTTACTAGAAGTTGAAATTGAGGAAGGTCATCTCACTTGCCCGGAGACCGGCAGACAGTTCCCAATCACAAAAGGCATCCCTAATATGCTTTTAACAGAAGCTGAAGTGCAATAAAATAGTTGATATTAATCTGTGTTTCATTATTTTATTTATGAATATTCCAGGTCTTAATGCCATTTTCATGATTCTGTGGCATTGACTAGATAAAAGAGTAGTAACATGGCCCACATGCTTTCATGGAAGCTCATCTCTAGAAACAGTTTGACATTGTAAATATAATATAATGCAATCAGTGCCACCTCATATTCTCTAAATGCCACTGACTTGCATATACATCAGTATTTTTTTTCTGCCATTGTCTTCACCAAGAATGTGCTAAAACTCACTTATGATTGAATGTATAAAGAACATGTGTTGTATTATCTAACCGCGATGGGAATGGTATTGAAGGTGACCATTTTGCCATGGAATATATCAGTTTTTATGAACAGCTATTCCTTTTCCAAACTTATTGCGGTAGAATACCATAAACATAGATAGGCTGTTTCATTATTCTGATATTTAAAAAACATGTCAACTTTACGGGGAGTTCTATACCATCCATGATGCCAAAAATGTCCATACATGATTTTGCATAAGAATAAAGCTGATCCACCACTGTGTTTTCACATATCTGACACTTAGGGCCTGTTTCACAATCGCCGGATAAAGTTATCTGCCAGTTAAAATTTTTGTTATCCTTTTCTCCCGTCATATAAAAGAAAAGTGACAGCCAACATTTATCTGGTTGTCTGGAAGAGATCGCTCTAAAGCGATAAGACCGCCTGTTGTTACCTCTATTTAAATTTATGTACTCTTGTAACATGTTTTTCTTATGTTGTGGTGCAATAAAGAATATATTATTATTATTATTATTATCTGATGGATATGTTTTAACTGAAGATTGTGAAACAGGCCCTTAGTGAAGCAGACAAAGTGTCTAAGTGCAAGGCCTGAGTGGACGCCCCGCTCAGGCCTTACACTAATAAGTTAATAACTAGTATATTTGACACCTTGTATGCTATAATTATCAATAGAGTATGAAAACACTCTTCACACATCTCTTGATGAATATTCACAACTGTCCATAATACTCCATTATTCCAAGTAAAGGACACACATTTACTTTCCTTGAACAAATTTATTTCGCCTTAGCTCCTGCGCCACGCAACACTTAGCCCATCCCTAGAGGATCTACCATTATCTAAAGGGCCTACTAGACGCCAACGAACCCTTCCGACAGAGCGACCTTATCCGGACGGACCGTGTAGACCAGGGTTTCTTAAAGTGTGGTCCATGGACCCCTTAGGGGTCCGTGACATGATTGCTAGGGGTCCGCGGCCAGTTCGTTTACTCTTAATGTAGGTAGGTACGTACGGGTCCGCGGTATTTATGATAGAGCGCGCGCTAGCGACCTTGAGTGTGACGTGGTCGGCCAACCGTCTAGCCACCGACTAAGGTCACGACGTCTGAGGCTTGCACTTTAGATGTTTGTATAAAGGTCATTAGAGCCACCCGTCGCCTGAGCCTCACCGCCTCGCCTCGTAAATGTACTCACTACGGAGAGTATGCATGCCCGTACAAATCCATATAAAGAAAACCTAACTGTTCGAGGCGAGGCGGCGCGGGTCGGGAGCCGGGTGGCTCTAGTGAGCTATGACCTTTATAGTCTGATGCAAAAATCATTGTTTGCTATCAGTACGCTTGGCACATGCAATGGATGGAAGGGAATGTACCTTCAAGAAAGCATAAGCATTAACGAAAACAGTTTACCTATAAACAAAACATTTATTTATTTAGGAAAAACAATAAATTATCCCATGATTACTAAGATATTCTCATTCAATTATCGTGTCAATACATTATGTAATTTTCTATGGTGGTATATAAATACTCTTATAGTTCGTCAGTGTATGGAGTGAAGGCCAGGTTTCCAACGGACCCCATCGCCAGTGGGCTCTTGGCGACGGCCGAAACAACCTGAAACAAGATAGTAATATTACATTTTAACCCCCGACGCAAAAAGAGGGGTGTTATAAGTTTGACGTGTCTGTTTGTGGTATCGTAACCCCCTAACGGATGGACCGATTTGGATGCGGTTTTTTTGTGTCATAGATAATTTTATGAAGAGTGTTCTTAGCTATGTAAAATCTGTTCAGCCGTTTTCGATATATTGGACTTCATCAGGGGTTTTTCAACAAGTTGTAGTTATTATTGTCATTCATTAGACAGATATACTTTAGACATACTGCCTTTCCTTAGTAGTGTATGGTCTTAAAATTATAAAGAGAAAAAGTCTGTGAGACTGTGGCTTTGTAATCTAGTAAGTACAGGGTAATCTCCGGAACTACCCCATCCAATTTCAAAAATGCGTAGACTTAACATTCCAAATTTTGCTTACTCAAGGTGTCAAAAGCCATACATATGTGCCACTCGGTAGCAAAATTATAAAGTATCAGTATTACCAGCCTAATCCAATAGGGATGATGACTAAGATTTTTTTATTATGTCATTCAAACCAGTTTTTGGAGAGGAACAAATGTTTGTATGGGAGTAACTACAATTAAAGAACATAAATACCCGAGACAAATTGACCTCGCTGGCGGCAGCGCAAAATGCTTCATACTGATAGACACACAGGTCACAACTGACATATGTACTAATCGTTTTATGGAAAAATCAGGTAAATTGTTGTTTCGGTCGCGAAATACTTTTAAGTACATAGTTGTGGTACAATTTTGTTTCTATAATAGCGTAAGGATGCTGTTTAAATTTACTCTTGTACAATAAAAAAAAATGCATATTTTCTCTAAACTTTTCAAGATCTTTTTATGATTTTAATTATAATTTATACTTTATTAATTATTACGATAATTTGATGGTTTTCTATACATTCAGCATCACCACGTTATCAATTTGAACATGAGGCATGTTGCCTGTTGGAGCGTTTGAATTACCTGAGCGACATCAGAGGCCGAGATCTGGTCGACAGCGCTGGCCAGCTCGGCGGGGCTCTTGGCGGAGCCGCCGTGGAGCCCCTGCGCCGCGATGGTCTCCGCGAGATTGGTCCCGGCGTCCATCTCGCTCAGAAGCTGCACCTTCAGCTGAGCCTTGCCGGCCTTCACCGCTTCGGCGGACGGCGGTGTACGTATGGCTTTGGCTACAGCCTTGACAGCCTGCAATACAATAGTTATTTACGATACAAGTGCCGAAAATAGGAAATTCGCAACGAGTGGTGATTAATTAAAACGCGACCGAAGGGAGTCGTGAATCGACTCGGGAATAGACTCGGGAACCGGCACGAGTTGCGAATTACCTATTCGCACGTGTATCGTACAACGTTTTACTGTACATATGGCTCTTTAAAGTTTCGCATAAAAAGTGCTCTTATCCGCACTAGTGCGGGAAAGTACCACCATATGTACTGTAAAGTAAATGATTACACTTAATGAATAAATACAAAAAGATTTATGGTCGCAAAATAGTAGATTGTACAACAAGCGCATTAAACGCACCATTTTACGCGAGACGTTTAAATTATAAAATCGAGTGTAAAATGGGTTTTATGGACGAATTGTACACTCTACTTTTCACTTCGATAGCGAGGAAATGAAAACTATGAGTTTATTTCATGAATGAAGTTTTATTGTGTACTATGGCTGTTGGTATCCTTGCCTTGGTCTTAGAATACTAACGATACTTTAAAAAAATAAAACAAAAGAGTTTATTCTATGAAGTTAAAGTTGGTCGTGTGGCTATTGGACCGATTGCCTTGGTCTTCGACGAAGATTTTACTTTAGGCACTAGAGCATAAAAAGCGACTTTGTCGCCTACACACAGCATAAAGAGGCACTTTTAGAGCATGAGAAGTGTTTTTTTTTAGATTGAATACAGAGATTATGTAAGCCAACAGCGACAGCGGTTGTGCAGCCGTCAGGCTAGTAGCAACCGCTGAGCCCCGAGCCTACTGTCGCACTAATATATTTCTGTTATGTGTTGTTTTATACTGGGTGATATTGGGGTCATGATCCGGAATGGCCAAAACCGAATAATAACTGTGAATTCATTGAGGGTTAATGTATCGAACAGCTGTTTTTTGTAAGCACAACTTTCTCGACCTGCTGCCATGCATTTAATCATGTTATCATTGACGTAGGTGTATTGGGAGTGCGCCCACGATTTATACATAATAGCGAAGCCATCTTGCCACAGATGTGATGTGATGATCTCTGTAGCCTAGTTGGTAGTGACCCTGCCTACGAAGCCGCAGGTCCCGGGTTCGAATCCCGGTAAGGGCATTTATTTGTGTGACGAGCATTAATATTTGTTCCCGAGTCATGGATGTTTTCTATGTATTTTTTTATCTATATAAGTATGTATATCGTCGTCTGGTACCCATAGTACAAGCTTTGCTTAGTTTGGGACTATAGTGGGCCCGGGGAACCTTGATCTCTATGACAGCTGTCATGTCCGTACAATTTATAACCTCAAAACGTACGCCTACGTAAAGCCTGTTGTCTACCTCTACCTACATGTTATTGTATTTTTTTTCTCTTTTTAACTGCTTTGTTTGTGTGAGGTGTGCAATAAAGAGTATTTGTATTGTATTGTATAGTATAGGTCGATCCGTTTAAGATAGTATCCCCTAATATATATTATTTATTGACAAATTCATTTACGTGACATAACAGTAATAACCAATGCGTCACGAAACCAAAACAACAAATAATACTATTTAGGCGACGAAACGGCGTGGCCCCGTTGCATCGTCGTCTCCGGTGTAGGATTCGGCAGATTGATTGAGATTGATTGGATTATTATTATTATGCAGCGACAAGGTGGACTGATGACCTGGTAAAGGTTGCGGGAGTCCGCTGGATGCAAGTGGCGCAGGACCGGTCACTTTGGCACTCTTTGGGGGAGGCCTATGTCCAGCAGTGGACGTCTATCGGCTGATATGATGATGATGATGATGTTTATGTAGTAACTTACCGCAGCGGCCTCGTCCTTAGGAACAGACAGAACGGCTCCGAAGATGCCGCTGTCCGCGTACGCCACGTTGAACCCGGCCGCGGCGAAGGGCCCGATGTTGCCGATCGCCTTCGCCAGGGCCGAGTTGTCGGAGCCCCATTTGGTGATCGGACCGTTGCCCAATGCTAAAAGGAACATATTGTTATTAGAGATTTTACGGATATACGGATAGGTATTACGGACGACCGTCGTAGCCTAGTTGGTAGTGACCCTGCCTACGAAGCCGGAGGTCCCGGGTTCGAATCCCGGTAAGGGCATTTATTTGTGTGATGAGCATGAATATTTGTTCCTGAGTCATGGATGTGTTCTATGTATTTAAGTAATTTATTTATCTATACAAGTATGTTTATCGTCGTCTAGTACCCATAGTACAAGCTTTACTTAGTTTGGGACTAGGCCGATTTGTGTAAGATTGTCCCATATATTCATTTATTATTTATTTAGAGAGGGGGCCCGCACGGCTATCACGCGACGGCGCGCGAGCTCTCTCGATTTTTCTCGCACTACCCGTCTCTCTCTTATTAGAACACTTATAACAAGAGGTATAGTGTGAGGAAAATCGAGAGTATGTCGCGGCCGTCTCATGATAGACGTGCTGTAGCTAGACCAGAAAAAAACGGGTCGTGATTTGAAACCATTGCCTGCTCGATTAGCGCGTACGTCCAATTCTTTGCTTAGTCAGAGTAAAAATCCTACTAATATTGTAAATAAAGTTTGGATGTTTGTTACTCAATCACGATTAAACGACTGAATCGATTTGGATGAAATTTTACACAAAGATAGTTTATAGCTGGATTAAACTATAGGATAGTTTTATCCCGGATCTACGCTGAGGAAGTATTTAATAATAATTTGAGTCCGGAAATCAAAGAGACTGTAGCGATCAATCCCCCGAAAGTTCTCTTCTGCTGTATTTTAATTTCCATTCGTTTTTATCCCCATTTTTAATTTTTACACATGCTCACAAAGTCCCAGAAGATTTTCGCATCGAACAATAATTTAACCAGTCCATTTAATTGCCTGTCTATGATATTATCGCGAAACAGAAATACGCAATATACCAATTCGACATGCCCTAAGGAAGGTCTCGGTTAGGTACGACGACGAGCGAAGCGAGGAGGAGTGTTAGGTGTACTGCGACCCCAGAACCGAACATTAAATATGAGGAAGTGAAATAACACATTTCATTTCATTTTTCGGTCGACGACCACTTTAGCCTAGTTGGTAGTGACCCTGCCTACGAAGCAAGAGGTCCTGGGTTTGATGGCATTTATTTGTGTGATGAGCACGAATAAAATATGTTTATCGTCGTCTAGTACAGTCACCAGCAATAAGATCTGCCACAACATAGCACGCATAAATATCTGACAGGACTCTATGTCTAATGCCATAAGGACGTGTCAGATATTTTTGCCGGTTTGTTTCGGCAGATATTGATGCCGGTGACTGTACCCATAGTACAAGCTTTGCTCAGTTTGGGACTAGGTCGATTTGTGTAATATTGTCCCCAAATATTTATTTATTTATTTGCGCCGGTAACATGGCGGTCACGATTGAGCGACAGGATGGTTTTTTTTTAATTTATTTGTATTTTGATGCCTCGGTGATGCATAGTGTGTTTACTTTTGGCAGCGACGGCGAGGGCGAGCGCCTGCGCGGAGCCGGCGGCGGCGCCCTGCAGGCCGAGCGCCACGTGCACCAGGTCCCCGCCCGTCTCCTTCCTGCAAACCCACACACATGTCAGGAGAACCTATGACACTGTCACTATAGTAGGACGAATCCTAAGTCGTGGACTGAAATATGGGTTTCTTACTGTTTAACTTTAGTTTAAACGTGTGGACGTGACAATGGGCAAAATTCCTTAAAAAAAGGGCTTTTAAGTCTCATGGTCACCCTAATTGCTACTTTAAACTGTCACTTTAAGCTACAGACCAAGTCTTGTCGAATTGGGTGACCATAAGCTTGGTGATTTTGCTATTTAAAATTATTATCAATAAAGTTTAATTGTTTGCTTCTAGAGTTAATGCAAATAATTTGCCTTAAAATACTGCGATAGGAACAAAAATGTCTGTTTAAGACTTGTTCACCGCGTGGCGTGTGGGTGCCATCTCGATTTTTTTTATCTGTGGCGACGAATGGGTTAAAGGGCCTTATTCTCTTCGGTGCAATTTCATTATCATCATCATATCAGGCGAAAGAAGTCCACTGTTTTACATCCCCCCCCCCCCCCCCCCCCCGAAAGAGTGCCACAATGACCGCTCTTGTGCCATCCGCATCCAGCGGACTCCTGCGACCTTTGCCAGGTCATCAGTCACGTAATTTTTGAACGACCCCTTACTACCTTACTAGAAAGTATGTATGTGCGAGAGGGACTAATGATAGGCAGCAGCACAAATAATTTACAGAGTGATAGGTAAATGTTATGAGTTCAAGAAATGTGTTGAGTAGACATTCCATTAAGTACAGTTTAGTTTATTTAATTTCATTGTACAATTTTCACATAATACAGTACACATTCGACTTATATTTACCCACATAACAGTGATCGTCGAGGTACGCCATTATAATGAATATTTAAAATTAATATAATCAAATGAATAAGGCACATAAACAATAAATACGATAAATGTATAAACCTAAAATTTTAATGAAATTAATATAAAATAAAATGTCAGGTCAAATAAATACTATTCATACAATACTTACAGTCAAAGCTAATCAAATAATATAAGAGATTGTTAGACTTTAGACTTACCTCAGTTCTCCACCGTAGAACTTGCTAGGTTCGCCTTTAGAATCTGAGGATGGGGCATTCAACTTCAAGGCCTGAGCGATCATGACAGCAGTTTCCTAAAAATAACAACAGTTTTATTAAATAGTTATTTTTGACCGGAATACAGGTTCATTATAACAGTTGGACAAAGGGAACATATCACTTTCGCAACCGGACTAAAAATAGAACAATACACCAGAAACCGACAAAACTCGCTGCAGGTTTATACTACTGCCCGCTTAGCGGGCTGAGCCGGCATCTGAGCAAACATTACTAGTGCCTACCAGGCGGAACTTGGTTGCGAACCTTTTAATGAAATTCCTTTTGTGGAAATTAAAGGTGCTAATTACACTCATCCCATTATGTGACATATAATTACATCTCTACTCAGGGAAAAGACGACGATGACCCAACAGAAATGCAACATAAGCACCTACCCATTCAAATCCCATTTAAATATCTCAAAAATTTACGAAGCGACTACCCCTTTTACTACCGTTTTAATGATGATTTTTGGAGAGAGAAAACGCTAGCAGTTCGTGACGTCACGATCTACGAGCGTCATAGTAAAGGTTCGATTTGCGACACACTTTGGACACTTATGACTTTGTGATTATTTAACCTGTTGCGTAACTTTTTTCTCCATTTGACTACATTCTTAATCCTTTTTCAAGAAAATACATCCATATTTTTTTATTTTAGTGTGTACACCCCAATTATCGCATTGATAAAAACCGACACGTTCGTACGTTGCTCGACGAACATTTGAACATTTCGTACAGTCCTTTCAGACAGTCGCAGATATTCGCGGCATTCATTGAAAATCGTTTTAAAATGAATGAGTCCGAAGAGGTTTCTTGAGCATTTTTCTTCGCTGTATTTTGTATGAATCCAAAATTTCAATGATAAGTTATAACCATCCGATAATTATCAATCAAGGAGTATAGCTATTTTGATAATTGTCACCCTGGTTCTATACAGACCTTAGTGTCCCCGACGACAGCAACGGCGCAGCGCGAGGGCGTCAGCGAGCAGGCGGCGAAGTGCTGCAGCGATTCCGAGGAGATCTTGCCAATCTTCTTCGGGGAGATGAACAGAGAGTTGCCCAGGCCGCGGCGGAAGGCAGCCTTGTGGAGAAGGTCTACTGCACGCACCTTATGGACCAATTTGAAAGCGGTTTTTTTCTTGTGTGAATTTTATCCCGAGCGTTCTTAGCCATGTTTCATTAAAATCTGTTAAGCCATCTCTGAGATATTGGACTTTGAAACGAAAATGCTGGGGGATTTTCAAGTTTTTAAGTTGTAGTTATTATGGATTATGTAAGGACTTCATATTTAGATATTACATAAGAAATTAAAATGTGGAGGGTGGAGCGCCATGAAATAGGTTAATCACTGTTTAATCTATGTGCATGCGTAGTTTAAATCTTGCATCCTAACACGTCACTAACATTCAAACCCAAAACGCACTGACAGCGGTGGCGGAGCGGCGCGGAGGCGGTACCGGTTGTAATGTTCGAACTAATACGGAAGGGTCCGCACAGAATACCGCGCCGTACCGCGCCGCTCCGCCACCGCTGTCAGTCCGTTTCGGCCTTCAGGGGTTGATGAAACTTGAAAATTTCTATACTCATCAGCCTATAAAAATATCGTCACCATTAAGATGAAAATTAAAATATAATAAAAAGCGAGTGCCTACTCCAAATCTTGGGATTAGGTGCCACAGCAGACCCTGGCCTCGTGTAAGGCGATAGGACGATGATGAGGCATTTACCTGAGGCGCGAGGGCAACAATGTCGTATTTCAGGCGGGGAGTGTTGTCGGTCAGCTCCCAAGGCCTGAACTCCTGGCAGGAAATCAAGTTGTTCAGGCACTCCAGGGCGGGGCTCAGGTTGTCCTTAGAGGTCTAGAGAAAAAATTATAGCCTTAAAGGTTTATTTTACAAATAGAAAAAAAAATATCCATAAAAAAAATGCTTTTCTTAAACCAGAGACGTGCCATTCTTATGGAGTGAGATAGCTATATGACCATGTAAGATGAGCGGCTTTTTGCAATTTGAAACAACACCTTATAAGTATCAGTCATCATGGAGATTATAGTCATTTCTCTAGTCTAGTCTATGGGAGGGGGATGCGTATTAGAGATGCAACGGATAGTTGTTTGGCCGGATACCCTGCCGAATATTCGGCCGGCCAAACAATACCTACATTTTAGTTTGGCGGCGGGCGCGTCGTGTAGGTTTAAACCTGTTACGTATTGTAGGTTCGCGCGGACCGTTTTCTAGGCAAGAACCGAGTTTTATTAGGTCAGTGTACGGAACTATTTCGTATGCAGTACACGTGCGCCCGCCTATTTTGCTGAATAGATAAGTTTTTAGTATTACTAACCATTTTTCAAAGTTATATACCAAACGGAATTAGACGTGTGCGCCGATCGGCGTGGCGTACGCCGCCGGTCATATATGCCACGCCGCCGCCGCCGGTCATTCCACCGGCGTGGATTCGGCGTGAAAATAGCGTGCAGACTATTGTGACTGGGGGTAAAATTTTGGTCTGTGCTACACTCAAACAAGCCACACAAACACAATGTGCATACGGCTACATGAACAGCAGCAGCAGGTGTTGTTGCTTGCAAGACACCTGGAGATTGTATGTGTCTGGGGGCTTGCTTCGGGTCTTCGGCCCTCAAGCTGGCCTAGGGAGCGCTCTCTAAAAGCATGCCCCATGGCTCAGCCTTCGGCTTCACTTACCTCCCCTTTTACCTTGGAAATTTGGGCCTCAGGTTTCGCTTGCAAGACACCCAAAGATAATGAGTGTCCGCAGGGACTCGCATTGAGAGTGCTCTCTAAAGGGATGCTTTGGGCATTTCATTCCTACATAAAACTTTTGGCCTCACTGCCACCTGAGGATAGTAAGTGGCCTCTCTTAAGGCTTTCATTGTTACGAAAAGCTCAACTTTCGGCCTCACTTCCTTGGCCGCTCACCTTCGGGATTTGGTCTCCAGTTTCGCTTGCAATACACCTGGGGATAGTAAGTGTCCGTAGGGCCTTCAGCCCCCGAGCTCGCAAAGCGACCACTCTCTAAAAGCATGCTTAGGGCCTTTCAATCCTACGAAAAGTTCCGAACAACCGCTCTCTGAAGAATTGCTTTAGGCCTTTAATTCCAATGAAATCTGCCTCGCCACTCACCTTCGCAACTTTGGCCTCAGGTCTCGCTGGCAAGACACCTGAGAATAGTGAGTGTCCGTCGAGCTCGCCCTATGGCGTTCGGTTCGGGCCTGGGGCTCGCATAGGAAGCGCTCTCTAAAAGGTTACTTTGGGCATCTATATAATATTATTCACGAACACTTGTTGTTGTTGTATTATGAGGGTGTTTATTTAGATTCGAAGTGAAGTGTTACACGCACACCGCACAGTCTATGTGAATTAAATCTTTATTTGTCAGATATATGGTCAAACATAAGAATATCATGTAGGAACTTAAACCATAATTTATACGCGTAAGAAGTCGTGGGCAGAAGCTAGTAATTTATATGAGCCTGAGCTGAGATGCCAGAATTAAATGAATTATTATTATTATTATAAATAGAAGATTTAAAAAATGAGTCATGCTGTTTTTTTTGAATACCTAAAATTAAATGTTTCATTATGAAAGAAAAAAAGTTTATTTGGTTTAGTTTAGTTTGTTTGTTGTAGTATGAAAAATAGTTTTTTTTCGCTTTATTGTTTATTTTTATTTATCACGCCGATCACGCCGATTACGCCGCCGCCGTTTTCGGACCGGCCATTTTTGGACCGGACGCCGCCGCCGACGGTTTAGCAATCGGCGCACACCTCTAAACGGAATCACTATTCGGTATCCGGCCGGATAGTGTGCAACTATCCGGTATTCAGCCGGAGGCCAATAGTGGCTGGATAGGCCGGAAACCTGATAGCAACTGGATATCCGTTGCATCTCTAATGCGTATACTATGGATAGCCATAGCCTGATGATGATAATAGTTAGTTTCATAGTATAATATTCTTTATATTACAATGTATGGTTCATCTCTATCCAAGCTAAATTTGCTTTTTTTTGTGTATATCCTCTATATCAGTGATTCTTAACTTAGTGTTTGGGAGTCATTGTATCGACTCATTGGCACTTGTTTAATATTATTTCCCACTGCTCTAAATAAATATCCCACATACCTCAAGTGTGTAGTAAATGAACTCGCGATCTCCAGAGCAGGTGACTGAGGCTCCGCATTGGGCCAGTTTGCGGGCAATGATGAAGCCACTAGCATTGCCTGTGCTCTGGCCCGCAGCTGTGCGCAGGACATGGGTCAGCCCAAGTTCAGTTGGAGACTCATACCGAGCACCAGCCCTGGAAATATTATAATATAGCCTTTATTAAACCAAATATACGTATTTTATGATTATATGTATTTCTGTTTCTATTTGGTCTTGCCTTGAAGCATAGACCAATTTAAACACTCACTCTCAAGAACTATTAGTGTAGTTACAAAAAATTTGGTAGTGACAATTGTTACAGAAATTTAGTAAACATTAAACATCTTTGAAATACTGATTAGCTAATCAATTTTTTTTGGTGGCCATTGTTCTAGTTATCTCATTGAAGACATTTTTTTAAATCTATGATTTCATAGAGTTTAACCCCTTGTATAGTCGTATGCATAGACACGGAGCTATCCCAAGCATTAGAACCTATAGTTTAAAATCTCAAGGTTGTTATAAGGTTGTTATATTGATTAGCCATTTTTGACATCCACAATGAGGGGTTAGAGTCCTCATATATATGTTTTTCCCCCATTTTCTCACAGAGCCTCTTCCAAGCATGACAGGAGTGTATCTCTAACCGAATAACAGGGAGCGGAGGTAGATCAACTCCAAATGTTTATTGAAAAGTCCTGAAATTTCATGTTTCAGAACTTGCTAAATCTTCTTACTGATTACAGCGGCTACTGATAACCATTTTCCTCAGAAATTGTTGGGTTGCCATTGGCATCAGCTGCCTATAAATATATCTTCTTGATACTCACACAAGAAAGGAAGTGAGTAATGTCATTTATAATTTATTTTGGCACAACAATCAAGAACCTATAATATTTTTCTTTTGATACCTTCACACTTCTCAGGTTTATCCTGACCACCTTGAACTTGACTTTTTTCTCAATTAATTTTAACTCTTTTCGCTTACCTGAAAGCTACAGTCACCCTCGTGACTGGAGAACCGTTGTCCAAGGCAGCAACAAATGTGTTGTTCTGGGCGACACCTTGCTGAATGACGGCCTGCTGCCTTGCGACCGCCTGAGCGGCCTGGGCATAACCTCTCGCCTGAAAGACATTAAATATTTAGCAAATAACTCCAGTATCTAACTAAAATAATCGAGTAAATCTTTTACATAACAGGCGTTTGACAGATAGGTTCTAAGGTGAACACGAAACTCAAATTTTAACCACAGGTTTTAATCGCATGGAGATATTTACCCCAACATGACGAACTATAGAGTTTTTCAGTGCGTTTGATGCCATTTTTGCCAAAATTTAAGGTTTTCGAGCACTCGCACTGGTAGTGGCACGACCACCAATTCGATCGAAAAAGTTATTTTTTAATTTTTTGACAGTTTGTTCGGTGTTGCCAGATGGGTTTTACGTTCCGTTACGCGCAGCGTTTGTTGTACAAGTGATCTTAGTTTCGTAGTTTTTATATAGGTCATGGAAAAACTATAGGATTTTGTATAGTTTTTACTAAATATAAAAATAATAAAAAGGCTTTTTATTTTAATACCAATCACTTTTTTTGCCTTTGATACGACTTCTAAACCGAAATGTCCAGTAACGTTACATAATTTGGGCCGGAAGGGCGTGTTTTAAAGTAGCTTTAACAGCATATTTGACAAACTTCGCATGGTCACTGACCAATATGAATTGGAAATAACTGAAGACATATTTATTGGACTAGAGACTTCTGATTTGAAACTACTGAAGACGTTATTACTGGATTCGATCAAATGAAATTATACTTACTGAAGACTAGGCAGTATGGCCCATGGTCTTAGCCTGTCCGAATGGACGAATTAAAAAAAAAAAAAAAAAAATGGTCACTGACCACTGACATTTCTAATTTCTTCATACTTGACAGTATTGTTTACCGCCAATTTTGTTCTTTTCATTATTTATTGTGGTGTTTTTAAAAGAAAACGCTTAAATTTAGGTGATGACGAAAAGAAAACGACACCGATAATTGTGTACGTGTTAATTATTTCAGTGTACTCGTTTATTCTGTTATAACTAGGTAACACATTGACACTGCTCTATATTTTATGATGCTCAGCTGAAACAGTTTTCATTTGTTTAGTATGCGTGGCTTATTCGATTGTGCACAGATTTCTTAAATTTTGTAATCATATTCGCTAGATTAGGCTTAGCAAGTGTGCTAGTATTGAAAACCTTACGGTTTTACCAGTTGAGTTTTGTATGGGTATGCTATATTCTCAAGTCATATGTTTCATCTTTTTGTGTAACCTCTTTACACCTCACAATTACAATCAGCATCAGCGATGACTTCTGTCCCGATCTAGTCTAATTAGATTTTAATATTATGATGTGCTAAGCTCAACCTAATATGGAAAAGGAATATTTAACACAGAGAATTTGTTATATATCCTCTTGTCTTCGTTGGCAGCAGGAGACAAGACCTTTCCTGTTGCCATTAATTATATTACATTAAGAGCATACTTAGCCAGGTATTATATTTCTCTAACTTTAAGATGTGTTTATTTCCCATGTTTTATGAGCTCACAATACATTTTTTCTTAAATTTTACTGCAATTAGGTTGCCTGACATCCTTTGTAGCCTAGTTGGTAGTGACCCTGCCTACGAAGCCAGAGCCAGGGTTTGAATCCCGGTAAGGGCATTTATTTGTGTAATGAGCATGAATATTCAGTCATGTATGTGTTCTCTATGTATTTATTCATCTATATAAGTATGTATATTGTCGTCTAGTACCCATAGTACAAGCTTTGCTTAGTTTGGGACTAGGTTCATTTGTGTAAGATTGTCCCCAAATTTTATTTATAATTTTATCTGTTTGTTTCACTTTTCTTTATTGGCCTTTTTTGTTCAGCTTATATCAAAATATTTAGGCCATTACACAAATTGTAATTTATTTATTTATTTATTTATTAAGAAAATAATAATAAAATATGAACAAGTACAATGTCCCGCAAAACAGTTTGCACAGTTTGACTGTGGGATCGAGCAGTCTCTACTCTCTTCTATTTCTATTATTTAAATTAACTACATCTATAGGTAAGTACAATAATTATTTACTAAATATGTTTAAAAAGGTAACTATTCAGCTTTTTACAAAGTTTAACTTTATTGGCCTCTTGCCTGATGTCAGAGGGCAGGCTGTTGAGTATATAGGGTATACGTTTCCGGAGACACCTATCGCCGTAGTAATTAGCGACCCTCGGCACAACAAACTTGCCCGCCGACATCGACCTGGTATCACAGACATCGTTATGGTGTAACTGTAATTGGGTGTGCTCACGACTGCCATGATTATTTAATACTAATAAATATTTATGTTTAAGGCTCACCGGTAAAATATTACAAATCTTGAACAAATTTCTATAATTATTTTTATCTTTAGTTTTGTTATTAACTATAAGTTTCAGGAATCTTAATTGCATACATTCTAATTTATTTATGTTAGTTTTAGTCGTTAATCCATAGCAGTCAAGTGCATAACCAATTATAGACTCGACTAAGGATACATATAAATACTTTGTCAATACAATCAACAAAGATGCAGCTTTGGGTATGTATTGCTGTCTCATTCCAAGCTGTGTATCTGTGGGTTATTGCGAACTTGCATATTTTGTAGTGTGCACATTTGACCTTTTATGAATTTGATTATGTTCCTGAGACTAGGGTGTAATAGGTGTATTTCAATTTGATGTGTTTTGTAAGTACAGTAAATTGTGGCACAATGTTATGCTCCCTGGATACTAACTTTTATGGAGTTTACATCCCTCTGCAGCTAACTCCTGGTTTATGACCAAAACTTCGTGTACATGGACTTTGTTAATTATACTCCCTAACTGCCGCCATCTTAGGGGGATGGGTTTATGTCCTTCTCCTAATCTTTAGCTATATCCTTAACTGTTCTCTGTCCCTAGCATCTTGTCTCTAGTTTTGACCAGAGTATAAAGATTTCTAAAAATAATCCTTTTTGCGTTATTTTATTTATTTATTAGTATTTAGGATAGCAACAGTAGTAAATATACAGTTTACATATGTTTCCTTAAATAACAGGAGGCCCATAACAGTTAAATGTTAATAACATCAAGAAAATGAAAAACAGAGATGATTAAAATAAATATAACTAAGATAAGAAATGTGGAAGCATGCTACAGAGAATTAACAACATGGTATACTTGTAGCTCAGATTGTTTGAGCTGACCAACTTATTTGAGAAACTATATTGTTAGTCAATAACTAGCTGCCCGCGCGGCTCCACCCGCGTATTAAAAAGAACGTAAGTGTAGCAGTGGGATAAAATATAGTCTATGTCTAACTCAAAGGGGCTTTATACCGTAAAATATTTTTTTGGAATTCGTGAGTAGTTTCAGACCCTTACATACAAATTTACAATACTGCACTATTAATATTTAATAGATAGCAAAACGAAAGATGATTTTGATCATAAATTACCCATATTACGATAATTGTGACATAACTATTATTAGGAGTTCCTTAATATGGATTTATTGTAAAATATTGTATTATCTATTTGCAGAAAAGTAATGTCCACGGCGCTCAAGCTAATTATTGAAGATTGGGAACTACACCAGAATTCAACAAAAAGTTTGAACAACAACTTGAAAACCATCAGGCATAATACAGGACATGGCATAAAACATAAAGAAAACTATTTTAAACACAAGTGCAACAAAGCACTTAAAAATAAGTTAAAGAAATATAAACTCAGAAGAGACGGCAAAGATGACCCAGACGTTATAAATGTGTCTCACACATTTCAGAGTGCTTTAAAAATAGAATCAGCCAACAATAATAATAATGAAGTTTTAAATATCTATCATATTGAGAGACCTAAGAATTATCTGTTCAAAATGGTTCGAAGAAAGAAAGATGTTGATAATGTCAAATCAATCAAAACTTTATTTAAAGAGATCCCAGAGAAAAATATTACTACAGATACAGACATTCCAGTTGTACATACTCAAATTACGGAAAATCAAGAACAGTCTCCTAATAGTCAAGATAAAAAGCAAATGAATGCTTTTAAACTGATGATGGAGTCTAGAAATAAAAGTATTGGAGGGAATTCCCCAGGAAAAGAAAAACCTGTTGATGAGGCTGAATTACAATTAAAAATAGAAGAGAAAAACTGTAAAGCTAAGAGACTTTTGGTTTTACAAAAGATGGCTGAACAAAAAGGATTTCTTAAAAAAAAAGAAAAAGAAGAAATACTACAAGAAGCTATTAAAAGAAAAATGGATAAACGAGCAGAAAGATTGACTAACATGCTTGTAAATAATGGCAACAAAAACGTGAAAGCAAAAAAAGAACCAACAAAATTAGTGCTCAAAGTAACCGATACCAAATTGTCTGATTTTGATAAAAAAAAACCACTTAATGAAAAACAATGTATAAACAAGCAAAACAATGGTGTTCTTCATTTAATCAACATTTTCGATGAACCAATAAATGATGCAAATGTTGCAAACGGCCTTAAGGATAAATTTGTACCCAAAGAAGACTTAGAATTTCTCAAAAAGTTGTCTCCATCAATTAAAAAGAAAGAAAATATGCTTAGTTATTTTAAAAAGCTCGACAAAGATCGAGATTCTACGTCTCCTGTCAACACCGATAACGCAGAAATGAGCCCTATAATAAAAGTTAAGTTTGGGGCAAGGAACAAGAAAAAAATAAAAAAGAAGAAATTAAGTTTAAACAGTCAGAATTCACTTGATTTGGAAGATAAGAGTACTGCAGAAGTCCCTAAAGATTTAGATACAATTGTAACAAATACAACTACTGACAGTAAAAATGAGACTAGAAAACGTAAGCGTTCGCAAATAGTTTTAGAAAAAGAAGATAAGTTAATTGAAATCAATGAAAGTCAAAATGGTGATTTAGGAGAAAATGAAACTAAAAATGGAAGACCAAAGCGAAATGTTAAAAGGCCTTTACAATATAAAGACGATTGTCTCTTATCTAGTTCTGATGAAGAATATCACATATTTACTCCTAAAAAGAAGAAACACAGTGATAATAAAAGTAATACTCCAAAATCTATGAAAGAACCCAAATCTAAGATAAAAACTCCGGTTTCGATTGCAGACTCCAAACCTAAAACGAGTTGTAGCATAACACAAAGTAAGGCAACCACTAAAGACATTAAAAAGCCTTCAAAGAATAATAATACTAACAAAAAGACAAATGTCAAGATGGCACCTATATTTTCTGCGAAACCACAGTTAGATCCAGCAGCATTGGAAGCTAAACAAAGATTTCTTCAAAGTGGAGTTCCAGAAAAACTGAAGAAAATTGCTAGCCAACATAAACAAGTTGATATAGGAATTAATTGTTTTCCCACAGTTCTCCATGTACAGCAAATTGTGGCCTTTGAAAATACTACGTCTAGCAACCTCATGATTGACTCACAGAGAAGTGACTCAGAACCTGATCTGAGCCCAGTGAAATGTAGAGGCAAGGCATTCAAAACCATATTAAGTCCTGAAAAACCCGCAAAACAATCTGACATTGTTAAACCAGACAACAACATCCAGAAAGTTTTGCAAAATATAAAACAATCATATCCTAAATTTCCAGTTTACCGAACATATCACTTGTTGAAAGAGAAAAGCAAAGGAGAGTTTGGAGACTGCAATAACTTTCCTGAGTTTGATAATAGTATAGAAATTATAAATAATGTAGAAGATATCAATAAGGTACAGGTAGATAAATTGAATTGGACTGACAAATATAGGCCTATGGTTACTAATCAGATAATAGGAAACTTTGAAACCACGAAAGAACTAAAAAAGTGGTTAGAATCTTGGTCTGCAAATGACGCTAAACGAAAAACGAACGACGCTGATTCTGACTCCTCTGACTTCTATCACTCTGATCCAGACAGCAGAGATAGTGTCAGTACTATTGATAACCTTCTTATTTTGACTGGTCCTACTGGTTGCGGGAAGACATCGTGTGTATACGCAGTGGCAGCAGATTTAGCGATCAAAGTCATTGAGGTAAACGCGAGTAGTAAGAGAAATGGAAAAATAATGTTACAGGATTTGCAAGAAGCTACACAGTCCCACAAAGTTAACAGAGGAAAAAGCTCTAGTACAGAAAATTCTCAAAAATCACAGGAAATAATTGAATTCGATTTGACTATAAAGCCTAAGAAAAGAGGAAGGCCTAAAAAATCCAAAGAAGTTGTGGTAACTAAACCTAAATGTGATGGAGGCAGTCAGGCAACTAACAGTCTGGAAAATACTAGAACTGGCATGTCACTTATTTTGATTGATGATGCTGACATTGTATTCGATCAGGATGATGGTTTTTGCTCTGCCATTAGTCAACTAGTCCAGTATTCCAAACGACCTGTTATATTAGTTACAACATCGTTGGTTTGTGCGCATCTACAACGATTCCTGCAAAGCGCGAAAATTATGTCTATGAAACCGCTTTTACCCAGAATGCTTGGTACATGGTTAGATATAATGTGTTTGGCTGACAGTGGCACTTGTTGGCCAGGCTTAGGCACAGTCTTATTAGACTTATACAATGGAGATATTAGGAAAACCATAAACTGTCTTCAATTCTACTCAACCACAAACACGCAAGCCTCTTCAAAGATGGACGAAAATTCACCAAACATAGAAAGTTTGTATGATGAAAACTCAAGTATGTCCTGGGCTGGGTCAGAAAACCAAGAAGAACGTAACATAGCGTGTGAAGATAGCCTACACCTGGCTGACACGTTGTGGAAATATTTTATGGAAAGACAGTCGCAATTGCTACACGTCAAATTTCCTTCAGACTTCTGGCATGTATGGTGGAATATACCAAACTTTTTAAAGAATACCTTTCAAGATCGCGAAGAGAAAGAGAATTCTGATAAGAAACATCGACAGAGTGGCGAGCTGCATGCAATAGCCAACGTTTTTGACAATATTTCGGCTGCAGATTATTTAGGACAATTAAGGCCAGATGCTAAGACGAATATTTGTTCCCAACCGTGGTACTCGTCGGAATGCGATAGTTCATCAGAACTAGAAAACTTCAGCTATTACAACAAGAGCTACGATGTTAATGATGAAATTTCAAAAACTCTTGTAGTTAGATCAATTTGCAACACACAGAAATGCTTACAGTACACTGAGGAATTGTATGTCAAACCAACGAGCATGGCAGTGCAAAGGTTGGTGTGATTTAAACTGTAAATAATAATGGTAAAAATAATATAATAAATCAGCCTATATACGTCCCACTGCTGGGCACAGGCCTACTCTCATAGACGAGAGGAGGCCTGCGAGTGTGTGGAGAAATTGTAAATAACTTTAGTTTAGATTATATGTAACTTAATGCTATCGTTTTTATATTTCAGGAATAGAGACAGGATCGTCAAACGGCACGACAGTATATCAACTCATCTTAACCCAGGTACTACACTGGACAGGAGAGCACTCGCTTTAGACTACTGGTCGTCTTGCCGGGCGATATGCAGGTTTGAGAAAACGAAAACTGACACTATTTCAAAAAGAAACAATCGGTTTTGTCATTACCTCAGATCTCTCAAAATAATGTGTAAGAATGACGTGTTCGATAAACTCGGCGAAAGTTTAAACGTGAAAGATTGTGATCGCGATTGAAACTGGACTGTAATTACGTCAAGTTAAAGTATATTTTTAGTTAAATGTACGGCATAGGAAACTGAAACACGTAACTTTTTATCCCGTATTGTCATATTGTGTTTCAATTTCCTCCACTGTAACAGTCCAGTCCATGAATAAATATACGTTTCCAAAGGTTCAAAAATATCCGAGCAACCTTATGCCCTTAACAATGTGTTCACATATTTTTGGTCACTTTGTCCGTGTACATATTTTCTAACTAGACTGTAACCATCAGATACCGGCCATCAGATACATGGGACCAAAGACACTTTTATACATAGGGCATTTGTGAGCACAAATGTAATGGAATGTTTAATGTAGTCGAGGCATTAGAGACGTGTTCAGATATAATGAGCACTTTGGCCGCTCCGATATGTCTGTTGGCGACTGTACATGTAGATAGTATGAAGTTGAAAGTGTTATCAATGTGAGTGCTGTATTTATGTGGAGTTTTGGGGGCTTTTTTGAACTGCCCGCCTCTAGTATTTCACAGGATTTTTTACAGTTTTTAACGCTCTGTTTATTCATAATTACGTAATGGACGTACGTTGATGAAGGGAACATTTTCATGCAACGGAAGGTTCTTTCTTATGAATTGTAATACATATTTTTGTGTTTATATAGTTAGTTTTAGGTAGTTTATTCTGCTTTCTACGATTTTTTCATATATTTTTTTCAGTTCTATACTTAGCTTTGCAAAATGCTCATCTCGCCTTCTTCTTCTTGATTTTTTTTTATACAACGCTGGTGGCAAATCAAGCGTACGGCCCGCCTGCCGGTAAGCGGACACCGCAGCCTATAGACGCATCCAACTCCAAAGGATACATGGGCGTTGCCAACCCTTGATATGTTTGAGGATTCGCCGTGTTGACAGCTGAAGGAACAAATGCCCTCGCTTTCAACACAACGCATCCTCGGGAGCTCTGGCGACCTTGCTCACCTCCAGGAACACAACACCACTACAGAGCAAGTAGTAATGTTATCATAGTACGAAATATCTCAGCAATCAACATTTTGTTCCCTATCATTTTATATTACTGTTTTCGTTTGCGTTTTATATCATATTTCCGGTTTATATTTCAACAAACACTAATCATGAAGATCTAATATATAAACCATATTGATACATACCACTATGACGGCATAAATATTAGTATTGTCGGGCATTTAAATTATGAACATTGATGAAGATAGACTTGGAGGAAAAATAGCAAACAACGATATTGTATTCTTCGTTTAAAATGGGACAATAATAGGAATAGGCATGATGACACATTTTGAAAAACTGTTCTATAATGTTTAGAAACATTTATTATGTACAACGAATAAGATTTTTCAAGAGAAAATAACAGTTAAGTAGAAAAATAATGCATTTTAGTTTTTTAAATTTCAAATTGGCGCTAAAACGCTTGTCAGTGTCATGGCGTCCGGAGTGACGTCACGTTTGTATAAACAGAACACAGACCTTTGACGTTTGCTACCTAGATCGCTCAATTGCTCATTGAATGAACATAAATTCAAAAGTTTACAAGTCTTGCGCGGCCGTGCGAGCGAGAAAGCGGGACAATGACGTATGAAGATCTGACAGATAACATAGTTCTATCCCTGTCTTACTATTCGTTCAGTACGTAAGTTTTCTCTGTAATCTGTGTTAATGGCCGTTATGGGTATTTGTTTATACAAATGTGACGTCATGCGCTCTGATCGGTGTTTAACATATCATGGCGGGCGTCCGTATTTTTCAGTTTAATTTTATCAAAATGAATAATAATCTCTTACTTAATAAAAAAATATGAGAATTTTTCGAATTCTATGATCAAAATTTCACTAAGAAAATACCATATTTTAGTGATTTTCGATTACTATCATCATGCCTATTCGTTTTGTTTAGGTTAATCTTAATTGTTGATTTGGAGTGATGCTCTTGGAACGGAAATTCCTCTTTGTAAGCATTATGTTTAGTTGTATAGTTTAAATTAATTAAACTGCGCTCATGAATGGCCATTGTACTGAGCTCATGAATAGCCTTTGTTTGCGGTCGACACTTGCAAATACAATGAACATTTTATGTAGGCGCTAACCTTTTTCTTGCGAAAAATGGCACGCGTCCGACCACAGTCCTATTGTTAGACTTGAATGCTATTGTTCTGAAGATAAGAAGTCGGTGATCTTCTACCGCAAACAAAGGCTATTCATGAGCTCAGTACAATGGCCATTCATGAGTTCAGTTTAAATAATTTAAACTATAATTACTTGGAGCTTAAACCTCAACAAGACCTCAAATAATGTAAAATAATATTAAGCACATATAGAGATGTTTTAAGACTTTCGTTATTTTAAGTATAGAGCTCAATTAAATAATATGATAATCTTATCGCTTATGTCAAAGTACGGCATACTAGTAAATTATTAATACATGTAAGTAAATCGATTATTTGATTTGTACTGTCAATTTATTAAACTAGTTATTAATATAAAATCAGGGTTTATGTATTTAATTCCAGTTTCCATCTTCCTATTCTATTCCATTAGAGATGCTATTTTGGGTACACAGCTGCCTATTGTTGCTCGTTAGTCTAGAAAACTCGTTTTAATATCTGGAGACTTATTTAGTGTAGGTATGCAGAAAAGTATGACATAGATATTCAGTATTCGTCGTAAATTGCACCTTATTTTTCGGGCCCACGGCTCATTATTCAATAGCTGTGTCCACACCTGACGAACGGTTCGCCCGAGCCATCAAAAACGCTCGCCCGAACGGTTCGGGTGAGCCGTCCGAAGGCTCGGGCGAGCCATCAAAAGACGAGGGCGCAAGCGCTCGGTCGGTGTGGACGGGCGTTCGGGCAAACGCGCGCGGCTCGCCCGAGCCAAATCGGCTCTTGCGAATTTACCTACCGATAGTTGAGCTCACGATCGCGATGAAGCCGCACGTGCGCACAGCTGTCGCTGCGACAACTTTAATTTTGCTTCTACATTTAGTACGAAATCGAAGGAAATGTATTAAAAAAAAGCCGGAAAATGTGGATGCGTACTTGTAATCACGTTCTCGGAAAAAGCTCTAACGATTTCGATGAAATCTGCAATACAGAGGTTTTCGCGGCCGAAAAATCGATTTAGCCAAGTCTCATATGTCACAAGTGTCATATGTCACAAGTGTCATATTCATAATCGCTTCCATTCGCTTTTTTTCCGCCGCTGCATAAAGTAGGTACAGTCAAGGTCACCAATATGTATAGGTACACCACAAACTTACAGAAATATGTATACAGACCTTGTTACTACGGAAATAAGGTTGTTGTATAAGTATATATTTTTGCAACTTTGGGTATATTCATATCTTTGACCTCGACTGTACATACCTGTCAGACATTTTTTTTCTTTGTCAAAACTTTGGTTAACTACCGATATTTACAACTGTCCTACAAAGCTACATGGATATAATAGTAAACTCTATGTTTAAATAAAATACGTAGGGCAAAAATCGCCCTCGCCTTCTGTCGTTCGGCCGAACAAAAAACCACCGTCCACATAGGCCGAGCCACTCGCGGCTCGGGCAAACCGTTCGGGCAAGCATTCGGCGGCTCGCCCGAATCACGTCCACACCGGGCGAGCACGTTTGGGCGAACGGTGTACGGGCGTAGCCGTTCGTTCGGTGTGGACACGGCTATTAACACGTTCTTAAAAAAACAATGATGACCAAAGAACAATGGAAAGTGTATATGGGTCAATTCATAACCAATTCCGGAATTTAATTTGTTTTAACGGCTTTCGAAGGTTAAAGACTGAGTGAGAGTCGATTTTCGTGAAATCCTTATACACACTCGTGAGTTTGAAAGGGACATAGGTAGCAAGTAAGACTAAGTCAGTGGTCCTTATTTTTAAATATATGAAAGATTTTTTTTTATTGGACGATTTGTTCTGTCCCGAGATGACAACATACAAAATTAGAAAAAATACCAATCAGTATAAATATACCAAATATGATATGTGGAATAGGGTAGCCCCAAAGTTAGTTAGGTACGGGGCCAATGCCTAATTTGGAGGAATACTCGGACTTTACCGAATGGATTTTTATAGATTTTATTTCTCAAAAACTTTTTTGTCTCAAAAACGTCTGCAACCAAGGATTGCAGTAGACTGACCATAGATATATAAGAACTTTAGCCTATATGGGATTCCCTTGTTTGGCCTAATAACGTTTTGTCTAATATCAGTTTGTCTAACAACTTTTATTTAAAGAATTGACTTAGCAAAAGCTTTTATTCAAAACCTTCATAATTAGTTTCTGGCGACAGTCCGAGCGGACGGCGGGGAATGATTAGACAAAATGAAATTATGCGAAATGTATGTTAGACAAAATGTAGTTATGTCAGTCAAACGGTATACAAAATAAGATTATACCAATTAAAAATTAGGGAAAATGAAATTAGGCAAAATCAAATTTGGTGATGTGAGTATTAGGCAATATGATTTTCACACAAATGTAAATTAGGCATAACGAGCTATTATGCGACCCAAGATTAGTCTAAATAATATTAGGCAAAACGTTAGTCCAAACAAGGGTAATCCAGCCTATATGCCATGACAAAACTATTAAACTATTAAAATTGATTGTCACCATACGACTTGTTCATCTGATAGCTTACTCAATAAGCCATTTAAATTTAAGTATAGAAGCTGTTATTTTTGTATGGCCAGTCCGCTAAAACATCAAAGCTCTACAGTAGGGTCAGTAGGTAGATATATATATATATGACTTTAGACAAAACGATGCAATAGTGCGGATGTTTTTTCATCCACATCAATCATACATATCACCAGAAACGTAACGTATCACTATTCTTCCTATTATTCTCATAAGCAATCACGTATTGGTATAGTGGTATACGATATCCTGTTTGGACTTGAATTCTTATTTTATGCATAAGTATACTGTAGTATATTATTCTCAGCTTATCAAGTGTTTTAGTAGTGGGGTATTTTATTGCCCAGAGATACAAAAATAACTAGTTCAGAGGTGTATCTGATATCACAGTATAAATAATCTTTGGCCGCTAGGCAACAGTCTACTTGTACTTAATTGTAAACTACTTTAGCGTCAAAACATGTTATCAAGTGGTGACTAGTTATAAGTTAAATGATAATTAAATAGTATAAATTTATTTGTGTTGCTACCGCTGAATTAATGAAATATGATTCTTTTTTGACCTAAGCTGCTATATTGCTATCAATAGATTGTAGGTTTTAGTACTTCACAATGCCTAAGCGACATAAATAAAATGATATATTATTTATTGCACTATACCTACGTACAAAGTGAAATATTCCTGAAACGTTTTATTTTAGGGTTCCGTAGGTAGTTAATAACAAACCCTTACAGTTTCTCCATGTCCGTCTGTCCGTGCAGCTGCAGTGATCCGTTTCCGTGATATTGGGCTTTAAAACCCTATTTTTTGTCCGAGTGAAGTGTCGATGTAACGAGACAGACAGGCAACTACGGAACTCTACACTGCGCGTGGCCCGACAAGTACTTGGCCATTTTTTTAGGGTTCCGTACCCAAAGGGTAAAAACGGGACGCTATTACTAAGACTTCGCTGTCCGTCTGTCTGTCTGTCACTAGGCTGTAACTCAAGAACCGTGATACCTAGACACTTAAAATTTTCACAGATTACTGGCACCGTCCTACCTTCTTACGGACTACTTTTAAAGCGGGTGCAGCGGCGGAAAATGCCGGAATTCTATAACGCAATAAATATAGAAGCCTCGGCAGACAATAAAACTTTGTACCATTTGGCTTTGAGACCCTCGGTCCGTGGCGTCCCAGTGCACAAAAATTATTTGCGGAAATCGCGAAACGTCTGGTTGACGTAACTGCACAGCTATCATGGGACAGCCGCGACATACTCTCGATTTTTCTCGCCCTATTCCTCTTGTTCTAAGTGTTCTAATAAGAAAGAGACGGATAGTTCGAGAAAAATCGAGAGCTCGCGCGCCGTCGCGTGATAGCCGTGCTGGTGACCAATGTGCTGGCGGCTTTCTCGCGCAACGCTTCTGCATTGCAATTCAGCGAGAAAATGCCGCCATCATCCTCGGTACAAATCCCTCGAGAGCCTGTTTTAGATTTAACTTAGTTTTTATTTAATTTAGATAATGTTACCTACTTATAATCTTTAAATAATTATTTATTAAAAAATAACATTAGAATAATAATAACAAACATAATAATTAATAAAACTTAACCTATAGGTAAAAAAAATGGCATAAATCGCCGTCAACGGGCAAGGTGCCCAGAAGGCTGGCCGTATTTCCTCGCTGTACAGAGATACTAATACGCTGTGCGAGATAGTGGCCAGCCATCTGATCGCCCGAGGTTTCTATTAAGCGCGTCGCCAAATCTTTGAATAGCCGACGCGCACTTGGCCCCCACGGCCCCAAGGTTTCAACGCCAAACGCCGCAAACATGTAGCTGTTTCCTAAGACGGCATATTTGCGGCGCATGAGGCTTTCGGCCGAGGATGCTGCAGCGCCAGCGGCGGCGCTGGTGCTTGGAACATGGGACGGTGCCAGGATATCAACGCAAGTAGCGTCCCAAACTAGCGGCTGACCCATGCTCCAAGGCACCAGCGTCATTCCGTCAGGCCTCTTGCCGTCGTCCCTAGCCAGCCCGCTGGGCTAGAGGACTGCCGGCACTCTCGCACTGACAAGGGCCCGACGGATGACATACAATACAGTGGCGGGATATCCCACCAGCGCTCCGGACACAAGGGAGGCCATTATAATCTTGTATATAAGTACTTTAGAAAATAAAAAAATGTTATTATGCCATAGATAGTTATGTAGCTGGTGTACACCAGCTTCACTATACGGGAAAGTGTAGCAAGTTGATGAATGACCGCCAAGTACCTACTCGTGGTATAAATAGCACTGGGTTGTTTACTCGCGCGTGTGTTTGATAAGGGCGAGCAGCTTACCGATTCCACAATTTATGGGCAATTTCTAGAAATATCTTTGGTAGTAAAATAAACAGGTTCATGGGAACAATGTTATTCAGAAACGAAATGTTTGTTGACGCTATTATTTACGAGCATGAAATTAACTTTCCTCTCATATTTTAGCAAATTTAGTTTGGTCCTTCGAACCGGATTAGTTCATGGAATTGGTACATTGGTTTTGGCAAATCCAATCCAATTCGACATCGCAAACCCTCCGGATCGATGTATTTTTTTTTTAAACCATTAAATTTTCAGACTTATTCAGTTTCTATTCTACCAATTCTTATCAACAGGCAGTGGCGGATTTGCAGTCCTAGCCGCTCTAGGCCCCAGGCCATGTGCCGCCCCTTTCTCAGCACCCATCATAATAGACTAAAGACATTTACTTTATTCCGACTTTTAATTGATTCAGAAAATTGTTTAACTAAAAGCTAGCGGATAAAGCTAGTTTATAATATTTTCCGAGATTTCAGGGATGATTGGACATTTAAATGGGGGGGGCAGCAGCGGGGCGCGGGGTCACAGCGGCGCGACGCACCGCACGCGCGTCCGCACGAGCTTGACTGACACGCGCGTAATAACAATAGGTTAGGTACCGAAGTACCTATTCTTCCTAGATACTAGTACCTAAGAACTATTTTATATATGTGTACGATGTACGAAATTATTTATACTTTGATACGCAAAAATAGTGATTTAGGAAGATTATTAGTCCAAGAGTTAATGTTCTGAAAAATCATTTCAGAGCATTAACATTTTGCACATTTGCTCTTCTCACCGAGCTCTACAAGAACCCGTTGGCAATTTTTTTTTAAATTCATGATATAATTAATGCACGGGTTTTCGTACGGCTCTTGGACTATATATAATCATACGGTTAAGATACTTTGCATTTCAGTTATTTCTTGTTAATCTTGTTGTTATCAGTGATTTTTTGGGACGATTTGCCGCCCTTAATATCTGGCCGCCCTAGGCCCGGGCCTACTGGGCCTTAGGGCAAATCCGCCACTGTCAACAGGGACCTGTTATACGGCAAATGTCACTATGCACACTTTAAAGAAAACTCAATGTTCAACAAAGTAGGCGATAAACTCACATAGTTTGTAAGATACAGTTGTTCAAAAGTTTCCAAAAAATTATAATTTTAGACGTTTTTTTAAGTTATCGTGAATGTGGTCAACTATGGACAGTAAAAGTTAGTAAAGTACACACGATTCGCAAGGTGACTACCTAAACAAAATAATACAAGGGTTTGTAAAATGAAATGCGTCAGAAAAACACAGTAGTAATAACCTCATTGTATGCAATACTGTGGAAGGAAGTATTATTATTACTTTTTCTTGTACTACATCTTTGAAGGACCAAGCTGATCTTCTAAATCTACAGCACTCCTTTTGGTCAGAGCTTGCTTCGGTAGCATTTCTTAATCAGCCGGCTCAGACAGCTCGAAATCGTCAACTAATGGCGGGCCATCGATGAATGGTTCGTCAATGTCGTCACGTATCAGGTCTGGTTTGTTCGTGCACGACTGGCCGCTGCAGTGATTGCAAACAGCCGAGCATTTGACTCCTGCTTTTCTGCACCTACAAGTGCTAACCTTTTATGCAGTTGCACCTATATAAACACTTCCAGAATTTTTCAATAACACAATTTTTCGTTCAAATTTGCATTTTATTTACAATAATATACAGTATTTCAAAACAGACTAAAAAAACCATTTAACAGTCGAAAACTAATAAAAAATACAATCGTTTTGCGCAAGTAAACACCACCGCGCAAGTGCACACGGAAGAATGAAGTTTCTATGAAAATACCTAAAACTTTTTTGACTATACTGACCAACTGTAGCCTGTCTTTGTTCTATGATCTCGCATTGTTAATATGTTAGAGCAGTGCAAAACCAGTTTTAAGCACTCAAATTCACGTCGAAACAGAGTACCTAACCATTGTCACGCAGCGGGAGACTGCCAGATGCGGCGTTTTTTTTTGCTGGCAGCAACGGGAATTTGCCATAAGTGCAGAAAGTGCTAAATAGCGGCTGCCACACGAATCGCGGCGTCAAGATATACTTGTTGGTGAGCGTTGAGGTGAGCTTAAAACAGATTACCTGAATAAGTAGCGGGAATGAAGCGCGCGCGTCGTATCGCGCGAAATTACGCCTACGCCTGTGCGTAACGTAGACGATACCTACCTACATACAAATTACAATTTTCCTAAGCTAAAACTGGCGGTTTTGACGCGCTACCAATAGCATACGACTGGTCATTTGACCTAAGTATGTTACCCTCCCGAGGCCCAGCATACCTACAATATAAAATGGCATTGAAATTGGAATAGTGTTGTGTCAGAAATAGACTTTCGTTTGTTTTAAAAAGTGCCCGAAACAAAAGAAATTCTTTCGACAGAGTAAGTCCTATGTTTAGGCCCATGGGCCTTAGGAGCATATCTGCACTAAAAATAAAATGCTCTACATCGTCTAGAATCTAGATATAGACATAGACATAGACGATTTAGATGACATCTTTGGATGACATTAGGTACCTATAGAGATAGGTTGACTACCGGGGAAGGACAAAGGGCAGTTTTAATCCCGGAAATCATCCCCTAAGGGGGTGAAATGAGTGGTAAAAATGAGGGAGCTACGATATAAAGGACGGACGGAATCGCGGGCAGAAGCTATAGTTACATTTTCACAACTCTGTATAATATGCCTTTAATTATTGTGACTTTGTTCATGTAATGACGTACTAGGTACTAATATATATTCAAACATAAGCATGTTCTTAACTAATAACGTCGTCAGTAATTGGGTGTCGAATTAGGAGCAATACTCATAAGTGCACGCTATCATAAACGAGGTCTGATAAGCCGGTGCCAGTTTATTCTGGTAAAGATCTAGAACTTAGGGTGTATCTAGAAAGGACAATAGTAATTGAGTTGAACAACAAGGATAACAGCGGGTTTTTACCGGTTATGTCACTATGTTTAAAACTAGACTTCAGACTGCGTATGTACTTATTTGTTTGTGGAGTCTATTAAATCGTTCGATATTATACAAATCGAAGTCCTTTGCTGTTGCGTACGTGGTGTTTACGATACTACAATTACGATTGTTGGGGTCATAGCGCCAGTTAGTGATCAACTAAATTATTGTGCAGGTTTTCGAATACTTTACTTACCTATTATAAAATACAATTCTCTCGGTTGTAGTAAAAACATCTTTAGGTAGATTTCGTTCTTGGGTAAAAAACTCCTATGGCTCACTGTTTTATTAGGGTTTGTAGAAATTTTAATATATTTTTCAACACGTTTGCTCGTAACGTACGTCTTATTACGTCGATTTTAGGCTCATAATCCTGGGTATTAAACACGCGTGTTTTATAACATTAAGACACTCGTGTTTTATGGTTATATCCCGATTAAGACAAGAAGGCTCCTTACAGCAAGATGTATGCATGAACACGTTGCATTCTTAAATTAACCGGGTTTTACAGTTTTTTTGGACACACCGGCTTTTGGACACATGACTCGAACAAAAATTTGGGCTTTAAAGCCCAATACCTCACAAACGAATCTGAATTTGAATCGTTTTAAGAAACCCATAATATTTTTGAACAATCTATGCAACGATACCCCACACTAGGTATAAGTGGTAATGGTTAGGTACCTACTGAGCTAAGCTGAAGACGGACGGACGGACAGACGGACACGGCGAAACTATAAGGGTTCCTTGTTGACTACGAAACCCCAATTGTTGCGCGCCATTATAGGTAGGTAATTTCACTAATATTTGTAAACATTGTTACCTACAACCTAATGCGTGTTTGGTTTTTATCAAAAATGTTGACTTCTGGCGAATAGAAAAGTGATAAACAGAATTGACGCCACTGGAAATTCTTGGCGATGCATATTGTGCGAGTATGTGAGTAAACACCCGTAGCCAAGAAAATAACTTGGGAAGCCTATACAATTTCAATCGCATGAAAAGGATTTTATTCTCGCAAATGTGTTGAAAATCGTCGTAATCCCGCTTCTGATGTAATTATCAACATAGCTCACTTGTATCACAATGTACTATTAATTTTAGGTATTGTCTTTGCTTTTTTTTGCCTGGTTCAATAATTATTAGGTGTACATTTTTTCGTCGTTTCAGTCCATAAAACATTTTTTTTATAGACAGCTCGCTTTACAGTTCTTATGACATTAATGTCTAATTTCGTCAGATACACTCGTGTTCGTAACATGCAAGAAGTATATGTACTACCTACCTTTTCACCTCACCTTCAACCTACAATAGATATACAAGATTACAAAACACGTAACTTTGGAACAAATGCATTAATTAAGTCAATAATTAAAAGATATTTTACAGGCGACCAATTACAATATCTCCAATTAGGTACATACTGTGTCATAAGTCATAAGAAATATATAGGTATGTATGATTACTTTGCGCGCGTGATCAATGCAGTTGTACTCGTATGAGTAAAGAATGGCAAAGGTATTACACTTTTGATAAAGTTGCCTATAATTTACATTGGAAAACGTTACGTTTCACTTCATCATCATCATCATATCAGCCGGAAGACGTCCACTGCTGGACATAGGCCTCCCCCAAAGAGTGTCAAAGTGACCGGTCATGCGCCACCCGCATCCAGCGGACTCCCGCGACCTTTACCAGGTCATCAGTCCACCTTGAGGAGGGGGGGGGGGGCTACCAAAGTACCCACGCCGTGCCTTCCGGTACGTGGTCGTCACTCGAGAACCTTCCGCCCCAACGGCCATCGGTTCCGCCCCAACGGCCATCGGTTCTACGTGATATGTGCCCCGCTCACACACGTTTCACTTCACGTTACCATAAAGTGGGTAAACGTTAAGAGGTACCACTTTGGACTCCATTCAGTCTGCGTTGCAGCGAAACTTGTTATTTAGAACGATTGATTAGGTATTTATTTGTTTAACCCGAATACATTTCGTTAAAGTGTTCAGCTAATCTTAATAGCTTAGTTAATCAAGATATTTTGTTAGCGTGTAACCGTGTATTGAAAAAGACATGTCCAGACGGACATGGCGAAACTATAAGGGTTTCTTGTTGACTACGGAACCCTAAAAAGTGAGGCCATACAAAATAAAGGAATTACTTAGCCGAAAAAAAACATTATGCGACAACATACGGTCAAGAAAATAATTCTTCGGGCTCTACGGGGTAGAGCTGTGTAGAGCCCTATTTGCTATTCCGATTTGATTTGATTTAATGAATGATTATTTGTTTAATCTCATTAAGTTCGGCTAATTGTCGAGCTAATCTTTTGGATATACCTATCGTGCTTGTGGTCTGTGAGTTATTTTTGCGAATTGTATTATAATTTAAAAACAAGTACCATTCGCCCCTTTATTACTATCCCATTGTTAAGTTGACACCACCTCAAACTGAATGTCCTGGGTCCAAAATCATAAGGGTATTCGTGTGATGAGCTTGAATATTTTCTTTTCGAATCATGGATGTCTTCTATCTGTTTAAGTAATTAGGTGTTATTATAGGTAGTATTTTTATACCTATTAAATGTGTCTTCGTCTAATCGTCGTCGTAATGTACCCTAACACAAGACTTATTAAGCTTGCTATAGAAGGCTGTCCCATAGTCCTTGGGAGGCGCCAAATAAGAAATAAAGCGCTATTTTAATTAGGTCGATATACCTAATGAAATGTATTAATACTTACGGGGACCCTTGGTGCATGACTTCAACTCGATAAACTTCCTTCTTACCATCAAGGGCACAGTCATGATGTAGTCATAGTAACTACATAGCCAGACAATATCGCTCGCGAATCTTGCGTTCACGACAGTTCAAAATTAGTCGTGGCAACTGGCGCCGGACCTTAGGTTAGGTTATCAGTACGGCGCGTGCGCGACGCCAAGACATAGCAAATAAATACGTCGCTTCGACAGCGCCCGCATCAGTCTTCCAAGTTGTGACATACGGCAATATCGTGCTACGATGGTTAAAAATATTCTGCGTGGTGAAACCTGCGGGTACTGCAGCGCGTGTGTGCGTATACGTTTGTGCACTGCGCGCGGCCGGCGGCCTGAACCTCTAGAGTGCGCATACAAGCACATACTAGAATCTTATGGGAGCGGTACCGGAGCGCCTGTGAAGACTCTGGAGGCCCCTAAAGCAGCTTGTTCGTCGTGTCGGTGGACTTCCGACGCGCAGTTCCCGGAGACTCCGCCGTCGTACAGCGACCTCAGCCAGGAGTGGAGCTCCAGATCATCCAACCGCTCTACGACACGCCGACGCAAAAGATAGATGTATTGCGTCAGTTTTTGGAATTTGTCTATGGGTGTCTATCCTTAAACGCGCAAGCGACCTTTCATCGTGTGATTTAATCGGTGAAAAATGTCTTAGAAGTGCTACTCGTACTTTAATTTAATCTACGCGCTGATGATATGCTATTGAATAATAATTGCGTTATAAAATGGTATGCGGTATAAAATCGTGGTTTCATTTTATCCTGTTATTTTTGTAAGGGTTCACTTAACACGTTCACTGTTCAAGTTTATAGTTTGAAACCTATGGGATTTTATAATAGTACCTAGGTGATATCTGTTCCCCCTAAATGACACGGACAATAAACGTGTTAAACAATTAATTAAACAACATCGTGCAGTCTGATTACGAACAGCTTTAATTCTAAACAATCTGTTTTATTCATAATCACGGAAAAAGGTCAATATACTGTAGTGACTACTTACGTTGATAGTTCGCGATCTGAATGGATGACTTAATTATAAATTATGTATCTAGATATATACTATCTGTTATATAACGCAGTAAACAATAGATTTACAATATTACACAAGATAGAGTTTTTCAGTAATCTGCTTAAGCATTATCTTCCTGTCTTTTTTTTATTTGACTTATGAATGTGGGCTAATATAATGCAAGCACCTAACTAATATCATTCGTTATTTAAGTGTTTTTTTTTCTAGAATGGACATGAACTTCCAAGATAAAATACCAATACAAAGGAAAAATGTGTAAAAAAAGTATCACTTTAGGATAGCAAAATTAATCACAATGACCCGTAACCCATAAGCAAAACGAGCGCTTATTTACACTAGCATTAATTAGTGTAATTGGGTTGAAGTTTTACATTGCGCAACGCCGATTAGGGTAGCTGTCTCTACCAGTCTGATTGGGAGAATTGTAGGAAGAAAACATGGCCGGTGAATTAAGGCCATTACACACCTTGCAATTTGTCACAATAACCGACAGAGATGCAGTTATAGTTGGTATGAGATAGCAATTAATACCTTTACAAAAGACTCAACGCCACGGCCTCTTGTCTCGTCCTCTGCACAATGGATCATCATGGCCGCAGGACAGGACGCAGTTTTGCGGTGGAATGTGATGAAAGTAGGTATTTCTCCCTTTCACGCACGGCCATGATGCACCATTTTGTACAGCGACCTTCAAATTGTCGAGAACAGCGACCGTAAACACACTGCAAACAATGAAATTTGTCTCAACAACTTGTATAGTTGGAATGAGACCGCAATACAATACATTTCATTTAGTCTGAATCACACGGTTGCTGCCTGGGGTGGCGGTCAATAGTAAACTTGACAATCTTGACATTAATTGTCTACTGACCGCCACCGCAAGCCGCGTCAGTGTGATTCGGGCCTTTTACCTAAGTTGCTAGGTGTGTAATGGTCTATATTGACATGCGGTTTGAATAAAGAATCATTGCGTAATAAATCACAAAATAATCTTATGCAATAATGAAAGCCTTACTGACCCCCTAGCACACTAAGTTTTATGTCAGATATAAAGCATTTGTCCCTCTTGCACTCGCATATTTGCTAGAATGGGATGAATGCTTTATGTCCGACATAAAACTTAGTGTGCTAGGCGGTCTGTTACACCTATTATAATATCCTCGATTTAGGCAGGAACATGAAATATTACAAAAACAGGATATGTTTAGACAGTAAGTAAGTACATATTTACATGTATGTACAAGTTCACGTATACATTGCTACATAAGTAGGATGGTACGAAGTCAGAAGTACTAGTAACAATCTTAAATAAATGCATAAGTATAATGCAGATAGGTAACTTTGGGCTTTCTTAATGGTTAGTACTAGGTCTTAGGTTTATTTTTATTTGAGTAAGTTTTAGTCTTACTAGATTTCTGCTAGAAAATAGGAAGAAAAATGATAATATTCTACAGTAGGTTCTTTACACGGCAAAAGGCCAATATCTTAACCGCCGCATCCCCACGCTCCAGCACGGATGGCAGCATGAGCGCTACGAAGCTATAAGATAGAGCGAGATACACGGGCCGGAATCACTCGGCGGAATGCCACGCTCGGTCGCAGGGATGCTCTATATAAGTATGTTCAATTGATCATCAGCCCATCTAGCACGATGGGCTGATGATCATATATAGAGCATCCCTGCGACTTATGGTCAAGTTTTACGGCCGAAATGACTCGAAACGTCATATAAAACATGACTATATAACCCATCATGCTAGTTGCCCAGCAACCTACACAAGTCTTACAATGTTGGCCTTTTACTACACAACATAGTAACTTCCACACCTAGGTTACCGTAGTTAGGTCATCCATCACGTCACGCGTCATTGAAATGGGTATTTTTGTGCCCGATAGTAGGTGGTGAAAATGCTTTTCTAGAGGATCGAACTATCGGAACATCCGTGTAAATATAATCTGGAAATAACGCGGCAGAAACATGCTGGTAAAGCTACGAAGTCGTAGCCTATTTTCGTAGACCCGGGGACTTGAATCATAGTGGTAGTGAGTTACGTTGTAGGTATCGCTATGCACGGTATATTGTACATTGCACTCTAGATACTCATAAGCTATATCCCTCTCACTGATCCATTACTTGACAAGATTCTGCGACACCAATCTGTTCAACTATCGCTTGGGTCAAAAGTTATCTTTTTTCGCTATTACATGTTATACAATAAATGTATAATTTGCACAATGACGAGGACACAAAATGTCTTGCCGTGTCAAGCGCGTGGCCAGAAATTTGCCAGTGAAATGACGATTATAATTTTATATTACTTAAGTAAATAGCGTTGTGAATTAGTGGCATTAAGGAAAATCACTTCTTATCAAAAATAAAAAATATATTCACCTTGCCTATGCTCGTAGCAGGTCGTAGCACTTATACTTAACCATTGTCGAAACTCATGTTTCGCTTTTTGTTAATACCCATGGTACGTTAAGCTCATCGAAACGTCAAGAGGGTCGGTTGGTCTGAGAACCTATTACTTATCCGTTATCGTATTTAACGCGATGTATTCGTTTGGTTTCCCTGTGGGTCATCTAAACTGTAAAGGTGGGTACTGACCAACGTTACGAGGTGTAATGTAACATGTTAAACAGCGTTTTACGGGGAAACCAGCGAGCAACGGGCCGCTCGTTGCTCGTTTTGAGTGCTCCACCCGGTTGTCGGTTTTTTGGCGAATGCTTTGACTGTTACGCGGTTCAGTCAGTCAGTAACAAGTACGGTCATCTTGACTGAGAGTGACTGGCGAATATGGAGCACAGAGTTTTGACGAGCATGTTACGCCGATTTTTAGAACACAGCGAACATGCTCTGCTCGATGCGAATGTTACATTACACCTCGTAACGTTGGTCTGTACCCACCATAATACTGAATAAATTGATACAAAATTGTAGCATAAATCATGTTTATATGATTGAACTAAATAGTTGTTTTATATATCAATCAACGTCGTAGCATCTTGTGTTTAACAGAACAGAACACACCTTGTTGTATTCTAATAGTACGAGTTTCAGGGTTAACAACATACACAATAACGGCAATGAACGACGCTGTAGGTACGTCTTAGTAAATAACATCTAAGTAACTACCTACATAATCTTTTTACTTGCGACATAGTCCTTTTATCGTATAAAAAAACGTATTTACACCGTGATAAAATATAATAATTTAACATCAAGTAGGCAGTTTTACATTTACTACAGTTTTTTTTAACTAAGTAAAAATAAGCGATGAGTCAGGTAGGTAGATACCTACCCCAAAGGTTGAAACTAGGTAACCTACCTACTTTTAAAACACTATGAATCACGAATGTCATCAAGTGGGGGAAATTGTGGTGCAAGTGGTCCTAAGAAGTCATTTAAAATGATCGCAGTATTCATTGTATAAAAAATATATAATCTATTTAAAAAATATGTAACATTTTAATGAAATAACAGCACTGTTATGTATACAATCTAAAAACGCCTCCGCGTCATGTGCCTGATAATTATCAACCCAAAACACGTCTCAAGTTTGATCTAATTGTGGAGAAAAGTAGGACCGATACAGTACCTAGCTAAGTGTAAATTCCGTCAGAAAGAGGAAGCAAAATAGACGGACGATGACGCGTGCGCTTGTCACGCTCTATATGGTTTTGCATATATACTACTCAAAAGAAAAAAAAACGGTCAAGTGCGAGTCTGCTTGACTCGCGCACCGAGGGTTCCGTACAAACTAACAATTAACTCAATAAAGTAATATTTCCAAATATTTGTTCAATTACTTATTTTAACCCAACACAACAGAATTCAATTTCAAACAACGAATAACTCTTACACCAAGACCATCAAACTACCAAGACAATTGAATCGCGATCTTTTTTTGACCTTATATTGAAATGTACCCGTCCCAACCCCATTAATTCTAGAAAAATCTTAACAGCACGAAGTAGGAATGGGGTCAGAGCCATCTATCGGCCCCATTTGGTACTAACGTGCAAGGGCAGTCAGCTTAGTATGTATGTTGGTGTTGTAGCGATTATTGTTTATCACGTGAACCGATATCGATAGTTATTTTTTTATTTGAAAGAGAGTACTTCTATTATAGTCTTAGAGAAATTTCAAAACAAAGAAATACTTCAGTATAAAGTTGATTCAATTGCAAACTTAACTAGGAAATTATTTTTGAAAATAAATTAAAAAATACGCTAGATACAGAAAAAAAATACTTATCCAGTAATATTTCATGTTTATCTTAATCACAAGTAATTATTTCAAATTACGCTTGCATAACTTCGGAGATAAGGGGGGGGGGGGGGGGGGGAGGGGGATGGTATTTTTTTTTTACATTTTGCTTCTTAGATCGAATGTAGAAAAAAAAAAAAACTGTTTCAAAAAGTGCAACTCAAGCTCTTTCATATGATATCCCACGCCCACTTGCCCTAATAGTTGATTTTTTTTTTAGCCCCCTCCACAAAAACAAAACAAAAATTACGCTAGATACAGCAAAAGTTAAGTAAGTAAAAGTTTCTTTTTTACATATTTCGTCCATAAATCGAAATTTTACCAATGTAGAAAAAAATGATACCCCACTTGACCTAATACTTGAATTATTTTTTTTGCCCCCTCCTCAAATTCGTAGAAAATTCTAATATATACATACATTTTTCATTTTCCATGCACGTGGATAACTGTCATTTAAAACCACACCAAATTACAAATTGACAGCTCCATTAGTTCGTGAGATATTTCACTATGTGACAGACAGACGGACGGAGTCGCACCATAAGGGTTCCTTTTTTCCCTTTTTTGGTACGGAACCCTAAAAAGGGGCCATAAGTATGGGCGATCGTTGCGTGAAAATTATATTAGACAGATTTTTTTTCAGCTATTAGACTTAATTACCAGCAATTAGTTTATGTCCAATAATTAACAATAATAGTTAGGGAGGCGAATAGGGGAATTTTCGGTAATATTCGAGTGTGGCAGTTTAAGATATGAGAGATACCTTAGACCTAATAGAACAACCTTGTAAAGTATTTAGCTCTATACGTAGTGACGCGCGCCTAGGTTAGACGATCAGATTAGTACAAAAAAAACGATAGTCTGAAATACTCGAGCGCGTCAGATGAAGATATTGGGGGTTGATTTTAGTGTTTTAAGACTAAATTTAACTATTCTGACGATAAGTCCTTGACGCCGCCGAGTTATAGGGTCGCGAACTTGTAAAAAGAAAACGTTAATCCGGCATTCTCGAGCGCGATTTTTTTATTTTATATTTTGAAGAATATAATCTAAAACTTACTAAAAATACAAAATATGCCGGTTTCCGCATGACCGGAAGTGTGGAGGAGCCATTTCGTCTTCCGAAAAACGCGTTGCGGCATATAAGTCGCGAACGATACATTTTACAAAAAAAAAGTTTTAATCCTCCTGCCGCCCAATGACCTATCAGAAGGTCTCAGTAGTAGTTTCATTTTTTTTACAATAAATAATACTATTCGTACTACATTTCATCTACATTTACGTTGGTTGTATCTATCGCTTTATTGTAATTCTTAAATTCCCCGTTTTATCAAGGAGAAAGAAAGGAAAAAAAAGAAACCAAAAAACCTTTTTCGGTCAGATTAAGAGAACCCACCAACATTTTTGTCAGATTAAGAAAATATGCTTTCAGGATACCGAGATAAGCCTCCCCTATGAGAATCTGACGCGCTCGAGTATTTCAAAAAAAATTTTTTATTTGCATTTTCAAAAATTCATCGTAACTTATCGTCACGCCGAAATCGTCAGTTTTTTTCAAGGGAGCTTCCTTGGGGCCTACTTAACACCCCTTCCGAAAATCTGACGCGCTCGAGTAATTTTTTGTTTTTGCATTTTTGACTACTTTATATGCCTGCCCCCACCACGCAAACCGGCAGATTAGTATACCGTTGTTATCAGAGGCACTTGGGGCATACGTAGTATGAATATCTGTCGCGCTCGAGAATGCCCAAGTAACTGTTTTTTTTTTACATTTTTGAAAAACCGTACACGCCAAACCCACCGCTAAAATGGCTTTTACCATACGAGCTTTTCTTTTCGAAATTATTTTATCTTTCGATTTTGATAGGTCTCGACGGCGCCGTTGAATTACGCCATTTAGCTACCTCGCCTCCCTAACTATAAATAGACAATGTAAGAGGCCCTTATTTCGTTTTGAGTAGTATAGATACATCCGTGAACGCAGCCTTAGAGTTCCATTCCTATACAACATCTGAAAAATGATCTGAAGACTGAGTGCAGTATACGGACATGGAGTACGAAAATGAACGTAAAAATCTTAATTAAGTACTTAGCTTTATTTGGGTGCTTCCTTATTACGTACCTACTACTGTATTTTACTGATAGACACTTACTTATTCTTACTTTATGAACAATGTAGTAGAGTCTGGCAAACGAAAGTTGAACCCTCTAAACTCAAATAACACGGCAAGACTGAAATTAGTGGGTTTAACTTTCGTTTGCCAGACTTTATTTGCATGGAAATCTTTACATTCAGTCATGGCAAAATCCACACTTTGGCCCCAACATTCCTCTGCCAATCCTTGGCTCCTATGTTTGAGGGTCTTACAATTACTTAACATTCAATGTTGGGCCAAACATTGACAAAAAGGCTCGTCCTTATACGGAATCTTGCACAGGCCCGAGTCTTAATAACTCCCTTAGCAGTCTTGTGAAATGCGCGTTCACATTACAAAAAGCAGTATAATTCTGCACCCCCTTTACTTCGTCCGGATCTTTTACGGAAATGTTGTAGTATGCTGCATGGAAAACTGTTGATGATTTTGATGATATTTTAGGGTGGCCGCCTGGTGGCATAACAACATATCGATTGTCATACAACATTCATTACGCATAAAGTTGATGCTCACAATTTTTTTTGGCATAACTTATACTATGCCATAATTGTTCCCTGTCATAATTATACGGAGTCATAATTTGTTTAACCATAATGTAGAATGTCATACATTTATTTAGTCATAATATTGATAATTATAATTATCTTTAGTAATAATTGTAAATGTCATACATTTATCAAGCCATAATATTGATGATAGGTAATATTTGATCAAAAAACCAAACAAAGGGTGGCCGTCAAATTAACTTTTCTCTGAGATCAACCAATGCTACTAGTGGTGTATAAAGTTTAAGTTTTCACGTAGGCAGTAGGGAACAGAGACTTAGTGGCAAAATCGACTCGGATCGCTTCGCTCCCGCTTTCGTCTTCGAGGTTTTTTTTTTTATAAAAGAGCAGAAAATCTTGTTTGTAAACTTTTATACTGATCGCCTTTTGCTACTGTGACCCAACATAATGGACAACTTTGTAACTTACTTGCTTCTGATTCGAGATCTTCATTTACTACTAAGAAAAACAGGCTTATGCGTTTTGCAGTTTATGCGTTTATACAGTATGGTTAAATTGTTTTATGAGCAACCAATTTATGTCCATTATAAAGTATGCTTAAATAATTTTATGCGCATTAAATTTATGCGCATCACACAATATGTTGTTAAAAACATTATGACTAAAAACGTTATGCGCATAAATGTATGACTATTTACAGTTATGCGGAATGATGAGTATGACGAATCCACGTATGCCTACCAAAAATATGACTTTAAACTTTATGCAACCCGACCCCTACCCGATATTTTATTATTTAAGGGTTCAAAATAGAAAATAGGAAGTAGTAACTAAGTAATAGTAATAATTAAGTAGATCCGGTTTATTAAAATTACCACATTTTTGTAAAAAATCCCTGGGATTCCCACTCCTCTTTGAAAGGGAATTCTTGTTTAAAGACTGTCTTATCCTCAGTGCTTGAGAGAGATATCTACAGAGAGATTTGACTGCAACAATCAGTGTAATTCTTCGTTCCCTCGGTCATCCTTTTCGTTCTAATTTTGAGATCTAGGCTTACCCAAGCTACCTAGGATTTACTTAAGTCAGATATTGTTTTGCGTTGCCAATTGGGATACACATGACAAGCATGAGCAAGCTTTTGAGCGTTTTGAAACTATAAACTATTATATAATCTGTGACTATACAGCAGGGGCAAATTGTTGTAAATTAGTCTTGATTTCTCATCAAGTAGGATAAGGTGCTCAACAGCCTATACACAGTCCCGTCAGCGGGAGTCGAGTTTTATGGACGCCTCGCTACTGCTGTGGGTAGGAGGAACAACGGTTCGAGTCGGATTCATAATTATCTGACGCCTCCGCACGCTTTCTGACGCCTCACAGAAAAGGAACCGTTATCAGAGCGTTTCAGATGAATTTGAATAACAGTTATGTATGAAACCGATTGTTAATATATTCCGTCACGACTCGTCACGTCAGACAATTAGGAATCCGGCTTTAGGTTTACTCACGCACACACCCATCCCGATATTGAGATGTGCCACCATGTGTTTTGTGTTTCATCTGTACGCTTACCATGAGTTTGACAATGACGGCTTACGCTAACGAGTATCGAGTTTTCTATCTGTGCATCCCGCTCGTACTGTCAAAGTGCAATAGAGATGCACAGATAGAAAACTCGATACTCGTTAGCGTAAACCGTCATTGTGAAACTCATGGTAAGCGTACAGGTACCGTGGACCGACCGGTGGGTAGTCCTTAGATATGAATCCGGCAGAGCTATACAAGTTTTTGCAACGATACAAACGCACATTTCATGAACGCGGGACTGTATCGCGACACTAGCCACATATTGCGTGTATCGACTGCTATCGAATTTGTAGCCCTACCTGTAAGTACCTATAAGAATAGTTTTAGGGTGGAATGCACCGAACCGTCTGTAATCGTAAGCGGTGTTCGTTAAAATCGGAATGTATAGAAAGTTTTAAAAGTTTCTATAGAATGACAGCTGCCGGCGCCATATTAAACGACGATCGGTATGTAATCGTTAGTTAGTGCAACCGTGCAACCCACCTTAAGGATGCAGTTATAAGAATGGTCTTAGGGCATATATTACGTCACCGTCACACCCCCCAATCATCATACTGTTAATTCCTTGAATGGACCCTCCCCGCCACTGGGAGAACCGATTTTTTACTAAAAATGACTACTGTCATCTCCTATTTGGATATGACGTAATATATGGACAGCCCCCTAGTGCACAAAGGCAGGTAGATGTGTGACGTTGGGGTGCGGCGTGGTGAGCGGCGCGAGCGTGGGCAGCACGGGCGTGGGGTAGGCGCGGCACGGGGCGCCGGCGCCGGCGGGCGCGCCGAGCATGCTCAGCAGCAGGTACGACACCAGCGAGCCGGAGAGCAGCCCGCCGTTGTATGACAGCGTCATCATGTTGCCTGCAAATAACGCATGCTCAATAAGCACGCCCAGAAAAAAAAAACTAGGACGCAATATGGCGGAACACTATAAAAACCATGGCCCTATAATACTCAGGAAAGGTTATACTTGTTGCAATTGCCACAAAGAGGGACGGAAAGGCTCCTATGCAGCTAAATTAAGAAGTGGTCTTAAAATGGCTGATGACTTGCCATAAACAACCTACTTAATTTTGACGGGTCTTCTTAATTTCTAAACTGCATACTAAATCGCGGTAGCCCCTCAGCTCGCTCGCACGTGGTATTATTATTACAATAGCTTGCCCTGAGTATTGTAGGTTCATGATAGGAACTAATTTCTTCAACTGGCAACAGTAACTTTGAACACGCAGTGGTTATATTCTCTTTGGTTTGGTCATTTATTATTATTTATTAGAGAAATGGCAGCCTCTAGGGCCTTTGCCAAAGACAAGTACAGAATAAAAAAAACATTTCACAATACACAGTAAGTATTATTAGCCTGATGTACGGTGGAAGGCCTTCACGATGCACTGGGTGATAGCTGGAGCAGTACAAAGCATAATGGCGGCCGCGATCACGAACCGCTGAATGATGCCCAAGAATTGGTTATTCGCATTTCCAGGAAAATTCTTCATAAACTGTAGCCGTCACGTTTGCCATTTACTACATAATACGCTATCAAAACTATACATTAAACAGCAGGATGCAGAAAATAAAAAAAAATGCTTGGAGCACGATCCGCCATGTTCCATGGATCATTCAAAAGTCCGGTTTGGTCATTAATGCCAACTGTCCATTGCTGTCAAAGTGACGTGTCGTTTTTACGTGGTGTATTTCGTGGGTATTGTGTGTATTTAGTGCGTTAAAATTCCGGAAACTATTTTAATATAATTGACGTCTTCACCTGGCCATAATGAGAGTTTTACTGCACGCTGCGCGTACGGGAAAACTCGCATTGTGGCCAGGTGAAGACGTAAAATTTTGTACTTAACACGGGCGGTAATTCGTAAAGCCCCAGAGGACCAGAGCGCATATTTATGGCCCTCACCTTCGGTTCGGGTCACAAACACCTGCGATCTGGGGCATTCACGTATTCACCGCCCTAGTTACGTAATGTACTATTACAAGATGACGAGGTGTTTGTCGGAGACAAAGTCAAAAGGATTAAGACTAGGCCTCTAAATAACATCACCGACCTTTTTGTCAACATGCCTGGTAGGTACCTATATCATATATACTTAGGTAGTATGTGCAATGGAAATTAATTGGTGTTGCCATAATTATTGCTAATTTAGCGCCCCCAGAGCAGGTTTTTTATTTTCCTGATCGAGCTTTAGTTTTCAATCTTTTTATACTTTTAGCGCCCTTTAGCATGCCCGACGCATAGCCGCCGAGGTGAACAGGGCGCTCTACATAGGTGTAGAGAGCGCTATGAATGAACGTATAAAAGGGCGCCTTATGCTTTACTCGCCTGGAGCGCCTAGAGTGAACTGCCAGGAACATTTGTCTGCAGGGCCCCAAAGCGGGAAATTTAATTGTTGGCAGTGAATGAGTGCGAACACTGCGAACCTAGTATAGGGGTATTATAAAAGATATTGATTTAAAGTCGAAGAGGATGGCCATTCGAGTATTATTTGTACGTAAATATCATCAAAGCAGTAAATTTCATGGTTTTTGGGGGTCAGTTTACCACAATCTTATTCACAACGCAAAACACAAAAATATTCAGTTGCTCGCTGGTTCCCCGTAACACGACGTACTGACTGCACGAATGCTCGCTGTGTAACATGTTACATTACACCTCGTAACGTTGGTCAGTGCCCACCTTTTAAGAAGGAGCCCCCGGGCCTTACTCGAGGTGTCGGTGCATTAGCTTTAGCTATTCTTATGCATAACTGAAACAGCACACGTTTTTAGTATTTTAAAGAAAGGATAGATTATACACAACCAGCAATACAAACCAGCAATTTCACGGTGCTCGCGGCCGACTCGCGATGGCGCCATAATCATAGGCACAGATCCAAACACCCCATTGGTGAACCCGAGAACGACGGAGAACATGATGGGGTAGAACTAGAATTCATAGAATATGTAGTTAATATTATAGCATCAAAAATTTGGCATATTTCACATAATTAAGTGACCAGCACCTATAAGTCTCTTACTCACAAGCTAGAGCAAGAAGCCAGCCGCTGCCGCAACTTGCCGCCCAGAAGATGCGTCCTACTTTTGTTTTGGTGCGTCTAGGCGAGCATCATTTCACATTATTAAGTGGCCAGCAGTGCCAGCACCTACGCCTTAGGTGCGTAGACTGCGTAGGTCCTACGGGGGTTCCTGTTACTCGCATGCTGGAGCAAGAAGGAAGATACTTACATCTCCCACGATATGCGGCGAGTGCCTCGGCGCGGCACATAGCAACATGAGAGGCACCAGTAGCAGCCGCAGCCCGCTCGCCATCAGTAACTGACTTCGGCTCCATTCGTACGGCCATGCTGCTGCTATCTGAAAAACAACCAAGGTCTTTTAAATAAATCTGCAATTATCTGCGAATTACAAAGGTCGTCACTTGACCGTGAGGGGAAATCTAACAAAAGTACATTGAGTGAGGATAATGACGATTTTAGATAGAGCCAGTATTTTCGATGCACATTCTGATGTTCAGCATATCCGTTGGTTTACCATATGCCATAATCCGCCTGCAAAAAGTATTGGCATAGGTATATCCTGACCTACTCTAACGGGTATTTGTCTCTGTACCTACAGCGCCAATCCGCTGCAGGTGAAGAACGACAATATGCAATTCTGCCAATCATGGGATTTGAAAGGACGTTGCCTCACTCAGGAAGACGTTTTAATAATGCTGTGCAACTTGCCAATGGAACACACGGAGATCTCGATTTATATTGAATTTTAGATAATTATTTGTGACGGAGCTGTGACAGTTTAAGGTAACACAATTGTAAAATCTTCCGAAGCTCTCACCTTCCCAATAAAATCGAAGAGGTTGAACGCAGACATGAGGATGATGGGCATCCAGTCTCCGAGCCGGCAGGAGGGCACCTCCGAGGCGATGCCGGGGTACAGGCTAAGCGTAGTGAAGTACACCAGGCCGATGGACACCATGTACGGGTAGATGGACTGAGCTACCGCCCACCGAGCCAGTACGCCGCCTGGTACATGGGGATGGGGATTCATTATTGTTGTCTCAGTTGCTACGAGATTTCTATATATTTTTAGAGTAACTCCAGTGTTTTCATAATCTCGAACGAACGAACCTCCTGTGCACATATGGCGACTGTCAGTTGTGAGGCTGCGAGCAGTTGGACTGAGCTGGAGCGAGGCCAAACATGTCGCCGAGGACAGGAAGGTGTGGCGCGAGCTTATGAAAAATGTATGTACCTCTGGGGTGTTCTATTATACAAAAAACTCTGACCCAATTTTCCGATATAGTTGATATTATTGCTTGAAAATATTAGCATCTACCTAATAGCTTCGTGAAAAATTTCTATTCTGTGTGGTAGGTATGAGCCTTCGTAAAAAAGGAGTTGATTGTGTATGTTTTCCAAATATAACGCTGCGTTTCTATTGGTTTTATTGGCCAAAAAGATGCGAATATTTTCATAGATGTCCGAAAATCTCGACTCGTCAGTGGAATAAATATTATGAAAATAAAAGACGATAGATTACGTTTAAAGGCCCTCCACGAAGTAGGCCTCTCGGGAGCCTCGAACACGACATCCTCGACCTTGTAAGAGGGGCGGGGGGTGCGCAGCGCCGCGGGCGGAGACGTGGCTGGCTCCGACGCGCCGGGCGTGGAGAGGGTGACCGGCGCCGACGCCGTGGGCGAGTAGAGGGGGTTGGCGAAGCTGAATGTGTTGGTTTCTATTTCTCCTGCAAAGGGCAGGTTATTAATAGTACATTACGTACCTAGGGCGGTGAATTCGTGCTCCTCATCTTCGGTTCGGGCCACAAACACCGGCGAACTGGGGCTTTACGAATTACCGCCCGTGGTGCGTATACAATTATGTCTTCTGGGTGTGAAGTGAGATGTGCTGCTGCGCCCGTGGGCGGTAAATCCCAGTTGCCGTTCAGAGTGACGTCTTTGATTCTAATACAGGAATAGTACGTTCATATCAGTCTTTTGAATGTTGGAAATAACCGGGCAGTCTGATGGCCAGCGAGTCGCGCCACAAGCATTCTTTGCAAGTTAGGTATAAAAGTACCTATGATACAATGAACATTTTATGTGGCGCTAACCTTTTTCTTGCAAAATTGGGACGTGCTGAACGCAAACAAAGGCTTCATGAGCTCAGTACAATGGCCATTCATGAGCTTAGTTTAAATAATTTAAACTATACCTACGCCGCTAATCATTTCGTGTTATTTTTTTGGGACGCTTTCTGGTTGGCCTTTAGTGGGTAATGTGGGGTAGGTATCTATAAGATGAACTTTACTTAAAACTAACCTTGTCCAGTGGTTGACATAGCTGGACTTTGTAATTTCAATACTCCGTAACCGCCATCGACTGCTTCTCCTTCCATCTGAAAATCGGTGACTTTTGACTGTGGTTGTGACATTGATCGTAATGGACATGATACGAGTAAATGTGAGAAGTGTTTGTGTATAACAAGTACCTAACTTCAAGCCCAAAAAGTTTTATACAGAATTGTTAATGAAATGCCAGGAGCTTGCGGCTTTAATTTTTTTTAAAGATATAATAACTACTCCATAGATTCTAGAATCACGGTAATGCTACCAAAAGTCCTAAGCCCAGCGAACGAAAAAACCATACAATGCGAGCTCCTTACATCTATCCAAAGATGTGCCTAAAACATGTTATGCGCATGTTCAAACTAAACGGCTGCCTGGCATCGTTTTGACACCCCTCGCCCATCTCCGCTTAATGGCAATGACACCCATTCTGAGGGACTATTTTGCAGCGCTTCTTAGACTTCTATGGCTTGTTCGTTCGCTGCCTAAGTAAGAATTACTATGAGAGTACTCGCTACTCGCCACCAGTGGGACAAATGCCTAAGCCATAGATTGTGCTGTGCTAAAATGAAAAAGGACTTACCAACGTGGCATCTTCATTAGGATTGAGATGCAACTGGATCCGCCGGCGATGCCTCGACTCGTTCGTCAGCCTCAGATAATGGAGCACAAGTGGATGTTTCATCATCACATGATGGAGCATCGAGTGCCCCAGTAGGATCAGTATGGAGAATACGAAGAACATGAACGTGCTGCGGCGGGGCTGACGGAAGCCGTACTTCGTTACGATGCGGTCGAGGGACACCCAAAAACCGGCGGCGCCTGGGGGAGACGGGTGGCTGTCATTGCTGTTTGTGATTCGATAGGCAACTTATGATTTGCAGTAATTGTACAAGACACGCGACTTTCAATCTCCAGGTCGCGAGTCCAAATCCCTGCTACTCATGTCATCTTGAGAAACTATTTAGGACTACATTACAACAAAAAAAATAAGCTTCGAGAGCTCTCCGAATCTTTTCGGAAAAAGTCGTTGCAATTAGTATCTGTGCATAAAATCTGAAGTTGAAATTTCAACGGCACAAAAATTTTAATTAGGACGAGTGTGAACTAATTACGTCATTTAAAAATGTGGGGGGTCGGGCCATTGGACGACGATAGAATGTTAAAAAAGGTGAAAAATCACTAAAAAACGTAATTTGGTGATAAGTCGAAAACCATGCAACTTTTACTAGGGCCATGTTAGGCTGGTTCGGTGTCTCTTTAGTTGACCTACCTCTGGTGTCACTTTTGGGACACCCTGTATAAGGCCGCTATCTTGTCGTACCCGTCACCCCGCCTTGCCCCACTCTCCCCTATGATGAAGAGGAGTTGACTCGATCGGAATCGAAAAATTAACATGAGCTCGTGATGAGCTCCATGTACTCCTTTCCACGAGACAAAATATTTTTATTAGTAATGTACATTTAAATGATTTTTTATACTCGTCGACCTTAATGTTTTAATTAAGACTTCGTACACCAAACTTAGATCACATACTTTTTACTGTAGCATCGTGGCCTAAACGTGGTACTCGACTGAAAAAGCATACATTATATAACATTGCATAAAATACTAAATCCGACTATTTTTTTAGTACAGATCCCTTTTAATTTGGATTGAAACATTTAAAGCTCTATGATCCCGGTACTGTACCAGTGTACCTATATACCTATGTATAGGAAAGTCTAGTTGATCATTTGCGAAAACGGACCATATCATCTTTGGCACTTAACCATTAGTAACGAGGCGTAACAATGGCATTAGCGCCAACGACAATCAGGTGCCTTTTTCTCTCAGAACAACACATTTAACCCATTCAGGACCAATGACGACACATGTGCGTCAGATCGCCGTAGTCACTTTCCGCTACATACGAGGAAAACCACGGGATCGGCTACGAGCGTAGCGCGTAGCGATCCTTGGCCCTCAATCAAACTGTAGGCGTAGTTCAAAGCAACCCTATTCATAAAGTTACGACTTACTCTCTCCCGCCATGACAGCTTGCGTGTACCTCGGCGGCAGGCACCCGGTGAAGCCGTAGTAGGAGGCCTGTTGCACGGTGCAGCCGAACGCGACCACGCCAATGGCCACAAGGTTGATCGTGTACGAGACTCGAGTGGAGAACCCGTCCCAGCCGATGTTGCAGACGGCCACGAACAGCATGGTTGCCAGGGACACTAGGATACCTGCAAAATGGGCGTGATTGGGTCGGCCTATACTCGTAACTAAGATCGGCAGGCGTTGTGAGTAATAGTTCTAATCGTTCAGTTCAGGGGCCTTACCACGATCTGTTAACGCGATTCATTTTAGGACCTAAACTGAATCGAAAGCTGTCAGTTACATAGAAAAACTGTCACAAAATGACAGATCAAACCTAAATTGAATTGCAATGGGACGTTGTGGTAACCCCCCAGATAGGTAACTATTGAGGGCTGTCTACCGAGGTAATCTAAACCTAGGTAGACAATGGACCCGATTCTACGCAACTACATAATACGTGGACTTGGCTTTAATAGCCTAAAACTAAATTGTCTAATTTTTAGACATAATTTAGGCTGCAGATTAAAAACGACATAGGTATGTACTAGAATAGCATTTTGGCAGCTAAAAGTTGAATAGGGTGAGATATGTTGAGTGTGAGTTCTAAGTAAACCGGACATAGTTTCACCGAAGATGTTGTTTTCTGGGTTGATCAAATATAGTGAACAAGGTATACATTAGCTTATAGTATTTATAGATAGTTATTGCTTGCTATATTACTGCTGCTATATTACTGCTGCTATATTACTCAATTACTTACGTCACATGTTGCAGGGCGTAACGATAAGTTACCGTTAATGTGTTAATTATGCACATAGTACAAGGGGTGAAAATAAAAAAAAAACTGTACATAGTTAAGTGCCTCAATCTAATCTACGCTTTAACTCGTCTCATTTTCGTAACAAGAATTACCCATATTAAAAAGGGGTAATGGGTGATTGTCGTTACGAAAATGAGGAAAATTAAAGCGTAGATTAGATTAAGGCACTTATTAACCATGTACAGTTTTTTGATTTTCACCCTGTAACCGTATTGGCACTCCGTTGTACGATATCTTACCCTTAGAAATTCCCCGTTGGCTAACAATGTTTGTTGTGTCTTCTGTTCTGAGTGAACCTGGCAACCCCAAGTCACCGGTCAATGGGGTTGGCCGGGCGAAGGTATTTGCAGATGGCGCCAGCATAGGATGAAACTGTCAGTCCTACCAAAACTGCTCCAAAACTGTCAAATTCTTGTTTTTTTTTCGGAACTTCCTTGTTTAGAATCAAGCCGTTTAAGCCAAATCCCATAGAAAAAGGCTAGTGATAGGGACAGATCTATGATGGTGCCATCTAGTTAAGCATTTGACAGTTGCCAACCCCATTGCTTTTCCTTGACGTTGACGTCGACTAATACCGATGGGGCGAGGATGGGGCCATAATATAGGTACAAAGATTGAGTGATTGACAATTTCAACTCACCGAAAGTTATCCTAGTGTTGTAGGTGAACAAGTCCAATACAAGATTGTTAGCGACCACCGCAACACACGCCGAGGCGATGTAGACAGTCGACATGTCAAACATGATGGTAGTGTTCGGGTAGTGGTGTTGGAAGTAGTCCACTGCCATTATGAAACTGTGGACATACGGTTTTATTTATATTTTGGTGCGTAAAGTTGTGAAAACGAAATGGTTTGTTTGATGTGTTGGTGGCGTGGGATCACATATCATACATAGGATGGCTGGAGCTAATATGGCTTACTTTGTCTTCGAGACAAGGTTTTCAATTGTTTTCATTTGCACAGGCTTGCATACGCCTGGATGCGTAAATGCAGCCTGGCCTCGTGGCGACCAGCACGTGAAAACGAACAGTGAAGTTTGAAGTTTCTCTTAAATGGAATTAATTTAAATTTTCATCAACTGTCACGGCCTTTTAAAAGGCGGGTGGGCACCGCGAGGCTAGGCCAACGATTTCTGGGCGGCGATTACATTAGAACTTGATGGTGCTATTGTAATTTTTCAGGCGCACGATTTAGCTTTGTGAATCTGAACATTTCTAAAATAATCTGTTCCAATAATTAAGTACATCAGTTGAGGCAAAGGTACTTGAGGTTTTTCTCTTTACTTTTTTGTGTTTTATATAAACTATAGGATTGCTACTGATAATTAGTAGTAAGTAGTGGAAGTAAGTAATGTTCAGTTCTGTTATCCTACTCCTACTTACCTGCATATAGGTGGGGTGGGTACTTCCTTAATTCTAAAGAATCTCAAGATATTATACCTATTAGGTATATTGCAAAAAGTAAGGAAACTAAGAATAAGCACCTATTTATTTATTTTTTTAAAAATTGTTACACAGCAAATCGGTCCTTTACCTAAATTCAAGAAGTTACCTACCTAATTCCCACAAAATTATATAGAAACTTGTCTAAGAGAAAGTGGTGATCATATATATTTCAATAACAAGAGTAATAGTCAATAATGCCAATAAAACCTCAATGCGATCAATGCGACAATACATACCTACCTACTTGTTTAAGCATCGCGTTGGTGCATTATCCCGACAGAAACATTTAGTTACTTAGCTACAAGTAAAAAGTTAAATTAATTCACGAAACGGGGGCGTTTTGGCGTTCGGAAATCATTAGAAGTAGGTACACTAGAATTATTTGGGGTTTAGCACTGACAGATAGTTTGCCTTCATTTAGTTTTCAACTTTAACCTCATACAAATTAAGTAGTTATTTCTAAATCGGTAGACGTGGGTAACAGTATTCTGAAAATTGCTTTATTTGTATGACTTATATCTCTCAATCGATTAATGAATCCGTTTACTCATTTGTATGACATTAAAGTTGAAAATTAAATGAAGGCAAACTATCTGTCAGTGGTTAACTAACAGTAATCGTACTGTATATGCATACTTTTGGTATTATGTCAACATTGATCTTTCAAGTTTCTCCAAAAATAATGGTTACTTACCTTATACATCTTAAAAACAAATTATTTTAGTAAATATTTTTTGTTTTGTGTTGCTTTTAACGAGGAAGTTACCCCAATCATATTTTAAACAATATGATACAGAGAGAAATAATATAAAGAGAATACAGAGAGGTCGTTATTCGTAGCGAGAATATAGTTGAAAGATAGGAGACTTCAGTCAATGTACTTGTAGCTTACTGGTCAGAGCACTTTAGCTTTAATATAGAGACTGCGATCTTTCTATTAAAGCTAGAGTGCTCTGACCAGATCGAGTCCTGTCGGGGGCTACAGACGAATATGTATGTTACTTACCTGTTAAAAGGCAACAGGAAAGCAGCGCCAGCGACAAACAGAGTAAAGTACACCGAGTTGTACCGGTCCGGGGGCGGAGCGCCGGGCTCCATGCTCGCTAGGGGCTCCCCACGCGCGGCGCGGATCGCCTCTATACGCGCGTAGCCTCGTCCCAGTGTCTCATTCATGATACCTCACTTACAACCACACATTTCTGAAACTAGCTTAACTGCCTATTCAATTCCTTTACGACTTTACGGTGACTAGAGGTAATTTGGATTCGATCTGAGTGTTTCATTAATCCCGTACATCGTTGTTTTGTTACTGGTTTTTTTAATTAAACACTTTCAATGCAACTTTATAATGATCACAAAAACCTGATTGATTCAAATGTTATCACTTTACATGGTGGTATTTTTAGAAATGACACTGTCTATCGATATTTTTGTTACATTCAAGTAACATGTGTAGTTATTTCTCTGAACATCTTTTTCTTTTGTTTGTATTGGATGTTTGTGATTTCAATTGTTTTATAGCGGTATTAGGGAAATTATCAACAAAATATCACCGGCCAGGCTGGCTGTCAAGCGCAAACCGCGCGCATGCGCGCTCTACCTTCATTGATTTTCAGTGCTCGAAATTCGCTGATAGAGAAATCTTGTCAGGCGATTGTGACCACTCCTGTGTAGCGCCTCCTCGAGCTTTGTACTTATTTTTAGGGTACTATTTTCACGACCGCGCGCGATACATACGAGATAGGTTATCCGTCTCTTACTAATTAGAACACTTAGAAGGAGACGGGCAAGTAGTCCCTCAGACTTGCCGAGTTCGTACGTAAGTGCGACAGAGGGAAAACTTCGAATGCCGTTGGCGGTAGGCCCTCAGGTATCGGGAGTAGGTAATTAAAACTGTTATTTGTCTAGAAATACGTGCATGACTATCTTTCTGTCCTGTCTGTCTATGTTTTTATATTGATCAGACCCCGTATCATGGTCGGCATTATCACACGATAAGTGACAAGATAGAGCGTCCGTCACTGGCTGATACCATTCGATAGAACGAGACGACGCTCCTATCTTGTCACTAATCGCGTGATAAGGCCGACCATGATACGGGGTCTGAAAGAAGTATACAGACCAAAAATTTCAACTGTAAAGGACTTATTTTAAAATGCTAGTTCTATACGCTGTAAAATAATGTAACTTTAAACCAAATAAATGTACTTATAATGTATACAAGTAGTGATATTGATTATTATTTTTAATAGTTGTTAAGATAGGTTCATAAACCAACATCCAATGACCACTCCAAAGACAAAAGAAACTCGAAACATTTTTATTTAAGTAATAAATTAATGGGCTAACATGTCATCTAAATGTAAGTAAACTATTCAAAAACAAAACTAAGTATTAAACTGTTTTTTGGTTGTACCATGGACGAATAAATCAAGAGGACAGCCAATGTTTAAAAGGTGTCGCGGTACATGAAAATAATAATTAAGCCTGCTGCAGGTTGTTAAACTATTGGGAGGTATTTGTACCACTTATTTGTCTGCTTTACTTTACACACTCAGCGACATCTATGACATCAATGACAAAAACTCCTTTATCCTATAACTATTAAACGAGCAATATTTGTAATATTTGTATACAATATATATTTGCATTCACGTTCTCGAAAACGGTTCTAACGATGTCGATGGAATTTTGAATATGGGGGTTTATGGGGGCGAAAAATCTTTTGGAAAATTCTCGCTTATTTTCAGCTTAATTCATCTGCTGTCAGAAATAAAGCTAATTGAATATCGCATTAGAGTCGTGTAAAATAATAATATAAATAAGAGGTAAGTATTTGTGTTATACCAAAACAACATTAGACATTGGCGGTCTACATCATTTAATTGTCCATGGTTGTATTTATTTATTTAATCTTAATTACACAAATAAAAAAGTACTAAGAGCAGCTCAAGGCATTCTCTACCAGTCAACCGTAGGGCAAATGGCAAATTTATCCAAGACATAAAAGAGAATCCAGACACTTTTGCTTAAAATTATACATTGCACATAATACGCAAACGGTAAATTTACCCTATCACCTTAATACCTATTACATTCATAGATGTGTGTGATGAAAAAAATAATAATTTTACCATCCATAAACCTATACTATATACTTCCTGAACATAATGCTAGATTTTTATGACAAATAGCACCATTTAAGACTGGTGCGGCCTGACCGGCGGGCAGCGGAGCGACGAGCGGTTGCTGGCCATACATTGAAATCGCTAAATTTTATGAAATGCCGCTCGTCACCCCTCTGCGCGCTAGCGTCCAGCGGCTATTTTGTAACTTGTTTTAAACTCACCTCAACGGTCACCTACACATATATTTTTTTATACTTCGACGGTGGCAAACAAGCGTACGGCCCGCCTGATGGTAAGCGGACACCGCAGCCTATACACGCATGCAACTCAAGGAGTAACATGGGCGTTGCCGACCCTTGATATGTTTGAGGATACGCTGTGTTGACAGCTGAAGCAACAAGTTCCCTCGCCCTCAACACAACGCATCCTCGGGAGCTCTGAGTATATACTATAGAGCATATATGACCATATATATTGACACCGCAATGCGTAGTAACTAAGCGTAGGTAGAGGTCTAGTTTCGTGGCGGGTGACCGGCGTGGTGAGCCGCTTTAACGCGTAGCGTATAACAGCCCAGTCCGCGGCCACGACATGGCGCGGAGAAAACCGCCGTTTTTCTAATTCGATGCGCGCATCTCGACCGCGCACATCACATCACATCATCAGCCTATATACGTCCCACTGATGGGCACAGGCCTCCTCTCATGTATGAGGGGGAACGGTCCAGTGCGGATTGGGGACTTCACATACACCTTTGAATTTCTTCGCAGATGTATGCAGGTTTCCTCACGATGTTTTTCCTTCACCGAAAAGCTAACGGTAAATATGAAATCATGTACATAAGTTCCGAAAAACTCATTGGTACGAGCCGGGATTCGAACCCACGACCGCCGTTTGACAGCCGCATGCCTGAACCACTGGGCTACCGTAGCTTTAGCTTTTGTAGCGATTAAACGTTTGCCGCGCCGCAATTCAAGCAATGTCGTGGCCAGGCTGTCATAGCGCCACATGTGAAGTTTAAGGGGCTACGCCGTAGCGCTACGAGCGTAGCGGGGCAATGCATGTGTAAAGCCGGATTCATACATAACTGACTTGTCGGGTAGTGATCGTGACGCGACAGAACTACATAAGTAGGTATATCGGGTACATACATTTAGAGTTATTCATAAAACTTAAAATGTCCCTGACAAATATAATGCGTTCTGTCCCTTTTTACAAACACCAATGTCGAAGTGACAGATTAATAATAATTTAAATCTTACACGAATTGTCCTAGCCACAAACTGAGCAAAGCCAAAGGTAATAAATATACGGCGATAAGTACGTTTATAAACGTACTTATAGATAAATAAATACTTACTTAAATACATATACACGATGATTCTTAATTCGTGCTCATTCTGTAATTGATACCAAACACGATTAACTCGAAGTTACCTAAAACATACTTTTTTTTTTTCTGAATAAAACTGAATAAGGAATCACTTTATAACTCAAAATCATTGTCACCCTAACGGTAGTTTGCAAAAATTTGACGTATGTGTGTTTGACGTACCTATCTACTTAACTTCAAGAAATGTAGGGTGACCAAACATTCAGTGGATATTAGTGTTAACATTATCATTAAATATAATTACCTTAACAGTGATTTAATTGCATGAGACCTCATCCATTGAAATCCGTTTTGGCTGTTTATCAATATTTTTCGACTCCTGATGATGATGATCCTCTATACACGATGATTCTTAATCCGTGAGGATTAAGAATCATCGTGTATAGAAAACATCCATGTCCCAAGAACAAATACTATTAGAGTTCACCACACAAATAAATGCCATTACCGAGATTCCACCGAACCCGAGAACCTCTAGCTTATTCGTAGGCAAGGTCACTGCAAACCAAGGTAATGCGGTCGTTGATAAAAACCAAACTAATTTTAACGGTATTTTAGCTAAAATAGGTATGATTTAAATATGAATGTGGCCATTACTTATAGTAAACTTAACAGTCATCTAATGCGCTCTAAAGTGTGTACTCCTTTTGTGTTAGCCGTCAGAGCGCATCAGAGCATCACGTCAGATAAGTACGTGGCCGGCTTTAATGGCAGCTAGCAAGATGAGGCACTACACCTACGAAATTGGCGAACGGCCGAGCAAGGTCACAGAAAATCTAGTACGGAGTTACTCCACGGGCTGAAATGACGCGGCCGCCTGCTTGCAGCCTGCCGATTTCGTACGTGAAACTCTTATACTTTGATCTACCGCCTTGGTTTAAATATAAGCCTGAAAGGTTCAGCCGAGAGTGTCACCCCGTTGACAGGCTCCGTCGAAGGTATGCGGTCTCCTTCAGGTATCACCAGAGTGAAGTTCTGGAGCAGATGTGTGAGAAACATGAAGAGTTCGGAGCGAGCCAGCCCTTCGCCGATGCAACGGCGTTTACCTGAAAAGTCTTACGTTTAGTGCCAAAGACTTCATCACCATGGGGAACTCCGTATAGAGAAAAACCACTAGGAGCAGAGTTGCCACTAGCGGGTTCCTGGAATTGAAAGTGTCTCGTTCAGGGGATCGAAGGCTGAGGTTTACCATTACACTTTAATTTAATTTTGCCGGTTCTCTTCCACTTGCTGTTGTGTTGGAACAAGCGCGGGAAACACAGTGAATGCAAAACGTACGTCTCAGATTGGACTCCAAGTGCGCGTTCAGGTCGGAGTAGCACTCTCTTCTCGCAGCTCCTTGGTACTACGCATAAGTAGTGGTACCTCTCGCGGAAATGTAAAGTGATGGGTCTGAGCTTTTGCTTGCGACTATTCCAGATAACATTATTAGAATTTAAATGGACAAATTCATCCAAGTTTCTTTGTTTATCTAGGACAGTGTTTTTCAAACTTTTTGGCGTCACGGCCCTTCATGACCATCAAAATTCCTTTGCGACCCCCAAAACCCCATTTGTACGATTAAACTTAAAACCCAATTATTAACTTCACAGATTGGGATTGCACCTTCCTATCATTCAATCAGTCATGCGTTTTGGAACGCAACCTGTATTTAGGTATCTGAAGGTAGTCTTACTGTTACCCAACCTACCCCTTTTTAAATGTAAAATGAAGCAAATCTCTTTTAAGCTGTGCGACTGTTATTTTGGAGATTATTTCGACTATAATCTCTAAAATAGCAGTCGCACAGCTTAAAAGAGATTTGCATCATGGGTATCAGGGGTAGGTTGGGTATTGAAAGAAGCATATCTTGCAGATATTTTCGACCATTTGAATGGATTGAACAAAAATCTACAAAGGAAGGGACGAAAACATGATTGCAGCAAAAGATAAAATTAATGGATTCATAGCGAAAACTGAATTATGGACATAGCAAAATTTGAAGTTTTAATCTTTTCCTTGCATGTCTCAAATTATTCAAGAATATTCATCCGATAATTTCGTGAACGTAGAAATTAATATTCCCATTATGGTGGAGTGTTTGTAAAATTAAAAAAAAATCTATTATTGAGTTATCTTTCAAATGAAACACAGACGGGTGACGGAAAATGTTGGATATTAAATCCCTTTCGTAATAGATCCGTGGTGCTGGCCGATCTCAACCACACTGTGAAAGAAGCTCTTCTAGAATCTAGAACTTGCAGCTGATAGGATGCTAAAATTCGAGTTTGTATCCGTATCAATCGGTGCGTTTGGGTGAAGAGAATGGCTGAATATCCTGATCTAGCAAAGGAATAAGAAGTTCGAATGGTATCAAAATACTAAGGACAGTATTTTGATACCATTCGCACTTCTTATTTGTGTGAGCTGTTATTTTATTCAATGGTCGATATCAAAACAAAGAAGAGGAATAGATTGAATTTGGAAAATGATTTAATCGTCTGCGTATCGCAACAGGAACCACGTTTTAATAAATTAGTTAAAATGAAAGAAGCTCATTCTTCGCACTTAATTTAAAAAATACAAATGACTTAAACGTGTGCATTTATTTAATTACGAATATGAAGTCGTAATAAATCGTCGTATAAATGCACACGTCTAAGAATTATTTCTGGTTTATTAAAATGAACATGCTTGAAAAAAATATCATTCCTTGTAGTTACGAGATTTTTTAGAAGCTGATCCTCGCGACCCCCCTGGATATGTGCCGCGGCCCTCTGGGGGCCGCGACCCACACTTTGAAAAACACTGATCTAGGATATCAAAGGGAAATATTTACTAGTTTTACTAATTTCGATTACTAAGTGCATTGCTTTTCAAACATAGCAATGCTCTTTTTTGGGGTTTCGAATAGGTTATTAAGGGAATGCCTTGATTCGAGTCGACAACGTCCCTTTGACAGGGAATTCGGGAATGGATTATTTAGACAAATTTCTATAAATCCCTAACTTACTGAGGTTTTATTTATATTTCATTAAATGAGATTTTAGATGACATAAAATACCATAGTATTAACTTGATTGTGACGTAAAATAATGTATTGTTTGAGTAGGCTGAGTAAAAAAAGGAAAATATAGATCCAAATTTTATGCAATCATGTATCGATTAAATCACAGATGAACATTCATATAGTCAAGAATCATACATCTGAAACGAGATCTATTTCCCATTTCATGAAAGTCAGTTTAGTCATGAGTGTTAGGATTTACCTGTCCCAAAGGGCATAAGCCATTCGTCTTGTAACAGATTGCCCTCTTTTGTGAGAAACCTTTCTGGACGGAACTCGTGCGGATCCGTCCAATGGGAGCCGTTGTGAAGGTCGTGCAGCGCCAGAAGGATGAATGTACCCTAAAATAAAATAAATTTACTATTATATTTATTAAAAAATAACATTAGAATAATAATAACAAACATAATAAAACTTAACCTATAGGTAAAAAATTTGGCATAAATCGCCGAATTATATTAAATTTACAACTCAGAAAATTTGACAAACCCCGGCCTTTTTTTTATTCAAAGTCCAATATCTCAAAAACGGCTCAACAGATTTTTATGAAACATGGCTAAGAACACTCGGTATAAAATTATCTATGGCACAAAAAAACTGCATTCAAATCGGTCCATCCGTTAGGGCGCTACGCTATCACAGAGAGATACACAAATACCCAGATAGATATGAATGATACACCGAGATACAGATACACAGACACACACCTACATAGATACACGAACAGACACGTTAAACTTATAACACCCCTCTTTTTGCGTCGGGGGTTAGTGAGCGTCTGCGGGAGGATTTCCTGTATAACTGTTTTGTGCGCCATTTAAGTGCCAAGGTTCATATTCACACCTTGAAATGGTGTAGTGATGAACCTGCCAGTGACAAGCGTTGTTGTGGAAGCACTACCTACTCAGCAGCAGCTTTGGAGTACCAAGTAAAACCATTTTAGTATAACATGCAGTTAAAGGTTCTAAGACTTGGACAATTTACACTTCAGAAAAAAAAAATATGATAGACCCCAAGTTTTGGTTTTAAAGTATCGTTTGCGACTTAGGACGTAGGTAGTTGGCTCGTCCCAAACGTAATAGGTATCATGATATCATTAATAACGGAAAGGTAAAACCTTAACCTGGGCATTGCCGCAATAGCATTATGTATTATAGAAGATCAAACGAGCTTCGCAAGCGAAGTTCGATCGATATTATATGAGTAAGCTTCATTCGAAGATATAACACACATGTAGTCCTTTAATCTACCAGGCAACATTTCGCAAGTTTAAAGTAGGCAGTAAAAACCATAGCTCAAACAGTTTTATCCCCACCTTTACCCCTACCCTACTTAGGGACCTCGGCTTGCCACCATTTCTCATTCTTTTTAGAGACAAAACTTTCCTAGGGGTATAGGGGCGGGCGGGAAGTTATATCTTCGAATGAAGCTTACTCATATAATATCGATCGAACTTCGCTTGCGAAGCTCGTTTGATCTTCTATTATATTTCGAAGCTTCATTCTTCAGATATAACACACATGTAGATGTTTAGAGTTGAAAGTTTTGCTGCCCTTTGTAATTGTAAAACATCATAATCATGAAATGCAATAATTATGTTTTGACAACAATCTTAGATACTCCCAATTATTAATCAAAGAGTACAATTGTAACTTCACATAATTCTACCTATACAAAAGGCAGATTGATCTGGCACAATGACCTTCGTCGATTAATTGACGATGGTAGAAACGAGCCAAAGTTTTCGATGTTCTCGACCAGCCTGCTGCCTTCCGGATAGCATCTAAAGAAATGCCTGACCGGTGTGCAGCTGACGTGGCGGCGTGGCGCGTGCTGTGAGCGCTGAACGCCACCATGTCTTTACCGCTTTCGCCAAGCACTCGCGTAATGCACCCCGGCTAATGGATTGAGCAGATGCATTTTTATGGGGACTTTTGAAAGTCAACAAAATATGTTGTGAGCTTTTTCAGTCCTAAAACATCATTATAACAGTCACCGGGCAAATATTTCTATTAGGTATCTTCAAAATATGGAAGGCACAAAATCGGTTGTAGACGACCTACACCTGAAGTCTTAACTATATCATCAAAAATTACTTTAATCCAATTTGGGCATGACTTAATATTATTCCACTTAATAAGTGACAGTGTTTGTACCCTGTGGGCAGGACATATTGCTAACAAAATCGCCAGATTCTTTGTTAGTTTTTCCCATGAAATTTCTCTATTAGGGTACCATGTTGTTATATGATTTAATACCACTTGAGGATCCCAGGTATGGCTATATTTAGGAGTTACGGGCTTTAATTTGTAAACACCTTTCGGTAATCCTTTACTTTGGTCATCTGAGCTGATACTACTCCCCCGTAGGAGCGAGGGTGCTGACCCATGATTATTTAATGAGCCATACGACGATCCTTTATTAAATTCGTGCGTTAGAAATAAAGTAACAGCAGAAATGAAGCCCTTATAGAAATTGAATATCTATATTATCTATGCTAAATTTCCAGCACAACTTGTATTTAACACACGTTGTACTGTTGTAAAGTGTTGTTTGAAATTGACGCTAACATGAGATTAGATACTTTTACTAATCTCAACAAAAGCGGAAACCACGGTTGGGATGGCCATTAGGGAAATACTACTATTCCTGTGGCGTTGTCATTTATAATCTTATGTAAACACTTTAGTACGAGTGCGAGTGGTGGAAACGCTTAAAAATATTTATTGTAAATACCAGCTAATAGTGAATGCGACGACGGTAAGAGCGTCCGGGTCTGGCTTCCACGAAATATATATTTCACATTTGGCAGAGGTACGAGAAGCAAAGAGGTCAATTTCGGGCACACCAAAGTGTTTACTTATTCTTTCAAAGGCTGCAATACTTAAATTTCATTAAATATCAGGATTTAGCCTTCTGGATTCTCTGTCTGCTTCTACATTATTCTTAGTGTTAATGTACGAATCGAATAACCATATGTCTCGTTCTTCACCCCACTGCCAAATAGATCTAGGTAAGCTATTTAAGTGGGGAAACTGGATGTCTCCCATTCGATTAATATAGCTTATCGCGGTAGTGTTGTCGATGCGGAACAACAGAGCACAGTTTGATTTATTTCGCGCAAAACATTTTAATCCTAAGAGCGAGCAAGCTCTAAGTAATTAATATGGAATGCTAATTCTTGCTCTTCCCATGCTCCGTTTGCACACACTCCGTCACAAACTGTACCTCATCCTGATCGGGACGGATCTATAGATATTTCTGCATCGAATTTCGTGATTCCAAAATGACAAGACGTTACAAATAATATTATTAGTCCACCAAAATAAGTCAGGTAAAATTTCGCGAGGAAGTTTTACTTTTGATCATAGACATCGTATTCCTGAATAGCTCGGAATTTATATCTTTCTAACAACTTCGTGTACAACCAGCTGTATCTAGCTGTCGGGCATGCAGTGGTAAGAACTCTTAAAAAGTGCGCATACCCTGCATAAGAAGGGATATAGACATGATAATTGAATTGTAAACAAAACCTAAGAATTTACAGCATTGTTGGTAATTTTGGGATTGTATCGAGCTTTTGGTATAGTTTACCACAAATCGTAGGCACTCGAGAAACCGGAGAGTCTCCCTCCCATTATGTTTACATTCGTTAAGGTCCCTTCCAATACACAAAATGCCACCCCGGTATATAATAGAAGTTAGGCCTTGTTTTTAGGTAAGTTACGACTTCTTTCATAATTTTGGTGAAGGTTCTAGGCGCCACGGAAAGTCCATAGACTAATAGGGAACAAAACTCGTAAGTAACATTGTTATGCTCGAATCTTGTCAATGGTAGCCATAAACCCGTTTTTAGGGATTAATTTAGAAGCAGTTCTAGTCTTCCATTTTAAAATGGGACTTAGTTACAAATTTATTGAGCCCTTTCAGATTCAGTATGAATCTATAGCCACCATTCGATTTAGGAGTCAGAAAATCTTTGATAGAAACTGATCATTAGTCTGTTGGCATCCAGTGATGCTTTCACTGAATGCCTAGGTTAATTAAGTTCTGTACAGCTAAGCTCGTTTCATCATGCTCTTGGCATGTGAAAGTATTTACAGGTTTGACAGATTGCGTAACATGTCCTAAAAAGGAATTGGAAAGCCATTCTGTATACAGTCTAATAAATAAAGTACGATTATTCGTTACATTAAGCCAACACTTATAAAAAGCTTTAAGGCGACCGGCATGTACCTGCGTTACTGCCGCGGCGTCGCAAGTGGCTTGTTGTAGGCTGCTCGCGGCCGTATGATGGTCGACGCTGTCGGCCTACTTTTCAGTAGATTTGGAAGCTTTAATTTTCTCTGAGAGTTTGCTTCCAAAGAGAGTATCATCTCTCTCAACGTATTGTATGACTTAAGGAATACTTCGTCTAGTCCAGGAATGACTAGTTTTATCTAAAATCCGACTTCAATTAGATAGGATTTTTATCGTTAGTACCTATACCGACTCCCAATTGCTGTTGAGATGATTCGATTTTTTTGTCACGGCCTCTTTGGATGTCTGTAACTGCCGCCGAAATTACGGCGTTTAAGTACGGCGCCCATAATAATTTGCAATTTACAGGTACTCTTATAAGAGTTTATCTTTACTCTTTTTATCAATACCTTTGTGTAATATAGGTAGCCACCTTTGCGCTAAATTGGGAAGAATTTTCTCCCCATATTTTGGGACATCATCAGTGGCGTCCCCTAGAGCGGTTAGTAACTCGGCATCTATTACAGGGGTCGTTTTGTCATCACAGGCCTCCACGGGAGGTGCATTTTCTTCATTTGAACGTGGGAGTGAAGTTTCCACTGCCTCATACACTTGTTCGTGGTTTATAAATTAAAATATAATATTTTGATTTTTCTAATTGAGTGTAGATATGAAATGCATTGTAAAACCACTCGTCAGGAATTTTAATGCATATATGTATCTAGTGCCCCGCATCGCGAACACGGGATATACTAATCTCGATTAATGGTTGTAGAAATTGCTATCGTGTTGACTCACGGTCAACCGCCAAGCACGAGATACCTTCGTGACGACTCTCGGTCGCCTCCCAGGTTTAGTTACAAGACGTGGGCTCACGGCCCGCGCGGTATTAAATGCATTTATTAGCGATTAATATTGTTAGAAATTGCTATCGTGTTGACTCACGGTTAACCTTCAAGCATGAGATACTTTCGTCACGACTCTCGGTCGCCCCCCAGGTTTAGTTACAAGGCATGGGCTTGCGATTAATATTGTTAGAAATTGCTATCGTGTTGACTCACGGTCAACCCCCAATCATGAGATACCTTCGTGACGACTCTCGGTCGCCCCCCAGGTTTAGAATTACCAGGCGTGGGCTCACGGCCCGCGCGGTATGAAATGCATTTCTTAGCGATTAATATTGTTAAAAATTGCTATCGTGTTGACTCACGGACAACCCCCAAGCATGAGATACCTTCGTGACGACTCTCGGTCGCCCCCCAGGTTTAGAATTACCAGGCGTGGGCTCACGGCCCGCGCGGTATGAAATGCATTTCTTAGCGATTAATATTGTTAGAAATTGCTATCGTGTTGACTCACGGACAACCCCCAAGCATGAGATACCTTCGTGACGACTCTCGGTCGCCCCCCAGGTTTAGAATTACAAGGCGTGGGCTCACGGCCCGTGCGGTATTAAATGCATTTATTAGAGGCACCACCATGTAGAACTATTTATTGAAACTAATTGCACTTACCTGATTTATCTTCGGAACCTGATGAATCAGATAGCACCGCACTGTCATAACTCGTTTATAGTTTTTTGTTGCAATTTCCGTATATTAGCAGAATAATACTCTATTTTTTCCTGTGCACTGCGTTTAGGCATGATTAAATATTTTGAATTATTTTTTAATAGAATTAGTTCGTGCGTTCGTTGCCTCGCAAGAATAAAGAATGAGAAATGGTGGCAAGCCGAGGTCCCTAAGTAGGGTAGGGGTAAAGGTGGGAATAAAACTGTTTGAGCTATGGTTTTTACTGCGTACTTTAAACTTGCGAAATGTTGCCTGGTAGATTAAAGGACTACATGTGTGTTATATCTGAAGAATGAAGCTTCGAAATATAATTTAACATCGGATGCAGGGTAGATTGGGTACATAAACTCTAAACTCAGCTTCCCCTTGCCCCTTTATCGTCCTACCCCTGCACCCGCGTGCCGCGCAGGCGTGGACTGAGTTAAACGTTCTACATACAGCGTACCTTAGGGATGATATAATTCTTGAGTCGCGCGTCGTCCCGCGCCATATGGGGGATCCCCACGGGCGCCACGCTCGAGACACGAAGAGCTTCCATTAGTACTGCCTCGGTGTACACCATTCTGGCGAAGTTAACAGCACGTCTATCATGGGACGGCCGCGACATACCCCCGATTTTTCTCGCATTATACCTCTTGTTCTAAGTGTTCTAATAAGAGAGAGACGGATAGTGGGAGAAAAATCGAGAGAGCTGTCGCGCCGTCGCAGGGAAATGGCCAAAACAGAGATTTGATCAAATCTCTAAGGGATATGATAAAATCACGCAGGATGTTAAATGGCAAATCCGTTTTATCATTTGCCTAGAATAAATCAGTCATTTGATCAAATCTCTGAATCTATTGAGTTAAATGACAGAATCGGCATAAAAAGCCAACTTGTTTTTTCATTTCACTAGATTTGTTAAGTAGTGATTTGATAAAATCCCTGAAACGCGTCAGTGAGTTGACGAAACGAACCCGCACTGGTATATAAATGTTATATAATACCATTTTTTGCCCGCGACTTTTTGCGCGTGGAACTCGTTTATATCGTAGCTCCATAGACATTCTCAAAAAAATCTCATATTCTGAAAATCGTTTGTATATCCAGATGTCCCGCTTTCCCACTGTTCTCCTCTACAGATCGCATTTCTCAACCGATTCTCGTGAAATTGTGTTAATTATATCTATAGTTTTCTAACTTGTCTTGTCATTTTTTTCGAAATTAATTTAAAAAAACACGGGCTCGCGAGTACATCAGCTCACAGAGCCAGTAGTATTAGTATAGATAACATAGTGAAACAAGGATAAGGATAGCCTGTGTTACATACGTAGCACTATGATGTTGAAGGAAGAAAGTTGCTGTTTGTAACATTCATAACAGCCAGTGTGGGAGCACCATTCCACTCACAGTTCGCTAGTCATCCGGTATTATAAGTATCCGCAAACCCAAGTGGCGAGTCAGGCAATAAAAGTCAGTACTATTGTTGCACGGCCCTCTCCATAAGGCAGTGCAGGTGCGAAAGAGATTGATTTGTGACCTGGCTCGCCACTTGGTTTTGCGGATACTATAGTAGGTATATCTACTCGAACATAGCGAGTAAATGAAATACCTAGTTCTATCGGCCAACGCCGGCGTGCGTTCCGAGCCCACCACCTCGTCGATTTCGTGCCTCAAACGCGCTTGCACGTGTGAGTTCAGGGCAACGTGCAGCAGAAGGAATACGGCGGTGTTGCCGACAGTCTCCATGCCAGCTTCCAGCAAATCAAGGCACACTACTTGGAGTTCTTCGTCTGAAACTTGGATACAAAAATGTTACTATAAACCCGGGGATTTTTGGGTAGAAAAAACGTGCGTTCAAGCCGCGGTGGCGCTGTATAGAGCGGAAAAATCGTTTTACAAAAACATGAAAAAGGCACTTGCCCCACAGCCGGCGAGTAGAGAGTACTCTCATAGAGGCGAGAATTATCTTACTCGCGCCACTCGCTATAGTCTGGACGTTTAGGTATTTAAAATAATGTAAACAAACAAAACCACGTGACTTAGTCATTCAACCAATAAGAATAATAAGATAATACCATAGATACAAAAGGTTGCTATTCACAGCAATCTTATTGGCTGAATGACCAAGTCACGTGGTTTTGTTTGTTTACATTATTTTAAATACCTAAACGTCCAGACTATACTCTCCGGCGGTGGGACAAGTGCCAAAAGGTGACCAAAAATATGTGCATTAAATACACTGTCAAGTTTAGGGTCAATACAAAAAGAATGAATGGTTAGGCTGGTGAGAGGCATCGGAATAAATTCAGAAGATTAACGTTCTAACTTAGAAATTGGAAAAATAATCGCCATAGCTAAAAACCTATGTTACAGAAGAGCCTTATTATATTGTCGGCGTGGTTTTGTGTCCGAGTGAATACTAAACTTTAAGGGTCTACACGCCATCATGGGTCATCATACAGGACGCAACTATGCGTTAGACGGAGAGCGACGTCCCTGTCCTGCCCCCCTATTCTGTAACTTGTTTTAGGCACTTGTCCCACCGCCGGCGAGTAGCGAGTACTTTCATAGTAATTCTTACTCGCGCGAGTAAAAGCGAGTAAGAATTACTATGAAAGTAGTCGCTACTCGCCGGCGGTGGGACAAGTGCCAGCTCACCTTAACGCTCACCCACAGATATATCTTGACAGCTCAATGCGTACTAACTAAGCGTAGGTAGAGGTCTAGTTCCATGACGGGTGACCGGCGGGGTGAGCCGCATTAGCGCGTAGCGAATAACAGCCCTGCACCATGATGGCTTGTTGTGTGGCATTTAGGTTACATATCTGGGTAAAGTGATGCGGTTGCTTCTTGGTTTTATCTAGGCGCTTTACCAGTTGAAACAGTTACGCATATATCGTAAATCATAGTTAAGTGTGAGTTCATCCATTAACATTGTTTCTGTCATGTAGCCAGGGCCTGATTTAGCCACAGGCTCATAAGGCTAGAGACTAGGGCGCAAGGACCACTAGAAAGCTGTTATCGGCATGGGTCCTCCTACCTAAATCAATCACGTTGATAAAACGGTACAAACAAATCATGAAAAAATGCAATTTTTGTTTGGATAAGTACGTCCCCTTAAAGAAGGGATGTACCTATTATTTTTTATATTTAAACCCATGGTGTGGGGTATGATTGGATAACTATGTCTATAGACGAACTTTCCTACAAATTCGGCGGACGCAACCGCACTATTTCGTTGGCGCACACGCGTGTCGATGTAACAAAGACAGGCAGGCAACCTCGGAACCCTACACTGCGCACTCCGCTGCGCACTACACTGTGCGTGGATCCGGGATAAAAACTATCGTATATTTTGATCCAGGCTATAATCTTATGTTCATCCAAATCGGTTATAAACCCAAGCATTTTATTTTCATTAGTAGGTATGGAAAAAAATGCAAATTTCGAAATAATTCGTAACAGCAGCTTTTTTGTGTGTAACTGATATAATATTATCATTTTAGTAATTACCTAGACTCAAAATCCACCAAAATAATAGTCATAAAAAAAATCCATATTTAATCAATTCCTGAAAAAAAGAGGAAAAATATTATTAGATATTTTAATTTTTGTGTTGATTAATTTTACAGGAGCTCTTCAAGAATAATAAATAAATCGCACAAAAAACAAAATGGATGTGTCATTTATTTTTATATACTTACTTCCCGATGGAAATTTTGTAGGATTCTTGGATAAGGCATCTTAGAATAACATTTGAAAATTAAACAAACAAAACAAAACGCTTATAAATTAATGTTTGAAAAAAACGTAATTTTCCTGGGGTATTAAGCGTCATTGAGTAGGTACCTAGGTAAATATCCAAACTTTCGCATTTATAATATTATTAGGATATAGTAACAAAATATCATCATCATATCAGCCAAAAGACGTCCACCGCTGGGCATAGGGCTCCCCCAAAGAGTGCCAAAGTGACCTGTCCTGCGCCACCCGCATCGAGCAGTCCCGCGACCTTTACCAGGTCATCAGTCCACCTTGTCGGGAGTCTACCCACGCTACGTCTCCCAAGAACAAAGTGACAAAATATACACATATTTGTGAATGTGTTAATACTTACAAAATATATTCTACTTAACCCATTCATGGCCACGAACCACGAAGCGTACACAACACGCCGGGCCACCATACAAACCGTTTTCAGCTAAAACGTGTGACTCAGCTTATGGGTCTCGGGGCCTGGCGCGAACATCAAAGAAATTGCCGCTTATGAATCCGGTCCGTTGGACAATATTATGCAACATTTTTACTAACCAACTGTTTACTGTTCATATTAAAATATATATATTTACTAATTTGTTGATATTTGTAAGAAACTAAGAATGAACATTTTAAAGCCTGATCAGAAATAGATGATCATTGTCAAGAGGGTGCTGTTATTTTCATATAATTATAGGGTTCAGAAAAAATCTTTTCTTGTAAATATTTCTCACACACTGTTGTGATAATACAATATACCATTTAGTTGGTGACAGTTTAAGCCGCCCTGATTTTATAATGAAACAAAAAAAATTGGCATGGTAATAAGTTCGGTCCTTAGAAATGTTGCTTGCTACCATCCAAACAGTAATCCATTGTAAAAAGGTACAATTTGCAACGAGTTTCGTCATGAAATAAGCTTTAAAACCAAGTTATAAAGTTTATTTTTGCGTGCTATGAAGATATGTGTAGTTTTTACAATTAGCGCCAGGCCACGGTGACCCATACCTTGAGTCATGTCAATAACTTCAGGCATACATATATTTTTGATATTTTTGAAATGTAGATTTATCCATTTGCTTGGGACACGTATGTATCTCGAATTTCAGAATATTTACTATATTACACTTCCAGTAAACCAAACTTGAATATTCTAGACCCAGTTTCACTAAAAAAAAAAACATGTTTACAATTATGTTTTTCAACATGCCTTATAAAGATGGTTGTTAGCTCAAATTATACTTATATTATTTCGTCATATTACGTTTTGATTATGTTTAAATCAGAATTTATTCACGACTCTCATGTGAGTCACGGGCCCTGCGCGACTGTTTTAACATGACCCATACGCTGAGTCACGGGCCCTGAATGGGTTAAGTCTAGGAGCAACATCGTGCCGTCGATCTTCGTGTGTAGCGTATACAGATAATAGATGCTTAATTATCGAAAACAGCCGGGTTGATAACAGCGCCGTCTAATAATGCGTAAACATACTACAAGACCTTATGACTGCGGAGTAAGATTTAAATGATATGTACATACTTGCGTCAGTCTTGTTTTCTATGGATTCAATCAGGAAGGCGTCGATCACGTCTCTCGGATTCTTTATATCGATATTTGTTTCGTGCTCTTCTATAGTTTCCTGTTAAGTTGGAATAAGTACAGTGAGGGGTTTATAATCCTTTATAAATGACATTTACAATAGAGTCATGTACAGATATTTATATCCTTATTTATGTACGTATATACATACCCCCGACTGTACAGTCGCAGAACGAAAGGGTTCGTCAGTTTAGGACCTTAATAGTTTTAAATTAAGCTAGAAAATTGGCGAAACTTTTCATTCCTTGACTATACGAGTACATAGGTTTTCAATTCTCTTTAAATATTGACCTAAGTACATAAGGACAAACAATCATGTATGTATTTATGACCGTATATTAATAGCCCTGACTGTATATATTACGTTACACGTTGTTAAATCTACACTTAGGTCAAGTTTACATGCCTACAGGCGGTTATTACACTTGGATGCATCTTACTTATGTAAGCCTGACACGAGTTACAAGTAAACCCCGCCTATGCAACTAATAAAATCTTTAATAAATTAATTAAAAAATCACAAATAAAAATTGGTAGTCCACGTACGCGGTGAAATATCTATTGAGCTTGGAGGATTTTCCAGGAATAACATTTTTTCCGGGTTTTCACCCACGACGTCTAGCAAGCTCCAACTCTCAGTTTATAATTTAAACATGATTGTTCGAGAATCCAATACATTACGTCCGTGATCTGAATAATAATCATTGTTATTAAACACTTATCACTATTTGCGAATAAAATATTAAACCGTAATTATCTATAATAAATGGATCTGAACTTGAACTTTTGTTTTTATGTAAACCTAAGCTTGACGTAAATTGTTTTGTTTGACTGATTCTAGTAAACACTTCAACTTGAAATCATTTAAAATAGCATGAGTCGACTCCTCTCATTTCAACCCTGTCTATTTGTCAACCGGGATACCTGGTACCCCGGTATACTACCTGAAACCCAAACCACGATTACAAAGTTTGGTCTTTAATTTCCGTTTTTAACCACAGCCAGCTCAAATGAAACGATACCTAACTTATTAAAGGACACAATCAAGTTAAAATTACGGTATTATGCCACATGTCAAATGTCATAGAAGCAACTATGAATTGAATTTCAAAAAAAGTCATCATCAGGTCAAAATCATCAACCTCATTTTCTCATGCACAGAAGACTTTAAGAGTCCGCATGAAGCTGGTTCCTCCATACAAACGTAGTTACGCTCTCATTTTAAAACTACGTGTTGGATTGTAACGAAACTTTGCATGTACAATGACTTGAGGTATATCCAGGTCTGTAATAAGTTCATGTACCTTCACTACACTAAAAAAATACAGCGAATACAAGTTTTACGTCACACCTGACCATAATGCGAGGTACGGTAAAACTCGCTTTGTGGCCAGATGAAGACGTAAAATTGTGTACTCACCACGGGCAGTAATTCATAAAGCCCCAAATCGCATATTTATCGCATATTTACCTTCGGTTCGGGCCACAAACACCTGCGATCTGGCCCATTCACGAATTCACCGCCCTAGGTGCGTAATGTACTATTTCATACAAAACTTGTTTTTGCTGTATTTCGTTTATTTTATAAACTTTAACCATATAAAATAATTATCTACAGACAGATATACCTATGCAAAGTTTCGTCACAATCCAACACTGCATTTTTAAAATGAGAACGAAATTCCGTTTGTATGGGATGGTGAAATTCGGCCGAGCTTACTGCGGACTCTTAACGTGCCTTTTATAGGGTGGCTTGGTTTATAAGAATGGAAGCCATCCCCTTAAGATACTTTACTTACCCTGATAAATGAATATAGAGTCTCGTGGAGCTCAGTCAGTTCCGTATATCCGATGGCTCCAGGAATGACGTGACGCAGAAATGGCATGAAGTTCATGACTCCGCCACTCATGTCTACGACTTTGAACACCCGTTTGATCAACTGGCATAGCTTCTTCAAGCGAATGTCTTTCAAATCATATCTGTAAAAAGGTTCTTTATAAATTGGCTAGGTTGTCCTTTGAACGCTACGGTGATAGTTCCTATTGGGTAAATTGGGTAAGTACCTACTTAACTGTTATTTTCATGTGTGTAAGGATTTTTTATTTTGTAGAACCTACGCAATACGCACCAATTATTCTTCCGTCCACTTGTTTTGCCTACGCCTGAAGCAAAAATACTAGAGGGGCATTCAAGTTAAAATTGCACCATCTCTCATACCCAAGGGATCCATTCCATCACACGATGCTGACGGTAAAAAATTGATCGAAGTGGTAATGGTTGGTTCCCTCTTCCTTGCGCTATAGCAGGGGTCGCCAAACTAGCTGTTGTCCACGTTAATCCCCTAGCCTGATCGCCCAGGGGGAAAAAACTGTTAGTTTGTTAGGTGAACTGCGACCCTACAAGCGACATAATCGAACATTATCATTTTTTCCTAGTTGAATATTAAATAATTGCCGCTAATTCCCCTGGGTGATCGAGTTCAGGTGATTAACGTGGATAACGTGCCTAATAAATTTCAAGTGGTGTCGGGTTAGAATAGCACCACCCCCTTTCTTCCTGTGGGTGTCGTAAGAGTAGATTAAGGGAACAGGGTTGCAGTGTGTTTTGGGCGATGGGCTAGCAACCTCTGTCACTGCGACATCACATATTGTCCATCTTTTATACCCACATTTATGCTAAAAGTAGTACTGGAACACAATTTTCATGTGCTCTGCCTACCCATTTTAGGGATAAAGGCGTGAATGTATGTATGTATGTAAATTTCAAGTCCGGCCAGCAGCGAACCCTTCAAATCCGGCCTGCAGAAAGGGGCGATAGCGATGGGGGATGGGCTTGTCATGACCATCACCAACTCTTCGCCCGCACGAATTTATGGAGCAGTGTGGCCCTTGAGTCAAAAAGTTTGAAGACCCCTGCGCTGCATGGCTATGCCAATGTGTGTGGAAAAATGTTACTCGTACCTCAATTTATCAGTAGCGCGGTCCGCAGTGCAGCCCTAAAACGGTCTTTAGACCTGGCTAAATGCAGTACACTAACTGCACTCACTCTCACAAATTAGAGCGAGATGGTTTATCTCCCGGCCCCCAGTTAGTGCACTGCATTTAGTCAGCACGGCTATCACTAGACGGCGTGCGGCGTGCGAGCTCTCTCGATTTATCTCGCACTATCCGGCTCTCTCTTATTAGAGAAATTAGAATGAGAGGTATAGAGCTCGCGCGCCGTCTTGTGATAGCCGTGCAGGTTTAAAGGCCGCTTAAGCCGTGTACAGACGTCCTAGCGTCCTAGCGCGGCGGATTGCCTTGGATCGAAGTGAACCTTGATTTTCCTCGCTCGCCTGACGGGGCCTAGAGACAAAGACAAACCTCATGCCAGCGACCAGGCGCCACAGGATATTGACGATTGAAATGTCAAACATGTCGTTGACGATGACAGGCTGGCGACTGTTCGCGAGGAGCTGGACAAGAGCCGTGCACTCTTCGGCTATGTACGTCTCCATGGAGCGGCTGCCGTAACCGAAACTCTTCAAATACTTCAGGATTACCCTCCGCGTCGAATGCCAGGATGGCCCGTCCGAAAATACTATTCCTGGAAATATATTTATATTAAAACTTAGCTTGTCACGTCTTGTGTTTACATAAAATGGAATAAAATTCACTGGAGGATAAATTACAAAGAACTCGATCAACCATGGTCACTCGGGGAAATCTTTTGACACAATACATAGCTGCGGTAATGCAGAGTGAGAAAATAATGTGAAATACCTAAATAGACCTAACGGACGGACACCTACAAGGTAGAAAAAAATATAAGTAACAATATAGACAAGTTGAAAAACTCCCGACATTTTCATTTCAAAGTGCAATATTTCAAAACCGGCTGAACACATTTTGTTGAAACTTAGCTAAGAACCATTTTGATCACGTCAGCTTTTTGACAAAAAAGACGCATTAAAATCGGTCCATTCGTTTAGGAGCTACGATACCACAGACAAAAACACAGAGACACAGACCCATAACATGTCAAACTTAAAACACCCCTCCTAAAAGAAGGTATTGTATTTTTTAACTCCGGACGCAAAAGTCTTCGTCCGGAGTTAAAACTAAAATAAGTAATTATAATTTGGCTGTTTTATTAAATTACCGCAATCATACGGATGCGAGTTGGTTAGGTACTTACCTATTTTTTTGCCAAACGACCGTATCGTGTAAAATAATCCGCCGGGCCTCCCATCGAACACTTCTTTCGAAGACACTTCCTTGATCAGATCCTTCCCAAACACCAAAACCACGTTCATAGAGCCTAGTTGTAGGCCAACTATGTCTCCGTACGTTTGTGACCAAGACTGCCAGAGGCGATGATGGTATTTCTGCTTCCTCAGGCCGCGCCAAACTGATACAAGATTTCCGAGGACTGGTAGGGAACGCGGACCTTAAACATTAAAACCTTTTGTCCGTAGCTAAAAATAATCTTAAAAAAATAGTCAATCTTTTTAAATATTGTGTTGAATGAAGTGGAGTATTATAAATCCTATAAAATTTTCCATGTAAAAAAGAGGCCAAGTCTCGAAACTCTTCCACCGTAAAAAAATGTGAGATATTTCGTAGAGCCAAGTCTCAGGCATTCTTATTCATTTTTATATTTGACTTGGCAATCGCACAATACTACATAGTTTTAGGTATGGAAAAATTCATAAATGCTGTTAAGTTGTCTGATTGCCAAGTGGCAGAATTTTATTTAGCAAGCAAATAAAGATTAATAAGAATGCCTGAGACTTGGCTCTAGGAAATATCTCATAACTTTATACGGTGGAAGAGTTGCGAGCCTGTATGGGATCTCACTTCTTTTTGTAGGTTATTGTGTTACCAATAATACAAATTATGAATGCTGTCCCATTCTTGCTTTTTCATTTTTGTCCCATTCACTGCAAATGTAACTTTGTAATCCTATTTATGCAGTTGGTGTCATCTAGAAAACTGGACCAAAATTGCAAAATAATTTTGTTTTTTTTTTTCTTGATTTATACACTAAACACTGATTATATTTTAAATTTGAAGCTTCTACGTCTGCTAGAAGTGCCTTAAAGTTTTGATGATCGGTCAGTCAGTCAGTCAGTGAATGAGTGCCAAAATTAAGAAACTTTGACTAGTTATAATTCTAAAAATACTGGTCCAAATTGAATGAAATTTGATAAGTTTCTTTCTTCTACATAAATAAAGTAGGTACTTAACTAATTGTTTAAAAGTAGGTAAGGAACATTGGCTGTTAAAAGACAAATTTCCCTTAATTTATTATCTTTTGATTTTTAATACACCCTTAAATACTAGGTAATACGAGTAGGTACAGCAATTACACACTATAAACCCGCATGCGTGTAACTATCTCAGGTAGGTAGGTATATACAGGATGACATTTAACCAGCGTCCAAATTCAAGTATAAGATTATTTAACAAAATTATAAATTGCGTTTTTTTTTGTTTCATATCATTCAGTACAAAATAATTTAGTAATTGCTGCTTAAAGTTATCCCAAAAAACCTTACCGCGCAGGCACCTCAGCGGGTAGTAAGGTTTGCGCACGGCACGCCTCCCCTCCCTCGGCCCCGCCCCGCTCCGCGCGGTACTGACTGCCAAGTAACCACGCTGTATGGATAATTGTTTTGGTATAGACAATTTATAATTTAAAAGATAACTACCAGTTTTTTTTTTCAAAAATGGATTCTATTAGTGATACCTAATGTCTACAAAAAAATTGGACACTGATTAAAATGTCACCCTGTATATATGTTATGACATTGTAATTACAAACCTGGAGGATAAAGTCGCGAACGTCCCGGAAATTTTATCATTAAGAAACAGTAGAGTAGAATAATAGAAATGGTTAATATCCACATTATTACTGCTTCCTCACCGAGTATGAACTGACAACAGTGGTAGAACCGTCTCCGATGCAGACACCAAACTAATTTCCATGAATATGTTTGACTTAGAATTATTTTAGTCACAACAATGCTTGTGTTGGGGTTATCTTACTATTGAAATCTCAAATCAGTCAGTCTCCAAAAACACAAATTGTTCACAAAGGTGGTTCCCATTGTCAGTTGCATTCTATGAGATGGATAACATAATTTACATTTGAGTAGACGAGTTTATGTTATTAAAGCGGCAATTACACTGCGTCGTTCACCTGTTCCGTTCAATGCGGTCGCCGAATTCATTTTAAACTATTTACTTGGGCCGTCTTTACATTAGTCTGTCCACTACTAAGCGTTGGCAGATGTCGATCGCCGAATGCGGATGACTAACGTGTTCTTTTATACTTCTGCGGTCGCCGCGTGCAGCATATTATGCGGCGAACGACGAAGTGTAATTGCCGCTTTAGATATATAGTAAAATATTTAACCTCAATTTAAATTACCTGAGCTTGAAATCTTACGGGCCTTACTGAGAAACAGGTATTGAGTACCTACCTAATTTACTTAAACCACTTGCCTCGCCAAACGACAAAATTGGTTCAATGCCGCTAAGATGTGACTTCATGACCTGCCACCGTCTACTCGCTGTTCCACTTGAAAGAGACAAATTATTGGTGGTACCTTCAGGAAAAGCTTGTGGCTAATATGTTCTCTAAGAATAGTTATTTGTTTTACAAGGGTGCCAAGTTGTATATAATCGCGAGTGTGAAATTGAAACACGAGCTAGCGAATGGATTTTAGGGTTGAACTACAGAATAACAGGATTTTATTCTACTGTTTTGTCGGCGTGATTGGTTTATATACCCATGCCGAATTACAGTTTTCTAGTTGTAAGGGTTACTGAGATAAGCCGAAGACGGACAGATGGACGGACAGACATGGCGAAACTATAAGGGATTGTTGACTACGGAACGCCCTTTTTCCCAGCTAGTGAGGTGAAAGTGAAAAGGCTTTTATTGCTCTCTGATGTACTGAACTCATAGAGCCTTTGCTAAGAGCTCTAACACGAACACGATAGGGTTCTTGTGTGTAATGTAAGAGTTCATATAGCCACCTTATGTCTCTATCATTAAACGAGGTTGATTGGTATAAACGAATACCACCTACCTATTTACCATCAAACTCAGGAAAGTTGGTCGCCCTTCGCCTTTAGGAGTGACCCGCCGCGTGATCGGACTCAATTGGAATGCGACGCGGTGAATCGCTACAAGAATGCTTTTGTGTTAAAGTAGGTACCTACTAACAAATGACACGCTGCCCTCACATTTTCTAATTTTTGTTTTAAGTTTTTTTTCAATTTCTATTTTACTTAATTTAATAAATATAAAAAAAACACAGTTTAAGATTGATAAGGTCATGTAAATAATGGCCTGCAAGGGAAATTTCTGTACCAAAGTGAAATAAAGACCATATCTCTTGATACTTTTGAACACACAATATGAAAGAATGTTTGCGTCTTGTTTTATCGAAAAATGTTTCATCTAATGTAAATATTTTTCGCATATAATTTTTAAATAAACAGTTAAGTTGTGCTAATTGTTATGTATATGTGTAATCAAATGAAACCTAACCCATTAATTTGTTATATTTCTATACCATGACCCATTTAGCTGTTCAAGGGTTGTCGATGAAACAAGGGAGCACTATGTGAGAGTATAGTCACACACACGAGAGCACAGACAATGACCATCTTTTGTAATAAAGCGTCTCAGTAAGGACAATACTTGATATTTAATCAGTATCGGGCAGTCTCCTATGACACTGATCTAGGCGACCTTGCATTGGCAGCTAATTAACCGCACCAGAAGCCTGATGGCATTGATTAATAGTTGGATACAGTGAAACTTGAGCGTAGTCCACCTACACATAGCTAAAGATCTAAACATCTTGTACACCTCCACATCTTTCGTTCCTTTCGTGACAGAAAGTAAGATAGAGAGGTAATGTTGACAACGCAACGTAGCGTAGGTAGGTATGTTTATTGAAAAGTATTATTTAACAATTTTCAGGTCCAGAGGCCCTAGCATGATAGGGTTTATCGTCACATTTTACCTGAAGTTTCAGTAAATTTTCATCGTAAAACGTGACGCTGACAATAAACAACATCAACCTATCGTGCCAGCTGGGAAGGTAGTAACGGTATGTTATGTCCTACGCGATAGCTTCCGAAGGGACGTATTTAGGTGAATATTAAATTCAAGTCGAAGTTATGTGGGACATATGGAGGATGGCAGTGTACACGAAACATTTGATATTTATTTATTTATTTATTTATTTATTTATTGAAAAAACAGGTTACATAACATTACAGTGTAAGCACCAATGCGTCATGAACCGAACAATGTTTATTTAGACGGCGAAACGGCGTGGCCCCGTTGCGTCGACATCTCGGGTGTTGGATTTGGTAGGTTGCCCCGGAACCGACGAAACACGACACCTTTCGGCCAGAAATCAGCACACGCGATGGTCTCCTGGAGCGGCCGCGGCACGCGCACTACAAAAGAGCTGAAGTGCACGTAGTGCCGGGACCGCAGCTGGTGCACCCTCAGCGAGTAGCCGGTTTTCTGGCGAACATACTGCGTCACTTCTTCAGCGGTGGCAGTGTGATGCAGGCGCGACACGTACAGCGCCTTGCTCGGTGTGGAGACCCGCAGACCACAACAAACCGGGTCTGCAGTACCACACTGACTCTTACGTGTCTTACGCTTTCTTGACACCGTTGTGAAACCCTCCTTGTCCACATTGGTGCGAGGGGTTTCCTCTTTAGGAGGATCCCGAACTTCACGCGCTTTCGAGGGCGCAGCTTTTTTTTTGATATAGGGACTGTGAACGTATACATCTTTCCACATTTCGATATGGATGAACTTAATCTGGCCCCGTACCAAGGTCGGCCTTATCACGCGATAAGTGACAAAATAAGAGCGTCGTCTTGTTCTATCGAACGGTGTCAGTCAGTGACGGATGCTCTATATTCTCACTTATCGGGTGATAAGGCCGACCATGATACGGGTCTGATGTAACATGCAGGGCGTGTCTGTTACTAAGTCAAAGATATAATTTTATCTCTTTATCTCGTAAATTCTGGTAAAAACAATAACAGATTCTTACTCAGCTGATATCGAATTATCTCACGAAGCCTATTCCTGCCCCATGTATCTAATAAACACGTGAGCATCGCGACGTATAAGTACCTACTACTCGTAACTATCAAGGCTGATTATCAAAAAACATATGTTTAATCGACCCTGGTGACGTAGGTAGTTTATATGCACAGAGCTTCAATTAACGATTTTGATTCTGTATTTTCCAGGGTAAAAGTAGAGCTACCTATTGATATATAAATCGAAAATGATCGTGGCCTTTTAATTTCGTCTGTCCAGGCCTAATGGAGAGATGAAATTACCTTAGGATGTAATATTATTTCGAGTGGTGTGGAACTTTTAGGCGAATTCTAATGGAAACTAATTGAAAGTAGAGCTTGGCACACGCTAAAAGTTTCACACCTTTCAATTCTTGCTTATTATATCTTTTCAGGTAAAAAAGTGAGTACTTTGGTATTTTTCTAGGATCTGAACTGAACATTTAGTCACTTCCTAAAAAGTGTCCCAAAAATTGTTCGGGGTCACAGGTGATCTCAGGGCGGGCTCATACTTCGCCCAAAGGCTGAGCCTGGCCATCCAACTGGGAAACGCGGCGAGCGAGTGTATCGAGAGCGGGCAATTTTGGTTCTTACAAGTTTTGTTTTGTTTGTTTTAGTTTCAATATGAACTTTAGAAACTATTTAATAAATCCTAGCTTCCTAATTTTCCTATTCCCTGTTAAGTAACTACCTACTATCTTTACAACAATAAAGTTTACTTCTATGGCACCGATTTCTTGAATGAAAGAATTGTCATGTTTACGATTACGAAGAATCATCGATCGGCTTAAGAGATCTTACTTGTCATGTGGATTTCAAGATAGTAGTGAGTGAGTGATCTATTTTTAGACATTTTTGACACAGGATAGTTAGTTGAACGAGATAATGAATAAAAAATCATTGCCGAATCAGTTTTTGGAAATTAAGGAAAATCTTTGAAATAAATTCAGATTGGCGAGCTTGATCTCACAGCGCCATACTTAGTATTTAGATAAACACAAGATAACATCTACTATGAAACATAGTAGAAATGAAAACGTTTTGGATGAAGGAACTATATTTGATTCTTTTTACCCGATTGCGCGACGCAAAGGAGGAGGATGTCTCTACCAGTCTATGTATGATTGTGTGTTTGTTCCTTTGCGGAACTTATGAGATCAAACACGTTACGTGGGTCGATTTTAATGAATCATACGTCAATCGATTTGTTGCTGGTGTCACTGAAGACAACGCAGTAACTAATCAAAATTCAAAATTGCGGCCAACAGACGCCCTATTGTAGAAAAGAAAAAAAAAAGTTTACGAGTTATGTTACAGTGTTCGAGATTTGGAACTGGTCTTTTGACACATCGCGACACCCATATATAACGTAAATTGGCACTGCTCATCGCAATAATAAAAAAAGTTTCAATAGCTTCCGAGTTACAAAACAAAGTTTAATCTCCATGCACGCTCTTCTTAGCACTTATAAAATTATTGTCATATTTTTTACGGCTTATTTGTATAGAAATTAGCATAGAAAACTCGGTATGCAAACCATTACGTCCTACGACTTTTTATTTTTAAATTTAGTGATATACTGCTTTAATTGTTTGGAGTCTGTCAATTTAGAAATAAATCGATATGAATCAAATAATTGTGAATAGGAAAATAACAATGTATTACATAATTACTGTCACGATAATACGAAATAAAATCACATCGATCGAAACCGACATATTTGATTGTGCAAAATGTTGCCTTTTAAAATATGGCATTGATTCCTGCACGGCGCGCGAGCTCTCTCAATTTTCTCGCACTATCAGTCTCTCTCTTTACTTACAGGACACTTCTTGTGTTAGCAGACGATAGTGTATAGGCTCTCTATTTGATTTCCAAAAAATAATTATTACACAGTAATCAATCGATTCCTTTTATTAGCCATGATCAATCGTAATCGGATATTATGACAATCGATTTACTCTAGCCACATCACTCTTTACATCATATTGGAACTGTCCAAAGACCAGTCCCAAATCTAGTACACTGTATGTGGGGTATTGTTGAATAGGTATTTAAAAACAAGATTATGTTTCTTTAATATTGTTTTAGTAAACATAACTGTTTAGGATTTATACCGATTTAAATATAAGGGGGTGCATTCTGACTAGATTGAAAAACAATAAGGTCTAATTTTCAGATATATGATTCTTGACTGTATGATCGTTTACCTGATTTTATCGATACATGATTGCTTAAAATTTCCTCGATACAAAAAAAATCCAAAGTTGGGTCATTAAGTCATTATGTTACTTTTTTTACTCAGCCTACTCAACCAATACATTATTTTACGACATAATCAAGTTAATACTATAGTATTTTATCTCATCTAAAATGTCACTTAATGAAATTATATAAATAAACCTTCAGTAAGTTGGGTATTTATCGAAATTTGTCCAAAAAAGCCATTCCCGAAGAGTGTTGCATCTCTTTTTCTCGTGCGTGGAACCATAAGCGTGTCTCTGTCAAGGGGGCGTGGTCGACTCGAATCAAGGCATCCCCTTAACAACAACATTCGACAATAATATCCAAAACCTTACTTACAGTCTATACTCCAGGGAAAATACGGTTTTTAAAAACCTTAATTTGTAATAGCGTTTTTTTGTTGATTTCATTTTAAAATGTTATTCTAAGACGCTTTATTCAAGAATCCGACAAACTTCCCACACGGAAGTTATTATGTACTTAGATTTAATTGAAGCATGCATTGTATTTTTTGTATGATTAGTCTCGAATATTATAGCGCAAATGTAAATGAACCAAAATAAAGACAACTATTTATTAATATTTTTTCTGACTTTTCAGAACCTAGTTAATTTATATCATTTTTTTGATATCTGAAATGTTTGTCGGATTCTGTCGCTGGGTAACTATTTAATTGATAATACTGGCTGAAATTTTAGTGGTTGTTTTCCCGTTGCCAGGGAGATTTTGGGAGTATACTAAGCAACTTTTACTATGGGACCAACCACGAAATCCTTAAAAAATATTGGGCTGTTTCATACATTTGGACTGGTACCGCTGTTCCATTTTCTATGAGAGGGTATTTTTTTTTCGCGATGTCGTGGTTGGCCCCATAATAAAAGTTGCTTAGTATACTCCCAAAATCTCCCTGGCAACGGGAAAACAACCACTAAAATTTCACCCTGTATATCCGTTACACAGAAAAAATAACCTATTATAAATTATTTCCAGAATTGACACTTTTTCCATATAAGTTGTCAGCTCATTGACTGGAATACTAAGCAGCTTGAATATACACGATGATTCTTAATCCGTGATCAGGTCGAAAAATATTGATAAACAGCCAAAGCGGATTTCAATGGATGAGGTCTCATGCAATTAAATCACTATTTAGTAAATTAAATTTAATGATAATGTTAACACTAATATCCACTGAATGTTTGGTCACCCTACATTTCTTGAAGTTATAAGTACATACCTACGTCAAACACACATACGTCAAATTTTTGCAAACTACCGTTAGGGTGACAATGATATTGAATTATAAAGTGATTCCTTATTCAGTTTTATTCAGAAAAAAAAGAACGTCTGTTCTAGGTAACTTCGAGTTATTCGTGTTTGGTATCAATTACATAATTAGGTAAATTTACTCCTGATCACGAATTAAGAATCATCGTGTAGATTTTGGGGACAGATTTTGGCATATGAGGTGTCGTTGGATTGCTCATAGTCGCGAGAGTGACACACGTGGGGCGTTCAATAAGTTTTAGTATCGGCATGACTAAACATCACATGATAATAATTTCTGATTACTTTTCACACTGTGCCACTATTCATCAATACACTAAATAAGTAAAAACGATATTATTAATTTGATTTTATTTAAGCTTGTAACAGTTAAACAAAGACGATGGTATAGAAAATATTCTGATTTCATTAAAATGGGAGGATATTTTTTTGGAATTTTATGGGCGATTTTGGTATTATATTGATTTTAAAGTCAGATATTTGTCTATTTACGAGTAGATGCCTGTTATTTGCTGAGTGTGTTAAATTAAAATAATAAAACTCGTCAATCACATTTTTAAAGCACAGCTAACAAAGTTACATTGGATTTTCTCGTAAACTTTGGCTTTTTAACATAAAAATCTTTTGATTTCACTTGTGAAACACAGTTTAATACGGGGTGAAGAGTATGAAACTCGTGTCTGAAAGTTCTATTCAATTAAAATGATTTTTCGGTAGTAGCCGCATTGTAAACTAAGCTTTAATTGGTTCAGTATATAATTAAATTATTACAGAGGTATGTCATTAATTCGTTATGTAAGTAAATTGATCTAAAATTATTCATATTTTTATGGCAGGTAGAGTTTTGTTTTCTTCAGAATACGTACGTACCACTGTACGCCCTTCAGTTACTACATATGTATATCCTAAATTTATCCAATCAGAGTTGGTCCACTGAAGCGGGCAAAAACGATTGAAATCGAGCTACATCTTACTCGATTTCAATTTACTCATTATCACTGGAAAGGCGCGAGATATAAAACTATCCGATACACCGCGGACCCCGCATTGCATGCTCGGACATTACACTGAACGTTACTGAACCGTGCCCAAGATCTTATCTCCCTAAACATACGTAAACGTACCTAAACATGGCCCCAGTTACCGAGAAAGTGAAGAATAATCGTAGCAGCGAATATGTGGCGCCGAAGAAAGCCCTGCCCGAACTTGAGTTAGAGGGAAACGGCAATGGAAGCGTATCGACCACGTATGTACCTATACTTTTACATAATTATTATCCCGCAATTATTTAGTTGTTTACGCAAACCTTGTATTGCGTAAACAACTCTTTTAGTGACGGTACCTTATCGAGTTAACTTACCCTTCCAGAAAGAGGATACAATAATAGTACATTACGTAACTAGGGCGGTGAATTCGTAAATGCCCCAGATCGCAGGTGTTTGTGGCCCGAACCGAAGGTGAGGGCCATAAATGTGCGCTCCGGGGCTTTACGAATTACCGCCCGTGTTGAGTACAAATTTTTACGTCTTCACCTGGCCACAATTCGAGTTTTTCCGTACGCGCAGCGTGCAGTAAAACTCTCATTATGGCCAAGTGAGACGTAAAAGAACTTCATGCATTTTTTATTGCATGATAAAAACTGTTTCATAACGTCAACTAGGGTCAATTGGGCACAATCAAAAGAACCCGATATCGTACTCATATCAATGAGACAAATAATTCTTAAACATTTAAGGATCTATTGAAGTATTTATTCTTACATAAAAATGTACTGTTTATCAAAATAAAGGTTTTAATTAACTTAAAAAACCTTGGTTAGCTTGAGTGAGAATCGTTTAGTTGCCTAATAGGGCTATTAATTCAAAGATTTTAAAGTCTTTTCGAATTTATTGCCATGTGTCCGCTTTTTCTCTTTATTGATTTTTATTGTCGATTTAGATATTTTGCTGTTTAATAGTGCCCGCTACTAAATACTTAAGTTTGATCAAACTATTGCTTGAAGTTCTACTATACTCCACTTAAATTGTCAGTAGGTATATAAAATTACTAGATGTAAAATAGGTATTCGGTATTCGCTTGAGACTCACGGCTTAATCAGTTAACTTAATACATAAGTTACAGAACTGGTAGGCGAGTCATCGTAAGGAGTATTAATGCACCACAAGAAGTTTTGACTATAACAGTCGCGTCAGTTTTGCCCCGAAATGAGGTGTTACATATAAAATGGTAGTCAACAAGGAACCCTTATAGTTTCGCCATGTCCGTCCAGCCGTCTTTCCGTTCTTCTGTCCGTCCCTCCGTCTTCGTAAATCAATCTCGCTGATAAACAGAAGAATAAAATCTTGAAAAAAGAATATTGTTTTGCGGTACCTCCCCTATAGGTACACCTATTGGATAGCTTGTTCAAAAATATTATGGGTTCCCTGAAAACCATTTTCCAAATCAGTGATTCGTTTGCGAGATATTTGGGGATGTGAAAAAACCTAGTAAATATAATAAATTTAAAAGGAAAACTATCACGGACAAGTAGGCATACTTAAGTAGCAATTACCGAGTAATATTTAGTGGACCAATTTAGTGTACGTACTTTGGAACGGCCAATTTTCGTACAAATTCGGCCGACGCAACCGCACGGATGTAACTACGAGAGACAGCCAACTGCGGACCTCTACACTGCGCGTGGCCCCACACGCACTTGGCCGTTTTTTTATTGTAATAAACCGGTGCTAAAACGGACCCCGGGCCCGTTTGGGGTACTTACAACGCGGAAAACGCTAAGCGGGTGATGACTGATGAAATGATGATGACATACCTAAGCAATTAGGTAATACTTATTGAAACTTTCCGTTACATTCATTGGATTTTTTCATGTTTTGGTCATTAACGGGACGTATTATGTCAGTCAGTGAATCAGTGATTTAAGTAAAGTGCTTGTTAATTTCCTCTATTATGACGTAGTAGCCGGGGTGAGGCAGATACATTAATTAATTGAACACGTTCCAATTGTATTTTATTTTTCATTGTATGTTTTCCTCAATAAATTATAACCCGTTTACGATTCAGAACACAATTAATAATTAGGTACACCATATAGGTTGTACCGTGTGGGAGGCTCCTTACAAAATGAATACTTAAAACGAGTCAATAACGGCGTAAAAACTTGCCTTTACATTTTAGTACCAATACCCTCAAAGGAATCTGGTCAGTCACGTATGAAGTTGTTAACGACAACCTTGCTGTTGCACGGAAGAACAAAATGACCATAATCATGAGAAGTACCACTTCAACACTAGACTTTAGAATGGGTAGAAATGTTCTTGAACTGTATTATTTACGAAATAAAGTCGGATATCGTACCAACAATTCGTGGGCAGCTAAAAAAACAAAACAACATACCTAGAATATATATTTACTTAATGGAAAAATCAAGTCATCAGAAACTTGAGATGACCACGTGTAATATTATAATTTCGCTAGTATACCTACTTAGCTATATTTTGTACTAGCTAGAGGTATACTAGTCTCTCGTGACTTACGAGTCGTAACTTACACGACATCATGGTTGCATTTTTAAGTTTTTTGGAAAGGCCGGATTTGTCTCCTTCTAGGTAGGCATGCTTGAATTAATTTACTTACATAATATTTTAATTACGTAATATTTAATAAGCGCTGCAAATAAGGATTTAAACTATACCCAAAAGTTTTGCATATTCCTAAGAAGTCGGTCTTATTAAATGAGATGGCTTGTCTGCTCGTTTTCGCAATTCCATGGCATTTGGAATCTTTTCAGTGTTTCACTTTTTACAAATTTGATTTAAAGTGGAAAATAAATTATTTCAGTCTTTTTCAATTTACGAATGCTTGGTTTCAGTTCTTACTCGTACGAGACCCTCGAGGAGACGGCTAACTTCCTACTGTCCCGCACCTCGGTGCGACCGCACATCGGCATCATCTGCGGGTCTGGGTTGGGTGCGTATTGGAAAGAGGGTATTTATTATTGCCTTATTATTAGGCATGCTTTGATAAATAAGTGATTAATCAACATTATCTGTGCAAGTGTGTGTAAACTCGAACTCTTGTCCTATTTAAATTCCTAAACCTTCTCTCTACATGTCTATATATCATACAGCCTGGAGTGAAGCGCTCATAGCCCAGCGGCGCCTGCGAGTCGGAAACGATAACGCAGGTTAAGCAAAGATGGCAGCGGTCAGTCTTTGGATGGGTGACCGCCTGATGTTTGAGTGGTTAATGTAAATGAGCGCTTCCGTGCTTTGGAAGGCACGCTAAGCAGTTGATCCCGGTTGCTGTCTATGACAGTAGTCGTTAAGCCGAGTTAGAGGCCTTCGGGCGGCTTAAGAACTTCTAACAGTCGAGTTGCCCACTCACTTGACAAAGGGGGGACAACTGTTACTCGCGTCCGCAGGAGCTACCTACCACAACCCTGCACGTGTCCCCTGGGTGGTACTAAAGAGTGACAAACTTCAAAGGCCAAAATAATGTATGCCATACGATTAAATAAATAAAGCGTGGAGTATAGTTGCCAATCATTTTAGTCTTCGATATTCGAAGACGAAAATTGATATATTTGAGATATTTGACGAGTTATAAGATTTATAAGTAATTGTGCGACTGAAATCTCATCTATTGTATTACTTGATCAGCTCGAGCCCTAAGCCTAAAATACTTAGAGCGTAGTTGGGGGTCAGACTGTATGATTCCCACCGACCGGGCTGGCCCGGAGCGCGCCTTTGCGCATTTTACAAGTTGCCAAAGGAATTTGAAACTTTAATAAACCTAGACTTTAAATTTCATATTTGAATGTACTTGCGGCCGGTCGGCTCCTCGCGGACGTGGACGGCTGCGGTCGGCTGTCGTCACATGTGACCGGCCGCGTCCACCTCCAGCTTTTGCCTACTGCACTCTATTAACACGCGGTCGGCTGCCGCCGGGTGCTAGCGCTCCCGTTGCGACGCGGCGCCAGGCGACCCGGCCCGGCCCGTTCGGTGGGAATCGTACATTAGGGATCGCCCTAATATACAACGCGACTACGCGATTATCGCAAGTTCGCGCGAATTTTACTTACAAATATTATACTTAATTTTACGCGTAGTCTCGTTGTATTAGGACGGTCCCTTATACTGGACAAATTATACGAAGTATTCGACAAGCATTGTACAGATAGCTGCGATGCACCTAACCTCCAAATAAATAACTACAACTTAGGACAGTGGAGAACCACCCGACATTTTCATTTCAAAGTTTAATATCTCAAAAACGACTGAACAGATTATCATGAAACATGGCTAGGAACACTAGAGATAAAATTATCTATAACACAAAAAAACTAAACGAAAATCGGTTCATCCGTTTGGGAGCTACAATACCACAGACAGATACACAGACAGACACGTTAAACTTATAACACCCCTCTCTTTGCGTCGGGGGCTAAAAACACTTTTAAGTAACTAATTGGTACATAGATACGAGTCGGGTCAATATATTTGTGATACATTTGTGATGAAACTGATGAACTTGAAGACGACATTGACCCCTTTGGCTAGCAATTGCTATAGCGATACTCCCGACACATCTTGATCAAATAGCTCTTCAATGACACTTTATTAAAATTTCATTTACTTCCAATTGTTGTTTCCTTATAAACTGTGGATATATCGGTGACAAATGCACATCGCATGGAAAGTTTTTAATCAAAGGTTGTGATTGTGAAAGTAAAGTTTACATTAATTATTTAACGACCGGTTTAGCCTTGTGGCCTACGAACCTGATGGTCCTGGGTTCGAATCCCGGTAAAAACAAAAGCGTGAATATTTATTAATGCGTTTGGATGTTTATATATAGGTATTTAGTATTTATACCTATTACCTATATTACCCATCACACAATCTTTCTAAATTATTAATTTATTCAGGCTCGCTGGCTGAACACATTGAAGACCCGGACAGCATAGACTACGAAGACATTCCAAACTTCCCAGTAAGCACAGTCGAAGGCCACCATGGCCGGCTGGTGTTCGGGAAAATATCAGGAGTTCCCGTGGTCGCCATGCAGGGCAGATTCCACTATTATGAAGGATACCCGCTTTGGATGGTGAGTTATATATTTAATGTTATAATTATTATACTAGCAAAGAGGGTGCCTTTTCTCGAAAAAAAATTAACTCTCCGAAATCTGATAAGACTAAAAAATTATGTAGGCTAGAACTCGTCGTCGTTTGCCTCATATAACATAAAAACTTGCTCACAAATTTTCACGACTATCGGTTACGAGATTCGACCTGGAGAGGAGAATAGCGGGACAACGGGACATCTGGACATAAAGTTATAGTCCAATGAAGCATAGAACCTTTTGCGCTTCGCTCGCTCGTTCAATTATAGTAGTTAGAGTTAGAGTGAGCATTAAAATGCCCGCAAATCCAGTTTCACACTGACCCTTAGGCCCATAAATAAAGTCTCCCAAAAGCATCTGTCCTACTCAAATTATACCAACATACCCTATTTTTCTTAGTCGAAAGTGCATAGTAAATATTTTATTAAATAGGTACTGGCTGTTTGCTTGAAGCATTACGAGTAACTAGTTGGTAAAGGCCCGACAGCTGACGCAACATTTGAATATTTTTAATCACGAAATATATACTTAATTCGTTCTTAACTATTTACAATTATCTACTCAATAGATCTCTACAAAACGGACCTAAGTGGGCTGCCACACACTGCCGCGGCCTGCGGTGGCGGACAATAGTAAATATGACAGCGGCGGACAAGTTAACTATTGTCCGCCGCGGCCAGGCCGCGCCAGTCTGTGAGAGGCCTAATTACGCTGTTACGTGAAACCAACACTAACATGACAGCTCGGCAATTTATGCGACGGCGCGCGAGCTCTTTCGATTTTTCTCGCACTATCCGTCACATTCTTATTAGAACACTTAGAACAAGAGATATAATGCGAGAAAAATCGAGAGTATGTCGCGGCCGCCGCATGCTAGACGTGCAGGAGGCGACATAAGCCACCGTCACGATGGATGTTATTTAGCCTGACAATGGAAAATATTGTGGCTGGCTGACGCAAACCAATCTCGACCCCCAGCGACGAGGTTATCGTGTGTGTTTACTAGCTCCACACACAATGAGCGGGTAAACGTCGTTTTAAGATAGAGTCTTTTGATAAGCCGAATAAGTAGCTAGTTTGGGTAAGGATGATTGAAAAGTAAATTGTACTTACCTACCTAATTCATTTAATTAGTACCTATTGAATATTTTTCATTTATGATAATATTATATTAGTGGGTTCTCCGAGCGTAGATAATACATTAATTAATTAAAAATAGGTATCGTTTAGTCTTAAACGAGCAATATTTGCATATAAGGGTATTTTAGCGAGAAGAGATGCATTGTTAGTGACGTCACCGAGTAGGTATAAGTTAAAAATATTCCATTTTGTGACCAAAATTAACCATACAATTTGTATGACAAATAAAAGTTACAAAAATGGAACACTAACTTAAACTCGCTGACGTCACTATCACTAACGATGCAATCTCTAGTAGAGATAGTAGAGATTCTCTACTCGCGGAAATGCTATAATTATGGGCATTCTACGGATCTAACGATTTCAATGAAATTCGGAATATAGGACTTTATGGGGGCGAAAAATCGATCTAGCTAGGTTTCATGTCTGGTAAAAATCGTTTTCTCCGTACTTTCCCCGTTTTCACCCGAGCAGAGCTCGATCGCCCAGGGACTAGATATTTATACAGCGTGATCCTGAGGAAGCAATCAGGATTTATACTTCCGACTCAATAATTGATCGGCAATCCAATGCGACAGTGTCAAAACAAATCAGTATCAGTGATGTGACGAGATTTTATAAATAGATCCGATTACAAAGTAAGGGTCCTGACCAGCCTCACTAACAACTGTGCCGTATCTCTAAATAAAGCCAAAATGTATGTGCATCGCAATGCATGATAAAAGTGGAATGGTAAAATTAATAACTAGTAATAACTCAAATCCTCTTAATTCCTTTCCTATACCAGCTCTGTAGCAATAGCATAATGCTATAATTTTTCATTTCTAGTGCTAGCTACCAATATGTACAACATGTACAATGCATATGTCTGCATTTGTGGTTATGCCCCTGTGTGCATGCATGTGTACCTATGGGTATGTGTATTTATGTAACTGTATGTATATGTATATACTAGCTTTTGCCCACGGCTTCGCCCGCGTAGTAAAAGTAATTTTCCAATAATTGTTGAATTGCTACGCCGCCTACTAACCTACTACTACTAACTTCCCCTACGAATAACCCTTCGTCATAACGCATTATGGTAAATTAATTTTTATTTACTATTATTTTTATGCCCGTGTGGTGGCGGGTTAGAATTTCACCACCCTGTTTCTTCCCGTGTGTGTCGTAAAAGTCGATTAAGAGAGCAGGGTTGAAGTGTGTTGTGGGTGATGGGCTAACAACCTAAGCAATATCACTTTTTGTCGATCTTTTATACCCACATTTATGCTAAAAGTGGCGCTGGAACATAAAGTTCATGTGCTCTGCCTGCCCCTTTTGGGAATAAAGGCGTGAATGTATGTATGTATGTACGTATTCTGTTACTAAATTTACAATCATGATTAATGAGAATCTGTCCTCTGGAATAAAAGCTACTTTATGTTCATGATAATGTTGAAATACCAAAATATCTCTACGAATGTCAAGTCAAATTTGTGGCCTGGACATTGCTATAGGCTTGTTTCCTAAGATTTTTTTCCATGCTTTTCGAACCAGTATTTAACATAAATACCCAAAAATTTGTTTAAATGTGCTTAACTTATAAAAAGTAAGCAGATCTTCGTGCAGCACCTTGAATGTACTTACGGATGCAGGCACTTTCCCAATGTCTCCTACCCTCCCGTCCCGCCGCGCCGCCCGCACTCGCCTAGGTACCGATTGCTGACGATCGAGATGGCACCAAATACAAACTTTAAAACCTATAACCCTATATAACGCGGGTCTCGTTCCATACCTCAAAAGCAAAAATAGAACCCTTATTTCATATAATCAGACGGACTGACACACGTGATCCTATACGTGTGGCTGTCTGTCAGTCCGTCTGATTTGCTACGAAAAAAACTGGACCGATTGAATTGCAATTTGGCACAAATATTTTTTATGAATTTTCATGTCCACAACATTACATTTCAAAATCTATGTGATTTTCGTTATTAACGTCCCAAAAAACCGTAATAACAACGCCCATATTGATATTTAGACGCCACGTTGGAATGTAAAATCGTTGTTGTTTTCCTAATCAGCGACCCGATAAACCATAGAAACAATAGATGCCGATGTTGATTTTCAGATTTTGTCACCACATGTCTCCTTTTAGGGGTTGAATTCCCAAAAAACCGGAAACACTTGTTTACGTATTTATCGTTAGGAATTATCCTGTGAATTCTCGAATAAAATTGTCTAACTAATCTTTTTTCTCCATACAAACTTTGGACCTCCTTTTTAACCCCTTTAGGTGTAATAATTTCCAAAACGCTGAAAGCACTTTATTTGTAAATGAATAAGTAATTTGTCCACAAAGTTTTAAGTACGTAGTAGCTAAAAATAAGTTTCCCTTTTACAAAATTTGGACCCTCATTTAACCCCCTTAGGGGTGGAATTTTATAAAACGCTGAAATTACTTTTTTTGTATCCTAATAAGTTATCTTCCTACAAAGTCTCAAGTCTCTAGTTCAATAAATAATGTTTCCCCCCCCCACAAACATTTCATCCCTATTTAACCCCCCCCCCCCTTAGGGGAAGAATTTTATAAAACGCTGAAATTACTTTTTTGTATCTTAATAATAATATTCCTACAAAGTTTCAAGTCTCTAGTACAAAAAAATATGTTTCTCCCATACAAACTTTGCACCCCTACTTAACCCCCTTAGGGATAGAACTTCCAAAAATCCCGTCTTATCCCTTGCCTACGTCATAAAATGAAGTTCTGGTGTAAATTTCAAGTTTCTAGTCCCAGTAGCTTTGAATACGAACTTTGCACCCCTATTTTACCCCCTTAGGGGTGGAATTTTATATAACGCTGAAGATGTTTTTTTTGTATCCTAATAAGTAATCTTCCTACAAAGTTTCAATTCTCTAGTTCAATAAATAATGTTTACCCCATACAAACATTGCACCCCTATTTGACCCCCTTTAGGGGTCGAATTTTCTAAAAAGCTCAAAGAACTTTTTTTGTTTCTTAATAAGTAATATCCCTCCAAAGTTTCAAGTCTCTAGTACAAAAAATAATGTTTCACCAATACAAACTTTGCACCCCTATTTAACACCCTTAGGGATAGAATTTCCAAAAATCCCGTCTTATCCCTTGCCTACGTCATAAAAGGAAGGTCTGGTGTAAATTTCAAGTTTGTAGTCCCAGTAGTTTTGAATACAAACTTTGCACCCCTATTAAACCCCCTTAGGGGTGGAATTTTGTAAAACGCTGAAAGCGCTTTTTTTGTTTCCTAATAAGTAATCTTCCTACAAAGTTTTAAGTCTCTAGTTCAAAAAATATTGCTACCCCCATACAAACTTTGGACCCCCGTTTTTCCCCCTTAGGGGGTGAGTTTTGAAAAATCCTTTCTTAGCGGATGCCTACATCATAGTGGCTATCAGCATGATAAATTTCAGCCCGATCGGTCTAGTAGTTTGGGCTGTGCGTTGATAGATCAGTCAGTCACCTTTGCGTTTTATATATATAGATTTTCCCCCTTAGGGGGTGAGTTTTGAAAAATCCTTTCTTAACGGATGCCTACATCATAGTGGCTATCAGCATGCCAAATTTCAGCCCGATCGGTCCAGTAGTTTGGGCTGTGCGTTGATAGATCAGTCAGTCAATCAGTCAGTCACCTTTGCGTTTTATATATATAGATGTGTATGTTTATATGTATATATATTTTCTATTATATATTATTTAATAAGGCTAATACCATCCCTATGAGAGACCAGTTCCAACAGACCTATGCAACTTAACTATGCTCAGGAGGAATGAAAATTGAACAATTGGTATTTGGAACTTGACTACTAACTCACACACAATTTCACACTGCCCTTGCCCTTGAGTATATGCTATATGATTAAGTGATATAAGGTTTATTTTTAATTTACTTTAAAAACACTTACTGTATGAAAGAGCGAATACCTCCTAACACAAGTTTTTAACTTAAAAGGAGCATTCGAGACATTGTTAAAATTAGTTAATATGCAATAAATAATTTTGAATTTTGATTTTTTTTAGTGCTGCCTACCCATCCGTGTAATGAAGCTCCTGGGAGTCAAGACTCTAATCGCAACAAACGCAGCGGGCGGCCTCAACCCTAACTACAAAATCGGTGACCTCATGATAGTGAAGGACCACATCAACCTCATGGGTTTCGCTGGCAACAACCCTCTCCACGGGCCCAATGATGAGAGATTCGGACCCCGGTTCCCACCCATGAACCAGGCATACAACTTGGAATTTAGGAAAATAGCGAAACAAGTAAGTGCATAATTTGTGTACGGTATACAGGCTGTGGCCTGTAATAGGAGCAAAAAATTAAATGGTGGGTTATTAAGTTGATCAGTAATTATTTCCAAGTGGTTAAATTGAAAAAAAAAGGAAAAAAATTGAAGTAAAAGCGTACGTGTGTTCTTTTGCTTAACTGGAATAATATCCATTTTATTTTACTTCAAAAACACCAAAAAATCTTGTAAAAATTGAAAAAAAACCAAAAGGAGTTAGAAAACCAAAGTTAGTATAATTGCAATTAGGAAAGTGCCCCGTGTTCTACCAAGATAGTTAATTACTAGCATGCTACGATATCGTGATGTCGAGATCCATTACTTAGGTATCACAACTTTAGATAAGATTATTTCCGAATTCAAGAATCTTGAAGCACTGGGACCTTTACAGGATCACTGCGGATGTTACATAGAGTCAGCCCTTAAATTTATTGCTCCTATTACAGGCTACACCCTGTATATGACGCCAATCCGCACTGAGCCAGCATCTTGGTGACCACTGCCCATTCCTCCATCTATGAGAGACCTGTGCCCAGCAGTGGGACGTATAAGTATGTAAATGACGCTGTCAGCAGATTTGTGGCCTAAACCAAGAGCACGCTACGCTATCTAAAATAACAATTGCAAATCGTTATTATTATTATAAGATCGTCACCACCCAAAACCATTTCTATTGCGCGCGTTAAGGTCAGCTAAAACTGGTACCCATCGTTATTAATTCATAAGAAAATTATTCAATAGCATTGCTACTTTTGCCAAACCCCCGTATCAAGTGATACCTAAGTAGGTATCACTTGATATTATCATTAGTAAGTGCGTATTGCACTCTATAGCTATTGCCATAGAGACTGTGTCTTCAATGTCCCGGCCTTATATTAAAAGTATCTAAGGTAAAGTAATGCATAACAACTATTTGATTTTTTCAAGCGTTTATTTTAATTGACCTCTTCGTTTGTTTGTTACGAGTTTTATACCAGTCAACCTCAACCGATTGAGCTGAAATTTCGGATATAGGTAAGTATATTTTGGATGACAATTCGATTTATGGTACCATGGACCTGACCGGATGAATTAAGGAGACAGAGGGTGGCCAATGTGAGTCCAGTCCCCGTTGAGTTAGGGCTCTTTAGACTCGTCTCAATGGGTAGTTGATGACGGTATACAGAAAAGTACAGTAGGCAATAAAAGCTGGTACCAAAAATAAAGTCGATACTAACTTATTCTATTAAATAATATCCTATATTTTACCCGTGTGGTGTCGGATTTCACCACCCCGCCTTTCTTCCCGTGGGTGTCGTAAAAGTTCATTAAGGGTCCAGGGAAGTGTGTTGTGGGCGAAAGCTAGCAACCTATCACTGCAATATCACATTTTGTCGAACTTTTATACCCACATCTAAACTATGTGGCGCTGGAACATAGGTACGTTTTATGTGCTTTGCCTACACCTATTGGGAATAAAGGCGTGAATGTTATGTATAAAGGAGCTGAAAAAGCGGTTCGCCCGTGGTTGATGCAACCGTCACCTTATTAAGCACGAGGTTATCTCAGGTTACTGGTGTTATGCATCCAGCCAATCTATTCACCGTGAGCTATCTATTCGTCCTCAGTCTAACATGACCCTAGGATTGGTATCAAATATGCGTAATCAAAGGTCAAACGTAAAATGGTTCGTCTGTAGTGAGTCGGTTGATATTGTGAAGCAGTGCGGAGGACTTACACAACAAATCAGTTTATCTATTTACGATGTGTTAGTATAGGTTCCACTAGTACAGTTATATATATAGCGCAATCGGCTGCCAGTATTTTATCATACGAAACGTTCTGGAGCCAAGATAACGACCATTCATGAGACGACATTATTGACACTAGCCGTATCTACATATTACATAAACTCGAAACAAAACAATGCTATTACTATCACAGAAATATTTACCCTTAGGTAACGGGACTAAAACCAGGACCGATAACTTCGCTGGCAGGGTCACTATCACTATAAGTACTATCTACTCGTACTCAACTCATGGAGGCGACGTCCGCCGCCCGCACGCCGCCCGCGGCCCTTTATCGTCCTACCCCGTACAAGGCGGACAAGGACTGGGTTTAGTGGTCTACCTATAGTGATAGTAACCCTGCCTGCGAAGTTATCGGTCCTGGGTTTAAGTCCCGGTACAGTCAAGTGCAAAAATATGTATCGATAACATCCAGTCATAAATAATTAACAAAACCTTAATCCACTGACATTAGAGTTATGGGACATATTTATGGTTTGCACCCATATTTCTACACTTGACTGTACGTAAGGGTAAATATTTCTGTGAGTTTAGTTAAGCGGTCTACCTATAAGTACACTACTAACTAGTCTAAACCGATCGTCAAAATGTATATGTAGGAACAGGAACCTATAGTTACTCGTAGTTATTTAGCTGGTAACTACGTATGCAAGGGATATATTTCTATGAGACTCTACTGTAAATGTGCGACTAATTAAGTGGTGTTACGTGGTACGCCTATCTGGGAAAGAGGAATTTATTTTTAACCGTTTCTTTGCTTTCAGGTAGCGAAAGAGCTGAACATAGAAAATATCGTGCGTGAAGGCGTGTACACTTGTCTCGGAGGACCAAACTTCGAAACCGTAGCAGAATTGAAAATGTTGAAAATGGTCGGAGTCGATACCGTGGGGATGTCGACGGTACATGAGGTGAGTCTTCTATAATACTTTGCCATTTATAATAAACTGGGTAGGTAGTTACTTACTTCAAACAAATAAAGCTATATCAGCGGTATTCTACAGATTTTGCTTATTTATACACATAATTTACTTTAAAAACAAAGTTTTAACCGACTTAGTACTCCGCCAAGCCACGAGAATATTTCCACATTTTTTTACAATTTACCCTTAAACTGATTTCCGATAGCAAATGCGTTGATTACTACTTATAGAAAAAAACCGAATCGCTGTATGTGGGCCGATAATAAATTATAAATAAATAATCATTTATTCATTGCATTCATTGCATAATATTTGAGGACTCCCGTCGATTCCCCAAGATCATCACCAATGGCACTTCATTAGTTCCTATTTCAACGGAATCTTATCAGAACCTGTCACGTACTTTTGCACTTTTAAGTACATAATTGAGGAATTCGAGAAGTCATCTGCGGTCTTCATCATCAATTCCTCGCCACCAAATTTATGATTTTCGGATGTAAATACACGAGTTACTTATAATAGAAAATACTACACGCATGCCTAATAAAATTGAGGAGTTCTCTCTGTTCCTCATGGATCCCATAATCTAACTGAATTAAAAAAAAATGGGACCCACCTGGAAGCATAAACATACAGACATTTTTTTTTTCGAATCGGCTCATCAATGTCAGTGTTCTGAGGTAACAAACATAGAAAATAAAAGATAAAAAAAATACAACCGAATTGAGAACCTCCTCCTTTTGTTTGAAGTCGGTTAAAAAGAAACTTACGTAAAGCTGACATCGCGAATAATATTTTCTCAAACATGCACACATCTTCATTTCGTGATATTAACGCATACATTTCAGTGTATGCGTTAATATCACGAAATGAAGACGAAATGTATGAAAACCCTAACTAAAAACATTATTGTCCGCTACTCTAACTTTTTAAATTTGCTTACTAATATTCACTTGACAAAGGAAAAATTACATACTGCCAACCACCACTAGACTCTGTAAGCAGACTTGCGACATAAAATAAAACTATGGTACTATACTTATGTGCGGTTAAACATTGTGCTTGAACGGCTTGTTGGAATGTCATGTTTAAAAAATAAAAAAAAGCGGCCAAGTGCGTGTCGGACCACGCACAACAAGGGTTCCGTGCCTATTAAAAAGGTCGTATCCTTACTGAAATCATACGGCACTTACATCCTTTTCTTTAAGTAAGGCGGTTTTTTAGAAATATCTCGAAAACCTTTGAACCGATGTTGTTCAAAACAATTTGCATGATTTTTTTCATATTTTTGAAATACATGGTTCAAAAGTTAGAGGGGAGGGGGACACAATTTTAGTGACTTTCGGGGCGATTATCTCCGACTCTATTCACTTAATCAAAAAATTTGCTGAGAAACCTTATATTTATTTTGGAAGGCCTGTCGATTGATGTACCACAAGTGGGCTTGCAATGAAAAAATAATTTGACTTTCAGTTTTATGTATGGGGTTGATGTGCCGCACGTGTGCATGCAATTTTTTTTTTGTGTTTCAATTTTATGTACGGAGTGCACGCCTAAAAAAAAACTTTTTTTGTAATTTCATTACATAACTATGTAGCGGTTAACAAAATACACCTATCTTTAAAATTTTATTCATATACACCCTATAGTTTTCGAGTAAAATGCCTGTGACATACGGACGGACAGACAGACAGACAGACAGACATGACCTTGCAAAAGGTAATTAATAGCATTAATGAACTCTAATAAAATTCTATACTACAATCCCAACACCTCATTTGGAAATGCGCTAATTGTTGCCAATTTTCATCATAATTCATTTTTGACCTTATATCTCGTAATACTCATTTTATAGATGTCGGGTGATCATGAGAGTGACGTTCAAAACCCAGGACCGTTTTAATAAAATCGACAGCTGATCGCTACTTGACTGTACGCTTACATTACATCGCAAAAAAGAAAGTATTTAAAGTAAAGGCAGGTCGAAAATACAATTATTTAACAAACTGAATCTATTTCAAGAAAACTAAAATGATTTCTTTTTATGGACTCTGTCAGCTGTACTATACAACGTGTCCCAAAACTCAACGATAAGCCGGCACCAGAGGATGGAGCTGCTTATGATTAGTCGAGAAAAAATAATCTCAAATAAAAAAAAAAAATCTTTTGAAATCCGGTTCAAAAATTAGAGGGGGGGGACACAATTTTAGTCACTTTCGGGGCGATTATCTCCGACTCTATTCACTTAATCCAAAAAATTGCTTAGAATCCTTATATTTATTTTGAAAGGCCTGTCGATTGATGTACCACAAGTGGGCTTGCAATGAAAAAATAATTCATGACTTTCAGTTTTATGTATGCACCCCTAAAAAAAATCTTTTTTAGTAATTTCATTACAAAACTATGTAGCGGTTAACAAAATACACCCTATCCTCAATTTTTTATTCAAAGACACCTTATGGTTTTAGAGTAAAATGCCTGTGACATACTGACGGACAGACAGACAGACAGACAGACAGACATGACGAATCTATAAGGGTTCCGTTTTTTGCCATTTGGCTACGGAACCCTAAAAAAGGCGGCAAATTACACAATTGTTTTCTGAACTTCCGTTCAGATTTTAATTTCAACAAACTAGTATTTAATTGATTACCTTGTAGGTTTTTATTTTAATTTTAATATTTCCTCACATCGTTTGAGAAAAGCACTATACAATCCTCGGCCGGAACAGGGATTGCTGGACCCTTACTTCACGGCCTCTGCAGTAATGTACTATAAATACCTCTACCTATTATTTGGATGAGTGGGCGACAGGGAGGAATCGTTGGTTGACAACCCAGCGCCTGCCACAAATGTAGCCTCGCCGGGACGCCACTCGATAAAGATAGCTTTTAAGGCCTCCACACACCAAACGCGGGTCGGGCGTGGCGCGGCTTTATGGTCCTGTTTTACGTGACATTTTCGGCCATTTGCACCGTAAAAATACCATGTTTTACGGTGCGAGCTAGCATGCACAACGAATCATGGCTGCAGAGTAACACTTAGAATCTTTCTTTTCCCTCAGGTAATCATCGCCCGGCACTGCGACATGAAAGTCTTCGGTATGTCACTGGTCACCAATGAGTGTGTGACGTGCGAACACGCCACCGACGAGGCCAACCACGAAGAGGTGCTGGATGTGGGCCGCATGCGTCAGGAGATACTCCGCAAATACGTGTCCAAGCTCATCGAGAGATTCGCCGCGGTTGACGGCCTGGCGTAAATCTGATGGATGACTCGTAACCACGATAAGTTCGGATATTTCCGTCTCTTCTTCACTTATTATCGAGTAAAAGAGATGTAGATACACGAACTCTAATTTCGTTTCTCTGGTACCGCCGCGTGGTTCACCAACATCGATTACGATCCATGGTCATAGAGACTGGTAAACAACTGTCCTGTCACTGAAATTTAAGGATCAATTATATTTTTATATATTGCCTTTTCTAAGCTTTCAACTGCGAAATTAAACAGAAATATAGCACTTGCAAGGTGCTTCTTATAATATGTACCTAGTCATAAGTAACTTTGCTTGAAAGCTTGATAAAACTGCTTCAAAAAGCTCGTTGTAAATTCCCACTTCGACACGCGAGATCACCCGCGAGTTGCTAGCAGATACTGTATAGGTAAACATGAAAATGACTAGGTACTTATCTCAATTACCAGAGCGGAATCAGAGGAAATCTATAAGTCGGCAGCAAAGCTTATTATAGTGGAGTCTCTGACGTCGATAACAAATTCACATACGTTTTGTGGTCGTCACATGTTTCCATATCATCACCTGTATAGGCGCATCCCGACGGGCGAGAATGGCAGTCCGATGCCGCATGTTTGTGGTCCATTCAGACAGTTGCAGGCTGCAAGGCTTATAGGGGCTAAACCAAGGTCACACCGTATTGGATCCTCCTTGACCTTCCTCGGCAGGACTGCGATGCGTCTTACCATTATCATTATTTATTAAGTAGCTGTCACAAAGCACACCAAACTCTTAGTTGGCTTTTTTTGCTACATCATGAATGAACCTTCTCTTATCACTTGTATTACTAGGTACCTACTAGGATTGCGCAAGATACTGCAGTAGGTACGGCGTAGTTCCATTCAACAATTCAAGTCACATTTGAATCCACGCGAGCTATTGTCTTCCTTTTGTCTTCTTATCAGATTGAGGCGTCTGGGTCAAACCAGCATATGTACCTACTGGTATAAGGTTATAACTGATAATCTTCAAATGACATTTGCAAACAGGATGCTAGGTATGGTGACGTAGGTAAAGCTGAATATTTTCGTCAGTCAAGTCAATGATATTGCAGACACCAGCTTGAGGTGTCTTCTAGTAGGTAGGTATGTTTAGTCGATATGAGGATACCTCCCTAAAATTATCTATATGCATGAATCGATAGATACTAAATTTGATCACCAAGTATGAAGATATCAGCACTTGACGTGAATCTCTAACTGAAAAACAAAAGCTTAACAGTCGTTTTATATACCTAGGTGAGAAAGAGACTTCAGTATATATTTATTAGAAGATTTGCTTATAAAATTACTTACGACGGTAGTCAGTCAGTCAATCGTAGTTTTGCAGAAGGAGACTAGAGTAAAGCCATTTTTTTAATAATGATACATAGCGAAAAATTACCGGTAAGTATAGTAGTTACGACTTCGATCGCCTTCCGCAAAACGGCGGTATGTTAATTTTCATACCTAGATAACCTAATTAGTAGAATTAAGCACATTTTGATTGATTGATTCATTGAATATTTATTGAGTTTCATTTTGTACCTATGCAATATTACTTTCACTATGTTTATTTTATAGCAATGAACGTACAAAATATTTTGTTATAAATCTTGGGATTGTATCTGTAGAACATTCTTGAATAGTTTTTGTTGTGAACAAAAAGTGACGACAGGTTTTTCCCAGTTAAACAGCTTTTTTTAAATAGTTAAGTAGGTAAATCATTTAAGCGAGGTTTATTTTATTTATACTTGTTTGGCACTGAATATCACGTGTCCAGCGCTTTTAAATAATTCATAAATAGACACGTACTTCGAACCTACCATAATTATTATATAAGGTTACCTTATTAAATAGAGCAATTTATGAATTTATAATAAACTCATAATAACCACTTTTGTAATTTTATTTGATCCTGTTAATCTTGTACAAGTGCCATCACAGTTAACTGACCATCCTGTATTTATCATCATCATCATTAATTAAAGAGTTATCCTCTTGTCAGTGGAGTATCTTCCATTTCTCTCTTTCGTAAGCCAGCCCTTTGATTTGCTGATACGACACGACACCAGCTTTTTCCTTTATTTGGTCTATATTACTGCGTCGTGGTCTTTCCCTGCCTCCCCTTCCTCCTTCTATCTTTCCTTCCATTATGGTTTTAAAGAAGTTATCGTGCCGTATCAAACGACCAATCATTTTCCCTTTCCTTTTCCTTTTTTCCTTTTCCTGTATTTATATAGAACCGTATTACAATGCACATAAAGTGTACAGATGGCCAATTAGCTGTGTTGTCGACAGTACCTACTATGAATATGAATAGTATAATTGTAACAGGTGTCTCAATGAGATTGCACTATTAAGGTGCAACATCACTGACGAATTCCATACAATTTTCGTTCGGACTAGACGTCTAATCTATCGATGTCAAGAACTTGAAATTGTAATATTTAGATAATATATGACCCTCTTCTCCCGCAGTTTGAATAAATACACGTACAAACCAGTAATATTCAAAATATAGCCATTTGAAATTCATAAAATTTTACTCCGAGCCTTGTATGTGTGCGTGAGTTAGACACTGTCCGTGTAAATGACATGGCCGCGTCACATGACAGCACGTGGCCGAAAACCTTCACTAGATGTCTTTGATATCAAATCAAAATTAGTTAGACAGCGGGGTCAATAGTAGTAATTATATTCACCAGACGGCGACACCATCGTACAATCCCGTTTTTTTCTGGTGAAAGAGACGGCATTCATTTTATATTGCTACGCTACTCATTTTGGTAATGACGTAAGAGCTATGTCATTTGTTTATTGATAGAACGAATTTCTAAGAACAATGTATGAAGTTCAATGGTTTGCCTTTATTCGTGATTATTTATTGAGATTGCCATGAACAATAACCTCAAGTCCACGCAACGATAATTATGCATACATTTTGCGTCTTATTAGAAAGGAGTAAGATACAATATGGAAAAGTAATCTGTGCCACCGGCCGTATACATATGTATATAGGATTTGATCAAATGAATTTGCAACTTGGATTGATTAGTTTCGATTGAGTGAATGTTAATTAATGTAGCATTAAATATAACAGACAAATAAATGTTTTCTTTCTTTCTTTCTTTCAATTGTGCATTTGGAGTGAACTTGTTAAATTTAAAACGTTCGCTTTAGTCGACTACACAGTTGACAGTAAAATAACTAACTACTGCAACCTATATATGAATCGACTGTTCAAGTGTTCAACTACCGGAGATTAGATTACCGGACATGTCAATTAACTAATGCCTGTTCCCAATAATCAGTCCACGGATAGTTTTCCTTACAAGCATTTTGACAGATTATTAAAATGTGTCAAATGTCGGTAAGGAAAACTATCAGTGGATTGATAATTGGGAACCGGCCTAAGTCACAAGTAGTCTTCTTTATAAAATGTAGTGAGGGTAGAATTATATACTCGTAGGCATTCTTCGGTGCAGGGACTGATGTCAGTTACGACCGGTGGCTAGGCAGATACGAGACCGGTATTCCATTAATTGGGTACGGCACTGTTATATTGTAAGGTTTAGCCGCGCAGCGACAACACAACGGTGCCCCCGCCACCAGTTAGAAATATTGGTTACCGGTATTTATATTGCCTAGTGATACCTTATAATACCGGTTCCAAACAGGTATTACTCCAAAACAGTTTTTTTTGTTCTTATGCGGGTCGAATTCACACCTTTACATCTTTTATGAAACCGTTTACGGTACCGGAAAAATTAACCGTAACTGTAGTTTTATGGTAGTAAAATATAAAGGTGCAGCTAACTATCGAAATGGCCCGGAGAAAACTGATGTACGTATTTAATTATTTTTTTTAACGTTCATATAGGGAATACAAACCGCCATCTTGGAATCCTGAAATACCGGAATCCCGGACCGATTTTTCCACTAGTCTAATACCGGAACTGAAAAGGACCAATATCGAATTACTTTTTAAACCTACTAGGTATAAATGCAAAATTTTGGATGTTTCTATATATAGATGTTTGAATGTTTGTAACTCGATCACGGCTCAACCGATTTAGATGAAATTTTGCACGAAGATAGTTTAACCTCCTAAGGCCCATAAATTATACCGATTAAACTGGAATAGAGCTGAATTTGTTTTGTTTCGGGCAATTTTTAAAACAAACGAATGCCAACTCTATTTCCGACACAACACAATTCCAATGCCATTTTGTATTGTATGCTGGGCCTTAAGAGAAGCCGAGATTAAAATAAAGGATAGTTTTTATCCCGGGTCCATGGAGGCGGAAACTGGTTTTTAATAAAAAATATAATAACTTCATGCAATTGTAAAAAAAGGAACGCATAATCAAGTTAAGTATTTACATTTATTTGAATAATTTTATTTGTAATGTCTGTGCTCCATTCTTTTTCTACCGAAGAATAATCACTTTTACGCTCTAATGATGATAGTGGTAGGAGCATAAATTGAAATGTTTGAAGGTAAAATAGGCTTCCGCTAAAACGGACCACTTTTATGAATGAACGTAGAACACCGTGCTCGTAAATAGGGAATTTAGGTAATAATAAATACCTCGTCTTTTTTACTGGTGAGTTTGTTATTTTTTTCACAAAAACGTAGTTTTTCGGGTTGTTAACCCATTATAAAAACGTTAGTTGACATAAAACTTTCTTAAACTTTTGGTTTTTTAAATAAATGTAAAAAAGAAATGTTATTCATTTACTCCTACTACAACAGGTTCAGGGAGGGAAGGTATATTTGGGTTTCACATGCCGTATCACATACGCGCTGATTCTATTGTATAGACAGTTTCCAAATACACCATCGCTCCCTGAACAGATAAAAGCAATGTTCGCAAACAGCTCAATACTTTTTTTAAGTAAGAAGGTTGGTTTTGCTTTTGGAGATGAGTTTTTTATTTTACTGTCGAGGCATAAGAGACGTGTTCAGATATTTGTGAGCACTAAAATATATCTGATGGCGACTGTACTTTTTGACGAACAAACTAAAAAAGCTGCAAAACTTCCAATAATGTAAATTCAAGTAATGCAGACGAAGTAGACGAACCAAAATTTGCGAATACGTAAAATAACAAATTATTATCCTATCTTATCCTATTATACTATTAAACGAGGAATACACACGATGATTCTTAATTCGTGATCAAGACAAGTTACATATTACAAGCGGCAGTCTCTTTCTATCAAAAAGTATTGAAAAGAGACTTCCGCTTGTAATTCGTTACTTGTAGCTTCGTGAAACGAGCCCCAGGAGTCAATTTTTCTAATTCTGTAATTGATACCAAACACGATTAACTCGAAGTTACCTAATAAATATATATAAATAAATACATAAATAAATATAAGTTGACAATCTTACACAAATCGACCTAGTCCCATAGTAAGCTCAGTAAGGCTTGTGTTATGGGTACGAGGGCTGTTCCGAAAATTTTTAGTTAAACAAAAACTATAAGGAATATAATAAAACTTTAATTACAATTTTTCAAAGTATTCCTCTGCTACATTTATGCACTTATGCATTCGACTGAACCAACTTTCAATACAGGAAAAAAACTGTTCTTGCGGAAGGTCAAAAAAAAGTCGCCTGATTTCGTCTACTGCTTCATCCGCCGTCGAAAATCGTCGCCCACGTAATGATCTTTTTAACGTGGGGAACAGAAAAAAATCACACGGAGCCAGGTCAGGGCTGTACGCAGGGTGTGGTAGCAGTTGCACTCCTGATTTGCTAAAAAAATCCATGGTTCTGGCAGCCGTGTGAGCCGGAGCATTATCTTGATGAAAAATTATGCCCCGGGTTCCAGTACTTGGACGGCTGACGTTCAGCTCCTGGAAGGCCTGTGGCAAGCAAACTTCACTGTACCATTGGCTGGTAACTGTTTTATGATCTTCAAGTGGAATTACGGCTACCGGTCCACTACGTCGAAAAAAAACAGCAACCATTTTTTTGTTAACGCTTCGGCCGCGAACTACTTTAGTAGGTTAATCATCTTCTTCAAAGACCCATTGCGTGGATTGCTGTTTTGTAAATGGGTCGTAGCTATATATCCAAGATTCGTCGGATGTCACTATGTAGCTCACTTGTTGTGAATCGCCTTTATCGAATTTTTTTAGCATAAATTTGCACCAATCGACACGTCTATCTTTTTGCTCCTGTGTGAGAAAATGTGGTATCCATCGACACGAAACCTTCCAAACTTGAAGGTGGTCATGCAAAATGGTAGAAACTGCCTGGGATCCAATCTTCAGTTCATCCTGAATCTCTCGGTGGGTAATGTTTCGAGATTCCTTGATTAGCCACTCCACCTTGATAACATTTTCTGGAGTGACTGCGTTTGGGTGTCGCCCCGGTCTAGGCTCATCTTTGACGTCGCTCAGCCCACGCTTAAATTCACGGAACCAGTAACTGACAGGGGCAAGAGATGGGGATAATGGCCCAAAAACACTAGTTAAATTTTCACGAGAATCCTTGTAAGTTAGCCCTCGTTTATAATCATAATATATCATAGCACGAAATGCTTCCCGCGTTAGCTCCATTTTTGCGAGCAAAAAGTGGCAGACATGTTTTTTTTCTGATTTCATAAAAAAATAACGGAATGTCACTGGCCAGTGACATTTACACGAAAAAGTTTGTAATGAAATTTGCCTTTGAGCTACAGTAAAATTATATGAATACGATTAATAGTACGCTGTTGACTAACTTTTTTCGGAACAGCCCTCGTACTAGACGACGATATATATAATAGATATAAATACTTAAATACATAGAAAATATCCATGACTAAGAAACAAATATTCATGCTCATCACATAAATGTTTGCCCTTACCGGGATTCGAACCCAGGACCTCTTGCTTCGTAGGCAGGGTCACTACCAACTACAACGTTCTTTCTTTTTCTGAATAAACCTGAACAAGGAATCACTTTATAATTCAAAATCATCGTCACCCTAACGGTATTTTGCAAAAATTTGACGTATGTGTGTTTGACGTATCTACTTAACTTCAAGAAATGTAGGGTGACCAAACATTCAGTGGATATTAGTGTTTACATTATCATTTAATTGAAGTAACTAAACAGTGATTTAATTGCATGAGACCTCATCCATTGAAATCCGTTTTGGCTGTTTATCAATATTTTTCGACTCCTGATCACGGATTAAGAATCATCGTGTATATACATTTTCGATAGGTATTAATATTGAAGTCCCGAAATTCCGGTATTGTGGTCCAATATCACATTTCAGTACCGGTATTGAGAATCATCCGATATTTAATGCCTTATACATATGTCTTTTTCGTTTTTGAGGATTATAATAATGACTTAATGAAAATTGGCATAGTAATAGATCAGCCTATATTACGTTCGACTGCTGGGCACAGACCTCCTCTCATGGACGAGAAGAAAAGCTTAAGGAAAAAAAACGGTATCATAAGTATACCGGTTTGGAAAAGGCATTATAAAAGTGTAAGTAAATACAGTAAAAAAAACCGGTAACGATATGTATATCTACACGGTTCCGGTTCCGGTACCGTTATGTTGGCGGCGCGGCTAACTTTTACAATATAACGCTATCGTAATGGAATACCGGTCCCATACCGGTATACCGTAACCGAAATGAGTACATGCTCGTGAATCTGCCTTTAAAAAATATGTTTTCGGACAATTATTAAAAATTGAATCGATAACAAATATCCATTATACTTAATTGAACGAGCGAGTGAGGCGAACGAAGTTTTTCATTTAAGCTTGGGCAAATATTCTTTCGTATGTCCGGCTGTCCAGACTTCTCCTCTACATGTTCTGAACCGGTTCTCGTGAAATCTTGTGAGCTCGAAACTACCAGAGACGCGGAAATTTGCTCTTAGGAGTCACCAGACCGATTTTAGAACAAATATAAACTGCATTTAATAAATTAACGGTCAAATCTCTCTAAAAACCAGAGTAACTTTTTTGCATATAAAATTTACTAAGCCTAAGTATATCGCCATGAACTCCCAGGGCCCTATTTAATAAACATTACAATCCTACAATTTTGTATAAAGGTGACATAGGTATTTGTAAAGATTTACTAAGAAAATCTTTACAAATATGTCACTTTTATACAAAATTGTAGGATTCTAATGTTTATTAAATAGGGCCCTGAAAGTTCATTCATCCATCACCACAGAAATATTTTTCGAAATCGAATCGTTCCGGTAGCCTAGCGGTTCAGGCATGCGACTGTCAAACGACGTCGACGGTCGTGGGTTCGACAGATAAGTTTCATCTCATATTTACCTAAACAAGATATTCAATAATTTTGTAAGGAAATGTCCACCTCTGAACATTAGTACTGATGAATCTTTCATATAACTGTAAAAGCATCAAGCACACGATACATAAACGCGTGTTCAAACCAAAAAAGTAGAATTCTAATTTTGAATTTTGACAATCATCGAAAACAGTACCATATTGTCAAATGGTATATTTCTCTCTTTCCGACGCGCTCTCGGACGGGACTCGAGAGACTGGCCACTAACATTTTTGATATACCTAAGAAGGATATAACAAACTCGCCCGTTATTCACAAAGCTCACCATATTCGTCCGGTGACGCAAAGTTATTACCAATTTTGAGGTCTAATTATTTTAGTCGGAGTTTACGGGCGAATACAAAACATTTTGTGAATAATATTTAGCCTTTCTAATAATTAGTCCTGCAAGTCAATATGGATATAACAGATCAAAGTAATATACTAAGTATCTTACTTTACGTACCTTATTCCGTATAATATTAGATTTTCTAGGGAACATATCTTCGTTATGATCCTTTTAAAATACTGTACTAGTGTTACTTATTTCGATTATTTAATGTGTCTCAAATTAAACAATTACGTTGTTGTCAATCAAAATGGTTTTCATTCAAATAACATGAAGATTTATGCACGATTCGTCTAATGTCAATGGAATTGGGTTTAATAGATAAAGGTTGGGCTTTGATTTGTCAATTGTAAACCTATGGATAGTCATGACTTTCCAATTAAATCAAAGGCGTAACATCTTTGTAAAGGATATGCCTATCCAAAATAGTATACATGTAGTAGGTATGTAACATGTAAGAATATGTCCGCCAAAAATATAGGGGATATTTGTGGATAATCTAGATACAAACATACATACATACATACATACATATAATCACGCCTCTTGCCCAGATCACGGATCTCCATTTGCTACGATCCTGGCAAACCACTTTCGCTTCACTCACTTTCATAATATTTCTCATACATGCTCGTCGGTTTAGGGTACTTTTGACCTGGCCTTTTGTTAAGATTTCTCCAATTTGATCGGAGAGATACAAACATGCTTATCAAAAAAAATTAAACATATTGAAAAAAAAATTTTACACGTTACAAGTCAATCTATTTAGTTGAGACGGTCATATTCGTTAGAAAATCCAAAAAGAAAAACAAAAAAGGAAGTACTTTCGTCGGGATTTGAACCCGGTTCAATGATGGCGTTACAGACAGATTTAAGCAAAAGAGAGATTTACTGCGCTACCGTATGACATTAGGTGACGAGTGAAAAAGTCAGTTAGGTTCATATTGCATTCTAGAGTGCCAGCCACAAGAACATTTAGTTTCACTATTTCCTAATAGAGGCGCTACTATGTATTTAGTTTTGCGCCCTCTAGTTTGATTTATGAAAAAGGTTTGACAATTACTGACTTTGAAGTGACATTTAGTTACGTTAGTCTGCGTAAATTCACGAAAAAGCACTTTTATGCATATTTTCGGACTACATTTTAAAAAGAAGCACTGATTAGTGCAGATTGATTGCGATTCATACGTAGCACGCTCTTCGGCTTCCGCAGTTTGAAACACATGTTGGTACTGGTCACGGTTTTGCGTAAAATGATGAGCAACCATCGAAATTATATATCGCGACATCTGTTAGCAACAGCTCGACAGGAACCAGTGATGTTTAACCTTAAATACCATAATTAAAGGGTGTGCATTCTAACATATTTTTTTTCATGCCTGTAGTTAATAGTTAGTTTTACTGGGCGTTTCCGCAAGTCGACATCCAGTGTGCCTATTTTGCGTGAATCGGTGGGGTAGCGCTACTCTTACCACCCCAGCTCCTCCAGAAAGTTTGTGAGTGCCTTGGTATTGCTGACTGCGTCCTTTAGTGTGTCCGGAGACCCTAGGTGTTTTTTCCTGTATACTTCTACCTGTTTACAGTCCAGTAGAATATGTTTGGTTGTTTCTTCTGCTTCCATGCACGCTCTGCACATGGGGCTGTCTGTGATACCTAAGTTGTAGAGGTGTCTGTTCAGAGTGTTGGGTCCTGTTATTATTCCAACTATTTTCCGTAGTTGGCTTCTCTGTGTCCTCAGTAGTGCGGTAGTGAGTTTGTTGTCGCGTTTCGACAAAATCTCTTTCGTCTGTCTGCATGTGTCTATGTCCTCCCAGTATCTTTGGTGTTGGTCTTTGGTGTATAAGTCCAGTTGATTATATATGTAGTGCTTTGTGGCAGGGGTAAGATTGGCTCCGGTCCGTATGCCGTTGTTTCTGAGCCTTTCCTGGCCAGTTCATCCGCTGCATCGTTTCCTCTTGAGCCAGTGTGCCCCTTGATCCATTGTATAGTAACGTTGTTTTTATCTGCGCACACCTCTGTGAGGCTTTGGTGGCATTCGTATAGCAGGCTAGATGTGATGCTGTCACTGCTCAGTGCCTGTAGTGCCGATTTACTGTCTGAGAGTATTCGTATGTTTGTATTTTCGACTTGTCGCCTTTTTATAGCATTGCAGGCTTCAGTTATCCCTACGCATTCGGCTTGGAATACTGTGTTATGTTCACCTAGTGGTTTGGATATGTGTATGTTTAAATCCTCTGAGAACACACCACATCCCGTTCCCGTGTTCGTTTTTGAGCCATCCGTAAATATTCTGAGGTCCGTTTGGTTTAGCCCCTCTTTCGAGTCTTCTGTTAGTGATATGTCATAGTCTTTCCTGAAGACTGGAGTTCTTGGTATTTTATCGATTGAAGCCTCCATCATGGGGAGGCTTGTGATCAGTCTGTTATGGATCTTAGTGTGGGGTGCGTTAAGTTTAGTCAATAGGTTGAGGCTTTTTAGGCGTATAGCCGTCGCTTCGCTGCCGCTTCCTTCTGTATATGCATGTGTAAAGGTAGGAGTCCTAGCATGATTTCTAGTGCGGCTGTTGGGGTTGTTCTCATGCAACCTGTAGCCGCAACACATGCTAGCCTTTGTGTTTTCTGGATTTTGTTTATTGCACTTGTGGTTTGGGTGCGCGGCCACCATACTATGGCACCATAGCTTATCATTGGTACTATCACCATTTTGTATAGCCATAGTACGATTTAATGCCTGTATTTTTTTATAACAAATTTTCGGCTTGACGTTGACTTTTGGGACACGTTGTATATAAATGAGATAGAGTACAGGTCGATTCACGAAAGCTGGCACGAATGAATTGAACGAGTGAATGATAATGTCTATGTGTGCATCACATAATTATTAAATACAGGTTGATGCAAAAAGTGATTATGATAATTGTGTTTTAGAGAATAGCATTCTCTTTGCTCTCTGCTCTTTTTTATTTATTTTTTACAGTTCCAAGAAGCCTTTCGATTCTTGACATTAAAAATAAGTCAGAAAAATATACATGAAATATATATATATATAATAAACGTATTATTTACAAAAGACTTAAATAATAATTACTAAAAGGATTAACATGGTACTTGGTGCAGCTTATAATAATATAGGTACTTTATTTTTTCTTGATTAATGAAAACGTATTAGGTACTTGTTTACAAAATATTAGGAGGCCCCTGTATAAGAACGGCACTCACACTGCCACTCACAGTGACAAGTGACATTACTTTCGGTCAATTCATTCATGCCAGCTCTCGTGAATCGACCTGTACCTATTCTTATTGAGACACCCGTTATATTTGCATCTAAGTACTTAAGAGTCCGTATATAGCCGTTTGCTGAATTCGCTAAACTTTTTGAGGTCATATCTCATTAAATATTCGTTTTCCTAAAGATTTTATTGTGTAATATGAAAGATCATTTCAATTCAAGTTGAATAAGCGGAAAAATTGTTTACATTTAGCTCTCAATTTACCATATTTTGGCTCAGTCCAACCGCTGTTTTCTCAATTTTCGCTCGGAGACGTGTAAAACGACGTGGATTTGAAGAACTATTTGATTTCTAACCGACATGAAACAAATAAATCCATATTGGAATGATAGTCTTCTTAGGAATAAGCGGAAAACATTTTATAAGTTACATATTAAATAGTTGAGTAAAACCGTATTTCCATCCAACAACTTTTGAGTAAAAACACACGAAGAATCGCCAGTATTTTTGGCCATTTATCTCATTATTTCAAAAATATGAAGCCATAATAAGAAACTCTAGTTTAAGCGCTATTCGTACAAACAAAAATATATTTATGTGTAGAAGTAAATTTAAGCATAAAAAATATTTGAAATCACACTAAATTTCGTAATAAAACACCGTGCATGGCGCTCGATTCGGCAGTACCGGCTTAGCCGTTGTCCGGGTCGGATCTGTACGTCGTGTAATTGTGGCTATTCACGAAGGCTACCCCTAGACTAAAATATTATTTTGATCTCCGGCTAGACATAGTTGTTACCAACGTCGGGGTCAAACTATACTAGTGAGACATTCGTGAGGCTAATCGAGACAACTTACGAATTGTATAGCTCCCATGTCAATTATTTTACGAGTGATCGTGATACTTGCTGAATTTTTATAAACTTTTATTTAGTTCACCTATCCGTTGTCTGTAATTAAATCTTGCAAGTTAAATTTGATCCACTTCCCGGTTTCCGATTGAGCTGAAATTTTGCATGCGTGTATAAATTGGATGCCAATGTAATATTATTATGACATAAAGCTGATCTGATGATGAAGCTGGAAGGTGGTCATAGGAACTCCGTAATTAAACGACGCAACCCTATCAAGTTTGGGCTCGTTTAATTCGTCTTGACGAGTACTTTGGTATTATATGGTAACCAGGGTCTGATGATGGACCTGGAAGGTAGCCATAGGAACTCCGTAATTAAACGACGCAACCCTATCGAGTTTGGGCTCGATTAATTCGTATTGACGAGTACTTTGGTAACCAGGGTCTGACGATGGAGCTGGAAGGTAGCCATAGGAACTCCGTAATTAAACGACGCAACCCCATGCCCCATCGAGTTTAGGCTTGATTAATTCGTCTTGACGGGTACTTTGGTAACCAGGGTCTGACGATGGAGCTGGAAGGTGGTCATGGGAACTCCGTAATTAAACGACGCAACCCCATCAAGTTTGGGGTCGTGTAATTCGTCTTGACGAGTACTTTGGTTCTATATGGTAACCAGGGTCTGATAATTGAGCTGGAAGGTAGCCATGGAACTCCGTAATTAAAAGACGCAGCCCCATCGACTTTGGGTTCGTTTGAAATATCTATATGATATGGCGTGAATATGCAACTCCAACAAATATAGGAAAAATTAAAAAATCTAAAAAGTAAAAATTTAATTAAAGGAGAAAAACTTGTTATAAAACAAGCTTTTATTATTTGTTAATTAGTTATTGTTATTAGTTACATCAGTCCACTTTGTGGGGGGTCCAAGGTCCAACGGCCATCACTTTTTCATTTGTAACATTCACAAGTACTTACAAACCACCGACATAATATGCAGGGTTGAACGAATAGCTATTAACCTTACTCAAGTAAAAATAAACTGTGTAAACATTTCTTAATTACCTAGTATTTTATTTGAACACCTACACTAAAACCAAGAAACGAATAAGTCAGGTAAAAACTATTCACCTAGAATTTGATAACCTGGAAACTGAAAAGAAAACTCTAACATTACTGTAATACAGTCTACAACTCACAGAGCCACTAGTAAATAATATAAATAACCTAAGTTTTAAGATGAGTACAGATAAATAATAATAAATATTGGGGACAATCTTACACAAATCGACCTAATCCCAAACTGAGTACCTAAAGCTTTTACTATGGGTACTAAACGACTATATACATACTTATATAGATAAATAAATACTCAAATACATAAAAAACCAATATCCATGACTCAGGGAGAAATAAATGTGCATACCGAGACTCGAACCCAGAACCTCCAGCTTCGTAGGCAGGGTCACTACCAACTAGGCTAAAGCGGTCGTCAAACAAGTACTTAAATAAATTCTGAATTGGTACTAATTACATACATACATTTATAATGAACGATACTGTTCTAAGTTACCTGATATTTTATTTAAATACATATACATAAAAATATTAAGAAACGAAAAGTCAGATAAAACGGTTAAAGTATCAAAACTTTTCTACGCCGACCTAGCAGCCTCGCTCGACCCCCACCACGACACCTGCGCTGGCGCGCTCGTGAGACGGGTAATATACCTACAATCGAACTTTTGCCGGGCCGACACGGACTCTTAATATATACACTCGCGGGTTTTTTTAATATTTAACACATACTGTGCAATGATTCATTGTGTACTTGGCCGGTTCATTGAATACCTAGCACCGGTTCAGCCTGGACCATTGGTTGTACAAAGAGAGCTATTTCTCATCTTCTATAAAAAACATACCTCGTCTTCTATTGGAATATTATTGCAAAACGAATGCCTGATAAATAACAAATAATTATAGAAAATATTGTAATACTTTCACATTAAGACTTACTTTTTAAGGTACGAATTTTTGATGGTTCATTGTTGGCTACCTTACCCTACTTTAACTAAATAACGAGCCTAAGTAGACGGGTAACCTAAACAAACCAAGTTAATCGAAATGAAAAGAGCATGGTATACATGCATAATAATCTAGCTGCTTTATTGCTTGTTAATCATTAAATTATAAATTATTTAAAATATTTCACTATTAATACAAATATTGCACATAAAACGACATTATTTATAAATCTACACGATTTTAGAAACGGAATACTTGAGATTATTTAAGTGAAATGAATTGCTTCAAAATATACCATTAAAAATCAACTCTACCTTCCAGGGTAAAAGATTCAATCCCTATTGCAATTTTATAAAAAGTTCGCGACATTAAATAATCTCAAATATACCTACATTTTATGAATTAGGTAACAAAGTTATTTTACTACGTGATTTCGGAGACTTGACCGGCATTAAGTAACAAGACGTCATGAAAGAAATTATTCTTCGATATTATTAAATATTTTTCAGATATCAAATAAAAAAAGAACAATTTCACAAAATTTGGTCAGGCTATACCGCACGACCTTATGTGACTATCTAATTTACGTATCCATGTAGCAAATGTAAACGAGTGACCACGATTTAAATAAGTATTAAGTTATGTTATGGTATGGTATTGCTTCTTGGAAAGAAACACAATCTTAGTCAAATTGATATAAGCTTGTGACTTAGAAGAGATGGTAGCTATTTGTATGAGTTTTATTGTTAGTTACATGCTTAATTAAATCTGGTCGGAGGATTTGCAGGGGCCTTGTACAATAGGAAACAGCCCATTGTTCACAAGATAAGCTTTCGTGTGCTAATCGGACAGCTTATATAATTTTAACTATACCTAATTATTAATGCACTGGAATGGTGACCGGATGGAGTTAGAAAAGTGTCTTTACTACATACGTGTCCAAAGTCACCCGTTGTAGATAATACTTGTTCTGACAAACGCAAATGGGCCAACTATTTTTTCGCCACCAACCAAGTTCACTCTTTAAAGCTCTGGTTTCCTAGGATAGCGGTGCCGGCATATAGCGCCCGTAATACCGCGGTGAATGACGTCACTAGAACGTTGTCTATGTAAACTAAATGGCGCGGTTTCCTAGAGGGCGGTGATTGACACCGTAACGTCAAAGAGCGGTGCCGTCGGCCGTCTTGACGGTGTCGGATAGTTCGTGAACGTTTTTTTCGAACGTAATTGATAGCGGTGCATCAATTTTAATACATATTTTGAGCTTTTTTGACCGCACCGACGTACGAGTACCTGTACGACTTACAAAATGAGTTCCAATTCCAACTGGAGCAGCGAGGATGACGAAATTTTAATAGATTTAATAACAGATCTCGAGATTTGAATAAATGATCTTCCACCCTACGATTATTTTCCTCGTCTGATAGTTCATCCTCCAAGTAAATCATTAAAGCTAAATCAAGGTCGCCTATTTTCTCTCCTGCATACGTTGACGTTGGTGGTCGACGGCAGTGACGGCGGGCTCGGACTTTCCACATGTCGTTACCGTAAAGACGGCCGTCTTTTTGCGTCCGGAATAATACGGTCGCTATATGACGGCACCGCTATCGTAGGAAACCACAGCTTAAGACGAACGAGACGACGTGAATTTTATAGGATTTAAATCAACTAAAAATTTGTTTATCATATTGGTAAACCCATTTCACGGGGGCCATCTCCTTAGGATGATAAAAGACAAATCATAGTATTTTTAACCCCCGACGCAAAGAGAGGGGTGTTGTGAGGGCGTGTCTGTACATCTGTCTGTGGTATCGTAGCTCTTAAACGGATGGACCGATTTGAATGCGGTTTTTTTTTGTGTCATAGTCAATTTGATCTTGAGTGCTCTTAGCCATGTTTCATGAAAATCTGTTCGGCCGTTTTTGAGATATTGGAATTTGAAATTGGAATTTCTGCCCGTTCCCTCTCATACATGAGAGGAGGCCTGTGCCCAGCAGTGGGACGTATATAGGCTGATGATGTGATGTGTGTGTGTGTGGAATTTGAAATGAAAATGTCGGGGGTTTTTCAACTTTTCTAAGTTGCAGTTATTTAAGGCAAAGTTGATTAACCCATATTCACAGAAATCACAGCTGCCAGCGCAATATGTAGCGAAAATTGATCATACTCTTTGGCGTCCTTAAATCTTCTCTTTTTAAAATTCTTGTTAGGTTTTTTTCGGTACGCTTATTGATCTATGGAAATAGGCGTGCGACATCCCTGCATGCGTCATCTATGTTGGTGAACTTGTACGAATATCCGCTTTCAACGACTCTTTTAGGCGTCACATTTTGTCCCTTGGTGAGCAGCATAGCCCGTTCGGGATTGAGCAAGAAGTTTAAAACCATTTCCGGCACCGGAAAGAAGGCTGGTCGATTCAGGGCTTTCGCAAAAGACTGAAAATAAACGAAAAAATACTGTTAGATTTTATAACTAGCTGCCCACGCGGCTTGGCCTGCGTATTGGAAATAACGCGGGCGATACCCGCATGATAAAGTATAGCCTACTATAACTAACTAACTACTATACCTTACTGCCCTAGTCGTCTCTTCGGTTGAGGGCAAGTATAGCTTCTGCCCGCGACTCCATCCGCGTGGAACTCTATTATATCATAGCTCCATACTCCTTAGGGGATGGTTTCCGGGACAAAAACTATCCTATGTCCTTCCAAAAACTATCTGTTATCCTATGATCTCTATAGGTACCAAATTTCATCGCGCGAAGCCATTTCAAGCGTGAAGAGGTAACAGACAGGCACACTTTCGCATTTACAATATTATATATTACTATGGAAATTGTATAACTATTACTGTATTGTATACATATACTATTGGAAAGAACGCGGGCGAAACCCGCGGGATAAAATATAGTCTATAACCACCCTGAAAGTCCATTCTAAATCATTCAGTTTAGTAAAAAAAAAAATCGGATAGCGGTTCCGTTGATTACCCGAAACATACAAACTTATAATTTCACAGACACTTCCTCTTTATAATATTAGTAGGTATAGATAGATAAGTCGAATAGGAGGTCGTAGGTTCGAACTCCGGCTTGTACCTTACTATTAGGTTAACAAAAACTAAGTACGAAATATCGGTTTATATTGAACGATAGCTTTTCGGTGAAGGAAAACGTCGTGAGGAAACAGGTCTTATCATAAACAAGATGTTCAATAACTGGCCACTTCATACTAAAAATGAACTCCATTCTCCTATAATATTTAATTCATTTTTAGTATAAGCTGTTAATTACTGGCCACCATTCAATAACTGGCCACGTTATACTAATTTGAATTCTTATTGTAGAGGAATAGATTGGCGATTTGCCCAAGTCATTCTAATTTTTTCGGGAATAGCAGCGCAATATTCTTATATGCGTCATAGCCTAGCTAGCACAATCGCGTTTTTGTTGGACACAAGGCATTCGTCCCTTTCGTAGGTACATAAACTCAAAACTCAAACTCAAACTCAAAATTATATTTATTCAAGTAGGCCCAGTAACAAGCACTTTCAAATCGTCAGGTAGAAACATAATCTTAAGCTAATTACTTCGAGTAATTTATTAAACATAAAAAGTAACATTTATATGAAATATTTAAAATTTTATATAAAAAAATACTAGTCTAGAATGTTTCTAGAAAGACAATCTAATGTCAAAAAATAAATAAAACGAGAATAATTAATAAAAAACACAATGTCAAATTTTTCCAAACGGAATAAATAAATTATAAATCCAGTCAAAATTAGTCCCAAGAAGTTTTATCATTCATGTAGTCTTGTGCGCTATAATAAGCTTTCGAAATAAGTTTACGTTTCACATAGTTTTTGAATTTATTAAGGTTCAACGTCACTGGTTCCTGTCGAGCTGTTGCTAACAGATGTCGCGATATATAATTTCGATGGTTGCTCATCGTTTTACGCAAAACCGTGACGAGTACCAACATGTGTTTCAAACTGCGGAAGCCGAAGAGCTTGCTACATATGAATCGCAATCAATCTGCACTAAACAATGTTTCTTTTTAAAATGTAGTCCGAAAATATGCATAAAAGTGCTTTTTCGTGAATTTACGCAGACTAACGTAGCTAAATGTCACTTCGAAGTTTGTCATTGTCAAACATTTTGCATAAATCAAACTAGAGGGCGCAAAACTAAATCTATAGTAGCGCCTCTATTAGGAAATAGCGAAACTACGACGTACTTGTCTCTGGCACTCTAGAATGTACGACGAATGCATCTGACTTTTTCACTCGTTACCTAATGTCATGCGGTAGCGCAGTGTAATACACTTTTGCTTAAATCTGTCTGTAATGCCATCGTTGAACCGGGTTCAAATCCCGATGAACGTACATCTTTTTTGTTTTTCAATTTGGATTTCTAAACCAATATGACCGTCTAAACTAACTTAGATTTACTTGTAATGTGCAAAAAATTTTTTTTTCATATTTAACTTGTTTAAGTTTTCTTGATAAGCATGATTTGTATCTAGATTATCCACAAAACCCCCTATATTTTTGGCGGACCTATTCTGTCATGTTACATACTACGTAAATATTATGATGCATAGGTATTTCATTTAAAAAGATGTTACGCCTTCATTTAATTGGAAAATCATGATTCATGAGTATCCGTAGGTTTACTGTTGAAAAATCGAAGTACTACCTTTATCTATTCTATACCCTATTCCACATGATATTAGACAAATCGTGCGTAAATCTTCAAGTCATTCGCGTCATGAAAACTATTTTGATAAACAAAAACATTTACATTGTTCCATTTGAAACACATTAAATAATCGAAATAACACTAGTAAGTACAATATTTATAAAGGAAGATAAAAGAGGTATTTTTCCTTACAAAAATCTAACGTTATAAGGAATAAGGTACTTAGGAAGTATATTGGTACTTTGATTTGTTATATCCATATTCACCCGTAGTTGCTGTACTACATAATTACAATCAGAGAGGCTACGTATTATTCACAAAATGTTTTGTATTCGCCCGTGACTCGCGTCTAAAATAATGACCTCAAAGTTGGTAACAATTTTGCGTTACCGGACGGACGAATTTAGTAAGCTTTGTAAATAATTGGCGAGTTTGTATATCAAAACTCTTAGTGGCCAGTCTCTCGAATCTCGACCTAGACCGCATCAGAAAGAGAGAAATATATCATTTGACAATATGGTACCTACTGTTTTCGATGAACGTCAAAATTCAAAATTCGAATTCAACTTTTTCACGCGTTTACGTTTCTATACGTTTATGATGCTTTCACTCATTCATTACTAATCTTCAATGGTTGGGTTATGGGCATTTGCTTACAAAATTATTGAATGTCTTGTTTAGGTAAATATGAGATGAAACTTATCTGTCGAACCCACGACCGCCGTTTGACAGTCGCATGCCTGAACCACTATGCTACCGGAACGATTATTGTAAAGTGTTATTTATTTGTATGTTTGTATGTACGGTATAACCTCCGAAACCACTTATCCGATTATAAAAAATCTTTCACTGGTGATGCTTACTGAGGGGACATAGCCGTGCTTAGGCATAGTAAGTATACTTCGGTATATTTACTATGCCTAAGCTAACTTTATACGCAAAAAACGAACTCGGATTTTTAGACAGATTTGACTGCGTACTAAGTTAAATGCAGTTTTTATTCTTTCTAAAATCGGTCTGGGTGACTCCTTAGAGCAAATTTCCGTGTCCCTTATAGTTTCGGAGTGAATGTCACTCCGTATAATCTTCAAATCAGCTCACAAAATTTCCCGAGAATCGGTTGAGAAATATAGCTACCTACGACATATAGAGGAGAAGTCTAGACAGCCGGACATACGAAAGAATATTTATTTATTTAATCTTTGATTTGAACAAAAGAACAACTTATCGTACAAAAGGCGGACTTAAAGCCGTAAGCATTTACCAGTCAACATTTGGGCAAAGCAGACAAATTTTGGTCGGTGCAACTACAGATATAAACACACAGTGGTTATACATACATAATAAATAACGACAATAGACAAATAAATAAAATACATATAAATACCTTCATACAATATATATGTATAAGTATATATAAACAGACGAACATCGAGAACAGAAACACTAAAAATTTACGGCTCTGCTAGCAAACAACTTGCGTAAAGTAAAGATCTTTTAAACGCGAATCTGGAAATCTGGAATAATTGCCTAGCTGAAATGAAAATCTTCGTTCGTCTCGCTCGCTCGTTCAATTAGGTATATGGATATTGTTATCGATTCAGTTTTTAACAATTGGCGAACACTTTTGTTTTCAAAGGCTGACTTACGAGCATGGACTGATTTCGGTTACGTTATACCGGTATGGAATCGGTATTCCATTACAATAGCGTTATATTGTAAAGGTTAGCCGCGCCGCCAACGTAACGGTACCGGATCCGGAACCGTGTAGAAATACATATCGGTTACCGGTATTTATTTTTAATTTTACTGAAACTTTTATAATTCCTTTTCCAAACCGGTATAATTATGATACCGTTATTTTTTTCATTTAATTCTCGTCCATGAGAGGAGGTCTGTGCCCAGCAGTGGAACGTAATATAAACTGATATATTATTTACTATGCCAATTTACACGAAGTCATTATTATAATCGTCAAAAACGAAATAGATATATACCTTCAATATCAGATGATCCTCAATGCTGGTAGCATTGAATTTTGATATTGGACCTCAATACCGGGATTACCGGGGCTTCGATAATAATACCTATCAAGATTTGGTTGCAAATTATAGTGCATTTTTTTAGGATTAAAAATGTGCTAAAGAAATAAGAAGTTGTCGTCAACCTTTTCTGCTTGGGATAAATATTGAACAGACACGGTTTGTTACACGGAAATTCATTATTGCTGCAAAGTTCACACACCAACTTGTAAATGTTGAACACCAACGTTTCTCATTTGTTGTTAATGGACTTTGTTTCTGCCTCTTTGCTTTTGTTGAAGGCAAAACGTTCGGGAGAGAACGAGTCGGTCTTTTTTGCAAGCCACTTAGGCCTGCCTCTGGTAGCTCCATCGCAGTCCGCACACCACCACACACAGCGAAAAATAAAATCTTAATATTAATTAACAAATAGATACTCGTTTAATAATCTCGTGATCTGAATTCAATAATTTGTTGATTAGCAAGAAAACAAGAAAAAGAACGTGATACGATTTTCAATTTTGACAATTTCGATAGCGAAAAATACGAACCGATCGTTTCAAACCTCTTCTTCTTTAGGTTTTTTATTTAAGCAACTTTTCGAGAACTAAATAACTTGAAATTTAAAATTATAGAGTTAAATAATAAATACATTCAAAATAAATATACTGATTGTTGTAAGTACTATTTAGATATAAATAATAAAAACACTTCTATGTGGAACAACACAGCTGTGGCATGGCATAAAGTGTCTTATATAAAAGACCTCGTGCTTTGTGCTTTATCCTTCTTTCTAATGCTAAAATAAAGCACTATAAAGTTCACTTTTTCTTGTAAAATAAGTCTGAAATTAAAAGTGTAAACAATAAATTTGTGTTTTTGTGTTTTGGATTTACATTATTGGAAGTTTTACACCTTATTTTTTTGTCCAAACATTACTAGTGGTATATTACGTAACATAAAATTAAACACTCATCTCTCACAGCAAAACCAACCTATATTATACCTATATATGTATACTAACCTATTTACTTAAAAATACCTATGGGGCTGTTTTCGACCACTGCTTTTATCTGTTCAGGGAGTCATTGTAAATTTGAAAACTGTCTATACAATAGAATTAGTGCCCTCCCTGAACCGATAGTAGTAACAGTATATTTTTTTAGATGCATAACGACGCTGGAAAGGAGAAATGGGATAAGCTACACAAAGCTAACTTTACAGGAGAGCCAAAAAACTGCGCTCTTTTTTGAAAAAAAAACGGTAAAATTCGTCCTGTGGACTAATTTCTTAAATGAAGCATTTTTTATATAAATAGTGATGTTTTCTACATAATGTGTTTATTTTTTTACCGTAAAATTGATTATTTTAGGATATAGTGTCGCTTAAGCAAAATGGTTGAAAAAATAGATTTAGGTAAAATTATCTAACCGACACGTTTTATGAGAAATTTGACAGGTAAAAGAGTCCAACCTAACTTTTACAAAATAATTTTTCGAGCTTAAATTATCCAATCCCAAAAAATGCAATTTTTATAATCAGGTAAAAATACATATCCGCATAAATAAACATGAAATAAACCAGGAAAAGTCATCTAATCCCTTTTTTAGCAACAATTTCAAATGTGATAAACGACTTAAGCTACAGTAAAACCTAATTATTTTTGTTTTCATCAGTAGCAAACTTACATTATTAAAAAGTAGGTACCTAATTAATGCCAAGTTAATGATTTGCACTAGGCGTAATAAACGAAAACACTATTTTAGTATTTTGTGAAGCTTTATGTTTCAAATGAGCCTCACAGTAAACAAACATACGTTATTTTATTTTATATACCTTTTTGGGATCAAAATATCTTTTATCAAATCTACTACAACATCTATACATACCTATAATAAAGCTGCAGAGGGTCGAAAGTCTGTACATGAAAGATATTCGAAAAAAGTTTGATGGGGATACTTAGAATCGATAACAGACCACGTTCCAAAGAGTTTTTAGAATTTTTGTCCGTTTATATTATGTTTGTCTGTTTATGTGTACGCGCAGCACGTGAAAACGGCTGAACGGATTTTGATGCAAACTTTACTAATCTGTGAAGACAATTCCCGGGGTCGGACCCGGAGTGGGGTTGAACTTTGTACGGGAACTCCTTGAATCTATGAGCTAAAGGCTTGAAAATTTGTAAGCGTATACTTGACTAGAAATTAAAAAAACCTCAGTTCAAACTTTTACAAAATATAGATATAACGTGAAAAAACTCTGGATGTAAAATAGTGCTAGGCGGCTAAACACTATATATTAAACAAAACTGGTTGATACCTCCACCGATAGTAACTGTTAGACATCAGAGACCTAATTATATTGGAACTTCAGTCACTGACGACGTCGCTGTTGATATTGAAAACCAGCAACCTTGATCTCTGCCTTCCTATATTTGCTATGAAATCAGAGGTCATCTAAGGTTGATACTTATCTCGAATTAGCATAGTTCACCAACGTCAATGGCTGCGGGTATAAAATTTGGACAAAACGGCATTCCTCTGAGAATTGGTTATACACGGTGGAATTTAATCGGTGAACAGGAACCCATTTTTCTAATTCAGTAATCGATGGCGGTCACGTTTATGTAGTACTTAAGTGGAACCAAGTTTTTTTTTTATCATAACTAATTTTTAAGGTGAAATTAAATTTTAATTAAAATTTATTGTCAATGGTTTAGTCTGAAAAGTTTAATACCTCTTTTCAAACTATCAGCCATAGAAACTTAAAACATAAATGAGCAATAAGCTGTTAATTTGTCATTGTCAAATTCATCTGATCTGTCTAGTTTCCCGCCAAAGCCAGCAAGCACTTGACGTATGTATACTTACGAGTAACTTCCCTTCAATAAAAGTAGGGTGTCCATTTATTCAGTCAGTGTGTGTCGACCCTCAAGTTTCGCTTGCAAGACACCGGAAGATAATGAGTGTCCTTAGAGGTCATTGCTCACATTGAGACCGCTCTCAGAAGGGTTGCTTTGGGCCTTTTATTTCAACGAAAAGGCTTTGCTTGCCTCGCCGCCCACTTCAGAACTTTGGCCTCGGATTACGCTTGCAAGACACCTGGGTATAGTAAGTGTAGGTACGTGGGACTGGCCCTCAAGTTTCATTTGCAAGACACCGGGAGATAATGAGTGTCCATCCATGGGGGCGCATTTAGAGCGCTTTCTGACTTCTGAAGGAATGCTTCGATTCTTTTATTCTAACGAAAAGCACGGCCTTTGGCCTCGCTTGCCTCGCCACTCCGCTACGGGACTTACCTCGGCTTGCCACTCACCTACGGAATAGTAAGTGTCCATGAGGGCTCGCTTGGCTCGCCGCTCATCTTCGGTACTTTGGCCACAGGTTTCGTTTGCAAGACACCTAGGGATTGTAAGTGACCGTGGGGGCTTGCTTTCGGGTCTTAGGCCCTCGAGCTCGCCTAGGCAGCGGTCTCTTAAAGCATTCTAAGGCCTTTAATTCCTACAGAAAATCTTAGCTTTCGGCTTTGCTTGCCTCCCCTTTTACCTTCGTGAATTGGGCCTCAGGTTTCGCTTGCAAGACACCCGAAGATAATGAGTGTCTATAGGGGTTTGCATTGCGAGCGCTCTCTAAAGGGATGTTTTGGGCCGCTCAGTCCAATGTAAAGCTCGGCTTTTGGCTTCGCTGCCATCTGGGGATAGTAAGGCATTCAGCCCCCAAGCTCGCATAGCGACCACTCTCTAAAAGCATGGTTAGGACTTTTCATTCCTACGCAAAGCTCAGCCTTCGGCTCCGCTTGCCTCTCCGATTACTTTCAGGAATTCGGCCCTAAGGTTTCGCTTGCAAGATACTCGGAGATTATAAGTATCCGTGGGGGCTCGGCCTCGGGCCTTCACTAACATTTAGGGATTTTGGCTTCAAGTCTCGCTCGCAAGACACCTGCGGATAGTGAGTGTCCGTGGGGCTCGCCCTAGGACCTTCAAACCTGGGGCTCGCATAGGGAGCGCTCTCTCAAAGGATACTTTGGGGATCTATGTAATATTTTTGACGACAAACTTTATGACGGTGTTTATTTAGATTCGAAGAGAATTTTAACTGTTATAGGCACAGTCTATGGAAAAGAAATCTTTATTTTAAAATTTGTCAGTTATAATAGTTAACTACATAAGAACATTATGTTTAAACCATAGGTAATTTATACGTGTACGAAGTCGCGGGCAGAAGCTAGTACTCAATATAAATATCATTTATTCTCAATAAACAACACAATTAGCTATAAAAATATTAAAGTAAAAACTCATACTTCGAGTCAAAACGAAAAAAACTCTAAATTCTCTTAATTGAGAATAACATAAACCTTATTAGAATAACAAAATCACAATGCCCATTTCCTCCAAATCTGAACAAAAAATATTAAATAATAATGTCGGGCCTAGGCGACGTCTCGTTAGACACTGCTCAAGTTAGATGTCGTTTGGGTGCAACTGGCGCGCCCGAAAGTAATGCGTTAGCGACACTTTTTTATACTGTGTATGGTAATAACCACCTTCATAACTATAAAAAGTTAGTACTAAATGCGCTATATTTCAAAAAGCATATAAGGTAAAGTAAATCTAACAAACAAATTGTAAAACAGATCTGTATTTTTAGTACATTCTAAACGACAAATTGGTGTAAAAGCAATTAGGGATAAACGACAAATTGATTGGAATTTCATTTATGCAATTTGGGGTAAACGACAGTCGTATTTCAATGTAGTTTCAAGTAAAAGTGGATAAGCGACAAAAGTTTTTTATCTGCAACTAAGTAAATGTGGCTAAACGCCAATAGAATAGATATGACAACCAAGTAATTTTATCTAACCATATATATTTTTATATGAAGATTTAGGTAAAATGTCTCAAATGACATTAAAATATTTTATGCGGGCAGGTAAAAAAAGATAACCAACAAGTGAAAGGTAAGTTGAAATGAAGTAAAACTATCCAAGTTAAGTTTAATCTGATCTGACAAATAAGTAAAAAAATCTAAGTCTCATTTCGCAATATAACATTTTATCTAATCTCCATTTTTCACAAAGTGATCAAATATCCAGTCGTTTAGTGAGAAAAACATGACAGTAATCCTCTAAATCACCGATGGGATAAGCGACACCAAAGTCGTCCGACGGACACGAGACCCAGCCCATTCGATGCAGAAAAATCTGCCGATTCCAACGATATATATAACTCAATATCTCCAAAAATGTCGCTTATCCCATTTCTCCTTTCCAGCGTCGATAATATTTTTTTAACATTCATGTTTACAACCAAAGGTTTAGTACTTAAAGTTTTATTTCAGGTAACGTTTGTGTAATCAGTTAACAACCCTAAAACTACGTTTTTTTGAGAAAAAAGAAAAAACTTAGCAGAAAAAAAAACAATAAATCATTTTTTCCTACATTCCCCATTTACGGTGTTCTACGTTCATTCATAGAAGTTACCCATTCTAGCGGAAGCCTATTTTACCTTCTAACAGTTCAAATAGTGCTCCTACCACCAGCAACAATAGAGTGGAAAAGCGATTATTCTTCAGTAGAAAAATTACGTAGGACAGACAATAACAACTAACAAATAAATATAACTACATTAGATTATGCGTTCCTTTTTACAAATGCATGTCAATTTTTTTTTTTATGAAAAACTAGATTCCACTCACGGTTTCGTCTGCATGAACCTGGGATAAAAAAAATGTCCTATATTTTAATCTAGGCTCCTCCTAAGGCTCATATATTATAGGCTTATATATTACAAATTGGCACTGGAATTGGAATCGCATTGTGTTGGAAATAGAGTTGACTTTCGTTTGTTTTGAAAAGTGCCCGAAACAAACAAATTCAGCTCTATTCCAGTTGAATATAATTTAAATGCCTTCGACAGAATAAGTCCCATGAGTAGGCCCATGGGCTTTAAGAGGTTAGGCAGGCAATAAGGTTGCGCAGTTTAAGCGTGATTGAGTTACGAACATCCAAACATCTAAACATTCAAATATTTATACATATAAACATCTAAACTTTCGCATTTACAATACTAGCAGGATAAAAATAATAATAATACACTTATTTCGACATTGGTCCTTTTAAATTCTGGTATTAGAATATTGGAAAAATCGGTAGGAGATTCCGGGATTTCGGGATTCCATGATGGTGGTTTGCATTCCTTATCTGTACCTAGTATGTTAATAATAGCATAATTAATTAAATATATCGGGTTTCGCCGGGACAAAGCTGGCTGCAGCTTTATATTTTATGTCATTTTTTTCGGTACCGTAAATACGGTTTCATAAAAGTTACAAAGGTAACCGATATTTCGGCTTCGGCGTGGAGGGCAAGGTCGACCCGCTTAAGAACAAAAAAATATCTAAGTAAGTATCGAAATAATACCGGTTTGAAACCGGTACCCTGCACCGAAGAATGCCTACGAGTGTATAATTCTACCCTCACAACATTGTACTCGTAAAGAAGAAAAATTGTGACTTAGTTAATTTACATTTTGGGGGTAATCTAATATTCTAGTTGAACAGTCGATTCCTAAATAGGTTGCAGTAGGTAATTTACTGTCAATCGATGTGCAGTCGACTAAAGCGAATGTTTAAATTTATCAGGTACTTACACTCCTAATAATTGTCTGTTATATTTAATGCTACATAACGTAACATTCACTCAATCGAAACTTGCTTATAATCTGCAAGTTGGAAATTCAAACGGTTCATTTGATCAACAACACCCCTTTCTTCCCGTGGGTGTCGTAAAAGTCGACTAAAGGACCAATGTTGAAGTGTGATGTGGGCGATGGGCTAGCAACCTATCACTGCAATATTACATTTTGTCGATATTTTATACCAACATTAATGCTAAAAGTGGCGCTGGAACATACGTTTCAGGTGTTCTGCCTACCCCTTTTAGGAATAAAGGCGTGAATGTATGTATGTATGTATGTATGTCATTTGATCATAACCTATATATGTATACGTTCGGTAGCACAGATTACGTTTCAATATTGGATCTTACTTCTTTCTAATAAGACGCAAAATGTACCTATGCATAGTTATCGTTCCGTGGACTTTAAGTAGGTCTATCACGGCTAAAGAGCAAAGCATTGAAATTCATTCATTGTTGCTTGAAATTCAGTCTATCAAAAACAAATGACATTGCTCTTACGTCATTACCAAAATGAGCAGCGTAGCAAGATAAAAATAATGCTATCTCTTTCACCACAAACTAAAAGTGTTTGTACGATGGTGTCACCGTCTGGTGATTATAATTACTACTATTCACTCCGCTATCTAACTAATCTTGTTTGATATTAAAGACATCTAGTGAAGGTTTTAGGCAACGTGCTGTCATTGTGACGCGGCCATGTCATTTACACGGACAGTGTCTAACTCACGCACACATACAAGGCTCGGAGTAAAATTTTATGAATTTCAAATGGCTATTGTTTGAATATTACTGGTTTTTGCGTGTATTTATTCAAACTGCGGGAGAAGAGGGTCATATATTATCTAAATATCACAATTTCAAGTTCCTGACATCGATAGATTAGACGTCTAGTCCGAACGAAAATTGTATGGAATTCGTCAGTGACGTTGCACCTTAATAGATAACTCAGTTACGTTTCCAGGAAGTTTGTTATAAAACCTTACACAATTACCCATGAATGATTTTTTTATTTTTTGGAGCCGAGTGGTGGGCACCGCGAGCTTATGCTTATTTCTAGTATTAATATTATGTATGTCACAGTTTCTCCTAAAATTGACAATGTTTTTATGTACATACACAATATTTTCATAGATATATTGACAATGCAATGTCATGATATTAATATTTTTAAACTTATCCCTAAGTGAGTCTCTCTGTTTCAATCTATATATCGCCCGTATAGCCCGTTTCTGCAGAACAAAAATCGAATGAATGTCCGAGGCATTGCCCCACAATAAAATACCATATGACATAATGCTATGGAAGTAGTTAAAATATACTAATCGAGCTGTTTTCACGTCTGTTAATTGACGGATCTTACTCACTGCAAATGCTGCAGAACTCAGTCTATTCGAGAGATTAGCAATATGGGGACCCCATTGAAGCTTAGAATCTAACGTTAAACCAAGAAAAACTGTGCTATCAACTAGTTCCAATTCCTCATCTTTCACAAAGACACTCCCTTGCTCGTGTTCAACGTGATTCGTGACAAATTTAATACATTTAGTCTTCTTCTCATTTAACAATAAATTATTAATATTAAACCAATTTACTACTTTAGAAATAGCATTGTTTACGTCATTGCAAGCTTTTTGCTGTCTTATAAGTTTGAAAATAAGTGAGGTGTCATCAGCAAATAATACTATATCATGGTGGGTCTTTACGAGATATGGCAAGTCATTTATGTAGATAAGGAACAGGAAAGGTCCCAATATTGATCCCTGCGGTACACCCATCGAGACCAATGACCCCGGTGATCGCTGTCCATTCACTTCGACCCTTTGTATTCTACCATGTAAGTATGACTTTAGTAAATTGAGTGCTGATCCTCTGACTCCATAGTAGTCGAGTTTCCTGATCAATGTTTCATGACAAACGCAGTCGAAGGCCTTCGATAAATCACAGAAGATACCTAAAGCATCTTGTGATTCCTCCCAGGCATCGAAAATGTGTTTAATCAGCTCGACACCAGCGTCGGTTGTCGAGCGACCCCGGGTAAATCCAAATTGCATGTTATGCATCAAATTGTTTATATTAAAATGCTTTATTAATTGCGACAAGACTAATTTTTCAAAAATTTTGCTAAATGTTGGGAGCACAGATATTGGTCTGAAGTTAGTGGGGTCAGTAGTGCTACCCGATTTGAATAACGGAGTGATTTTACTATGTTTCATTAGATCAGGAAACTCGCCGCAATCGACACTGTTGTTAAATATAACTGCCAACTCAGGCGCTATGATTTCTATGATGGATTTGAGTGCATGAACAGAAACTCCCCAGAGGTCACTAGTTTTTTTGACATTAATCGATTTAAACGCCTTTACTACATCTGAGAAACTAACGTGTTCAAAATGGAGGTTTGTATTACATTCTGGGGCGTTTTCTTTCAACAATGTAACGGCAGAGGAAGGTGATGAATTTAAATACTTAGTTGTGGAGACTGGTATCTCAGTAAAGAAATATTCAAATTCAGTAGCTACTTCCAAACTAGAATCTACAATTCTGCCATCAATTTTTATTTTAAGATCAGTCGGTGTGTTTTTCGATCTGCCAGTCTCCATGTTAATTACTTTCCAGGTTGTTTTAATAATGTCAGAGCTATTTTTTATTTTCTGAGATAAATAATTACGCTTGGCTACAGGACAATCTATTTTAAATTGCTTCGAATATTGCTTGACATGTTCTTTAAATTCATCACTCGTATTAAACCGCCGTTCCTCATATAAGGCATACAGTACTTGTCTACGTTTATGTAAGTCCGCAGTAGCCCACTCACTAAAAACTGGTGCACTACTAACCACGGCCGATTTGCGAGTAAATACCGCATTATAAAGTGCCATAAAAGTATGGAAGAATGAATTGTACATGTTATTAGGGCTCATATCGGAAGACAGAAAGGGTAGCGCCTGAGCTAGACTTTGTTTCATTCTTTCCACACGATCTGTGGTTACTGGTACAAAAGTTATTTGTTTTTTCACGATATTTTTCCTTAATGTCTCAAATACCATGAGTTGGCCTAAGTGATCTGATTCTAATTTGCTGATTATACTTTTGTTACTAGGAAAAATATTAGTGAAAATGTTATCTATACATGTTGAGCTAGTAGCAGTCACTCTAGTCACTTATTTTCCTGTGTCCCCTAGATGGGGCAGAGGGCGTCCACAGTGCGCCGCCATCCCGTTCGGTCTTGAGCTTCGCGCTTCAATTCGCTCCAAGTCTTCCCTATGGTCTTCGCCTCTGCGATGATTGTCCGCCGCCAGGTCTGTTTAGGGCGGCCACGTTTACGCTTTCCTTGGGGATTCCAGTCCAGGGCTTGCCTCGGTATGTGATCAGGGTCCCTTCGGAGCGTGTGGCCGATCCAGTTCCACTTGCGGCGTTTGATCTGCTGGTCGATCGGAGTCTCACCGCAGCGTTCCCACAGTTCTATGTTGGAGATTTTCTCGGGCCAGTAAACACCGAGAATACGGCGAAGACAGCGGTTGATGACGACCTGGAGGCGGTGCGAGATGGTCTTTGTAACCTTCCACGTCTCACAACCGTACAGCAACACGGGTTTTACGTTGGACCGGAATATTTTGAGCTTAACTCTCCTAGTCAGTTTCCGCGATTGCCATACAGGGCGGAGCTGTGCGAAGGTTGCTCTGGCCTTGGCGATTCTCGAATCGATGTCCACTTCGGTCCCTCCAGTTTCCGACACTACACTACCGAGGTAAGTAAATTTGTGGACCCTTTCCACAGCCTCTGTGCCAATGAGCAACGGCAAAGCGCTTGTTGCCCCGCACCTCATTTCCTGGGTCTTCCGGGTGTTGAATTTCAATCCCGTCTCCTTTGCTTCTCGTTGTAGGTCGTCCAGCTTGGCTTGCATGTCGGCGTGTGTGTGGCTCAGCAGGCATAGGTCATCGGCATAATCCAGGTCTTCCAAGACGCTGGATAGTCCCCACTCTATACCGCGGCGCTTATTGCAGATTGTAGAGCTCATGGTGCCATCGAGAACAACAAGGAATAGGAGAGGTGAGAGAAGGCAACCCTGTCGTACACCGGCACGCACCGGTATGTCCTCCGAGACGAGGCCGTCGTGAGTCACTCTACAGGAATACTTCCCGTAGATGGCCTTGATCATGTTGGTTATTTTCTCGGGGACCCCAATTTCACGCAATCGGTTCCAGATGCAACTCCACCTCAGCGTATCGAAGGCTTTTTCGAAGTCGACGAAGGTCAAATACATTCCCCTTTGCCATTCTGATGCCTGCTCGAGAATGATGCGCAAGGTATTAATCTGGTCCGTGCACGATCGGTAGGGTCGGAAACCAGCCTGCTCTTTGCGAAGAAGCGGTTCAACGGCCCTCGATAATCTGTCTAAGATAATCTTGCAGAGCACCTTAGACGGGATCGAGAGCAAAGTGATGCCTCTCCAATTGCCACATTCACTGAGGTCTCCTTTCTTAGGTACGGTGATGAGAAGGCCTTTGTTCCAGTCGTCGGGTAGCTCTTCGGCTGACCAGATGTTCCGCAAGAGGGGTGTCACTAGTAGGCTCCATAAATACGTGGTTGAGATTACCAGATTTGAAAAGACTCAACAATCTGACACTTATTGTTGAATTTTCCAAAATATTTACATTGTAGTCGCCGCATATAAGTAATTTCTTTCTAGAACGCGATATTTTAAGAAGCACAGATTCCATTATGTTTTCAAATAGTTCAAAATTACTTACTGGCGGCCTATATACACAAACAACGATAAATTGCTCTAATTCTACTGCACTCAGTTCTATGGTCCGTTCAACAGACAAGGATACAATGTCCTTGCGTTCCTTAAATTTTAATTTATTATTTAATATAATTAACGACCCACCATGTATGGAATGAAGTCTGGTGAACGAACTACCCACCTGGTGATTATTAAATTGAGGCATTAATTCATTACTGGTTAACCAATGTTCAGTTATACATAGAATATCAATATTGCAATCATTCAAAAAAAGTTCAATTTGTAAATCTTTCCCTCTAATACACTGAATGTTTTGATGTACCAGGTGGATATAATTTTTATACTTATTTAAAACTAAATTGCCAGAGACAGAGTACTCTTTTGTCTTAAGGTTTAATTTAAATTATTAGTTAAGATTGGAACCAATTCCAAGTTAACATTGGGCTGCTCAATAGGAGCTGAGTTATGTGCCAAATTCTTGGCATAAATGTCAAGTAAATAGGATAGCGACAGAGCTATTTGTCTCTTACAATAATTGGAAAGGTAAAACTTACCTTCAGTCAAAAAAAACATAGGCAAATGTTTTTTATTAACATATTTGTTCATGTCAATTATACTAAACTTACTACTATATGTACAACAGTTATATAGAGATATATTTAATTTATATCTAGTGTCATTCTCCACTTTTGACATTTGACTACTATATGGGAATGTGAACAAAATAACCTTTTTCACTATAAGAGTGTTTAACTTTTCCAAGAATTCAATTAAATCAGTTTTGTTCACATTACCCCTGTTTCCCATAAGAACTAGCAGTGTTGTTTCTGAATGAATATTCTTGTCGTTAAGAATTTGATTTAACATGTTATCTAGGCTACTATATGGCAGACAATTGCTAATTGTGCTAAGTCCCTTTAGGTGATGGTTCAGAAATGTGCCCATATTACTTCCAATTTCATCACAGTAGGTACATAATTGCATTAGAGCTAGGTGTGCACTTAGGTGTAGTGTGGAGGGAGCTTTTATTATTAATTTCCGGTGGTGTTAAACTGGCACACAGGCTCGAGTTTGAATCACCAGTGGACGAATGACCACTCACTAGTTTACATAAACAAGACTGGCCATTAGTCAGTGACTCAAACCGCTCTGAATTATAATTAATTTGGGATATTAAATCATCCATGGCTAATGAATATTCACTTATCACTTTTTTTGAACTCTCATTCATTTTATTTAATGATTCTATTGAATCCTCTAAGCTCTGAATTTTTAAATTTAATTTCTGTGTGTCAATTTCATATTTTGATCTACTGTTTTGTAACTGAGCAGAATACATATCCAACTTGTCCACTAAATTAACATTTATTTTGCATAATCTCAATTTCTTGAAAAACAATTTATTTTGTTTTGTCAACTTTTGAGTTTTTCTTATTATTCTGTTCAGTTTGAAATATTTCTTTAGTTTTTTACCACTGCAATTTACTAACCTTGGTAAGGCAGAATCATTGGTTAAATCTATAGTAACCACAGGGTTTTCAATTGGAGGGGTAACCAACTGTGAGCCGGGCCCAACCAGTTCCTCGAATAAGCTCTGAGTGTGAGCCTCTGCAGCATTGTTCTTGGCCTCCTGTAGCTTGTAGATTTGCTCATGTGCGTCATGTAGCGCTCTCTCCATTGAGCCGATGTCCTTCAAAGCCTCCTCATAAGCGGCTCCACACTCAGAAAATCTGTCTACCGTTTCCTGAAGCCGGGCTCGCTCAGAATTTACATCATTGTAAGAACTTTCTAATGAACATAGCTTATTTCTAATGAGCATAGCTTTCTAATGAGCATAGGTATCATCATCATCATTTTCAGCCCGTAATCTCCCACTGCTGAGCATAGCTCTCTTCGAATACGCCACCCTTCCCTATCCTGAGCTTATCTTATACAGAAGTGCCCCGAGATCTTCCTAATTTCGTCCACCCATCGAGCCGGTGGACGGCCGACGCTCCTTTTACCTAGAGGTGGCTACAAATCTGATACCTTTTCGGTCCACCTACCATCATTCTACCTGGCAACGTGTCCCACAACTACATAGGTAGAGTAGTACTGCAAATATAAATTACAACGATGTACCTGCACAGAAAGCATTTTAACCATCCATAACACAGCGCGTTTGCACGGGTAAAATCCTCAACGCCCATTGACCAAAATTTGGCGCGCAACGCTGGCAGCTCCGGCGCCCGTCATTTTGTTTGGCGCCATGAGCTGAGCAGGAAAGCACGAGTTCACCTGTCACTGCATATTGTACCTAACGTATAGTGCAACAAGGCCTTTATTGAAATGTCAGCACTCGTCGGCGTGGACGAAGACTACCGATGTAACTTATATTTGTAGTACTACTGTACTTCAGATTACTTAAGTGGGCTGAATTGCATCAAACTAGTCCATTCAAAAAGGAACTCTACCGTCCACTGTTGAAGATTCTAATTCCAATGAAAGTTTTTTTTTTTTAGTCGGACACATTAAATAATCTCAGCCATGCTCGCTAGTGAGCGACGAAAATGTTATGTCCGACATAACCCCGATCAACCGAGATCCTAAGAAATAAAAGCCAAAGGGTACCTAATCGGGAGTTCCGCTAGTTCCTTCTTATTTCTTTGGCAATAGCGCGACATCCTTGCATGCGTCATCTATATTGTTGAATTTAAACGAATATCCGTAGTCCAACACTTTTGAAGGCGCGACGTGTTGGCCCTTGGTTAGCAACATGGCTCTCTCGGGATCGAGCAAGATATTCAGAACTTTTTCAGGCACGGGAAGATAGGCCGGCCGATTGAGAGCTTTAGCAAACGACTGGAAAATAATTAGACTTATTGTAACTCTACCTACTAAGTATTATGGATGCCTAACCTACTAATATTATTGTAAATAAATAATATAGGACAATCTTACACAAATCGAACTAGCCCCACAGTAAGCTCGAAAAGGCTATGACTAGACGACGATATATTGATTAGACATATATTGTAGAAAGCACCAAGACTCTGAAACAAATATTCATGCTCATCACACAAATATGTGTCCTGAGCGGGATTCGAACCCAGGACCTTCATTGTACCGTCACTGCCAAGTCACTACCCACTGGGCTAACCGGTTGTCATATTTAGGTATATAAAATTTATAAACGTGAAAGAAACTTGTCGTTAAATAAGTAGGTCTGTTATGTTACCTTTTCACTCTAAAATGACTGAACGATTTAGTTGAAATTTGATATTTAGATAGTGAATCAGGTAGGGAAAATAACTACAATGGATAAATGGTGAATATTTTGGCTACTTGTACACGGGCTCGGCGGCATAATATCAAATCATTATCTATCTATCTCTCTCTCTCTCTCTCTCTCTCTCTCTCTCTCTCTCTCTCTCTCTCTCACTCTCTCTTTCTACGAACAATAGTTTGTTCAGATATTGATTCCTATTTTTGTTACCTAGTACTTAAACCAATATAATTGATATCTCTCTCGCGCACCGAGGGTTCCGTACAAACCTGACATCAAGATGACCTTCCAATAATGGCTTCTTTGCACTTCACAGTTACAAAGATTTAAAAAATATATATTAGACCTACATACATATTTTTTTAACAGTTCTTTAGCTACTTGATTCTAGATTATGGGATCATCAATAACTCCATACCAACAACAGAGAACCTTATTGAGGTAATTTAGGCAACTATGCCTCATGTTAAAATTGATAACGTAGTGTTGCTAAATGAATAGTAAACCATCACCTTATTGTAATTAAGTATAAATTAAAATCATAAAGAGATATTGAACTTGAAAGTTTTGAAAAAATATGCATTTTTTTATTGTGCAAGAGTTAATTTACAGCTACCCATAGAATCCTTACGCTTTTATAGAAACATAATTGTATGACGACCGCTACCGAATCAGCAATTAACTTAATTTTCCATACAATTTATTAGTACAAATATCAAAATGTGACGTCATACTTCAATGTCAATTAGTATAATGAAGCGTTTGGACTGCCGCCAGCGAGATCCGTCTTTCGTCTATGTATCAAATTTTTGGGTACCTATTTTTGTTTTCTCATATTAGCTGCTCCCATAAAAAAATTGTTCCTCTCCAAAAACTTCTTGAATACCATTGTAAAAAATCTTAGTACACAAGCCTATTCCACTAGACTATATCTTACCGAAGTAAAATCCTGATTCGTAATGACTTGAGGAGCTACGCCATTAAGTACTCCATCAACTTTGTCATTTTCAATCGCGAATTTGATAATTCCTGTGAGGTCGTCGATGTGGATCCAAGGTAGCCACTGCTGGCCCGAGCCAATGCGGCCACCCAGCCCTAAGAAGAATGGTAGAATCATGTTCTTTATCATACCGCCTTCACGACCAATCACTACACCAGACCTTATGATAACCTGAAATTAAAAAATGTGTGTAAAAATAAATTTTATAAAATATTGAAGTTCGGACAACTCTTAAGAGAATGATTATGGTTTAGACTTTAAAAGTTTTTTAGCACCTCCCCTCATAATAAAAAAATACTCCGTTCCCCTACAAACAGCATTAAATTTAGTATAACGTGGCCAGTTATTGAAGGGTGGCCAGTACATTATAATAAAAATAATTCTAATATAGCCTAGGTATATTATTATGAATAGAAATTTTATACAAAGTGTTTGCGTAAGACTTCGTATCAAAGTATTGCATGAAACTAACATGACCTTACGAGTATTTGATCAATCACAGTAATTCACAGGATGTTAATTTATTCCTCCTGGAAATGGATCATTTTTCAAAGTAGTGACGATATTTCTAAACTTATTCAACAGTTTGTGTGATTGATGGTTATTGGTGAGAGTTGCAAGTTCGTCCACACATAAGTTTCTGTCAAAAATTTCATTTTAGGTACTTACATAAGCTTTTATTGTCAACTGTACTTTTCTGTATACCGTCACAACAACTACTCATTGAGACGATTCAAGAGAACCCCAACTCAATGGGGTTACCTCGGTTAAGTACTGAATTCCCATGGCCACCTTCTGTTTCCATCATCACATCAGCTTCATGGTACCATAATATTTAATTTACCGAATTCATGCATCAAAATTGAGTTGCAAGATTCCGCCGAAACAAACATAGTTAAGGTACAAGTACATCCATTGCAAGTTAATAGAAAGCTTGTAAAAAAGAGTGACAAAAGTTGGCATAACTATACAGTCTATGGCTGATCAGCGATCATACTTGGTGTATAAGGTGGTGTTCTTAGCGGTGAGCGAGGTAAGAGCTGTGAAGGATCCCCGTATAATAATAAATTAACTACGTACAAGTCTAACTTCTGGGTTCACTTCGCTGGCTGCTCCTTCCATTTCAATTGTCAATCTTGAGAAGAAGTCGGAGCCAGTGACGGTGCTTTCTTCATCATACACTTTATATGGGGATGGCTCATAAGCACCAACTCCAGTGACCACCACCAACACTTTCGGTTTATTTGCAGCCTTGTTTATGGCATCCACTAGTGTTTTAGTAGTGAACACTCGAGAGTTCTGGACATTTTGTTTAAACCTGACATGAAAACACATAAAAAATCTCCCTTAGTTGAATATTGGAGTCAAAGGAAGGAACATAAATAGGCATCTTTTCTAGAGGAATACAATCTTCTTCTCAAGTCTTAAGTAGCAAACACCACAGGAAAGAAAGAGTGTTCTTTCTTTCCTGTGGTGTGTTGTTTGCTGCAACACTAACACAATGAATGTATGGAGTTACAGGATACTGGTAATAATATCTGTGTCATCTGTCCAGTGACCCCAAACTCATACCCTAACAAATTGAAAACCCTGACACTGCTTACAAAGCGGGAAGCCAAATTACCTAACTCAGAATTGGTTACATATGGCACAGATTTTATAAACCAGGTACTAAGTAGTTTTGGAGATGACCTTCTATATTACATTTTTTGTACTATGAAGATGCAAACCATATACAGTCTGCCTATGGAAGCTTATCTTCTGCAGTGACAAACTTAACCTTTTTTAACCCCTAACAAAAAAAGAAGGAGGGGTGTTATAAGTTGGATCTTTTCAAGACAAGAGTGAATAGACACTATTTAGGTATGCATGTAACACCCTCGACCTCATCATCACATACCATCTGGTGAGATAGTGGTCAAATGCATACCTATACGTAATAAAAAAAAAAAAAAGTGTCTGTCTGTGTATCTGTTTGTGGTATCGTAGCTCCCAAGTGGATGGACCGATTTGAATGCAGCTTTTTTGTGCCATAGATAATTTTATCCCGAGTGTTCTTATCTATGTTTCATCAAAATCTGTTCAGCCGTTTGTGAGATATTGGACTTTGAAATAAAAATGTCCGGGATTTTTCAACTTTTCTAAGTTCTTATAATACAAATTGGATCAACCTACATACTGGTAAACCATTTACTTCATACCCTGCTGTCCAAGACTTGGTGAAATCCATGAACTGTTGTCCAGCCAGGTTGACGACAGCTTGCGTGTTGTCGGGCAAGCCTCTCATGGCTATGTCCGACCAGCATATGTTTTTATTACCCGGCATTCGAGATACGTTCGTGACTTCGTAGCCATGTTTAGAAATGAGATCGCCCAGGCGGCGACCGATGAAGCCGGTACCACCACCTCGAAAAAAACACGATAAATAAAAATTCCCTTCGTGGTAAATCTTCCGAGTCCACAACATTGAGCTATTATTGTCCACAATAAAAATATTGACACCAACCAACTAAGGCTTTTTTCAAATTTGCCATTCTCGAAGTTAAATTATGTAACCCTCCACTATAAAATGACTTTTGATGTGTGTTTGCGTCACTCTGATGCTAGGAGTAGCTGTGGTAGAAATAGAATGCAATTAATTATTGGTCGGTATCTCAATTTTCGCGTAAAATTCAGTATTGGATGAGCAGCTGACCGAGCTTTGAGTTGGCTTTGAGTGATCATAAATAACATAAATTAATTAACTGACAACTGACATTGACAGCTGAATTCATCTGTCAAATTTCTGTTTACGTAATGGCACGTTTATACGCTTGCGATGGCTTGGCGCGTGAGCAGGACGCAGCTATGCGTTAGAGGGAGAGGGCTATAATTCGATCTCATTCGTTTACATAGCTGCGTCCTGCTCACGCGCCAAGCCATCGCAAGCGTATAAACGCGGCATAACAGGTCCACCCAGGGGCATTTCACTCAGTACTCCCATACATTAAAATTTGCATGTTTTAGTGTGAACGTCGCTCGACAGATAGAGCTATTTCTATAATGTGAATTATTATTATTAAGATGAGATCTGATTTTAAACTCTTATTTTATTTATAAATAAATACATAATAAAAACACATTAAGACGTTATTTGGAAATATCATGAATTGTGATAGTAATTTTGCATAACTGGCAACTTTACGGAAGCACAGATTAAATTTGTTTTCCGTTCCATTCCACTAACATTTTTAAAGTTCCTAAATTGCATCTATTTTAAACAGTTATATGAAAACAACCGTAAATGTTCCAGTACTCCGTTAAAAACTTATCAAGAAATATAATTATATATTTTTATTTAAAAACAACAGCTCTAGTAACAAGTACAAATATCGTGTGCTTTAACCAGATAAAAAACAATTCGGTGTGGAGGAACGTACTGCTTTGTTTTTTTTTTAAATTTCATTCGAATGGCGGAGTCAGTCTGTCCTGTCAGTCAGAAATATTAAAGATACGCTTATCGTAAGAGGAAATGTTATGATCTCGCACTTTTTATTATTTTGAATATAATCAGTACCTAACAGAATATAAATCCGAATCCCATCGTAGCCATTGGATTTAAGGCCCTATATCCGCCAGAGATGTGCGAAGCTGTATTTTTCCATCATGTTAAAGACGGAAAGGTGACGGAAGAAGGTGTTCTTATTGTATTTAGCTACAAAGCTAAGTATCAATCCTATGGAAACACAGCTTCGAATATCTCGGTGGAAAAGTAGCGTACAAGCAGTGAACGTAAAATGCCATGATTGCCATGCATGTATACATATATGTATATATATATATGTACATGCATAGCATTGTAAGTATAACTCGATACAGGTAACTCGAACGTCGGACAGTAGATGGCGCTAGTACATGGAGGAAGCTGATGACTCTATCTCATTATACAATAATTTCCTCTATGGGTCTACCAATGATGACCAATACACGGTAATTAAATACTGATGATCCACCAATATCACAATCCGGAGGAGGCCAATACAGAGGTGATACAGAGTGAAGTATTATCATGCGATCCATGCGCTATCTCTATCTCACTGCACGTTATAAATAGATAGATAGAACAATATCAAACTCTACACAGGACATGACGACGCAACGGGGCCTGTTGGCGACAAGGCGGCCGCATCAGCAACGTAACCTATACGTTGCATACCATACACCAAAGACAATAAGGGACTTTGAGTGAAATGTGATAGACGTCTTACTTACGTCACCTTACGGTTCTTGCAGCACATCGCGAGCATCTTATTCTAATTGTTTGTAATAATTCTTATCTTCTTTCTAAATGTCCTTCTTCTTCTCGGCATTAAAACAGTGTACTGCATTTAGAGTACCTGCGCGAAGAATTCAGTTCACTTAGAAACGAGCAGTCTACTTCAAAGCACAATATACAGTCCACTCGCATTTTCAATACGTACCTAAGTCTAGTTATCCTTCAAGCACAGAACAAGGCACTAGACCCCACATATGGTCCTTAAGCTCACCGTAGAAAGGAAAGACACTAAGTTAGAGAGTTGAAGCGAGAAGTTGGGACTTAATCGAGGACTGCAACATTCGAACATTTCGTCGCCGTAGTGGACACATCAGATATCACCGTGACGAAAATAATCAAGTGATTGTCCTCGACACCCACCGTCTCTTCATCTTCAGTGTCAACCTTAGGAACCGTGAACAGCATCGAGCGATTATCTTATGAACAAAGCAACCATCAATTACGCAAAGCACATACGAATACCTAAGTGCACAGGCAGGGTTGGGCAGTATATCAATTACATGTATTTGAAATACAAATACGTATTTTGTATTTGTATTTCGATTACAGGTTGGAGAAGTATTTGGTATTTGAAATACCGCACTCACATGTATTTAGTAAGTATTTCGTATTTCAAATACTTTGAGTTTTAAAATACATTTGCATAAAAATACATGTTATTTATTTAATTCTATAATCGTATAAGGGAACATTTTTAATATAGTTAGGGGCTTAGGGCACTGTGCTGTGGCAACATTTACTGTAAGTGTCAACGTCAAACTTCAGATGCTAATTTATGAATTTAGTTCGTTTCGTTACGCGGTTTTTTATTAAGTACCATAACCCAAACTCAACGGGGTTACGTCGATTAAATACTGAATTCCCATGGCCACCTTCTGACTCCATCATCAGATCAGCTGTACTGTATGGTACCGCACCATAATATAACCGTTTTACATAACAATAAAACGATTATTATATGCCGAGAGAAAACACAGCGTCGCATTATGAAGACGTGTTTGTTATCTGATGGTGACTAAAAAATACACACGCAATGATGATATAAATCAAACAGCATGTACTTAAGTAATGCAGTAGAAGAATTATATATAATAAAAGTTAATCATCAAAAAACATAAACAGTGTCACTGCACTGTATTGATACAAATTCCAATAAATTATTGGAGAAACCAAAACTTAACTATTTCAACAAGAAATAATACTTAAGTAGTAATGAGATCATCATTTCACAGCCAATAAGTTTAATTAAATCCCAAATACTAATAAAATTATCAAACAAATTGACGTTAGAAAATTCGCGTTCCTGTGTATCAATTATTCCTCGGCTATAATGTTTTGTAAAGATATTGCAGCTTCGCCAATTGCTTCTGTAAAATTCCATCTATTGGTCGCCTTTTCAACCAGCCTAGTGAGGCCACTGCTGACCGAAAGCTACCTGGCGAATCATCAATACCTACATCTCTCAAGACTGAGCGGACCCAACCTCCAATCAATGTCCTAGAAGCTGGCTTAGCCTCACCACGGATTGTGATGAAGAGACTTGATAAGTTCCTATCATATCGCTCGTTTTTCATAACATTTTGACACACAACCCAGGCCACTGGACATATGCCTTCACATTCATGCCTCTTCAGCTCCCATATTATTGACGTCTAGAACCTTCATCAGTTTAGAACCAAAACTAGGACATATATGAATTATTTCTCCATCGTCCTTGTAATGATTTTCTGAGATCTTCAAGAGAGTTAAATCATGGATTCTACGACCTGAGGCTAAGAGTAGTGTTACTGAAGCCCGCCGTGATGCTTCAAAGATGGTGTCCTCTGCAGGAGTGTTACACAGCTACTCTGAGACCAACCTGCAATCCCATATTAGACACATTTGTGGAGGAGGTTTCGCATTCAGAATTGCTTTCAGAGTGTTACTAATTAAAAAATGAAAGAACAGAGGTGTTCTTTCACCTCTGTTTGGCCACAAAAAGTGGATATGGCAGACATCTGACGTAGCATAGTTTTCTGTATACCGCGTGTAGGTGTAGGAAAGCCCTTCCTCTAGATATACCATGGCCTAAACCTGTACAACCACTTCTGCCTTGTGTGCTGTTCTGACAGTCCGACTGTCAGTACACCACCTCCTCCAACGTCTCATAGCAGGTAGGTATGTAGTAATAGTAGATGGTCTCCATCCTTTCTTTAATAAGCCTTTCTCTTCTTTTAACGAAGATGATATGGATAACCAAGATATTTTCTGACTTATCCCCCCCCCCATCCCCCAACTTTCCAGATCTGAAGGGCTAGTTTTTCCACCATGGGGTCTGTGGTCAGATCTGCCAGTACTTTCCGCAAGTTCTGGATTTGGTAAGGCTTGTCCCTCATCCTTGACTGGAGATCCGCTCTCCAAAATGACTGTCAGTACTTTCCGCAAGTTATGGATTTGGTAAGGCTTGTCCCTTGTCCGTGACTGGAAATCCGCTCTCCAAAAAGACTGAGTCCGATCCGGAGCCACTAACAGATTACTGCCCCGGGCCCGGTTTAAGTGACCTAACACTCATGAAACCAAAATCGGGGGAGAGAAGAGCCAAGCCAGGTTGTGGTCCCAGTTCTTGTTGAATGCCTATGATAACTGCTCCACAATCTGCTGGCTCGATACTGGCATATTCTGGGACTATAGCCACCCTTTCGGACGCGAAGAGGTCGAACACAGGTTCTCCCTACAGCCTGAACACCTCCGAGGTAGCTGCAGAAAGTAGGTGCCACTCCAGCAGTGGTTGTCTCCGAGACAAACGGTCTGCTATTGTATTGAATCTGCCCGGCAGATACTGAGCTGACAGAGTTATATTCCATTGATCCACTACTGATAGCAGCCGGAATTTGTGGCTCAGTGGACCTATCGATTTGGTCCCCCCCCCCCCCCTCTTTGTCTCAAATGTGGCCGATCAGAGTCCGATATCCGACTGCAACAGCACATGGGAGTTTTCCAGGGTCCGCCCCTGAGCCTGTATTGCAGACCGCTGCATACATCCCATTTTTGTTGCTGTGCCAACCCTTTGATGACGAATTCTGGTACTTCACCTGATCCAAATGCGCTCCTCACCCTATGTCTGACGCGTCTGTCGACAAAAGGTGATCTACAGGGGGTAGGCGCATTAGCACTGCTCCTATGGCTCCGCGCCACCATTTCATGGCTTTCAAAGCCCAGTGGGGAATCTCTTGCGCCTGGAATGTGTCTCTCCTGAACTGGTGAGAGAATATCTGCAGGTGGCAACAATGTGGTCTACATTCCTCTTGAAACTATGTAACAGGCGAAGTTGAGAAGCTCCAGAAGACATAATTGCAGCTGCCGAAGCTTGCTTGCCCTCAGGCCCCTCAGAGACCACCTGAGCTCTAGAAGATGAGCGATTGTTCCATGTCGAGTTCCAACATATTCCCAGGTACTATATTGTCTAAGTGGGAATCAGTACAGACTTGTGGAAGTTGTTTTGCCAGCCAAGCAACCCCAGGAGCTCCACAGCCTCCGCGGCTTGAAGGGACAACAAAGTCCGATCCTGATGGGCAAAAGGAAGTCGTCTAGGTAGACTAGAACTCGACAACCTCTCCTGCGCAGGGTCTCCGCCACCCAGCAGGTAATGCCTGCGACAAGACGAGGCGTTGACGACAGGCTAAAAGGGAGAGGGCCATCTGAAAGATCTCTCCCAAGTAGCTGACACATAAACATGTTTGGTGCGACTGAGCGTAACATGGAGGTGAGCCTGTGAAATGTCCATTTTTATAATACAATCTGCTGGCTCCAGGAAGTCCGTAACGGAAGAATGTGAAATCAAATGAAAATGCTTGGTCAGTATAAACCTGGTCAGTACACAGGGTGAGTCGTTTTAATTTAAAATTTGGGAACGCACAACCACCACCTTGGCGGCCTGGGCTGGAACCGCTCGACGTTCGCCCGCCGCCGTTCCTGCTACTCACCACAGCCGGCCGAGCGTGCCCCTGCTTCGGACCGCCGCCGACCAGCCAGGAGAGTACCGGAGCTACGGCGGTCTAGACGGGCATAGACCACCCACGACCCTTCTTTTAATTTTACGGGACCTGTGTCCCAAATATATCTTTTTTATGTTGTACCAAGTCAACATAAAAAAGATATATTTGTTTTGTGCTTATTTTGTGTTTTTTGTGCTTATTTGCCACCCCCTTACCGAACGACACACCAATCGTCACACTGGCGCCCTTTAACGTGGTCTTAGTCTAGATTTGCCCCGTACAATTTGTTTGTGTGTTTGTTGTTTTTTTATTTTTGTGAAACGTTTTTTTTGTGTTTTTATTTTTGGTTGCTAGTAACTAAGGTGTACTCCAATAATTATAATTATATCAATTTTTTAACAATAATTAATTTGAAAGAATTTTATTACGTTTCCATTTTATTTGTGAATTTTTTGCAACAACCTGTACTAGTGTAGGCCCAAGACCGGTACAGTCGTGACACACAAGTGTTTACTTAGTTAAATATTTTTGTTGTGCATTGTTTAAACTTTTGGTGTACACACTAGTTGCAATAATTTAATACTTATTTTGTTTTAATTTTTGTGAATGTATTGTTTTATTTAGCGCTTTAATTATTTTTGCCAACCAAAACGTTACGTAGTTTTTTTTGTAACAGACGGAGTAGCTTTAGTTATTAATTAGGGACCGTTCAACACTTTATACTGTTGCAGTTTACGCGAATTATGAATAGTAATGTTTTATAATTTATTTTTATTTATTTGCTTATTTAAATTTTTGAAAGGTATTTTTTTGTAATGGCTTTCCCTGTTAAATTTTTGTCGCTTCAAAAGCCAGAGTTAGAATACGAAGTCAGTATTCGAGGTGGAACTCCGGGAGCAACAGTCCAGGACTTGCGGAAACAAATCTCCAAATTGGGACCCTTGTTTCCATCCGAGGACATTTTAGAGAGCCATTTTTCGGTTTCGGCCGACTTGAAAGGTATTAGTGACGCCCTTTCTAAGGTTCAGGACAATTTAGACTCGCGCCTCGACCGGAACGTTCTGTTGCGCACACAAAATTTATTAAATCATCTGTATCACCGAATTAATCGCGTTGCTTGTGATGATTCGACTAGACCTATGTACGACGTATGCGTCAAAGAGTTCCAAGGTCTCGTAACTCGATTTAACTCCGTTAAGGATACCGCTGTGGAAACAGTTTTGCCAACTTCTAACGTTGAGCCTGTAGCTAATACCTCACCCGTGAATGTCCATGTCACTTGTGACCGCGGTAGCTCTAATGAATTATGCAAGATCAAGTTCGATGGCAAGACCTGCGTTCGCGCGTTCGTACATCTTGAAGAGCTAGCCCACTAGGTTAGGGAATTGCTCCGTCAGAGTCGCAGTAAGGAAAAACACAGTGTGGTGCTTACGTCGTGTATTGAAAAACCAAACTAAGGTAACGGCGCCTATTACCGGGGGTATCAAATTCGGCTACCATTACCGTGGCATTTTCAAATACGCATTTTAAAAGCAAACCGTTCGATTTACAATAAAACATACTTTACACAAATGAAGCCTGATTTAGTTGACTAACGGTCCTGTTTACGCAAATATGTGTGAATGAAATAACAAGCACGCAATCCGTCAGTTTCTGCGACGGCGGCGTAGGAAGAGGCGGTGTCATACAAACGCATGGCGTCACTGGTAAGTATACCCGAATCTTATTTATTGTTTCACGCAATATCTATGACAATTGAACAAATGCTATGGATTTTAAATGGTTATCTATAGTTTTCTGCACAACTTTTGCGTACTCGTTATATAATTTTTGGCCTGGAAATTCATTTAAAATGGAATATAAAATACAGCGGTGATAGACGCCATTTTTAGTTGGGGAAACTAATACCGTGGCGTACCACGGTAATAGTTAAATCGGCGATTTGCTTCTCTATGTTTTATCTTTTTTTTATGTCATCGATTATAAAATCTCTTACAGCTATCCGAATCTTGATCTATTGACGCTATTAAAGAACTATTTCCGTGGTATGGAAAGTATCCAACAAACCCTTAATTTTTAACCAAAACTTTAGTACTGAATCTGCAGTTTCTATGGAAACCCTTATTTTGTCATGTCGTTTAAATATTGTAATAATTAACTATATTTACTTACCAGTTCTGTGATTTTGGTTTTATATCAAGCTTGTAATATGTATGTTTGATTTGTAACGAAAATACAATTGTATCCTAAAGTTTTTATGGATCGGAATTAGATTTTACAAAATTCCAAACTAAGTCTATTATCGATGGTAAGATCTCACAACAATCGGTAATAGTAACTATGGGAATTTTTTACCGACCCATTCAATATTTGTTTGGGTCGGTAATAGGTTAAAAAGAAGTATCTATTACCGAGTGACATTTTAGTTATCTCTTAAAATAAATCACATCTAGGGTTCCGTTCGTACAATTTCATTTGATAAAATTGATTTCTCTGGTTCGTATTATTAAGATGTGTGGTGAACGGAGATAATAACATATCCCAGCAAAATTTGTAAATTAATAAAGTCCTAAAACATTCAAACAACCCGGAAACGACACATAGGTATAGATAAAGGTGTTACCTACACAAAACGCCAAATATTGTTTTCGAGTCATTTAGCCTGTTAGTATGCTCAGTATTGTACTTATTAGGTTTTTTATAATACCCCGTATTTTATTTATTTAATCTTTGAATACAAAATACCAAATCCATACTATAATGTAATGTAACTGTGATTTAATAAAAAGGTAGTCTTTACCTGCTATGTGTGCAAGTAGTAGTTATTCTTATAACCAGTGGACATCATTTTGTTGATTGAAGTATGTTTTATGTTTTCTTTATTTTGATATAGTACGGAACCAAAGTCATTAATATTCTTTTAACCCTCGATATTGGGTGCCGAATTGTGTATCAGGTTACTATTACCGATGGTAGAAAATTGCTGCTTTTTGTACCCTCGGTAATAAAAGCTAATTTCGCGGTAATAGAATCACATCCCATCCATTACCACGGTAATTGAAGATTCTCCTTTCGTGGTTTCAATAATTAATTTAACAAATATAATAAACTAAAATTGGTTCAAAAAGTTACGACTCTGAAAGTTAAATAAACACTCTTCAATAAAAAAATAATCTAGGACATTAAGGAGCTTTCATACCCATCATTTTTTATAATCATTTGAAAACTACCTAGCGTACCACGGTAATAGGCGCCGTTACCTTAATTATCAGACAATGATGATCTGTATATCCTTATAAACTTACGGGAGTACTTGAGAGCTGCTTCGTATTGCTTAGTGTTTGCGGGGCTATGTCCAAAGATTATAAAGAGGAGTGCGCGTCAGCGCGCAACGATATTTATAGAACGTTAAGCCGTGCACACAATACAGCTAGTGATGTTATAAGAGTGGGTTCGCACGATGCAATTTAACCCCTCCCCTCACAGCTTATAACGTCACAATTACATGCCTGTATACATATACAAAGTATTACATTACATGCACAACGAAGTCACAGTATGTGTATACGAGCATATTCATCTATAGGTTTGAACTAAATATAATAGCAATTACATTAGTTAACAATGTTAACATTGCCAAGAATGCTTACCTACATAGACTAACTCTATTCATACACATTCGTACAATAACATGCCTTCACAAGATACAAACAATAAACGAATTGAGTAAACATAGGCATATTATTTTTACGATTGTACACTTACATGCTTAGAGGTGCAAAGAACATTCATGCTATGAACAAACTTGAAATGTTTACTCGAGCTCAGCGGTTTCGTAAGTACATCGGCTATCATTTGCTCTGTTGGTAAGTATTTAATAGTTATGACATTATTGCATATTAAGTCTTTTACATAATGATACCTCACATCTATGTGCTTATTACGTTTATGAGAGTACTCTAGCTAGCAACAATTTATGTGCACTTTGATTGTCATTAAACACAGTTATGCTTGGCATCACACATAGAATTTCAGACAAAATATTCTTGATAAAACATAAATCTTTACATACATCATTTATCGAAATGAATTCACTCTCTGTAGAGCTAAGAGCAATGCAGCGCTGTTTCCGCGACTCCCAGTTAATGACATTTGAACCTAGTTTCACTACAAAACCAGTATAAGAACGTCTGTCAGTATCATTTGCCAGTCCGCATCTGCATATGCTGTCAAATTCAATTCTTTACTCTTTATGAAACATAGAGAATAATGAATTGTTCCCTTTAGATATCTTAAAATGCGTTTTGCTGCAAGCCAATGACTCTGATTAAAGTTGGAATTATACTGACTTGAATGACTGCATGCATATGCGATGTCTGGTCTAGAACAGACCACTAAGTACATGAGAGACCCTAGAAGTTCCCTATAATCATAAGTCTCATCGCATAGAGGTTCACAATCATTATCAAATTTACAACCTAAAGCCATCGGAGTCGACACCGATTTACAATTTTCCATATTAAATCGTCTAAGCACCTTTCTTATGTAATCACTCTGATCTAATTTTATTTTTTATTTTATTTAATACCAAGACAGTTCTTAAGTTCCCCCAAATTCTTGCATTTAAATTTACTTTGCAAAATATTAACAAGCTTATCTTTTAAAGAACTGTTGTTTGAAAAAACATAAAAATCATCAACATGTAGTGCGACGATAACTAGACTATTTTCATCTTTCTATATGTAAATACAGGGTTCACATTTGCTTTGTAAGAATCCATTTTCACATAGTATTTTATTAACTTTAGTATTCCAATTTCTACTAGCCTGCCTTTTTGTCTAAAAATGCCTTTCTGCAATAAACAAACTTTATTTTTAATATCATTATCAAAACCTGGAGGTTGTTCCATGTATATTGTTTCCTCAAGGTCACCATTTAAAAAGGCAGTAGTGACGTCTATATGATCTGTGCACGACGTCCGCTCTCGGCGGCGTCGACCGGGCGAATGAGCAGCGCCTAGAGCTGCGGCGCCCTCCACCCAACAATCACCTAAGAAGTGACTCGTCCGAGTCACGCGGTAGCGACACGTAGGCTCCGCCCCTGCACTCGGACAGCCGGATCACAAATTGCACAATGACCTTGGTTGTCGCTCAAGCCCCAAAAGGGGCTCGGGGAAGCCTGGCGCGGCTGTGCCGCTTCTGGCGGTTTCAATCGCCGTCCGCTACAACGGACGGGTAGCTGGGTTGGGTTCAAAACCCGTCAAGTCCGGTGGGGTCATCTGCTTCGTCCGTCGGCGCGGTCAAGCCCTGCCGGGTGGGACTCCCTTAGGAGAGGCCCAGCGAGCGACCAGCGAGCCGACGGCACTGCAGGAACATCCTTGCGTCGAGTCAGGGGGTGGCGGGCGGATCCGTGCGGATCAGGTCCCGCGGTAGTGCCCTCTTGTCGGGCGGCCGGGAGTGGTACGGGGCTATGTCCTGCAGGTGCGTCAGGCGCGAGCCGTCTGCCCGCTCGAACATAGCCCTGGTCAGTCTGGTGATGAAGTCGTCCAGGTGTTCGACTTTCAGGTCACGGTGGAGCACTCTATTGCTGACATAGTAGTGCGCGTCGGCTGCGGTGCGGAGCGCCAGCGACTGTTGAGCGCGGAGCCGCTGTCTTTTGCACTCTCCCACCAGCGCGTACCACGCGGGGGCTGCATAGGTCAACCGTGACCTGATGTACCCCTTGTAAATGCCAATCTTGGCGGACAGGGGGAGGGACGACTTCATCACTGGAGTGAGTAGCGCCCGGGCCGTTCTCGCCTGGTTGATTGTGTTCTTCACGTGGGCGGACATGTTAAGTTGCCGGTCGATGGTGACGCCCAGGTACTTAACAGTCCGCAACCACGGAAGCGGCTGTCCCAGTAGGCGGAGTTCCGGGGGTTGGTTCCTCTTCGGGCTGAGGGTGATGGCCTGGGTCTTCGCCACGTTCACCCTCAGCCGCCAGCGGTCGAGCCAGCCCGGTAGTAAGTCCATGGTGCGCTGTAACTTGACGGCTGCGTGCGGGAGCTTATATGATGTCGCGATGTACGCCGCGTCATCGGCGTACAAAGCGAGTGTGGTCCCCCCTTCCACTGGGATGTCGTCGGTGTACCGCGCGTACAACGCGGGCGACAAACAGCTTCCCTGGGGGACTCCGGCTGCGATGGGTTTCCTCGCCGAGAGCTTGCCTTCGACCACAACTTGGAAGCTGCGATTGGCGAGGAAGCTGGCCACTGTGTGCACGAGCCGTCTTGGCGCTGCGGAGGTCGTCAGTTTATAGACCAGGCCTGCGTGCCAGACCCGGTCAAAGGCCTTTTCCATGTCGAGGAGCACCGCCACTGCGTGCTCCTTTTTGTTGCGCGCCGCCGCTGCGACGTGGAGGATCTGGGCGATCTGGAGGGTCGTCGAGTGCTGCGCCCTGAAGCCAAACTGCTCTGCGCGGGGCTCGATGTACGGTGTCAAGTGGTGGAGAAGGAGTCGCTCGAACACCTTTGACACCGTGGGTAGCAGGGTGATGGGTCGGTAGCTTTCAGGGCGGAGAATGTTCTTCCCCGGCTTGGGCAGCATAATAACTTTCCCCAGCTTCCAGCAGCTGGGAAAGTGGCAGTTCCTCACGATCCCATTGAAGAGCCGCGTCAGCGTCGCGATGGCTCGCGGGGGGAGGTGACGCAGCGCCTCGTTCGGGATCGTGTCTGGTCCTGGGGCCTTGCGGAGCTGGGTTCTCCGTACTGCCCGTTGTATTTGGCCGGGGGTGAAGATGACGACGTCCTCCTCTGGCGGTGGTGGGACCTCGAGATACCCCTCGACCTCGCGTTCCAGCTGTGCAGTGTGCTCGGCATCAGTGGGCGCGTTTGGTCGGAACTGGTTCTCGAGGTGATCGGCGAATATGTGCGCCCGGTCCTCAGCGCGGTATCGCATGGTACCGTCCGGTGCGAGGAGTGGCCTGGTTGGCAGCGGCTTCCTGGAGAAGCGACGGCATAGTCGGTGTATGCCGCCCCATCCTTCATCGGCTGCAGAGTCGACGCCCTCGAGCCAGGAGTAGCGGGAGTTCGCCGCGAGGCTAGTCCCGATTTTCTCGGCGAGGGCGTTGAGCCGGGTCTTAAGGGTGGGACAGCGGGTCTCGTTGTAGAGCCGTCGCAACTTCCGCTTCTCCTCCAGCAACCTCTGGATGTGCGGCGGCGCGTCTCTGTGACGGTGTTTGGTGGCGGTGCTCGTGGTGGTGGCGGCGGCGAGGGCCGACTGGGCGTTCCGGCTGAACAGCTCGGCAAGGCGGTCGACTTCCTCGGCTGTGGTGGCTGGGAAGGACTCCGAGTGTTCAGCCATGTGCGCGGCGAACTTCTCCCAGTCGGTCCTTTTCCTTGGTGGTGGCGTCAGTACAGTGGTGGCAGCGGTCCTCAGTCTGACTACGACTGGCTGGTGGTCCGAGAGCATGTGGTCATCGAGGACGTCTAGCTCCGGCCAGTGTGCCAGGTTCTGGACCGCTGCCAGATCTATTATGTCCGGTTCGTGCGTCGCGGTGTACGGGTAGTGGGTGGGGGCCTCCGGGCCCAGCACCGTGTAGTTATGCCCCTCGGCGTGGCGTAGTAGTCGGCGACCCGTGCTGCAGATCTTGGACGAGTTCCATGCCGTATGCTTGGCGTTGAAGTCGCCAGCGACGATGGTTGGTGCGCTCGAGTCCAAGATCTGCTCTAGGTCGGGCTCGGCAAGGTTGGTCTGAGGGGGACGGTAGAAAGCGTATATTCGCAGGTTCGTACCGTCCGCGTGTAGCTCTACGCCGAGGGCATAGCAGGTTGTCAGCGTGGGCGTCGGTAGCTGCTGGTGTACCACCCGTCGCGCGACGAATACCGCCAGGCCTCTGTAGGGGCGGCCGTGTGGGGACGTCTCCTCCTTACGGTAGCAGACGTAGCCCGGTATCTTCAATGGGTCCCCTGCCTTGAGGTGCGTTTCGGATATAAGGGCTACGTCTATCCGCTCTCTTCTTAGGACGTCCGCCAGTAGCTCCCTCTTGGGCCGGTTGTTGAGGCCGGCGGCGTTCCAGTGAAGGATCCTTAGGGGGCTATCCAGCTCCGTAAAGGTCGGCCAGCCCCCTAAGGATGACGGGGACGGGGTTTTCACCTCTCTGCAGGCCGCCGAGTACGCCCTGCAGGATCTCTATGCACTGCGCTATCGTCCTCTCCCTAATGCCATCTTAGCTCGTCGGTAGGGGGAGGGGGGCAGTGTGGTGCATCGGGCCGGCTTGCGCCGCGAGGGCGGGCATGCGGGCGGCGTTGGTGCGGGCGGCGACAGTATGGACGGCGGCGGCGGCGACCTGCGTGGCGGCGGCTGCGGGGGCGGTCTGCGTGTCGGTGTTAGCGTCAGTGTCGGCGGTGGCGGTGGCGGCGGGTTGTCCTCTGCCCCGTCTGCCCCTCCCTCTACGGCGGCGGCGCATGGGTGCCGCGTCGTTTGCCCTCGCCGTGAGGGAGTTGGGGGCGTTTTCCGCAGCCTCTACGACGCGCTGTTGTGGCACGACTTCCCCGCGGCGGTTTGTGCGGGGGGCCGTGCCGGCCTTTTTTACTCGTGCCTCCTTGTTGTAGATGGGGCACGTCAGGCTGTTGGCGGGGTGGGGGCCGGCGCAGTTGGCGCACGTGCCCTCCTGGTCTCGTGGTCTGTCGCATTCCCCCGCGAAGTGCGGCCCGGCGCAGCGGACGCACTTGATGGGGCGGCGGCAGCCGTGGGATGAGTGCCGGAAGGCCTGGCAGCGATGGCATTGCGCCGGCCCCTTCCTGCCGCGCCACGCCTCTACCACCACGCCCGACATCCCCAGCAGCTCCCGGACCTCGTATATTGCCGGGATGAGGCCGTCCGTCTTCGTGAGCTGTGCGTAGTATATGCAGCCCGGTCTCCCTGCGCGCGCATCAACGTGCCGCGTGTAGATAGGGGCAAAGCCTTTTGCCGCCAGGTCCTCTGTGATTGTAGCCGGGTCCGTGTTTGCTGGGAGCCCCCTGATGGCCACTTTCAGGGGGATCTCCTCCTTCGGCTGGAGGGCCGACCACGAGATGGTGTCCCCCAGGGACTCTAGGTATCCCTGCACCACCCTATATTCGTCATGGTCGGCCGGCCTGAATCTAATGCCATTCCCGTAGGGGCGGGAATCTGGATAGCGGCCCAGTCGCTCCCGGATCCGCTGGAAGTGTGTGTGCCAGTCCGGGAGGTGGTCCACGGTGATGGGTCGTGGCCTCTTCGGGGGCGGCTGGGTCGCGGTCCGGGTTGCCGGTGGGGGCGCCGGGTTTGTGGGCGTCGCGGTGGCAGCCACATCCTGGCGCTCGTCGTCGCTGTCGGTGCCGGCATCGGCGTCAGTGTCTGCTTGTCCATCCCCGGTGTCCATATCGGACAAGTCCAGACGGGGGAGGCTCGGTTTTTGGAGCCTCTCTTTCGGAGACTCCAGATAGCGCTTGGTCCCCAATGGCGGGGGGAGCGCGGCTGTCGCGGGGGGCGCCTGTGCCGGGGTGCATACCAGCGGCGGCGATGCGGTGGTGGTGGGGGTTGTTAGTCCCCCGAATGGCGGCGTTCTTAGTAGTAGCCCGGCGTGCTGCGGGGCTTGCACGGCGCTCCCCGCTCCGAGGGCGGGTTGTCGCGGCGCGGGCGCGGGCGCTACGCGGTGCGTCGGATTCGACGGTCCCGCTCCGAGGGCGGGCTGCGGTCGCGGCGCGGGCGCTGCGCGGGGTGCCGTGTTCGCTTGTCCCGCTCCGAGGGCGGGACGCGGTCGCGGCGCGGGCGCTGCGCGGAGCGCTAAGTTCGCCGGGCCCGCTCCGAGGGCGGGCGGCGGTCGCGACGCGGTCTGGCGCTGCGCTGCGGGCGCGCGCTGCGGTTGCGGTGCGGGCTGCGGCGCGGGAGCCGGGGCCCTCTTATTAGTGGACGATGTGGTGGCGGCGGCATAAGAGGTAGTTTTGGGGCGCGCGCCCGTAGAGGCGGCGGCGCGGTCGGGCTTGCCCTGCTTCTCGTCCGCGGTGGGCGGGCGTAGGGCGGGCGGTTCGGGTTGGGCGCCGGCGGCGTGGCGTGCTTCGCCTGGCGCTGCGGCGGCGCGGCCTCTTATGTTGGGCGCGGCGGCGGCGGCGGCGGGTCTAGTGGTAGCCGCACGATCGGCGGCCGCGGTTCTGCTCTGGGTGAGCGGAGCGAGGTGGCCAAGTATCTCCTGGACCAGGTCGATTGGCCGGGGAAAGGGGGCTTCACCGGCACCTTCGCTGGTCGGTGTGCCGGGTGTGCTGGGTGTTGAGGCGGCCTCGCGCCCGAAATGCGCGGCCAGGGCGGTTCTGAACGCGTGCTGCACGCGGGGGTTTCGGGCGATTCCGGCCGCGTCGCCTAGGCCGCGGGTGCGGCGGAAAGTCCGGGGGTGGGTCCTCCGCTCCTTTGGTGCTCCTGAGGGGAGCGGGGGCGGTGGCGGCATGTTTTTTATGCGTGTGGGTAGATACCCACACGATTTGTTTGTCTACCCCCGCCTCGGGATGACATGGGCGGGGGGGTCGGGGGTTGTTGTGGGCCCTGTGGAGGGCACGCTGAGGGCGCTTTGGGGCGCGATCGCCGGCAGCGCGGCTGCCCTACTCGCTTCGTAAGCGGCCAGACCCCGGTGAGACCCGCTTGTGGGAGGCCGGGGCTGACTACTACTAGGCGGGCGGTACAGCGACGCGGAGTGTGGAGATTGACTATTGAGGCGATCCGGGCGCGGGGGAGCGGTGGTGGTCCAATCCGAAGCGCAGCGAATCCAAAGCGCAGCGAATCCAAGCGCAGCGAATCCAATTGCACAAATTGAACAAATTGCACTGGGACAATGAGCGGCCTTTATACCAGTATAGGTCCGCCACCTAGTGGGGGTAAAAATGCGGGCGCATATGGCGTTACAAACGTATTGCGGTGCGTAAAGCCGCTTGGCTCTGTGGTGGGGGTAAGATCCACCCGGGCTGGTTTCGCCTACTTTCACTATGAATTTACTTTTCATCTTGAATATCTAACTTGGATTAAACTTACTGGTATCGAAACTTATTAGGAAATGTAAAGCTGATTCTACTTGACGTCTTACATACATTTTTGCGTCTCTTATTGACTTCTGGCATGAAATATTCTAAGTTGAATGCGGGATTTCCACAATATTGGCCCGTCATGAACTACGTCCTGCCAGGCCTGGCAGGTCGCCATAAAGTGTGGGTGGTTCGGGGTAGATAATGACTACACAAGACTTGGGTTGTAACTCATTTATAATAGTAAATACATCGGCTTTTATACGAAACATTTCCTTTGTCTTGAAGCTAAACAGATGGGTTGGAAAACAGGATGGAAACATGCGTGGGTTTACGGTGCAAGGTTATGACTCGCATATGTTATCGCACTGCGTATCGATTATTAATTAATTACATATGGAAAGTAAGTCAGCTGTGCCTTCGCTATCCACTACAGTAGTTCCCTTGCATGCTGTCTTCTTCTGCCACACCATGTACTTCAGGCGCAAGTCTGTGAAGCGCACAAGGATGGGTCTATTGTGTCCGACCAAAGGCTTACCAAACCTGTGGCACGCCTTGAATGATGCAGATGAAATGTCGGGGATCTGAAGTTGCCGCTTGATAATGTCAGAGATTGAAGATGTGGACGATGGACCTTAAACACAGTAAAATAACTAGGCACCGCATCTAGAATAAGCTAATATATATATATATTTGTAATACTAGGTCCTTAGATTGTGTAAGAAATAAAGGAAATCCCCAGTAATAGAAACCCTTAAAGTCTTTATTTATATTTATAATATTTGTTATTTGCATTAAAGTCTTTATTAAAATAGCTACAAGCATTTAAAATTGCTATTTACTCAAAAGTAGTAGTAGTTTTGTTAAAAGTGTATCGTATCGTAGAGTCATGAGAGCGAGACAGAGAGATGTTTACGCTGTGAGAGCGCGGGACGCACTGTAGTTAGTGTCTTCTTCACACTCTCCATCGTGTGAAATGGAGTGTGGCGGGGGACTTCTCAGTGCCGAGTGCATTTTTAGTCGGTATTTTGTTCGCGGCCCATTAACAAATGGGCCGGTAATCAGTTGCCATCTTGGCTTTTTTATGTGCTATTGGACGTTGGCCATCTTGGCTTTGAGGTCAAGTTGGCCTGTCTGCGGCGTTGTGGTGGGTGTCGGTGGCCTGTCTGCGGCATGGTGGGGTCCTGGGGTCAGGACTGGGGCTCACGGTGGGCGGCGGCACGAGCTCGCGCGGTTGGGCTCGCCGCAGTCTGGTGTCAGGGGGGCGCGCGTGGAGCGGCGCGATTCCCTGAAGCAGCGGGAAGCGGGAGGCGTCAGCGCTGGCGAACATCCTGGTCGCCAGCTGGGCTATGAACCCGTCCAGGCTCTGGTGCTGTAGATCTCTGGCGATGTGGTGGTGCCGCACGTATCGGGGGGCTCGGACTATGGTCATCAGGCTCAGCGACTCCTGCGCCCTGAGCTTCTTCCTGTTGGATTCTGCCGTCAGGGCGTACCACGCAGGAGCCGCGTAAGTCAGGCGGGACCTGATGCAGGCCACGAAATCCCCAATTTCGTGCGGAGCGGGAGGCTGCTGGTGAGCACTCGACGGAGTTTTGACCGGGCGCACTTCGCCCGACGTACGACTTCCGCGGTGTGCTACTTCATGGTGACCCCCAGGTACTTCACAGTGTGCTGCCACTCGATGTCCTGTCCCAGGAGCTTCAGTGGCTGCGGCGGTTGTTTGGAGCCTGTCAGGAGGGCCTGCGTCTTGCCCACATTCACAGAAAGCCTCCATTTGGTCAGCCAATCCGGTAGGGCGTCAAGCTGGCGCTGGATCTTCTTTGCGGCGTACGCGTACGCCGCGTCATCCGCAAATAGTCCCAGCTTGACGTCGCCGACCACCGGGATGTCGTCCGTGAAGCGGGCATAGAGGGCAGGAGACAGGCAGCTCCTTTGTGGAACGCCCGCCAGGATCGGGCGTTCTGACGATGTGGCGTCTTCGGTCGGGTAGTGGCCCGAGCGCATGATCCCATTGAACAGGCGTGTCACCGCCGCTATAGTGTGCTGCGGCAGGTGACGTAGTGCCTCGTTTGGGATCATGTCGGGGCCCGGGGCTTTTTTGGGGTTTGCTCTTTGCAGTTCCCTTCGTACTTGGCCGGGTGAGAAAATGACCGGGTCCTCTTCTGCTGTGGGCGTGCGCTCGAAGTACCTTTATTTTATTTTTATTTCTTTTTAATAATTCATGAACAATCTTACAATTGTATTTGAATGTAACTACTTACTAAAGTCTCTTAATCTAACAATTTTACAGTGTAACACATTACCTACAGCAGAACATTATCAGGCATGTTTATTTTAATTAATTACGTTGACAGATTACTAAAGTAGGTCGTAAACTCTTCTATAGAATAAAAGCACTCTTTCAACAGCAATGTTTTTAATTTGTTTTTAAAGAGATTAAGACTAGTGATCGCCGGGGAGTCCACTCGCCGGGGAGCTTGTTGTAGAGCTGTACACTCCGAAATTCTGCACAGTGAGAGGTCGAGTTGTTGGACACGCCATTCTGACCATTCTAGGAGACAATGAGGCCTGATTTTCAGATATATGATTCTTGATTATATGTTTGTTCTTCCAACTAGATCGATTCGCGATTGCTTGAAATTTCCTCGATAGAAAAAAAAACCAAAGTTGCGTCCTAGTTTTTAGATTTTTAACCAGTGTGAGTAAGCAACATGAAATCAAGCGGCGAAACTTAGTTGACATGATGATCTAGTACTTGTCTTGAATCTCACTTTATAAAATATACTCCCTTCATAATAATATTTATAATAATCCCATGATTACTGATTTCGCGTTTTTGAAAGCAAACGCCCCTTTCTGAGGATGTTGTTTCCTTGTCTGTCAAACGTTAGTGGCATAAGTTTGTTTCTTACGCGCGGCGTCCATTCGGCAGTCAGCTGTGATCGAAGCAGGATCTACGTCACTTAGCGCCGCAAAATTACTTACGAATTATAATTATACACCAGTATATTTAGGCATACGGCGCCATTCAACACGAAACGTGCCGGAGGTCTTTTTGTAATGGTCGTGAACGCTCCTAAAATCGCACTCACACATGCGCAATAAATGTATAATGTGTACTAAGCAGTTACAATTTTCGACATGATAAGTAGCGTTCTTGTAGTCCTGTGGGTGCATGTCGGTAACAAAATGTGTCCTGCTGTATCGGGTTCAAATCTCGTGGTTGAAAAGAGTTTTTATATTTTTGAATTGTGTTTTTCGAATATATTTTTTAAACCAAAAATGTAAAAATTGCACAGTACTTTTATTTTTCTATGTATTATTTGTCACTTCCTATTATGTTTATCCAAAAATATTGTAAATGTTTTTTTCAAAAAAGTGAAAAGAATAGGTATTAGGTACTTACCAGTGATTACCTTTTGTTTATTATTTAGTAAAACGTATATATAGGTATTGTCGTAGTTCATTTATCGTTATTTCGTAATAGAATTAAAATATGCCCTTAGTTTTTGTGATACATTTTTAATTTTTGATTTAGAGCTATTTCGAAAGCGACAATAAGTAAAATAAAATCTGATTAAAAAACCACAGAATTGAGTACCGAATGTACAGAAGAATGATTTGATTGAAGAAATCAACATTCAATAATGCACGGCAAAGTAATGTAGGGGAGACCGGGGCTAGATGAAGTGCGTAACTGGTGAACACAACAGAGCCGAAGACGACACCATTCGCGCGAACTTCAGTCACTGTTAGCGACGTGCTCGTATTTTACGGAAATATATTCCATTTGCTGCATGTTTTTATTAAAGTAGGTAGACATATGTTTGTCTATAAATAAGGGTAGTTTTAACTGTGGCCGAGCGCCTATTAGTGTTTGTATGTGTGCGGCGTCATCAAGTCAGTCGGTCCATACTATCCGCGCGAGACGCCCGCACACCCCTATTGTTTTATGTAGTTGTTTTAATGTACTATTTCGTGTGTGCGATTGCCGAAATATAAACTGTTAAACGTTCTCAAGTGTTCACCATTTCACCCCGCGGCACCCGATCCCTAACAAAGTGGTCCTTCGAACCGGATCGACGTATGTACCGCACGCCGCCGCGAGCCATCATGGTGAAAACGCGTAGTACTGTGCAAAAAGAACGTGAGCAGTTACGAACAGAGGATAGCGCATCCAAGTTTCAAGAGCCAGGACCCAGCCAGCAGTACCAGACCCCTAAGATGAGCAGCGTGAAGTCGGAATCAAAGTTATTTGACGCGCCAACCTGCGCGCCATTGCCCGGTGCAATGAAACCGTTATCCGACCCAAGTAGCAAACAAGAATAATGATTAAATCTTACATTTCTAAACTTTATCTAAAATAAGAATATGCTAAATTTAAAAAGACTCAGTTTAGTAATTTTAATCTTAAAAACTAAAGAGTTTTAAGCTACCGCCACTTTAGCAAGTCAAGAATACCTAAAACCTAGTTAAATATTTTAAAAACTATTTGGTGTTAAGTATGTCTACAAATTAGTCTAAAAATGTGTTTTTTACTCAACTCAGATTATTTGAAGACTCATTTAAGATTCAATGGTATAATTTAAGTATCAGTTTAGAATCACAAAGTAAAAATTGATTTTGTAGATAAACTTAAGATGATTGGTTACACCAAGCTCTATGAATTGGGTCACTTAAGGTAACTGTATTCTTTTTTTATTAAATTTAATCAAGTTTAAGTGAAAATAAGTTTAACGGGACGTTTTTCAACAAACTAGAACCAATTGAAGATGGATGAAATATATTTTTTTTAAAGATGTGGTGGCTTTCGTCGGCGTGCTCCGAAATATAAAAAAAATATCGTCCAATTGTGTGCGACCAAGTCATTCAAACGGCAGTGCGACGAGTGAGACTTTGTTATCATTAGTACCAAGTACATCTTCGAGTGAGGCTTTGGTATCATTATTACCAAGTATACTGTAGATCACAAGAAAGGAGATGATGACGCAAGATGTGGAAAATGAAGTAGCAGCACTAGCAGTACTAGCTTCTGCCCGCGACTTCGCACGCGCATAAATTATGGTTTAGTTACATGGTATTCTTATGTTTTTTAACCATACTACATGCTGAAAATAAAGATTTCATTTCCATATTGATTTCATATAAATTATGTAGCTGTGACATTAAATATATAATTTAATGATTTGCACACCTGCTCGCAGGCATTGGACACTGTGCGCATCATTTTTGTAATAACCCTATGACTGTATCTGAAGCAAATAAACTTTCTGATTTCTGATTTCATTGATAGTGCGTGTAAATCTAAATAACACCCTCATAAACTTGCTCGTCAATAATATTCTATAGATGCCCAAAGTATCTTTTTAGAGAGTGCTCCCTAAGCGAGCCCTAGGTTCGAAGATCCTAGGGCGAGCCCGACGGACACTCACTATCCTAAGGTGTCTTGCAAGCGAGACCTGAGGCCAAAGTGCCGAGCGGTGAGGCAAGAGAGGCCGAAGGCCAAGCTTTTCATTGGAATTAAAGGCCTAAAGCAATCTTCCAGCGAACGGTCTTCTTGCGAGCTCGTGGGCCTAAGGCCCGATCCCCCACGGATACTCGTTATCTCCGACTTCTCCGAGTAACTTGCAAGCGAAACCTGAGGGCCGAAGTTCTGGAGGTAAACGGGGAGGCAAGCGGAGCCAAAGGCTGAGTTTTTCGTAGGAATGACAGCCCCTAAGCATGGTTTTAGAGAGCGGTCGCTATGTGAGCTCGGGGGCTGAAGGCCCGTGGGTAAGTCCCCACGGACACTAACTATCCCCAGATGTCTTCGTATCCGTAGTATCCGGAGACCCAAGTCCAGAAGGTGAGCGGCCAGGCAACTTTTCGTATTAATGAAAGATCCAAATCAAGCCTTAAGAAAGCACTGGGGGCTGAAGGATACTTTATATCATACTAACCCCAGGTGGCAGCGAGGCCAAAGGCCGAGCTTTACGTTGGAATGAAAGGCCCACAGCATCCCTTTAGAGAGCGCTCTCAATGCGAGCCCCTAGGCCACTCATTATCTTCAGGCGTCTTGCAAGTGAAACCTGAGGCCCAAATTCCCAAAGATAAAAGGGGAGCCAAGGGAAGCCGAAGCCTGAACATTTCGTAGGAATTAAAGGCCTATAGCATGCTTTTAGAGACTTTTAGAGATAAGCGGCGTGGCAAGCAAGCCCTCACGGACACTGACTATCCCGAAGTTGAGTGGCGAGGCGAAGGGCGAAGTAAGTCCCGTAGATAAGTAGCGAGGCAACCGAGGCCAAGGGCCGTGCTTTACGTTGAAGTGACAGACTCCAAGCATTCCTTCAGAAAGCGCTCTTAATGCACCCCTATAGACGGACACTCATTATCTCCCAGTATCTTGCAAGTGAAACCTGATGGCGACGTGGGGGATGTTCACTTACTATTCCCAGGTTTCTTGCAGGCGAAATTGCATGTAAAAGTTCGGAGAGTGAGTGGAGAGGCAAGCAAGGCCTTTTCGTTCTATTGTAAGGCAACCCTTCTGTGAACGGTCTCAATGCAAGCAATGACCTCTAAAGACACTTATTATCTTTCGGTGTCTTGTAAGCGAAACTTGAGGACCAAAATCCCGAAGGAAAACGGGGAGGCAAGCGAAGAAGAAGCGAAGCGAAGGCTGAGGTTTTCATAGGAATGAAAGGCCCAAAATTATATACCTTTAGGGGGCGCTCCTGATGATGCGCATATTTCAGAAAGTCACGGGAGTTTTCTACATTCATAAAATTGATACCATAGATACTCAATTTTCCGCGGAATGCCGTTTTGTCCAAATTGTATACCCACATCCCTTGACGTTGGTGAACTATGATAATTCTTTTCCTTCAAACAACTTTAGATGACCTCTGACTTCATAGCAAATATAGGAAGGCAGAGATCAAGGTTGCTGGTTTTTCAATATAAACAGCGCCGTCGTCAGTTACTGAAGTTCCAATTTAATTAGGTATCTGATGTATAACAGTTACTATCAGTGGAGGTATCAACCAGTTTTGGTTAATATGTAGTGTTTACCACTATTTTACATCCCGGGTTTTTTCACGTTTTATCTATATTTTGCTTAACGTTTGAATGGGGTGTTCTTCTTACTTTCTAGTCAAGTATCTTGTCAATTTTCAAGTCTTTAGCTCATACATTTTGACCCCATTTTATAACCCCCTTGCCCCATTATCTTAATAATTTTTATAGCCTATGTGTTGTCCGGGAGTTTTCTCGACAGGTTAGCAAAGTTTGCATCAAAATCCGTTCAGAAGTTTTCACGTGATACGCGTACAAATAAACAGACAAACAGACAAAAATTCTAAAAACTTTTGGATCGTGTTCTGTTATCGATTCTAAGCATCCCCAACAAACTTTTTCTCGAATATATCTTCCATGTACAGACTTTCGACCGTCTTCAGCTTTATTATATGTATAGATTGATAAAAGATAGAAGATTATGAAAGTGCAATGTTGTTGACGTGTCAATGTCATCCTTTATGCTTGGTTGAATTTATGGTTTGTTTTAAACACAGGACAGGATATACAGAATAAATATATCATAAGTATTATAAACTTAATGGTTATTCTTGCATAAACATTTACCGTAAAATGGACGGCAACTTGCATTCATTAAATCAAACTAAAGATTTGATAAAGAACCATTAAGTATTAAGTAGAACTACACTAATTCGGTTTTTAGTATAAGTTAAGTATAATATCTCTAAACCGGTACTACTATAAATGCAATTTTTCTATACTTTATCTAAAATAACCTTAAAAAATCAGTATCGTCTAAAGTCATACTTCGCTAAGAATAATAAGACTAAACTCCATTTTACTTTTAGTAAATAAATAAAAAATGAAAAAATTCCGACACTAATTCATAAAAAATAAAGTACATTGTAGTTAGATTTATGTAATAGCAATAATAATTGCATTTATATTGCAAACATTTACAGAAAAGTAGTATTCTGCGCTGTATGTAATCCAATTTTTAATTTAGCAACCTAATATTCCTAATTTTTATTGCTCTTTTTCCAGTATTTGGTAAGCCCGTCTGTTTTATAGCACTTTCAATCAATTTTACACGATAAACCATCATGCGTTATAGTTTTTAAATACCTATAGGGACATTACACGGTCGTTTCTAAACGTAATAAATAGTTAAGTAATCGCCATTTTGATAAAACTTCAGTGAATTCTCTCGTTAGTAAAAGAGTTCGCCATATTTTCTAAAATACAATTCCATGAGTAAAAAAAGTTTTAAAATTTTCTTTGTTAAGAGATGATCGAATTTGTGCAACTCAGTGTTAATAGTTTTAAGTAAGTATTGTAGATATCTTTAAGTTTATTTCTTGGCCTTAAGTCAACCTACAAGATATCTTCAATTCGAAGTTTAGAGATCTGTAAAACCCTCATTCTTAAGTAGGGTTTAAGTTTGTCTAAATAGTAGTATTAACTCTTTCTTGAAAATGTCTTAAATACTGTGCCCACTTTGTCCTAACTGAGTCTTGGGGGATATCTTCAAGATATCTTCAGGGACATAATGGTTTTAGCCAAGACAACAGCAAGAATTTGTCTAATTGTCTTCAAGATATCTTCAATCCCTTTTTAAGACATTTGATTGCTATTGATTGGGGAGCCGCCGCCATTACGCGCTGCTACTAATTCGAAATCCAAACGGTCTACGACGTCATCTGTATTGGCACAAAGGAAAAAATTAGAGCTAGAAGCAGAAAAAAAGAAGGCTGAAATAAGGATGCAGTTAATAGATACGGAGCTAGAGGCCGACCTAGCCGATTTAGAAGAGGATAAATACAGTTCACAAACTAGCGAGGACTGTACACGTCGCGATGTTGAAAAGTGGATAGAACACAGCGCACAGGAGTTGGAGAGACCGCAGGCCGCCCCCGAGAATGGTATAGACACGGGCGATCAGCGTCAGTCGGCAGCACCCGCCGCCGGCTCCTCCGATGGGACTGTCCAGCTACTTGCTGCTGCAGTGAAGAACCTAACGGTCGCATCTAGAGATGCAACGGATAGTTGTTTGGCCGGATACCGGATACCGGATATTCGGCCTGATCACCGGCCGAATATCCGGTATCCAGCCGCCGAATATTCGGCCGGCGAAACGATACCTACATTTTAGTTTGGCGGCGGGCGCGTCGTGCAGGTTTCAACCTGTTACGTATTGTAGGTTCGTGCGGACCGTTTTCTAGGCAAGAAACGAGTTTTATTAAGTCAGTGTACGGAACTATTTCGTATGCAGTACACGTGCGCCCACCTATTTTGCTGAATAGATAAGTTTTTAGTATTACTAACCATTTTTTAAGGTTAAATACCAAACAGAATCACTATTCGGTATCCGGCCGGATAGTGCGCAGCTATCCGGTATTCGGCCGGATAGTCAAATAATGGCCGGATAGGCCGGATACCGGATAGCAACCGGATATCCGTTGCATCTCTAGTCGCATCTGTCCACAATTAATCAAACGCCAACTTTTTAGGTCGTATTTGTACGCCACGGGATTTACCAGAATATTCTGGGGACCCGCTTGAATGGCTGCATTTTAAGCAGGCGTACCAAGATGTGTGCAACTTCAGCCCGAAGGAAAATCTCTGGAGACTGCGAAAGTGTCTGCGCGGTTCTGCAAAGGAAACAGTCTCAGCTTTGCTTATGAGTGCTGCATCACCTGAGCGCATCATGGCTACTCTGGAGCTTCGCCACTGTGATCCAGAATGCATAATAAATAGGCTACTACAAGATATAAGAAAACTGCAGCCTTTGTCTTCGGAGTACCAAAAGGACATTGTTAACTTTTCTATTAAAGTACAAAACTTCGTCGAGTCAGTGAAAGTAGTGGGACGCGAGGAATATATTCAAGGTCTAAGTATCGTTCCATTACTTATATCGAAACTCCCAACAGTGCTCGTGTCTAAGTGGTCAGACTATAGCTACCCCTTGATCCAAGCCGGCACAAGGTCACGATTGAGCATTATGTCAGAATTTTTAAACATGGAAGCTGTTAAAATTGCCACTACTGCAAATGTTTATCTACAAAGTTACCGTTCGGATCAACAAAGGTCTAAACAACAAGATAATTACGTTCGGCCGCAACCTGTACTAATGCAAACGGAACGACAAAACAGCTGGAAAAGTGATAAGTGCCATTTTTGCCGAGCGCAGCAAGGTCACAAACTGCCGGAATGTAAGCAGTTCAAGCGAGCATTACGTAAGGTGCGATGGCAATATGTTAAACGCAACGGAATATGCTTTAAATGTTTAGAATCACGTCACGAGAGAGAAATATGCCCTGCGCCGGTGTGCGATAAGGATGACTGCGGCGGGGCGCATCACAGATTGCTGCACTTCGATAATAACAACGGGCAGCAAGTGAGCGCTAACGAGCCAGGCGAGCGCGCGGCGCGATCAGCTGATGTACCTCCCCCGGAGATAGTGAGCTACGTCGGCACGGGTAGCAACAGAGTGCTGCTAAAAGTCGTGCCCATACGCATCCGCGCGACCAACGGCAGCATAATCGAAAGCAGTGCTATTCTTGATGACGGTTCCTCAGTGACAATTTTAAGTGCGGAATTGGCAGCGCGCGCTGGCCTAAACGGACGTCGAGAGTCCATGCATGTGTGCGGTCCGTGGAATAAAAGTGACATAGTGTGCGATACCATGGTAGTGAATATAGAACTTTGCGATAAAGACAATAAGGTTCATTCTATCAAAGCACGTAGCGTTAATGAGTTATGTTTACCTTATCAAAACTTATCAGCAATTGACTGTAGTAAATATCCTTATTTGAATAGAATACAGAGCGAGCTTAGTAATGTTGTTTCCAAGCCAGAAATGTTAATAGGTCAGGATAACTATAATTTAATGGTACCTTTAGAAATTATATTAGGTAAACCAAACGAGCCGGTCGCAACATTTTCTCCCTTAGGTTGGTGTATACATGGTGTAGTGCGCGTGTCGGGAGCGACGCGTGGAGCGAGCACGGGTGGGGCGCACGCCGCCGCCGCGCTGCTGATGGGCGCGGCGCCGGCGCCGGCGCGTGGCGCGAGCGAGCAGCGCGCGCTGCGGGACCTGCACGACGAGGTACGCCGCGCGTTCGAGCTGGACTCCATGGGAGTAGCAGGTAAGCCTCGCCAAAATAGGGACGACGTTCAAGCCGTCGAGCATCTTGAGCGTACCGCTCAACTCGTCGAGGGACGATGGCGCGTCGGCTTGCCATGGAAGAATCCTGACTGCTTGATGCCTGACACTTTCCCGAGTGCACTGAAACGGTTAAAAGGAATCGAGCGGAAAATGGCCAAGGACTCTGCATATGCGGAAAGGTATGCAGAACGTGTAAAACATTTATTTACTAATAACTTTGCCAGGGAGTTGGAGGATACGCGGCGCACGCCAAGGACATGGTACTTAAGTCACTTCGGAGTTGACAACCCGAACAAGAAAAAATTAAGACTGGTGTATGACGCAGCAGATCAAGTGGAGGGTGTATGCCTGAACGACCATCTTCTCAAAGGGCCTGACCTTCTGACGTCACTATGGGGCATCATGCTGCGCTTCAGGGAAAACTGTATAGGAGTGTCCGGGGACATAAAAGATATGTTTCTTCGTATCCAGATCCAGCCGCAAGACCAGGACGCGCTGAGATTTCTATGGCGGGACGACCCGACAGAACCCGTCAAAACGTACGTAATGACATCCCTAATATTCGGTGCAAAATGCTCACCTTTCGTCGCGCAGTTTATTAAGAATAAGAATGCGCAGCGCTACGAGCACGCCGAGCCGGCCGCAGTCGACGCCATCTGCAACTCCCACTACGCTGATGACTACATCCAGAGCCTGCCAGATGAATTGACAGCAATTAAAATGGTAAAAACAGTAGCTAAAATACACGCGGAAGGAGGATTTGAGATTCGCAATTGGACCAGCAATAGTACCTCGGTACTAGACAGCGTTCCAAATGAAACCCTCGGGACCGCTGCAGTAAGGTTTAAAATTGATCAGCAGTTCGAGGGCGAGCGCACACTTGGGCTCATCTGGTACCCGGCTACGGACGAGTTGGGATTCGATCTATCTCTGAAGCGCATTCCTGAGCAGATTGTTTTAGGCCATCAAAAGCCTACTAAAAGAATAATGTTAAAGGTAGTTATGTCTATTTTTGATGTGTTCGGATTTTTAGCGCCATTTACCATACAAGGAAGAATCATGCTTCGCGACACTTGGAAATCATCTATAAATTGGGATGAGGCAATTCCGGATGATATATTTATCAAATGGACAAACTGGCTAAATTTGTTACAATTAATAAGTCAAATACGCATACCGAGATGGTATTATAAGGCGTCCATAGGTGCGAGCAGGTCGGAGCGAGAAACGGCCGCTGAGGCCGACACCTGTGCTACGACCGCTACGCCCGCTGCTACGCCATGCTACGAGCCGGTGTCGGCTACGAACGCGGACGCTGCAAATGTGAGTGATATTCATCGTTATAACATGTTATAATTATAATAACTTGCAATTACATTTATTTTGTGACTCCTCCACCAAAGCTATGTGTGCTGTAGCATATTGGCGATGGGAGAACAATGGCCGGATTTACGTAGCTTTCGTTGCTAGTAAATGCAAAGTCGCACCTGTTAAGACCATCACTGTAAATAAATTGGAACTTCAAGCTGCATTATTAGCCGCGAGACTCGCGGACAGCGTGCAGCGCGAACATAAAATTACTACGGGGCAGCGGTACTATTGGTGCGACTCAACGACTGTACTACACTGGATCAGGAACGACGCGCGCAACTACAATATATTCATTGCAAACCGGCTGGGAGAAATAGATGAGTTGTCGCGCGCTGATGAATGGCGTTATATACCTACCAAGTTAAACGTAGCGGAATGTAGGTACGCGAGAGGTTAATGACGAAACCATATTCAAGGGTGAGTGGATAAATGGTCCAGAGTTCCTTCACGGTGATGAGTCGCAATGGCCTAGTGATATTGTAAATCCTGAAATAAATGAAATTGCCTTAGAGTGTATACATTTAGTTCAAAACGAAAAATGTGACTTACCTGTTCCTGACGTCACGCGATTTTCTTCGTGGTTGCGTTTGCTGAGGTCAACGGCAGCAGTACTAAAATTTGTTGATAAATGTAGACGTCGTTCTTCAGATATAGATTGTACAATGTTGGAGCGAGCTGAGCGACTGCTGATAAAACAAGCGCAACAAGAATTGTTTGGTGACGACATAGCTGATATGAGGAAAGGTAACGTTTTGAGCCGCAGCAGTAAACTCTCGAAACTATCGCCGTATTTAGACGAGGACGGACTTCTTCGATGCAGCGGCCGTATAGATGCCGCATTAAACGTCGCGCCTGAAACAAAGAGGCCCATCATACTGGATGGAAAGCACGCCCTGGCCAAGTTGCTGGTCAGGAGCTACCACGAAAAAGCCGCGCATGGAAACCACGAAGGAGTTGTGAATGACCTGAAACAAAAATATTGGTTATTCAAGCTAAGACCAACAGTGAAGGCCGTCGTAGCTCGTTGTATGTACTGCAGGATCAGGAAAGCGAAGCCGGAGGTACCTAGAATGGGAAACTTACCGGAGGCACGTCTTGCACATCACCACAGACCCTTTACACACTGTGGGTTAGATCTGTTTGGGCCAATGGAGGTGGTAGTAGGTAGACGGCACGAGCACAGATATGGCGTACTGTTCACTTGTCTCACGCTGAGGGCAATACATCTGGAACTTGTACATTCACTTACCTCGGACTCGTTGATAATGGCTCTTCGACGTATGGCAGCCAGGCGAGGCTGGCCCAAGTACCAGTATTCGGATAACGGGACCAATCTACGCGGAGCCAACACGGAGTTAAAAAGGTGTTTACAAGAGCTGGATGAAGAGGACCTGAAAAATAAAGGTGTTAATTTCGGAGTGCAGTGGACATTTATTCCACCAGCTAGCCCCCACTGGGGTGGGGCGTGGGAGCGCCTTATAAGGAGTGTAAAAACGTCTTTAAAGGTGATTCTGAAGGAGCGTGCTCCGAAGGATGAGGTACTTAGCACCCTAATGACCGAGGTTGAGAACATGGTGAACGGACGACCGTTGACACATGTGTCCGTCGAGCCTGGCAGTGAGGAAACCCTTACCCCAAACCACTTCCTCATTATGGGAGCACCTTCACACTTACCTGCAGCAGGTGCTTTTGATGACTCCGATCTCTACTCCCGGAAGCAATGGCGCAAATCTCAAAGGTTAGCCGACATGTACTGGACAAGGTGGGTCAAGGAGATTCTGCCAGACCTTATACCAAGGACGAAATGGACCCAAGAACAGAACCCACTACAGGTAGGTGATTTTGTCCTCATTGTAGATCCGGCTGCGCAGCGAAACGTGTGGCTGAAGGGAGTGATTCAACGCGTTTTCCCTGGTCGAGATGGTCGCGTCAGAGTGGTGGAGGTGAAAACCAAAACTGGTACGTTAAGACGTTCTGCTTCGCGCGTCGCTCGAATACCGATGAATGTCGAGTGCTGAGACAGCACTCGGGGTGGGGAAATGTTAGCGACGTGCTCGTATTTTACGGAAATATATTCCTTTTGCTGCATGTTTTTATTAAAGTAGGTAGACATATGTTTGTCTATAAATAAGGGTAGTTTTAACTGTGGCCGAGCGCCTATTAGTGTTTGTATGTGTGCGGCGTCATCAAGTCAGTCGGTCCATACTATCCGCGCGAGACGCCCGCACACCCCTATTGTTTTATGTAGTTGTTTTAATGTACTATTTCGTGTGTGCGATTGCCGAAATATAAACTGTTAAACGTTCTCAAGTGTTCACCATTTCACCCCGCGGCACCCGATCCCTAACAGTCACCTCACGCGAGTCAGAGCGGCGCGTGCGTGTCACTACCTGGAGTGCGATTTTTGAATCTCACTGGTGATATCAAAGTCACCGGTGACTAAAATTATCACCGATGACTTTAATGTCACCATTTTCTAATAGCCGTATTTTTGAAAGTCACACGCTGTTTACCAACATGCAGAAATTTTACAATGTCAGTCAGAGACAATCTTCCCGTTACGTTCCTTTGTACGCAGATGTTATCCTTGATACCGGTTATTATTTTCTCATACTATAACTTAAAATAGATTCAAACGTAAAACGTAGCGTATCTGTCAGTGTCATGTAAACGAAAATTAAAGTTTTGAAAAATTCTTGGCAGATGTCACATACGTCAACTGTCAAAAACAATCGCATGGTGATTTCAATTACGAGTGGGTAGGGGCACTCGTAAATTGATATCATAGGTATGACAAATGTAAGTCACCGGTGAGTTCCAAAAGTACGAACTTTCGGAAATCACTCACATCGGTGAGAATTTGTCACTTGGTGAGATTCAAAAATCGATCCCCTGTTTTGGCTGCGTGGCGAGTAAAGACTGATTTTGGAGGATTCTTATGAAGTTTTCCGTTTTGAATCGATGTGCACCAAGGTAGGTATCAGTGCTATTGTAATACTTTACCACATACTTGTTGCAGCAATGTAAAACTATCGAATTTTGGTTGCTATTTCGTACAATTATTTTGTAGGTTAGAACCAGGGACTACCGGACCGAACCGAAAAATACCGGTATGTTGTATATGTATTTGGAAGAAGTTGTCTGTGTAAGTGTAAGTTCGTATGTTTTTTAGGTAACCTTTATTATACAGGTTTTGAACCGGTTTTGCAAAGGTTTCGGTTACCTTTAAATCGATAACGGTAACCGATATTTCCAAACCGTTACGATACCGTTATATTGGCACGGTGCGCGTAACTTTTATACCATTACAGCACCGTAATGGAATACCGGTTGCATACCGGTAAAACAGTAGCCGAAATCAGACCCTGGATCGGACTGTTGATAAGTATGTAAAATGTGTCTGTTGGGGCAGAATGGTCGGGGCATATTGGGATACTATCCCGTCTTACCTCGTATGTGTAGTTAGAATAATGTTTCATACTTGTGTGTTAACTTGTTTTATGACCTGACTAGAAAATGACTGAAAAAAAGAAGGCATATGTTTAACGGACCACCAGATATAGTAAAATATATCGCCAAAAAAATACTTTTTACTGCCAAAAATACTAAATGATCACCAAAATTTTATCTCCATTTTAATATGAAATAGTAACCCAAATTATAACATCTTACTACCCTATTAAAGAAAATGCTATCCAAATAAATCATTGCTAATCTAAAAATAGTTGAGTGATCACCAAATTTTTATCTCCTATTAATGTGAAATAATAACCCAAATTATAACATCTTATTATCCTATTTAAAAAAACGCTATCCTAATAAATCATTGCTAACCCAAAAATAGTAAGTGATCACCAAAATTAAATCTCCTATTAATATGAAAACATAACCCAAATTATAACATCTTACTATCCTATTAAAGAAAATGATATCGTAATAAATCATTGCTAAATTAAAAATAGTAAAATAATTTCCTAAATTCGACGGATCCCCGCTTTCGTTTCTAGGACTCAGACCTACGCTTCGCTCTCTACTGATAATCTCCAGCGAGTAGACGCCACCCCGCTGCGCGGGGTGTCTATTTCTGGTCTGAGGGGCACAAGTGAACCCTAACCTAACCGACCTAAGACAAAGTTCGCTCATGACAAGCCATTTTTGTCCGCCCTGATTATTGGCTCCCAATAAACACGGCCGCCATCGCACACGCAGCGCCACCAGTGGCCAAGAAAGAAACTATTTTACAATGTGCCCGGTATAGAGCTAGGAATATCGACAAATGCGTTGCTCTAATCGATCTGCCGTATTGTTTATCAGGCACATCGTGATAAGCCTGGCCAACTTTTAGGCATATCATGAAATGGCGGCGTTTCACGATATGCCTGGGAATTTCGTGATCTGGCGGATTTTACGATCGGCCGACGACATATACACTCTAGGGGTAGGACAGACAAGTCCACGTGGAAGTAGGGTGTGCTGATTCGGGTTTTGGTATCACTTGTTTTGGCATCATTACACTTTATTTGGTAATACTCATATATTTTATGGCAATCATAGTGGGTTATTTAGGTAGAAGTATTGTATTAATTTGGTCGCAAAGATTTGGTGATCATTTAGTAAATTTGGTGTTCGAATAAAATTTAATGTGCACTTTTTATTAAAACAGCTAGTACTATTGTAATGGTAGAATTATTATTTTTGGTGTTCAGTATATTTTTTTGGTAAAAGATCTTAGGGTATCAAAGCATTTTTTGGTGGTCATTATATTTGATGCCAAAAAAGAATCCTAAAAAAAAACAAAAACGCAAAAAAGAAAGTGACACGGATATTAGTACATCTGAAGACGATGAAAATGGTTGTGCTTACATATATTGTGGGTTTATGTTAAGGATATTCACAGTCCACTGAAGGATGGGTTATAATTTGTAGCGTGTGCCATGGCTGGGCCCATTATTCTTTCGCAGGTGTAGACGATGACGATGAAGAGGCACATATTTGTGAACGTTGCCAACCTGATTAAAATATGTAGGTACTCATTTTGCCCCATTGTGTTTCCCGTCTTGCTCCGGGTCATAGGGCAAGACGGGATTTTTGAATTGTGCTTTTTATGAAAATGAAAATGAAAAGCCATTAGTATCTACGCGTCGCCGCACGCACACTCAATCAAAATGTCTACAGGCGCACTGAGAAACGGGTCGAGATTTTGTTATAGTGTGCGTGCGCGACGCATAGGTACTAATGGCGCACACATACAAGCCACACGCGGTGCGTTTGTAGAAGATAACCTACTTTACACTTTTTCTACTATGATTTTATTCCTATTGAAAAAATGTGATTTAGAGCCGTAAAAGGTAACAATTATACGAATTAAAAGGGTTCCCTCTATTTGGCGTAACTTTGACTGTCCGGAAAGTTTTTCGCATAACAGACTTCGCATATTCGGTTTTCGCCGAATCTTACTTCATATAATTTCTAAAATCCCGAAAATGTGTTTGGCCGAATTTAAATTTGCATACTATAGTTATGGCCGAATATATTTACGTATAATTTGGTTAAGCATATTATCGATTGTCTGAAACTTACTAAGTGTACTTAAAACGGGGTGCGTCTCACGAGATATAACATCGATATAATTATATTTCGATAAGGATTATAATAATTATAGTAGATTAGGTTAGGGCAGCTAGAAAAAGGGGGGGAAGGAGTTCTCGGGGGGCAAAGCCACCCGCAATAAAAAAAACGAAATAGCGGAAACAGGCACCCCACGTCGACACGCTAACGATTAGATTAGGTTAGGTTGAAATTAACAAAAAATTGCTCATCTATTTTATGCGTGTACATGATTCGGATCAAAATTATGCACAAATAATATTCGGACTATTGTAATTCGGCGTAATCGAACTATGCGAATCTCGATTCTGCCAAAACAGTTTATGCGCAAAGTCAATTATACCTACATACATAATGACAAATAAAAGTATTACTAAAAAAACAGGGGGAACTGAAATAAAACTATGAGTGTTGCTTTTGTTGTAAGAGATTTATAATAAACAGTTTAATTTTCAAATTATGACGCTTTTTCTCTTAAGCGTCTCATCTTGCCCCGGTCTCCCCTACGGCACTATAATCTCATTTTTGTCGTGCATAGCAGTATCAGCCCCGGACCTATATTGCTCAGTACAATTCATGTGCATGTACATTATATTGGACGTGCATTCATTACCTTGGCGGTACATTACTCGAACCTGTGCGCTGTGAATGCGCTTCCAATGTTTTCGTAATATGAAACCAAAACTGATGTTGTTAAACTTCATTACGAAAGATTTTTTACTCAAAGTAAAAAGTAAATATAAAAAGAAAAAAAAAACTTTAAACGCATTTCAGTCCCGGTAGATTTGAACCCACTATCACAAGATTGGTAGTCAATAATTTATTCTCTACACCATTGAGTCATATGACAATGATAACGAAATTAAGGTAATATAAGCCAGTTATCTTATCAAGATAACCATAAATATTTCTGAACGCTTTTATTTAACTTGCAATGTATGTTTCTCAGTATGTTCGTTTAGGTCAAATCTTGCAAGCTAAATTAGAATTGCTTTTTATTTTAATGCTCAATTTGAACAATATTAAATTTTATACCTTTTTATAACGAAACAAAATATTTAATGAAATATTTTTGTTTATCCTGTCGGGGGCTACAGACGAAGATGGTTTATTTTTTCCATTATGCTCTTTCTCTCGGTATCATATCGTTTAATAATAAATTTTAGAATTCGTGTTGATGAATGTACGCCATCTATCTTATTTTTGTATAAATTTCCTGTGCATCGTGCATGCGTAGTAACCTCGTTCTTTACTGTCACGGTTGGTGACGCGACGTGAGCGGAACGCGTGTTTGTGTGTGTAACATGTATAAATACGAGACTTTTAATGCGGGGTGCAGTATGTTGTCGCTTGGCAGGGCCTTAAGTTTAGGCTGCAGTTTACAGTGTAGATATTTCCTTCTTGTACTCACGCGCTGTCGACGTTTCTCTGCCGACCCTCCCTTTGCGGTTTCGGTTTTTCGTGGTCCATATTTACGTTGGAGAGTGCGCGACGTTCGCCGCTGCCGGTGAAGCTATACCCGCATTCCTTCTTGGCCTCCGCTTCCAGGATATGCGGTTATAGATCCGACCGACAGTGGTATCTTCCTGCTTGCTTGCTTTCCCCTCCGGCTGGCGCCGGGCCGCTGAGACGTATGTCGTAGAGAGTAAATAATACAACGAAACTCGGTGATATAATCAACATTTATTTCGGTAGAACATGGGTTTATATATGGTCATTTGTGTCGTTGTGTGAGTGATGCTTACAGAGGTTTAACGATGTAGATTCTTATCTTTAATGTATTTTAATGGTGATGTGTTTACTTGTGCGTAAACCATTTGCTAGTGTATTATATTACAAGGTTATTTCTAACAATGTTGCATTTTATGTGATCATTCGATATTGCGTCATACACCACACGTTCCCCGTTTTTTTAAAAGACAAAAATGTGGATACATATTTTTGGCTTAAAACTATCTTATATAATGTTTTACAAAAGTTATTTGTCTTATTTCTATAACTGTATACAATACTATGGGAGTTACAATTTTGTTTCTTATACTATGTTACTGTTCTTAAACTGTTTACTGTGAACATTCTGAATGTCCTGTATAATAATGTATATATGGCTTCTGGATCGACTTACGATCTTAATGCTTGCATTACGAATACATTGTTGCGGTTATCAAAACTTTGCGGGTGGTCGTTCTGTGGAATTTTTATGTCACTGGTCGCTGTGTAGGTGTAAGTTATTTTTAGATCAGTTTGTTCTGTGGGTTAGTCGGTTTAAACGATGCTTGAGTTCTATTTAAGTTATTATTAAGAATTTAGAGTTTTTAAATGTGTTAATCAAAGTTTATATGGTAAGTGTTGTTCTCGTGTGCGTTTCCGGTTTTTATGTGTTAAACTGTGTATAAATACTATAAATTAATCAAAAGATTCAAGCCTTTATTCCCAGAAGGGGTAGGCAGTGTTCATGAAACTGTGAAAGTTGGACAATAACGTTGCGTATTATAGTTTGTTGCAGTTTATTGCAAGTGGTAAGTTTTGTGTTTTATGGTAAATAGCAATAGAGTTTAGTTTTGATTGTGTGAAACATTATATTGTGTTAGTTTTTAAACTTTAACTTGAAGGGTTGATCTTGAATTTGAAAAATTATTTAGAATTTTGGATTATGGTTCCGTGTATACGGCGTTTGATTGCCTCTGTTTTCCCTTTTTTTATATGAAATTTCTTATCCTTCTGTAAATATAGAGCTTTTTTTTTATTAAACTCATTTATGTTTTGTTTTTTTTTTGTTTTTATTATATGATTACTACTTCTACATGATTTAAATATTTCTTTATTAAAAAAATATTGAATAAAACAAGATATATATTCGTTTAATGCTACTAAGTAATAGCAAGTTTATGATTGTATGTTTTTTGATACGCTTTTACGTTTTGATATTTTATTTATTTTTATTTTGATCTACGTTATTTTTCTTTAATATTATTATTATTTTAGATTATTTTTTTTGAATATAAGTTTTTTTTTTTATTAAATACTCTTGTATTGAACACAACAGTATACACTTCCATGATGTGTCACAAAACTTATTATCTACAATACTTACAATATAACAAACTCAACATAGAAACTCAAAATTCATACTCAACTTAGGTATTTATAAGTTGCCTTTGGGTGATGATGTGGTAAATATTATTATTTTTTGTTGGTGGTTAGGGATACGCATTTACTTGGTTGGCCAACCTTACATATTATCATTATCTGCTTAAAGGTACAAGATACTATTTATATTATTTAATTTATTAAGCGCGCATCACATATCAATGTATGTGTAAACAGGCAGTTCTTTTAACACTACTACGTGTCTAAGGGGCTCTCACGATTGATAACTCGATCGAATCATGATCAGCATCCAAAGATTTCCTCCCTGCCTTGTACCTGGCGCATCCCTTATAACACCTATACTATTACATATATACGTTTTTAATATTCTTGTTTCTTGCATTTTTGCTTGTTTTGCTTTTTTTTTATTTCCCCTTTTTTTAAAAAAGCTATTTAGTGTACTGAAATGAAATGATTTTAATTGCTTTTTCTTCATTTAAAAGTGTTTCTTGTTATTTTATTATTTTGGATATTTTTTCTTTTAAATTAATACTGGTGAATTGAATATAATGTTAAATATTACCTTATTCTTCTATTTAAATATAATCTAATAATAAATCGAACATAATGAAAATAGTAGCTTATTTGTCTATATAAAATATAATCTACTGAATTGAATATAATGAAAATAATAGCTTATTCGTCTATATGAAATATTATCTAGTGTCACTGTTTGTAAATATAAATATATTATTTTTTCCTTTTATTTTGATTTATTTTAATGATTTCTACATCTTCCCTGGGATGTACCCTGGCTGTAGTTTGCTAATAAGATTACGATTTATTTTTGATAATAAGAGAGATTACGCACGTTCCTTGAAAAACATCGTCATATAAGAATTTCAGCTACTTTTAGGTGATCAGTCTAATCGTACTGTGATAAACTTACGAGTATATGTCTTAGCCTTCTCGGATATATACTGATTTTAAAGAAATTGAATTTATTAAATCAGAGCTATCTGCTAGAATAATTATACTACGGCATGGTTAAAATTTGGTGGTTGTAGGTATTTGGATCTATAGGTACTAATTATAACGAATATTTATGTTCTGTGAGAACAATTTCTACTTATATGGGTCATATAATAATATTGGTTCGTAAAAATAAAAATAATGTATTTGGAAAGTTGGACTCTAAAACAATGCACGAAGCTTTATATTATGTAACTCGGCTGTTATATCAGCTGTCGCGTGCCAGAAGGGCACGTCGTACTTGTACTATTTTGAACTCCGTAATTTTAACCATATGAGTTCCTACTATTTATTTTTCTAATGTAGTAGTGTGGTTTGTTAAAAAGAAAATATTATGTATATATTATATACTATTACCGTGGACTAACATATGTTGCAGTAATTCCATCTTTTACACTAGCTGAGTCACGCCATTGAGTACGTGACTTTTATATATCTATAAGAAAAATATACTTATTTGAACTTGATGGGATTATTTTACTTATTATAGTATGGTTAGAAAATATAATGTATCTATGCTTCATGTGTTAATCCGCGTTGTTATGTTATGCACTTTGGCTGACGTTTATGTTTATAAACCATAAGTGTATAGTGCTGTTTGTATCAAATCGCACTTTATTCATATGACTATAAGTTAGAATATAGTTCTTAGTTACGAAAAGAAATGAAATGATAGTTGCTATCCCCGTGTTTACTTAATGTCGTGGGGGTTCCGCTATTCTAATTTTAGTACTTTGAGTTAATCTGGTTTTGGTTATGAGTTTTATTAATAATTTTGAGTCTGATTTATCAACATAGAGGTATAACTTAGCGGTGTCTGTAAGTCGTGATAAAATTTTCTACCTATATATATATATTTGTCTGCAATGATTTTAAGTTGATTTTAACATTACATTTTTTCTATTATTCTTTATTTTTTCTTTTCTCTGTATTTTAATTCTGGTGCAATTATTTTTTTTTTGTATTTCTTTTATATTTATTATATTTATATTTATATTAAATAAAGATTAGAATTGGTATTCAGATTCAGATTCAGATTTTTATTCATAAAACACATTATTTTACATGTCAGGCAGGATACAGAATAGAATAGGTAGGTACATACCTACGTTTAATTACATGTCAAGGTAGTTTTTAATTATAGATAGATATACAATATGTAGCAAATAATAATTCATTGACATTGTAAATGTCAGTCTAATTAAGGGTTATTAACTACTTATGCGTGGGTCGATGATACCTTATCATTAAATTCGTCAATGGCGTAACACGCCATGTCCAATAAAATCTATATGGCATAGACTGGATTAACTCATTATCTTTTAACAGTCGTATTTTGTTGATTTTCTTAACTTTGAACTATATTCTTCTATGAAGTTATCTTCTAATTTCATCGTTATTATTTTAATTTTTAATCAATTAGACTTTTGCTAAAGTTATCAGATGGCCAGTCCAATAACTAGCTAATGTATAATTGTCGATAAAGGAATGTATTTTAAATTTACTCGGGTTTATTTAATTTTAGTGACACTAGATTTACACATTATTAATCTACATAATATGAATTTTCTCTTAGTTATCTACTTTTCTAAAATATGTTAAGTAAAAAAAAAATGGAATATAATGATTATATAAAAAAAAATACGATACGCTTTTGACGTCTTCATTGTTTGGTCTCGTCTCTTGTCCTCGAAGGTGGCTGGCTAGAGTGTGTTCCTCTGGGTCGGCTGCTGCGTCGGTCGTTGATGCGGGCCGGGAAAACCCTGGACTCCCTCGAACTTGGGCCGGGATATCCCTGGACACCTCTTCCATCTCGTTGTATTTGGCGTGGCGTGGCTCGGTGATTGACTTTTATCGGGCCCCTTCTTCGTGGAACATAAGTTTTGCTCCGTGGTGATTTCTCCATGGTTACCGTAGTGGTGTTTTTTTTCTGATTTATTTTGGATCTTTGGATCGTGGATCTTTTCGGTCATCTTAGTCTTGATATTCTGTTCGGCGCTGCGTGGGTTGTAGGTTGGCTGGTCTGCTGATGCTGATGGCTGCCATGAAGATTGTAGTTGAAGCGTTTGCGGTGGGTCGTTCGGCTGGCCTAGGCTGTGGCTAGGCTATGGGCTGCCTGGAGCAGCCCTCTGGCAAGAGTCGCCATGAGACGTATGTCGTAGAGAGTAAATAATACAACGAAACTCGGTGATATAATCAACATTTATTTCGGTAGAACATGGGTTTATATATGGTCATTTGTGTCGTTGTGTGAGTGATGCTTACAGAGGTTTAACGATGTAGATTCTTATCTTTAATGTATTTTAATGGTGATGTGTTTACTTGTGCGTAAACCATTTGCTAGTGTATTATATTACAAGGTTATTTCTAACAATGTTGCATTTTATGTGATCATTCGATATTGCGTCATACACCACACCACTATAATTCCCGACTATTATCAAAGATAGAAGTGGTGAATTGCGCGAAGTGGTGTGTGGTACGTCCGAACGTTGTGGGGCTCTCTAAGGCTGTCCCGGGACGCACTGACGCTCCCCAAAACGAGTATATCTCGCCAACTTGACCGTGACGAGAGCCGCGGGCCGTTCGCCCTCGCCCCGCGTTAACGCTCAAAGCAGTGAATTTTCACTTAGATAATGTTATGTTTACCGTTGTATTTTTGTAATTTCTTAAGGGCCCCTTATCCTGAAAGTTTAGGCATTTTACGCAAAGATACGGCTGACGCGGTCGCACCGGAGCCGTCGCAATATGAACTCCAGTGACCGCGGGCCACAGTGTAAATAAATCAGTAGTTCGATTTTATGGCTATCCTTGGAGGAATGTTGTTAGATACGATAAATAAATGATGCAGCTACTTGTTTAATTAATTTCTGGCACTTTTAAAGAAATAGATTAAGTACTTAATATGTTTGTTTGGCCGCCTACGAATCAGTCTTGAATAAAAACATATCAAAACCTTAGATAATTTCATGGATCGATTTAGAATGGACAGCAAAACAAATTATTACCGATGTAATTTGCGTTCTGGTAATAAATAAATAAGAGCTAGTTTGCAACATAAACGTATAGCTTGATGTGCTGTCCGTTGCACTCACGTTGCACTATTGACTGTAAATACATATACACTTATATTGTTATGAATATATGAGTATGACGAAGGCACTTGTCCCACTCGCGTTTACTCGCGCGAGTACCTAATAATTACAATGAGAGTACTCGCTACTCGCCGGCGGAGGGACAAGTGCCTTAGGCAGGCGATGATTCATAATTCTAAAATTTAGAGAATGGTGTTTGGTGGTGAGCATTATAATGTTAGACAAGCATAATAAATAACCTATAATAATTGCAATAACAAATTTGTACTACATTAAGTATATTTGGAAACTAGTATTATAATATATCACATCACAACATAGTTCAAATAATATTTAATATCTGAAAATATGAATGTTGGAATTTTTGGATGGATGTTTATTGGTATCGCAATCACTAAATTTTATAGACGGAATATTCTTTGTCTTTCGTATTTTCGTATTTCATGATTTCTCCGAATATACAATTCATTACTTTTTTCATTTACCATTTCATGTAATCCAAATGTTTTGATTCAATAAACTTGTTTAGTATGTTGCACGAATGTAAGATGTCGTTATTTGTGAAATATCTGTAGATCTCAATCTGTTTGATGAAAGGTGCATTTTACCCGGGGGCGCACTTACCCTCGTGGCGCACTTACCCCCCCTGACAATAATATGTATTAAATATGTATGATTTGCAAAGCGTGACGACATATTCATGTCAATAGAAATGAAAAAATAGCATTGGGAGGATTGTGAATTACCTAGTAACATATGTTTTGCTCCGTATAGACAATAATGTGTCAAATGTAATAAAGCCGATTTAATAAAGCAGGAACAGATTATCCACGGAATCCCTACGTCGAAATAATGATATAAGGATATAACGGGTATTCCAGTCATTGGGAATCATTGATTTGTCAAAAATTTCAAACAATTACAAAAGCGAAAATGTAACAAAGTTAAAAACCCGGCCAATTCCATGTCGGGCCACGTGGGTTCCGTAGTTGCCTGACTGTCTTAGTTACAAATATGGCTAATAGATGAGGTACGGCTTCATTCCACATCCTAGTAGTGGTTCTTCCCGATGATTTTGACAAAATTATAGAAAAGCTGGAGCAGGTGTTCCGTAATGCTTTCCAAAAACAATGTTTAAATTAGGTCTAAGATAGATCTCTCAATTTATGAGGGAAGTAATGAGATCACTGGCATATTAATTAATATCAACTACTTATTTACATAAGTAATTGTTACCCAACAAAGTGCGACAAACTTGGGCGCTCAGGAATAGTAGGCATCGCGCGCTACTAAAGGACCAGACATTACTGTGACGAAAATATGGTCGCGAGCAAAAATAGCATAGGTCCTCCCTCGATGACGCCCGGCTGGCTACTGGTCTCAGTATATTACATTCTTATTTATGGCTACTGGCGGCGCTGCCGCGGTGCGCGCGAGGTGTTTTTCACGTATATATTTTATGTAATAATAAAATAAGTGCCAAATAATAAATCCATCCATAAAAATCGCTGTAAACACGTTTAGTAAACATAATGTTAAGTTTTCTGTTAAAAATTGCGTTTCCCCAAGTCTCATATAACTTAAAATACTTTCATAATCGACGTTACTTCAGTTTTTTTTTATCGAGTAAAGTTATAAATATTGTGTTTCTATCCATAAAAGTCACTTCATCAAACGTTTATGTACAATATATTTTTTTAAGAATTAAAATATGATGATTTCTCTGAAAACAACTCGATTTAGAAACATAAATTTCGGACAAGCCGCCCTTAACGTAGAAGCAAGTGTTATACAACGTGTCCCAAAACTCAACGATAAGCCGGCATATATCCTTATATCATTATTTCGACGTAGGGATTCCGTGGATAATCTGGATCGTGGATATATTTTTTTCCTTATTTTTTCTCGACTAATCATAAGCAGCTCCATCCTCTGGTGCCGGCTTGTCGTTGAGTTTTGGGACACGTTGTATATCGTCGGAAAGGTAATCAAATTTTCTATATTATTTTCTAATTCGGTGAACAGCCTTAGGACGGTTGACTCCAGGGCTTTTTGGGACTCGGTGATTTCCAAGTAGTTTGCCATACTTTGCGTGTTGATCTTGGAGGTTATGTTTTGACAGGTGAAAAACCAGCAGGATTTCACAGTGCTATTTACAAATAACTATTGCATCTACAGTGCTGCAAACATCTACTGTGTAAATTTATACACTAAACTATACTTATTAATAAAACAATAGTCCCTTATTCACAGTTTATATACGTCAAGTGAGTAATAATTCAAATGCATGTCAAACATAAATCATTCTCTGATGGCCAGTTCAACACTCCCCCTGTGAGGTTCGCGTTCTTAGAAAGCTTTCCTTTGGCAAGGCTTTCGTAAAGGTATCCGCTACCTGGTCTTGCGAAGGTACGTAGAGGATATTGACCTTCTTCTCCTGATGCAATTCTTGCAAGAACTTATACCGCGTGTCTATATGCTTTGTCTTGAAATGAAACACTGGATTCTTGACAAGCTTGATAGCACTTTGGTTATATACGTAAACCGTCGGTATAACGTCGTATCCTCGGATTTTCTTGTAGAGACGACTGAGCCATATAACCTTATAACTTATAATTTGTGGCTGCAAGGCTTGCCGCCACAAATTCCGATTCAGTGGTCGAGAGACTCACACATCTTTGAGTTTTGGAAGACCATGACACTGCTCCCCCTGCGGCGAGACACACATAGCCAGAAGTCGACCTTCTCGTCTCAATATCTCCGGCGTAATCTGCGTCGCTGTACGCAAAGAAGGTATTTTCTTCACATGATAAACCCTTGTATAAAATACCAAGGCTTTGAGTGCCCTTCAAATATCGCAATACTCGCTTCGCAATCGCATAATGGCGTTTGTCGGGTTTCTCAACATGTTTTGACAAAACATTTACAGCAAAACATGTCGGGTCTACTTACAATAGATAAATAAAGTAATTTTCCGACTAATTCTCTGTAATGAAAATTATTGACATTCTTGTCAGTGTCGAAATTGCAGTCGTCTGTCAACTGACTTTTCTCTATCGGGGTAAGTACAGAGTTTGCATCACACATATCATAACTTTTTAAAATAGTTTTTATGTAGGCTTCTTGGTTAATAAATATCGACCAATCGTTTTGTTGATTTATCTGCAAACCAAGATAACAACCAACTTCTGAAGTGCGACCTTGAAATACTGTGGTCAGAGCACTAAGAAATTCTTCCACAAGTGTCTTATTTGGTGATAAGATCAGTCCGTCATCAACATAGATCATGACGATCAGCTGCCGGTCTTGACTTATGAACAAGCATGGATCCGAGTCACTTTGCTTCAATCTATATTGCAGCAAAAAGGAACTGAACTTCTTGTTCCAGCACCGAGGCACCTGTTTCAAGCCGTACAGACTTTTGATGAGCTTGCATACTCGGCCTGATCCATCATCATAGCCCACAGGTTGCTTCATATAAATAACCTCGTCGATGTCACCATATAAAAAGGCAGTCTTCACATCGAATTGGGTCATATGCATTTTTCTGATAGCTGCTTCGCTTAACATAGCGCGGATTGTATCCCAGCGAACAACAGGGCTGAAAGTTTCGTGGTAATCAATACCGTGCTCTTGACTGAAACCTTTAATGACGAGTCGAGCTTTAAAACGGTCGATAGAACCATCAACCTTCTTTTTGATCTTGTAAACCCATTTGTTGCTAAGGGCTTCTCTATTTTCAGGTAAATTTACCAAAATCCACGTGTTGTTTTCTTTGAGAGAATTCAACTCTTCTTCCATTCTCCATGGTTCTCTGACTTCATCGCTTGTTTGTAAGTCTGAGGTTCATCTTCAGAGAGACAGATGCAACAGTTCGATCTGGAGCTTTGAAGCAATAATCTATCTCTTAGATTATAATGATGTGTTGCTTCTTCATTAAGATGAGGAGGAGTTTCATCTTCAGCTGTGTCGGATGGTCCAGCTTCATCTTGATCGTCCTGAAGAGAAGAATCGTTTTCTGTAATAATGACCTCGGTTGTTTCGTGATCTTCACGCTCACCAGATATATACGGAAGCTTACAGAAGTCAGAAGAAACTGTTTCAGATCTAAACAGTACATCTCTTGAGATGATTACGTCATTCTTTTCAGGTATCCGGATACGATAGCCGTCCTTATCTCCGCAATATCCAACCAAAAATCCTTTCATAGCCTTTTTGTCGAGCTTCTTACGTTTCTGGCTTGGAATATGTACAAGGCATTCTGTGCCAAAAATACGTAAGTGGTCAATATGAGGTTTGCTTATTGTACCAAAGCTCGTATGGTGTCTTCCCTTTGATCTGTGTCGGTCCAGTTCTGTTAAGTACATAGCTCGCAGTATTAATAGCTTCAGCCCACAGCTTCTTAGGCAGGTCTTTATTGTATAGCATGCTTCTCGCTGCCTCAACCAGAATCCTGTTCTCTCTTTCAGCCGCGCCGTTCTGTTCTGGAGTGTACGGCATACTCAGACGGTGGTATAAGCCAACTGCTTCTGTCATACGATGTAGTTCGGCATTATTGAACTCTGTAAGTCATCGCCATCTGTAAGTAATTCCTTAACAACGTGACCAGCAGTTTTAATTTCAGCAAGAAATTTAGGTAGTACACTGGCTACTTCAGATTTTTGCTTTAAGAAGTAAACTTTTCTGAATCTTGTGAAGTCATCTTTAAATACAACGAAGTATCTTCTTCCGCCAAGTGATAATTCTGACATAGGGCCACAGACATCCGCGTTAATTTGATCGCCGGGTTTTGTGCCACGATGTTGTCTAGTACCGAATGACAATCTGGTCATTTTTCCGTATACACAGCCATCACAGTCTGATTAACCAGGTGAAAACTTAATACCGTTGCGTGTAAGGATTTCCTTAACATGTCTTTTGTTTTGGTGACAAAGTCGTTCATGCCAAATTTGCAGGCTTATTCCTTCCTTGACAACACAAGCATTGACAGTTGTTACTATCATCAAAAGTCTATACAGATTACCATCTCTGATACTGACAGCTTTAACTTGGCCGCTTTTATCTTTGAAGATACGCTTGTCCTTGTCAGCTATCTCTATATAACCATGGTCCAAGGCTGAACCCGCTGAGAATAGATTTTGTCCAGCTTGAGGTACATACCAACCATTGTTTAGAAGAGCACGTTTCTATTTGCCTTGTACAGACATTTCAACATCTATAATTCCTTGGCCGTATGCATACATAGCCCGATCATCTCCAAGTTGCAAAGCTCTTGGTTTATCGCAAGGTGAGTAGCTCCTGAACCAATTGGCGTTAGACGTGATGTGGTGAGACGCACCAGAATCGACTATAAATTCTGAATTCGAGACATCAATTCGAGATAGGAATGCGTCACCATCATCTTGAACGGTTTCGTTACTTTTATTTCGTTTCTTCAATTTCTTGAGGACGAAGCACTGTTTGTTAGTATGTCCAATCTTGTTGCAATGTGAACATTTGACTTTCTTTTTGTTCAACAAAAGAGCGTTGTCAGACGTTGACGAGGAAGTGGAAGGGTCTTCGAGGCGCTGTTCATGAAGACGCAGACGCTCCATAAGAATAGTAATACTCCTATTCTCCTTAGGCACGGACTCCCAAGCATTCTTGAACTCAAGATATGTTGACGGTAACGTATTCAGTATTCTGTTCATTAACAATGATTGAGGGAGAGATCCTTCTTCCTTTAATTCGTCGTTGAGTTGTTGCCATAATGCTTGCAGCTTAGAAACGTGCGTGGCTATGTCGTCAGCTTCATCTTTCGTGTGAGTGAACATGACAGTACAACAAATCTAGTCGTCTGTCATTCTTCTGCTCGTAATCTCTGCATCGTTGCGTGCGCGCTCGTCGATGGCGCACGGTTTCTCTCTGCGGTGTCGGCGCGTTTAGCGAGTATCGTAAACATGTCGAATAAAGTGAAATGTTCTAAGTGTAACATTATTATCGATGAGTTACTGTCGTATATACAGAACAAAATTTCTAGTATAGGTGAAGATACTCTTGTGCGTCTGTGTACTACTTCGTTCACAAATGAAGAAATTCAAACGTCAAAGTCGTTGCTGTTTGAATCCGTACCAAAAAAGAAGCGTAATGTTGGGAATGTACAACGAAAGGGTGACGGAAAGAGTCAACGTGAATTAAATGATATTATCCAGCTTATAAAAACAACGGATCCTGACCTAATACCAATTTTCGTGGCGAGAGATTTAGAAAAACTGCCGCCAGTGACGTTTGACCATCTAGTTTGCACAAAACTATTAAAGGATCTAGTGCGTCTTCAAGCGGATATAGAAACTGTCAAGGAGACCTATGCAACATCCCAAGACCTCAAGAATTTAAGGGAAGACTTCATAAAATCGAACAGTGTAGGCCCGTCGGCGCTGGCGCGTCTGTCATCCTGCAATGTAAACAATAGACGTGGGGCTTGGTGCATGGATAGTGGCCCCATTGGATTATCTCCGGCACATGACTCGACGAGAAGAGGTAGTAAATTCTCTTGTAAGGATGACACATCATTGTCTCCTGTTGAAAATAACGAACAATTGCAATATAGAACACCGCGCAGAGCGGAGATAACGTGTTGCCGACCGGTGCAGCTAGTGAGATGAGTCACCGCAGTGATCAGCTGATTGGCCGACCCGATCCGTATATTTCTAATAACATGAATGCGGCGTCAAACAGCCAAGAGAAAGAAAGTTGCGTTAAAGAAATGGTGCAACATGAGTCAACGCCAACTTTAAAAGCAGATGGGGATGATTTCAAAGCCGTTACCTACAAGAAAAATAAACAGAAATATCGTTATAGGGGTCAATTTGGCTTGGCAAGTGAGTCTAATGTGAAATTTAAAGCCGCTGAGCGTAAAATACCCATATTTATCACGAACGTTCACATGGAAACTCGAGAGGAGGACATTGCTGAACATATTTTCGAAAAAACCCGAGAGAGTGTATCTTTGCAAAAGATAAACATTTTCAAAGAAAATACTAGTTATAAAGCGTACAAATTTTTCGTGGATTCAAGCAAACTGCCATTATTTTTAGACGAACATTTATGGCCTAAAGGTATTATTTTCCGCAGATTCGTACACTTTAAACAAAAGAAATCGATCAGAGCTAACTCCGAGTACGGCAATAAAACTGATAAGCCTCCTTCGGGTTAACCTTAAGAAGGGGATAATGACCAGCAGTTGATTAAGAGTATATTATGGCATATCGTTTCTGTAGTTTTAATTGCAAGAACGTGAAACGATCAATCGACGATATAAGGGAACTATGCCGAAAGTCAGACATTGTAGCTCTTCAGGAGACCTGGCTGCTTCCTGATGAAATTATGTACTTAAATACAATACACGACAATTTTTGTTCAACGGGGACTTCGGCGGTGGACACAGCGGCGGGCATGCTGCGCGGGCAACCGCACGGCGGCGTCGGGTTGTTATGGCGGCAGTCAGCATTTCACAATGTAGATGTAGTGCAGTGTAATAACGTGCGGCTGTGCGCGATTAAGATAACGACCTCGGACAATAGGCCTATTATAGTGGCGAGTGTTTACATGCCTACGGACTGCAGTGACAATATAACGGAATTTACGGATTGTCTATCGATGGTGAGTGCATTAATTGATGACTATGGCGTAGAAAACCTCTATCTTATGGGGGATTTTAATGCGCATCCGAGTGAACGTTTCTACAAGGAGCTAATAAACTATTGTGACGAACAAAAGTGGTACTGTATAGACATACTGAAACTTGGACTTACTTCGAACACATATACTTTCTTTAGCGACGCGCACCTATGTGAGCGTTGGTTAGATCACTTTGTAGTGTCTGAATCGGCAGTGCCTTCAGTACAACATATATATGTAGATAATTGTGTAACGTCGTCTGACCATTTCCCTATGTATTTAGAATGCAATCTAAATATTATAACTCCTAAAGTAAATATGACCGCTTCGGTAAATCACAATAGTAATGTAGTTTGGGGAGAAAGAACGCCGGACCAAATTGATATGTATAAAACTGAATGTAATCAAATGCTTAAACTTATTAATTTCCCGTCTACACTAAGGTCCTGTGCGGATAAATATTGTCAAGACTCAGAGCATAAAAAAGTTCTAGACGGTCTTTATAAGGATATCATCTGTGTACTTAGGAAAGCGGCGACTGTTAGAAGGCACAAAGTAGGAAACAGGGCTAGAAAACAGGTTGCGGGCTGGAATAAGTCGGTCTGTGATGCTCACGGGGTGGCTAGGCAAAGGTTTCACGAATGGACGTTAGGTGGGAGACCTACGGTCGGCCCTCTTTTTAAAGAAATGTATGAGAGTCGTAAGATCTTTAAATCACGTTTAAAATGGTGTCAAGATCACCAAAACCAAATTAAACTGGACATTATCACCTCTCATCACGCGAAAAAGGACTTTCGAGGTTTCTGGAAGGCGACTAGCAAGCTGAAACCTGTGGCTGGCCACCCGGTCAGCGTTGATGGCGTGAGCGATCCAAAAGGGATTGCTAATTTGTTTAAGGACCATTTCTTTATAGGGTCTCCATTAGGTCCGTCGCAGATGGAGAAGCTCGATGCTGAGGTCTGTAAAGGTGAACCAAGCCCTGGATTTACCGCCAAAGATATTGATAAAGTTATTAGATCTATGTCCAGAGGCAAATCCCCGGGTCATGACGGGCTCAGTATCGAGCACCTTCAGAACGCAGGTCCTCACATGTCCAGAGTGTTGTCAATGTTTTTTACGTTGTGTGTGAGACATTCGTATTTGCCTACAGATATGATGCGCACGATAGTGGTGCCGGTAGTGAAAAATAAAACCGGAGACCTTGCTAATAAAAATAACTACAGGCCCATATCATTAGCGACGATTGTAGCCAAAATATTGGACAGTGTGCTTAATACCCAGTTGAGCAAACATATTAAGTTGCAAGACAATCAATTTGGCTTCCGACCAGGTTTGTCGACGGAATCTGCGATACTGTCTCTTAAGCATACTGTCAAATATTACATCGGCCGTAAGACTCCTGTAATTGCCACTTTCTTGGATCTGTCTAAGGCTTTTGACCTGGTTTCCTATGACAAACTGTGGGATAAGCTTAAAAAAACCAGTATACCATCGGAAACGGTGCGTATACTTAGGTACTGGTACGCGAATCAAGTCAACAGCGTTAGGTGGATAAACTCGCTCTCTGACGAGTACAGGTTGGAGTGTGGGGTGAGGCAGGGCGGTCTGAGTTCACCAACGCTCTTCAACTTGTACATGAATGAGCTGATCGAGGCGCTCAGCAGCATCCATGTCAGCTGCCATGTTGACGGAGTATGTATCAATAACATAAGTTATGCGGACGATATGGTGTTGCTGAGTGCGTCGGTCTGTGGCATGCGTAAGTTACTTGAAGTGTGCGAGTCATATGCGACAAGTCATGGCCTAAAATATAACGACAAGAAAAGTCAGTACCTGGTCTTTGAGGTCGACCGCAATAAGACTACAGAGTTTCCTGTGATACGCCTGAATAGTAATCCGATGGACAGAGTAAGGCAATTTAAATATCTGGGCCACGTCGTTGCGGCCGATCTTAAAGATGACAGCGACATCGAACGTGAGCGCAGGGCGTTATCGGTACGTGTGAATATGATAGCTCGAAGGTTTGCGGGTTGCTCCAGAGATGTGAAGGTCACACTTTTTAGAGCATTTTGTACCTCCCTCTGTACATGCAGTCTATGGGTCAAGTATTCGCTACGTGCCTATAACGCCCTCAGGGTTCAATATAATAACGCGTTCCGGGTGATAGTGGGACTGCCTCGCTTCTGTAGCGCATCGGGGATGTTTGCGGAGGCGCGCGTGCAATGCTTCCATGCTACCATGCGTGGGCGCGCCGCATCCCTGATGCGTCGGGTGCGGGACAGTCCCAATATCATCCTGAAAATGATAGCGGACAAGCCTGACTGTCCTATAATGCTGCACTGTGCGGGACTACATGTACCCACCAGCATCATACAGTGGTAGCAATTTTTAGTTTGTAGTTTTAATTAGTGTATGTTCTAACCCTGTAATTTAAGTCTACCAAGTACTAATACTAATACGATATGTGTCAAAGTTACACGAAATAAATTATTTGAATTTGAATTTGTAAACTGAGTGAAGTATATCACACATCTCCTTACCGGATTTAGCAGTGAGTATATATGCCGTTTAGGTTCCGTGGAGACGCTACAGCCGATGATACATTGGAGTAATGCGTCACGATCTTCATATTGGGTAAGTTTCCTTGGATAACTTGCTATTTCGTCAGCCGGCGCTTCTTTTCTAGGTGGTACAGGGAGAGTCTCGACGCCTTTCACCATATTATCTTGCAGCTTGTGCATAGTAAGTTGCAGGTTTATATCGAATTTCCATACCAGCCAATTGTCCGCGTAGCTTCTCGATATTAAAGCGCTCCAATTTTTGAGCACTCATATTTGCGAAACACAAATTATACTGTAAAACTGATCCCAAAAATGAAAAATACTCGTTATAAAAGAGTCAATTGTAAAATTTTCCCATAACCTAATAAAACAATAGTCCCTTATTCACAGTTTATATACGTCAAGTGAGTAATAATTCAAATGCATGTCAAACATAAATCATTCTCTGATGGCCAGTTCAACACATAAGAAAGTTAAAAATTATAAATTGTAAGTATTTACTAATTATTAAAATATTTTCGTTTAGTGCGAAGTGTTACTGTTTTTACATCTACCGCCCAAAAAAAAAAAAAAAAAAAAGTATATAACCCTAGTTACTACAATACGAATCGCAGCGTCTAGATATACCTAACTATGCAATGGATGGGTGAGCGTTCGAGGTAAGGTTAATAGTACATTGTGATACAAGTGAGGTAGGTTGATAATTACATCAGAGGCGAAAGGAAGCCGAGGATGTAATTATCAAAGCTCAAGCGTATCATACGACGTTTTTCAACACATTTTGCGAGGAAAAAATCATTTTCATAAGATGAAAATGTTATAGGCCTGCCAAATTATTTACTTTACATTAAGCAAATCATTAAGATGACAACAGGTTTTTACTCACAATTGCACATCGCCAAGAATTTCCAGTGGCGTCCATTCTATTTATCACTTTTCTAGTCACCACGAGTCAACATTTTTGATAATAACCAAACACGCATAAACAAATGTTACAAAAAAATTGTGAAATAAATAACCTATAAGGGCACCCAACTGTTTTTTTTTTCGTGAAGTTTGCGCGGTGTGGGCACAGAAATCTCTAAACAGCCAATACAACATAAAATTATATTTTCGTTTTAAAATGTTATCTGTATTTAATTCATGTAAAATGTTATGAAAAGTGAATAGTTTTACTAAATTAAACGTTTCCATATCATATACAAAATGAAATAGTCTATTAATTAACAAAAAGGATTTAATTTGTTTAGTCGAGTAAGAATCCATTTGCCGAAAATTAAAAAAATAGCTGTACATTCTGTACAACCCGGTTAGTTTAAGAATGCACCGTGTTCATGCATATATCTTGCTTCAGGGTGCCAACGTGACTTAATCGGGATATAACCATAACACACAAGTGTTGTAATGTTATAAAACACGCGTTTTTAATATCCAGGATTATGAGCCTAAAAGCGACACAATAAGAGGTACGTTACGAGCAATTGTGTTGAAAAACAAATTACAGAATAGCGTGTTGAAGCAAATTTGTTAACATTACGAACTTCTTAAGTCCAAGATTCACGCGAAAGATGTACAGTACAGTGCTTATAAACTCTATTATTTTGACTGTTTCAAATACAATTATTGGCTTTTAGTGGGTCATGATTGTCATAAATCATAATTCAGTTTTTTCGACTGTACGTCCCTATCAATGTGCAGAAATTATCGGAAGTTAAATAACGTAATTACTTATGCCTATGACATGACTTAAGCGGCAATTACACTTCGTCATTCGCCGCATGCGGTCGCCGAATTCGTTTTAAACTACGCCAACATACGTCGTCTTTACACTAGTCTGTCCGCCTACTACTAATCGTTGGCAGCTACTACTACAACTAGCGTGTTCTTTACACTTTTGCGGTCGCCGCATGCAGCATGCTGTGAACGACGAAGTGTAATTGCCGCTTTATACGATTTGTTAGATAAAAACAAAAACAACTAAGGTATTTTCTGGCTAAAATCCGTTTTTTTTGTATGTGTATACTTCAAAGTGGGTCCCATTTTTTTCAAAATTCAGTTAGATGATGGGATCCATGAGGAATTGAGGGGACTCCTCGATTTTATTAGGCACGTGTGTAGTGATTTTGGTATTTTCTGTTATAACTCGTGTATTTACATCCGGAATCATAAATTTATAATAATAAATAAATAAATATCAGGGGACAATCCTACACAAATCGACCTAGTCCCAAACTAAGCAAAGCTTGTATTATTGGTACTATACCCGAAAACCTAATTCGAGACCAACGTGGGTTGCCACTAAAATAAAATATGTTTACGGTGGTACATTTTCACTTTTTAAAAGGCCGCTCCAAGAAACTTTATTTATTGGTAGTTTTAAACCTGCGATTTAAATAAACAAGTTAATTCAACTTATTTACAAAAATACTAGATACCCTGTTAAATATTTAACCATAGAAGATTTTTGGTAGAAAAACTGTTATTGCACTTGTAATAATTCAGGTATTCATAACATTTTGTTCGATTTATAAACAATAGTCGTGAACACGTTAGACGTAATTTAAATATTATGCCAATTCGACAAAATAACAGGCCAAAAGTTTGTAGCTCACTTTATAATCACCATCTGAGGGTCTACCGCGAAACGAAAACGAAGTTCGTTCGTTTATCTCCGTCTCTGTTGCTCGAATAAGCAAGTGCGACAGAGAGGGAGACACACAAAAGAAGTTCGTTTTCGTTTCGCGGTAGGCCCTCTGCTGGTCCAACTATCAAAAGAATTGTATTGAGAAATTGCATGCACATGTGGTTGGATTGTTACATCTATACGACACACCCAATTATGACTTCGAGATGTTGTTCTGACAAATTGTGGTGAAATCATATAATCTGTAGACTCCACCAGCCATGAATTATATGGGTACATATATTTATTTAGGTTATGAAGACGGGTGTTCGGATGTGTATTGAAACAACCAGGTTCTAGATACGACTGCCGTTTATTCATAATAGACATAGGTTATATAGGCACGACAGTTTGTATATGCTTCTTACACTACACCTCCCACGGAGGGAAAGAAAAAACAAGTATTTAATACAATAAAGTACTTTTTTTGTTATACGATACTATTCCAGATGAATAAACTAAATGTAACACTTACAAGCATAATTACATATTGCACTATTAATACACATTGATAACCTTCTTATCCTCATTAAGTACACAATACCTTATATGTGCGTAGGTACACCGTAGGTACAGTAGTAGCGAAAATCATACAGTAGGCTGATTTTTTTTTAAAATTATATATGCATTAAGGTGGAAATGGTTTCGTTCTATTTTTGTGAATAACGTCATATTTGCCATTTTTAATTATTTTTACATTTGGTGACATGTCCTTTATAACTGTATATGGTCCTGAGTACAAACTTTGGAGCTTACTACCAGTTTCATTTTTAATTAAAAGTTGATCGTTAGGTTTATAAGTAATAGGATTTACATAAGAGTCATATTTGAATTTGCGTTGCAATTTACTCGATATCAAATTATCACGTGCCTCCTTTTGTGAAACCTGTAAGCGATATTTCAGTTCCTTTGGATAGTCATCATAATTATAAAGTGGATCTACTGTTGTTAATAAGTTACTAGGTAAATTACACTGTTTACCGTACACCAGTTCAAACGGCGTCGTCTTAGTTTCCGAGTGAACTGACGTATTGTATGCGAAACTCCAAAAAGGAAGCCACTGGCTCCATGCTTCAGAGTGGTTATCAGTTTGTATGCGTAAAAATGCTCCAAGATGTTTGTGGGAATTTTCCAGAGATCCTATTGATTGGTGATGATAAGCGGTAGAATTTAACTGATTGATATTCAAAATTTTACAAACCTCTTTCATCGTTGCAGAGATAAACTCTGTGCCTCTGTCTGTCGCTATAGTCTTGGGTACGCCATGCTGAAGGATGAAGTTGTTTACAAAACTTTTCGCTACCTCTGCGGATGATTTAGTAACAAGGGGATACGCACAAACATATTTCGATAGTTCACACTGCAAGGTGAGAATATATGAGTTATTATAATTATCCTTATCTAAGGGCCCAACTATATCTAAGAATATTTTTTCAAATGCGGAATGTCACTAACATGGGTTCTTTTATCTGAACCGTATATTTTTGGCGCTGGCACTTTTCACACTTACTTACGTATTGTTTTATATCATTTTCTAGGCCAGGCCAGTAGTAATATTTTTTCATATTGTTATACATTCTCCTTATACCCGCGTGGCCACTCGTGGGCAAAAGGTGAAAATCATTGAGCAACACTCTTTTATCGTCTTTGTCGTATATTCTGTTTACCTCGTTTAAAATAATCAGTCGTGGTCCGGACCAAGTAATTGTATTTTTTATTTCACTTACTAACTTTTCAATGAAAATATTATTATTCTTATTTTTTATAAAAAATATCTCTTCGATTTTTATTTCCTTACAAAATTCACAAAGTTCCCTCACAAAAGCGGCTCGCGTCAGTTGTGATTGAGATACTTGTTTTATATAAATTGTTTTTGTTTCTTGGCTATAGCATAACGTCTTACTCTCTTGATTAATACGTCTCTCCTTTTTTATTTTTTTCACACCACATGCTCGACAATGCCGAATTATAGGTCATGTAAACCCTACCGAAAGCAAGACATTACATCCCTTGGTATTAGCCGGGTTATAATGTTGTACTGAATTTCATTATAACCCGCTGGTTAATAATATGATTTCACTTTTCATAATTCTTATTACTATATGCATAAAGTTTAATTTTGCTAAACACAATTTGTCCTAGGCCATGGCCTACTTGATTTGACAAAATAAATGAAGTTTGCCTCCGTGTGAACCCCGGTCCGGAGGAGCGCGGTGTTCGAAATTCGAATTTCGAATCTAGGACCACGGCTTGTGCTTTCGAATTTGGAACGTCGCGCGCCTTCATTTGTTCACGCGTGACGAACAAATCGAGTTCTTGTAGGTGCCTATAGAAGATTTAATTTCAAAAATAATATTGAAAATGTCGAGTGATGAAAGTGTTTTGACTCCTGAGTTTATCAAATTAGACAACTCAACCTCAATAAACGTACCAAATAAAAACATTACCTTATCTTTCCATAATTGGACTAACGTGTCTAATGTTACTATGTACTTTTAATTTGCTAAATAAACATTATTTATCTACTGAGCCTGTTTTTTTGTCTCGCATAAGGTGTGAAAAGTAGAGTATACACCTCGGGGATAAGACTGTTTTAGTCTTGGGCGGTTGAACCCCTCACTGCACTCAGGACTCAGTCTTAATTCCCTCGCTTCGCTCAGGAATTAACTTATAACTCCCTCGCTACGCTCAGGAGTTAAATTATGAGTCCTTCGTTACGTTCGGGATTCAATTCGCTCCCGTGACATAAAACAGTGCTTTATCCCCTTGGTGTATAATTTACTATTCCTCTGAAAAATCAGGATACTGTAATATTGGAGGTGATATCATACTATTTTTAAGACAGTCAAATGAATTTTGGCAGTTACTATCCCATTTAAATTGAACATTTTTACGACACAGTAAATTTAAATAATAAGCTTTTTCGGCAAAATCTGGTATGAATTTACGATAATAATTAGCAAAAGCTACATAACGTTTAACTTCATCTGTGCTCTGGGGAATCGGGTAATTCTTCATTACTTCAATTTTTGATGGGTCTGGTAACACGCCCTTATCTGATACTACATGGCCTAAATAGAGTAAGTCTTTCCTCAAAAAATCGCATTTTTCTGGATTTAATTTTAAATGAACACTTATAAGTCTTTCGAAAACATCTTGCAAATTTTTGTTGTGATCGCTTAGATTTCGTCCGAAAATTATCAAATCATCCAAGTAAACAAAACATTTTTGATATGTCAATCCAGCCATGGCCATATTCATCATCCTGGAGAAAGAGCTTGGCGAAGTCTTACAACCCATAGGTATTCTGGTCATCTGGAACTGACCTGAACAAAAAGCCGTGTACTTCCTACTGTCCGGTTCTAATTCTACATTATAGTACCCCTGGTTCAAATCTAAATGTGTAAAATATATACTACCGGATAAGGAATCTAATATCTCTGTAACATTTGGAAGTGGGAATTTGTCATCAATTATACAGTTATTAAGTTTACGGTAGTCTACTACTAAACGCCATTTTTTATTTCCACTGCTATCAGATTTCTTAGGTACCAATAAAATTGGGCTGGACCATTCGCTTTTACATGGCTCTATTATCCCCTGCTCTAACATTTTATCTAATTGCCTTTGTATTTCCCCTTTCTGGGAATGTGGAAGCCTGTAAGGTTTTACATAGGCGGGTTGTACATCCGGTTTAAACGTAATTTTGTGTTTATATATGTTGGTTGTAGTCAATGTATCCCCTGGCAAATAAAAAATATCACAATACACTTTGCACACAATTTTTCAATCGATAGTTGTTCCTCTTTATTCAAATGATTTATTTTTAAACTAGCTGTACCTGCGACTTCGTTTGCATGTTAAAGTAGGAGTTAACGCATTTCTTCTCTTGGAAATAGGACACATGCAGTTATAATTTTAACCTATCCTGTAAAACTTTCAATAAACCTATATATTTTAGTTAAAATGACGTTAAAACCTGTCACTCTGATATTTAAATTATTAAGAAAGGGACAAAACACGTGTCATCAGAGGATTTTAAGTTTTATGAATAATGGGGTAAAAGTTTAGTAGATGTCTGTGGCAATAGATCGGACACACGCTTTGATAGGTAGGACACTCGCTGCAGTATTAAATGTTTATTGATCTTCTTTTCGACATATTTTTAACACTGTGTTATAATGTTATATTATAAAAACGTGATGGATAACTGAAATGATCTTAAGTTCTTGAGTCACTCCGACTCTCAGGTAAAGATGTGTTTAGGAATTAATAATAGATAATCCTTTCGAGTACCCATTGACCGGTAAGTGTTTATGTGGAACAAAAGATCTCTTTTTAATTTGACAACAGACGGCCAATTTATATTTTCCAAACTATACCTAACCACTAGGTAAGTTCTACAACTATAACGCGAGTCCGAGTCCCTTTCTAATACCTACAGGAAATTATTAAAAATGTTAAAGCAATGTTTATTTTTTTCATATTGCAATGTTTCAGATTGCACTATCACATTCTGGCAAATCTTGTGTATGTTCCCGCCCTTGCCAACATAATTGTGTGTTGCAGGCTTTATGATAAAAGTATTTTCCTGTATGTTGGCCAATTACTGTGTCTCTATTGTGGTCTCTATAATGGCTGAATGTCAACTTGAAGCCGCCTTAAGGCACAGCCACACTGGCGCGGCCTGCGGTGTCGGACAATATTAAATTTGACAGCGGCGGACAAGTTTACTATTGTCCGCCGCGGCCAGGCCGCGCCAGTGTGATGCAGGCCTGATACTGACGCGCTTCATAATTAATGTTTATAAAAGGCCCGTTCTATACTCATTTCTTACATAGGTACTGTTTATTGCTGATAAATATAAATACTGACAAACCAGCGCGGCTATTACAAAACGGCGCGCCAGCTCTCTCGATTTTTCTCCAACTATCCGTCTCTCTCTTATCAGATAACTTAGAATGAGACATATAGTGCGAGAAAAATCGAGAGAGCTCGAACGCCGTCTTGTGATAGCCGTGCAGTATCGTGACAATTAAATACTCAGCGTGTGATTCAATCTTGCAGAAACTCAAATAGACTTTGGCTGAACGCAAGAACAGCGCTATCGCCATGCCATTAAAAACAAGGAAGAGAGTCAGACTTTTGACGTTTGACGTTATTTTGTTGAAATTTGTTGATACATTTATTGAAATTACGAATTTATCGCATATAAGTTCCCATATCAGAATCGATTATTTTTTTACGCTTTAGAATTTAATATGCGATTTGTGAAGGTCCTATCATCACAACACCGGATCTAAATTATTAATATTCGATAGTTATGGCAAGCCCGCCATTTTGACGTCACTGACAGTTGACAGATATGGCGGCTACGATTTCAAGCAGAAGAAATTAATAATTTAATGAGGTCAAATGTTTCCGAAAATTAATTAATCGTCGCAGTCGGATAAAAACTATCCTAAACGGAAGCTACAGTAATAATGTGCTTATGAAAAAAGTTACATATTTTTCCGTTCATGGGAATCTGAAATCATCGGGGGACACAAAAATGGTTAATTTGATACCGGCTGATTCTTTTTTTAATTTAGAGATTTATTATAAGTGAGAGATAAGAAAATACCTTTTTTACCCATTCCGCATTTTTCTGAGTCTCACTAAACATACATACATCGTAGTCTCTTGCTTTATGAATAGTCGGGTTTATTTCGCTAATAGTCAAATCATTTTCTGTCGTATTTAGGAACCGAATAGGTATCTTTCCATGAATCGGTTGTACTAGAGCGCTAGCCATAAATAAACCGGATTGAATCTCACACGCGCACACTACACATTCCTCTTCCATATTTGTCGTAACGTAACGTATTACTTCAGATCTAGCCGGTATGGTCAAAAGTGTTGGAAAGTGTGTGTATGCCTTAAGTGACTATAGTCTACATAATCTATGATTGTATAAAATCTGTGACTCTAGACAAAGTTTGTCTCTGCTTTCTCTTCCGTTCCGTATGCCGACCGATCACCATGTGAGTTCTGTATCTCCATATTAAATCAATGAATATAACATGTGAACTAAAGTGAATTTGTTTACTTTCTTTTGCCTACGGGCGCTCTCTGCTGTGACCCAGATTATTACTGTCCTAGGATATGACACTGCACAAATCTGAGAAGTGGAAGTCAACTTCTAAGAGGTTATGGGCACAGAATACCTCATATCTTAGATTAACAGTAATCAAGAACTGTTCATGCAGTAATTTTTTTTTTTGGTGTCACAGCGAGTGCTAAAGCGCGAGGCAATTAACTTCAATTTTTACAAATCACGTTTTCACTACAATGGATTCCGCGCCGCCGTCTAACCTCAACCCACACATGGCTTCCGTCGAAAAGCTAATTGGTGCATCGAATTACCATACTTGGAAGTTTAGTACAAAGAATATTTTAATACTGGAAGGACTTTGGGATGCCGTTGAGGGACGTGACGTGGAAGACGGTAAACAGAAAAGGGCGCTGGCACGCATCTGTCTTTTAATATCAAGAGAATTATATCAGTATTGGATTATATCAGGAATTGTTTAACTCCTGCTGAAGCTTGGAAGAATCTTTCTGAAATCTTTGAAGATAAGGGTCTTTATCGCCGAGTACTCCTTCTTCGTAAACTACATAAGGTACAGTTTTCTGAACATACTACGATGAGCAAATACATAGAAACTATCACGACATTAGTACAGCAACTTCAAGACATCGGGCGGACCATCGAGGACGCAGAAGTAGCCAAAATTTTGTTGAGTGGATTGCCATTGGAGTATGACACCGTTGTTTCAAATTTATCAACAGCGACTGCAACTGACCAATTGTCAAGTGAGTTAATAAAGGCGAGACTTCTTCAGGAATTCAGTAGAAAATCTTCGACAGAAACTACAACTGCATATATTAGTAAGAATAAGAATGTCAGTTTTTGTGACTTTTGTAAGAAGCGAGGTCACACCGAACAAAGATGTTTCAAGCTTAAGCGAATGAAGAATCCGAAGCATGGCGGAGCCGGAGCTGACCGGACCAACATTGCCGCAGCGTTCTTGGCTGCCAAGTCATCGGAAAACTTTTACCTCGACAGCGGAGCATCGAACCATATGGTTTTAGACAAGACTTATCTAACTGATATAGTACCCAGCCAATCTTCTGTCATAGTTGCAAATAACAACACAATCAGTTGTGAGGCAATAGGGAAAATTAAACTCTCATTGAAAGACAAGGTGAGTCCATTGACTTTATGTAATGTCATGTATGTGCCAAAACTCTCATGTAACTTGATTTCAATATCAAAGTTGGTCGAGTCTGGCTACATAATTCGGTTTGACAACAAAGGTTGTTTTATTTATGAGAGCAAAGCCACCGATTTTGACAAGCCTATTGCATGTGCTACATGTTGTAATGGTCTGTACAAGTTAAATGTCAATGTGTGTGTTACTAACAAGACCTCACCTGTGGAACACTCTTTGTTCCTGGAAGGTAGCCAGGAATCACCGAGGGCCAGACTATCAGCCGATATCTCAGCGGAACTATGGCACAGACGTTTAGGTCACCTGAATATTGAAGGTATGAAACGTTTGCGGGATGGTGCATGTGGTGTGATGTTTCAGGATGGAGACATCAAGGGCTGCGCTGCATGTCTTGAGGGGAAGATGTCGGCCGCATCCTACCCAAAAGGACAAGCGAAGCGTGCTACTAAGACATTGCAGCTCATCCATAGCGACGTCCTTGGACCTGTGCAGGAGCCTAGCTGGGGAGGCAAGAGGTTCCTTGTCTGCTTCACTGATGACTTCTCGAGAAAAACATATGGATATCTCATGAAGGAGAAGTCAGAGGTAATGTCACATTTTATTACATTCAAAGCACTAGTAGAAAAGCAAATTGGGCGATCAATTTTAGTTCTTAGGAGCGACGGAGGAGGCGAGTTTGTTAATAGAAGGTTCTCTGCTTATTTAAAACAGGAGGGCATTATACATCAAACTACTGTGCCCTACTGTCCAAGCCAGAACGGCGTAAGTGAGCGCAATTTCCGTACGATTATGGACAAAGTTAGATGTAAGCTTAGCGAGTCAGGTCTTAGCAACCGTTTTTGGGCTGGTTTTACCTGCCAGTAAAGAGTCAATTAATTAAGCGCAGTCAGAACGGGCCCGCTCCGTGCGCCTGCCGGGACGGGCCCCCCCACCCCCCCTCACCCAACATAACGTAAAGTATTGGTGAACTTTATAAATAATTGTATAAAAATTGGTGAATTCGGGATGTCGCTGCCGGGAGTTGCTGGTGCCCTACCCTCCTTGGTAGCCTGCCGCCTGCCTGACGTCATCGAGCCTGCCTGACGTCATCGAGCATTGTGCTCCCCACACGAGTGAGTGTAGTATTTTTATAAAGTGACCTAAAAATTGAGGACAGAGACCTATCGTTGTGCAGTGTTATATTTTATTTTTGAAAAACTAAAAAAAAAACAATGAATACACTATTTGCATTAAGTGAGACTGAGGTCGTAAAACAATTATTAAAAAATAAACCAAGCGATAGGCTTGTTGTGACACTGTGGTTAGTAACAAAGGAAGTGCTGGAAAATGATATTCCAAGGGCACTAAAAGCGAGTTTAATTAGGGAAACCATAAGAACACTAAGTGAAATAGAAAGGAAAAATCGTATTAAAGCGGATCAATGTTATGTAGACAGCATTGATCATCCGAAATGTAGGAATAATGTTAATAGAATTAAGTCATCAGAATTTTGGACTCTTCCCGGTGAAGATGATTGGGTATGCAGTGATTGCGATAATATATTTTATAATGCTACATGGGTCTAATCATCACGATTTATAAGATACTTAATACTTAATTACTGAACAAACAATATAGCAAAATTAATGTTTTCAAAATTTGTTCTAAGATGATTATTCAAAAACCCAACAAAACTTTCCACCAGGAAATAATTATATAGATTATTATTATTATTATTATTTGTTTTTCTTTAAATTTCTCAGTATTTATATAAATACCGGTGTAATGGGAAGCACGGGATTATTATTATTTTATCCGAATATTTTAAAGCAAAAGTGAATAAACCAAAATAAAGATATCAAATATCTATTCCAACTTTTCAGGAGGTAATTAAGTTATTTTTATGTATTTTTGGATTTTGACTAAAGCTAACAGTTATTATGAATTTATATTATATATAAATTTGTCATATGTCATTATATTTTTTCCAAAGGAATGTGAGTTCTTTACCATTTGACGACGACGAAGACAAAACATGTTCTTTGATAGTTGATACCGGAGCTACAATTAGCGTAATAAAGTTCGAGACAATAGCGCAGTACGACATTCCAGTCGAGATGCATTAAATTTAACGATGTCTGTGATAAGTATACTTTGAAAAGATACGTAACACTACGACTCAGGTGGTAAGGAAATAAATTTGTGAACAAGTATATTAATTTGAGAACTTGAATTGTACCAGTGATGGTATATTGGGTATTGACTTTCTGACTAAGTACAGAAGTTTGTTTAAAGTTAGAACTCAATACGTTGACATTATTTTAGAGGAGGACGAAGTTTGTTTACCGTTACAGCCAGGTAAAAAAAAAGGACATAACACGTATTTAACTGTTCCACCTAGGTCAGAATCAATTCATTTTATACCGACAAGGTTACAAGAAGAATGCATTATTTACCCACAACAATTAAGCGACGGAATATTTTTAGCAGGTTCTATCGGGAATCCTCAAAAAGGATTTATACCTATACAAATACTTTTACACTTGAAATTAAAGTGTCATTGAGTTTATTTAATCCATAGATACACAAGTTTTATATCCTTCGACAAGAATAATAATAGGAATACGGATAGGATAAACAGATTATACTCTGAAATAAAATTACAATAATATAAAAAACGCTCATCGATTGGAGATTGAAGAATATGTGCGAAGTTTTCAGACGTTTTCATTTACAAGGAGATAAATTAAATAGTAAAGTAAAGTAAAAGTAGACTACAACAAATATCTATCAACAATCCATTTAGTTAAAACCAAATGAAACGCCAGTTTATAAATATAGGTGGTATATCAATGGATGTATATTCGCGAGATTTATGAAAGATTATTATGTGGTACACACACTGATATTTATTTCTACACGGAGTTGACAATTATAAATAATATGCAAGATAATTAACAACTTATATACCAATAGGTAAATATATAAATGGATGACAAATAAATAAAATAAAGGAATATAAGAGTAATACTAACAACATGAAATGGAATTTTGTAAAAATAAAAGTGTCCATCTTTAGTGAAAAGTATAGGGATTATGAAGGTCAGAAGTTTGGAAATTTGTTTGGAATTAGATACCTTCGTATCTAGTTCGTATGTAGTTTGAAAGGTTTAGGGAAGATGTATCTAACAACATTGTAGCGACCCTAAAATGTTCGCTTGGTTTTGAATAGTATTTTATTATTAGAGAAAGGAATGGTGTGACAATTCGAAAGTGCTTTAAGCATAGTAGATGGGAAAACTAATCAAATAAGTTTTTCACGGAGCGATTAGCCAGACGTCACCTAATAGCTGCTGAAATGCTTGTATGTTATGTTTTCATTTTTGAACGAGTAATCTAAAAGGCATTCTGAATGGAATTTTATTGAGATAATAGGAAAAGGATATTATGACAAATATGTCTTTCGTTAACAGCGGGCGTCCAAGAGGCACCGTTGAGAAGATAGGAAAGTAGGTATTGAAGGATACACCAGGATACAAGGCAGGCAAGGAATCCTTGAAACCTGATCATGATTCGATCGAGCATCAATCTTGAAGGTCCTTGGACACAAGGCATGTTAAAAAAGAAAGGAAGTGTTAAAAGAACTGCCTGAATAGTAATAAATAAATAAATATATTATATGAGCGCGCTTATGAATAAATAATTTCCTTGTATCCTGAGCAGATAATAATAATTATTATTATATTATAAGGTCGGCCGACCACAGAAATGCGTTGTGTATCCTCCCTGATGATTAAAAGTAGTGCATATGAGAAGCACACTTCAAGTAAAAATAAGATAATCTTAAACATGACAACAGAGCTCTGAGGGAAAAGACAATAAAATATTTATAAAGAAAATGAAAATACTTATAAAGACATTTTAAAGAAAATGATTTTGAAGGGAAAAAGACTTAAAAAGACAATAAAAATACTTACGAGTATAAAGACATTTTAAAGGAAATGATTCTGAAAGAAAAATATTTATTAAGACATTTTTAAAGAAAATGATTCAAGGAAAAAGACAATATAAATAAAAATACGTAGAAACGTAACATGGATTGACAACAAAAATGCTACTAATTAATAGTATTATAATATATATTTTTTTAATGAATTACTAACTAATGTACCTATTAGAGACTACCTATAATTAATCTACCTTATTTTAAGATATTTAAACCCGAATATAGAAATATTATAAGACGAAAAAGAGAAAATGTAAAAAAAAATAAAAAAAAATAAAAATAAAAAAAACCGAACAAAGAAATACCCTTGTATTTCAATATAAACAATATTTAAATATGAATACGTACATAGGTATTCTAGTAAAATGAGATTGATTCATTTTTCATTTATATGATATAAGACTCTAATGATGAGTTAATTTCGTATTAAAAATATTTTTTTAGTTCATGAGATTTGTACACTTGTAATTGTAACGTATATTGATAATTAAACGTTATATCTAAATAAGAGTGAATGAAATCCGATACAAACACTTATAAAATTTTATACCAAGTACCAATTATACTTTAGCTAGTTATTGGATTAATTACCTGATAATTGGTAGGAGTTTAATTGATAACTGATATTTATCTTTCCTTCTCTGCAGGAAGGCTAAGATCATTTGGACAAGTTAAACAAATTAGTAAGACAAAAATAGGTGATACTATTATGATACATAGGACATTATAGCGTACCATATTTATCATATTTAGACAGAGTACATCATGAGTGAATTGGAGCAATTGTGTAGAAAAGAAAACATAAACAAGATTTTTGTATTCAAAAATAAAAATAATATGAAGTATATAGAATAGTTAACCAAGGGAATAAGTAAAAATATAAAGTGGTCCGGAACCACGAGTTTATTTACTAAAAGGAAAAGAAAGGATGTTTTCGAATGATGATAAGAAAGTAATACTAAATGATTTTCATATTTTACCGACAAGCGGACATGCCGGTATAAGATATTATTACTGGCCAGGAATGTATAAAGATATTAAAGAATATGTGAATAAATGCGCAAAGTGTCAGACACAAAAAACATTCGGTTCATACAAAAGAACCCATGGTTATTACAACCAGGAGCCATTGTGCTTTTGATGAAGTTTTCTTAGATATAGTTGGGCCTTAGATAAGATTATTTTAATAAGAATTATATTTTATACTTAAGTAAAGATTATTTTAAGAATTGTATTTTAGCTATATAATTAATTACTACTATTTTAATGTGTACTTACAAAGTTCGTGTTACAGTGTTTCAGTAAAGGTTACGAAAGTTTTCGTAGAAAATATCATTTTAAGATATTGAATTCCTCGTAAAATTGATACAAACAGAGGATCTGAATTTATATCAGAAACTATAACCGAAAAAAAAAATGTAAATTTTTAAGTATTCAGCAATTATCATCTACTACGTACCATCATCAATCAATTGGAGCATTAGAGAAACAAATGAATATATATTATCTTATCTAAATAAACATTTAAATGCTCACCTTACAATACAAATAAACAACGAAACGAAGTACATGTACCATTTTGTTTTTTTTTGAATACAAATGTACACTCAGCTACTAAATACACCTCGTATGCGTTAGTATTTGGCAAAAAATGTGTATACTAGGCAATACACTACAACACTAGTAATTTAGTTAGAGAAGTAGAACTTTTATGTATTACCAATGATTTACTTTTAAATGAAACAGCTTCCAAGTTAGAAGATATATAATGGTCCATAGAGTCATTCAGGACTTATCGCCAAATGTTAGAATACTGAAAGAAGGTAAAAATGAAATTGTTCATAAAAATAGGACAAAACTGTATGTACCTACTTAAATAAAATAAAAATAAATATCGATGTTTTGTAAAATAAAATAAAAAATACACATGTGATTGCATTTTTTTATTTTTTTTAAGGAAGGGAGATGTAGCATGGTAGTATGTTTAGACTAGACTAAGTTAAGTACATATTGTTAGTTAATCCTTGTACCCTGTATGTAATCACGTATTGTTTCACTACTATATATAAGCCCGTGCACCTTCAAATATATCGTCAGTTCATAACCGAACCTCTTGTATTATTCACGTCCTTCACAGGGTGAGGCAGCGATGACTGCCATATATTTAAAAAATAGGTCCCCTACAGCTGCTTTATCAGGACGTTCACCTGAGGAGGTTTGGACTGGATCCAAAGTTGATCTTGGTCACCTCCGGGTCTTGTGTGGCTGCACTGCATACTGTCTGATTCCATCACAGAAACGCCGTAAGTTAGACGCCAAAGGCAAATTGGCGATCTTTCTTGGCTACAGTGAGACTATGAAGGGCTATCGTTTATGCGAGCGGTCTAGTCCGAGTACTGTGATACTGTCTCGTAGCGTGGCGTTCATCGAGAATCGTTTTTATTACAAAAGTGTATCTAATGCTGTCTATGATACTGATAACTATTATTTATTTGACAGTTTAATGAATAGTAATTCTATTCAAGAAATTGAGTCACAAGAAAATCATAATAAAATTTCTGAAGGTAATATTGAAGCTAACAATATTTTGCCTGAAATTTCAATTGAACCTGATGGAGATGACGAGGAGTACCAGTCCGTAAGCGAGCCCGACTCCGACGACTCTGCTGATGATGGGCGCGAGCAGCGACCCGTGTCATCGGGGCAGGCGTCACTTGGAGGGGAAGCAGTACTGCGCAGACCTGTCTCCAGCGACTATCGTGCTGACGATGAGCGCGTGCAGCGCCTTACATCGTCTGGGCCGGTGTCATCTGGAGGGGAAGCGGTACCAAGCAACGAAGTGACACCAGGTGCATCCGATCGTTCTGTCCGTGTCAGGCGACCCCCACAAAGGTATGGAGATTATGATTTTTCAATGTTGACTCAGCCTACCTCATTCGATGAGCCGCAGTCGTATGACGAAGCTATTATGTCACCATATCGTGAAGATTGGATTGATGCAATGCAATCTGAATACAATTCGTTGGTTTCGAATAAGGTATGGAAATTGGTCGATCGACCTAATAACAAAAACATAATCAAATGTAAGTGGGTATATAAGTTAAAGCATGACGTGGATGGGAAATTCGATAGACATAAAGCACGACTCGTTGCCAGAGGCTTTAGTCAACAACCGGGCGTTGATTACAATGAGACGTATGCTCCTGTCATACGCCATTCGTCTATGAGAATTTTATTTTCCCTTGCCAATGAGATGGACTTGGACATAGATCATCTCGATGTTGCCACAGCATTCTTGAATGGAAACCTTAATGAAGTTATATACATGGAACAACCTGAAGGTTTTTGTAATGGAAATAAAAATAAAGTGTGTTTATTGCAGAAAAGTATATACGGTTTAAAGCAGGCTAGCAAAATGTGGAATGAAAAAGTTAACCAAGTGCTATTAAGTAACAGTTTTAAACAGTCTATATGTGAGCCATGTATATATACTAAAAAGTCGGGTAATGACTTTGTCATTATAGCTCTTTATGTTGATGACTTCTACGTATTTTACACTAAAAATAGCTCAATTAAAGTTGAATTGCTAAATATTCTAGAGAAAGAATTTAATGTGAAAAATTTGGGTCCATTGAAGAATTGCTTAGGCATAAGAATCAGTAGAGATAAGTCAAAAGGTACCTCGTGTCTGGACCAGACAGAATATATTAAGAAACTGCTAATACGGTTTAATATGCAAAATTGCAAACCTGTTGCAACGCCTATGGCTTTAAATTGTAAATTGTTTGTACCTAAAAATGATGGTGCTCATACACATAATGAGACTTATGACTATAGGCAACTAGTAGGTAGTCTAAATTATCTCTCAGTGTGTACAAGACCTGACATCAGTTTTGCTTGTAGTCAGCTAAGCCAGTTTAATTATAGCTTTGACAGGTCCCATTGGATAGCAGCAAAACGTGTACTTAGGTATTTGGCTGGTACAATTAATTACTGTTTATATTATATAAAAAGCGTTAATTGTAATATACAGGCTTATACCGATGCAGACTATGGTAATGACCTTATTGACAGAAAATCGTATACTGGTTTTGTCATAAAGCTAGGAAATAACACCATTAACTGGGAATCACGTAAACAACGGTGTATAGCACAGTCTACAACGAAGGCCGAATTTCTAGCTATAGGAGACGTCTGCAAAGATATTTGTTTTGTTAAAAACTTACTTACCGTGATATTAAATAAGCAAATAGCTTGTACAGTATATAATGACAACCAGAGTGCACAAAGACTTTTAGAATGCAAAGAATTTTGTCATTAACGTACGAAACACATTGATATTAGATATCATTTTGTGAAAGATTTAATCAAAAAAGACTGTATTTCGGTAAAGTACCTTTCTACTGACAAGATGATAGCTGATGTCTTGACCAAGCCATTATGTGTGCAGAAACATTGTAGCTTCGTCAATGACATGAATATAATTATAAGAAACGATGCCTAGATATTGAAAATATTGTTACTCAATTTCACTATCAATTATTTCATATTTGTGATAAGTGTGATAACATTATTGACGTTTCGATAACAGAATTAATTACTGGTCAATATTTGTGTAATTTGAATTTGACATAATATTTCATAATGAATAATTATTGTGCATACAATATCTCTATGTTGCAGAGATCAATATTTATTTCATATTTAACTTAAATATCATTTGATATTGTAAAATATTATGTTAATAATGATAGTTATTTTGTTGACATTTCTCTTTTTATAGAGACTGAACTCTACATAATATATATGATGTAATAATGATAATTATTTTTTTGACATCTCTCTTTTTATGTAGAGACTTTGATAGAGACTCAACTCATATGTGATGTAAATTTGACTTGCATTTTATTAACATTGTGTCAATTTAGCTCTATCGCTTTAACACTATAAGCCATAAGGGGAAGTGTTGGAAAGTGTGTGTATGCCTTAAGTGACTATAGTCTACATAATCTATGATTGTATAAAATCTGTGACTCTAGACAAAGTTTGTCTCTGCTTTCTCTTCCGTTCCGTACGCCGACCGATCACCATGTGAGTTCTGTATCTCCATATTAAATCAATGAATATAACATGTGAACTAAAGTGAATTTGTTTACTTTCTTTTGCCTACGGGCGCTCTCTGCTGTGACCCAGATTATTACTGTCCTAGGATATGACACTGCACAAATCTGAGAAGTGGAAGTCAACTTCTAAGAAAAAGGTTGCTACTCTCCGTAAGTAGCGGTAATATAAGCTTACAGTCATAACTATCCCTTAAAGTCAAAGTATTGACATCCCAATCTAGTACCGCTTTGTATTGTCTTAAAAAGTCTTGTCCTAAGATGCCGCTAGCCGAACAAGGCAACGAATTAAAAACATAGAACTTATGATTAAGGCTATGCTCACCGTAATTAAGTCTTAAATAAACATATCCAATGGCCTGGACTTTGCCGCCGATTCCGTTGACGACTATGTTCTCGTTATGGATCGGAATGTTCTGATTATAAATATGTTTATGCTTTACGGCGCTTATGGTTGCTCCGGTGTCAACTAACCATTTTGTGGCTAAACTATTCTCTGAGTCTAAAGATAATTCTACATAACTATGATTATTGTTACTAACTAAAATATATTGCTCAGTCACGAAAAAACTGATTCTCGTGATCATTATTCGACACGTTTGGTTCGACGGTATTGTCTGTCATAATATTCATTTGCTGTTGATTGCGCGTCCCCTCGTTTTTAGGTCGGTTAGACTGAAATTGAGACCTACCTCGATAATGCTGATAAGGCCTAGCTGTTCCCCGCCCAGCAGGAAACTGGTAGCCTGGCCCCGCGCCTCGCTGTCGGCCGCTGGACCCGTACCTGCCTGGTTGACGGCCGCGTGCCCCGTACGTCCTACCACGGTGTCCCCTGTAGTATGTGGATGGGTTCCTGAAATACCTCGTATTATAATTATGATGACGTCCCATCGCCATAATTCCTTCCGACGTGCCCGGCGCACAACTGTCACAATCTACGGCAGTTTGAACTGCATCTTTTAGGGTAGCGAAATTTCTAGCGGAAATTATGGTGCCGAGTCTGCGATTCCGCAGCCCGTCGGCAAAGCTATGAATCGCTTGCCGTTCATTTAAGGATCGTAGTATTTTATAATTGTCGACATTATTGTCCGCTTGTGATAAAGTGAGGTCGACGAACATTTCCGTTAATCTTTTTCCAAAATCGTTTACAGATAGCTCATTTTGCTTTAAACTCAAAAGTTGTTTTTGCAGAGCTGGAACTGATTTTTTGGGTAATAGCTCATATCTCGAATTAAATCGTCAATGCTAGCATATTCCGGCAGCAACTTTAGTTTTGCTGACTGAGAAAGCCTGCTTTTTAAGATGATGCTTACTAACTTGGTTTTAGAGTCATTGTCTAGCAGAGACTGATAATATTCAATGTTGGCAATCAAACCTTGAATGTCGTTAGTATCATCGTTCATCACTGGTACTAAACTCAAAGCCGTTTTTAAGTCAAACTTCTCCATTTCTACGATTTGTTCTTTGACAGATTCAGAACATAATTCCACAATTTCCTTATACAACTTATCAAAATGCTGACAGTATTTCTCTAGAACTATAAACTCATCGCCTTTGACACTTTCTTTTATTTCGTTTAAGGAATCCAAGCATCTACAATAACTATCATGTAACTCTTTCGCCTTAAGTAATTTACTCTCTACAATTTGTTCTTTCCTTCTACCAGCATTGTTATATGATATGTGATAAGTAAATAATTAACCAATTAAGTTCTAATCTTACTGATGTCCACAGCGTGTACAGCCAGGTACATCGCGCACAACACTTTGCACTGCATTTTGGTGCCCGACGAAAAACTGAGCTCCTCAACGCATGTCCTCGTATTTCCTCTCGAATCCACCTTTTGTGGCACTTCTTGTACATGTAGTATGCAACCCCGACACATATTAGGGCAAAAATGCACACCACCACGACGAGCAGATTGTTCGTGGTATTTATACTCTTCACGACCTCGGCGCTGTTGCTAGAGCCCCCGGCAGCATTCTAAGCCACGACAACTTCTTCTTTTGTTTGCGAAGACCCCATCTTTTACGAGCAGCACTTAAACATTTTGTAGCCAATTATCACGACCAGCAAAATAAGTCCCGTGATGAGAAACACGTTCACTGTTTTGTCATATAGATCGTCCATTGCCAAAAACACACTTTTATTGTCCGTCGTGCACATCTTGATATATCACTATTGTAGTTAAACACTTTCGCGCGCGATGTTAGCGGCAGCGCGCAAAGCGCTGCGTTGACAGGATCGCCATATGAAGACGGGTGTTCGGATGTGTATTGAAACAACCAGGTTCTAGATACGACTGCCGTTTATTCATAATAGACATGGGTTATATAGGCACGACAGTTTGTATATGCTTCTTACACTACAAGGTGATAAAAAATAATTGCCATCTAAAACACACACACACACACACACACACGCAATTAACACACTACATTCATTCTTCATGGAAGAGCTCTCTGACCTCTGCCATTTTAACACACTAGCTATATCTAAATAGATTTATAAAATGTTTAACAAGTAACTTTTGTTTTGGGATATTGTAATTGTTTTTGAACGATATCAGGTAGAAAAAAACAATAACTTTGAATAATGCGTATTGTTGAATGTAACTTTTTTGATATTGAAAATGTTGGCCATATCTACGAATATTTACTATGATTTGATGATCAATGCAAAAAGGTTGGCTACATCTGACATGTTCGATTGACAATGACATAAGTGACTTTGACACTTAATGAAAGTGACATATCTGTGATAGTTTTTTTGGTCGTGAATTAGATTACCGAGTATAGACGACGATAAACATACAAGACGGCGGCGGTTTCCGCCGTCGTCTTCTAACCTATCCGCCATCCAAGTCGATTTTGCCACCGCTCGTCTCGCGCGCTGTAGGGTCGCAGTTCTACCTAACACCTACCTCACCTAACCTCGCTTCGTTCGTCGTCGTACCTAACGGCGACTTGCCTTAAGGTAGAATATGTAAGTTGTTTTATAATTTGTCATATATTACATTATGTCACCCGATCATTCGTTAAAATATAGTTCTACATTTAATCATAATGCTAACTGTATGTTAACAAGTACAATTATTCCTAATGATCGTTATATACACCGTTTTTATGATTATAGAACATTCTGTAATTTAATTTGTATAACGAATAATATAATGGATTTTGTTTCCATACATTATGTTTAATATGTGTTTAAAAAGTAGTTAAATGTAATTATGCAAAGTATTTCTATTAAAATTGATCGGCACCCCTTCTTAGAAGGTCTCATGGTCTGATGATAGGATCCGGGAAATCAAGGAAATTCTTCAAATAAGGCGAAGTATGCAATTGAAGTCGGTTCACATAAAACTTTTTTTTTATAAATAGAAATAGAAATAGAAATTATTTATTGTCAGATTGAGCATAGTGTACATAATACAGATAGGGTAGAGGAACCAAAAGATGAACGGTTAAGCGATTATCCCAACTTTGGGATTTTTTTGTGGGAGTTGTAACCTAGTTTGTACATATTTTATTTTTTTATCCGATTAAGTATATAGTCGAGATTAGATTTGCCTATTTTAACCTCTCCTATTTCAACACAGTATTTAAAAAAAAATGCTTTTATGTTAAAGTATGCCTGTTTGCCCAGAAGATGAACGCTGTGCCCAATGAGTGAACATTTTGGCACCAATAGTTGAACGAAGAAAACGAATGACCGTGCAGCTGTCCAACTTTGCCCATATTGTAAATTTGCCCACTAAGTAAAAAACCAGGAGCAATATAAGACTATTTCAACTGTTATCAAACCGTGAATTGTATAAATATATAAAAGGTACGATACAATAGACGGCGAAATTGGGCAGTTTTAAGCCGTTATAAAATATACGGTAAAACTATTTTTTTTTGTAATAGGCTATATTTATCGCAATTAGGTACGAATAAGTATCACGATGGAAATAACTAAAAAAACACATAAAAAAATCTATCTTTATTGCACATTTTTTCACAAGGACAAGCCGTAGGAAATTAATCAACTTTTATTAGAAAATAGAAAAAACACAGCGTTATCATTAAAAAAAAAATACACGATTCTCATTTCCATTGAAAAATACTCAAGCAATATTACCTGTTTATTCTGGAGGCGTTCTTTAGCGTATAAGTACCTACCTATTTGTTGATTATGATAAAAATATTTCCTACTGTAAGTTTTCTATGGGGTTCAAGGTAATTAAAAGGATAAGTACTTAATAGATAACTTACAGATCGAGGCTCAAGAGACGTTAGAGGAGGTATTTGAGGTGGTTCGTTTTCCATACAAAACGTTATTTGACATTCGCAGGCAAATGGTGTGATATTTTAAGAAACTTATGTCATAAACTTTTATAAATTGGCTTTCCATTTACAAACATCCAAATTCACACTTATAATATTAGTAGGTAGGATAATGAGAACAGTAGGTAACAAACTCTTGCTTCTGTCATCTCATTGGTTCGTTACTAGTGGCTCTGTGAGCTGTAGAAATCGCGAGCATGTTTTATTTTAAATTTATAAAAAGACGACAAAAAAAATATAATTAACGAACCTGCTCACAAAATTTCACGAGAATCGGTTGAGAAATGCGATCTGTAGAGGAGAACAGCGGGACAGACACCGGACATAGGTACGAATGATTTTCGGCTCAACCTGAACCATAGAACTTTGTTCACTTCGCTCGCTCGTTCGATAAGGTATGTATCAGAATAAACAACAAGTTTGTGATATTAAGTTTGAATCCCAATATGTATTATTAAAAAAGTAAGCATGTATTCCGTTAATTGCATCCACTTCATTAAAAAAAAAGTAATAACATTTCAATATATATTTGGTTTATAGTCGATCAATGAAAAAAAAAAGAATAAAATTACAATGAAATGTGCAAAAGTGGGCAAACTTGTATTTATAATTTTTTGCCCGGTCAAAAATCGCCAATATATTTCACCTATTAATAATCGTTACTCATACAAAGAAAACTGTTAGATAAATAAACCGAAACGATACAGTTAATTTGAAAATTATATAATTAACTTTATAAATGCCGGGCAAACTTGCCAAATTTCATGTATCTTTGATATTAAGAGTTCATTGTACTAACCCCTGCCTAAAACTTGAACGAATAAATTTTGTTCGTTCATCTATTAGGCACGATAGCAAAGAAATGAACGCACTAAAATCAAGAGAGCGTTCACTCATTGGAATCGAAGCCAAAAGATGAACGAACAAATTTTGTTCGTTCATCTTCTGGGCACGATAGCAAAGAAATGAACGAACTAAAACAAACCCCAAAATAACCGTGTTGCGAATGGATAGTCACGTTCAACTTTCGGTTCAAAAATCAAAGGTTAAGTAACGATTAATTTAAGCCATAAAAGTTGTATCTACCTTTGCAATACGATTTTATATCAGCTTTTGAAGAAACTATGCCTTGCCCAGTAGATGAACACCGTTCATCTATTGGCTCAGGTACACTAAATTGGAACCATTAGTTGAACGCTAAATATCTCTTAAGTTAACAATAAATATGCAATTTGTGATAGATAATCCATTAAAGGCATTAATCAAGAATCTATATCACGCAAAACAATGCATGTAGCCAATTTATTCAATTTTATACGTAATTTTGAGCTTAAATTTGAGAGCGCTAACCTTAACTAATTCTCCATATAAACGGTGATTTAGGCGCGAGACCTCGGCGCGGCGACCGCTCACCGCCGCGTGTGTGTGGCAACTGTCTGGGTGTTTAAATGCCAGCCTCGGTAAAGGGATGACGCTCTAGGAAAAAAATATTGCAAGTGCGTAAAATGTGTCGTGATTTTTTTATTTCAATTTTTCGACAAAACGTTCATCTATTGGGGGCTGTTCATCTTCTGGTTCCACCACCCTAATTTAATTTCCCGCAGTAAGCTCGATTCTCCATACAAACGCAGTTACGCTCTCATTTTAAAACTACTTGTTGTATTGTAACGAAACTTTGCATGTACAATGACATAAGGTATATCCAGGTCTGTAATTAGTTTATGTAGCTTCAGATACCGTAGTAAAAAAATACAGCGAATGCAAATTTTTCATACAAAATTAGTTTTTGCTGTATTTCGTTTGTTTTCTAAACTGAAACCTTATAAACTAATTAAAGACATAGATAATCTTTATGTCATTGTAGGTATATGCAAAGTTTCGTCACAATGCAACTCGTAGTTTCAAAATGAAACCGAAACTCCGTTTGTATGGGAAGGTGAAATTCGGCCGAGCTTACTGCGGACTCTTAAAGTAGGACATTACTCAATTATTACTGATTAATAGGTAATAAATAATCTAGCCCACGAATGAAAGGGCAGGCAGTAGTCTTAACTGGCAGTAGTCTTATAACTGGCAGTAGTCTTATAACTAGCAGTAGTCTTATAACTGGCAGTAGTCTTATAACTGGCAGTAGTCTTATAACTGGCAGTAGTCTTATAACTGGCAGTAGTCTTATAACTGGCAGTAGTCTTATAAGTGGCAGTAGTCTTATAACTGGCAGGGCAGTAGTCTTATAACTGGCAGTAGTCTTATAACTGGCAGTAGTCTTATAACTGGCAGGGCAGTAGTCTTATAACTGGCAGTAGTCTTATAACTGGCAGTAGTCTTATAACTGGCAGTAGTCTTATAATTGGCAGTAGTCTTATAACTGGCAGTAGTCTCATAACTGGCAGTAGTCTTATAACTGGCAGTAGTCTTATAACTGGCAGTAGTCTTAGAACTGGCAGTAGTCTTATAACTGGCAGTAGTCTTATAACTGGCAGTAGTCTTATAACTGGCAGTAGTCTTATAACTGGCAGGGCAGTAGTCTTATAACTGGCAGTAGTCTTATAACTGGCAGTAGTCTTATAACTGGCAGTAGTCTTATAACTGGCAGGGCAGTAGTCTTATAACTTGCAGTAGTCTTATAACTGGCAGTAGTATTATAACTGGCAGGGCAGTAGTCTTATAACTTGCAGTAGTCTTATAACTGGCAGTAGTCTTATAACTGGCAGGGCAGTAGTCTTATAACTTGCAGTAGTCTTATAACTGGCAGTAGTATTATAACTAGTAGTAGTCTTATAACTGATTGGCGAATAGTTATTTCTTCCCAGACACAACCAACAGCTGATATATGGTCGACCCCGCGTTAGGGTCTATCTTGACATAATCATCCATGAAGTCTTCCCATTTGTCTTTAAGACCGTCGAAAGGATTCATGCATTTCATTAACCCTAAAACAAAAATCATACGTATTAGGCACATACAGCCAAAGCCGTTTATCGTGGAGAAAACATCGCAACTTCCGGTGATATGTTTTACCCAAGCTTTGGGTAAAAACAGAATTGCATGTACCTACGAGTATGTTTATCTGGTAAATTACATGATAAACATTTGGTAACTGTAGGAACTTTTGTTTTTGGTAAGTATTAATGTTATTCCATTTATTTGGTAGCAAAATCTTACTTCTGAATTCGTCCACACCGTCTTCAAAATCAAACGATTTATTTTGCACCTTAACATCAATATCTGTGAATCCAATCTTCTTCATGAAACTGTTTATATCAGTTCCTGGGTCCTAGAACAAATTAATTTTAACATATTTATGTTCATATTTATAACAGTCATTCAAAGTTTGAATCTTGAGAGCAGCAAGAGACTCATTGCTCTCGAGTACCTAACACATACAACCTCTGCCTTATCTTTTATCTCTGACATACTGGCTCGGCTCAAAGAGTAAAGTAAGTATAAGGAGAAGAGTGGCAACTCTGACTTTTAACTAGCATGTATGGAAGGTGCTGCTGCCAGTGTCAAGGAAATGAACTAACGCAGCTTACTCGCATAGCTATCTAGATGTATATATAGAAGTATACATGTATGTATAGAAGTATATATGTACCTGTGCGTGTGTATATCTAATATTTATGCTCATATAGGTATTAGCCTATATTAGCCATACCTGTGATATGTGTGTATAGATTACGTATGGCTATTTTAAGAACTGAATGCAATGATGTACTATTTTTTATATTACATCATTGACTGAATTCTGTTTTTAAAGTTTTTTAACAATAACAATAACAAGAGCAAACCAAGAGCGTATAAATCCGATCTGAGCGAACGAAAGCCAGAGTTTATTATTTATTTAAGAGAAATGCCAGCCTCTAGGGCCTTTGCCAAAGACAAGTACAGAATAAGAAAAACATTTCACAATACACAGTATTATTAGCATGATGTACGGTGGAAGGCCTTCACGATGCACTGGGTGATAGCTGGAGCAGTACAAAGCATAATGGCGGCCGCGACCACGAACCGCTGAATGATGCCCAAGAATTGGTTATTCGCATTTCCAGGAAAATTCTTCATTAACTGTAGCCGTCACGTTTGCTATTCACTGAATAATACGCTATCCAATTATACATTAAACAGCAGGATGCAGAAAATAAAAATAAATGTCATGTTCCATGGATCAATCGAAAGTCAAAAGCCAGAGTTGAGTTGACATTGACAATGGTGACCGTTGACAGACAGTCTTTTTTTAAAATTTCTAGTTCTTCATCCGGTCGCGAAGAGGCGCTGCAAACTGTCAAAATGTAGGCCTTTTTAAGTGTGCCCCCCCTGGCTCGGCTGCGCTCGCTGTGCCGTAAGAGACCGCAACCGTACCACGATAAACGGATAAGCTGTCGCTTAGGCATCGCTTTATTAGTGACTTAGTAACAGGTCACCATGAGTTGCGTTGGCTACTTACGAGTGATAAGCTGATAAGAGATGATGAATTGAGTCAAATGGTGAAGAATTGAGAAGATAAAACAGGGCAATCATTGTGTTAACATAACTAATTTACTCGGCTTTATTTAGAGAGCACACTATAGAGTTGAAAAAATTCTGTAAATGCCCATCTTGCGATAATATTACGAGACGACGTCGCGAAGATAATACACCCGCATCTCCTGCGGGCTTAAGACCTTCTACTGAACACTCAGAAATCACAAACATGTCCTGCGATGAGAGCAACCATTCCCCTTAGGTGATACATACACAGACACTCCAGCAGTCCAGCCGCCTAGCTTAATACTTAATGCCAGCTTCATAACAAGTGAAGCAGCCCCGCTGCAGACTGCAGAGACTAGAAACGAATCGATCACTTTTGATAAATTTAGACAATTTTTAAAAATGGAAATAGGAGAAATGAAAGAAAGCCTTACAAGGACTATCGCAAATGATATTAGGGATGTATTACTCAATGAATTTAATACCAAAATCACTAACTTGAAATTGGAAGCCGAACGAAATACTAAATCTTTATCGGAAGGACAAAAAAAATTTGAACAAAAAATAACCACATTGGACGAAAACATCAACAGTCTGCAAAAAGAAAATTACTCTTTGAAAACAGAATTAGAATTTTTACACAAAAGAATACAAAACCAGCAAGGGAGCATGACAGAAAAGGTTTGTAACTCTATAGTTCTATATAGATTGAATAAGACTATGAATGAGTCCGAACATGATCTCATACGGCGTGTTAGCTACATATTTTGCGATCTCTTCGGCATAGACGTCAACGGCTTCATCGATGGTGCCTACCGCTTGGGCAGACACGGCTACCGAAGGCCGCTTGTCATCGAGTTTATTAACAAGAGGATGGTAAAATATATCCTTAGAAATAGTCTAACACTCAAAAATGTAGGATTAGTGGTCTCGGAATATATGGACAAAAATGAACTACAACAAAGGCACACTATAAAGGCGACCCTGCAAGACGCAAGAAAAAAGGGTCTGCATGCTGTAGTTAGGAATAACAAGGTTTTTGTCAACGGCAAGGAATATAAAACAAGCAGCACTAGTACCATACAAACCACGATGCTGGGACGTGACTCTTCGAGCGCACCACCGCCTAATACCAACACCAGTGTTAGTAGTGATGTGATGGCATATGAGAGCCAGACGCCCTCTTGTACTATTTATACAGAAAGTCTTCAAAAAAAATTAAACACAGCAGAAGAAACTGATAATGAAAACTGTAATTTTCGTAACGGACGTCAGGAATGACTATAATGACTATAATTTTAAAATCCTCTATCAAAACTTCCAAAGCGTAGTTAATAAGCAATATATACTAGAAGCTTTCATAAACGACGACTCGACATACGACGCTATCTGTATCACGGAATCCTGGTTACCAAAAAACAAACTAAGTATGTTCCATTTAAGTGGATATCAAATAGCGGGATCGTTTTGCCGGGAAGAAAGAGTGGGTGGAGGCGTGGGAGGCGTGGGAGGATGCCAAAGGACGACATCACCAAATTTTCTATCGAGTACGTGCTTGAAATTGTGCCATTTCTTTATCCAATCTAAACACAATTATAATTGTAATGTATTGGAACAGGAGAGAGGAGGATTTATTTTACACTAGACTAGAGCAGGTGCTAAGGTATGTTAATTGTAAATATTCGACGTGTAAAGTTATTTTGGGTGGTGACTTCAATATTAATATTTTAGAAAATAATTCGAAAAGTAGTCGCTTTATCAATCGTATACTTGAGTATAAATTCAATCAACATATCAAGGAACCTACACACCATACATCACCATTTACATCAACGTGTCTAGACTTAATTTTTACTAATTTCAAAAATAATGTCCGTACAAGTGTCAAGGAACTGGGATTCTCTGATCATTGCGGAAACATTTTATGTGCATACTTACCGCAACAACAGAAACAACAAATGACTTGGACAACAGAAAAAAGACACTTTAACTCTAAAAATACAGAATGCTTTCAAAATGAACTTTGCCAACAGGATTGGTCCTCAATAATAAGAATCGATAGGAACGAACGTAAATGATAATTATACAGCGTTTACACAAACTTTAAAAACTATTACAAATGTATACCAAAACGGAGAGTTAAACTAAAATCTAATTACAAAAAATACTGAGTCACCAAAGGAATAAAATTATCTTGTACAAACAAGCGCTAATTAAAAATATTAGTAATAAAATCAAATAACCAAGTACTACGTAATCACTACAAATACTATGATTTTTTTTTAAACCCTTGGTTAACACAGCTAAGAAATTACATTAAGCAAATAAAATAAAAAAATCAAATAATAAAGTAAAAACGATGTGGAGTGTAATTACCGAGCGGACGAACAAAAAAACGAAAAAACTAAAACTAACATCAAATTACAAATTGGGGCCAACATAATATCGGAGCCTAAATTACTAGCTGACACGTTTAATAGTTATTTTTCATCCATGGGTAAGGTTCATACTGGTACCATACCTGCCACCGGACGACCTGTTGTGCAGCAAATCGAAAATTCGATGTTCCTTACACCCGTAACCGTCCCCGAAATAACTAAAATGCTAGAAGTTTAATAAGAAATTTAAAAAAACAAATTCAGTTGTGGAATTGATGAACTTTCGCCGTCTTTGTTTCGATACTGTGCTGACCAACTTGCATATCCGCTGTGTTTACTAGTTAATCAATCTTTTGTTGAAGCATCATTCCCAGTGGCCGTAGCACGGCTGCCATTTTATCACTTATCGTTGTGGTAAAGACGTCCGTCACGCTATGACAAGTATGCGAGTGCGAGAGTGACGGATGCTTTAGCCACAACGATAAGTGATAAAATGGCAGCCGTGCTACGCCTTCAATCAGTTGAAAATAGCTGTTATAAAGCCTATTCACAAAAAAAACTCAATGTTAGACCCAAATACGAGTAATTATCGCCCAATCGCTCTGTTACCAACAGCATCTAAAGTGTTCGAAAAAGCTAGTTACGTGTAACCGGATCTACACCTTCTGTGAAAAGTGTAACATATTTAACGACTGCCAAAACGGATTCCGGAAGCATAGATAAACAATCTTGGCAGTATACAAGTATGTACAACAAATCTTAGAAATTCTGAATTCGAAACAATATGCCATTGGCATACTATTAGACATGACCAAAGCTTATGATAAGGTACAGTACGAGTCAGACTAAAGGTTAAATAAATAAGTGTTTGGACATTGGAATTTAATTTGTCACCACATAGGATCCCAACAAGTGGTGACCCCGACGTGATCTGTAACAGACCGGGCGGGTCGTAGGCAGTAAATTACGGGTTATCACGCGTGGCTCAAGACACCCCTAGTTCGGGAAATGCAAAACGGCCTGACCACTGGTCATCAGTTCGGTGTACCAGTGTTAGGAGCGGTGCAACCTTCGCAACCAGGAACGAGTGGCGAAACGGCACGCGTAGCACCCGCGAGGATGCAGGGGGCTGGAGCAGATATGGCAGCGGTGACTGTAGCATCACGGATCGCGCCATTCTGGAAGGACATGCCGAAGCTTTGGTTTCGACAGTTCGAGTCGATCATGGCTCCGCAGAAGCTGTCATCAGAAGCAAAATTTGACCTGGTAGTTACCAAGCTGAATAGAGAGGAGCTGAGTGCCGTGGCCGATCTTTTGGAGGACGGCGCTGTGCGAGGGTACGCCGCGCTGAAGGACAGACTAATAAGTACGTACCAAGAGAGCGAAGACTCCCAATTTAATAGATTGGTGCGAGAAATGGAGCTGGGAGACCAACGTCCATCTCAGTTATATAGGAGGATGGCGGAAGCTGCGAGAAACGCAGGAGTGTCGGAGTCCACATTAAGGAAACTGTGGGTGCAGAGACTTCCAACAGCCATTAAAGTGATTTTGTCGACTACGAGCGAGGACACCAAGCTAAGTGATTTAGTGGCGATCGCGGACAAAATAATGGAATCAATGAGCACGGGGACGGTAGCAGCCGTGGAGACTCCCGCAGCAGTATCGACGCCGTCAACATCCACTCTAGGCGCGGATATGATACAGGAATTCCAAAGTATGGTGCTGGAAGTCAAGCATTTGAGAGGAGAGATCAGCGAACTAAGAGCTTGTGCGAGCAAAGGAATGCGATACGACAGAAGTAGAAGCAGGAGCCGATCGCGTTCCAGGGCATCAAAGCCGCGCAACAATTGGCTGTGCCACTACCATTATAAGTTTCGGGAAAGAGCTACGAAGTGCAGGCAACCCTGCAACTGGCAGCAGAAACCGATGTCGACGGACGGAGCAGCACCGCCGACGCAGTGGCAACCCTATCAGGGAAACTAAGTATGGTGCACCTAGAAGCGGCTGGGGCAAGTGCACCTCCATCGAAAAATAACCGCCTGTGTGTAACTGACTTTAATAGCGGTTTGTACTTTCTCGTCGACACGGGAGCAGACGTATCTATAGTGCCAAAAAATCGGTTTAGTGCGAGTGAACGTCGCGAGTGTAGTGATTACAAACTTTACGCCGCTAACAACACGGAAATAAAGACCTTTGGGACTGTGTCGATAGAACTCAATTTGGGGTTACGTAGAGCGTTTCGCTGGACCTTTATAGTGTGTGATGTAACTCAATCAATACTTGGTGCGGACTTTTAAAGGCACACAAGTTAGTTGTAGATCTATACAATAGGAAATTAATTGATAATGTGACAAATTTAAAGTCTATAGGGTCCATAGTACACTGTGAACAAGTAAATATTAAATGTATTAGGGACGATAACCGATATCGCGACATCCTTGTACCATATCCGGATATTATGAAGCCCGCGTCATTCAAAGGACCTACCATGCATAGCGTCAAGCATTACATAGAAACCTCGGGTCCTCCGGTATATGCGCGTGCCAGGCCATTACCGCGAGACAGGTACGAGCTGGCAAAGCAGGAGTTCCGCGAAATGCAAGCTTTAGGTATTTGCAGGCCTAGCAAAAGTCCGTGGGCCAGTCCACTTCACATAGTGCCGAAGAAAGACGGCCAGATCCGGCCGTGCGGGGACTATAGGAGGCTCAACGCAGTGACGAAGCCAGACAGGTACCCGATTCCGAGACTACAAGATTTTACATACGGACTATCAGGTAAAAATATTTTTTCCGCTTTAGATATCAACCGGGCGTATCACGCTATAGAAGTTGCACCTGAGGATGTAGAGAAGACAGCCGTGATCACTCCTTTTGGGCTATGGGAGTTCACTAGGCTTCCGTTTGGCTTACGAGGAGCTGCGCAGACGTTCCAGAGATTCATGAACGTCCAACTGCAAGACCTGGAGAGCATCACTAGCGAGAAAGGTAAGAAATCTTCGTTGTTCTGTTATATTGACGATATTATTGTGGCCTCAGAAGACGAGGAAGTTCATAAAGAGCATTTGGATAAGATTTTCAAAAAATTCAATACAATACAATACAATACAAATACTCTTTATTGCACACCTCAAAACATGAATCAAATAAACATAATAACTTATTAAAAAAATAGATGTTGACAACAGGCAATGAGATAGGTTTGACCATTAAATTGAGCAAGTGTCAATTAGGCCAGGAGCAAGTAGATTTTTTAGGCTACACCGTATCAGCGGAAGGTTTAACGCCGCGGGAGGACAAAACAAAGGCCATTGTAGATTATCCTAAACCTCAGACGGTGGAACAACTCAGACGATTTTTGGGCATGATCAATTTCTATAGAGCTCATTTAGGTAAGGCTGCGGACATACAGCGTCATCTGAGTAAGTATTTGCATGGCTCAAAAAAGACAGACCAGTCGAGGATTGAGTGGGACAGTGAAGCCGAGCAAGCGTTCGAACAGAGTAAGGAAAGCCTTAAAAGCGCCGTTACTCTGTCATGTCCATTGCCGGACGTCCCACTGGCACTCATGACGGATGCGTCAGGAACCTCCGCGGGAGGAGTGTTGCAGCAGAAGGTAGGTACTACATGGAGACCTTTGGGATATTTTTCTAAAGCCTTTTCAGAGGCTCAAAAGAAATATAGCACATATGACAGGGAATTAACGGCAATATATATGTCTATATTCCATTTTAGAACCATGGTAGAGGGGAGGAGATTAATAGTATACACAGATCATAAGCCCCTTACAAAAGCCTTGTCCAAAGTAGATTCAGTAAAAGAAACACCTAGGAGAGCAAGACAGCTAATATACGTGAGCGAGTTTACAAGTGAGATAGAGCATATTAGCGGGACGGAAAATGAGGTCGCGGATGCATTGTCACGTGTAGAATGACGCGCAATTAGCATGTTTACTTACCGCGAGCGAAGCGAAAATTAAATTGCTAGGTATGCCGGGTTCACAAAGAAAAATATATTGCGAAATTACGAACGATAACATCCGACCTTATTTACCAGAAAAATTTAGAAAAATCGCATTTGAAACGGTGCATTCCATTAGCCATCCTGGCATCAGGACGTCGCGTAGGATGGTAGCTCAAAGGTATTTCTGGCCGAATATGAATAAGGATGTGGGGTTATGGGCAAAAACATGCATAAAGTGTCAAAGAGCAAAAATAAACAGACATACGCATTCGGAATTAGGGCGGTTCCAGGATGCCGAAAGGTTTAAGACTCCGTATCGGCCCGGCAAAAGTTCGATTGTAGGTATATTACCCGTCTCGAGCGCGCCAGCGCAGGTGTCGTGGTGGGGGTCGAGCGAGGCTGCTAGGTCGGCGTAGAAAAGTTTTGATACTTTAACCGTTTTATCTGAGGTTTTCGTTACTTAATATTTATATTCATATAAATATATAAATGTTGTATATATAAATACATATACAACACATGTGTTGTATATGTGTTATACGTGTTGTGTTGAAATAAAATATCAGGCAATCAACAAAAAAAAATACATACGGAGTATCAAAATTATGGTTGTCTATTGTTTGCCCGACATTCATATACTATAATAATCATTTGCCCGAACTTCGCTTGCCCGAATTTCATTTGCCCGAATGTTTCGTTTACCATAATAGTGAATTGACATACTCTTGTTTACTCGAATATTGAATGTCATAATGATACGAATGCCATACGTATTGTTTTCCAGATTATTGTTTGCAATAATATTATTTAATAGAATATTTAAACGCCATAATAACATGCATTCGGATTCATCTTTGTTAATTTGTTAGTTTTTTCGCTCTTCTATAAAAAAATAACCTCGAAGACGAAAGCGGGAGCAAAGCTCCCGCTTCCGTCTTCTAACCTATCCGCGATCCGAGTCGGTTTTGCCACTAAGCACCTGTTCCCTACTGCCTACGATAAACCACTATCTTGGCATTGGGTAATCTCAGAGAAAAGTTTATTTTTACTTAGTTGCAAAATCAACTCGGATCGCGGATAGGTTGGAGGTTTTTTTAATTTTTTTTACTGCAATACGTACCGACTTTATTACATATGAATATTATGGATGTTAAGTTGGATGGCAAATGTCATTATGGCATGTGATAGTTATGGATTACAATGATTATGGACAATGAGATTATTGATATTGATATTATGGAAAACAAAGATTCTGGCATATAATTAATATGGTAAACAATGAGTATGGCATACAAAATTATAGAAAACAACATTATGGCAGTTGAATATTATGGCAGATAAAATTCGGGCAAATGAAATTCTGGCAAGCAAGAGTATACCCAAAATTATGCACAAATAATATAATAATAATAATATATTCTTTATTGCACCACAACATAAGAAAAACATGTTACAAGAGTACATAATGTCAAATAAAGGTAACAACAGGCGGTCTTATCGCTTTAGAGCGATCTGTTCCAGACAACCTTAATAATATTCGGGCTATTGAAATTCAGCGTAATCGAACTATGCGAATCTCAATTCTGCCAAAACAGTTTATTATGCGAAAAGTCAATTATGGCTACATAGACTATGCGAAATTGAATTCTTACTAAAAAAAGACCGGGTTGCACTCCGGGAGTGCCGGCAGAAGTGAAAACTTGAATAATTTTAATTTTGCAAAAAAACCCTTCCTCCCCCTCCCTCCCCCTGCGTGCCAATATATCTAATAACAGCCTTATTAGTAGTACGCTATAGTTCAACTTAACTCAGCAAAATTGATGAAGGAGACGATGAAATAAAATACCAATTTGTTTTGCCATTACCAAATATTTTTCAAAGCCATATCTCTTAAGAAATAACGTCCAAATTCGAACTATTCGAATTTACTCAATGGCAAAACGGTAAAGGACGCGTGGACAAAATTACATATTTATTTGCAGACAATGCAATTGCAAAAATTGTTTAACGGCTTTATACTCTTACGAATAGTGTTCAGTTTTGAATGAAGTCGAATCGGCTAACAAAAAATATAAGAGTTTGCTTTTTTAAACAAAATGGAATTTGCATTTACGGAAAATGTGTTACGACCTTATACTGTTAACAATAAAGTACAAACTAGAACTATGTGCCCCTAGTCAATCCCCCGTTTTTCCCCCCGCCCCCATGCCTTGTCCCGAATCTCTCCCAATTCTACGGTCACGTGACATCACAAAAATCTGTCACGACTGTCACGAGTTTAACAATTTTTCCCCATCCCAAAATAGAGGGAGGAACCTACTTATAACTGTATCGTTAATTATAATGTATTTATGTAATTGCTAGGACTTCCTATGACCACCTTCCAGCTCCATCATCAGACCCTGGTTACCAAAGTACTCGTCAAGACGAATTAATCGAGCCCAAACTCGATAGGGTTGCGTCGTTTAATTACGGAGTTCCTATGACCACCTTCCAGCTTCATCATCAGATCAGCTTTATGTAATAATAATAATACCAATCCAATTCAATCTCAATCGGAAACCGGGAAGTGGATCAAATTTAACTTGCAAGATTTAATTACAGACAACGGATAGGTGAACTAAATAAAAGTTTATAAAAATTCACCAAGTATCACGATCACTCGTAAAATATTTGACATTGGAGCTATACAATTCGTAAGTTGTCTCGATTAGCCTCACGAATGTCTCACTAGTATAGTTTGACCCCGACGTTGGTAACAACTATGTCTAGCCGGAGATAAAAATAATATTTTAGTCGAGGGGTAGCCTTCGTGAATAGCCACAATTACACGACGTACAAGTCCAACCCGGACAACGGCTAAGCCGGTACTGCCGAATCGAGCGCCGTGCACGGTGCTTTATTACGAACTTTAGTGTGATTTCAAATATTTTTTATGCTTAAATTTACTTCTACACATAAATATATTTTTGTTTGTACGAATAGCGCTTAAACTAGAGTTTCTTATTATGGCTTCATATTTTTGAAATAATGAGCTAAATGGCCAAAAATACTGGCAATTCTTCGTGTGTTTTTACTCAAAAGTTGTTGGATGGAAATACGGTTTTACTCAACAATTTAATATGTAACTTATAAAACGTTTTCCACTTATTCCTAAGAAGACTATCATTCCAATATGGATTTATTTGTTTCATGTCGGTTAGAAATCAAATAGTTCTTCAAATCCACGTCGTTTTACACGTCTCCGAGCGAAAATTGAGAAAACAGCGGTTGGACTGAGCCAAAATATGGTAAATTGAGAGCTAAATGTAAACAATTTTTCCACTTATTCAACTTGAATTGGAATGATCTTTCATATTACACAATAAAATCTTTAGGAAAACGAATATTTAATGAGATATGACCTCAAAAAGTTTAGCGAATTCAGCAAACGGCTATATACGGGACTCTTAAACACGTGCATGTAGACATAGTAGGGCCTCTACCCACGTCATCGCAAGGTTATAGCTATTTAGTTACAATGATAGATAGACGAACCAGGTGGCCGGAGGCGATACCAACCGCAGACATCAACGCCGAGACGGTAGCTAAGGTAATATATGAAAGCTGGATATGCAGGTTTGGTTGTCCGAGTATTATTACGACAGACCAGGGTCGACAGTTCGAGAGTGGTCTATTTAACAAGTTAATTAAATTTTTAGGGGTACACAGGATACGCACCACCCCCCCTACCACGCGCAGGCGAACGGATGCATAGAAAGGATTCATTTGGTAATTAAGAACGCTCTCAAAGCCCGTTTAGCAGATAACGCATCATGGGCGGACGAGATTTCGACGGTACTACTAGGACTCCGAGCAGCGAGTCGTACAGACAACCAGGTAAGTACAGCAGAAATGCTATATGGTCACATTGTGGTCACATTATAAGATTGCCGGGGGATTTTTACGTGCAATCACGGGCAGATTTGAATGATCCATTTTCATATGTAGAGCGCCTCAGATCGGTAGTAGATAGCCTGCGACCTATGTCACGGGCGGATCGCGGGTCGCGGAAAATATTCGTACATAAAGAGTTAGGATCAAGTTCGCATGTTTTTGTCAGAAATGACATGGTCAAAAAGCCACTTACACCTAACTATGACGGACCATATCTAGTATTGAGTAGGAATTCAAAGACGTTTAAGATACAATATCCTAACCGACAGGTAGAGATTAGTATAGACAGGCTTAAATCAGCGTTTTTATTGGATGAACAGTTGGATATTAACAACTCCAGACGCCAAGTTAAAGATAGCGTTGCAGAAAGAAACACAGATGAGCATCTAACGCCATCAGTGCACCAAACGCAACCGCCCATTCCTCGTACCACGCGTAGCGGGCGAGTCGTAACTAGGCCGGTCAGATTCTTACTCGACGAATAACTCGTACCACAAGTACGGTAGTAACAGTGGCATAACTCTCCGTCGGAGGGAATGAGGAAATGGAATGAGAGGATTTTAGCTTTCATAAGAAGATGCCATAAGGAATACGACATCCGGGTCAGCTACATTTGTTTTAACTTAGTATCTCTGGGATAGAGCTAGACCTTGGTTTATACCCTAAAGTAGCAACATTTGGTATGTCATGGTACAGGGTACATGACAACCTTCATAAGTAAAGTAAAAGATTAGTTAAACCAGCACAAAGTCGGACTCTGAGACATGATGCTCCGCAGATAGTTAAGTATTAATTTTTAAGAGGAAATATTGTGTATCGCGTCGTCATACTGTAATTTACTTTACTGTGTAAAAATTTTTTTAGGTCATAATGGGCACGTATATACGAATGTTTTCGACAGAGAAAATCAGCACTTTATAATAATGTTACTTATATATTGCTGCTAGAAAGATAAATTGAGTATTCATATTCTCTCGACATAGTGAGACGTAAGCGTGTATTACGACAGTTATTATTGTCAAAGTTAATTTCATCTAAAATATGGGTTTGTCACAAGGAAAACAGGAGGCAGATAACTCTCACAACGCAATTGCCATAGCAAAAGTCGAAAATTTATCAACCCAAGTAGAGGCGTGTGGGCGCCACGCGAGAGTGGGAAATAGAGCGTGCGTGCGTGCGTGCGTGCGTGCGTGCGTGCGTGCGTGCGTGCGTGCGTGCGTGCGTGCGTGCGTGCGTGCGTGCGTGCGTGCGTGCGTGCGTGCGTGCGTGCGTGCGTGCGTGCGTGCGTGCGTGCGTGCGTGCGTGCGTGCGTGCGTGCGTGCGTGCGTGCGTGCGTGCGTGCGTGCGTGCGTGCGTGCGTGCGTGCGTGCGTGCGTGCGTGCGTGCGTGCGTGCGTGCGTGCGTGCGTGCGTGCGTGCGTGCGTGCGTGCGTGCGTGCGTGCGTGCGTGCGTGCGTGCGTGCGTGCGTGCGTGCGTGTGTGTTTGTGTGTGTCTTTAACTGAGTTTAATTGAGTGATATGTATGCTACAGGGTTGCGTATTAATAAAACAACTACTTATCTTACGACCTCTAACAGTTTTTCCGTCTCAACATAGCTAAGACCCTTTAGCCACCTTACAATTTTGGATTTTGCTTCGCGTCGAGTACTATCCGATATCATGCAGGCCTTCACCACTTTATTATAAACTAGCTGTACCTGCGACTTCGTTTGCATGGTTATGTAGGAGTTAACGCATTTCTTCTCTTGGAAATAGGACACATGCAGTTCTAATTTTAACCTATCATGTAAAACTTTCAATAAACCTATATATTTTAGTTAAAATGACGTTAAAACCTGTCACTCTGATATTTTAATTATTAAGAAAGGGACAGAACACGTGTTATTCCTATCAGAGGTATTTTAAGTTTTATGAATAATTGGGTAAAAGTTTAGTAGATGTCTGTGGCAAGAGATTTAACAGGTAGGACACACGTGTAGTATTAAATGTTTATTGAGGGTGTCTATCATTTTATCGAAACGCATTACGTCGATTTACATTTCGCTGAAAACTATTCCACGAATTTCATTTCGTTGTATTTCTTGTTCACATAATCGTCAATTCATAGTTTTTTATTTCATCGAACAACTTTTCATCGTTAATCGTTTCGAATTTGTCTCAAATCGTAGCGTAACGATTCATCGAATTTACTTTTCATAGAATAGTCAGTTGTGTATAGTATTAATTTACCGAAACACGGTCCAATGTTGGTACGTTCCATATATTTTTGTTGCCACGATCAATATTTCATATTTCTACTAAGCTGTTTACCTATAGGTCATTTAGTCTAAGTATATAATACCTAATGGATAAAATGAGTCCACATTGACTCATATACGCTTCATATACGATATAGACGTAATATTAAGCCTAAGTAAGTAATATTAAAAAACGGTTCTGGCGCTTCGCCGGCCGCTACCGCGGCACGCTCGCTACGCTTTCTCGGCTCGCGCACTATAGGATCACAGTTCACCTAACACTCCTCCTCGCTTCGCTCGTCGTCGTACCTACACTGGCCTGCCTTAGAGTAGAATAGGAAGGTAATCCCGATATCGAGAGGGAAAGGTGGGTAGGATTAGAGCTCTATGTATACGTCCATAGTCTCGGTGAAATGTACCTACCGAGTTTGTTGAAAGGTAAATATTATCAAGTGACAAACACTGATGAAACGATTTTATATGTAATAAGAATTTTGGGAACTGAAACTTATGTTAAAACAAAATTATATTAACGGCGATTCGATGAACGACTATGTCGATGAACAAATAAAATATTGAAGTGAAATTCGATGAGTTCATTTTTGTGTAAATGGTAATTCGAGCAAATGTATGAGCGATCTAACGAAGTTCGATGAATGATTCCTGTGTGACGATGAAATTCTGCGAAAAGTGTTATGGGAAACGATAATCGATGAAACTATTTTCGGTAAAATGATGGATTCCCGTTTATTGATCTTCTTTTCTACATATTTTTAACACTGTGTTATGTTAATATATTATAAAAACGTGATGGATGACCGAAATGATCTTGAGTTCTTGAGTCACTCCGACTCTCAGATAAAGATGTGTTTAGGAATTAATAATAGATAATCCTTTCGAGTACCCATTGACCGGTAAGTGTTTACGTGGAACAAAAGATCTCTTTTTAATTTGACAACAGACGGCCATTTATATTTTCCAAGCTATACCTAACCACTAGGTAAGGTCTACAACTATAACGCGAGTCCGAGTCCCTTCCTAATAAAGGAAATTATTAAAAATGCTAAAGCAATATGTTTATTTTTATTTATTACTATAATAAACTTTATCTTATCTTATCTTATCTTTTTCATATTGCAATGTTTCAGATTGCACTTTCACATTCTGGCAAATCTTGTGTATGTTCCCGCCCTTGCCAACATAATAATGTGTGTTGCAGCCTTTATGATAAAAGTATTTTTCTCAAAAATCATCGGCAAAGTTGACTTTATTGGTAAAAAGTCAGGACGTGAAGTGCATAGTTTATGGTTAGTCAAAATTTTAAAAATAAAAACCTTGCCGGCTCGATTTTGCTCGACTACAATGTTGCATACAAATTCCATTATTTGTCGTGGTACAAACTTTTTAAAAAGTTAAAACGGCCATATAAATAAAAGGCATAGGTCCTAAACAGCCACAACAGAAGAAGCTGTGACTTATCGCGACTTTTAAGTTGTCTCAAATAACTTATGGCGTTTTCGGAAGAAAAATACACTTCCAACTTATTATTGAAAAAAATAAAAGGCGGCAATGCAAATGCAAAACATATTCCGTTTTGACATACAGTGGCTAATTGTTTTTACGGAAAATATAGAAAATTGACGTAAAAATCATTCGAGATCTAAAAGAAGCTGCAAGGTCAGTTATTGATAATTTTTTAAGTGTAAGTTGCAAAGCCAAAAGACAAAATATTGAAAGGCGTACTACAATTTCATAAAGCGGCGAGAAGAAAGGCATGCCTTATCATTTTCAGAAAGTACAGTTTTGTTTTCTTGCACATTTTTTGAGAAAAGCACTATATTAGTCTTAGCCGGAAGGGCCATTGCTGGCTTCGTATTAAATTAAACGGACTCCCAAGGTCGTCCGTTTAAAAAGAATACTCAGCCAGCAATTGCCTACTTCCCTTGCTTCGACAATAATGTACTATTCCTGTATGTTGCCCAATTTCTGTGTCTCTATTGTGGTCTCTATATTGGCTGAATGTCAACTTGAAGCCGCCTCAAGGCACAGCCACACTGGCGCAGCCTGCGGTGGCGGACAATATTTGACAGCGGCGGACAAGTTTACTATTGTCCGCCGCGGCCAGGCCGCGCCAGTGTGACGCAGGCCTAATACTGACGCGCTTCATAATTAATGTTTATAAAAGGCCCGTTGACAAACCAGCGCGGCTATCACAAAACGGCGCGCGAGCTCTCTCGATTTTTCTCCAACTATCCGTCTCTCTCTTATCAGATAACTTAGAAAGAGACATATAGTGCGAGAAAAATCGAGAGAGCTCGCGTGCCGTCTTGTGATAGCCGTGCAGTATCGTGATAATTAAATACTCAGTGTGTGATTCAATCTTGCAGAAACTCAAATAGACTGGCTGAACGCAAGGATAGCGCTATCGCCATGCCATTAAAAAAAAAGGAAGAGAGTCAGACTTTTGACGTTTGACGTTACTTTGTTGAAATTTGTTGATACATTTATTGAAATTACACCTCAATACGAATTTATCGCATATAAGTTTCCATATCAGAATCGATTATTTTTTTATGCTTTAGAATTTAATATGCGTTTTGTTAAGGTCTATCATCACAACACCGGATCGAAATTATTAATATTCGATAGTTATGGCAAGCCCGCCATTTTGACGTCACTGACAGTTGACAGATATGGCGGCTACGATTTCAAGCAAAAGAAATTAATAATTTAATGAGGTCAAATGTTTCCGAAAATTAATTAATCGTTGCAGTCGGATAAAAACTATATCCTAAACGGAGGCCAGAGTAATAATGTGCTTATGAAAAAAGTTACATATTTTTCCGTTCATGGCTGATTCTTTTTTTAATTTAGAGATTTATTATAAGTGAGAGATAAAAGGGTGCAAGAAATTTGGAAGACGTCTGGCATGTGCGGTTTTTACGCGTGGGACCGGTATTTTAAAAACTCGTCTACGGAATAGGGTGGTATAATCTTCAGACTGTACCGTATATTTAGTGTAATGTTTTGCAGAGTAGCTCAACTTAGTGGAAAGTGTTAAATAAAACAACCGCATAGTTTCGTCATAACAATGTATTACGATAACAAAGTATAATGTTACGGTAAGGATGTTTACCGTCGTCCAGCAAAGACGCGGACTCAGCGTTCATAGTAAGTGGACGATAAGGAGTGTTGTATACTGGTAGCAAATAAGTTATTTCTGTATTACTTCTGTAATTTGATTTAAGTTTTTTATTTTGTCTGACATCGTTTCCTTTCTTTTCTTTTCAAAAAGAAAGAAGGGAAGTGATGTAGCGACATATGCAATGTTTGTATCAGCAATTTTGTGTACGTTTAGTAACACCGAGCGGGGACCCGCCAGTCACCTAAAGAGCGCGTAGACATTAGCACGTATTGATACAAGTTTATACTGCGGCCCCGCCTGGTCATATATGTTACATGGTTTTATTACGCTAGTAAATTTTGTGGTTTAAATTGTGAACTTTTATGGAGTCAGACTAAAGGTTAAATAAATAAGTGTTTGGACATTGGAATTTAATTTGACACCACATAGGATCCCAACAACCGTATTATTTTGTGGGGTAACAGTACCAACGCTCCATTACTTTTTACCCTCCAGAAAAAGCTTGTTCGTATCTTTAAACAAAAACCTTGACGAAATCGAAAGCCACAAACCTTATTTTTCTGAACTTGGACTGCTGACTCTTACATCTATATATATATTAGAAAGGTGTAAATTCGTTCGAAAGCATAAGGAATAATATACCAAAATAGGGGACCTACCTTCTACACGATCGATCCGTAACAAGAATAGAATTATCCCACCACCTTGTAAACTTAAGAGGGGGCGCTCCGCGAAATGGGAGTTCTTAGATTGAATATTTACCTATGACAAACTAAAGCGAATGCCAGGAAAATTAACATACAGAAACTACATCATATTTGCAATCTATTTGTCTGAAAAAAAACCATACAAAACCAAAATTGCCTCGATAGAAAACAATCGCCAGAACATGTCTTGTTTTTACCTAATTTCAATTGTGTGCCGTTCCCGTGCATATAATTTACGTAAAAATTTAGTGTATAATAGCTCTTGATATTGCCTAGTGATTTGACGAGCGGCGTTTTTTTATGTAGTCCCTTTTCAGACTTATTGGGGTATAACATATTTGGCGTATAGGTCTTTTTTATTTAGCGCGATACTGTTTCTCCCGTCGCGTGTTTCGTGCAGTTTGGTATATCTTCTGTTGCCGTTCGCGGGCGGAGTCATTCGCAATCGCTCCGCTGAGACGAGAGGACTACGTTCTGTGCTCTCACGACAGCGCGGTGAACATAATTATTTCAATAATATTGTGACCCAGTATATTCGTCCAGTGAATGAATGTATCATTACATTCCAGTAGATATTTTGGTATATTTTGAAATAATATATTTAAAAGTCGACCTTAACATGTAGACCTTAAAGTTCAAAATACAACCATAAGATTACGCAGCGATCGGCCGGCGACCGGCTTCTTAGAATAATTTGTGCAGTACATGCAAAACTACACGAACATTTTTTCTGTCGAGCGTGTATTTACTTTATGAAAGATTATCACTATCACTACAACATAGTACTCGTATAAAACAAAGTCGCTTCCCGCTGTCTGCCCCTATGAATGCGTAGATCTTTAAAACTACGCAACGGATTTAGATGCGGTTTTTTTTAACAGATAGAGTGATTCAAGAGGAAGGTTTATATGTATAATATAATTTAATATAGTATCCGAGCGAAGCCAGGGCGGATCGCTAGTTGAGAATAAATCCGGTTAATTTCAAAATCGATGTCCTCTCGGTCTCTAAATACGAATTCGAAGTCGGAAATAATTCGAAAAGTAGTCGCATTATTTTCATTTTTGAAATATTTGTTGTAAATTACGATGCGCGTTTTTTTTAAAGAACAACATACGTTTTCAGGCTTTTCGAGAAATGATGTCCATTTTGATTTCCAAGATGGCGGACATTGTTTTTCGAATTTAAACTTTCGTGAGACATATTGAAATAATACTAATACAAGGTTCAACTCACGTATTAAATGTCACTACGGGCGACATGTTTTGAACTCTGCGGGGGTTCATCAGGATGAGTGTTTCCGCGGCGGTTTCGCTTGAAGCTTGTCGTAATTCAAGCGACACCGCCGCGAAAGCATTCATCCTGAAAAAGAACTCCCGAAGATTTCGAAAGATGTCGCCCGTAGTGACATTATTGACATTATTTTTCTTTAAAGTCATCACGGGTCTCGCTTTTAGGGTTATCGAGGGTGCAGATTCCAACAATTACTGCCTGCGAACTTGGTCATTTTTATATAAAAAAGTGAACACAATTAAGCAGTTTTTCTTTAGTACCTACCAGTATGTTCAAAATTGATAACTAAAGGGCCAGAGCGTCTCCATTGTCTCCAAGCAGGAATCCGAGATCAGAATTGAAAAATTTGGCCGCAACACTGTGGCCTGAAAATGACATGACAGGCGACATGTTTCGAACTCTTCGGGAGTTCTTCTTCAGGATGAGTGTTTTCGATGATTGTTTTGAAGAAGAACTCCCGAAGAGTTCGAAACATGTCGCCTGTCGTGACATTTAATACGTGAATTTAACCGTGGTTTTATTAGTAGTATTTTAGACATGTCTCACAAAAGTTTTAATTCGATTATGGCTTTTTTTGCTTTAGGTTTTTACTAGCCATTGTAACCCTTACGTGATGTAGTAAATTAAAAACCGGCCAAGTGCGAGTCAGACTCGCGCACGAAGGGTTCCGTACCATTATCTATAAAACAGTAAAAAAAAGTTTATTGTATGGGAGCCCCCCTTAAATATTTATTTTATTTTGTTTTTTACTATTTGTTGTTATAGCGGCAACAGAAATACATCATCTGTGAAAATTTCAACTATCTAGCTATCACGGTTCTTGAGTTACAGCCTGGTGACAGACAGACAGACGGACAGAGAAGTCTTAGTAATAGGGTCCCGTTTTTACCTTTTGGGTACGGAACCCTAAAAAACGGAAGGTCATATTTCAGTTATAGCTCTCGAAACTCTGACTTAATAGCGAAAATAATATCTTCAAATATAGGTACAGATTTTGTCTTGCTTCCCACTTTTTATAATAGGGATGATGACTAAATTTTTTTATGATGTCATTTGTACCAGTTTTTGGACAGGAACAAATGTTTGTATTGGAGGAACTACAATTAAAGAACATAAATACCCAAAAATTTGAGACAAAGATTGACCTCGCTGGCGGCAGCGCAAAACGCTTAATACTGAAAGACAGACAGGCGTGACGTCACAGCCGACATTTTTAATACAAAGTACCTACATGTATCGTCGTATGGAAAATCAGGTTCTTAAATTGTTGTTTCATTCGCGGAATACTGCCTTTAAGTACATAATTGTTGTACAATTTTGTTTCTATAAAAGCCTAAGGATTCTATTGGTACCTTTAAATTTACTCTTAAACAATAAAAAAAAATTTTTTTTTTCTTTACTTTCAAAGTTCATATCTTTTTACGATTTTAATTATATTTTATTATTTATACTTTATTACGGTAATTTGATAGTTTACTATACATTTAGCATCACTACGTTATCAATTTGAACATGAGTCATCATGCCTATTATCATAGGTATTCATCATGTTTCATCTGACTGTCGGGGCATAATACTATGCGAGAAGGAGCGGGGCAGCAATAGACGCATCAGCGCGGCAGGTGCGGGGCGCGCGGGTGATTTCTGATTTTTCCCTGGCGGTACGCCCCCTCTTAAGCTACTGTCATCAGGCCCCCTAGTAATGTCCATTAAAATATACAATAAACTCCCGAACTGTATAAAAGAAGAAGAAAATGATAAAATATATATATATAAAATTAAACAGTTGTTATTAGTTAAGTCATACTATCCTGTAAGCGATTTTTTTTAATGACAAATTATAATCCAATAATATCTATAAATTCTTTGTTCTTGTTAATATAATAATTTAATGTTTTACTATAACTAATAACTGACAAATGACATTGTATTCAACAATTTTGATATATGTTTCATTTCGTATTTTAAGAATATTATCATCCACAGTCTGTATTTTTGACATTAGGGTGTGCCATTTATTTTTAAGGTAACATTAAATTTTATAATAAATCCAATCATAAATTTTATTAAGTAATTAATCACAATTTCTCCTCTCCCTGGGATTGTAAATAATAATAATAATAATATTGTAGTGCCCAACAGGGTTCACAAAGCTCTAACCTATAAGTTTACCACCTGTACAACTACTTTGTGAAATTGCAATAAAATATTGAGTATTGAGTATTGAGTACTTAAACAATAATACATTTAAAATACGACTGCACTATCTGCGAAATCCACCAACACCATCCTCACCAACTTATGATATGATGCTGACTGTACTTGTAGCGGCGCGAAATCACAGAGTTCTTCAGCTAACCAAACTAATCTTTCTAATCTATAGATAATACAGTATTTCAGAAGGTACCTACTTACCTAACTTACCTGAGAATCATGGTATGGTGAGATGAACTTAGTCTCACAATCCTCAAGCTCTGCGCCCCATTTCTGTGTGTGTGAGAGTTTGCGATAATAGTCGTATATATTGCAATACCCCAGGAATATTATCAGGCAGTTGCCGCCATTTGCCAGCAATTCATATATGTTTGAAAACGCTTTTCTGCAACGGAAAATTTTATATCTGGTCACGAGAATTATTGATACATTTGTACCTACTTACACCAAATTGGATGCAGGGTTGGGCAGTATTTCAATTACATGTATTTGAAATACGTATTTGAAATACAAATACGTATTTTGTATTTGTATTTCAACTACAGGTTGGAGAAGTATTTTGTATTTGGTATTTGAAATACCGCACTCACGTGTATTTATTATTTCGTATTTCAAATACTTTAAGTTTTAAAATACATTTGCACAAAAATACATGTTATTTAATTCTATAACCGTATAATGGAACGTTTTTAATATAGTTAGGGGCTTAGGGCACTGTGCTGTGGCAACGCTTTACTGTAAGTGTCAACGTCAAACGTCAGGTGCCAATGTATGAATTTAGTTCGTTCGTTCGCGGTTTTTTATTACGTAGCATAACCCAAAATCAACGGGGTTACGTCGGTTAAGGACTGAATTCCCATGGCCACCTTCTGTCTCCGTCATCAGATCAGCTTTACTGTAAGGTACTACGGTACCTTATTGAATTGAGACAATATTGAATTGTCATACAAACTATACTTATAACCAAAATTTCAGCTAAATCGGTCACCGGGAAGTGGGTCAAATTTAACTTGCAAGATTTGATTACATACATACATAGTTACCAACAGGGCAAGTTAAATAAAAGCTTGTAAAAATGTGTTGAAAGTGTTGTGAAAAAAAACGTGTAAAAAGTCTTGTGAAATAAGTATTTTGTATTTTGTATTTGAACTACATTATTTCGAATACTGTATTTTGTATCTTGTATTTCAAATACCTGTCACCAAAGTAGTTTCTAGTTTGTATTTCAAATACATTTTTACATGTATTTTGTAATTTGTATTTCAAATACAATGAAGTCAGTATTTTGCCCAACCCTGATTGGATGTTAGGTGAAACTGGGTAGTGAATTCACAGTAATTTAGATTATGGCAGTAATTAACCTTCAAAAAGTAACAAATAAATTAATAATACTTACTCTTGACGGTGCACCCAATGAAATGTGTAGGATGAGATCACGTGGTCAAAGCGTCCTTTCAGTTCGTTCGGTAACTCTTCTTCAATATCAAGCCTCATGAACTGAACATGTTCACCTTCGTAAAGGTTCTTTGTAAAATCAACACACTTCTGACTTTTGTCACTTCCAACTATGATTAAAAAATCCTTCGGTATATACTTTTTCCAAATGTTCATGGTTACGTTTCCATCTCCACAGCCTATGTCTATGATTCTAGCGTTCGCTTTCCATTCGGCAGGAAAGTCTTTTAATGTGACCGCAACATCTGTGCTTTGCATAGAATTGGCTTGTTGATATTCTTTTGGATCCATATTTACTTACTATGTTATGGAAAATAATTATGGTCTTTGTGGTTAAATGAAAAGGCAGGAGTACTTGCTGACTAGTAGCGCAACCGGGAGCCGACTGTCCACGACAAGTCACGGTTTAGACTTTCCCAGAGGCGGCGCTGGGGGGGGTCAATATAACGTTGTACCTACTATTAATCTGATTAAAATTGTATTGTATCAAGTAATCATAAGTCGTGATAACTCTCACTTTAGGGATAAACGGTGTAAATCGGACGGGTGGCCTTCTAGTGGCATAACAACTATTATCATAATATCGATTGTCATATAACATTACGCATAAAGTTGATGCTTATATTTTTTTTTGTCATAAACTAATCTATGGCATAATTGTTCCCTGTCATAACTATACTGAGTCATCATTTGTTTAACCATAATGTAGAATGTCATACATTTATTTAGTCATAATATTGATAGTTATAATTAATTTCAGTAATAATTGTAAATGTCATACATTTATCAAGCCATAATATTGATGATAATAAAATTTGAGATTTGATCAAAAAACAAAACAAAGGGTTAAACTTTTCTCTGAAATCACCCAATGCTACTAGTGGTGTAGGTATATAGTTAAAGTTTTCACGTAGGAAGTAGGGAACAGGGAACTTAGTGGCAAAACCGACTCGGATCGCGGATAGGTTAGAAGACGAAGTTCGTCTTCGAGGTTATTTTTTTTAATAAAGGAGCTGATAAACTTGTTATTAGATAAAACTTTTTTGTAAACTTTGATACAGATCGCCCTTTGCTACTATGACCCAACATAAAAAACAACTTTGTAACTTACTTGCTTCTGATTCGAGATCTTCATTTACTACTAAGAAAAACAGTCTTATGCGTTTTGCAGTTTATGCGTTTATACAGTACCTATGGTGAAATTGTTTTATGAGCAACCAATTTATGTCCATTATAAAGCATGCAGAAATAATTTTATGCGCATCAAATTTATGCTTTTCGAACTCCATAAACAAGTAGCATTATCACTTTGAAGAAAAAAGAAATAAACCTTTTTCTGATTTTAGTGAGAGTCGGGGCATTCGATTGCTAATTGTTTGTGGAAATTGATAAATGGTTTATGACACTAGGTTAATAAAAACATTGCACTTCGTTTTTTCTTTCTTTATTTTCAGTTGACTACCCCTGTTTGAAACTGGTATGTTCCCCTTACCCCAAATTCCGATTTTGATAAATATTTTCTATTTGCAACCGTATTTCGTTAGGCATAAAGTACACATTTCAATAAAGATGTTTTTAAAATTGATTTGCGTAGGTATACTCCACACTAGTATTATTACTGGTAGATTTATTGAGACTGTTTCCCTTACCCCAAAACAGGGAAAGGGAAACAATAGAACTAGCCTAACGAATAACCATTTTCTGCTATATAACATTAGAACTAGCATAAAAAGTAGTTTGATCCTGGAAAGCTAACGCATATAAGTGTATATTGTTTTTAGTAAAACTATTAAAAACCTTATACTTCGTAGTATAGAACTCAAAATGAGATGTGAAAAATAAAGTATGTTCCCCTTACCCCTGACCTTACTTATTTGTATTCTACTATATTTTGACTAATAAAAAAGAGGGAAGCTGTAGTGAGGGCACCTGATGGAAAGTTTATACCTATTTTCCATCAGTACTTAATCATAACAAACTGTAACATAACACCCCGACCTCGGCATACCGACCTGCACGTGCCTTGGACTTTGTACTATTAACCTTGACAGTAGTTTCCACTCATAGGAACCCAAGGAAATGCACTAATAGTATATAAGCCATACATTTTCTCTGAATAAACACAGTTATTACCAGAGTCTTGACTTGTCATTACCTACCGACAACTCCTAACTCTTCACTACCCAATAATCATAGGTAGGTACGTTTCAATAATTATACATTTAAATCTATTTGTATATAAATTATAAACTAAAGGTAAAATTTATTTGCAGATTCCTGACTACGGGGGATTCATTTAAAACACTCTCGCTCAATTTTCGAATGGGTCATTCTACCGTTTGTAAAATTGTTAACGAAACTTGTCGAGCTGAAAACGCTAGGTAGGTATTGAAAAGAGACTTCAGCTTGTAATTTGTTACTTGTAGCTTCGTGAAACAAGCTCGGGTCACCAGAAGCGTCGACGAGGCGCTCAGAAAACGATTAAAAAAGTTTTAAAGCGCTGGTGCCCTATGGCGTTAATTATATTCAAAGAGAATAATATTAGTTATATTCTCTTTGAATAATATAACCACTAGGTTTATGACATAACTATGACAGTTTGACAAAGGGCATTGGGTAACCTTGTATGAGAAAAATTGTCATTTTTTTTTTGCAGCGGCCACGGATGTTTGTGTAAAAATCTTTTAGAGGACCTCTTTATAAGCATATATATATAAAAATAAACGCGTTAAACAATATCGGAGCCGAGATGTTTTGGTTTGGTTTATAACTTTTCAATATGACCTGCGGAAATATGTATTGCAAATATCTAGGCTCCGATGCATTTTAGAGTATTACATTTCATAACAAAATATGTTTGTTTAAAATAGATCTATCATAATATACCAATTTAACGAGTGGCCGCTCATTTAAAAAATATGACAACACATTTACCCAAACCCCTTTGCTTACAATTTGTAAATTATATGTAGACCAGCGGGAACGACATCGTAGGTATGAGATGTCTTCTCAAAATTTTACGCATTAAGTAGTTCATGTAAACGGGAGGCAAGAAACTGGAAATAAGGAAGTTTCGTAAGAAGGAACCGGTACCTATTCATAGCAGTTATTACATATACTTACCGTAAATTGGAAACAATCTATACCCGAAAAACCCGTAATTAATACACTAAAAGCATATGGAACTAATAATAAACTATGTATATATGTCATCATCATTTATTTAAGAGCTTGGCTCTTGTCGGTGGAGTAATCCATTACTCCTTTTTTGAGGAAGCATAGTGTGGTGGTTTCCCCCTTGCCTTCCACACCGCAGTACACGAACCGAGGTTCACCCGCTCCGTGATGTCCAAACAAGAGCCCTTCCAGATTCCTATCTTCGTTCTCCAGTCGGTACTAGTACATGTATAATATATATATGTATAGCGGTATAAATAGTCAAAGCAAATCTCTAGACAACAACTAGTCGACCGGCGAAAAGTTTCTCGAGTGGTGACCACGAACCACGCACCACGCACCACGCACCACGCACCACGCACCACGCACCACGCACCACGCACCACGCACCACGCACCACGCACCACGCACCACGCACCACGCACCACGCACCACGCACCACGCACCACGCACCACGCACCACGCACCACGCACCACGCACCACGCACCACGCACCAAGCACCACGCACCGGCAGGCGCACCGTGGGTAGACCCCCAGAAGGCGGTCTGATACTGATAACCTGCAGGTCGATCGCGTAACGCATTGTACGCGCGTCAGGTAGATTTAAATTTCACTTTTTGTATGAAAAAATGACATATTTCACTTTTTGTATGGAAAAATGACATTTAAATTTTACTTTTTGTATGGAAAAATGACATTTAAATTTCACTTTTTGTATGGAAAAATGATATTTAAATTGTTCAAACGCGCGTTCGAAACGTTACGTGATTATGATTAGCTACCCCTCTATATAGTAACTGAGAATATATTAAATTGATTACAAAATGTTCTTTAGCGTGATGGCGACTCACCTAGTGTTCATTCAAAAAAAACTAGGGTGTAACTTATACCATAAAATACAGTTATTAACCAACTTGAAAAGTAAGCAAGGTCCCTATTCCTCTTAAGAGTTGTGTACCTAAATGGATGCTATTTGAACACATCACTACATATAAGGCTCCACTATCTGCCCATCCGTCCGTCCATCTGTTACAGGACTGTATTATTTGAATCGCAATATCTTGGTTACCTGTTTCTTTTGGTACGGAACCCTCTGTATGCGAAACCTTGTCCATTATCGTGTTTCTACGTATCTGTAGGTATGTCTTTATCATGTTTCCCAATTGTAATGTTATTGTTTCATATGGTTTTTGAGATAATAGTTACGAAAGTGGTTGGACTCTGAAACGTGATGATAAGAGCAGACAAACGCCAGCTTAAGATTGACTGCTAAAAATAAGTACGTACTAATCTATAATACATACATACATACATACATACATTCACGCCTTTAATTCCAAAAGGGGCAGGCGGAGCACATGAAACGGTTGTTCCAGCGCCACTTTTAGCATAAATGTGGGTATAAAATATCGATCAATATGATCTATAATATGTACCTACATCTATTGAGCCCTTATTTTTATTTGAAATGAAATAGGCTATTTATATAAATGAGACGACGATGCAACGGGGCCACGCCGTTTCGTCGCCTACATAGTATTATTTGTTGTTTTGGTTTCGTGACGCATTGGTTGTTACTGTAATGTCACGTAAATGTATTTGTCAATAAATAAATAAATAAATTTTTGACGACCTCTGTAGCCTAGTTGGTAGTGACCCTGCCTACGAAGCCGGAGGTCCCGGGTTCGAATCCTGGTACGGGCATTTATTTGTGTGATGAGCACGAATATTTGTTCCCGAGTCATGGATGTTTTCTATGTATTTAAGTATTTATTTACCTATATAAGTATGTTTATGGTCGTCTAGTACCCATAGTGCAAGCTTTGCTTAGTTTGGGACTAGGCCGATGTGTGTAAAATTGTCCCCGAATAAAAAAAAATATATATATATATATATATAAATTATTTAATTAGAGTAAATAAAATTTCGCGTGCGTTCCGGAGCGGCGCGCGGTATCCACTAAACAACAAGCAACACTAGACCGTTTTAAGTCGGCCAACCGGTATGTATAGTTAAAATGATATGAACATAGGTGTGGCGTAAACCCACGAGAAAAGTAGTGGACTGTATAGGTACAGCGTTATTCTAAAAACCCCGATGAACCCAAATACCAACAAAGGAGAGACCGACTTACCCGTCGCTGTCGTCACCACAACGTGGAAGGGGCGCCCCTCTTCTGCTCCCAGTGCACTTGTATATAATTGGTTGTTTAATATTATATTTAATACTTATTTTTATCCGTAGCTGTTTTGCGTAATTTATATTTTTCAAGACTTTTCTCAACACTGACACTTGACGGATTGTGTCTATGGTTATTGCCGGTCAATACCTACTCTCGTAAGCATTGAGGTCCATCGCTTTGGTTGTATACTGAACAATAGGCTACTTTTTACCGCGGGAAAATGCTTCATTCCTACGGGAAAACGGAAAACCGTGTGAAGCCGGGCCGGGCAGCTAGTAATATAATTAGGAGGTTTTTACCTGTCTGTGTGATAGTAGCTTTGTAACATTGAAAGTTTGTATGTAAGGGGTAATATCCGGAATCATTCACCCGAGGAAGAAGTTCTCTTTTTGTCTTTTTCGGGTTCTGTAGGTACCCAAATTACTCAGGCTCCGTCCGTCTGTTACTTGGTATTAACGTTTGATGATATGCCGAGAGAGACGATAATTGATAGCTTTAGAAGTATTTTTTATATTAAGTGGGTGGCAAACAGGCATATGGTCAGTCTGATGGTAAATACACTGTACCCTAAGGACGCAAGCGATTCCAGACGAATCACAAGCGCGTAGCGGACCCTTTATTGATTTGAGGATTCGTTGTGTTGATATGTTGAGACGATGCCGGGGTCCATACCCAAAGGGTAAAACAGGACCCTATTACTAAGACTCCGCTGTCCGTATACGTCTGTCTGTCTGTCTGTCTGTCTGTCTGTCTGTCTGTCCGTCTGTCGCTAGGCTGTATCTCATGAACCGTGATAGTTAGACAGTTTAGATTTTAATTCAGAGACTTCATATGATGTAGGTATTTCTGCTGCCGCTATAATAAAAACCCTTTCCATACCACAAACGTGATTTTTTGCCGTTTTTATAGATAATGGTACGAAACCCATCGTGCGCGAGGCCGACTCGCACTCGGCCGGTTTTTTAATACTATGACAGTGGATAACAATAATCGGCCTGCAGATACCGTGGTTTGTGGATGCTTACGAGTCCAGAACAGTCGCTGCCGACCCTTTATAGATTTGAGGATTCGTTGTGTTTACAGCTGGAGACAAACGCGCTCTCACTCTCAGAACCACACTCCTCCGGAGCTTTGGCGACCTTACTCGACACCAGGAGCACTCGTCACCAGGAGCACTCGTCACCACGAGCACGCACCACATACTTACTCGTCACCAGGAGCACGCACCACATACTTACTCGTCACCAGGAGCACGCACCACATACTTACTGAGCAAGTAATGGAGTAATTATAGCTGTGGTCTTCTGTAAAGTGGATGTACTTTCCCAGAAAGGCTGCTCCTGCTTAAAATGTGCTACTTAAATACGTTATCATCATCATCATCATCATAATCAGCCGAAAGACGTTCACTGCTGGACTTATAGGCCTCACCCAAAGACTGCCACAATGACCGGTCCTGCACCACCCGCATCCAGCGGACTCTCGCAACTTTCACCAGGTCATCAGTCCACCTTGTGTGGGGTCTACCCACGCTGCGCTTTCCGGTACGTGGTCGCCACTGGAGAACCTTTCCGTCCCAACGGCAACGGCAACGGCCATCGTTTCTACGTGCAATGTTCCCCACCCATTGCCACTTAAGTTTGGCGATTCGGAGGGCAATATCGGTTACCTTGGTTAAGCCTCATTTCTGATGCGAAATACTTCACAAAAATTTACTAAAACATATCGCGCCATCGCATAACTTATCGCGTAGTCCTGCTATATGGAGTTATGATTGTGAAAAGCATCCTAAAAAATTAAATTAAAGAACCTTGTTATGATTTAATTCATCAAATAAAACTTTATTTTGTAACTATATTTACTGATAGCTTGGGTAATTTTCTTTCTCCTGTAGTTGGACGTTTTATTTCTTGTTACATGTACGAGCAAGACGAGCAGGTCTAGATGGTACAATACTGCAGCCACAACAGGCTACTAGCTGGAGCAGTCCGAACGAGCTGGTCTTCGTTCCAGCTTCATGGCATGCCGGGAAGAAGATGCCCAATCAGCGGTGACAACAGGTTGTTCACAAGGTACTCCGCGCTGCTCAGCCTCGCTGCAACATGAGATCGGTGTCAGCGGAGACGCTCGCTCAAGCACCTCACTTTAAAGAGAATAGGTACTCAAACTGCCCAAGGTTCGAGTCCCACTCGTCCTGCGGTACGGACGAGGAGAGCCAGCGCGCGCTGCGAAGCTTGGGTTCGGGGATGACCTGAAGAAGGCGCGCACGCAACAGCGGCGCCACTTCTGCGATGTACTTGCTGTGGAACGCCACGCCCGCCATCTTCACGAACACACCCTCTGCCGAGAGCTGTTCCACGAACTTCTGGATTGATGATACTGATCCCGAAATCTGTGGAAAATACACTCAATGTAATTCACAACTTCAAATTAAATGTTTACATAAGTGATGACGGTGATAAGTGACAAGCGTGACCGTGACACTGTCGGGCGAGTTGTGGCAGGCGAGCTGTACGTCCTCGGGGCAGCGGCGCGCGGCCTCCTCCCAGCCGAGCCCGACGGCGGCCATGGCACCAGGCGCCGGCCGCGCGTCCAGCGTGCAGCGCCCGCGCCAGTAGGTACGCGCACAGCACCGTCTGCTCCGCCGTCAGCGTCTCGTCAGCGTACGCGCAGCCTGCGATACACCCGGCAAATCGTTCATTAGTCTGTACTTAAATTTGTATCCCATTTGGGGCCTTTATTATTTATTTTATATTGTACATCAATGATATAACGGAGTGCCTCACTTTAATAGCTTGTGCTAGGCATAGTTTTATCGTTTTCCAATTCAGAATAATGGTCTGAATCCAGGGATTCAGTTTTCGTTGCGATGTCCCTTACAACATGTGAATTTAAGAATTAAATACGCTCCATGTTCGAACATCTCTATTAAATTCAGATATGTCGTAAGCAGATATTTGTTATAAGTAGCGTAAGAGCTAGCGAAAAAATCGGTCATGTGGCTTCAGCTGTATTGAATCTCCGTTAGCTACTTCCCTGAACAACCTTTTCCGATAATCTTCGTGGTGGCAGGCCGCGGGCGGTGGGTGCGGGTGTAGTGGGGTGGGGAAAAAAAAGAAAAAAAATGTGGGCTCAGCGACTTAATTTTTTTTCAAATAGTTGATCTGAACTCCCTGTGCTCCCAAATTATTATTATTTTGGTATTTTTAATTAACGCTGGCAACCCCTTCCCACCACCCGATAGATTTAGTTTTTTTTTGGGTGCACAGGGTGCACAGAGCAACTGTTTGAAAAAAAATTAAAGTCGCTGAGCCCACATTTTTATTCATTTTTTTCTTTTCCCACTACACCCGCACCCACCGCGGCCTGCCAGCACGAAGATTATCGGAAAAGGTTGTTCAGGGAAGTAGCTAACGGAATTTCAATACAGGTGAAGCCACATGACCGATTTGGTCGCTGGTTCTCCGTCTATTATGATTCTGTATGTTATGAAATATATCAGCTAACAATATGCCGAGGTTAAGCTGATCATTTGCATTTAAATACGCGATAAGTAGATGCTCCGGTCTGGCTCCTGCATCACAAACTTCAGGGCATCAGCTAATAACGTTTCCACCGCAAAATATTTTTTTATCATAATAATGGATTAACTATCGTTTGACGGTAACAGATAACAAAGGTAACACATCGGTTTTGGGTGGCTGCTGCTGTAGCCCACCAACGGAACCGCAGCTGACGTCTACGGGGCTTCATGAATTTCATGATACAACATTCTGAATCTTCCTACAATTAGAGATCAGATTCTGATATATAAAATCCTAAACGGGTTACTGTACTCGCCTACTCTTCTGTCGAGCATACCCTTGCGTTGCCCAGACCATCGCACCCGTTCCTCCACCTTATTTGGAATCCCTTTGTGTCGAACAGCCTATGCAAAAAATAGGTTAATTGTAAGAGCGTGTAAAAATTACAACGATAAATATTCTCATATTGACCCCTTTTACGTTTCATCGGTACAAATATTTGTTTCTGCAATTAACAGCCAGTAAAAATAATAAAATTTCATTTAATTTCATGTTTAATGAACCACAAACTCTCTTAATACAAAATTGTTTCATTAAACTTATTTTTTGTTAAGTAAAATGTTTGCATGTTAGATAGTTTATAAAAAAAGAACACTAGTTCTATATATGATATCTTCTTTAATCCAATATACTGTAGGTACTATATAGTAAATTTAACTTTTTAATATATGCATTATTATAATATAGGTAAGATAGTCTTGTCTGAGCAATCATAATAATATTAACTTGTAGCCGACGAGTCCCGTCAACTACCTAATATTTTACCGTTAGACCCAAAAGTATTTCCCCGTCTACGACCTAGCAATTAAGTATAATATTACGTTACCGCTTAGAGATATTGTAAAAGCATAAAATATTTCGCAATGTTTATTACCTCGAGTTGGGCCGAGACCGCTAAGTATTGTCTATCACCCTTGTCGGTTGTCGGCACATTCAGAACTATTGTTAACAGTCATTGTCTATTCATTTTGTATAACTTTTGTTTATTTATTTTTAATCTGCTTATTTTGTAAATCGTGAGAACTCCTGCCTCGCTAGACAGTCAGTATCTTATACCGTTATCGGGCGTGCCTCTGATATAATAGGGTCTTCTTCTTCTTCACGTGCCATCTCCGTCCCGGAGGTCGGCGACCATTAGTCTATACTCTCTTCTATCATTAGTCATGCGAATTAGTTTTTCAGTGCTTTCCACCTCCGACCAGTCTCTAATGTTCCTCGTCCAAGATATTCTTCTTCGTCCACGTCCTCTTCTACCTTCTATTTTTCCTTCAATTATTAGTTTGAGTAAATTGTACTTGTCGTTTCTATATATATGTCCAAAGTATGATGTTTTCCTCTTTTTGATGGTTAATACAACTTCCAATTTTTTATTCATAATTTCTAATACACGTTCGTTTGTTACTCTATCTGTCCATTTAATTTTAAGCATTCTACGATAAATCCACATTTCAAAAGCTCTAATTTTACTAATGGTATTCTGTTTCCAAGTCCAACTCTCACAGCCATACATTAGAGTTGGTAGGACATAACATTTGACCATCCTCCACCTTAGAGCTAGGTTGATTTTTCTGTTGGTTAGTAATTTTTTCATGCTGTGAAACGTGTTTCGGGCTATCTCAATTCTAGTTTTAATCTCTTGATCTGTTTCCCATGTTTCGTTTAGCCAACAACCTAAGTATTTGTACTTTTTAACCCTCTCTAGGGTGTTGGATCCTAACTCTAAAGGTGAACTGGCTACGGTATTTTTACTAACGATCATAAATTTAGTCTTTTTAGAATTAATTTTGAGTCCATAGTCTACAAGAACATCGTTTAGTTTATTTAGCATAGTTTGAAGGTCATTGAGGTTTTCAGCTAGGAGTACGGTGTCATCGGCATAGCGTATATTCTGTATCAGTGTGCCATTTACACGAATGCCCAGGCTAAGATCTACTAGAGCTTTTCTGAAGACCATTTCTGAATAGAGATTGAACAAACTTGGTGACAGGATACAACCTTGTCTTACTCCTTTCTCTATTTTTATTGAATTTGTTAGAATGCTATTATTAATTTTGACTTTTGCTGTCTGATTCCAATATAACTGTTCTATAAATCTTATGTCTTTTCCATCTAACCCAATTAATTTAAGAATTTCAATTAATTTTCCGTGCTTGACATTATCGAATGCCTTTTCGAAGTCAATAAAACACATATAAACGTTCTTCTGTACATCTAGGCAACGCTGTACTAAAATGGTAACTGCAGCGAGAGCATCTCTGGTGCCTAAACCTGCTCTAAAGCCAAATTGGGTCTCACTTATATTTTCTTCTATTTTTAAGTATGTTCTACGCTGTAGTATCTTCAGAAATATCTTCAGAAAATGACTCATAACACTGATCATTCTGTGTTCTTCACAACTTTTCGCGTTAGCCTTTTTTGGGAGAGGTGTGAATATCGATATCAACCAGTCGTCGGGAAGCACCTCGTTAGAGTCATAGAAATTGTTAAAAATATTAACTAGATGATCAATATTATATTCATGCAGTAATTTCAAAATGTCCACCGCTATACCATCTGGGCCTGTTGCCTTCCTTCCTTTCATGCTGCGTAGTGCAGATATGAATTCAGATTTTAGAATTGAGGGACCTTCTATATTGTCTTCCTGTGTCTGTGAAATTTGTTGCCTTTCATCTTTAAATAGTTCGTGTACGTAATCTTCCCACATCTTACAAGCTTCTTCTTCTTCAGTTATCACAGTACCACTTTTATTTACTAACGTACTAGGGACACGTTTTTTAGATATATTTGTCAGTTCTTTTACCTTTTTATGTAGATTAAAGCTATCGTGTCTCTTCTGTAGAAGCTCAATTTCCTTACATTTATCTAAAAGCCAATTTTCTCTTGCATCTCTAATTTTATGTTCTATCTTCTTATCTATTTCGTTATACTTATCTTCATTTGTGTGTTTGTGTATTCGACGTTCATCCATTAGTTGCATTATTTCATCTGTCATCCAGTTTTGACGTTTTTCTCTTTTACTGGTACCTAACAACGTGACTGTTATATCCCTTATTTTATTTACTAGTTCACTATATGTTGTTTTTGCATCACAGTTACTATCGCAGATTGGTTTGATGCAATTATTGAGTTCTAAACTAATATTTTTATGAGTGGATTCATCTTTAAGACGACTAAGGTCGATTCGAATATTGTTTGACTTGGGTTTTAATTTCTTTAGTTTTATTTTCATTTCTGCCACAACAGGATTGTGATCTGATTTCACATCTGCACCCGGATAAGTTTTAACGTTTGTGATAGAGTTCTTAAACCTATCATTAATCATGATAAAGTCAATTTGATTTCTAACTATATGGGATGTTTTATCTGCTGGTGAACGCCAAGTATAAAGTCGACGAGGGGGGTGTTGGAACCAAGTGTTTGCGATGACAAGGTTTTTCTCTGTACAGAAGTCAATAAGTTTCTCCCCTCTCTCGTTTCTCACTCCTAGTCCAAAGTTTCCCACGGTTTTTCCGACAGCACCATTTCCTACTTTGGCGTTTAGATCTCCCATCATGACAACAATATCCTGTGATTTGATTGCCTTAAACAATTCATTTATCCCTTCGTAAAATTCTTCTAGCTCTTGATCATCACTCTCAGCCGTTGGGGCATACACTTGTAGAATATTTATATTAAATGGGTGAGCATTTAGTTTAATCATCATGCATCTATTTGAGAAATGAATTACACTTGATATATACTTTTTAATTTCATTTCTTACTAATATTCCAACTCCGTGATAATTCGATTTCGACTGTGTTGGGTTGCCCGTATAGTATAGCGTGGCATCTTCCTTGACAATATTTCCTCTGTCAGCTAACTTAATTTCACTAAGTCCCATTATATTTATATCCAATCTTACCATTTCTGCTATTAAATTTTCAATTTTCCCCGGTTTGTTTAGGCCTCTGACGTTCCACGTACTCAGTGATATGTGAACACTGATATGTTCTTCTTTCTTCTTCCCGATCTTCATAATTTTCTTATTTTGATCTTCGCTAGTAGCCAATTTATCATCGTCGAGCCCAGCAACTCCACGACGCCGAGCGCTAGTCGGTTCACCAGGCAAACTATTATTCTTATTAAAACTTTTCATTTTTATTTATATACTCCTCACTGAAACTTCGCATGACTGTCTTGATTGTCTTGACATAATGGCTGTACTAAGGGCAATTTTTTTTTTTTTTTTTTTTTTTTTTTTTTTAATGCAGTGGGGCCCCAGAATCCTTCTACACCAGACATTTTTGGAGCTATTTAGACTCCAAGGCCGCTATAGCCTCTTCCCTCCGGTTGCCCGGCTGGGGGAATGGTTATACCGCCATTGACTCGGTCGCCAGAGCCCCGTCTGTTATCTAGCAGGGAGCACCACAGCAGCCGCTTGGCTGCTGCCGCCTTCGGGCGCGTGCAGGTGGGGTTGACATTAGGGCCGGATGAAGATGTTATTTCCGTTATCCCCTTACTCCCCCTAATATAATAGGGTACGTTGAGTTAAAGACCTTCTACACGATCGGGACCAACCGCCAACCACCGTGTCCTTGGTCGGATCAACGGTTGACCGACAGCGTTCCAGACGGTTTGGACCAACCACCGACGCAGCCTGTCGCGAGGGATGCGCTCACGACCAAGGCCGTTGACATCAACCAAATATCGGTTGGTCAACCGCTTTCTACACGGTCCATTTTTATATCAACCCGACCAAGGACACGGTGGTTGGCGGTTGGTCCCGATCGTGTAGAAGGCCTTTTAGTTCTAGAGTCAGTTAGTCAGTCGCTCGCAATCAAGCAGTCACTCTGGTCTAGTCGAGTCGAGTTCTCACCTCCTCCTAGCTACCCACTACGACTGTGTTATTGTATCTGCTATTACAATAAACGGTCTTCGACCTACAACCATTTTCTTAGGCAATATCCCCATAGCTACCAATATAGCCTAAAACTACTATCGCCTAAAAATTTATAAGTGGAAACTGTTTTGGCTTTTGTATTGTATAACATACATACATACATACATATAATCACGCCTTTATCCCTAACCACGCCTCACACGCCTCACGCCTTTATGTATTGTATAACTTTAAATATTTATGTGTGCTATTTTTAGCTGTTTGTTTCCCCATTTTCAATAAATAAATAAATAAATAAGTTATGGCCCAGAGGGAAGTACCAACGGAAAATTGTGACTATTTAGTACGAGGGCTATAATGGTAATAAAATAACTGTTTGACCGTGCTGACTGACCGATTTCACCGACGGAGTGTCCGATGATGCCGTCGGGGCACACGTTGATCTCGCGCAGCACGTCCACCAGCGCCACCTGCACGGCGGCGAGGGACACGAAGGAGTTGACGATGTTGTCGAAGGCGGCTTTCGGCGCCTCCGTGATCACGTGCTGGAGGTCCACGCCGTACGGCTCGAGCGCCGCCGCCGAGCGCGCGATGCTCGCTGCGAACGCCGGCAAGTGCAACAACGCGCGCGCCATGCCGGCCCACTGCGAGCCCATGCCGCTGAACACGAACCAGACGGTGCGCGGCTCGCCCTCCCTCTCGAGCACTTCAAGCACGGGCGCTGAGCCGAGCGCCGGGTCCAACACGGCGTAACCACGGCGCGGGTGGCCGGCGATGGCGCGCGCGTGCACGGCGTCTAACAGAGCGTGCAGTTCGGCATCGCGCTGGTGTTCAGCGGCCAGTTTGAGCAGCCGCTCGACGGCTTCGTCGGTGCGGCCCGAGGCGAGCACGAGGCGTGGCGCCGGGTACGTGGCGGGAGGCGGCCGCGTGCCACGCCCGCCCTCGAGGATCACGTGCGCGTTGGAGCCACCGAACCCGAACGAGTTCACGCCTACTAGACCGCTTTGCCACGGTGTGTTCGCAGTAACTACCTGATACGATAGTTTAAAACATAAAAATTTTCTTGTAGACATTAATATTTGGCTTTTCAATGGTAGGTTTGTGTTTGTGCCTTACCCACTTACTGTATAATCGAAAGTTTGCTGTCGTAGTGCTAAGAGTACCTACTCTTGCCAAAGAAATGCATGCTTTGAACAAACAGTACATGTCAGCGAGATACAAAAATTTAGGTACATGATGATTACGCCATTACGCCACAATGCAAACCTGCCAAGCCAAATTCTTAAACTAATACATAAAAAAAATTTTTTTTAAGGCATCATTGACTCTAGGAAAAATTTGCTAGCCCCGCAAGCATCTTTGGGTTACAGGACCGCTTACGATCAGACGGGGAACGCATGTTTGACACCGACGCGACGAGACATGTAAGAATAACTAACTTAGATAAGTTTCTGTCAAAAAAAACATGTTTGGTTTGGTGCAAGCTTTTATTGCCGACTGTACTTTTCTACATACCATCATCTACTACTCATTGAGACGATTCCCATACTAACAGGGCAAGTTAAGGTGGTTCGATCGTCATACAAAACGTCATTTGACATTCGCAGGCTAACGGCGTGATATTTTAAGAAACTTATGTAACAATCTTTCATAAATTGGCTTCCCATTTGCGCGAAATTCCCCATTTGTTAGAATAAACTTGTATAAAACAGCTCGCCGTTAGCCTGCGAATGTCAAAAGACGTTTTGTATGGCGATCGAACCACCTTAAGGCACCGTAGGTTCAGCGAAGTTAAGCGAACAGAGTTTTTGAAATAATATAATGCGTCTGTTTATAATAATACTAGCTTTAGCGTAGTAAAAGTAATTTTCCAATAATTGTTGAATTGCTACGCCGCCTACTAACCTACTACTGCTAACTTCCCCTACTAATAACCCTTCGTCATAACCCATTATGGTAAATTAATTTTTATTTACTATTTTATATTTATGCCCGTGTGGTGGCAGGTTAGAATTTCACCACCCTCTTTCTTCCCGTGTGTGTCGTAAAAGTCGATTAAGAGAGCAGGGTTGAAGTGTGTTGTGGGTGATGGGCTAACAACCTAAGCAATATCACTTTTTGTCGATCTTTTATACCCACATTTATGCTAAAAGTGGCTCTGGAACATAAAGTTCATGTGCTCTGCCTGCCCCTTTTGGGAATAAAGGCGTCAATGTATGCATGTATGTACGTATTTCTGTTATTAAATTTACAATCATGATTAAGGAGAATCTGTCCTCTGGAATAAAAGCTACTTTATGTTCATGAACATTAATGTTGAAATACCAAAATATCTCCACGAATGTTAAGTCAAATTTGTGGCCATTGCTATAGGCTTGTTTCCTAAGATTTTTTTTGTATGCTTTTCGAACCAGTATTTAAAATAAATACCCAAAAATTTGTTTTAATTTAACTGCGGCCAAAATGCTTAACATATTAAAAGTAAGCAGATCTTCGTGCAGCACCTTGAATGTACTTATTACGGATGCAGGCACTTTCCCAATGTCTCCTACCCTCCCGTCCCGCCGCGCCGCCCGCACTCGCCTAGGTACCGATTGCTGACGATCGAGATGGCACCGAATACAAACTTTAAAACCTATAACCCTATATAATGTGGGTCTCGTTCTGTACGGTCCACACACCGCACATTGCCATCTCAGCGAAATTACCTTCGATCGCGTAAACCATTAAAGTACGCGTCAGTACACGTTTACAACCAACACCGCACGCGTGTCCTCATTCGCACTATCATTCATAATATCGTGCTTTTATAGTTAGTTTTATACGGTATAAATAAAGAGTTTACTTTGACTATAATAGTGAGTTATTATTACATCATCAAGCAAGAACATTTTATACTTTGGTGTGTGTGGCACTAGCAGCCCGTACATCAAATGGTCCTTCGAGGAAAAGTGAGTGCTTTTGAGTGTCTCAAGTTCAGTATCGCATCGGTCTGATTGGCCTCCCACAAGCGGGTCTCACCAGTCAGATTGAGAAGGCGTCTACACTGCACAGTGGGGCTCAGAAGTACTGCATTACCAGCACCTTACAACAGAGCATCATACAGTGAAGCAGTATTTAGCAACAGCATCTTACAGCATAACAACATCGTTTTCCAGCATATCATCAGCATCATTCAGCACAGCATCAACAGTGTTTACGACTATTGACATCAGATAAGCATATTTCTAATATCAAAATGGAATCACTATTGGAAACACAATTCCAACTCATGGAGGCTATGAAGAAGTTTCTTGACAACTTCAAGAAAGACGGAGCAGACCGCAAGACACCAGAGAGGATCCCAAGAAGGTTACAAGTTCTTGACCAATATTGGACCGATTTTCAGCAAAATCATGAAAGGTTATGTGAAGAGGATGTGGATCATCCCTACTTTTCAGGTAATCAATTCGACATCACTAAACAATTTTACCTAACTACCAGACAGTATGTTAGCTCCTTCATGACATCTGAACACAAACCGATGATGACTTCATTATCAACCCCATCAACATCAAAAACAGAATTATCACCTCAATCAGGTCCACGGAGTCAGGTCCAGACCCGTGTAGAAACAACTCGTCAAGAGCCATCAGACACAGTTGAGCACACCTCAATTCCCACGGGACCTGCTCGCGGGGAACTTGAAACAGCAGAAACAGTATCACGTGGATCTCTCAGCAAAACAGATGAGATGTTACGTAAGCAGACCAGCAACTTTAGAGCATTCGTCAGAACTGTGTCTAACATTTCTGTAGATCATATCAATGAAAAATGGGAGTTTGAGGATGCCCTCAAGACTCTGCAAGCACGGTGGACAGCCATAGACACCCTTCACTGGGAAATTGACAGCATCCTAGAAAATAGAAACGTCACGTACGAGATGAATTACAACACCTACGAAATGCAGTATAATCAAATCAAGAAAGAAATTAATACGAAAAAGGTGGTCAGTCTCACATAGGGAAAAATCAACCCCAAAGATGGAGATTCCTATCTTCAGCGGCAGTTATCAACATTGGACATCATTTAAGGACTTATTTACTGAAACAATTCATGCAAAACGCCCTTCCGAACGCTCAAAAAATGCAGTTTCTCAAGAGCAAGGTCAAAGGAGAAGCTGAAAAACTGATCCAGCATTTACTCATCAGTTCTGATAACTATCAAACGTGTTGGGATATTTTAAATCATCGGTACAACAACAAAAAGATGATTTTTACATCCCATCTCAATATACTGCTGAGCCTACCCAGCACTCAGCAACATTCCGCAGCATCAATTAAGAAAATCCACGACACAGCGAATGAATGTCTTCACGCCATCAAGAACCTTGGCGTGGACACAACGTCGTGGGATCCAATTTTGGTTCATCTACTCTCGCAAAAACTCGATACGGAGACACACAACGACTACGTAGATTCATTGAAAATGCCACGTGAGTTACCCACACTTAACGACTTTTTGGAGTTTTTGGAGAACAAATTTACATCATTGGAGTCATCTCGTCGCAAATCCGAGGTATCAAAACCACACCAGCATTATCAGCAACCGTATGACTCCTCAGCAAGCAACAAGAAGTTTCATTCGTACAAAGCATTCAGTACCAATCAAAACATGAATTCTAAATCATACTCAAATAATTCATTTTATACGACATCGAAGAATTACAACGATCATTATAAATGTCCACACTGTAAAAATGACCACAAGTTATTTGCTTGCAAGCCGTTTCTCGGATTACAGCCTGACGGTAAACGGGAAATGATTGCGAAATACAATTTATGCAAAAATTGTTTATACGATCATAAAGGCAAGGAGTGTCATTCACAAAAACGATGCCGCGTATGTAACGGAAATCATAACACCTTACTTCACGATGCCTACGGAAACCCGATTCCGGGTACTTCATTTAACAAGGGAAATGCCGCCGAGAACAAAAAACCTAACAATTACAACAGCAACCACGTGTCTCAAGAAGACTTATCAGAAATTCTCTTAGCAACTGCATTAATCAAGGTCAAAGCATTGGACCAATCTCAGGTGACCTTGAGAGCCTTAATTGATGCGGGTTCACAGACTTCACTCGTCAGCGAGAGAGCAGCACAAATCTTGAGATTGCCTCGAGAACGATGCAATGGAGTAATATTTGGTGTCGGTGCAAAAGAAAACAATTGCAAAGGCGTCATAAATATAACATGTAGCGCATTAAGCAATCAATACACTTTCAACACAGATGTTTACGTTATGCGGAACCTTATCAATAATTTACCAAACAAATCGATCAAGAAACCATCATGGGACTTTTTAGAAAATATTGATCTGGCTGACCCTGAATTTTACATCAGTCGTCCGGTGGATATTTTACTGGGTGCTGACATTTATTCAAACATCATTCAAGAAGGTATAATCAAACACAATAAAAAGCAACCTCTTGCGCAGCAGACCCGAATAGGCTGGATTTTGGTCGGAAATGTCCAGCCACTGCAATGTAACGTGGTCCTAAACAATGTAGAAGATATCCACAAGTTTTGGTCCGTGGAAGATATATCAGAAACTTCGAATATGTCGCAGGAAGAACTCGACTGTTTACATCATTATCAAAAAACAACAACACGCAATGAGGAAGGCCGATATATCGTGTGCATGCCGCTCAAGCCGGATTTTGAGGAAAAATTGGGATCATCAAAACCCATGGCTGTAGCACAATTTCGTCAACTTGAAAATAAATTTATCAGACAGCCACATTTTGCAGAAGCATATAAATCATTTATGAATGAATACCAATCATTAAATCATATGGTTGAGTGTACTAGTAACGAAACACCAAGTTGCTTCCTACCTCATCACGGAATTGAGCGGGAATCTACAACGTCAGCACTTCGTGTGGTTTTCAACGCATCAGCAAAAACATCAACAGGCTACACTTTGAACGACCTTATGAGTCGTGGACCAAATTTACAGCAAGATTTAATGAGCCTCATCTTACGATGGAGACAATATCAGTACGTATATGTTGCCGACATTTGCAAAATGTTTAGGCAGATACTAATCAACACCGAGCAACAGAAATATCAAAAAATAGTATGGCGAGCATCACCGCAGGAGCCACTGCGAGAATTCAAATTGACCTCAATCTCTTATGGAACGAGAGCCGCTCCATTCCTAGCAATGATGACCCTGAAGCAATTAGCAATAGATGAAGGTCACAAATACCCAGCAAGCCGTGCAACACAAGCATTACAAGAGGAGTTCTACATGGATGACCTTGCTAGCGGTAGTTTTACCCTAGAATCAGCAAAACAACTACAATCGGATTTAATACAATTACTTCAGTCAGGAGGCTTTAATCTACGAAAATGGTCATCCAACAAGGACGAGCTTCTAGAAGGTGTTAGCAAAGCAGAAGACATCCAACCAGAATTTACTTTTAAGCATAAAGAATCAACAACGAAAACACTCGGGCTAAAATGGAACCCCAAGGAAGATCAGTTTACATTTCAAATGAAAAACGATGTCACAGCAACACCGATCAAGCATACAAAGAGATCATTACTATCAGAAATTTCGAAAATATTCGACCCATTAGGGTGGTATACGCCCCTTACTACCAAATTCAAGCTCTTGTTTAAACAAACTTGGCTGTCTAACATTCAATGGGATGATGAACTCCCCAGCGAAATAAAAACTGAATGGGACAAACTTCGAACAGAGCTGCATTACATAAACGATTTTAAAATTCCACGGTGGTATCAAACTGGAGAGTGTGACAATATCCAATTACACGGATTTTCTGACTCGTCAACAAAAGCATATGCATGTGTCGTATATTGCAAGGTCTACAACAAAATCACACTCGTTGCAGCAAAATCGAGACTGGTTCCCGAAACCAAAAATCTCACCCTTCCCAGACTTGAATTATCAGGGGGACTTCTTTTATCAAAACTAATGAGCAAAATACTACCAACATTGGCGGGTCATCATATCAAGGTTTTTGGATGGACCGACTCAACCGCTGTCCTGGGATGGCTCCAAGGAGACAGCGGCAGATGGAAACCATTTGTAGCCAACCGAGTCAAACAAATAACAGAAGTTATCCCGCCGAGCAACTGGCGTTATGTAAAGTCATCCGAAAATCCCGCGGACTGTGCGAGCCGTGGAATAACTGGAGAGCAATTAAAGCAACATATATCATGGTGGAATGGACCGACTTTCCTTTCATCATTCAAGGAAGAACAAAACGTAGGTCAGCCTGTCCACGTCACCGATCTAGAAGTTCGATCAATGAAACAAAGCAACGTCACAACGCGTCACGACTCCGATGACGTAATACAATACATATTAAACAAATTCAGCAACATGACGCGAGCCGTGCGAGTACTCGCTTGGGTATTACGTGCCATAACACGTCACACAGAGCAGCCTGCTTTTTTGACTGTGGTGGAGTTAGAACGAGCAAAAATGAAGTTAATTAAATACGTACAAGAATGCGAATTTAAAGAAGATCTGAACCGATTAAAGACAAACAGACAACTACACAAAAATAGTAAGATTTTAGATCTTAACCCGTTCCTTGACGAGCTTGGACTTCTAAGAGTTGGAGGTAGAATCAAACATGCAAATATCAGCAAGAACAAGAAACATCCTTAAATCATTCCCCACCGAAGCCGCTTAACAGAGCTAATCATCGATCATGCACATCACACAATGATGCATGGAGGCGCACGTCTTACATTATCGGAAACTCGAAACAATTTCTGGATAATAGGCGGAAACAGAGCAGTAAAAAAGCAGCTACGGCCTTGCGTGAAATGCAGGAAAATTAAAGCAAAAAGGTTACAGCAACTTATGGGAGATTTACCAGAAGCAAGAATCAACCCTTCGCGACCCTTCCTGCATACCGGCGTGGATTTGACAGGGTTTGTCGACATCAAACTGAACAAGGGTCGAGGAGTGAAAACCAACAAAGGGTATATTGCCGTCTTCGTGTGCATGGCGACCAAAGCCGTGCACTTCGAACTCGTATCAGACTTACGTACGTCTGCATTTATAGCAGCATTGAGAAGGATGTCTTCTCGTCGTGGAAAGCCCAGTCACATGTACAGTGATAATGGCACGAATCTAGTCGGCGGAAATAACGTACTTCAGCAAGAATTAGCAGAAATCCAGCAAATTTTCAGTGACGATTTACTCACTGAAATAAATGAGATGTCCATCCAATGGCATTTCAATTGCCCGGCGTGGCCACACGCCGGGGGCGAGTGGGAGTCTCAAGTAAAGGGACTTAAGTATCATTTACGGCGCGTTATTGGCGAGCAGAAACTCACATACGAAGAGTTTTATACTATACTGACACAAATTGAGGGATGCATGAACAGCCGTCCCCTCTGCGCAGTATCAGAAGGACCAGATGACTTGGAATATCTGACACCATCTCACTTCCTTAACAGCGGTCCTATTCTTACCATATTAGATACGGAACACGACGAACGAACAAGGTGGTACAGAATACAAAAAATACATCAAGATTTGTGGAAGCGATGGCAATCAGAGTACCTTAGTCAACTGTCGGTTCGAAGCAAATGGAAACACCCACAAGCAAACCTAAAAATCAACGACATAGTCATCATACACGAACCCAATCTCCCATCGGGAAAGTGGGCACTGGGCAGAGTCACAGAGTTGCATCCAGGAACCGACGGCCTAGTCCGAGTGGTCACATTGAAAACAAAAAGCAGTTTTATGAAACGTCCCGTCGTAAAGTTGTCGTTACTAACCACAGACACGTCGTTAAATTCAGCATACAACTCAAAAACGAAACCTGACCAAACAAGCATTGACGGGGACGATAACTATCAGAAAACACAGCAAACAAGCGAGAACAGAAAAGGTTCGAAAGGATCCTGGAAAACAACCTTAACATCAATGGCCTTATCACTATTTTTATTCATGGTCGTCGTTTCACCGGGACACTGCTACTACAATATCACGAAACTGAGCAAATCACTTTATTTGGATCGAGTATCAAGCATGCAAGTTATACGAGACGAATGGAGGCTTGTCGTATATTATGACATGAACCCCTATTGGGACGGCACGGAGACGTTTAAAAAGTACTTACAGCAAATCGACCAAATATGCGCTAAAACCGAAAGCAAACCTCTCTGTGATATCATATTATTACAATTACATCATTGCCATAGCGAGTTACAATACTATAACAGCATGCTACTGAGTCAACGTTTTGAATCACACATACGGGAACGCCGCGGCCTTGTAGACGGCGTGGGTTATGTCGCTAATAGCCTCTTCGGTATCCTCGATCAACGATTCGCTGACCAATATGTGAAAGATATAACCCACATCAAAGAAAATCAAAAACACTTGGCTCTACTGTGGAAGAACCAAACATCAGTGGCGGAAGCAGAATACAACTTATTGAAACGAACAGAAGCGTCAATCAACAAACAACATAAAGTCATCAATCAGCATTTGAACAGCTTGATAAACGCCACCAACACGATAAACAAAGAAGTTCAACACGCAGAAGTCATGAATGAACTAGCACTATCAACAATCATCGCCAACAACATGCTTGTCAAGCTAAAATCAATCCAAGATACCCTACTAGACACCATTACGGATATTCACCACGGCATGTTTAACATACACTTGTTGTCACCCGAGCAACTACGCAACGAACTGAGTATCATCTCAGGACAGTTATCGCAAGACTTATCATTGCCCATCAGTAACATACAAATCGGAATGGCGAAGATTTATCATCTACTAAAAGTTAAAGCAAGAGTCACACAGCAGTATTTAATCTTTGAAATCAAAATACCACTCGTCAACAGAGAAAGCTTCGACTTGTACAAAATTATAACGATCCCGCAACAAATTATTAATAAAACTATCAACGTCGTACCAGTATCGGATCACGTTGCTATCAATTTACGTAAGGATACTTACCTACCTATGACAGACAAGGATGTACAACAGTGTCTCCAATATGAAGAATCGACCCGACTATGTCATACACAAAAGCCAATATTTCATTTTAAGTCAGATGAAAGTCTATGCATCAGAGATCAGAAAACAAACAAATGTCAAACAATAATTTCATCATGCCGAAACATTTGGACAGAGTTAAATAAAATCAATACGTACTTATACTACTGTTGCGAGAAGTGCACACTACGAATCATATGCGACGATCAAGTTACTGCAGCGCAAACAGAAAGAGCCGGGGTTATTGTGCTCGGGCAGAGCTGCGTCATCAAAGGAGAAGACTTCACTGTAATATCTCATAAGGATCAGCTGAGCGAAATACGTAGTTCGTCGGATATTTACACACCAGAAATCAGTCAGATTAATCACATAATAAACATAACATTACCTTTATCTGAAATCAACGTTACTGATAATAAAGTTGAAATAGACCAGATTAAGAGCCAAATTCAAGAAATGAAGAGAGAATCCGCGCTAAACGACGACATATCGTATCACGACGTACATCAGTACTCTATTATTTACATTTTACTCGTTGCTGCTGTAATAGCCACAGGAGCGATGATTTGGCGCCGCCTACGCGGTCGCTGCAGCGGGAGCGCCGACCTACGATCGCAACTAGAGGACCAACAGCCATCTTCTGTTGTAACACACGCTCCTCAAATTCGACCAAGAGTCCTGGACCGCTCATCAAGACACGAGCTGCCCACGGAATTAAAAGTATTATCCAGCATTCGCAAGACGACGCAGAACAAAGCTACCTCACCAGTTTTGCATAAAACAACTGTGATCAACGACAGCGATCGTCTATAATTCGAAATTGAATGTTTTAGCATTTAAGATGATTTTTATTTTGTATCAATTGCTTTTATCATCAAATTTGTATCATTCTCATCTCACGCTTCTCTCGCGGGGCAGCATGTACGGTCCACACACCGCACATTGCCATCTCAGCGAAATTACCTTCGATCGCGTAAACCATTAAAGTACGCGTCAGTACACGTTTACAACCAACACCGCACGCGTGTCCTCATTCGCACTATCATTCATAATATCGTGCTTTTATAGTTAGTTTTATACGGTATAAATAAAGAGTTTACTTTGACTATAATAGTGAGTTATTATTACATCATCAAGCAAGAACATTTTATACTTTGGTGTGTGTGGCACTAGCAGCCCGTACATACCTCAAAAGCAAAAATAGAACCCTTATTTATAGGATCACGTGTGGATGTCTGTCAGTCCGTCTGTTACAACCGATTTGCTACGAAAAAAACTGGACCGATTGAATTACAATTTGGCACAAATATTTTCATGAATTTTCATGTCCACAACATTACATTTCAAAATCTATGTGATTTTCGTTATTAACGTCCCAAAAAACCGTTATAACAACGCCCATATTGATATTTAGACGCCACGTTGGAATGTAAAATCGTTGTTGTTTTCCTAATCAGCGACCCGATAAACCATAGAAACAATAGATGCCGATGTTGATTTTCAGATTTTGTCACCACATGTCTCCTTTTAGGGGTTGAATTCTCAAAAAACCGGAAACACTTGTTTACTCATTTATCGTTAGGAATTATCCTGTGAATTCTCGAATAAAATTGTCTAACTAATCTTTTTTCTCCATACAAACTTTGGACCTCCTTTTTAATCCCTTTAGGTGTAATTGATTTCAAAAACGCTGAAAGCACTTTATTTGTAAATTAATAAGTAATCTGTCCACAAAGTTTTAAGTACGTAGTAGCTAAAAATAAGTTTCCCTTATACAAAATTTGGACCCTCGATTAACCCTCTTAGCGGTGGAATTTTATAGAACGCTGAAATTACTTTTTTTGTATCCTAATAAGTTATCTTCCTACAAAGTCTCAAGTCTCTAGTTCAATAAATAATGTTTCCCCTCCACAAACATTGCATCCCTATTTAACCCCCTTAGGGGAAGAATTTTCTAAAACGCTGAAAGAACTTTTTTAGTATCTTTATAAGTAATATCCCTACAAAGTTTCAAGTCTTTAGTACAAAAAATCATATTTCTCCCATACAAACTTTGCACCCCTTTTTAACCCCCTTTGGGATAGGATTTCCAAAAGTCCCGTCTTATCCCTTGCCTACGTCATAAAAGGAAGTTCTGGTGTAAATTTCTTGTTTGTAGTCCCAGTTGTTTTGAATACAAACTTTGCACCCTTATTTAATCTCCTTAGGGGTGGAATTTTAAAAACGCTAAGGATATTTATATTTGTATCCTAATAAGTAATCTTCGTACAAAGTTTCAAGTCTCTAGTTCAATAAATAATGTTTACCTCATACAAACATTGCACCCCTATTTGACCCCCTTTGGGGGTAGAATTTTCTAAAACGCTGAAAGAACTTTTTTTGTATCTTTATAAGTAATATCCCTACAAAGTTTCAAGTCTCTAATACAAAAAATAATGTTTCTCCCATACAAACTTTGCACCCCTATTTAACACCCATAGGGACAGAATTTCCAGAAATCTTGTCTTATCCCTTGCCTATGTCATAAAAGGAAAATCTGGTGTAAATTTCAAGTTTCTAGATACAGTAGTTTTTAATTCAAATTTTGCACCCCTATTTAACCCCCTTAGGGGTAGAATTTTATAAAACGCCGAAAGTACCTTTTTGGTATCAATAAGTAATCCTCCTACAAAGTTTTAAGTCTCCAGTTCAATAAATAATGTTCCCCCATACAAACTTTGGACCCCCATTTCACCCCCTTAGGGATAGCATTTCCAAAAATCCTGTTCTATCCCCTACCTACGTCATAAAAAGAAGTTCTGGCGTAATTTTCAAGTTCCTAGTCCCAGTAGTTGTGAATACAAAATTTGCACCCCTATTTAATCCCCTTAGGGGTGGAATTTTCTAAAACGCTGAAAGAACTTTTTTTGTATCTTAATAAGTATTATCCCTACAAAGTTTCAAGTCTCTAGTACAAAAAATAATGTTTCACCCATACAAACTTTGCACCCCTATTTAACACCCTTAGGGATAGAATTTCCAAAAATTACGTCTTAACCCTTGCCTACGTCATAAAAGGAAGGTCTGGTGAAAATTTCAAGTTCCTAGTCTCAGTAGTTTTGAATACAAAATTTGCACCCCTATTTAATCCCCTTAGGGGTGGAATTTTCTAAAACGCTGAAAGAACTTTTTTTGTATCTTAATAAGTAATATCCCTACAAAGTTTCAAGTCTCTAGTACAAAAAATAATGTTTCACCCATACAAACTTTGCACCCCTATTTAACACCCTTAGGGATAGAATTTCCAAAAATCCCGTCTTAACCCTTGCCTACGTCATAAAAGGAAGGTCTGGTGAAAATTTCAAGTTCCTAGTCTCAGTAGTTTTGAATACAAAATTTGCACCCCTATTTAATCCCCTTAGGGGTGGAATTTTCTAAAACGCTGAAAGAACTTTTTTTGTATCTTAATAAGTAATATCCCTACAAAGTTTCAAGTCTCTAGTACAAAAAATAATGTTTCACCCATACAAACTTTGCACCCCTATTTAACACCCTTAGGGATAGAATTTCCAAAAATCCCGTCTTAACCCTTGCCTACGTCATAAAAGGAAGGTCTGGTGTAAATTTCAAGTTCCTAGTCCCAGTAGTTTTGAATACAAACTTTGCACCCCTATTTAACCCCCTTAGGGGTGGAATTTTGTAAAACGCTGAAAGAACTTTTTTTGTATCTTAATAAGTAATATCCCTACAAAGTTTCAAGTCTCTAGTACAAAAAATAATGTTTCACCCATACAAACTTTGCACCCCTATTTAACACCCTTAGGGATAGAATTTCCAAAAATCCCGTCTTATCCCTTGCCTACGTCATAAAAGGAAGGTCTGGTGTAAATTTCAAGTTTGTAGTCCCAGTAGTTTTGAATACAAACTTTGCACCCCTAATTAACCCCCTTAGGGGTGGAATTTTGTAAAACGCTGTAAGATCTTTTTTTGTATTTTAATAAGTAATATTCCTACAAAGTTTCAAGTCTCTAGTACAAAAAATAATGTTTCACCCATACAAACTTTGCACCCCTATTTAACACCCTTAGGGATAGAATTTCCAAAAATCCCGTCTTATCCCTTGCCTTCGTCATAAAAGGAAGGTCTGGTGTAAATTTCAAGTTTGTAGTCCCAGTAGTTTTGAATACAAACTTTGCACCCCTATTTAACCCCCTTAGGGGTGGAATTTTGTAAAACGCTGAAAGTGCTTTTTTTGTATTCTAATAAGTAATCTGCCTGCAAAGTTTCAAGTCTCTAGTTCAATAAATAATGTATCCTCCATACAAACTTTGGACCCCCATTTCACCCCTTTTGAGGGTGAATTTTGAAAAATCCTTTCTTAGTGCTCCCCTACACCTTATAAGGAACCTACGTGCCAAATTTGGAATCTCTAGACCCAGCGGTTTGGGCTGTGCGTTGATATGTCAGTCAGTCAGTCAGTCAGTCAGTCAGTCAGTCAGTCAGTCAGTCAGTCAGTCAGTCAGTCAGTCAGTCAGTCAGTTTCTTCTTTTATATATTTAGATGGTTTAAAAAATATACGAATAGTAATCTTGAGGTTTTTCTGCAGTGAAATCAGTGTTTAGAAACATGATTAAGCAATTTTCGCTCGATAGGAAAAAATCACGAACATAGGTTTAAAAGGGTCTAAAATACTCTTAAAATATTCGTTAAAAATTATGCACGAAACCTAATAGTATTTTATGCAACTGTTGTATAAGTAGGGTCTTAAAACGCGAGTGTCGTGAGTTGCGATGCGAGCCTTGGCGAGCATCGCAATTAAAGACGCCACGAGCGTTTTAAGACCAAGTTATACACCGTTGCATACAATACTTTTTCTACGACTAATTTTAAATAAATAGCATTTGACTTTCTAGGCAGTAAGTTTTCTGTTAGTTCTATTACTACTCACGCAATTTCTTCAGCGGTGCAGATATTTTCTTCTTCGTCCATTTTAAAAGGAACGTAAACATTTTTCTTCACTTCGCAAACACGAATCAAATCTCAAGAAGTTATTAATAACGAATAGTTATCACATTTCGTCTTTTAATTTTTAACTGGAACTTTGGTGGGAAATTAGAAATATGACAAATTGACACCTCTTGTTTATGGTCTGTTTTGTTTTTAATTTCCGTGCACTTGGCATCCGAACCAAACTGAATTCGGATCCGAACCGAATCGGATCGGTTTATATTTATAAATAATACCAATAATTGGTTAAATATGTATATTAACATACAATACATGATAATTTATTTTTATTTTAGTAAATAATATAAATGTTTTACAAATATTTGATAGTAAATAAAAACTCTTTATTTCGAAAAAATTGCTTATTATGAAGTTGTTACCACCGCAATATAGTGGCTGATTAAAAAAAAGTTAGGTGATTTGACATCGTGGTAAACAGTGCTTTTATGGAAAATGTATGAACCAAAAAAGTACACTAAAGAGTGCGTTTATGGGCCATAGAGCATAGAGTTTTTCGACGACTTATTACCGATGTCATTGTATTTGAGCTAAAGCATTTATAAATGACAGATAACGGTACAGGAGTAGAAAAAAATATTAAAATGGCTTCTAAAAATCGGCAATATCATGTTTGAGAGAACTCAGTGTTTAACTTTCTTATTTATTTAAACGGCTAAAACATTAAAAATTAAAAAAAAAACATGATTTCCGCGCTTCCGGAGAGAAGACCATGAACCAACGGCGCCTTAAATATAAAAGCTTGTAAAAAGTTGAAAAACCCCCGACATTTTCATTTCAAAGTCCAATATCTCAAAAACGGCTGAACAGATTTTGATGAAACATGGGTTAAACCTTTGTTTTTAAGTAAATTATTCTCACACTATTACCTCTTGTTCTAAGTGTTCTAATAACAGAGAGACGGGCAGTGCGAGAAAAATCCAGAGAGCTCGCGCGCCGTCTTGTGATAGCCGTGCAGGCGGACGTTTTTAGACTGTTGACGATAAAGCAGGGGCAATGGGGTGTATTCGACGAAACGTACGGGAGCACGTGCACAGGGGCACGTGACCCCCCAGATGGTTGTGGATTTTCCGTCACAGTACATAGTTACAGGCAAATCAATATATCAGAGACCCCCCCCAGAAAAAAATCCTGGATCCGCCCTTGACCTAGCTTTCTTGCGCTAACGCTGACACGTGCCTAACAATGTCAGACAGAACATAACGCAAGCGACACCCACTGAAGAAATCAATCGTTTATTTGTTATATAAGCGTGCAAAGTTGTATTTTACCCGCGAGTGTGGGTGGAATTGACACACGAGCAAGTGAAAGTAATTCATAATTAATTCATAATTCATTTATTATTAAAAACGTATTTTACAGAATTAGTGGCTTAATACTAAAATATTATATTAAGGGATACAATTTTATGAGGGCCTGAACTAGGATACCCTTCAGGCAGTAGGATAAATCAGTATAACTATTTTACACATAGGTACATGCAAACCATAAAAATCTACGTTTAAATACAGTACAAAACTTAAGTAACTATTACAAAGTATTTCTATTCTATCTTCTAAATATATAAAAGAAGAAGCTGACTGACTGACTGACTGACTGATTGACTGACTGACTGACTGACTGACTGACTGACTGACTGACTGACTGACTGACTGACTGACTGACTGACTGACTGACTGACATATCAACGCACAGCCCAAACCGCTGGGTCTACGGATTCCAAATTTGACACGTAGGTTCCTTATAAGGTGTAGGGGAGCACTAAGAAAGGATTTTTCAAAACTCACCCCCTAAAGGGGTAAAACGGGGGTCCAAAGTTTGTATGGGGGAAGCATTATTTTTTGAACTACAGACTTAAAACTTTGTAGGAAGATTACTTATTAAGATACAAAAAAAGCACTATCAGCGTTTTACAAAATTCCACCCCTAAGACCCCAAATAGGGGTGCAAAGTTTGTATTCAAAACTACTGGGACTAAAAATTTGAAATTTACACCAGACCTTCCTTTTATGACGTAGGCAAGGGATGGGACGGGATTTTTGGAAATTCTATCCCTAAGGGTGTTAAATAGGGGTGCAAAGTTTGTATGGGTGAAACATTATTTTTTGTACTAGAGACTTGAAACTTTGTAGGGATATTACTTATTAAGATACAAAAAAAGCACTTTCAGCGTTTTAGAAAATTCCACCCCTAAGGGGATTAAATAGGGGTGCAAATTTTGTATTCAAAACTACTGGGACTAGGAACTTGAAATTTACACCAGACCTTCCTTTTTTGACGTAGGCAAGGGATAAGACGGGATTTTTGGAAATTCTATCCCTAAGGGTGTTAAATTGGGGTGCAAAGTTTGTATGGGTGAAACATTATTTTTTGTACTAGAGACATGAAACTTTGTAGGGATATTACTTATTGTTCGCGCCCCTGCCACAAGACTGTGACGTCACACGGGCGAGCGCGGGGCGCCCCACCACACCAGCAGCGAGCAGCGGCTCATTCTATTCGCCTTGGGACAGCGTACCGCACACACGCATCCCATACATATATTTAATTCATACAAACTTGTAAAAACCTCATTAAATAGTTTTATAACTTCTTCTCGAGTTCATCTTAATAACCTTATGTACGCCCGTACATAATTTGGCGCCCCCGGGTGGGCACGAATCATCTCCAATTCGAGAAAACAGAAGCAAATTTGCGCCGCGCCACGCCCCGCCACGTTTCCGTGCCGCCGACACTTTGGTCTCCAGTAAAGCAGCTTCATCCCTAACTGCGCTGGAGCGCAGTCACCACTAGGGCGATCACGATTCCGACGGGAATCATTCAAGAATTTGCGACGAGTTTCGCTGGCAGCGCAGCGTCAAGGTGCAAAGTTCATCGCCGGCCGGACAAAGGACACTGCGCCGAACGCTTCGGACATCATAACAAGGAGAGTGCCGTGAGCTAACCCACCAAATTCCTTCTTATATATCCCCCTCAGTTTGACCATATAAGGGCGATAGCGCTTCATTTTATTGTGTGTGAACCCTCATCATATCTGTTCATCTTATCAAAGGAACCATCTTATCTTCTTTTATTAATTGCATCATCATCATTTAAATCTTAAAACCTTCTTACTTACATTGTTTTCACGTATATTGCTACCTTGCTTCTTAAGCTATTTGCGCAGAAACCATGTGCTTAATGGCCGCTCATCTTTGAAAGGTAGCTACATCTTAATTAATCTGTGTTCTCTTACAGCATCTTAATATTTAATGACCATTTAATTGCATCTTACATCGTTCTTCGCCTTATAATTAATTTATTTTTTGCAAAAATAGCTCTTTTTTGTTACACGTTTCGCTTCAAACACGTCATAAACCCTTCTTCTGCCTGCCAAGTTCTACGCCGTCCTCTAGCATAATCTTCTCATTTTTTAATTATTAAACATATGCGAGATAGGTTTTTTTTCCGCTTTTACATTAAATTTTATTTGCACGAAGCCCAGCATCGCACCCTATCTCCTGCTTACGTTCGCACTGTCAATCCTTTCTTCATACATATTTCAGTGACAATTGCCCGGAGTCGAACCGGTATAAACCCGCCGCGCTGTGCAGTCGCTTCCGCGCAGTGCTCCAGCTCCCGCCGGCCGGCCCGTTAGCAACTAGCCACATTCCTCAGCGATAAGGAGCGTAAGCCGTTTGCAATTTTAGTACACTTTTAACTTCATTTATCATTACGGTAATTTATTCAACTTGCTTGTTTACGTTTATTTGTTGCGCTAATCAGTTAGTTCATTGATGTTATATACGTAATCTAGCCTTCTCAGTTTGCATTTTAATCATGTCGACAAAAGGGTCCGAATCGGGGCTTAAACTTCCCACCTTGTCATTTCCCGCTGCATCGTTAGCGGACAACGAAACATGTTCCGACCTCAAGGTCAAGCGGAGTTCTATTAAAGGACAGATAACAAAGTTCAGTAATTATTTAAACGGACTTCACGGTGCGGACTCGTTGACATCGATTCAAATCAATGAATTAACTTTAAAGTTGAATAAATTCCTTGAACTCAGTAGTAAATTTGAGATCATGCAAACTCGCATAGAGGTCTTGAATGAAGAAAACCTCGTGAATGAGCTTGCCGAAAGGGACACTATAGAAGAAAGTCTTCATTTTGCCATTGCCACAGCCCAATCGATTTTAGAAGCGTGTAAACCTAAAGAGACCTTTCATGACGCTGACCAGGCGTCATCCTCACACTCTTGTTCTGGCAATCGACGATGCCATGACGATATAGGTTTTAAATTGCCTTTAATTCAAATACATAAATTTGACGGAACCTTCTTTAAATGGCTTGAGTTTCGTGATACCTACGAGTCGCTTATTCATAGAAATCCTAGAATACAACCGATACACAAGTTTCATTATCTCTGTTCATATCTTGAGGGTGAAGCCGCGCGCGTCATTTCAAACTTAGAAGTTTCGGCCCACAACTACTCTGAAGCGTGGGACCTTCTATGCGAGCGATATAATAATAATCGTCAGCTTATAACTAATCATCTTAACTCCCTATTTAGCATTGAACCATTGCAACGCGAATCAGACAAGGCACTGAGGTACCTCAGTGATCACGTGACCAAAAACCTGCGGGCGTTGAAGACGCTCGGCCAGCCCACCGATCAGTGGGACACGATCATCATACATATGGTCACATCAAAGTTAGACCAAGCTACCCGTATAAAGTGGGAAGAACATCGTAATCATTTAAAGGAACTACCTACATTAGATGAATTTAAAAAATTCTTACAATCTCGTGCAGATGTTTTGGAGGCATTATTTAGAGCTAAAAGGGACAAACCTATATGCTCCAAGCCTCAATTTAAAATAGAAACGCCTCAAACCAAATCTTTTGTAATTTCAGCGAATGAAAAGACTCCACGGCCGTGCGTCGTGTGCCAAGGAAAGCATCGTATCTTCGATTGCAAGGTCTTCAACAGCCTGTCAACTGAAGAGAAATGGGCTCAGGCTGCGAAGCTCAAGCTCTGCTTCAACTGCTTGCGCCCGGACCACGACAGTACCCGCTGCCGATTGGGAGGATGTCGCGTATGTAAGAGGCGCCACAACACAGTCTTGCACAAACACAACACTGACACACCCACTTTTTCTCCTTCTTTTGGCCCCTCTGGCAGTAATATTGGAAGGGAGGAGCCTTCATCTTCGATCGTCATGTCGGCAGTATCTACTTCTGAAGTTCTATTGTCTACAGCCTTAATTGATATTTTTAATCCGCAAAATAATAAGGTAGAAACGGTCAGGGCTCTTTTAGACAGTGGAAGTCAGTCTTCTATTATGACTACCGATTTAAAGCAACGTCTTCATCTGACTTCTCGGCCTTCCAGGGCCACACGCATCCTGGGCATAGGTGATACGCCTCTTAACATCGTTCCAGAACGCTGCTCTGCTCTCGTGAAGTCTAAGCAGAGTACATTCGTTCGCGACCATGAATTTCTAGTACTTCCTCGTATAACTGAAACACTTCCTAAGAACTATATTTCTGTTGACCATCTTAACATACCATCATCTATTAAATTAGCAGACCCTACGTTCAATAAACCATCCCAAATTGATATTCTCTTGGGAGCCGACATTTTCTGGGACCTCATTGGGGCAGAGCAGCGCCCTTTAGGAAACAAGTTACCCATTTTGCATAGCTCCGAGCTTGGCTGGCTAATAGCTGGGCCCATCTCTGTCAGGGACAAACCTGCTAATATAATATCGTGTAGCTTTGTGACTAGCCAGAACGACTTAGAATCGCAACTTGTTAAATTTTGGGAATATGAAGACTTTCCCAGGCATCATAAATCCAAGCCAGTCATAACTGAAAGTGAAACACACTGGCTTATGTACGGGCGTACATAAGGTTATTAAGATGAACTCGAGAAGAAGTTATAAAACTATTTAATGAGGTTTTTACAAGTTTGTATGAATTAAATATATGTATGGGATGCGTGTGTGCGGTACGCTGTCCCAAGGCGAATAGTGTCAAAGTCACTTTCATTAGGATGCTTCAACTTAAGAAAATATCGATCTAACTCTCAACTTCTAATTGATTCCGAAGCGGGCAACGTAAAAAATGAAAGTTTAGCGCTGAGTCAGTCTCAACACACGCTAGGATTGCTTTGGAATCCTGCTCAAGACACGCTCCATTTTAATATTCATGACGACAGTAATACATCTGACAGCGTTACCAAGCGTTCCATTTTATCCACAACCTTTAAGGTCTTTGACCCTTTAGGCCTCTTAACGTTGTGTACAGTCAAACCGAAAATATTATTGCAAAAACTCTGGTCCCTCAAGCTGGGCTGGGATGAGACAGTTCCTGCCCAAATCCATCGAACCTGGTCATCCTTCATTGACAACATAAAATACCTAAAGCTTCTATAATGGAACTTCATGCTTTCTGCGATGCGTCACAGGCCGCGTATGGTGCATGTATATACATTAAATACACTTCAATGTCAGGCAAACAAGCCGTAAACCTTCTGTGCGCGAAGTCTCGGGTCGCACCTACGAAAGCAACGACGATACCTCGTTTGGAGCTTTCATCAGCGCTTCTTGCTAGTCGGCTTGCTTCGACTGTTAACAACGCATTTCGCAAGCCTATAGCACGCTGCATATACTGGACCGACTCCAGCGTGACACTGGCCTGGATAAACACTTGTCCATCCAAATTGAAAACCTACGTCGCGAACCGTGTCGCGACCATTCAAGAGCTTACCGAAAGCTCATCGTGGCGTCATGTTCCCACAGCTCTCAATCCCGCTGACCTTGCTTCTCGCGGGGTTGACCCTCAGCATGCTCAGTCTCAGCAGCTGTGGTGGCATGGACCTACATTTCTTTTAGAGCCCGAAGAAAGGTGGCCGGCTCTAAACACTAATTCCACGACACGTGACCTACCTGAATGCAAACCACATCCTTAATGACAAACATAGATAACAGATTAGATACTGCCAATACTGTCATAGATTTTCAAAGGTACTCACAACTCAACAAACTGAAGCGTATAGTTGCATATGTATCGCGCTTCGTTAACATAAAATGCAAAAAACAGGTCATAAAGGGTCCCTTAACTGTAATTGAGATTGAAAATGCCTTAAAGGTTGTAGTAAAGTTATCACAGCAACAATCTTTTTCTGCGGAGTTAAATTTATTGAAGGAAAATAAAAAACTAAACCCTAAATTACACATCATTACGTTAGCACCATTTATTGACTCTCAGGGGATCCTGAGAGTGGGGGGCAGGCTAGCTAAGTCTAAGTACGACTTTTCAGTAAAATATCCTATGCTACTCTCCTCCAAACACATACTTACAAAACTAATTTTCACTCACGAACACATACGCCTCTTGCATGCGGGACCTCAGCTCATGCTGGCATCCGTGCGCGAGCAGTTCTGGCCTATCGGGGGTCGGGACTTGGCACGACGCACGGCCCAACAGTGTGTTCTTTGCATTCGCTACTATGGCAAAACAATGTCAAACATCATGGGTAATCTGCCATCACAGCGCATCACGCCTGACTTCCCATTTTCTGCCATAGCTGTGGATTTTGCAGGTCCATTTTTGATCACTGATCGACGTGGGCGCGGTTGCAGGATAACAAAATGTTACCTTTGTCTTTTTATATGTCTTAGATTTAAGTGTGTTCATTTAGAGGCAGTAAGTGAACTTTCCAAAGACGCCTTCATATTGTCCCTGCGTCGGTTCATTTCACGCAGGGGTAAGCCGAGAGAGATCTTTTGCGACAATGGCAAAAACTTTGTCGCCGGTGCTAAAGAAGTTAATGACTTTTTTAAGCAACATTCAGGACCAATATTAGACTTTGCATCTGATCGAGATATTATGTTTAAATTTTCCCCGGCTTACGCTCCTAATTTTAACGGCTACGTAGAGGCAGGCATTAAATCGGCCAAATTTCACATCAAGCGCGTAATGGGCAACACACACCTCACATTTGAGGAGTTATCGTCTTTGTTTGCTCAAATTGAGGCTATCCTCAACAGCCGACCCCTCTGCCCCCTCTCCTCCTCTCCTAAAGATTACGCAGCGCTCACACCCGGGCACTTTCTCCTTGGCAGGCCACTGACGTCGCTCCCAGCCCCGGACCTGATGGATGTCAACACCAACAAGTTGAATCGCTTCCACCTCCTCGAACAAATGAGACAGCATTTCTGGAGGCGCTGGCAGTCCGAGTACGTCATGGAGCTGCAACAGCGAACAAAATGGAAAACGCGCGCCAGAGACCTACAGCAAGGAGACCTCGTCATCATAAAGGAAGAGAATCAACCTCCATTGTCATGGCGCCTGGGGAGAGTACGTAAACTTCATCCTGGCTCCGACGGAATACCACGGGTCGCCGACATAGACACCGTGAGAGGAGTCATCATACGAGCACTGAACCGCATGTGCCTTCTTCAGGATTCTTGAAAGCAGGGCTTTCAAGGGCCCCCAGCATGTTCGCGCCCCTGCCACAAGACTGTGACGTCACACGGGCGAGCGCGGGGCGCCCCACCACACCAGCAGCGAGCAGCGGCTCATTCTATTCGCCTTGGGACAGCGTACCGCACACACGCATCCCATACATATATTTAATTCATACAAACTTGTAAAAACCTCATTAAATAGTTTTATAACTTCTTCTCGAGTTCATCTTAATAACCTTATGTACGCCCGTACACTTATAAAGATACAAAAAAAGTTCTTTCAGCGTTTTAGAAAATTCCACCCCTAAGGGGATTAAATAGGGGTGCAAATTTTGTATTCAAAACTACTGGGACTAGGAACTTGAAAGTTACACCAGAACTTTTTTTTTATGACGTAGGCAGGGGATAGAACATGATTTTTGGAAATGCTATTCCTAAGGGGGTGAAATGGGGGTCCAAAGTTTGTATGGGGGAACATTATTTATTGAACTGGAGACTTAAAACTTTGTAGGAGGATTACTTATTGATACCAAAAAGGTACTTTTGGCGTTTTATAAAATTCTACCCCTAAGGGGGTTAAATAGGGGTGCAAAGTTTGTATGGGAGAAACATATTTTTTTGTACTAGAGACTTGAAACTTTGTAGGAATATCATTTTTAAGAAACGAAAAAGTAATTTCAGCGTTTTATAAAATTCTTCCCCTAAGGGGGTTCAATAGGGATGCAATGTTTGTGGAGGGGAAACTATATTTATTGAACTAGAGACTTGAGACTTTGTAGGAAGATAACTTATTAGGATACAAAAAAAGTAATTTTAGCGTTTTATAAAATTCCACCGCTAAGAGGGTTAAATGAGGGTCCAAATTTTGTATAGGGGAAACTTATTTTTAGCTACTACGTACTTAAAACTTTGTGGACAGATTACTAAACTTATTAATTTACAAATAAAGTGCTTTCAGCGTTTTTGAAATAATTACACCGAAAGGGGTTAAAAAGGAGGTCCAAAGTTTGTATGGAGAAAAAAGATTAGTTAGACAATTTTATTCGAGAATTCACAGGATAATTCCTAACGATAAATGAGTAAACAAGTGTTTCCGGTTTTTTGAGAATTCAACCCCTAAAAGGAGACATGTGGTGACAAAATCTGAAAATCAACATCGGCATCTATTGTTTCTATGGTTTATCGGGTCGCTGATTAGGAAAACAACAACGATTTTACATTCCAACGTGGCGTCTAAATATCAATATGGGCGTTGTTATTACGGTTTTTTGGGACGTTAATAACGAAAATCACATAGATTTTGAAATGTAATGTTGTGGACATGAAAATTCATGAAAATATTTGTGCCAAATTGCAATTCATTCGGTCCAGTTTTTTTCGTAGCAAATCGGTTGTAACAGACGGACTGACAGACAGCCACACGTGATCCTATAAATAAGGGTTCTATTTTTGCTTTTGAGGTATGGAACGAGACCCGCGTTATATAGCGTTATAGGTTTCAAAGTTTGTATTTGGTGCCATGTCGATCGTCAGCAATCGGTACCTAGGCGAGTGCGGGCGGCGCTGCGGGACGGGAGGGTAGGAGACCTTGGGAAAGTGCCTGCATCCGTAATAAGTACATTCAAGGTGCTGCACGAAGATCTGCTTACTAAGTTATGCATTTTGGCCGCCGTTAAATTAAAACAAATTTTTGGGTATTTATGTTAAATACTGGTTCGAAAAGCATGGAAAAAAATCTTAGGAAACAAGCCTATAGCAATGTCCAGGCCACAAATTTGACTTAACATTCGTGGAGATATTTTGGTATTTCAACATTAATGTTCATGAACATAAAGTAGCTTTTATTCCAGAGGACAGATTCTCATTAATCATGATTGTAAATTTAATAACAGAAATACGTACATACATACATACATTGACGCCTTTATTCCCAAAAGGGGCAGGCAGAGCACATGAACTTTATGTTCCAGCGCCACTTTTAGCATAAATGTGGGTATAAAAGATAGACAAAAAGTGATATTGCTTAGGTTGTTAGCCCATCACCCAGGACACACTTCAACCCTGCTCTCTTAATCGACTTTTACGACACACACGGGAAGAAAGAGGGTGGTGAAATTCTAACACGGGCATAAATATAATAGTAAATAAAAATTAATTTACCATAATGGGTTATGATGAAGGGTTATTAGTAGGGAAAGTTAGTATTGGTTAGGGTGATTAATTAATAGAACAGTTTACGTATAAAGTCTATTTATTTATATTATTTATCAAGAGAGTCGTGCACGTTAACTATACGCTGTTATTGATACAAGGCAACTCACGCGACTAGTGTGAAGTAAAAGCTTCGTATAAACATCCCTAATGAAAAACATGAAACACTTAAGAGTGCATTAGTATTCACATAAGTGTGAAAGAGAAAGTTATACAAACTCCAAGATATAGAGCAGGACGGATTTATATTTGTGATTTCCAACACGCCCCCTCAAAAATAAATCCTTTCTCTAAAATATAAATATTATCTATTTATTTTATTACAACAATAAAATCACACGCTCTCTTTTATCTGGGGACAATTCATCATGGTCCAACATTTGTTGCTAGGATTAGGGAAACCCAGAAAAACCTAATCAAACCATTTCGCCTTAAACAACGTAACATATGTATATATTTAACTATATATATTTACTAACTCTTATTTAATGACATAACAACTATGTAATTTAACTTTACATATTATTTTGTCTAACTCCTAGTTTTTCTCTAAGAACAGAAAAACGCACAGCGGACAACGGTTTTGTCAAGATGTCAGCCAATTGATTACCTGTGGAAACATAAATCAGTTTAATTATATTTTTCTCCACCTGTTCTCTAGAAAAATGATACTTAATGTCAATGTGTTTGGATCTTTTGTGACTTGATGGGTTATTTGCAATGCTTATACAACCATTATTATCCTCATAAATTGGTATTGGATTGATTACTTGAATGTTAATACTAGTCATTAAAGACTTTAACCAAATACCTTCTCTAACAGCTTCAAACAAAGTCATATATTCCGCTTCAGTCGTAGAAGCAGCTACTGTTGGTTGTTTTTTTGTTTGCCAACATACCGTGCATTGTTCAAACAGTTTAAATATGTACCCCGTCGTACTTTTTCTGTCTAATTCATTATCACCCCAACTCGAGTCAACAAACCCACACAAAAAAATCATCACAGTTGTTTCGTGTGTAAGTCAATTTAAAACTCATAGACCCTTTTAAGTACCGTAACACTCTTTTCAAATAGGACCATAGTTTATGATTGTTTTTGTTCGTAAACCTACTCAACAAGTTGATAGAAAAACTCAAGTCAGGTCTAGTGCAAACCATAATATACATCAAACAACCGATAAGGTTTCTACAAGGGACTTCAATTGTTTCACACGAGTTTAACTCTGTATACCCCACTTGACATTCCATGGGAGTATTTATGGGTTTACATTCAACCATGTTAAACTTTTCTAAAACAGTTTTAATATACAGTTCTTGGTCTAGAGTGATAACATTATCGGTACGCTCGATCCTTATTCCCAAGAAACATCTGATTTCTTTTAAATCTACCATTTTAAACATGTTCATCAAGTACTTTTTGAAATTATTCATGGTATTTATATCTGCAGTTGAGATGACAAGATCATCAACATAAAGAACTAAATAAATGTTTTTCATGATATCACCCACATCTAGGATGTAAATGCATCGATCAGCTGATGAGTACCGAAAACCCTTATCTATCAAAGCATGTTCAAACATTTGAAACCAACAACGCGCTGATTGCTTCAATCCGTACAACGACTTATTTAATTTGCAGACCTGATTTTCTGCACATGGGATTCCTTCAGGAATTTTCATGAAAATTTCTTCTTTTAATTTCCCATTTAAAAATGCCGTTTTAACGTCCATGTGATGAACAAGCAAATTAAATTGATTTGCAAAAGCTAAAATAAATCTGAAACTAGTAATTCTCGCAACTGGTGCAAATGTTTCATTATAGTCAATTAAATATTCTTGACTAAAACCACGTGCCACTAAACGTGCTTTGTACTTCATGGGTTTTCCAAACTCATCATTTTTAATTGTAAATATCCATTTACAATCGACAATATTTCTGTTTACGGGTTTTTGTACGAGCGTCCAGGTTTCATTTTCAATTAGAGAATTTAATTCCTCTTTAATCGCATTATCCCATAAATGTTTATCATTCCTGGATTCAATCTCTTTATAACAAGATGGTATTTTGCAAATTAATGACTTTGCATATAACAAATAGTTAACAGAAATATCGTCATCAGTTTCGTATTCGTTATAGGATACTGTAGGCATGTTTTTAATCCTTTGACTTTTTCTAATTGGATTATTTTCGCTAACCAATTCGTTTTGAGATTTCGTTAATTTATTTTGTAATGAACCACAGTCTGCTTGCTCATCTGTTTTACTTACAGATTTATTAGGCGGTTGACCTAATGGTGCAGATATTCTGCCAGTTTGTTTACTTACATCTGATTTCGGACCATCAGATTTAATGCACATCTTTTTACAAGATTGCTCGTCAGATTTACGGTAATTATCAGAAATAATTCCGTCAGGCTTTAACGGCCTACTAGATAAGAATAATCTCATCCACTATAACCTCTCTGACTTTTACAAACTTTTCATCTACCACATCCCACACCTTATAGCCATTCGGTTCATAACCAACCAATATGCCTTTTGATGACTTTTCATCAAACTTGGTTTTTTTAGTTTTATTCAGAAAATAAACTGTTGAACCGAAAACTTTTAGATATTTTAGTACAGGCATTTTACTGTGCCAAAGCTCAAATGGTGTGTTATTTGTTTTCAGTGCTTTTGTCGGGCTAATATTGATTAAATATGTCGCTGTAAGTACAGCTTCGCCCCAGAACGTTTTACTTAATATAGCACCGGATATCATAGCACGGCTTCGTTCTGTTATTGTTCGTATCATACGTTCAGCAATACCATTTAATGCTGGTGTATGCGGCACTGTTAAGTGGTAGCTTATACCTTTTTGCACACAGTACTGTTTCATTTCATTTGATAAATATTCACCACCATTATCACAATATAAATTTACTAATCTCAAATCGAAATGGGATTCAGACTTCGCAACGTAATCTTGAAATGTAGCAAAAACGTCTGATTTATGGGCAATTAAGTATGTCACCGCATAGTGCGTGCATTCATCAACAAAAATAACAAAGTAGTTTTTGCTGTCAAGTGTCGAAGGGGTGATTGGACCGCACACATCTGTATGCACATTGAATAGAGGTCGTTTTATAACTTTCGATTTAGATTTATTAAATGGCAAACATGCTTGTTTCCCATTTATGCAAGCTTCACATAATTTGTCATTAATTATTACTTTATTTAATAACTCTGTATCAGAAAACATTTGCTTGCTTTTTATCTCAGCCAACTTTGATTTGCCAATATGACCAAGCCTTTGATGCCACAACTCATAGTTATTCTTATCGTCTCTATTCAATGAGCTATCAGTATTTAAAGCACATTTATTAAGCTGAAAATGAATGCCAATTAAATTATTTTGTAACGACTCACCCTTTGTTACCATCTTACCCTGATTGATGATTTCTACCGTACCGTCATTGTTGAAAATAACGGTCTTTCCAGCAAGTTGCATTTTCTTGACAGAAAGCAAGTTGTACGGCATTTCAGGACAGAAGAGTACATCATGAAGTTTCCCTTTTATGCCTAAGTCGCTGGTTACGGCAAGGTCGCCTTTCTTTGTCGCCTTTATGTATGTCCCATTCTTTGCAATGGAGATATTTATCGGGTTTTCCAACAGCTCAAAATCTTGCGCCAGGTCGTCGCGGTTTATGAAGTGGTCAGAAGCTCCGGAGTCCAGGATAAATGAAACACAGTTCTGGTCTCGTTGTTCACTGATGTGATGCCTGTGATCCCCAGCCATAAAAGCAAATCCGGAAGTAGTATTTTCTCGATCCTTAATAGTAACAGTCTGGACCGTTCTATTTTTTCTGTCCCATTTATGTTGAGGGTTCCTTGATTTGTTATAAAAACAATTCTTTTGTAAGTGTCCCTTTCTTCCGCAACAATGACACTTAATATGCTTGAGTTTATCCTTTTTTATGTAGGAGTTTTTATGCGGTTTGTTTGAGTTCGTATTTATGTAGGTATGTCTTGGTTTTGTATTCTCTCGCCTAGTAATTTCGGCATGGAGTACTTTCATACTCGTGTCACGTCTTTCATTCATTACTTTGATTTCGTGATCTAAAAGTCTGGTCTTCACAAAACCTAAAGTTAAGTTTTCCTCAGCTAAAGTCTCTATAGCTGTCATGACGCCGTCATACTCGTTGGGCAGTGTCATAAAAAGATGAGTCACTTTATCTGCCTCCTCTAAAATTGCTCCAGCAGCCATTAATTCCAGCATGAATTCGTCAAATAATTGAAAATGTTTCAGTAATGACATGTCACCTTTTAGTTTTAGGTTTAGCAATTTCTTTCGCAAAGCTAGTTGAGTCGCAATACTCTTTCGTTCGTAAATGTTATCTAATTTCTTGAATATTTCCTTTGCACTATCGTTGTCATTCACAAGACCTAATAAAGAGTCTGACAAATACTCAATAAGAGTATTCATTGCCACCCGCTCATTTTTAAGCCACTCACTGTCCGGGTTTTCTGGAATATCATTGTCAATCACGTTCAAAACATTAAGTTCATTTAATAAATTTCTCATTCTAAGTTTCCACACACTATATTTATCTCCATCAAACGGTCGAATGTTCCTTTTCAACTTTGAGTTGTCCATTATATTTTTTTTATTAAAGTTCACTTAGAATAATCACTTCACTGTAAGTTTCTTTATTGTCACATAACCAACTGTTCTTTATTTACCATTTGTATAATTTTATTTTCTGGGCCCATAACCTATTGGTTAGGGTGATTAATTAATAGAACAGTTTACGTATAAAGTCTATTTATTTATATTATTTATCAAGAGAGTCGTGCACGTTAACTATACGCTGTTATTGATACAAGGCAACTCACGCGACTAGTGTGAAGTAAAAGCTTCGTATAAACATCCCTAATGAAAAACATGAAACACTTAAAAGTGCATTAGTATTCACAAAAGTGTGAAAGAGAAAGTTATACAAACTCCAAGATAGAGCAGGACGGATTTATATTTGTGATTTCCAACAGTTAGTAGTAGTAGGTTAGTAGGCGGCGTAGCAATTCAATAATTATTGGAAAATTACTTTTACTACGCGGGCGAAGCCGCGGGCAAAAGCTAGTTTACATATATATTAGATTCATTTTAGAACGATAAATAGATTCTCTGTGTCTTCGTACGACAGTTTTTGAAGGGCATCTCGGAGAGTTTTCTTACATTTAGTATAGACGAGAGAGTATAGATCTAACTTGGCATTTAACCTGTTGTAAAGGAACGGACCCAAGAAATCGTAAAATCTGGAGGAGAACACACATTTCCTATGTACATTTCGGGTACAAACAATATCTTTTCGTCTATTTTTACCGTGTTCAGCATTGTACGGGGTTGCGGAGTGCTGTTTTAATATTGTGCTCATCTCTCACTTATAATAAATCTCTAAAAGAATCAGCCAGTATCAAACTAACCATTTTTGTGTCCCCCGATGATTTCAGATTCCCATGAACGGAAAAATATGTAACTTTTTTCATAAGCACATTATTACTCTAGCTTCCGTTTAGGATAGTTTTTATCCGACTGCGACGATTAATTAATTTTCGGAAACATTCGACCTCATTAAATTATTAATTTCTTCTACTTGAAATCGTAGCCGCCATATCTGTCAACTGTCAGTGACGTCAAAATGGCGGGCTTGCCATAACTATCGAATATTAATAATTTCGATCCGGTGTTGTGATGATAGACCTTCTCAAAACGCATATTAAATTCTAAAGCGTAAAAAAATAATCGATTCTGATATGGAAACTTATATGCGATAAATGCGTATTGAGGCGTAATTTCAAGAAAGGTATCATCAAATTTCAACAAAATATCGTCAAACGTCAAAAGTCTGACTCTCTTCCTTTTTTTTAATGGCATGGCGATAGCGCTGTTCTTGCGTTCAGCCCACAGACTAATAAGAAGACAGACGCGCAGTATAAAGCAAGACGATGTTTCATATAGTTGTCTCTGTCACTGCTTATGGTCAGCTGATGTGAGTTAGAATGAGACGAATAGTATGGTATTTTGAGTCTATTGACGACTTGTCCCCAAAAACTGTTAACCACGGTGTTAAATGCTAAACAATCTGTCAAAGTCAAATCAACGTCAAATCTCTTGTGAATCTTGAGGAAAGTTGGTCATTTCAAGAATATTGTGTACTGCCGAAGTTACGCTAGATTGTTAAAAAAGACCGGAGAAACAATCGGATTTCATCGGTAAGAATCATTTGGTTATTTTTCAAATATTTCATGTACATTACGCAATATAATGGTCTGGGATTGCTTGATACTATCGGATCGGAAGTACTTTTTACATGGATCAAACTTGATATTTTTGGGATTTCTAGTAAAAATACAATTGTCGTAAACATGGGTAGTGTTGTTACCATGTATATATCGATATTTCGTCGACATGAATTCATGTAGGCGTTTAGACAAAATATTTTAATGTTACATGTCTTAACTGTTAACTTCAGGTTTCCGGTAAATAATAATCTTCGAAAAAAATGGATTGACGCAGTAGGGCGCAATATTTGGACGCCGAAAAAACACCATAAAATATGTTCGAAACATTCCGAAACTAACTGTTTCGTTATTATTAAAAACATAAAACACTTGCTGCCAGATGCGATACCTACCTACAGTTTTTCAGAGGCCGCTTGAGGTAAGTTGGTATAGTGAGTTTTATTTATTTTATTACTTGACACTTGACATTTCTGAGGTCCCTCCAGATGAGTTCGTTTCATTTAAGTTTTGTATATGCAAAGAATTTATATTAGTACATTGATTTTCTTTATATATCCATAACTAATATAATATATATTATACATGCGAAAGTAACTCTGTGTCGGTTTGTTGTTTACCTGTTCATACTTAAGCAGCTCAACTGATAGAGATTGTATAATAATGTTTTCGTTACTGTATTTAATGCAGGGATCTCACCAGGATCAACAATTAGAAGGCAACTACAACAAAATGATGCTGAGCAGTAATGAAAGGCTACCAGATACAATACCTAAGACATCCGCTTTGCCTCTTCAGGTGATGCAAGTTTACTGATTGCAAAAAGTTCTATATAATTGGATATTTATTATTTAAAGCATTAGATGTAACTTTCTTATTAAAATGAGATATTTTCAGGAATATAATTGCGTTGTTATTTTGTGTTAGCTTACTTTAAAAACAAAGTTTTAATAGACTTCAAATCAATACTTCACGAAGCCACATTCCATATTACCGCATGAACTGCTTTCTGAAAGCAAATGCACGATTTCAAAGTACCCAAATCGTTTCAAAATAAGATTTGAAGATTGCCCTGGTTTTCTCCAGGATCCCATCTTCAGATCCTGACTTGCCTAGGACCATCTTTTCTAACAAAACACCATTCTTATCGGTCCAGGCGTCTAAGAGTAATCGAGGAACAATATATATACAGCGGAATTGATAAGTTTCAGAAGTCGGTTAAAAATAAATGTGTTCCACTAAAGATCCACAAAATAGTGAGACTTAAAAAGTAACTCGTCTGACTAACTATGTATTCGCATAATTTAATTTGTAGCGAACATATGAAACATGAATGCAGTTTATTATATTCGTAGTCGTGTAATGGTTTTTGTTTTCTATTTGGTAAGTACCATATTAATTTTTGCATAGTATGGATAGAGATACAATTTACTAACGAGTATCGCATATTACGAATTTATTAACAGTAGGTAAATATAGATATCGATAACTTGTAAGAAAATATCTTTCTTTGCACTAAATCTCGAGCGAGCGAGAGAGCGAATTACATCGTGCGAGCGAGAAAGCGGAGACAATGACGTCTGAAGACCTGTCAGATAACATGGTTCTATCCCTTTCTTACTCGGCGTTCAGTACGTAAGTGAGAAGAGATCGGATGTATAGAAAACGTTCAATTTATTAGGGCCTATCTGCTTTTCTCTGTAATCTGTGGTTCAGCCAAAGTCTATTTGAGTTTCTGCAAGATTGAATCACACGCCGAGTATTTAATTGTCACGATACTGCACGGCTATCACAAGATGGCGTTCGAGCTCTCTCGATTTTTCTCGCACTATATGTCTCTTTCTAAGTTATCTGATAAGAGAGAGACGGATAGTTGGAGAAAAATCGAGAGAGCTCGCGCGCCGTTTTGTGATAGCCGCGCTGGTTTGTCAGTATTTATATTTATCAGCAATAAACAGTATGTATGAAATCAGTATAGAACGGGCCTTTTATAAACATTAATTATGAAGCGCGTCAGTATTAGGCCTGCATCACACTGGCGCGGCCTGGCCGCGGCGGACAATAGTAAACTAGTCCGCCGCTGTCAAAAATATTGTCCGCCACCGCAGGCCGCGCCAGTGTGGCTGTGCCTTAAGGCGGCTTCAAGTTGACATTCAGCCAATATAGATACCACAATAGAGTCACAGAAATTGGCCAACATACAGGAAAATACTTTTATCATAAAGCCTGCAACACACATTATGTTGGCAAGGCATACACTGCATACACAAGATTTGCCAGAATGTGATAGTGCAATCTGAAACATTGCAATATGAAAAAAATAAACATATTGCTTTAACATTTTTAATAATTTCCTTTATTAGAAAGGGACTCGGACTCGCGTTATAGTTGTAGAACTTACCTAGTGGTTAGGTATAGTTTGGAAAATATAAATTGGCCGTCTGTTGTCAAATTAAAAAGAGATATTTTGTTCCACGTAAACACTTACCGGTCAATGGGTACTCGAAAGGATTATCTATTATTAATTCCTTAACACATCTTTACCTGAGAGTCGGAGTGACTAAAGAACTCAAGATCATTTCAGTCATCCATCACGTTTTTATAATATAACATAACACAGTGTTAAAAATATGTAGAAGATCAATAAACATACTGCAGCGTGTGTCCTACCTGTTAGATCTATTGCCACAGACATCTACTAAACTTTTACCCCATTCTTCATAAAACTTAAAATACCTCTGATAAATAACACGTGTTTTGTCCCTTTCTTAATAATTTAAATATCAGAGTGACAGGTTTTAACGTAATTTTAACTAAAATATATAGGTTTATTGAAAGTTTTACATGATAATAGGTTAAAATTAGAACTGCATGTGTCCTATTCCCAAGAGAAGAAATGCGTTAACTCCTACATTAACATGCAAACGAAGTCGCAGGTACAGCTAGTTATAAATAGTTGTCGAACAGTGAGCACTTCACATGACGCATAGAGAAGGTTAGTAGGGTAGAGGAAAGAGCGGAATGTGGATACTTTAAGGACAGCTCTTTGGGCTCTTTCTAGTTTAAGTAGCGTAGTTTTGGCTATACCACCCCATGAAGAAATGCAGTATGTTAGTATCGATTGGCATATCGCAAAATATACTTGCTTGATTAAACGTGGTTCCGCGATCGAGCGAAGTTTTCTGAAAACAAACATTAGCTTCAGAACTCTATTGCACAAAGCTTCGATATGTGGCTTGAATGAGAGATACTCGTCAATTATAATTCCCAAATATTTTGTTTTAGAAGTGCTATTTATCGCTGGGCATATACATCGGCTATCAGTGGAGTTCTGACAATTATGTGCATAGAGCTTATGATTGCTTGTGGTCAATGTGGATTTGCGCATGGAAAACTTTATAAAGTTAGTATTTTCCGAGTAAAGTGTTAGTAGGTGATCCTGAAGCCAGTTAGTTACAACATTAAGTCCGCGCTGTGCATACGTATATACATCATTTGTTGATTTTGCAGAGAAAAGTAGGACAGTGTCGTCAGCGTAGGAAATAATTTTACCACTGTCTATTTTTTGATTACACAGGTCATTTATATAAATTAAAAATAATGTGGAAGATAAAATGCTCCCTTGAGGGACCCCAAAAGAGGTATTTTTTAGGTCATCGCTGATCACGTTGTCTATTTTGACGCACTGAGTACGCCCATCTAGGTAGTCTGCAAAGAGTTTGAGCTGGATTCCTCTTATACCAAGCGCTTCTAGTTTAATTTGATTGGTGAATGCCTTCTATATAAAAGATATCGGCATAACGAGAACAAATAGTTACCAAGTTAGCCTTTTCCTCCTCGTTCAAATGGTCAGTCCGTAATCTTGAAATGACGTCACGCGAGCGCGCCGAAGCTTATCGGTGCGCATGCACTCGATACTATAGAGTTCAGCTTGCGCTGGGCGGTCGAGCGAAAAGATTACGTCATTAGGAGACGGGTTGTGGACTTCGAGGTATCCGCGGCTATTACTAACAGTTGTAAAGCACTCGTGTATCATACAACTAGAAATGGCTTGTTCCTTCACCCATACTTCGCCATCAGGGGAGTTAATTGGGACTCTAATGATTTTCGAAGCGCCCGCTGGAATTACTTCCTCGTACAGGTTAACGTTACACGAGTTATACATTTGTATTGGGTTACTAGGTGTACGGGTAATTAGGTTGTTTTCCTTAAGATCAATCTATGCCTCCCATTTTGTGAGCAAATCTAATCCTATGAGGCCATCAAAGTAGTCATGGAAGTAGTAAACGAATAATTTCATATCACCGGTATCTCGAAATTCCGAGAAGCAAGGCAATGTTATGGAATGATTACTTCTACTTATCGCATGAACATTTGCCACCTCGAAAGGGTTAAGTGGGTGATTGGGAAAGTATAACGGTCTACCGCTTCAGGACGAATGAAAGACTGATTAGCCCCCGTATCAATAAGAAGCTTAAGAACACAGAACCCCCCGTTCTGGATCTGAATAAAGGGTAAGCGCCTCTGTGATTGCAAATTTAACTCTATCTTTGCTTTCGTGATTTCGGACCCTTCCGAAAATAAGGACGGCTTCATTTTCTCGCCCATTACGTAATTATTAACTGGGTCAACAATATTATAATCTTCCATTGCATAGTAATAATTAAAATTGTCGCCGTCACCATGGCACGCGCCGGAATAGTACTCCGGTTCCGCGTAGTAGCTATTGTAACACGACTCGTAATCGTAGGGTGCACATTCGTTTATGTGCATTTCTTGGGACCTATAAAAATTATTACTCGTAGGTATTAGGTAATATCCTCGGGGTAAAATGCTGTACCCCAGCCACTCATGGGCTTAGGGCCCGAGTTAAAAGGAGGGTTGTTCCTCGGCTGGAGCTTAAATACATTACTTCGCGGATTATAGTTCGGTGGTAAAGCACGGAACATTTGCTGGGTTCGACTAGGCAAACGATTTTGGGGCTAAGCTTGCACTGGGTTGAATTTAAAAGGTTGCGGGGCTGGTGGTGGTTGACGTTGACTTATTGGGACTTGCCAATTACCTGCCCGAGGTTGATAGTTCGGACGTGGAGGAAGAACTCCTACATTCGGATATTGTGTGGTCATACTAGGCGATTGTTGAACCTTAGGAGCCGCATACATCTAATACGTGACCCTAGAGGTTCATTTAGACCTCGAACAAAAGCCTGCGTTCCTACTTTCTTGTACAGGGATCGTTTAGCTTCTATAGTGGTGGCAATTGTCTCATGTAACGAAACATAAGTCATTACAGTGCTTAGCAGTCTGACAATGCTCGTAAAACTCCTGGGGTGTTCTATCCCCCTGCATAGCAATCGAGAGGTCATTGTAGAGGGCGGTTTCATCCCGCTGATCAGAAAAATTATTAATAAGAGCTGTACGTATACCTAACCAGCTACCCGGAATGCCATTGGAATTAATAGTGCAAGATGCTGTCCCAGTTATTTTATTCAGAATTCCATTTATCAAGCACAGATTGGATAATTCACTACCCGCTTCATTGCTCATAAAAGTAGCTACAATCTGGTCACAGATGTTAATAAATCGAGTAAGAACATTCTGGGCCATTGTTCCTACTTCTAATAGCCCACTTACGTCGATAACTGAATCTGAGTCGTCTAAATTTCTATTTAAATCTACTAATTCCCGGCGAGCCTGACGCGATGTAGGTATGTATGTATGTATGTATGTAAGCACTTTATTGTACACAATAACAGGTTAAGGAATATACATGTCACACAATAGATCAAAGTACAAAGGCGAACTTATCCCTATAAGGGATCTCTTCCAGCTAACCTTTGAGCAATTGAGAGGAAGGTAGGTAGAACGAGATAGGCAAACTTATACCGGTTCCCAGTCACTAGAATTTCTAGGGTGAAAGATTCTAGACATAAAAACTATGGGCAAATAAGGGAATAAAGCAACACGAGAGCAATTCAAGTGCACTTACATAAGGTTCATCTCTGGTCTTCTTTCTGGAATCGATTTCTGGATTCACCTCCAGGTCTGCACTTTCAGGTTCTTTTTCTGGTTTCTTGATGAAGCTTTGAAAAGCTAGCTGCCGCGATCGCGAAAGCCTCAAGAATCCGTACGACTGCGCCAAATACGAAAGCTGCAGTCGGAGGCTCGAAAAAACCCAAAAATTATTTAACTAGTTTAATTAATAATTAAAATATTACAGTAAAATGAATATGACGATAGCTCGAGGTATGAACATAAAGTGATTCAATTATACATTGTCCTTATAAAGTAAACGCGGGCCACGTTCTGCTGATGCGATGCCTCGTGGAGTCGTAGCTGATGTTGGTACGTTTTCCAGGTCAGGTCGACAGGTGCTAGGTTGGCGGTTCTCCTACCAGTGCGTTGCGTAATTCAAACATAATATTAAAATAACAAACGAACAAAAGTACTACTGAACTATGTTTAGAATGATAAGACAAGTCTCTGGATTATAATGCACCTTTATTAAATAAAATACCCTATTTTATACATGTTAGGTTATCGCTGACACAAGCAATATGCGTTTATGTAGCAGTAAACTATTGTGTTACTGCTAAACACTAAATGCGGCCAATTGCCATACTACACTACTAAAATAACAAGACGAACAAGGAAAATACCAGGATGAGTGTTTTCGTTGTTTGTTTTGAAGAACAACTCCCGAAGAGTTCGAAACATGTCGCCTGTCGTGACATTTAATACGTGAATTTAACCATGGATTTATTAGTAGTATTTTAGACATGGCTCACGAAAATTTAAATTCGATTATAGCTTTATTTAAACAAATCATTCAATGACACCGTCAATCAAAGATGAGCCAACAACATATTCGGGCTGCTAATGAGCTTGCGGAGCCCTTGGCTACAGTCACGCAAGAATGTTTGGTATTCTGTTCACTAATCTGTGTCTGAGATATAAAGTACTTCTGCCCGCGACTCCGTCCGCGTGGAACTTGTTTATATCGCAGCGTCATACAAACTTTTACCCCCCATTTCACTCCCTTAAGGGATGATTTCGGGGATAAAAACTATCCTATGTCACTCTCCATCCCTTCAACTATTTCCACTTAAAAAATCACGTCAATTCGTCGCTCCGTTTTGCCGTGAAAGACGGCCAAACAAACACACACATACACTTTTCCATTTATAATATTAGTATGGATTTAAGGTACCTTTATTTGTCATGTATTTCAGAGAACTTTCTAATCAGTTGCGAGGTAGGAATAGTAACAAAACCATAAAAATCTATCTATGTATATTCAGTTTAAAAATCGCCACATCATTTTACGTGCATTCCCTAATTAGAAATTATGTGACCCTAAAAGTCAGTGTTCCGAGAGCAGGTGCGAGACCTGGTCGGCGATGGCGCGCGCCGAGTCGCCGGCGAGGACAGTGCGGTGCGTGCCGGGTAGCGGCCGCGTGCGCACCTTGCCCGCGCACACCGAGCGCAGCCCGTAGTCGGCGTCCAGCGCCGCCGGCGTGCCGCCGTCACGCGCCGTGAACAGCCACACCGGCGCGCGCAGCCGCGCCGACGGCCTGTAGTTGTCGCCGATTATAAGTTTACGTCCCAGTGCGGTTGCCGCGTCCCGCACTGAGTCTCTATCCACGCGCGCGCCGCTACCGACTATGAGCTCTGTCATGCGATCTACCTGCGCCTCCCAGTTCGGCAGTTGCTTCAGAATGCTCGCCACCTGGAGTAACAAATAATAACTACAACTTAGAAAAGTTGAAAAACCCCCAATAAATATCTCAAAAACGACTGAACAGATTTTCATGAAACATGGCTAAGAACACTCGGGATTAAAATTATTGCCGAAATCCGCATCATATATATAGCATCATCGATCGAAGATCCTTCACAGGATATGTTTTTACGATGAGTGGAGGGCCAATCTCCTAGGAAGCGCGCAAACAACGCACTCTCGTGTTATCTACCACAGAGGCAGAATATATGGCGCTAGCAGAAGCCTGATGCAAGGAAGCCTCAACCTCAAAACCCTCATTCATGAAATCTTCGCCATTAGTCATCCCATGACCATACATTCTGACAATCAAAGTTACATCAAACTTGCACATAATAGCACGTATCACGCCCGCAGCAAGCACATCGACATCAAGCACCATTTCATACGAGAAGTACTAGCACACCACGACCTTCGTATCCAGTTCATTCCACTTTTGTTTTTCATTGTGTGCCAAACTAATATACCTAGTTATTCTTCAAGAACTCCACGGATTTTATTTCTCAACTTCTAGTGGTTATGGGCCCATAACTAGAAGTTGAGAAATAAAATCCGTGGAGTTCTTGAAGAAAAACCATACCAGTTTGGCACACAATGAAAAACAAAAGTGGATTGACATATAGAATATAAAGAAAAAACGAATATCAAAATATTGCAGGGTGTCAGTATTAAAAGCTAACAAGAAGGTTAACAGTTTTGCGTCGGGGGTTAAAAAAATAAACGTCACATTCTGTCGAAGCTGTGTACTAGTTACAAGATACGAACACTTACCTCAACAGAGTCCAGATCGAAAAACACCTTCCCCAAAAACGCGATCAAGTCAGCCTCGTCCCGTTGTGTTGTGTGTTCATCGCGAAGCCTCAAGCGCACGGTGTTCGAGGTGACGTAGGCGGGCGAGCCGTCGACGAGCACGAGCCGCACGGCACAGCCGTCCTGCTCCAGCTGCAGCGCCATCTCGAAGGCGACGCAGGCACCGAAAGAGTAGCCGAGCAGCGTGTAGGGCGGCCGCGGCTGCACGGCAAGCATGTGCTGCACGTAGAAGCGCGCGAGCGTCGCCATGTCGTCCAGCGGCGCCGCGCGCGCGCACTGCAGCCCGTACACCTCGCCATGCACAAGCGCCGCCACGCCGCGCAGCATGTCCACCGTGCCCTCGATAGGGTGCACCTGCCGACAGAATAGTCTCTAAGAAATGATAATGAGATACGAAATGGCACGAGCCGTTTGCCCTCGCTGAAAAGGAACAATATCATTAACGCACTAATACTTTTTCTTATTGAACAGCTCGTCTGTGAAACGTTTATAAAAGGAACGTTTAAGGAGTACTAGTACTACCTACCTATCAACCAGAATGGCAAATAGACGAACAAAATAAATAGTACCTACCATGAATATTGGCTTGTATTCGGGTTTGGCAGGCGCCTGTGACGTCAGCCTGACGAGCACTTGCTCGGGCACGAGTTCCCTGGAGGCTGCTAGGTCCGCTCGCTCGCTGGACACAGGCGGTTCCCCCCGCTCGCTGGAGACAGCCGGTTCCCCCCGCTGGCTGGAGACAGCCGGCTCCCCCAGCTCGCTGGAGACAGCTGGCTCCCCCCGCTCGCTGCCGGCTATGACGCGGGCGCGAGCAGGCGTGGCGCCGCTCATGGCGCGCAGCTTGCCGAACGTAAGCGCGCGGATCTCAGACACGCCGAGCAGTAAGTTGAAGCCGCGCTCCAGCGTCTGCTTGATCTCAGCGATCATGAGCGAGTCCAGGCCCAGCTCGACCAAGGCCGCCGTTTCCGACAGCTTTTGCACATCTTTGATACCTGAAGTAATTATTGTAGGCGGAACCTTAATTATCGCCGACCCAAACGAAGTTCTACCATCTTAAGGGATGATTTCCAAGATAAAAACTATTTTATATCCTCCCAAGTCTCACATTATCTGTACGGAAAATTTTCTCTAAATCCGTTCAGGGAAGGTTCAGGGAATTTAATAAGCGTAAAAGGTATCAGATGCGATGAGTTCATTAGTTTAAAATGCTAATTTTAAAATGAATACTCCGTTTTTACAAATATGAATATTTTAAGAATCATCAACAGACGTTTCTGCTTAAATTTTATTTTTTTCATAATTTATTAAAGAAAGCTACATTACTGGAAATGTTTGCCTAAATCCGTCCAATAAACTCATGTTAGTCCTTGCTACCTGTATAGTTTTGAAAGCAAACTTACCTAATGCTTAAAGACGTAGGACTCTCCCACTCCATCTGCCGTCCCCATTTAACGGTGTTAGAGAATAACTTATTTTGACCACCCAAAATAAACTGTGTTTATATTTACAAAATAATCCGCAGGTTAAATGAAACATTACCTCATTTGTGTAAGATTGTCCCCTTATATTTATTTATAATTATTTATTTATTATTTATTACCTTCTTTTCGGTTCTGGGAGCCCCGCAGTTCTAACCTAACTTAACCGATATTTCTGGTCAGTCGACCGACTATGAAGTAACTACTAATGCGGGGGAGGTTATTGATATAACGTTGGCTACTAATAACACTAGTAACAAAAACTACTCATGGCACGTATCTGATGACATATCCCTTTCGGACCACAGATACATCTGCTTCAGGTACCAACTAAGATAAAAACAAATACGGTACGTAAACGGAATCCTAGGTACACGGACTGGTCGGGCTTTAGAAGGGATCTAAAAGTAGACCTAGGAGACCCAAAAGGCAAGCTAAACTCTATTATAGACATAGAATTCGAAGCGGACAAAATAGTACAAGCTGTATACACGGCCTTCACTAATAACTGCCCGGAGAAGAAAACCCTGGCTAAAAAGTTACCATGGTGGACCCCAGAGATAGTTAAGCTCAGGAGGGAAACTAGGACAATATTCAATGACGCAAAGGCATCTAATGACTTTGGATACTATGCAAAAAACTCACAGAACTCAGCAAGGCTGTGAGGAAAGCCAAAAGGAGAGTGTGGAGGAACCACTGCGATCAGATTGTGTCAATACCTGAAGGTATGAGACTAACAAAGCCACTAGCAACCACAAAGTCGGCCCCGCTCACATCCATCAGGGACAATGACGGTATAATGACGAAAACGGGGCTGGAGACCCTTAAGGTAATGTGTAAAATACACTTCCCAGGCTCAGTAATACACGACAGCGTAACAGACGATGGAGCAATTAGTGCGTTGGAACAAACCACAAGTACAACGAGACACAATTGGGACACGTCCGAAAAGGTAGTAGACCATAAAAAGATAAAGTGGGCACTTTCAACATCCCAACCATACAAAGCCCCGGGGCCAGACGGCATCTACCCCATTCTACTACAAGAAGGCGCTAATGTACTAATCCCGCATCTTAGCAGATTGTACAGGGCGTGCCTGGCCTTCGCACACGTACCGCGTGTGTGGAGGATGGTAAAAGTAACCTATCTACCCAAACTGGGTAAGGCGGATTACAGTGAAGCCAAATCGTATAGGCCGATAAGTTTATCGTCGTTTTTCCTCAAAACACTGGAGAAACTGGTAGGTAGACACATAAGGGATGGCCCATTAAGGAGGCATCCGCTGCACGAACTACAATGTGCATACCAGCCAGGGAAGTCAACGGAAACCGCACTTCACATGGTGACAACCAGGGCTGAACAGGCCATAGAGAATAAAGAACTATGTCTTGCAGCTTTCTTAGACGTGGAGGGAGCGTTCGATCGTACCACGTATAAAGCTATCAGCGAAGCAGCTGCAAAACATGGTGTAGAGCCCACCATATGTAAATGGATAGGCAATATGCTAAATGGCAGACTAATAAAGTCATCACTCTTGGGGGATGAATGGGCCGTGGCCGCAAAGGGATGTCCACAGGGTGGGGTACTCTCACCAACTCTTTGAAGTCTGGTGGTGAACTCACTCCTGGTAGAACTCAATAAAGGTCCCATCCACACGGTAGGATATGCTGATGATTTAGTGATACTGGTTAACGGGAAGTTTCCAGGCACGGCATCGGAAATCATGAACAAGGCCATGCAGACAGTGGAGAGGTGGTGCGACCGACACCAATTATCCATTAATCCCGGCAAAACTGTAGTAATACCCTTTACTAGGAAAAGGACCCTTCGAGGCGTACAGCAGTTAAAACTGTACGGGAGGGTACTAGAACTGTGTAATGATGTGAAATATCTAGGTGTCACACTAGATAAAGAACTGAATTGGAAGAAGCATACAGATCTCACCATTACAAAGGCACTGAGGGTATTTGGAATGTGATCAGCGTATGGCAAAACATGGGGTTTGAACCCAAAGGTACTTAAATGGATCTACACTATGATGGTGAGGCCGATATTATTGTACGGTAGCCTGGTATGGTCGCCAAGGACTTTAAAGAGCACATGCAGAGATGCTCTGATGAAGGTACAGAGATCGGCATGCATGGCTATAACAGGGGCGTTTGTACCACGCCCACATCGGCGCTAGAAGTCCTACTGGACCTACCGCCACTTCACTTGGTGATTAAGTCAGAGGCGCGCAAATCGCTCTACAGATTAAGAACCCTTGAACTGTGGAGCGACAGTAAGCCAAAGACTAAGCACACAAACATGGAGACTGATGGTTTCTTAGACAGAATAACAAGCATGGGAAGCGACAAAATGCTACCCAAGTTTGTATTCCATGGGAACTACATAACAAAAGTTCCATCCAGGGCTGAATGGGCCGAAGGTCTAGAACCACCGAGGTCTGGTATCGAAGACAGTATATGGTACACGGACGGATCAAAAATAAGATCCGGTACGGGAGCAGGCATTTATGCGAATGACTACAGTAGTAGTGTAAGCATGGGTAATTTGGCAACCGTCTTCCAGGCGGACATACGCCATAATTGCCTGTGCACAGGAGAATATAGACAGACAAACCAGAGGGCAGACCATCTATATACTCAGTGACAGTCAAGCGACGCTTAAAGCACTTACGGCGCCGAAAGTGGAATCTAGACTAGTCTATAATGGCGTACAGGCACTGAACAAGCTTGGAAAGCACAATAAGGTGCAACTGGTTTGGATAGGGCACGAGGGCTTCATTGGCAACGAAAGAGCGGATGAGCTTGCTAGAGGGGGGTCTACAAACCACTTTGTAGGCCAGAACCATTTGTGGGACTCTCGCAGGGAACCATAATTTCGGCCTTTAAAGCCTACGCCAAAACCAAACACCAACAGGAGTGGAGGAATGAGGCGGGCTTAAGGCACTCAAAGCTCTTCATAGAAGGAGTGGACTGAGGCTGGACTAACAAACTCTGGAAATTCAGTAGGAAGCAGCTCAGAATCATATCTGGGGTGTTCACAGGTCACTTCGGGGTCAAGGATCTCTTGGCCAAGATGGGACTATCGGACAGTTTAGACTGTAGAATGTGTGGCGAGGAGGATGAGACTATGGAACACTTACTGTGTGAATGTCATGCCCTTGCCAGACAAAGAATGGGTTACTTTGGTAACGGATATTCGCAACCAAAGGAATTCAAGGTACTCCCGCTGAGCTGCATCATGCGCTTTGTGGAAATGATGGAGCGAGGCTGGGAGTAGACATAAGGAGAGATAAGGAGAGGGCAAATGCACAAAAGATCCCACTGGGTCGAAGTGCATCCGAAAGGGCCCTCATCTGGATAAGATAAGATAAGATAAGAACTACTAATACTGTCTCTCTATTTTCTGCCCTCTGTAATTTATGTTACTAACAACATGCAATCGCGGTAAGAAAAATGTGAATACCGAGAATGTTAGCGACGGCGTGCACGATGTCCTGCGCGGGCTTGTTCTGCGCGCGCGCGTCGGCGATCACGATGGACGACACTACAGCGTGCGGCGCCGCCAGCAGCGCGTCCAGCGTCTGCAGGCACGAGGCGATGCGCTGCGGCGCGGTGCCGCCCACCGCGCGCTCCTCGCCGCCGTGCATGGCGGCCACGAGCCCCACTTCGCCCACGGCGCCCCACTGCACCGCCAGCGCCGGCAGCCCGGCCGCGCGCCGCTGCTCGCACAGCCGCTCCATGCCGCTGTTGGCGAACCCGTAGTTGCTCTGGCCCGCGTTGCCGCGCCCGCACGACATCGACGAGAACGCCACGAAGTGCTCCAGCTCCGGCGCTAGCTCGCGCGATGCCGCGTCCAGCGCGCGGGTTACTGCACACAGACATGCCAGTTATATCGTACGAGTAGCGGCAGGGAACAATAGTACCGACGGTAGCGCGCAATGCAGGCTGGTATAATGGTAAGGAACCAACCGTCAATCTTGGGTTTGGCGACGACACGGAAGGAGTCTGGAGTCTGTTTCCCGAGCAGCGCGTCGCGCAGCACAGCGGCGAGGTTGAAGACACCGCCGACGGGTGCGGCCGCCGCCGCCTCCGTCAGCAGAGCGCGCGCGCCCGCCGCCGTCGCTGCGTCTGCCGCCGACACTAGCACAAGCACGCCCGCTGCGCGCCATCTGCAAACAAACATGCAGATCAATTCCCAGGTCTTGTGATACAGGAAAATGTAAAAGAAATAGTGCCCGGTCACAATCACAACGCGTCTCACCTGCGGATGCACCAGGCCTGGTAGCCGGTGCGTACGCCGCTGCGCGAGTTCAGCACGAGCGCGCGGGCGCCGCGCCCCACCAGCCACTCGCCCAGCTCCAGGCCGAACCCGCCCAGCCCGCCTGCAATACCGAAAATACAAATAATGAGCCAGAACCAGATTTCCTACCGGCTAGATGACATTGTATAAGTATTATGGAGAAGGTTGAATTACCTTCAACTTCTATAAATCTGTATAAACTTGATAATTGACAATATTTCAAAATATGTAATGACGCCTAGATCGAAAACCATTTCGGTAATTATGTTATCTGAACGTAATAAAGTAGTAGTTTTCTGTGTTTTTTTCCTGCTCGCTTTTAAGAAAATCGCGAAAACGTATAAGTAAAAGTGGTTTTCACCGTGTGTGACGTCAGTATTATGGCTGCCATATGAAAGGTGTCCAAACTGCCATACAGAGTCGTAGTATTGACGTCATAATTTACTTACAACCTTCTGAAATTCACTACTTTTCAATTTGATAGTTTTGAATGAAAATTACAATTAAAGGAGAAATAAAAAAAACACGTGTCGCTTAAAAAAACATTTTCTAGCGAACTAAATCATAAAATGACCTACATGAAAGTTGTGTGTGAATAATATGAAATGTTGTCAATTGTTACTTGTATACTTGTTATTGTTTATGTCTTAGCTGTTGGATCTCCAAATAAATAAAATAAAATAAAATAATAAAAAAATGTACCGCCTACTAGGTACATAATACATATTATGAGCCATAGTGCTGCATGTTATTAATTGTACTACATCATGTTATGTTGCTTTGCTCAACACGATCAAGGTAGTGCAATGAACCTCGGACGTAGTTAGTTAGTTAGTTAGTTTTACTGGGCGTTTTCCGCAAGTCGACATCCAGTGTGCCTATTTTGCGTGAATCGGTGGGGTAGCGCTACTCTAACCACCCCAGTTCCTCCAGAAAGTTTGTGAGTGCCTTGGTATTGCTGACTGCGTCCTTTAGTGTGTCCGGAGACCCTAGGTGTTTTTTCCTGTATACTTCTACCTGCTTACAGTCCAGTAGAATATGTTTGGTTGTTTCTTCTGCTTCCATGCACGCTCTGCACATGGGGTTGTCTGTGATACCTAAGTTGTAGAGGTGTCTGTTCAGAGTGTTGTGTCCTGTTATTATTCCAACTATCTTGCGTAGTTGGCTTCTCTGTGTCCTCAGTAGTGCGGTAGTGAGTTTGTTGTCGCGTTTCGACAAAATCTCTTTAGTCTGTCTGCATGTGTCTATGTCCTCCCAGTATCTTTGGTGTTGGTCTTTGGTGTATAGCTCCAGTTGATTATATATGTAGCTTTGTGGCAGGGGTAAGATTGGCTCCGGTCCGTATGCCGTTGTTTCTGAGCCTTTCCTGGCCAGTTCATCCGCTGCATCGTTTCCTCTTGAGCCACTGTGCCCCTTGATCCATTGTATAGTAACGTTGTTTGTGAGGCTTTGGTGGCATTCGTATAGCAGGCTAGATGTGATGTTATCACTGCTCAGTGCCTGTAGTACCGATTTACTGTCTGAGAGTATCCGTATGTTTGTATTCTCGACTTGTCGTCTTTTTATGGCATTGCAGGCTTCACTTATCCCTACGCATTCGGCCTGGAATACCGTGTTATGTTTACCTAGTGGTTTGGATATGTGTATGTTTAAATCCTCTGAGAACACACCACATCCCGTTCCCGTGTTCGTTTTTGAGCCATCTGTAAATATTCTGAGGTCCGCTTGGTTTAGCCCCTCTTTCGAGTCTTCTGTTAGTGATATGTCATAGTCTTTCCTGAAGACTGGAGCACCTCGGACGTAACTACATATAATAAATACATGCAGTGGAACAGAGAACCTAGCTCCTTCTTTTTTGAAGTCGCTTAAGTATAGTGAAGCGGCAAAAACTTTCAATGAATAGTTTTGGAGGCAAAAAATATTTTGTGAAAGTTGACTTGTATGGGGAAAAAAAAGTGGCCAGATTCGTGTGAAAAAAAAAGAATATTTATAAAGATCGCTTATCTAACGAGTGAGCGAACGTTAATGTGAAATTCATGATGCAGCACTCACCGACGAGCACGTAGCTCTTGCCGGGGTGCATGTAGGCGCGCGGCGCGGCCGCCAGCAGCTGCGCCGGCGCCGCCTCAGCGCGCACGCAGATCACCACCTTGCCGATGTGCTTGCCCGTCGCCATGTATCTGCGCATTGGATACCCGCAATTTAAGAGTAATTTGAGTAATGTGAACATTGTGAACTCGTGGACTTTTATTCGTGTACTTACCGGAAAGCCTGTTCGAGCTGGTTTTTGGCATAGATGGTGGCGGGCAGCGGGCGCACGACGCCGGCCGCAATACCTTCGGCTACGTAGCGCACAACCTGCAACTTTTCGTGATCGTCCTCAACTTTGAACAGTGCATCTAGCAGAACTCCGTGTACTGTAGCGTTCTTCATCAGCACGGCCATGCCGAGCGCCGTGTTGGTGCTGAGGTCCAGCTTGCCAATTTCGAGGAAGCGACCTCCCTCCCCGAGGCAGCGCAGCGACGCTTGCAGCTTGTCGCCCGCGAGCGAGTTGAGCACGAGGTCTACTCCGCGGCCTCCCGTGCGGCGTAGCACGAGCTGCTCAAAAGAGCAGTCGCGCGAGTTGCCAATGTTGGCGTCCGGCAGCTGCGTGAAACGTTCGCGCAGGAAGGCGCGCTTGTCGGGCGAGCCCACGGTGGTGAAGACTGTGCAGCCGGCGTGCAGCGCGACGGCGATGGCCGCCAGGCCCACGCCGCCTGCGCCCGCGTGCACCAGCACGGTCTCTCCACACCGCATGCGCCCACGCACTGCCAGCGCGTAGTACGCAGTCGCGTACGCCACGGACACGGTTGCCGCCTCCTCCAGCGACCAGTCCTGGGGTACCTCCCACAATAAGCTTTCATCAGCTACCACTGTGGTGGCAAGGCCATTGGCCTGAACAACCCCCATAACGCGCTTGCCGGTTGATGTCACTCCACTGAATTCGAATCCAAGTAAACATTCCTGAAAATTTAATTCAAATTAGCACAAACGATGCCAGGATGATATAGCAATAGCAGGCACCTTTGCTAATGCACAAAACATGGTGTTCGAGTATTCAAACTAGGTATATTGTACATACGAGGCGAGACGAACTGTATGAGATTTGATTTCAATTGTTTACCTTTGTTTTACTGTTACATTGTCCAGATATGATGACCTATTTGTACAAACCTCAATAGTCTAAGCCTCATTGATGTAAAACATTACCTTAATATGTTCACGTGTTACGAGCTGGTAGAAAGCGCTGACCAGCAAAAAGAGAAAATTTTGCCATTTACCCTCGATTCATTTCATCATCAAATGATAGTTAGTCTAATAGGTATTATGACTAAAAATAATCGTCAGCTGGTCACACGAAAATGTTGTAAAATATATTCCTACTATAGACGCGCGGTTAAAGTACTACGGCGCGATACCTTGCTATGTCCTTTAAAGAGATTAACGCCTGTTATACTGGTTCTCATGTATTATGCTGTATTTGTGTGATCGTGATTGCAAATAAAAAGAAAAAATATTCTCTAGGCCACACCATAATATATGTTTGCGAGAGTTCCGACGCGGAAGCCGCGCTGCTGATCCTCACATCCTGTACACAAACACAGCCGTGCGTGCATGAGGCTAATAAATAGGCGACTATTTAGTAGCTGCATTTTTCAACTCTGTTTCTAATACCGAATTAATTTCAATTGTTAATTTATTACTTTATGAGCCAGGTGTTCCGGGAGCGAGTCGGGCGGCAGCTTGCCAGTGGCAAGCATGATGTCGCGGAAGTTGAGGGCTGAGTAGGAGACGCGGCACGGGGCGGTTTCGAATCCCCGTGTCGTAACCGTAGCGTGTCGCAAGTCACTCTCCACCCAGCGCAGCGACGACAGGTCCCCGCGCGTCAGCGTGTTCACGTACGCGTGCTCCACCTGCCACCAACATCGATATCATGTAATAGGTTCTGATTAAGAAACCATATATACTAAAGTGCATAGCGAGCAATGTTCACCTCGACGCTGGCGGTGTCGTCGAGTGGCAGATGGCGGAAGGTGCCCCAGACGCCGGCGCGGAGCACGTTGAATGCCAGATCAAGCCGCACCTGCGCCCTGTACGCCGGCGCGTCAGGGTCGAATGCGTCCCTCGCGCTGGGCAGGTAGTAGAGGCGCAGGCAGTCGCCGCAGGGCTCGCGCCTCAGGCAATTAGCCAGGCCCTGCACGCCAGACAAGGGCGCGCGCGACCACACGTATACGCGCATGTCCTCGCTCTCAGCGCGCTTCATGGCGTCCTGCAGCCGCTCCACCCAAGCGTAGTCGTCGTCGCGCGCTTCCAACACCACACTCGCTGCAGGCACGGTCGCGGTGCGCCGCAGCAGCACGTACTCGCAAGCACCGGCACACACGCGCGACACCTGCATGATTTGCAAGTTTTAATTACGAGCATAGGTGGAATATGATACGACGTAACCGTGATATCTAAGAACCAGTTTGAGAGAGTTTGAGAGTACCAGGTTGAGAGAGGCGGCGATGAGCAGGGCCGCCGCCGCGGGGTCGTCGAGCGCGCGCGCCGGTTCCTCCAGCAGCACGAAGCCGGCGGCGCCGCTCGCCGCGGCCAGCGCGCACAGCTCGCCGCCGCGCCGCGCCAGCACGTCACCGCACAGCACCACGTGACAGTCTGCCAGTGGACCACCGTCAGCTATGTCCTTATTCGAAACCTAATTCAAAACTACATTACATTTTTTATGTAGGTAAGTAAGCATATTTTTATACCTGGCGTATGTTGTACCTAAGAGGTTATTGATGATGTTGGACAATTCGATAGACTCGCTTGGAATAGTAAAGGTGATCGGGTGATAAACTGTAAGGTTAATAGTAGGCTCAGAACCCAGCACCCACAGCCACCCCACAGCCGAAAAGCTAAAATCAAATCGCCAATGGTATGGGTATGCCATGCGGTGGGATGGTAGTTTGACACTAGAAGGACATCGAGTACGAATGTGGAGGGATTCAAGGGAAGAGTGGACCAAGAAGAAGGTGGATTGTTCGGTGCAACGCACCTAACACGTGATATAGCCTCGTGCGTCCCGTCAGAAGACGCATTGAGCAATAATTTATATTAACCTCGATTTAGTGTACTTTTCGGCTCTATCGCGACCGGGTGCATTCGAACATTAACATTTAACATTTTCAACATCTTTCTAACATAACTTTAGAACATTTGTAATTTTAGGATTTTAAGACAATAAACATTTTAATACGTATCTCCGGACTTTCTAACATTCAAGCTCACCCGCACCCGAATATTGGTCCTTCGAACCGTGGACCTCGCGCGCGTTTGAATTAATTTCGAATAGTGAGTGAGGTGCTTGAGCTGGTGAACATCTGTGGGCGGTGAGCTGCATTGAAGGAGAAGCGTAAACAACAACCAACAGCTGCAGCAGCGAAACGGAAGTGTTCGGTAACGACACAGAAGGCATACAAGTAAGATCTTTCCTTTTTACTAACAAAACATCAAGATGGCGAGCGTTATCCGTCAAGAGGAGATTCAGCGCTCTATTGAGTCTATGCTTACTAACTTTAAGAAGGATAGTGCTGAAAGGAAAAATAAGCCCGAGTATTTCAAGAGGCGTGTAGACGAATTGAGTCTACTATGGCGAGAATTTCAATTCAATCACGAACAGATAGAGATGGTAGAGAGCCAGGCTCACCCGTACTTCGCTAACCGCACTTACGAAAGTACGAAACAAACTTACTCGGTTCTTAGTTCTGTTTTGAAGACGGGCTATCAGGCGCTCGAAGCAGGGACAACATCAACTACAACGGAAAAAGAATCAACCAGAACATCGTCGGAGACCACGGAAGGAGATATTCAGAAAAAACAAATCCACGGAGGTTTTAACCTCAAAGAAGGAGAAACACCAAGAGGGTATGAGCAAGCCCCAGGCGCTCAAACAGAAAGCCAACTACTTAAAACAGATGCTGGAACGTCGAGTAAACATGACGAAATGTATCGCAAACAAACGGCAAACATGAAGGCTTTCGTTAGAACCGAAAAAAGTATAGACGTGAACGCGCTAACAGAAAAGTGGGAGTTAGAAGATGCGCTTAAGTCCTTACAAGCTCGTTGGAACGCCATAGATGCGCTCCATTGGGAATTAGAGAGTGAGGGAACTAAAACGAATGTGGAATACGAAACCTCATTTAATGCACATGAGGAAACATTTAACAGTTTGAAGAAAACTATTAACAAACAGATATGGTCAGGGGCACATCGTGAAAAATCCACACCTACATTAGAAATACCGACTTTCCATGGGAACTATAGCGCTTGGGTCTCATTTAAAGATTTATTCAGTGAGGCCATTCATAAGAACTCTGCATTATCCAACGCTCAGAAAATGCCGTTTCTAAAATCCAAAGTGAAGGGAGAAGCGGAAAGACTCATCCAACACCTACAAATAAGTTCTGATAACTACATAGTCTGCTGGGATATTTTAAACAATCGTTATAACAATACTAAGCTAATATTCACTTCGCACATGAATATCACAACAATCGGTGACACAAATAAAGAAAATGCATGATACGGCCAACGAATGTCTACACGCAATTAAGAACCTAGGTGTCGATATAAGGACCTGGGACCCAATAATAGTACATATTTTGACGCAAAAACTTGATTCCGAAACTCATATGGACTATGTAGAGTCGCTGAGCAACTCTAGAGCACTACCAGTCCTAAAAGAATTCATGGAATTTATGGAAGGCAAATTTACGAACCTGGAAAGCTCTCGCCGTAAACAGGAATCTATCATTCCAAAAACATATCCCCCAACAAACTCATCGAGTACAACCCAGCGAAAACCCTTCCAGGCACAACATAATTATCGGCAGTACCCTAACAACAACTACGCAAACAACGGAGCCAATCGAAGTCATGGAACAACAACGGAGTTGAAAACATTTCATGTTTCGGGCATAAAATGCCCGCTTTGTAACAATCAACATGGCATTTACAACTGCCGACAATTTCTACAAATGCCAATCGAAAAACGTTTTCAAACAGTTAAAAAACTGGCGCTATGTATTAACTGTCTATTTAGTCACCACGGCAATAAATGCAACTCGGCGAAAACGTGCCACAAATGCACCGGCCGACATAACACGTTGATACACGAGGCGTGCGTAAAAACAGTAGCATCAGCATCGGAGCCATCGACCTCAACGCCATCAGCAAATGCGACAATTACTGAAAATAATAAACTGACTAACATTTCGCAATTACCTAACACAGAAGATTCTGAGATTTTGCTGGCAACTGCTCAAGTAAAGGTTAAAACTGCTGATGGAACCTATGTGACTCTCAGAGCTTTGATAGATCAAGGTAGCCAGATTTCCCTTATAACACAACATGCCGCACAGTTATTAAATTTAAAAAGAGAGAAATGTAGTGGTATTATTTACGGCGTAGGACAGAAACAGAACAGCTGCAAGGGAAAATTAAGCATAGAATGTGCTTCCACTTATAACAATTTTGATTTTCATGCGGAGGTTATTATTATGAATAATCTCATTAAAAACTTACCAAATAAAACGTTTTCTAAGCCATCATGGTCCATTATACAAAACATAAGCCTTGCCGATCCCGAGTTCTATGTTAGCCGACCTATTGACTTATTGCTTGGAGCTGACATTTATCAAGTAATTCTTCTGAACGGGATAGTTAGAGGAGACGATGCTGCTCAACCCCTGGCACAACAGACTCAGCTGGGGTGGCTGCTATGTGGTGTGGTGTGGTGGTGTGTGTGCTCGTACCTACCACTGTAACGTCGTTATAAACAATTTAGAAGATATAAGGCACTTTTGGGAGGTTGAAGACATTTCTGAAGAGGGAGATTTATCTCAAGAGGATCAGGAATGCATTAAACACTATCAAGAGAATACAAGGAGGAACCCTGACGGGAGGTATGAAGTGCGCCTGCCAATGAAACCACAATACAAAGAAGAACTCGGGGAAACAAAAACAAGAGCAATTGCGCAATTTAGAAACATGGAAAGAAAGCTTCAAAAACAGGAAAGGTTGGCTGAAGCTTACAAAGCATTCATGGATGAATACCATGAACTAGGGCATATGAAATTAGCCAGAGTTACTTCGGGACTGGAGTCGTATTTGCCGCATCACATTGTAGAACGTGCTGAGTCAGCAACAACCAAGTACAGGGTAGTTTTCAATGCATCCATAAAAACATCAACAGGGTGTTCTCTGAATGATTTAATGTATACGGGACCAAATTTACAACAAGATTTGCAAGTACTTTTATTAAAATGGAGACAGTATCAGTACGCATTCACGGCGGACATAGAAAAAATGTACCGTCAGATACTCGTGAATGAGACTGACCAACAGTTACAAAAAATCATTTGGCGTGACAGCCCTGAAAAACCTTTACAAACATTCCAACTGACGACGGTAAGTTACGGAACCAAATCGGCGCCGTTTTTAAGCATGATGACCTTGAAACGACTAGCAGAAGACGAAAGAGAAAACTTCCCAGAAGCAGCAAAAGTAGTGGAGGAGGCATTCTATATGGACGACTTGCTACATGGAGCACACACACTCGAACAGGGGAAGAAATTGATTTCGGATCTGAACAATCTTTTGAGAGCAGGGGGTTTCAATTTACGAAAATGGTCGTCAAACCATAAAGGTATTTTGGAGAACATAAATGAACAACAAGGAAGAGAGGAGATGATTTTTAACTTTAAAATTGATAACATAACAAAAACATTAGGATTATGCTGGAACCCTGCCGAAGATACTTTCACATTCAAATGTAAGACACCCCAAATAACAGGAAAACCGACAAAAAGAACACTTCTATCCGAAATATCCAAATTATACGACCCATTAGGGTGGCTCGCACCATTCGTAACAAAACAAAAAATATTTTTTTCAAAAGTATGGAAACAACAGACGGAATGGGACCAGTACGTGTCCGACGAACTATACACAGAATGGTCAAGAGCAAATATGGATATCGAACAACTGAACGAATGCAAGATACCACGGTGGTTACTATGCGAAGAAGATGACGTCATTCAACTTCATGGGTTCTGTGATGCATCTATACAAGCGTACGCTTGCGTTGTATATGCCAGAATACCGCGTCTAGCCAAGGTGGTGCTCGTGGCGGCGAAAACTAAGCTTGTGCCACATAAGAAAACTTTATCGCTTCCCAGGCTTGAACTGAGCGGAGCACATTTACTAACAAGATTAATGAAAAAGATAAAACATTCTTTACATCAACGTGAAATAACAACATTTGGTTGGACTGACTCTCAAATAGTCCTCGGATGGTTACAAGGTAACCCCAACCGATGGAAACCCTTTGTAGCCAATAGAATAGGACAAATCAAACAAGTGATGCCCGAAGACCAATGGAGATATGTTAAGTCATCTGATAATCCGGCAGATGCAGCGAGCAGAGGTCTCACAGCATCTCAATTGAAAAATCATACTTTGTGGTGGCAAGCTCCATCCTGGTTATTAACTTTCCAACCAACTCCCGAATATGCGCAATACACCACCCACGAAGAAGAGAAAACATCCCACTCGAAAAACTCGAACCAAGAACCAATAACACGAATAACAGTACCCTTCTTTGTGTTACGCAATCGGTTAAATCAGAAAACATTATAAATTACTTATTACACAAATATAGCTCACTTGCAAAAATAATAAGGCTCGTTGCATGGATATTACGGGCATTGACACCGACACGTGCCACATTTCCTACATATCTCACGTTACCGGAGTTGCATAAAGCTAAATTGACAATTATAAAATTTGTGCAATCGGAAGAAATGGGAACGGACATAGAGTACTTGCGCAAACATAAACGAGTAGAAACAAAGAGTAACATTTTAAAATTGAAGCCTTTTATTGACGAGAACGGTACTCTGAGAGTAGGAGGAAGATTGAATGAAGCGAACATTCCATACGAGATGAAGTACCCGAAAGTTGTCCCGAAAAATTCACGCTTCACAACATTGTTGATTGAACAAGCTCACCTTATGTCATTCCATGGTGGTGCCCGGCTTACTATGGCTAAACTTAGAGAACAGTATTGGGTGATAGGCGGAATGAACACGGTGAAGAGACAAGTTGCAAAATGCGTCAGATGCAAGAAAGTTGAAGGAAGAAAACAACACCAGATAATGGGTGCCTTGCCTGCAGCTAGAGTGAATGAAGCCAAACCATTCCATCATACAGGTGTCGACTATACAGGATTCGTGGACATCAAAGCCAACAAAGGCCGTGGCATAAAAACATTAAAAGGCTATATTGCCCTCTTTGTATGCATGGTGACTAAAGCCGTGCACTTGGAGTTGGTAACTGAACTCACCAGCTCCGCCTTCTTAGCTGCTTTACGAAGAATGGCAGCAAGAAAGGGAACACCACGTCATTTGTACTCAGATCAGGGAACAAACTTCATCGGGTCCAATAACATATTACAGAGACAATGGCAAGAATTACGTAACATTTTTAACGACAGCTTCCTAACGGAAATCACAGAGATGGAGATCGAATGGCATTTTAATGCCCCGGCGTGGCCCAGTGCAGGAGGTCTCTGGGAGAGAGCGGTACGGAGTCTTAAACATCATTTGAAGAGAGTAATAGGAGAACAAAAACTTACTTACGAAGAATACGCTACAATCTTAGCCCAATTAGAAGTTTGCTTAAATTCACGCCCTTTATGCCCGTTGACTGAAGACATAGACGACCTTGATTTCCTTACTCCATCGCATTTCCTAACGGGCCGGGCCGGAGGAACAGTGATAGAAACAGAAGAGGACGCTAGAACGAGATGGCACCTTACTCAAAAAATATTCAGAGATATTTGGAAGAAATGGAAAGTCGAATATCTAAGCCAACTGTCAGTCAGGCCGAAGTGGAACACACCTCAATCAAACCTTGAAAAGGATGACATGGTAGTAATACACGACGATAACCTTCCCGCGGGGAAGTGGGCCCTTGGGAGAGTTATCGACGTCCACCCTGGACAAGACGGCTATGTCCGAGTCGTCACACTTAAAACAAAAAATGGAATCTTGAAGCGACCAGTAATAAAACTCTCAAAATTACCATTACCAAAAGAATCCGATCAAACGGAAAAACAGCGAACAGATAACCGCTCAAGAAACAAGCCGAACAAGAAACTCGGATGCGCCTCTACAATTATAATGGCCTTCATATACTTCATGTCATTCCTAACATTGGGATGCTGCGTACAAGTGACTCGTGTCAATGAAAATCAGGGCCTATACTTCGACAATATTGGAAACATGCTGCTGATAAAAGATGAATGGAAGTTGGTCGCCTACCAAGACCTAAATCCGTACTGGGAAGGAATAACGGCCTATAGAAAATATAATACCCAACTCGAAAACATTTGTAAACAGGTTAAAACATTAACACACTGTGATATTATCATTCTGCAACTTCGTCATTCTTATGACGAATTAGAGCATTATAACCGCATTCTGTCGAACCAGCAATTTAATCAGGAAGCGCGGAAACGTCGTGGCCTTATTAATGGTGTCGGAAACATCGCAAGTACTTTGTTTGGGGTTCTGGATGACAGATTCGCGGAACAATATCAAAAGGACATCGGACTCATACGAAGCAACGAAAAACACCTAGTCAACCTGTGGAAGAACCAGACATCTATAATAGAGGCCGAGTATAACATGTTAATAAGAAACAAAGTTACCATCGAAAAACAACATAAAATGATACACGCTCATTTGATTAGCTTAGATCAGGGCATATCCGCCTTACAAAAGGAAGTAAACACCGCTGAGTCCATGGCGCACTTCACCGTTGTAGCTATGGCCGCTAACAACTTATTAAGTAACTTAAGAAATATTCAGAATACTTTACTAGACACCCTTACAAACATATATAATGGAAAAATGAATATTCATATCATCGACCCTCAACAATTTCGACGAGAACTAAACATTATTTCTGGACAACTAGTGAGCGACCTATCCCTACCCATAGATAACATTCAAATTAATTTACAAACCATCTATCATCTTTTAAAGATTAAAGCCAAGATAACTGACCAATACATGATAATAGAGATTCGTATTCCACTTGTAAGCCGAGACAATTACGATTTATACAACATTATACCTATACAATACAGCGTTGAAAGAAATATGATATCTATTAGTCCCATAGAGAAACACGTAGCCATAAACTTACGAAAGGATGCCTATTTGCCTATAACTGAGAAAGAAATAGAACACTGCTTGAATCGAGACGCCTTAACATACATGTGCTACTTATAAACTCCTGTGTTCAAAATGAACTCCGACAAAGATCTGTGCATTAAAGATGAGAATTATCAATGCAAAACAAACTCAGTCGTTTGTCAAAACAAATGGATTAATCTATCTAAAACAAATCAGTACCTTTATTTTTGTTGCGACGCGTGTCAGTTACGAGCGCTATGTAAGAATCAGGTTACGTCCCAGACAGTAGTCCAGACAAATATTATAAACATAGACGATAATTGCGTTGTAAAAACCGAGAACTTTACTATTCACACGCATCAAAACATGGAAAGCAAGATTGACTTGTCATTTAACATACAAACACCGAAAATAGATCCCATAAACCATATCATAAACATAACTTTACCCGATTTCGGAAATAATACCCTGGATACCACTTATGATGAGAAGGGATTAAAGAACATAAGAGACAAAATAAACATCATGAAACAAACCGAACCACTTTTGGATAACTTATCCTCGAACGATATACATCACTATACAGCTATATATTGCCTATGGGGTGTAGTGATCATCGGAATAATAATTTATGCGAGTAGAAGGACACGCTGCCAGTGGATGGTTAGAGTAGCACCCTCACCTACGAACGTGGAGACGCATGCAGCAGCCGAGCAGAGCCAGGCGACGGAGCCGTCCGCCGCCGTGCGCAGCTCCCTCGGGAGCCGCGGGCTAGCGCGCCATTGCAGTGTTAGTGATAAGTGTAGTGCGAGTGCGCGTAAAGAGAAAAAGTGTAGTGAAAACGAAAACATTGAGTTGAATCAAGTGGACAGAGGCACCTCGCCGGTGTTTAGAAAGTTATCGTTTAAGGACTAGTTACCTAGCTGTAGAACCCAACATTGTTGATCATCTTGTATTACTCATATTAAATTTTCATCTCATTTCTTCGTTTGCCCCCGCCAAGATGTTCGGTGCAACGCACCTAACACGTGATATAGCCTCGTGCGTCCCGTCAGCAAAAGACGCATTGAGCAATAATTTATATTAACCTCGATTTAGTGTACTTTTCGGCTCTATCGCGACCGGGTGCATTCGAACATTAACATTTAACATTTTCAACATCTTTCTAACATAACTTTAGAACATTTGTAATTTTAGGATTTTAAGACAATAAACATTTTAATACGTATCTCCGGACTTTCTAACATTCAAGCTCACCCGCACCCGAATATGGATGGACTGCCAGAGAGACGATATGAATAGGAAGGAAGTGACGAGGTGATGGGCGATAGAGCTGTGGATAAAAGGAACAAACAAGCTGCGCCGACCCCATATAATGGGATAAGGGCAAGCGGATGATGAGTTATGCCAGAGCCCTAGCGAGCATTGAAAGATGTACCGTTATTCCGAGCGGGTCCATAGCGGCCGTATACTGCGACGCGTCGGTGCAGGCCACCAGAGTCGCGTCCACGCGCACTCCGGGCTCCGTTTGTAACACTGTACAAGGATGTGCGATGTGTCGTTACTTCAGCTATATACACCGTGGACGTGAATAACCCGAAAGATTTTAACCACGCATTCCTTAGGTCATAAGGAGCAAAAAATGTTATGTGAACCCCAGTCACTGCTGGCTTAGTTTTGAAGATAAGTACTATCAATTTTCATGTAAACTTTTTATTTTGATTACTAACGTGCATTTAGCTCTTTTGATTGCGACGTTGCCACCGATGTTGGCCAGTTTTGCGTCGCTATTGACAGATATCAAAGTGCCAGCTACCACTCACTAAATTTAACCTTTTTTGAAAAAATAATCGTTACCGTTTTATTAAAAGGGATAATTTCCATAAAAAGGCAATAGTTATCCAAGTTTTATTTACAAAAACCGACAAAACAAGCAAAAAAAAATTATTTTTTTTGCTGAAATTTTGTTGGGGTTTATATAACACTTCTTACTCCTAATGACCTCAGGAATGCGTGGTTAAAATCTTTCGGGTTATTCACGTCCACTGTGTATATTCTTACTAAATCAAAACAAAATTATGAACAGCTTCCTTTTATAGCAAACAATGTACAAATCTACCAAAAATGCGTTCTTATATAAGTAAAATCCGGTTAGACCATGACTTGACGGTTGTATGTGTGTTAAGTTAAAGCATTTATTGATGTTACCTTCAACGGCGTGTGGCAGGAGAAGCGCTTCTGGGGGCCGCTGTAGCGCGAGCTCGGTGAGTCTCAGCGCGAGCACGTTGCAATTCTCAAGCGCCAGCTGCAGCGTGGCGGTGAGCGCGTGCCGCCTGGAGCGCGCTGTATCCTCGGTGCCGACACGCGCGTCCAGTGGGAGAAATAAGTACTTCTCGAGCTTCGGCGCCACATGGGGGTTAGCGCGGCGTGTCGCCAAGGAGGTCTTAACTCCGAGAAACTCGACACCACCGGCAACGATAACGTTGAGGTTGCGGTATAGCTGAACTGGCACGCCGCCGTCACGTGCCTCAGCTGCTGCCACCGCTGCCCGCTGTTCTGCAGGGTCAATCACCACTCGCTGTAGACGCGTCGGCAAGTACAGTACACGCTTATCGATGCCGATGAGGGAATATTGTATCGCACTGTCCATAAACGAGATCCAGTTGCTTTGCCACTTCAGTAAGCCACGAGTGCCGCCCGCGTTTGAAGACTTGATTCCACGGAACAGACCCTGGTAGTTGTAGCCGCGGAGGAGCAGCTCTTTATAAATATCTTCAGAGTCCAGCGGCGGAAGGTCCTCTTGTGTATCAACATCCTCATCCTGCTCGACGGCAAACAAGCGTTCGGCCGCGGCGTCGGTGGTGACCCGAGCCGTTCCCGTGACCACCACTACGCCGCCCTCGCAGACCTCAAACTCGCCCGAGCCGCTGAACAGGGTGACCAGGAACCGCAGCGGTGCATCGTGCGACACGATAGTCGCGCGACGGATTTGTACGTTTTCCAGCACCACTGCCGTCTGCTCTATTTCTAGGTTGTTAATTTTTGCCAGCGTGCGCCAAACCAGCATCTGTTTTAAGTAGTAGGTAATTGCTTTTTAGTTTACATAAAATTTATGCACAAGTCCATACGATCAAGGATTTGTTGATAAGAAAATTGATATTAAAAGTACCGCATATAGAAATTACTGTGAACCGTGTAAACACTCACGAGGTATCCGGTGGCGGGGAAGAGGATTCTGCCGTCGATGTTGTGTCCAGCAATGAATCCGTCGTCGGGATTGCCGAGGTCATACTCGATGATGTTCTCGCCGGAGCGGTCGGCCGACTTGAAGTCGACAACGCGCCACTCGGTAGAGTGGTCCCAGCCGACGTGCGACGCGAGCGCGGGCGTGCCGCGCGACACGGGCCAAGACACGGCAGGGTACAGGCGCGACACCTTATAACGTAAAAAAAATATTACTTTATTGTTGTCATCTAATATGGCTGCGTAGAAAATAAACTGTCACCTGTGGCTGGGCGCCGGCGGCATGGATTTTGCCCACGGCAGCGAGTAGGTGCACGAGCGAGTCAACCGCGGTGCGCCGCACCAGCGGCACGTGCACCGCGGCCGGTAGCGCGCGCTTCAGCACCGCCTGCAGCAGCGCGTGCGGTGCCACCTCCACCAGCAGCGCACGCGCCGGCACCTGCACCAGCAGGTCGGCGAACAGCACCGGTGACAACAGGTTGTTCACAAGGTACTCCGCGCTGCTCAGCCTCGCTGCAACATGAGATCGGTGTCAGCGGAGACGCTCGCTCAAGCACCTCACTTTAAAGAGAATACTCAAACTGACCCAGGTTCGAGTCCCACTCGTCCTGCGGTACGGACGAGGAGAGCCAGCGCGCGCTGCGCGGCTTGGGTTCGGGGATGACCTGAAGAAGGCGCGCACGCAACAGCGGCGCCACTTCTGCGATGTACTTGCTGTGGAACGCCACGCCCGCGGTGTCGACCATCTTCACGAACACACCCTCTGCCGAGAGCTGCTCCACGAACTTCTGGATTGATGATACTGATCCCGAAATCTGTGGAAAATACACTCAATGTAATTCACAACTTCAAATTAAATGTTTAGATAAGTGATGACGGTGATAAGTGACAAGCGTGACCGTGACACTGTCGGACGAGTTGTGGCAGGCGAGCTGTACGTCCTCGGGGCAGCGGCGCGCGGCCTCCTCCCAGCCGAGCCCGACGGCGGCCATGGCACCAGGCGCCGGCCGCGCGTCCAGCGTGCAGCGCCCGCGCCAGTACGCGCACAGCACCGTCTGCTCCGCCGTCAGCGTCTCGTCAGCGTACGCGCAGCCTGCGATACACCCGGCAAATCGTTCATTAGTCTGTACTTAAATTTGTATCCCATTTGGGGCCTTTATTATTTATTTTATATTGTACATCAATGATATAACGGAGTGCCTCACTTTAATAGCTTGTGCTAGGCATAGTTTTATCGTTTTCCAATTCAGAATAATGGTCTGAATCCTGAATGGGATTCAGTTTTCGTTGCGATGTCCCTTTCCCTTACACCATGTGAATTTAAGAATTAAATACGCTCCATGTTCGAACATCTCCATTAAATTCAGATATGTCGTAAGCAGATATTTGTTATAGCCTAAGAGCTAGCGACCAAATCGGTCATGTGGCTTCAGCTTTATTGAAACTCCGTTAGCTACTTCCCTGAACAACTTTTTCCGATAGCTGATGCCGTGAAGTTTGTAATGCAGGAGCCAGACCGGAGCATCTACTTATCGCGTATTTAAATGCAAATGATCAGCTTAACCTCGGCATATTGTTAGCTGATATATTTCATAACATACAGAATCATAATAGACGGAGAGCCAGCGACCAAATCGGTCATGTGGCTTCACCTGTATTGAAATTCCGTTAGCTACTTCCCTGAACAACCTTTTCCGATAATTTTTGTGATGGCAGGCCGCGGGCGGTGGGTGCGGGTGTAGTGGGGTGGGGAAGAAAATAAAAAAAAATGTGGGCTCAGCGACTTAATTTTTTTTTCAAATAGTTGCTCTGAACTCCCTGTGCACCCAAAAAAATTTTTTTATCGATCCGGTGGTGGGAAGGGGTTGCCAGCGTTAGTTAAAAATATCGAAATAATAATAATTTTCATGTGGGCTCAGCTGTATTGGCTTTTTTTCTGACGCGAGATTAATTAATATTTAAGCCCCAAAAAATGGCCATGTTAAAATATCGGTGGAAAGGTATCGAAAAAAATTGTTGAAATCGTTCGATTTCTTTCGAAAATGTGCTGAGGGGAAGACAAAAGCGGACGTGGAGGGGATGATATCAGCCGGCGAAAGCATCAGCGCGGTCAGGGCGCGTCGATTGTGTTCGGTTTTAATTAATCTCGCGTCAGAAAAAAAGCCAATACAGCTGAGCCCTCATGAAAATTATTGATATTTTGGTATTTTTAATTAACGCTGGCAACCCCTTCCCACCACCCGATAGATTTTTTTTTTTTGGGTGCACAGGGTGCAAAGAGCAACTGTTTGAAAAAAAATTAATGTCGCTGAGTCCACATTATTATTCTTTTTTTTTCTCTTCCCACTACACCCGCACCCACCGCCCGCGGCCTGCCAGCACGAAGATTATCGGAAAAGGTTGTTCAGGGAAGTAGCTAACGGAATTTCAATACAGGTGAAGCCACATGACCGATTTGGTCGCTGGTTCTCCGTCTATTATGATTCTGTATGTTATGAAATATATTAGCTAACAATATGCCGAGGTGAAGCTGATCATTTGCATTTAAATACGCGATAAGTAGATGCTCCGGTCTAGCTCCTGCATCACAAACTTCAGGGCATCAGCTAATAACGTTTCCACCGCAAAATATTTTTTTATCACAATAATGGATTAACTATCGTTTGACGGTAACAGATAACAAAGGTAACACATCGGTTTTGGGTGGCTGCTGCTGTAGCCCACCAACGGAACCGCAGCTGACGTCTACGGGGCTTCATGAATTTCATGATACAACATTCTGAATCTTCCTACAATTAGAGATCAGATTCTGATATATAAAATCCTAAACGGGTTACTGGACTCGCCTACTCTTCTGTCGAGCATATCCTTGCGTTGCCCCGACCATCGCACCCGTTCCTCCACCTTATTTGGAATCCCTTTGTGTCGAACAGCCTATGCAAAAAATAGATTAATTGTAAGAGCGTGTAAAAATTACAACGATAAATATTCTCATATTGACCCCTTTTACGTTTCATCGGTACAAAAATTTTGTTTCTGCAATTAACAGCAAGTAAATATAATAAAATTTCATTTAATTTCATTAAAACGTATCTCATTTCATGTTTAATGAACCACAAACTCTCTTAATACAAAATTGTTTCATTAAACTTATTTTTTGTTAAGTAAAATTTTTGCATGTTAGATAGTTTATAAAAAAAGAACACTAGTTCTATATATGATATCTTCTTTAATCCAATGTACTGTAGGTACTATAGTATATTTAACTTTTTAATATAGGCATTATAATATAAGATAGTCTTGTCTGAGCAATCATAATAATATTAACTTATAAGTGGAAACTGTTTTGGCTTTTGTATGGTATAACTTTAAATATTTATGTGTGCTATTTTTAGCTGTTTGTTTCCCCATTTTCAATAAATAAATAAATAAATAAGTTTTGGCCCAGAGGGAACTACCAACAGAAAATTGTGACTATAGTAGAATTTTTGGGTCTCTATTGTTTCCCATAAAATTTAAGATCCGATTTTTTCAGTCCATAACGTTTTCCACCATATTTTTTTCTAGTCATATTGTCGAAAGTCATAAAATTTAACAATATACATTGGAGTTCCGATTTTTGCAGTTTATCATTATTGTTAGTCATAAAATTGGTTAGCCATAATGTTCAATGTCCCGGTGGTATGCAATTACATAATGTTACAGGCAATAATCTAGTTTGTAATAATTATTGTAAGGTATTTTTTCGCAAGTGTTAATGAGTGGTAGTCATCTGATTAGTTATTCATATCATTAAAATTCACGGTGGGTCAATGTCCCGGTGGTATGCAATTACATAATGTTACAGGCAATAATCTAGTTTGTAATAATTATTGTAAGGTATTTTTTCGCAAGTCATAATGAGTGGTAGTCATCTGATTAGTTATTCATATCATTAAAATTCACGGTGGTGTCACTCTTCATAATGCCCATAAACACACTCCCAGAAAAATAATAAAATACATGTTTTTTTTACTACCGAATGTTACTGAACGCGTTCTTCCAGACTGCTTTATAACATACCCACATCCCCATTAATTGTAATTAATCTGGGTACTTTGGCAAAAATAAAGAGTGATGCGATTGAAAGATGTTTATGCCGCTCACTGTTTTGTTTAGTGGTCAGAATACGTTATAATAAGTATGTTTTGATTTGAAACTTTTTTCTCAAAAATCAAAATAGGCCGAAATATTTGACCCGAAAGTTAGGAAAAATATGTAGGTACTTGTCAACATTTCGATGAATATTGTGTCATTATTGGTTCTGGCGCTTCGCCGGCCGCTGCCGCGGCACGCTCGTTTCGCTCGCTCGGCTCGCGCGCTTAGGGTCACGGTACAACTAACACTCCTCCTCGCTTCGCTCGTCGTCGTACCTACACCGACCTGCCTTAGAAGTCCAATATCTTGGCCATTTTTAATTTCAGAGAAAAAGTTTCTAATAAAACATGCTTATTTAAACGTATTCTTTACGAAACAGTCATAAACCCTTCGCGCAGTAGTACCTAGTACCCCTTTCAAATGTATGTCTAGAAATGTTTCTGAGTAATTATCTATATGACTTTGGATGTTATAGATTTGGCCTCTCAGACTTAATTCACTTTAGGCATTCAAACGATATGAATAGCAATCATTAGTACGTTGAAATATATGCCTTCGAATATTTATGAATAATTATCGATAGACCTTTGATCGTTATGGACATCAATTTCTGACTTTTGTGATTATAGTACTTAATATTATGGGTCATTAATGTTAGAACTACAAAACGTTATACTTAACAAAGATTATGACTACTGATGTTTATGTCTATAAATTATATGGATATCAATTTCTGACTATCGAAATTCGGAAAAATAAGTTTATGGGAAACAAAGGGACCCCAGGATTTTTAATTAGGCGAACTAACTTGACAGTTCATTGCACACGAATGTTGCTACAATTTCGCTAGTGCTGTAAATGTCGATATTTAAAAAATCCAGTTCATACAAGAGGTTTAGTAAAAGTAGATTGTATACGAGTGTTGTCATCATTCTTGTTATTGTGTAAAAGTTATGTAAATAGTAGCTTGATAGAAATTTGGTTTCTAAAGAGATCTTTGAGCTATTATAGTATGATTTGCCAATACGAATAAGATTTATATACTAGTAGTCTGATCCACCATCCGTGACACAGGAAGGCAGCTGAGAGACTAATTCTATTTATTTCTTACATTCGTTTTCTACTACTGACACGGTTGATGGACGGAGTATGCAAGGTAGTCCCACTTTATGAATTCAAATTCCTAATAAAACTGTAAATATGAATATGTAGATTCTGGTAAAGTTATCAACATCATCATCATATCAGTCGAAAGACGTCCACTGCTGGACATAGGCCTCCCCCAAAGAGTGCCAAAGTGACCGGTCCTGCGCCACCCGCATCCAGCGAACTCCAGTTAAGTTATCAACATAAAATAGATATATCATTCAACAATGTATACCTACAAGATGTCTAAAACATGATTATTTTCTAATTGTATAAAACCTTCTCCATTATTACTATGATTTGGCACCCTCCTCGATATAAAAAAAGGGTGAAATTAAAAAGTATGACGGCGCATCCAGAGAATTGGCTTGATGGCGCTAGTGTTGCCTATTTGATTGCTGAACGAACTGTAAAGAGGACGTAACACCGAGCGCTGGGGTGGCGGCCAGGATACGTGGTATCGACTAGGTAGTCTGTGGACGGAACTGACAGAGCTGTCATTGAAGGGCATGTTGGCCGATGTTGCGCTCGCACCTCACGTGTTGCGGTGGAACGCCATATTCATTGTTTTATTATCATTCACTCCAGATATTGTAGTTTATGCCTGATTTATTCTGTGGTCTGATTAAACCATTAACCAAGCTTATCCGGCCTACTCCTATTTCTACATAAACCTGGTCTCCTAGCCCAAATACCCACCGATATGAATTCTGCGGATAAAGACCGTGCACACAGTGATTATACTAACGTGTCTTCAAGTAAAACAAGTGATTTTAGATAATAATTGTATGCAAGTCGTTGAGAAATCTTAATTACAACCTATAGACATTATTACTTGCTACGTTACATCGTTTTGTTGTTATCACTCCTAACTAGATAATGGATCCCCAAGATCCAGACTCCACAAGGAGACGCCAACCAACGCCGCAGCCATCTACCTCAAGAATATCACTATCAAGTAAACGCAAGTGTCGAGCCTTGAGTGACACAGAAAAAATAATGGTGTATCGTTTATATACTCACGTATACAGGGTGGAAAGGTAAAACGGGGCAGTAAGGGCAGCTACTAGATCCCTTGCCGCCACGCAAAAATGTCATTGGGATTTCATTCCTAACTTTTTAAGTGATGACAATCTACATTCACAGATTTTTGAAAAAAGTACAGTCAGCGAGAAAATCATCAATTCTGACGATTTTTTTTTAATGCCATTCGATCCCATTCCTATTAAGGATCAAAATACTCTTTGGGACCGACTAATAGAGTTTGACTACTAGAACGCCCAGAAATCAAAGAAAACTTTTTCCATACAGTTAGTATGGGAATCCCAAAGTGCAAGTACTTAGTCCTTTATTTAGACGATCATCAAATTGTATGGAGACGGAGATAACTTCATTTCATCATCATCATCATCATAGGTATCAGCCGAAAGACGACCATTGCTGGACATAGGCCTCCCCCAAAGAGTGCCAAAGTGACCGGTCCTGCGCCACCCACATCCAGCGGACTCCCGCAATCTTTACCAGGCCCCGTATCATGGTCGGCCTTATCACGCGATAAGTGACAAGATAGAGCGTCAGTCTCGTTCTATCGAACGGTGTCAGCCAGTGACGGACGCTCTATCTTGTCACTTTATAGTGATAAAGCCGACCATGATACGGGGCCAGGTCATCAGTCCACCTTGTCGGGGGCCTACCCACGCCGCGCCTTCCGGTACGTGGTCACCACTCGAGAACCTTTCCGCCCAAACGGCCATCGGTTCTACGTGCTATGTGCCCCGCCCACTGTCCGTAGTAAACTTATCATTAGCTGTCAAATTTACTATTGTCCACCACCGCAGGCCGCGCCAGTGTGTTGTAGGTCTTATGAATACGGGTGTATTAACGTTCGTTTTTTTTAACAAAGGTATTAATTCTCTCTTTTCTAATCTATCTCCGTCTCCATACAATTTGATGATCGTCTACCTAAAGGAACATAGCGCACTTTGGTTGCACTTTGGGATTCCCATACTAATTGTATGGAAAAAGTTTTCTTTGATTTATGGGCGTTCTAGTAGTAAAACCTTAGTCGGTCCCAAAGAGTATTTTGATCCTTTATAGGAATGGGATCGAATGGCATTAAAAAATAATTCGTCAAAATTGATGATTTTCTCGGTGACTGTACTTTTTTCAAAAATCTGTGAATGTAGATTGTCATCACTTAAAAAGTTAGTAATGAAATCCCAATGACATTTTTGCGTGGCGGCAAGGGATCTAGTAGCTGCCCTTAGTGCCCAGTTTTAACTTTCCACCCTGTATAATGAAAAATTCGATATATACGGCGATATATACGTCAACAAAAATGTGTGTGTTCTAAAAACGTCCGAAATCCTAGGCATGTTGGGGCACCTGATACGACATGGCAATTACATAAAAATTGAAGGAAAGATAGAAGGAAGGAAAGGCAGGGGAAGACCAAGACGTGCGTTTATGGACCAAGCTAAAGAGAAAGTTAATGTAATTCCGTATCAAGAGCTCAAAACAGTGGCTGAGAGAAGAACAGAGTGGCGATTACTCCACCGACAAGAGCCCGGCTCTTAAATTTACGTTGACAACGACGACAAAAACGAAATTCTTTTATTTTTTACTAAACCTAAACGGAAGTGGCCACAATCGCCTGTAATGTAATAACAGCATTCGTTTTGCATTGTATACCAAATTTGAGGCGTAAGTTGTAAATGTCCGATTAACACCGTTTATCCCTAGTATTATACGCAAGTACCTATGTTTGAGTGTGAGAGTTATCACGACTTATGATTACTTGATGAAATACTATTTGAATCAGATTTATAGTAGGTACAACGTTATATCGACATATTTGTATCGACATAAACCTATAACTATTAATTTTTTCCTATGTCTGACAACATTTCCGGCTGTCAAATTAGTTCGCCTAATTAAAAATCCGACTTTTACTTTTAGTACGGGGGCTATAATGCTAATAAAATATAAAATTTTACCTTCCAATAAAATTATTATTATATTTCCTGAAGATGTCCGGGATCCCTTCTTGAGAGGGCGTCAGTGGCTACGACCGGAAGTAGCCGTTTGCGTCAAATGAGTCGCTCCACTCCATCGCTGTGACGTCACATCCGCCCCTGCCAACCTGCAAACCCCAGAACCACCGCCCGCGCTCGCCGCCATGTTGGCTTTCTCATTGTTGCGGAGGAAATGCCGTTGGTAGCCCCCAGGAAGCCATTACTGGGATCCCGGACATCTTCAGGAAATATAATAATAATTTTATTGGAAGGTAAAATTTTGTATTATATGTTCCGTTCGATGTCCGGGATCCCTTCTTGAGATCTGTTTGTTATCTCCTGGTGGCGAGTAAGCGGGCGCACACGCGCCAGTAGAAATTGGAATTTCCCTAAAGAAGGAAACTAGGTTGCTTTAGTGGAGTTAGATTCTAACGGGCACTAATAATTATAGGTTAAATAGATTCGATATAAACGTCTAAAAGAAGATTCAAGTTGCCAAATAAAAGCGTAGGCAAAAAGGTGCTAGAATGTCGTTAATTTTTCTTTTCAGTCATGTAAGTTATTGAAGTAAATTGTTGAGTTTAGGTCTTTAATTACCTAAAGTTAACACATTCGAACCTAATCAATGTTTTGGAAGGGAGCGGTCTTCCAGGAACATTATTTGAAGGTATTCTTGAACAAGGCGTTCGAAGATATCCTAGTGATCAACAGTAGCTCACACAATAATGGTCATTGCAGATTTATGAACAAGAATAATAATTAGTACTGAATGCAGTACGCGAACATATTTCAGATGATTTATTTGCTGTTCGTACAAGTACATGCAAATACAATTTGACAGAAATAAGTGCGCATGGGAGGAGGTACCTGGCTGTTAATCATGTACCTGGAGTGACACAGTGGCAATTGGATCCATGCAGGCTGCAGGCGTATATGCACCGATAAAAGGCGAGCGCTAGCGCAGCGTGACGCCCGGAGGAGTATATTCCGCTCCGACTGGCGGACGTGTCACCTAGGAACTCCCGCACATTGTGAACCTTCATCGGCTACAACTTGCCTCTTCAGGTCTGGCCAGTAGAAGAGACTGCGCCACTTGGAAGCCATAATGTTAAACAGACCCAACGTGGTGCCGAGGTGATGTGGAGCGCGAGGCACAAGTTTGGAAGGTGGCTTAGGTCATGTCTTAACTCCAAAAGCTGTTGAACACGTCGTGACAGTAGGCGCTCGAGACTTGCGAGTCGATCGAGATGTATCGCCACAAAAGTGGGTGCCGTCCGAGGTGAACTTTAAAGTCGATGGCCGGGATACCGTATACACCGTATATACCGATAATCAGCGGACGAAGATTTCTTCCCCGTTGGCTTCTGGGCGTTACCGACCATGCAGGTAATATGGGACCAGTGTTTCCCGTAGACGGTTCTTTCCGGCCAGCAGTTCGCAGCAGGAATAGGCGTACATGCTGCTACCTCCGTCCATTTGTAGCACAACATTCGTTACAATAAAGTTAAGACTTTCTCACTTACGGTTAAATGCGGGTTCGTTATGCCGGTCTACTATGGTATAGCCTCTTATACAGCAGACAGGAGACGAGAGAGAGTGCATAGTGCTCTTCGTAGTCTCGCAGGTGTAGTCAGAGAGACGACCCACGGCGCAAAGTTTGCAAAGTTGAGACGATGCCATCCAGTATGAGACTGTTCAAGGCGACACAGGCATATAAAATCGCGCCGTAGAGTTTACCTTTTCCCTCGGCACCAGGAACTCGACCTCCATGACAAGTGGTAAGGGCTTACGAATACAACGTTTTTATTACATAAAATTATATAACGGGAGGCGTTGATACAGAATATGAGTCCTATCAAGAAGTAGGACTTTATGGACTTATGGGCCTTAATTTTTTGCAATGTCTACGGCAAATACATGAACTTCTACGAATGATTTCTTTGTTTCATTAGAGATCACTTCTTGGTTTGCAATAAGGATGTCGTCCATATAGACAATTAACAGAAAGCCCTGGGATTCCAACAAGAAATGTAAATAGTGTTAATTTCTTTTGAAAGTGCCACGAATAATTAATAACTACAAGTTTTAGGCTAGTTAGTAGAAGTACGTTAGCTTTGAAACTCTTATTTGAAGAGGATTTTCTGTGTCGAGAATGTATCGGCAGAGGACACGGATATGGTAATGTAAAAGCTTGTGCATTGGAGAAGTCGATAGACAGCACAGTATAAAAGGGGTTTTTGAACAATAGGAAACGTAATCTAAGATGATATTCGAAGTTTCCAAGTATATGCAACTGTTTCGGTAAGACAGTTCGCTTAGAATTCACGGAAGTCAGTTTCAATAGTGGCATTTACCCGATTCAAGATTTCGCCTTAAGAGCGGAATCTCGGGCTCGCTTAGGAGCGGCAAGTTGTTTTATCCCAATTTTGTTTATTAGACCTCTGCGAAAGGTTTGTCCTTATAGAGCAGAATCTGAGTGGGAGAGCGAAAGCGAGCTAAGAGACGATGTGAAATCCGTTTGCCCACCTTGTCGATGCCCTCATTCTCCGCAGGCACAAGGGCAGTTTGACGGGGTTGAGAAATATATATTCATAGGTCGGAGACCATCCGATACCCCCTACCACTTACTTTTTAACGACCGTGATCGTTTCGCGTGACCCGACTGCAAGGTACGTTGTGCCGTGACGCGACGAACGTACAAAACGAACCGTGTGATTGTCAGGGAGCGCAGGGGGTCCCAGCATGCGGCATATTGGACCAATCGGGTATTATTGAGGACTTCGGTCTTCATTCTAAACGTTAGGTTGCACCGCGGCACTCTGCGACTGCTGGGTCGCTCGCTCGCGCCAGAACGCCGGGTAAGCGTAGCTGCTCGTCGATTATTACCTCTGTGAAGCCCGGAGACGTAAGTAGTTCTACCGTACCGCTGTAGCGTGGCCGTCTTCCATTCCGGATGGCGGGCGTTACCATCATGGCGAACAGGACTGCCATGGCGGGCAGCGCCTGAGTAGCGGACAGCGCGGACATAGCGCACAGTACCGCCGTGACAGATAGCACCAGAGTGGTGGACAGCGCCAGCGAGGTGCACAGCGCCAATGTGGCGGACAGTGCCAGCGTGGCAGACAGCGCCAGCGTGGCGGACAGCGCCAGTGTGGCGGACAGCGCCAGTGTGGCGGACAGTGCCAGCGCGGCAGACAGCGTCGGCGTGGCGGATAGTACCAGCGTGGGCGAATAGCACCGCCATAGCGGACAGCGCCGGCATGGTGGGTAGTGCCAGCGTGGCAGACAGCACCAGCATGGTGGACAGCGCCAGCATAGCGGCCAGCGCCAGCATGGCGGAAAGCGCCAGCATGACGGCCGGCGCCAGCATGGCGGCCAGCACCTGCTTGGCGGATAGCGCCAGCATGGCTTCCAGCTCCAGCATAGCGGACAGCGCCAGCGTGGCGGACAGCACCAGCGTGGCAGATAGTACCAGCGTGGGTGGATAGCACCGCCATGGCGGACAGCGCCAGCATGGCAGACAGCGCCGGCATGATAGTCATCGCCAGCGAGGTAGACAACGCCAGCATGTGGGGCAACGTCGCCGTGGTTGCCAGTGCCAGCGAGGCCGACAGCGTCAGCATGGCGGGCAACGTCACCGTGGCGGAGAGTGTCACCCTGGCGATGAACGCCGGCGTGGCTGACAGCGCCGCTCTAGTGGACCGCACCAGCGAGGTGGGCAGTCCCAGCATGGCGGGCGACGCCACCAAGGCGGCCAGCACCAACGAGGCGACCAGCACCAGCCAGGTGGAAAGTCCCAGCATGGCGGGCGACGCCACCGAGGCGGCCAGCACCAACGAGGCGACCCTTACCAGCGTGGCGGACAGTCCCAGCGTGGCGGGCAACGCACCGAGGCGGCCAGCACCAACGAGGCGACCAGCACCAGCGAGGCGAACAGTCCCAGCGTGGCGGGCAACGCCACTGAGGTGGCCAGCACCAACGAGGCGACCAGCCCCAGCGAGGCGGAAAGTCCCTGCACGGCGTGCAACATCACCGAGGCGGCCAGCACCAACGAGGCGACCAGCACCAACGAGGCGGACAGGTCCAGGTTGGGGTGTAGTAAAGGGTACGCAGGACTTAGAAGGTCATAGGCTAGTCATTTAAACATGTTTAAACGGTTCTGGGACTTTCGGTATCAAGAACCGACTCGGATGGCGGATAGGTAGAACCGACTCGGATGGCGGATAGGTTAGAAGACTTCTGTGGCTCTTGTTTTTGTAAAAAGGCGGAAAAACTTTAAATTAAACTTAAAAGTTTTCAAGTAAGAGATGCTTATTATGAAGTATTCTTTATGTAAAAATCATGGTCATAATAACACCACCCACATCAAATTTTTCCCAAAAGTCCCGCGCCTCCCTTACCGCGGACCCTTTGGTACACCTGGACCCAGCTCCGCCGTGGCGGACAGAGCCAGCGGCGGGCAGCGCCATCGCGATCGGCGTCGCCGTCGTGGCGGACGGCCCATGGTAGGAGGTGGCTCCACAGTGGAGGACGGCACCAGACAAGGGGTGGCGCCATTGAGGCGGGCGACACCAGATACGGGCGTGGCGCCATTGAGGCGGACGACACCAGATACGGGGGTGGCGCCATTGAGGCGAACGGCACCATATGCAGGGTGAGAAGTGATCGTTGTCGGCAACGGCATCGTACCGGACTGCCGGGTAGCACCATTACATCATGACGATTGCTCCACCGCAGCGGCCGGCGCCGGCGTAGCGGCACGCGGGGCACTTAGGATATTGTTATGTAACTGACTCACTGAACGGTTCGAAAGATATTCAAACCTCCATTCCGGGCCGACAATGTGGCTCGAGTCCCGCGCTCGCCCACGCAGGCTCGACTCGCGGCCGCGGGGCGCCGGGACTGCCTACGGGGGCGCGGGTTGTCTCCCCCCGCACGCGGCGCCCGTCGGCTGCAGAAAGATGATCACGAAGCGCGTTCCTCCTCCGACGCGGAGCGACTCTCGTTGTTCATAATGCGAACCACAACACTCGCGAACAACGAAGTAAAAAATAAAAAATTTACAAAAGAGGGTTAGTCCGATAATAAAAGTTATCACTCGCGATTCCCTTTTCTTAGTTATTCAGGACTCCATCGAGTTTAAAGTTATCTGGATATAAAGAATCGAGGCTTAGAATTCCTCGTTACACGATTTATAAAATAGCTACGGAACGTCCGATCTCTACGGCAGACGACGCAACAATGAGAAAGCCAACATGGCGGCGAGCGCGGGCGGTGGTTCTGGGGTTTGCAGGTTGGCAGGGGCGGATGTGACGTCACAGCGATGGAGTGGAGCGACTCATTTGACGCAAACGGCTACTTCCGGTCGTAGGCACTGACGCCCTCTCAAGAAGGGATCCCGGACATCGAACGGAACATATAATAACTGTTTGACCGTGCTTACTGACCGATTTCACCGACGGAGTGTCCGATGATGCCGTCGGGGCACACGTTGATCTCGCGCAGCACGTCCACCAGCGCCACCTGCACGGCGGCGATGGACACGAAGGAGTTGACGATGTTGTCGAAGGCGGCGTTCGGCGCCTCTGTGATCACGTGCTGGAGGTCCACGCCGTACGGCTCGAGCGCCGCCGCCGAGCGCGCGATGCTCGCTGCGAACGCCGGCAGGCGCAACAACGCGCGCGCCATGCCGGCCCACTGCGAGCCCATGCCGCTGAACACGAACCAGACTGGGCGCGGCTCGCCCTCGCTCTCGAGCACTTCAGTCACGGGCGCTGAGCCGAGCGCCGGGTCCAACACGGCGTAACCACGGCGCGGGTGGCCGGCGATGGCGCGCGCGTGCACGGCGTCTAACAGAGCGTGCAGTTCGGCATCGCGCTGGTGTTCAGCGGCCAGTTTGAGCAGCCGCTCGACGGCTTCGTCGGTGCGGCCCGAGGCGAGCACGAGGCGTGGCGCCGGGTACGTGGCGGGCGGCGGCCGCGTGCCACGCCCGCCCTCGAGGATCACGTGCGCGTTGGAGCCACCGAACCCGAACGAGTTCACGCCTACTAGACCGCCTTGCCACGGTGTGTTCGCAGTAACTACCTGATACGATAGTTTAAAACATATAATTTTTTCTTGTAGACATTAATATTTGGCTTTTCAATGGTGGGTTTGTGTTTGTGGCTTACCTATTTACTGTATGGTAATCGAAAGTTTGTTGTCGTATTGCTAAGAGTACCTACTCTTGCCAAATAAATGCATGCTTTCAACAAACAGTACATGTCAGCGAGATACAAAAATTTAGGTACATGATGATTACGCCATTACGCCACAATGCAAAGCTGCCAAGCCAAATTCTTAAACTAATACAAAAAAAATAAGCCATGCCTTATATATCAAAATACTAATTGAAATTATAAAATGTCAGCAACAATCCAACAAAAGATTTTATTAAGGTTTCAAGTGTCAACATCATTTAGGAAATTGTGGGTAGATTTTTATTCCATTACCGGTCCACTAGCAATCGCTTCCAGTGGACATTGGCATTGGTGGCCATAACGTGCGACCGCTCTTGATGATGGCATATTTACGGGTACACTACATAAATACGAAAAACTAAATTCTGAAAGTCGAAAACACGACTTTCTTAATACCGATTTTCATAATTCCGAATGTTTTAAAACTCCTAATATAAGTATTCCGATTCTTCATAAATCCGATTTTCATAAATCCGAAATTTCAAAAGGTCTAACGGTTATAACTCCGATTATCAAAATTCCGAATTTCAGTACCCCGAATTCTTCAATACCCCCGAAACCAAGAAGTCCGACGGAATAATAATCCAATACATATAGCAAAAATCCGAGTTCCGATTATTACAATACCTACCGATTTTCAAAATTCCGAATATCATTACACCCCGACCAATTATAAATCCGAATAAACAAAAATCCGAAAAATCAAAATTACGAATTCCTGTTACTAATAACTATTAAATTTATAATCATTAAAACAACCCCCAATGTCTAAGATCACTACCGCGGCTAACACACATGAATTAAATACCTAAGATCCGCATTTTAAACGCCTGGAGTGGAGAAACTGAATAGCAAATCACATTAATACCTACACAATTAATCGACATTATCATTCATAAGGAACAAGTTAACTATTTATAGGAAGATGGGTAGGATGATAAAGATGGGATGGAAAACGAATTACAAGCAATTCCTATACAGAATATTGTGAGCAAATTGTGTACAACACATAGATAGATAGATCATTTATTGATAAAAATATAAAAAGTTTTTACATGTCAGTGTTACTATTTCTATTTTATGCTATTAAACTATTATTATTAGGTATACATTATTTCTTAGGTAATATTTTACAAAATTACATTACGTCGTGGATATATCAATTTTGTAGATGGGTCGGTGACTTGTAGCACTGAACAAATTCGTCAACTCTGTAGCACGCCATGTCTAACAATATCTGTTTAAGTTTTTTCTCGAACATCAAGTCCGAAGTAGATTTTAACTGTTCGTCTAGAGCATTGTATAGTTACACATGTTGTTGTATACATTATCCTCGTAAATCTTCGTATTCTTAATCTTCTTTTTATTATATAAAAAGAAGATTAAGAATAAGAAGATTATAATAAATATATAATTTTGGGCGTATACAGGCAGACTTAATGCAATAATGCAACCTAACCGGCAGCGGGTCGACGTCACCCCGCTTCGCGGGGTGCCTATTTCCGCTCTAAGGGACACAAGCTAACCCTAACCTAACCTACTAATAATTCCATTGTAACAACTATTTGTTGTTTTTTTTTTACTGCGGGGAGCTTCGGACAAAAGGCAGAATCCTATTCTCTACGGGAAATAAGGATCGTAATTTTCGGATTTTTTATTCCCCATGTAAGTAGTTTCAAAAATCCGAATTTCATAATTCCTAAGAAATGAAATTCCGATTATTGGTGACACGAAATTCCCGAATATCAGATTTCCGAATTAGTAATGAAATTTCGGAAATTTGATAATCGGAGTACTGTTTTTCGAGCCAATACACTTCGCGCTTTTGATTGTTCGGAGTTATAAAAATCGGAAAAACAAACTATCGACATTATGAAATTCGGTAAAATGAAATTCGTGTTTTTTAGTAATCGTAATTATAAGTCTTAGGAATTATGAAATTCGGAGTTTTGAAAATCGAAATTAGCAAATTCGGAATTAAATATTTCGGAGTATTTGGGTGTTCCCCCTATTTACATACCTTAATGCGGCCGTCATGAAGCGCGGGGATGTCGGAATTGGGTTCTTTGAAGTGCAAGTTGCCGGGGATGACGCCGCGCTCCATAGCCACCACCACCTTGGCGATGGAGCAGAGCCCAGAGGCCGGCTCCGAGTGGCCCATGTTGGACTTAACAGACCCCACTAACAGCGGAGTCTCCCGACCCTTGCAGAACAGCTCCGCGATAGCGTTCATCTCCTCCGGATCGCCCACCTGCAACACATGATTGATTTTGTGTGATCGCAGAACGCTTTAACTGCTTTAGGCCCAAGAAGCGCCGCCTCACCTTAGTGCCGGTGCCGTGCGCCTCTATGTAGTCAACGTCCTGCGGACGCAAGTGCGCCTCCTCGAAGGCCTCTCGCGTGATGCGGCGCTGCATGTCGCCGGCGGGGTAGCTGATGCCTTGCACCTTGTAGCCGTCGTTGTTCATGCTCGCTCCGCGCACCGTGCAATAAACGCGGCGCGCGTCACGACGGCGCTGCAGCAGCACGGCCACTACCGCTTCGGAGCGTACGTAGCCGCGCCCACTCTCATCGAATGATGCGCATCGACCGTCCGGAGAAAGCATTGTCAGCCGATGGAAGCAAAGAGCCGAGATTGGGTCGAGGCATAAGCATGAGCCGGCGACTACAGCGCTATCGCAGCGTCCCGCGCGGATATCGTTTACAGCCAAAACCAATGCATGCATTGAACCCGCACAGGCAACATTCAACGAAATCGACGGGCCTTTTAGGTCGAATGTGTAGGAAATTCGGTTGGAGAACATGGAGCTGTTACAGCCAGTCAAACTGTAGCCATTCCCTTGATATTGTTTGGATAGCGGGTTAAAACTTTCCGAATAGCTGAGACCCACGTAGACTCCAGTGCGCGAGCCGCGCAACTCGGTGGGGCTGAGCCCGGCGTCCACGATAGTCTCGTGCGTCACCTCCAGCAGCAGCCGCAGCTGCGGGTCCATACAATTGGCTTGTTTGGCGTGCACGCCGAAAAACGCCGCGTCGAAGTGCGTCAGGTCCTTCAACTTGCCGCTGCGTTCCGGCAACCCGTACAAACCTAGTAGATTCAGAAAGGTTAACGTGGATTACTTGCTTGTGACGTCACAATCAAACAACGTCTTTGTTAGTTTTTATGATTTTAAACGACTTAAAATAGCAAACTTAAATACAAGATTGATAGTTTCCGAGTAGGTATTTTCGTATTTTTTATCTGTTGGTAATGAAAAAAACATATTATTTTCACCGTTGTCAAATACCCTATTAAGTACAACTAATGCTGCGCATCATAATATTTATATACACATTTTGATGATGAGGTACCCAAATATCGGATCGTTGAGGAATGGAAGGATCTCCTCAAAAATGGTAGGCCCATTTACTACTTAGCACTTTTCTGAAGTAACCAACTTATTTGCCGGGAAGAAGTTAATGTGGTGACGTGTGAAGGAAGTGTGAAAATGCGCATACTGTGTGAGTGTGAGGTGCAATTTAAGTAGCGCCCGTGCCTTGTTCGCTAGCTGCGGTCGCCATTGTAGTAAAATAACACCATAGTAACACTAACCGAGCGTCCAGCGGCGGTGGCTGGCGAACAGCTGCCGCACGAACTCCTCGATGCTGCCGCTCTCGGGCAGGCGGCCCGACAGTCCTGACACCACCAGCGTTCGCGCTCGCGTCTTGTTTGCTAGCTGCGGTCGCTATTGTAGTAAAGTAAAACTAACCGGTCGTCCAGCGACGGTTGTCGGCGGTGAAGAGCTCGGCGCCGTCGAATAGCGGCCGCGCAAACTCCTCTATGCTGCCGCTCTCGGGCAGGCGGCCCAGAGTGCTGACACCACCAACGTCCGCGCCGGCGCCTTTGTTTGCTAGCTGCGGTCGCCATTGTAGTAAAGTCACACTAACCGGGCGTCCAACTATGGTCGTCGGCGGTGACGAGGTCGGCGCCGGCGAACAGCTGCCGCGCGAACTCCTCGATGCTGCCGCTCTCGGGCAGGCGGCCCGATAGTGCTGACACCACCAACGTAAATTGTAGTAAATTAACACTAACCGGGCGTCCAGCGGCGGTCGTCGGCGGTGACGAGTTCAGCGCCGGCGAACAACTGCCGCGCGAACTCGTCGATGCTGCCGCTCTCCAGCAGGCGGCCCGACAGTGCTGACACCACCAAAGTCCGCGCCTGCGCCTTGTTTATTAGCTGCGGTTGCCATTGTAGTAAAGTAACACTAACCGGGCGTCCAGTGGCGGTCGTCGGCGGTGACGAGATCAGCGCCGGCGAACAGCTGCCGCGCGAACTCCTCGATGCTACCGCTCTCCGGCAGGCGGCCCGGAGTGCTGACACCGCCAACGTCCGCGCCCGCGCCTTGTTTGCTATCTGAGATCGCCATTGTAGTAAAATAACACTAACCTGGCGTCCAGCGGCGGTCGTCGGCGGTGACGAGGTCTGCGCCGGCGAACAGCTGCCGCGAGAACTCGTCAATGCTGCCGCTCTCAGGCAGGCGGCCCGACAGCCCCGATAACACCAAGTCCGCGGCCGCGCCTTGTTCGCTCGCTGCTGTCGCCATTGTAGTAACACTATCTGTTGTAGTATACCACGACATCATTAAAAGTTTTAGTGCCAACACTAAGCTGAAACTAATGAACCATAATTATTGAAATTCGCAAGGTAGGTTACTGATATACGGTAGGCAAACAATAAGAGATGTGTTAAATTTAACCCGTAGGTGGGTTTAACGTAAAGTCGCACTTACGGTAAGTAAACTTAATAAGCAGTTGTGCTACGAAATTAAGTTCAAACCCTGCCCATCTTACTCTTATTCTTATTGATGCGCTACAGTCAAGTCGAGAGTCGATACCTATGTTGGCTATACGAAATTGCTAATATTACTAAGACTTCGCTGTCTGTCCGTCCGTCTGTCTGTCACCAGGCTGTATCTCAATAATTTACTTTAAAAACAAAGTTTTAACCGACTTCAATTTAGTACTCCGCCAAGCCACGAGAACATTTCCTATTTTTTTTACAATTTACCACCTGAACTGATTTCCGATAGCAAATGCGTTGATTACTATAGAAAAAAACCGAATCGCTGTATGTGGGCCGATATAATACTTGAGGACTTCCATCGGTTCCCCAAGGCACCACCAATGGCACTTCATTACTTCCTATTTCAACGGAATCTTATCAGAACCTGTGACGTACTTTTGCATTTTTAAGTACATAATTGAGGAATTCGATTAGTCATCTGTGGTCTTCATCATCAATTCCTCGCAACCAAATTTATGATTCCGGATGTAAATACACGAGTTATAATAATGTAAATAATGTAAATACAGAAAATACCAAAATCACTACACGCGTGCCTAATAAAATTGAGGAGTCCCCTCAATTCCTCATGGATCCCATCATCTAACTGAATTTTGAAAAAATGGGACCCACCTGGAAGTATATACATACGAACAAAAAAAAATGTTTTCGAATCGGCTCATCAATGACAGAGTTCTGAGGTAACAAACATTGAAAATAAAAAAATAATCAAAAACCCTCCTTTTTTTTTGAAGACGGTTAAAAACTGTGATAGCTAGACAGTTGAAATTTTCACAAATTATGTATTTCTGTCGCCGCTATAACCACACATACTAAAAACAAAACAAAATAAATAGGGGGCTCCAATACTTACAACGAACGCGATTTTTTTGCCCTTTTTTGCTTGATATCAATAATGGCAACAGGTAGGTACTTGAAGTATTCACAAAATGTTGTATTTTACTTTAATAATAAAATAAAATAAATATTTCAGGGGGGCTCCCATACAAAAAACGCCATTCGTTGCCTATATTTAACCGACTTCAAAAAAAAAGGAGGAGGTTCTCAATTCGGTTGTATTTTTATTTTATTTTTTTTATTTTTTTTTCAATGTTTGTTACCTCAGAACTTCGTCATTGATGAACCGATTCGGAAAATTTTTTTTTTGATTGTAAGTATATGCTTCCGGGTGGGTCCCATTTTTTCAAAAATTCAGTTGGATGATGGGATCCATGAGGAATTTAGGGTACTCCTCAATTTTATTAGGCGCGCGTGTAGTGATTTTAGTATTTTCTATTCTAACTCGTGTATTTACACCCGGAAATCATAAATTTGGTGAAGTGGAATTGATGATGAAGACCACAGATGACTTATGGAATTCCTCAATTATGTACTTAAAAGTACAAAAGTACGTCACAGATCTTGATAAGATTCCATTGAAATAGGAACTAATGAAGTGTCAAAGGTGATGATCTTGGCGAATCGACGGAAGTCTTCAAATATTATCGGTCCACATACAGCGATTCGGTTTTTTCCTATAGTTATCAACGCATTTGCTATCGGAATCAGTTCATGTGGTAAATTGTAAAAAAGAAATAGGAAATGTTCTCGTGGTTTGGCGGAGTACTAAATTGAAGTCGGTTAAAACTTTGTTTTTAAAGTAAATTATTGCTCGATTTTTTCATTTTTGGTACAACCTTTTATTGCCGACTGCACTTTACTGTATACCATCATCAACTAGGTACTCAACGAATCCAAATTCAACGGGGTCCGACGTAACCCCGTTGAATTCCATGATAACAGAGAGACACTAGGACAAGATAAACTAAATAAGTTTATGTCAAAAATTTCATTTTTGGTACAAGCTTTTATTGCCGACTGCACTTTTCTGTATACCATCATCAACTATTCAACGAATCCAAATTCAACGGGGTCCGACGTAACCCCGTTGAATTCCATGATAACAGAGAGACACTAGGACAAGATAAACTAAATAAGTTTCTGTCAAAAATTTCATTTTTGGTACAAGCTTTTATTGCCGACTGCACTTTTCTGTATACCATCATCAACTATTCAACGAATCCAAATTAAACCGGGTCCGACGTAACCCCGTTGAATTCCATGACTACAGAGAGACACTAGGACAAGAGAAACTAAATAAGTCTCTGTCAAAAATTTCATTTTTGGTACAAGCTTTTATTGCCGACTGCACTTTTCTGTATGTATACCATCATCAAATACTCAACGAATCCAAATTCAACGGTGTTACGTCGGTTAAGTACTGAATTCCCATGGCCACCTTTTGTCTCCATCATCAGATCAGCTCGATGGTACCATAATATTGAATTGTCATCCAACTTATACTTAGATATACCCAAAATTTCAGCGCAGTCGGTCTCCGGGAAGTGGGTCAAATTTAACTTGCAAGATTCGTCCCATACATATATACATACATACTAACAGGGCAAGTTAAATTTATGTATATATATATTATAATATAAATAAAGCTTATAGAAACCGGCCAAGAGCCTGTCGGGCCACGCTCAGTGTAGGGTTCCGTAGTTTTCCGTCCGTCACAACTAGTAAGTGTCCCCACTTCAGCGTTAAACAAGCAATACTTAGCGAACAATTCTGTTATTAGACAACGAACGACCAAAGACAACTAAGACAATTCGAGCACGACAAATTTTCGACCTAACGTATGGGCGCACCTTCTCCGACCCCATTAAATCAGGAAAAATCTTAACACCGCCATATGTAGGTACGATATGAGCGTTCCGCGTACAGCGACATCTATCGGCAATTTTGCGCGCGAGCTTAAAGTATGGAAGATGATTTTTATGGGATAGTTCTTTATTGCGTGAACCGATTTTCACCGTTTAATTACTTCATTTGAAAGCACGTCATTTCATTGTGATTTTGTAGAAATTACAGGTACAATAAACACCTGCTTATACGCTTAAATTACAAACTTAGTTCAGAAATTATTTTGTAATTTTTTTCAAAAACCCTATCAAGTTCAAAATAATTTTCCTAGAAAGTTTTTATAAAGTTCTACTTTTGAGATTTTTTTCATATTTTTTCATATTTTTAAAACTTATGGTTCAATAGTTAGAGGGGGGGGGGCACATTTTTTTTAACGTTTAACTCCGAAAATATTGAAATTATCAAAAAATGATCTTACTAAACCCCTATTAATTTTTAGGGTTCCGTACCTCAAAAGGAAAAAACGGAACCCTTATAGGATCACTTTGTTGTCCGTCTGTCTGTCTGTCAGTCTGTCAAGACCATTTTTCTCAGGAATGCGTGGAGGTATTGTTACGGTCTAATTTTATGAGGCGTTCGTTGTGGGTTTTAAGACTCATAGCGCCATCTATTACAGCATATCGGCGACTCTCGGCCGTTCAAGGGAAGGCGACACCTACTGATGTTTGCAGGAACTGCGAGCGCACCGAGGTCGCAAATAAAATCGATAACAGTTCAGACCGATCGATGTTATAGTTTATTAATGTCTTTAAAGATAATTTAGAAATCGTAAAATAGATCTTTAGAAACATTAAAGCTAGTTGTTCATAAATCTTTAAGTTTTCATGCATTCAGTGCAACTGATGCAAATCGATCTTTGTGGTACGGGAGGACTGAGCTAGATTGTCTGTGGTATAGTTTTTTTTCTCTTCGGCTGTCAAATCGCGAATTAAATTCTTTGGAAGAATGGCGTGAACGCGACAAGAGCTCGCTTATAAAAATCACTTCGGCCTAGTGCCATATTTGCTTAATTTAGAGTCAATTTTAACAATGCAGTTTTAATCTCAACGCATCTCGCGACCTAATGCTGCGATGACACAATGGACATCTTGGTAAGTACAAGGCGAATCTCGCCGATTAAATGGTGGAAATATTTGTTGCAGTCGGACGTGGCTTAATGATATAACATTCTTTGTTTCAGACATAACTTTAAATGACGTAAGGAGATATATCTGGTCGGCGGAAAACCACCTAGGCTTGCTTTTACTCATTGCCAGGTACTTTAACAGTTCAGTGTTTGTTGCGGATAGTGTGATAAAAGTCGAGGATCGTTTGTTCTGAATCTGAACTTTAATGTGATTTGCAGCGACTGCGTGCTGGCCGCTCCGCGGGACTGCATCGCGGAGATTCCTTCACGCATAGGCAATTTTGGAGTCTAGCGCCGGAAGCTGTACCCGCTGGAATCCGTAACATTACAATGTGGAAAGCTGGGGAGCATAAAATTAAACAGGGTCACTTTATCAATTTAGTAATCATCCTTTAGGCTTTGATTTCCTTGCGAGTAGTTGCGAACGCCAAAATAAGTGTATTACTTAAAAAAAATGCTGTTTCTTTTTATTGTGTTGATATAAAACTGAGTTCACGGGAAAGTACCTTTAGGTTTTGATACCCTTGAGATTATCTATAATACTTATATAATAATATAAATCAGCCTATATACGTCCCCTTGCTGGGCACAGGCCTTCTCCAATGGATGAGAGGGAACGGGCAGTAGTCCCCACGCTGGCCTAGTGCGGGTTGGGGACTTCACATACAACTTTTTCAGTTTTAAATTATGCAACTTATATTGCTATTTCTTATGATTGTATAGACATTTTGCTACAGCTGAAAGGTATTTGATATGAATTTCAATTTAATACCTCTACGCGCTTACAAGGAAAAAGGTAGTAAGTTTAAAATTTCCATAATGTTTTTTGTATGATTTTACAAAAACGTCTACATTATCGTAATTTTTCCTTTGTCTGTGCTATAGGAAGTTTCTTCGTGCCGAGTTTCAAGTTTCTGTGTTAACGGTTTATGAGTTTGACGTTGACGAAATTACGAAAAGTAGACATTTTCACTAAAATCATACAAAAAAAAGTTTTTAATATTTTCAACTTAATACCTTTCTCCTCGTAAACGTGTGTAGGTATTAATTTGAAATTCATGTCAAATACTCAGGACTATAGGACATTTCAGATGTAGCATTACCAAACTTTTATGTCAACGCAATCAAAAGAAATAACAATTTAAGTCGCATATTTTGAAATTGAGTACTCGCAACAAACTCAAAGCATGGTACTTCCCGTTAACACAGAAACTTGAAACTCGGCACGAAGAAACTTCCTATAGCACAGACAAAGGAAAAATTACGATAATGTAGACGTTTTTGTAAAATCATACAAAAAACATGATGGAAATTTTAAACTTACTACCTTTTTCCTTGTAAACGCGTAGAGGTATTAAATTGAAATTCATATCAAATACCTTTCAGCTGTAGCAAAATGTCTATACAATCATAAGAAATAGCAATATAAGTTGCATAATTTAAAACTGAAAAAGTTGTATGTGAAGTCCCCAACCCGCACTAGGCCAGCGTGGGGACTACTGCCCGTTCCCTCTCATCCATTGGAGAAGGCCTGTGCCCAGCAAGGGGACGTATATAGGCTGATTTATATTATTATATAAGTATTATAGATAATCTCAAGGGTATCAAAACCTAAAGGTACTTTCCCGTGAACTCAGTTTTATATCAACACAATAAAAAGAAACAGCATTTTTTTAAGTAATACACTTATTTTGGCGTTCGCAACTACTCGCAAGGAAATCAAAGCCTAAAGGATGATTACTAAATTGATAAAGTGACCCTGTTTAATTTTATGCTCCCCAGCTTTCCACATTGTAATGTTACGGATTCCATTTTCATTTATCATTTAGTAATAAACATACTACAACTTTTGCATGTTGGTACGGAACCCTCGGTGCGCGAGTCCGACTCGCACTTGGCCGGTTTTAAATACCTATCCAACAATATATCATACGTTCGGGTTGAAATGAAGAAAAAATCACTCCTCTCTTTACGTATAGGGGAGGTACCCTAATATAGTAGATTGTATGACAAGGGTCTAAAGTATTAGTATATTACCACGAGATGGATATTTTCCCGAACGAAGTGAGGGGGAAATAGTTCGAGGGGTAATATGGCTTTTAGACTAGAGTTATACACTCTATTTTTCACTTCGACTGGGAGAAAATAGTAAAAACAAAGATTATCCATCCACAATCAACAATTCTACCAAGGCGAAAAGATTGTTCAATTTGGCGCCATTCTTTTTAATAAACTGTTTTGACACAGATACAAAATATTCACAAGACGAATAAACGCCTCTGACCGTCTAATAGCGGCGTAGTCTATCCCGCTCAATCTTCATAGCCTATGTCATGTAATTACATCCACCAATCACAACTCTTTAAAATAACATTAGTATTTGCTGTCTACTAACCAGAATACAGCTAGATATTAAAATCGACCAATCAGGAAACAGAATTCAATTCAAACATTAGGAGTTTTTCATTCCCTAATTTACAATAATTACAAAAATAAACGCCTCTGACCGACTATAGCTCCATCCAAACGTTCAAGCGTGGTTAACTGCATACATGACTCATGTATGCAGTCAACCACGCTTGAAAAACACCCAATCTCAACCCCAACCTCATTTTTTAAAGAGTTGTGATTGGTGGATGTAATATTGAACTGTTGTGAGTAGTCAAATTAAAATGTTTTATAAATCATAAATATGTATACATATTTTCCCTAGGGGCTAAATGTACTACTTAAGCCCCGCTTGCCAAGTCTAATTTGATGCACTTTTTGAGCATGAGAAGTGAAAAAACATTTTTTCCACTTTTTATTTTACCAACTTTGTTGGCGTGATTGATAAGTGCTAAAGTTCAGCTTTCTAGGGCTAACGGTTACTGACATCATCCGCGGACGGACGGACAGACATGGCGAAACTATAAGGGTTCCTAGTCGACTACGGAACCCTAAAAAAGCTTACAATATGAAAATGTGAATCTATTGTTGTTAACCCAGTCAATGGTACGGAACCCTTCGTGCGCGAGTCCGACTCGCACTTGGCCGGTTTTTTTATAAGGCATCATTGACTCTAGGAAAAATGTGCTAGCCCCGCAAAGTATCACGTGACAAACTAATTTCTCAAATTATTCTAGTTTATACAAGTTAATTCTAGGAAAGGGGGAATTTCGCGCAAATGGCAAGCCGATTTATGAAAGATTGTTACAAAATTTTCTTACAATATCTCGCCGTTAGCCTGCGAATGTCAAAAGACGTTTTGTATGGCGATCGAACCACCTTAAGGCACCGTGGGTTCAGCGAAGTTAAGCGAACAGAGTTTTTGAAATAATATAATGCGTCTGTTTATAATAATATGGTTTAATAAATACAGTGTGTATATTTAATATTACCTCAAATTGTAACCAGAGGTTGGTGTTAAGGCTAAGAACAGATAATGCATTTTTTTCATATAAAATAATTCAGCACGCAATGGATCACAACTTTGTCTTACTGACGTGACGTCACAATAAATTGTCACATGTCACCCGATTCTTCCATGTGTCACAGTGTACGCAATACATTGCCGTTCGATAAATTTTCAAAAATTAATTACGCTTTGATAGTTAAGACTAACTTAATTTTTTCTTGCAATATCGGTTTATAGCACTATCACGTACCTCTGGTTACAGCTTGAGGTAATATTAAATATACACACTGTATACGAATAGTAATCTTGGGCTTTTCTGCAGGGAAATCAGCGTTTAGAAACATGATTAAGCAATTTTCGCTCGATAGGAAAAAATCACGAACATAGGTTTAAAAGGGTCTAAAATACACTTAAAATATTTGTTACAAATTATGCACAATACCTAAAAATATTAAAATGGCTTCTAAAAATCGGTGGTATCATGTTTGAGAGAACTCAGTGTTTACTTTCTTATTTATTTAAACGGCTAAAACATTAAAAATTAAAAAAAAAACATGATTTCCGCGCTTCCGGGCACGCACTTTCATCTCGCTCACGCTTATGTTCAGTGAGAGGGAGAGAAGACCATGAACCTACGGCGCCTTAAATATAAAAGTTTGTGAAAAGTTGAAAAACCCGCGACATTTTCATTTCAAAGTCCAATATCTCAAAAACGGCTGAACAGATTTTGATGAAACATGGCTAAGAACACTCAGGATAAAATTATCTATCACACTAGAAAACCGCATTCAAATCAGGCCATCCGGTTGGGAGCTACCACACCACAGACTACAGATACACAGACAGAAACGTTCAACTTATAACACCCCTCTTTTTTCGTCAGGGGTTAAAAACAAATACTCTGCAAATTCAACACTTGGGCATGATATTTTTTAGACCTACCTTTCTACCAGTGAAAATCCAATCCAGCCGTTCTAGACCGTTCGTGCTCGCTGCTGTAGAAGGGATAGGTGAGGATCAGATATAGCTGAAGCACGAGGCGTCACTAAGACCTCTAGCGTGTAAACTTGCATTATAAAGCGGGCGGGGCGTATACAGCACGTCTATCATGAGACGGCCGCGACATGATTTTTAACGGACTTCAAAAAAAAGGAGTAGGTTCTCAATTCGGTTGTATTTTTTTATCATTTTTTTTTTCAAAGTTTGTTACCTCAGAACTCCGTCATTGATGAGCCGATTCGAATTTTTTTTTTGTTTGAATGCATATGTTTTGAGTTGGGTCCCATTTTTTTCCAAATTCAGTTAGATAATGGGATCCATGAGGAATTGAGCAACCTCCTCAATTTTATTAGGTACGCGTGTAGTAATTTTGGTATTTTCTATTATAACTCGTGTATTTACATCCGGAATTTAGGTGGCGAGGGATTGATGATGAAGACCACAGATGAATTATCGAATTCCTCAATTATGTACTTAAAAGTGCAAAAGTACGTCACAGGTTCTGATAAGATTCCTTTGAAATAGGAACTAATGAAGTGCCATTGGTGATGATCTTGGGGAATCGACGGAAGTCCTCAAATATTATCGGCCCTCATACAGCGATTCGGCTTTTATATATAGTAATCAATGCATTTGCTATCGGAAATCAGTTCATGTGGTAAACTGTAAAAAAAATGTGGAAATGTTCTCGTGGCTTGGCGGAGTACTAAATTGAAGTCGGTTAAAAGTTTGTTTTTAAATAAATTATTCTCACACTATTACCTCTTGTTCTAAGTGTTCTAATAACAGAGAGACGGGCAGTGCGAGAAAAATCCAGAGAGCTCGCGTGCCGTCTTGTGATAGCCGTGCAGGCGGACGTTTTTAGGCTGATATGATGATAAAGCGGGGGCAACGGGGTGGCAAATCAATATATCAGATCCTGGATCTGCCCTTGAGCTAGCCTTCTTGCGCTAACGCTGACACGTGCCTAACAATGTCACACAGAACATAACGCAAGCGACACCCACTGAAGAAATCAATAGTTTATTTGTTAAACAAGCGTGCAAAGTTGTATTTTACCCGCGAGTGTGGAATTGAAACACGAGCAAGTGAAAGTATTCTATAGTTGAACCGCTTCGTCGACGATCGTCGACTGCTTTCGTGGACCTTACAGCAGCCTATGATACTGTGTGGCGCCAAGGACTCCTGCTCAAACTTCTGAAAGTGGTAGCCTGCTCGAAAATATATAAATTAATTGAGGATGCCCTTTCAAATAGGTCGTTTCGGGTTCTCCTCGGTGACAGTTCCAGCAGTCCCAGGGTACTGAACAATGGCCTGGCTCAGGGATTAGTTTTGGCGCCCACCCTATTTAATTTGTACACCTACGACATGCCGGAGACACAATCAAGGAAATTCGCATACGCTGACGACCTAGCACTAGTCGCACAGGACCGAAATATAGCCATTACAGAAAACCAGCTAGAGCGTGACTTGGCCACCATGGACGATTACTTTGTCCGCTGGCGACTGCGTCCAAATGCCTCCAAAACCGAAGTGAGCTGCTTCCTCCTAAGCAACCGACTTGCCAACAAGAAAATCAGCATCATCCCCCTTAAGGGGATCCACCCTTTTTCACAACCCATTACCAAAGTACCTCGGTGTCACCCTGGATAGAAGTCTAACGTACAGCCCCCATCTCGATAACGTTGCAGCAAAATTACGGCCCAGGTTAAACATCAACTAACTGGGGCCACATGGGGTGCCTCTGCCAGCTGCCTACGAACGACCGCTTTGGCGCTCGTGTATCCGACGGCAGAATATTGTGCCTCTACCTGGCTTAATATCTGTCACACTAAAGCAGTAGATACGCAGCTAAATGCTACAATGCGCTTGATCACGGGTTGCATGAAGCCCACCCCTGTACACTGGCTTGCAGCTTTAAGTAACATCGCGCCCCCCCACCTGCGCCGCCATCGCCACCTGCTCCGGGAGGTAGATAAAGCCCATAATCGACCGAAACTACCAATCAATAGGGATCTGGCTTCCTTCACCAAAAAACGACTCAAGTCACGAAGCCCTCCGGCGCTGCTGGCCCACCAACCCAGCACCCGACGGAGCCTAAATGAGGCTTGGTCTGATGGATGGTCTGCCGCTGACACCCCTCCTGAACTTTTTGAACTGGACCGGGCCGCCACCCACCTGGACTCAACGAATCACGCCGTGTCTGGTGTATGATGAATCGCCTGAGAACAGGCATAGGCCATTGTGCCCATCTCCGGAAAAAAATGGGGCTGGAGCGAACAGGGGTGCTGCTGTTGCGGATGCCCAAAGCAAACCGTACGGCATATTGTCTTGGAGTGTCCACTAACCAAATACGATGGCCCAGCAGAAGGTTTTAAAAACTTTACGAGTTCAGCTGCCAAGTAGGTACCTGACAGAATGTAATTTTAGATTATAAAACAGTGTATTTTAATTGTAATTGCCATACGATAAATAAATAAGTTGAACCGCGAGCGAAGCGAGTGATTCTAAAATAGAATCCTGAGCATAGCGAGTGTTTCAACCCACGAGATTCCCAATTCTACAGATTCCCGTAGAATCGGGAATTTATTTTTACAGATTCTCATGTTTTCCCTCTGGGTTGGAAGTTCCGATGGCAGTCACTTTCGTAAAACTAGTGCCTATGCCAAACCTTGGGATTAGGTGTCAAAGCAGACCCTACGAACTACGTACCTGCGAGTTACTTACGAAACTAACTCGCAGATATTGGCTCCTCAATCATTAGTCATTTAAACGGTTCTGGGACTTAGACTCGGATGGCGGATAGGTTAGAAGATGGTGCCGGGAGCTCTGCTCTGCTCCCGCCACCGTCTTCGTGGTTATTTTTTTAATAAAAGAGCGGAAAAATCTTTATCGCGTTAGTTTCGTCAACTCACTGACGCGTTTCAGGGATTTTATAAAATCACTAAACAAGTCTAGTGAAATGAAAAAACGAGTTGCCTTTTTTGTCCGATTTCGTCATTTCACTAAACAGATTCAGAGATTTGATCAAATTACTGATTTGTATTAGGTAAATGATAAAATGAATTGGCCATTTTAACATCCTGCGTGATTTGATCATATCCCTTAGAGATTTGATCAAATCTCTGTTTTGACCATTTCCCTCTGCAACATATACATATATATAATTGCCTATGTCCTGACTGACTCACTCATCAACGCACAGCCGAAACTACTGGGACTAGAAACTTTAAATTTACACCAGGACTTCCTTTTATGACGTAGGCAACGGATAAGACGGCATTTTTGGAAATTCCATCCCTAAGGGGGTTAAATAGGGGTGCAAAGTTTGTATCGGGGAATCATTCTTTTTTTAACTAGAGACTTGAAACTTTGTAGAAAGATTACTTATTGAGATACAAAAAAAGTAATTTCAGCGTTTAAGAAAATTCCACCCCTAAGGGGGTTTAATAGGGGTACAATGTTTGTATGGGGAAAACATTAATTTTTGAACTATGAACTTGAAACTTTGTAGAAAGATTACTCATTAAAATACAGTAAAAGCAATTTCTGCGTTTAAGAAAATTCCACCCCTAAGGGGGTTAAATAGGGGTGCAATGTTTGTATGGGGAAAACATAAATTTTTGAACTATGAACTTGAAACTTTGTAGAAAGATTACTCATTAGAATACAAAAAAAGCAATTTCTGCGTTTAAGAAAATTACACCCTTAAGAGGGTTAAATATGGGTGCAAAGTTTGTATGGGGCAATCTTTTTTTTTGAGCTAGAAACTTAAAACTTTGTAGAAACATTACTTATTAAAATACAAAAAAAGTTATTTCTGCGTTTTAGAAAATTCTACCCCTAAGGGGGTTATATGGGGGTGCAATGTTTGTATGGGGGAAACATTATTTTTTGAACTAGAGACTTGAAACTTTGTAGAAATTTAACTTATTCTTATTACAATACAAAAAAGTGATTTCAGCGTTCAAGAAAATTCTATCCTAATGGGGGTTAAAAAAGGTTGAAGGTTTTATACGGGGAACACTGGATTTTTTAAAGAGATGTACTCTTCATTAACCTTCATTTTAAATCTCACTCATAATAACTAAGATCCCCATTTTCTAGCTCCGAATCCATGCGTCGCTCTATATCTCGCAGTCATTTTTGCCAAAGATTAAAATTAGATTAAAGCATCAGGTAACTGACGGAATAAGTACTAAGCATTCTGCAAACAATTCCCGTAATCTGATTAGAAAATCTTTAAAAATTCTTTAACAATCGCATATCAGTGTCTGCCACTGTTTGAAATGTAATATGTCTAGACCATTTTAACTAAATATAAAATTCACTTACCTATTTTATTTCTTTGTCATCATCAAAAATCTACGCGGACGAAGTCGCGGGCGGCCGCTAGTATTCATATGTCTTTGTTTTGTTCGTAATCCCGTCGATGGAAGTCGCTTCGCGTCGGCCGAGCCGAATCGACGTCTTTTTCGCTCTTATTGCGTGGACATAAAGAGTTATTTGATCGGCCGGACACCGGCGCCCCTTTATGTCCTCTCGCTCACTGAGCTAGGGGGCACCCTAGAAATCTCGCCCAGGGCGCTGGTAGTGCTAAAACCGGCACTGCCGGAGATTAAATATGAGCAATGTAGCGTTGTTTTGGTTCAACGGGCCGGCTCCGGACCGGACCGCGACCGAGCTGGATCGAGTCTCGGCCGTAGTTAGATCGGCCGTCACATTTTCGCGTTGACCGTTGAGCGACCGGGCCGTGCCGGCACAGACCAAAATGCCGTCGTTTTTCTTAGGAAACGCCCCGGGCCGGACACGGCCCACGCGTTCTAGCGTGAATCATCATTTGATCGGGAAGTCAGTTGCACTAGCTTTGATTTAAATCTTAGGCCGTACTGTAACGGCGTACCTTCTCTTTTAGTGTAAATTTCGGAGTGTTTGCGAACGAACTTATAAATGTCTAGAATGTATATGCAGGGCAAGGTAAATATTATGTTTAATGAAGTGAGGCTTGCAACCAATCAATTTGTTTTTTATTTGCAAGTACCTATGCGGATAAGTTTTTTTGCAGCGTGAAGAGGGTGATATAAGGTTTCAAAAACTGGATGGGTTTAATATATTTTTTACCGACTTCAAAAAAAGCAGGAGGCTCTCAATTCGGAATTTGTGGCTTTTTTTCAATGTTTGTTACCTCAGAACTTCGTCATTCATGAGCCGATTCGTAGAATTTGTTTTTTGTTTCTAAGCTTATACATATACTAGCTGTACCTACGACTTCGTTTGCATGGTAATGTGGGAGTTAATATGGACACATGCAGTTCTAATTTAACCTATCAAGTAAAACTTTGAATTAAACTATTTTAGCTAAAATGCCGTTAAAATTCGTTTATCTGACACTCTTATATTTAAATTAGTAAGAATGGGACAGAACACGTTTCATTTATCGGAGGTATTTTAAGTTTAGGGAGAGTTTATAGTGGAACCCCACAAGCCCAATTTCATAAGAAAACCGCAAATCAATGTACAGTTTAGCTGTTTGGCACACGCATATTAGAGGTCAAGACATTTTTTTTGACCCGCAGTTCCTAAAAAAAATTCCCTTAGTGCCGGAACATTTTTCTTTTTGTATAGAAAAAAAAATTATTTTTTTCAGGAACCAATTTGTGTAGTATCATATGAAAGGGCTTTTCGAGGCAATTCTAAAAATATACCACATCATTACATTTTAGCCATATTTTTTTAATTAAAAGGAAAATAATTTTCGAAACATACCAAGTTTGGGCTCTTCCAGACACGATATGGATGATTTTTTTTTAATTCAATATACTACAAATGATACTTGATATCCTCATATCTAACCTCAAAAAAACAATTTTGAAAATAATTACATTTTTTTTTAATTTTTCAATATTACAAAGTGACTCATTTCTACTTCAATACCTATTTTACGTGACTTATTGAACTGTACTGCAGATGCGGTACATATTAATCATAAAATGATACGTAGTATCTATATATCCAACGGGAAATACCTCTTTAACCCTTTAACTGCGCTTTTTCATCAGTTGGTATAGTTTGGTTAGTTTTTGTCACAAAATATCAAGGTTGGACTCTTTCAGATACGATATACCCAACTAATTAGGTTAGATATCAAGATATAACGTATCACAAATGATCCGTTATATCTTGATATCTAACTAAATCCCAAGAAAGTAATTTTGAAATAATTTCATATAGTTTTTTTTTTTAATTATGTATATAGTCGTACGCTATGACCGACCGAACGCCGCGACTACGGGCAGCTAGTTTTATGTTTGGGTTTGTTATGTGTGTGCCAAACGGCTAAACTGTACATCGATTTGCGGTTTTTTTAAGCGTAGGGCTACCACTATTAGTAGATGTTTGAGGCAATAGATCCAACAGGTAGGACACAGGCTGCAGCATTCAATGTTTATTAAAGCAATAAATTATTCTATTCTATTCTATTCTCTACATATTTTAACTGCACTGTTTTATATTAAGTACATAAATAAATACGTGATGACTGTCCAAACTGTTACCCAATGTCACCTCACTTTGTTAAGTTTGTTTACCTAAGATTGTATAGTTTAGTTATAGACCACTAGATGTCGCTGTTACGTTTATAAGAAATCCTGAAACACGCTGTTAAGATTTTTCCTGGAATAATGAGCGTGGTAATTATTTCAGTTAGGATTTGTACGTCAGCTGAGTAAGTCGTATTGGTGAATGACTGTATCATTTTAGGACCCAGTTTTTAGGGTTCCGTAGTCAACAAGGAACCCTTATAGCTTCGCCATGTCCGTCTGTGTGTCTGTATGTCTTCGGCTTAACTCAGTAACCCTTCCCTCGTAACTAGAAAACTGCAATTCGGCGTGGGTATATAAACAAATCACGCCGACAAAAATTTTTTAGGGTACCTCCCCTACATGTAAATTGGTAATGTAATTTTTGGTTGTCGTTGGATAGCTTGTTAAAAAATATTATGGGTTTTCTAAAACAATTTTTCAACTCAGTTATGACTTATGCATTTTCGAGATAATGGGATTTAAAGCCCTAATTTTTGTTCGAGTCATGTGTGTCCCCCCGGCTAAATGGCTACTACTGGGGACGTGAACAAATTCGTGGCAGTAGTACATATAACGAATTTAAAAGGAAAACTATCACAGTTAAGTAGACATAATGTAAGCCTACAGGTTATATTTTAAGTTAATGATAAACTATAGGTATCAATTTATATTTATTTAGGATAATCACAGTAACAAATATGTAAATATGATCGTCGCCTATTGGTTGTCGGTCGGATAAGAGGCTCCTGAAGGCGATGCAGCCCCTTTTTAACCGACTTCAAAAAAAAGGAGGAGGTTCTCAATTCGGTTGTTTTTTTTTTTTTCAATTTTTGTTACCTCAGAACTCCGTCATTGATGAACCGATTCGGAAATTTTTTTTTTGTTTGTAAGTATATGCTTCCAGGTGGGTCCCATTTTTTCAAAAATTCAGTTGGATGATGGGATCCATGAGGAATTGAGGGAACTCCTCAATTTTATTAGGCACGCGTGTAGTGATTTTGGTATTTTCTGTTATAACTCGTGTATTTACATCCGGAATCATAAATTTGGTGGCGAGGAATTGATGATGAAGACCACAGATGACTTATCGAATTCCTCAATTATGTACTTAAAAGTGCAAAAGTACGTCAAAGGTTCTGATAAGATTCCGTTGAAATAGGAACTAATGAAGTGCCATTGGTGATGATCTTGGTGAATCGATGGAAGTCCTCAAATATTATCGCCCCACATACAGCGATTCGGTTTTTTTTCTATAGTAATCAACGCATTTGCTATCGGAAATCAGTTCATGTCGTAAATTGTAAAAAAAAAATGGAAAATGTTCTCGTGGCTTGGCGGAGTACTAAATTGAAGTCGGTTAAAACTTTGTTTTTAAAGTAAATTATAAAGGCTCGGGATCCCCATCACGCCTTCTTCTAGGAGATCCCTGGTGGGACGCGCTGGGCACGATGACATCATCGCGCCGGTAGATGGCGCTGCAGCACGACACCACCATGTTGGAGTTGATTGTGTCGCCTGGAAGTGCCGCTAGGTGGCGCGCACGACGCTGGATCCGGCAATTGCCAACACGGCCATTCTGCATGGTGCACCGCCCCGGTCACCTCCCGAGTTAAGATGGAATGCTGTAACATAACCACGAACATAATCAGTAAACAGTCGGTACATGTAACGGAAAACATCCCGACTCGAGTATATTCCCTATCGCCTCATCCAAGCTCCGAATTCCAGGCATCCACTAAAGGGCTATAGCCGCACTTAGTTATATACCTTTATCCATCGGAACGTCTTGTACTTAAAGGGCACTTTGCCGCACTTAAGATTTTCAAGCTTCACTTGGATAGGTCAATAATAGGAAAGTATACATGCAGTTCGCAATGATTCCGTAAACAAAGCATTTTATCTTGACTCGCTAAACTCCAAAATGTAATAAGTACCATGTTTTAAATAAAGGTCTAAATTGTTAATGTGTTTTCATTGTTCTACTACCTCCACTTGCCAACACGGGGAGATAAAAAAAACACAAAAACAGTGATATGTCAGCGAAGTCTAGTTAGTCCGTAAATTTGTGCTTGCTTGCGGGGAGTATAAAAATTGAAAATGTTATCTTGAAAGGGTCCCTTGAACGTCCGTAACAACTTTCTGCTTCTTCCTTCATTATTCTGGCTTTAATTAAAACCAGATCACCCTCTGTATACTTATGTGCTTTGATTCTTGGTCGGTCTAATCTTTGTTTCTGTACTATAGCGTCTGCTTTAATAGTTTCACTTGGGACCGCTTTAATAGTTTTATGAAATGTACTATTCAACCCTTGCTGTAGAGGTTTAATGTACTGATCCCACCTATCGTCTGTCGTGTCCGCACCGATTGCTTTTAAAGATTCTAATACTGTTTTATTAAATCTCTCGACTTGCCCATTTGAACGAGGCATACCCGTAGCGATAGTGTGCAAATGGATGTTTCTACTTGAGCAGTATTGCATAATCTGTTATTATTCTTTTTGGATTACCAAATGACTTTGATACAGTGTCTAATTCTTTTATTGCGCAAGTTGACTTTGTTAACGATACGGCCGAAAGAAACACAAATTTTGTAAAACCGTCGACGACAACCAAATTATATTCGTTTTTATTCTTAGTTTTCACAAATGGGCCTAAATGGTCCAGATAGAGTGTGTGAAAAGGTTGAGCTTATTTGGGCACCGGGTATAACTCTCCTTCTTTAGGACCACCTTTATTTTTATAATAAATGCAGTTCAAACAGGTCTTTATGTAGGCACTTTTTCACTATATGTCGCATCCTTGCAAACCAATACTGACTTCCTATCCGTTCTACTGTCTTATCTACAGAAAAATGTCCTAGGTCGTCGTGATTGCATTTAATTATTTGCCATATGCATTTTTTTGGTACAACCCAACGACGACCATGGGCAGTTCTTCTATAGACTTTTCCACCTAGCACCTCATATTGAGAAAATATCGTTTTGTTACTGTCAACATCACCAGACTCTATAATTTCTCAAATTTTCTGTAACACGGGGTCCTGTAATAGTACCGACAGCAACCAGTCCGCTTCCGTTATTGACATTACTATTTCAGTTTCTGATCTTTCTCCGGATGGCACAGGGTTGCGACTTAGTGCATCCACGTGCTGCATTTGTTTACCTTCACGATGCAAGGTGTCGAAGGTAAACTCTTGCGTGGATAAAACCCATCTTGCGATCCGGGGAATTATCTCTCTTTTAGTTAACGCAATTCGAACCGCGTTGCAGTCGGTGACAATTTTAAATATGGATCCCAATAGGTATAACCGGAATATTTGCAGTGAACAAACGATTGCCAACAATTCCAGTTCGAATGAATGTAACTTTTTTTCATCGTCTGTGGTTTGTCTGCTGTAAAAGTGCACGGGCTTTTCGCCTTCGCTTGTTACCTGCATTAATATTCCGGCAAGACCTTCCCTACTTGCATCAGTATATAAGACGCACTCCCTATTTGGATCAAACATTGCTAAAACGCTATCTGACGTTAACTTGTGTTTGAGCATCTGAAATGCATTCTCCTGAGCTGAACCCCAATCCCAAGAAACGTCGTTTTTCAAAATTTTGCTCAAAGGAGCCGAAATAACGGCGAAGTCTTTTATAAATTTTCTAAAATAGTTAATTAAACCGAGAAACTGTCGAAGTTGGTGGACAGTTTTGGGAGCGGAATATTTCCGTACAGCCTCTAACTTATTTTCATTAGGCGTAACACAGCCTGGTTTAATTTTATATCCGAGGAATTCTATTTTTCTTTTGAAAAAATAACACTTCTTTAGGTTTAACGTCAGCCCATTCTTTTTGAATATGTCTAAGACCTGTTCTAACAACTTCAAATTCTCTTCTATTGTGTCAGTTACAAGATAAACATCGTCTAAATAATTTAAAACATTTCCGAACCTTAAGTTTCCCTAAACCTTGTTCATCATGTTTTGAAAGCAGCTTGGAGCATTAACTAAACCGAACGGGAGTCTTAAAAACTCGTAGTGACCGTCTTCTGTTATAAATGCGCTTTTAGGAATCGATTCGTTACTCATCGCAATCTGATAATAACCGCTTTTCAAATCTAAGCTTGTGAAGCACTCGCGACCTTGAAGTCTATCTACCAGGTCCTCAGTACGCGGCATGGGGTATTTGTCCTTGACTGTGACTTTATTCAATGCTCGATAATCAATGCAGAGCCTTTTCTCTCCATTTTTCTTATTGACAAGCAAAGCTGGGCTTGCATATGGTGAATGACTTTCCCGTATGATGTTGTTTTCTAAAAGTTCATTAACCATTTCCATAATTATCTTACGGTCTGGGATAGAGGCTCTAAAGGGTCTGCATTGAACTGGTTGGGGATTGGTAACATTAATTACCATCTCGTGGCCATTAACTTTCCCTAGTTCCTTAATATTTGATGCTACGTACCCGCTATATTTTTTGAAAAGTACTACCAATTCGTTCTGATGAGAGTCTGCGTTCAATTCGAAATCGACGATATTGTTACAGAATTCATTAAAAGAAGACGCATAATCGAACTTTAATGCATTTCCAACACGTGAATATATCAAATCCGATCGTTCGGTCACATTCCTACCTATTAATATCTCACAATCGGCTAAATCATCTATAATATAAAAATCTATACCCGTCAAACACACCGAATCAATTTTCAGATTAACTGTTATCTTGCGTGTAACCGTCTTTAAACTTTTCTTTGAAAAGCCCTGCAATGTAACAGGCGAGGACAACAGGACTTTTTTTATATGGTATTTTTGTAGCACAGACTCAGATATGAGTCAACAGCTGCTGCCAGTATCAATGAAAGCTTCGAATTTGATATTATCCAAAACAATATTTTTAACGAACTTTTTCCGCGGGTCGGGGGTAGAAACAAATTTAGTTTCCTGTTTCTCTAATTTGGGTGCATTCTTTTTATGATAACATTCAGTTTCCGTGTGTCTTTGCTTGTTACAATAGTTGCATTGACTTTGTTCGCCGGTTTGTTGATATCGCAATGTACTTTTCTGTGGTTTCCACCTCAGTTATAACATTTGATCTGTTTTCGCTGCTGTGTTTGATTACTAGTGTTACGAGCGGCCGCGGGTTGTTCTGGTAAGCAATGATAATTAGATACTACCCATGGTGCCGCGTTGTGACTAGACGATGTGTGAATTTCAGTTTTCGTTGAAGCTTCACGAGTGTTCGCGCCTAGTTGTCTCGCGTTTTTAGTAGATTTATATACGCGGCCGTGTAAAAAGCTTGCCTACTGATCGCTATTTCCAAAATTGCTAGCCTCGATGGCTGCTCCTATACCGCCATCACCTATATTGCCAACAATAATTGACATAATATCTTGTTCTGAAAAACCCAATGACAATCTATCAATTTTACATTTCTGTTCGAAATAAAACTCGTAAAGAGACTGATTATCGTTTGGTTTGTTCTCGACTATTTCTTTTAATAGCTCAAATATATTCCGACGTTTTTGAAAACTAGATGCTAATTTCTTCTGCCAATCCTGCCATTTCCATGATGGCCAGGAACAGTTTGTGCGCAACAGAGAATCGTACCAAACTTTAGCTGGACCTTTTAATTTGTTTAAAGCCTGATACCGGATAATTTCGTCAGCCCATGAAAAAGTTTGCGCGTAGTTCTTGATAATATTCAGCCAAGCACATATGTCATCATTCAATGGGTTAAATTCCGGTATCATAATTATTCAAAGTAGAAGCCAAGCTTGTACTTACAGTTGAGGTAGCAGCCTTTTGTGATACCTTTTTCCTTTTTGGTGGTGGAGGTGACGGAGTCCTCGCAGAGATAACGCTAATACCACTCGATGAACTCGAACTCGAACGTTGCCTCGTTCTTCTTCGTTTTGAGCGTTTACTACGCTTACCCATTATGAACGTAGGTAAGAACACTTCTGCATTCTGATGTAAGCCTACAGGTTATATTTTAAGTTAAAGATAAACTATTGGTATCAATTTATATTTATTTAGGATAATCACAGTTACAAATATGCAAATATGATCGTCGCCTATTGGTTGTCGGTCGGATAAGAGGCTCCTATACCGTGGTTGTCCCTCGGACCCCGTGGGGGGCTCGGGAAGCCTGTTGCGGCTGTGCCGCTTCTGGCGAGTTCAGGCGCCGTCCGCTACAACGGACGGGTGGCTGGGGTGGGTGTTTTAAAACCCGTTAGGTCCGGTGGGGTCATCTACTTCGTCCGTCGGCGCGGTCAAGCCCCGCCGGGTGGGACTCCCTTGGGAGAGGCCCAGCGAGCGACCAGCGAGCCGAAGGCACTGTAGGAACGTCCTTGTGTCATGTCAGGGGGTGGCGGGCGGATCCGGGCGGATCAAGTCCCGCGGTAGTGCCCTCTTGTCGGGCGGCCGGGAGTGGTATGGAGCTATGTTCTGCAAATGCGTCTGGCGTGAGCCGTCTGCCCGCTCGAACATAGCTCTTGACATTCTGGTGATGAAGTCGTCTAGGTTTTCGACTTTCAGGTCTCGGTGTAGTACTCGGTTGCTCATGTAGTAGTGCACGTCGGCTGCGGTGCGGAGCGCGAGCGACTGCTGGGCGCGAAGTCGCTGACGTTTGCACTCTCTCCCACCAGCTCATACCACGCGGGGGCTGCATATGTGAGCCGAGACCTTATATAACCCTTGTATATGCCGATCTTGGCGGATAGGGGCAGAGACGACTTCATCACCGGAGTGAGTACTGCGCGTGCTGTCCTGGTGCAGTTGATGGTGTTTCTGACGTGGGCGGTCATGCCAAGTTGCCTGTCGATGGTGACGCCCAGGTACTTGACGGACCGCAGCCACGGCAGCGGTTGTCCCATCAGCTGAAGTTCTGGAGGCTGGTTCCTCTTCGGGCTGAGGGTGATGGCCTGGGTCTTCGCCACGTTCACCCTCAGTCGCCAGCGATCGAGCCATCTCGGGAGCGCGTCCAGTGTGTGCTGGATTTTCGAGGCTGCGTGTGGTAGTTTTATGGACGTTGCAATGTACGCCGCGTCGTCGGCCCCCCCTTCCACTGGAATGTCGTCCGTGTATCGCGCGTACAACACGGGCGACAGACAGCTTCCTTGGGGGACTCCAGCTGCTATGGGCTTCCTCCTCGAGAGCTTGCCTTCTACCGCAACTTGGAAGCTGTGATCGGCGAGGAAGCTGGCCACAGTGGGGACGAGTCGTCGTGGTGCCGTGGAGGTGGACAGCTTGTGGACCAGGCCTGAGTGCCAGACCCGGTCAAAGGCCTTTTCCATATCCAGGAGCACCGCCACCGCGTGCTCCTTTTTGTTCCTTGCCGCCGCTGCGACATGGAGGATCCGGGCAATCTGGAGAGTTGTTGAGTGCTCCACCCTGAAGCCGAACTGCTCTGCGCGGGGCTCGATGTGCGGTGTCAAATGGTGGAGAAGGAGTCGCTCGAACACCTTTGACACCGTGGACAGCAGAGTGATGGGGCGGTAGCTTTCAGGGCGGAGAATGTTCTTCCCCGGTTTGGGCAGAAGGATGACTTTCCCCAGCTTCCAGCAGCTGGGAAAGTGGCATGTCCTCACAATCCCATTGAAGAGCCGCGTCAGCGTCGCGATGGCTCGCGGGGAAAGGTGACGCAGCGCCTCGTTCGGGATTGTGTCTGGGCCTGGTGCCTTGCGGAGCTGGGTTTTCCTTAATGCCCGCTGGATTTGACCGGGGGAGAAGGTGATCCTGTCCTCTTCTGGCAGCGGTGGTACCTCGAGGTACCCCTCGACCTCGCGTTCCAACTGTGCGGTGTGCTCGGCATCAGTGGACGCTTTTGGCCGGAACTGGATCTCGAGGTGCTCGGCGAAGATCTGCGCTCTGTCTTCAGCACGGTACCTGGGGGTGCCGTCTGGGGCGAGGAGTGGTCTGGTGGGTAGCGGCTTCCTTGAGAAGCGACGGCACAGACGGTGTATGCCGCCCCATCCTTCGTCGGCTGCAGAGTCGACGCCCTCGAGCCAGGAGTAGTGGGAGTTCGCCGCGAGGCTAGTTCCAATCTTCTCGGCGAGGGCGTTGAGCCGGGTCTTCAGAGTGGGGCAGCGGGTCTCGTTGTAGAGCCGTCGCATCTTCCGCTTCTCCTCCGGCATCCTCTGGATGTGCGGTGGCGCGTCTCTATGGCGGTGTCGAGTGGCGGGGCTTGTGGTGGTGGCGGCGGCAATAGCCGACGGGGCGTTTTGGCTGAACAGCTCGGCAAGGCGGGACCTCTGGGCCCAACACAGCGTACTGATGGTTCTCAGCGTGGCGCAGTAGATCCTGGTCGAGTTCCACGCCGTGTGTTTGGCGTTGAAGTCGCCGGCCAGTATGGTGGGTGCGCTCGAATCCAGGATCTGCTCAAGGTCGGACTCAGCGAAGGATGCTTGCGGGGGTCGGTAGTAGGCGTAGGTGCGCAAATTTTGGCCGTCCGTATGCAGCTCTACTCCGAGGGCGTATGATGACAGGAGCTGGAGGTCCGGGAGCGGCTGGTGCACCACCCGTCTTGCAACCACTACTGCTAGGCCCCTGTAGGCATGGCCATGTGGGGACGTCTCATCTTTCCGGTAGCAGACGTAGCCCGATATTTTCAAGGCGTCTCCGGCCTTGAGATGGGTCTCTGATATCTGTCCACCAACAGTTCCCTTTTCGGCCGGCTGTTTAGCCCAGCGGCATTCCAATATAGGATTCTTAGGGGGTTATCAAGCTCCGTAAAGGTCGGCCAACCCCCTAAGAATCACGGGAACGGGGTTCTCTCCTCGCTGCAGGGCGCCGAGTACACCCTGCAGGATTTCGATGCACTGCGCTATTGTCCTCTCCCTAATGCCATGTTGGCTTGTCGGTAGGGAGGGGAGGGCAGTGTGGCGCATCGGTCCGGTCTGCGCTGCCGGGGCAGGCATGTGAGCGGCGGTGGTGCGGGCTGCGAAAGTTTGGGCGGCGGCGGCGGCGGGGGCGGTCTGGGTGTTAGTGGGGTCGGCGGTGGCGGTGGCGGCGGGTTGTCCTCTGCCCCGTCTGCCCCTCCCTCTACGGCGGCGGCGCATGGGTGCCGCGTCGTTTGCCCTCGCCGTGAGGGAGTTGGGGGCGTTTTCAGCGGCTTCCACGACGCGCTGTTGTGGCACGACTTCCCCGCGACGGTTTGTGCGGGGGGCTGTGCCGGCCCTTTTTGTTCGTGCCTCCCGCTGGAATACCGGGCACATTAAGCTGTTGGCGGGGTGGGGGCCGTCGCAGTTTGCGCAGGTGCGCTCCTGGTCACGTGGCCTGTCGCAGTCCCCCGCGAAGTGCGGCCCTGCACAGCGGACGCACTTGATGGGGCGGCGGCAGCCGTGGGAAGAGTGGCGGAAGGCCTGGCATCGGTGGCACTGCGCCGGCCCCTTTCTGCCGCGCCACGCCTCCACCTTCACGCCCGTCATCCCGAGCAATTCTTGGACCTCGTAGATTGCCGGGATGAGGTTCTCCGTCTTCTGTATTTGGGCGTAAAAGATGCACCCAGGCCTTCCCGCACGTGCGTCCACGTGCCTGGTGTAGACGGCGGCGAAACCTTTCGCCACCAGGTCCTCTGTGATGATGGCCGGGTCTGTGTCCGCCGGTAGCCCCCTGATGGCCACCTTCAGGGGTATCTCATCAAGAGGCTCCTGAAGGCGATGCAGCCCCTTTTAAAGGCTCGGGATCCCCACCACGCCTTCTTCTAGGAGATCCCTGGTGGGACGCGCTCGGCACGATGACATCATCGTGCCGGTAGGTGGCGCTGCAGCACGACACCACCATGTTGGAGTTGATTGTGTCACCTGGAAGTGCCGCTAGGTGGCGCGCACGACGCTGGATCCGGCGATTGCCAACAATAACTTGTTAACGAGTAGTAGACATAACTAGTTAACTGGTAAGAAATGCACTTAATTTCGGATGCATATACATTGTCATTGGAATTTGAACCTTTTACCGTGGAAGGTAGAGTTGCTTCTTCACGGCACGTTATCTTCAATAGAAAAAACCTTGTCCTTCAGGTGGTCGCCAACCGAAGGTAGTCGCGTAACCGGCGAAACGACCATATACATTAGTGTGTTATAAAAATAATCATATTTACGAGTATTTACGAGGGTAAGCTATAATAAAAATCCCAAAAGCCCCTTTTAAGTCCGCATTCTGCATAAATGGGAAAGTGTATGTGTTTGTTTGTTGTCCGTCTTTCGTGGCAAAACGGAGCGACGAATTGACGTGATTTTTTAAGTGGAGATAGTTGAAGGGATGGAGAGTGACATAGAATAGTTTTTATCCCCGAAATCATCCCCTAAGGGGGTGAAATGGGGGGGGGGGGTAAAAGTTTGTATGGAGCTGTTTATATAAACGAGTTCCACGCTGACGGAGTCGCAGGCAGAAGCTAGTACTTATTTAATAAAATTCCAGAAAACCTAATAAAAATACAAATTGAAAAATTGAAGAAAGAGCTAAAAATGTTAATAGTTAAAAATGTTATTACAGTGTACAACATTTTTTAAATGATACTGACTTATAATTTATTACGCGGACATCAATTTACATTAATGTTATTGAAATTTTATATTGTTCTCTCTTTGACATTTACATATGCAATATATTTTGTTATTTAAATCTATTGTAGTGAATATTCATAGTTCTTTCATATGATGTTATGATTTGCATGCCATTCTTGTATTTTGATTGATGTTTATTTTTTTAAGACCATGTTATTCTAGGTACTATCGACAACACAGCTAACTAACCATCGGTGCACCTTAAGAGCATTGTAATAAGGTTCTTTATAAACACAGGATGGTCAGTTAACAGTGTTGTCGTTTGTACCTATGTTTTTACTAATAAATGATTCTGATTCTCATTCAGCCTAAACTCTGCCAGTCAAGAAAAATTATAATAGTAAGTACTCAATCGTAGGCGTTACGCATATAATCACTCACTGTAGGTATTGCCTTTTAGCGGCAACGCACATGGTCACACACACTAGCTTACTGGCATAATACTTACCATGGGCTCACATGGCCCATTTAGTAGTAACGCACATGGTAATGCACTAATTATGTAAGTAGCTTCTGCCCGCGACTCCGTCCGCGTGGAACTCGTTTATGGGGTCCCTTTGTTTCCCATAAACTTATTTTTCCGAATTTCGATAGTCAGAAATTGATATCCATATAATTTATAGACATAAACATCAGTAGTCATAATCTTTGTTAAGTATAACTTTTTGTAGTTCTAACATTAATGACCCATAATATTAAGTATTATAATCACAAAAGTCAGAAATTGATGTCCATAACGATCAAAGCTCTATCGATAATTATTCATAAATATTCTAAGGCATATATTTCAACGTACTAATGATTGCTATTCATATCGTTTTAATGCCTAAAGTGAATTAAGTCTAAGAGGCCAAATCTATAACATCCAAAGTCATATAGATAATTACTCAGAAACATTTCTAGACATACATTTGAAAGGGGTACTAGGTACTACTGCGCGAAGGGTTTATGACTGTTTCGTAAAGAATACGTTATAAGCATGTTTTATTAGAAACTTTTTCTCTGAAATAACAAATGGCCAACATATTGGACTTCTAAGGCAGGTCGGTGTAGGTACGACGACGAGCGAAGCGAGGATGAGTGTTAGTTGTACCGTGACCCTAAGCGCGCGAGCCGAGCGAGCGAAACGAGCGTGCCGCGGCAGCGGCCGGCGAAGCGCCAGAACCAATAATGACACAATATTCATCGAAATGTTGACAAGTACCTACATATTTTTCCTAACTTTCGGGTCAAATATTTCGGCCTATTTTGATTTTAGAGAAAAAAGTTTCGAATCAAAACATACTTATTATAACGTATTCTGACCACTAAACAAAACAGTGAGCGGCATAAATATCTTTCAATCGCATCACTCTTTATTTTTGCCAAAGTACCCAGATTAAGTAATTATAATTAATGAGGATGTGGGTATGTTATAAAGCAGTCTGAAAGAACGCGTTCAGTAACGTTCGGTAGTAAAAAAAAACATGTTTTTTATTATTTTTCTGGGAGTGTGTTTATGGGCTTTAACATTATGAAGAGTGACACCACCGTGAAATTTAATGATATGACTAACTAATCAGATGACTACCAATCATTATGACTTGCGAAAAAATGCCTTACAATAATTATTACAAACTAGATTATTGCCTGTAACATTATGTAATTGCATACCACCGGGACATTAAACGTTATGGGTAACCAATTTTATGACTAACAATAATGATGACCTGCAAAAATCGGAACTCCAATGTATGGACTGAAAAAATCGGATCTTTAATTTTATGGGAAACAATAGAGACCCCTCGTTTATATATCGCAGCTCCATACAAACTTTTAACCCCCCATTTCACCCCCTTAGGGGATGATTTCAGGGATAAAAACTATCCTATGTCACTCTCCATCCCTTCAACTATCTCCACTTAAAAAATCACGTCAATTCGTCGCTCCCTTTTTCTCGTGAAAGACGGACAAACAAACACACACGGACATACACTTTCCCATTTATAATATTACTATGGATTCGATAATCCAAGGCACACCTGGGTATCGATTTTTGACTTTCGAGCGCTCGACTTGTAACAGTTCACCCCCCCTGGCTAGAAAGCGCTTCCGAAGACCTACAGCTAACGAAGCAGCTTCCCGCTGAAGCTCAAGAAACGCTAAATATTTTGCAATGAATTCTAACTTAATGTAAAACCCTATTCCTTCGTGCTAGACTACTGTAACTTACTCTCTATTTACCTACTTATTAAACCTACTTTTGTTGCGTGCTTTTATTTAAGAATACCTGACGATTTGGCCAAAATGTGATCGCTAGTGGTTGAACCCCGAAGTGTTGTGTACCGTAATAACCCTAGATCCTTTTATGAAAGCTTGACAGGTTTTTGGACTCTCCATTCATAATAAAATTAAAGCTAGCTTATCTGTACATAAATTAACCTACTGAAATGTTACTTTTAACTGCTATTTTCCTATTTATGAGCATAACAAAGTCCTAAATCTTGTAGGAATAATAAATTAATTATAAATCACTTTATGATTATAATTACACTGTAGGTTACTTTATGATTATAATTAAAAATTGTTTTTGGTAGAAAAACACCTATCCCCTATTACATGTCCGATTGAACAAGGAGTAGCCTTCATAAAATCAAGATTATTTATTTAAACCTATTATTATCTAGAAGACTGCCCTAAATACTTGTATTTTGGACCAAAGTTCTATCGACGGGTCGTGTGGCAATCTTTTGCTCACACTGGCTACTCTCTTGTTGGAATGGAGTCTGGACATCCTATTCAAGTTACTTACCTAGCTATCCTACGAGTTTAGGACTCGGAGAATGAATCTACCAGTGTCTCAAACCTAGCGGTCAGTTTCGAGAAGATACACCGAGACAAACTCGACTGACATCTTTTAGTATTATTAATCGTTTATATGTATAACTAAGATGGCCTGGACCATTTTATACCGACGGCCGTAGAGTAATGCCGTGGTAAACCGTTCATTACACGCGAGACATTCTACCCAAACCATGCCATGGAGAATTCCCTCTCATGAAAATAAGATACTTTAAATGGAGAGTTCTCTCTCATGATAATAAGATATTTTAAATGGATTTGATGAACTGCTCAGCCTGTCATTAAACCCAGAATTATTTCATCTTTCTGAAACAATCCGGATATCACAATTTCATGAATAATACTATGACCTTTTTAATGATATTTAACAATTGTCTCGTGTTTCACGTGTAACCCACGGCAACCCAACACCACTTGCCGTACTACTCAAACATCACACTGGTTACTCATTAATAATTTTAGTCGTCATTAGATTTTATAAGAATATTAACTTCAATTTTATTAATCCTACCAAACACTTGTAATATTATTGGTTACAGTAGATATAGTTTCAAGCCCTAATACCCCATAACGCGTGAATTTACTCCTAAGCCTACCCCACAGTCCCTATTCTGCTTACTCCTGGAACCATACCTTAGTTCAGAAGCAAGAATGTATCCCTATTGAAGCTGTAATTAGTTCAGTCGGCGAAACTGAGATGACAACCCTCTAACAGCCTGTGTAATTCATCTCCCCTCGCTGTGCCCGAAGGCTAAAGGGAAAACAGCGAGTAAGATGCACTAACTGGACATACGGTATGTTGATATATAATTATATTTAACACTGAACGACCCCTCAAGCAACCGATCGGTTTCCACGAGCGGAGATATCCTCCTATGCTTTTCGTCACATAAATGCTCAAGCCACGTTTCCACCGTCAGTTGTTTTGAGAGACGTGAGGGCCCCGATTAAAGGGTTTCGTCTCCTATGTTGGTAAAGAGGTAGACGCCAGACCACACCTCAAGTCTGGTAACTACACGGACACGGATTCATCCCCGTTGGCACCGTTAGGTGGGGCTGACTCCGCAGATAACTGATTCTTGACAGTGTTCCGGCTGATTGGACAGTAAGAATTAACCCCAACTAAATTTCGAAAACAATCGTCAAACATACTCAATCCCAGGGAGTACCCTGGCATAATTAAATATATTTGATTAACTATATAAACCTCCGGACCAACTCCGTTACGGTAAATACAGCTTTGACTGAGTTCCGAAAACACTTGTCAAACATGTCTAATTCTAGGGAGTGGCCGCTAGCAAATTAAACATATTTGATTTAACCATATAAACCTCCCGGAGTACCTCCGATAAAGTAAATATAGCTTAGGCCCTAATACCCCTTTAAATATACAATTAACTTGTAAAATTAAGTAAGTAAAAGACTCATAATTATGAAGAGAGATTCCTCACAATAACTAGCCATTCACCAAAACACAATAGAGGTAACACACACCAATAATTTCACAGCCCACAACCAGAGACACTACCAGTCCGAACGATGAGAAATGAATCATCCCCCATACTACTTCGGCATTCCCTTTTATACTCTTCACGAGGGTCAATAGGGTCACGAGGGTCAATAGGGTCACAGTGCCACGAGGGTCAATAGGGTCACGGGGGTCAATAGGGTCACGAGGGTCAATAGGGTCACGGGGGTCAATAGGGTCACGAGCGTCATTAGGGTCACGGGGGTCAATAGGGTCACGAGGGTCAAAAGAGTCAAGAGGGTCAATAGGGTCAAGAGGGTCAATAGGGTCAATAGGGTCACGAGGGTCAATAGGGTCACGAGCGTCATTAGGGTCAGGAGGGTCAATAGGGTCAAGAGGGTCAATAGGGTCACGAGGGTCAATAGGGTCAAGAGGGTCACGAGGGTCAATAGGGTCACGAGGGTCAAAAGGGTCACGAGGGTCAATAGGGTCACGAGGGTCAAAAGGGTCAAGAGGGTCAAGAGGGTCAAGAGGGTCAAGAGGGTCAATAGGGTCACGAGGGTCAATAGGGTCAAGAGGGTCACGAGGGTCAATAGGGTCACGAGGGTCAAAAGGGTCACGAGGGTCAATAGGGTCACGAGGGTCAAAAGGGTCAAGAGGGTCAAGAGGGTCAATAGGGTCACGAGGGTCAATAGGGTCAAGAGGGTCACGAGGGTCACGAGGGTCAAGAGGGTCAATAGGGTCAAGAGGGTCAAGAGGGTCAATAGGGTCACGAGGGTCACGAGGGTCAATAGGGTCACGAGGGTCAAAAGGGTCACGAGGGTCAAAAGGGTCAAGAGGGTCACGAGGGTCAAAAGGGTCACGAGGGTCAATAGGGTCACGAGGGTCAAAAGGGTCAAGAGGGTCAATAGGGTCAATAGGGTCACGAGGGTCAATAGGGTCAAGAGGGTCAATAGGGTCAAGAGGGTCAATAGGGTCAAGAGGGTCAATAGGGTCACGAGGGTCAAAAGGGTCAAGAGGGTCACGAGGGTCAATAGGGTCACGAGGGTCAAAAGGGTCACTAGGGTCAATAGGGTCACGAGGGTCAAAAGGGTCAAGAGGGTCACGAGGGTCAATAGGGTCACGAGGGTCAAAAGGGTCACGAGGGTCAATAGGGTCACGAGGGTCAAAAGGGTCAAGAGGGTCAATAGGGTCAAGAGGGTCAATAGGGTCACGAGGGTCAATAGGGTCAAGAGGGTCAATAGGGTCACGAGGGTCAATAGGGTCAAAAGGGTCAAGAGGGTCAATAGGGTCAAGAGGGTCAATAGGGTCAAGAGGGTCAAGAGGGTCAAGAGGGTCAATAGGGTCAAGAGGGTCAATAGGGTCAAGAGGGTCAATAGGGTCACGAGGGTCAATAGGGTCAAGAGGGTCACGGGGGTCAATAGGGTCAAGAGGGTCAATAGGGTCACGAGGGTCAATAGGGTCAAGAGGGTCAATAGGGTCAATAGGGTCAATAGGGTCAAGAGGGTCAATAGGGTCAAGAGGGTCAATAGGGTCACGAGGGTCAATAGGGTCAATAGGGTCACGAGGGTCAATAGGGTCAAGAGGGTCAAGAGGGTCAATAGGGTCAAGAGGGTCAATAGGGTCAAGAGGGTCAATAGGGTCACGAGGGTCAATAGGGTCAAGAGGGTCACGGGGGTCAATAGGGTCACGAGGGTCAAGACGTTGGTGGTATCATCAATAATTTCAACCCATTAACAACCTTAACTCTTTAGCAATAAGGTTCAAATCAGATTGTAGTATTAAAGCGCTAACGTAAACACATTGCCTTACCACAAAAAGTCGTACTATTCATTTTCATTTAGCTTCTAATGTTCCAGCTATTACGATTGAAATTCGTATGTCGCCCTACGCCTCCAGCCATGTCCATTACCAAAGCAGGAATTCTATTTAGGTATCGATATATGAAATGATTCATACAATATCCGTAGATGAAATAAGTCACCGTTACAGACTGTTTATACGATTGTATATTAACTTTATTGTCTTCCTTCTCCCCTTCATTTATCTAATCAATTTTCTAACTTTGGGTAAGAAATAAAAGTATGTCATTCTCTCTCTCTCTCTTCATATAACAATACACACAGAAATCCGCCAGCGAGCATGCCCACTCTATTACAACACGCCCCGGTGAATATTTCGCAATGTATGACCTAGGTCATGCATGTAGAATCTTCACCCCTAGGTCCTAGATTTGTCAGCGACAACCCTCCCTTTTCTAAACTCGTGATGTGTTTTTGACCAGTACTAAATGATCATCAATGACTTCGTCAGTTAACACGACTCCCTTGAACCATAACAATGATTAATGACTAGCTTTTCCTCAAGGATTTCTGTCTCACTCCGAGGTACCAGGTTGTGAATCTGATAAATTCTAGTAATTCGATTAAGGAGGATTTACCCCGGATCGGTGATTACATTGCTCAATCGGTGATCCTAGGAAACATTGCTCTTCCTTTGAATAAATCCAACAAAACCTCCCCACGTAAAACAGAAACTATTTGGTAGAAGTACCGAGACGTTCATTCTCCAATGTATAAGCTCGAATCGTGCTCCCAAACTACATCATTAATAATTAGTTTTCTTGGCACCTGTATCATGTCTTATAAAATAAGCCAATTCCCATTATGACTTGTCAAAACAGCGTAAAAAATGTAGAAAAAGAAAATATAACCAAAACAAGCGGCTATTTGTAAATCCAGTTCTAACCTTGTTCGCCTCATCAGGTAGAACAGTCAACTAAAACGTCATAATTTATTAAAGTTTTTAATAAACTCCGGCTCAGTTTCACTGATTCAATTATGATTAACCCTCAATTTGACTTATTTTAACCGACATGAGGTGTGTATACCCTTGCGTAGAAATGCGTGTGTAGTATAAGTCCCCAAATACTACTCTATGCTAAGAGTCGAATCGTTTTCACGATTTTAACCTATTGATAAATATTTAGGGACCTATTGTTTTTTTTTTCCCATCAAAACCAACAAATCTAGGTTATTTGATTACACTCTAGCTATTGTCAAACTGTAGCAACCCATGTTTACAAAAAAAAACCCAAACATGAATCACACTATCAATCCAACTTTTCATTCATCTCCTTTTTCTCTCCCTACAATACCTTATTAATGCATCCATGCTTCATATCATTTTGTACCTTCCTCATTCGCCTATGCACTCGATTGTTACAGATAGCCAAAGCATATGAGGTGTAATCACTTCAATACAGATTTAACACTTATTGGACATTGATTGATGCAATATAAAATTTTCCCCACAAATAAAACTTCATCATACTCGCCAGAGATTTAACTGCACTAATAAATACAAAATTAAGTATATTGTTTCACTTTTAAATTCATATCCATGAGTAAGATACAATTAATATAGATGATCATTCCAAAAATCAAAGCTATATCCCAATTTTTACCCAAAATTAGAAATTAACGTTCGTAAATTAGTTGAAATTCATACCAATAATAATAATTTTTCAAAATGAATCCAAAATTAACCCAACATTTTAAATTAGTATTAGCAAATTAATGGAATTAGATACAAAAAATTTTTTCTTAAAAACCCAGATCCGCCATCTTTGATTGAAAAATAAACCTAGAATTTAGTCAAAATCGACATCATTGATCAAAGTTTCTACTACTACTCAACCATCAGTTTTCACAATCCGGCTATTCTGTAACTTGTTACCTGCGCACCTCAACGTCCACCCACAAATACAACCGCGACACCCAGCAACCACACGTAGGTCCAATTTCGCGACGGGCGAACGACAGTCCAATTGACAAAACAAACCTACCCAATAAAAATCTATTTCGCAAATTATAAAAACCACCTCAATTTGCCCCACTCCAAAAAAAAACCAGCATTACCAGATCCCTAAGTCGTTGCCATTAATACACAATCATAGATCAAACTTGTTCTGACAACTCTGATGCAGTGATTTCAAATATACCTTAGTAGGCCTTAATGTAATTAAGCCCCACAGCTAAGTATATTGTTAATGAGGTTTTCCAAGTATAAAGACGTCTCATATTAATCATCTAGATCCACCCAAATCTGCTGCCGAATCGCCGATTCCTCATATTTATCTTCAAACGGCTTTAAGCCACGCTGCCTGACAGTCAATCAATAACGCAAGTTTTATAATTTGTATAGAGCATTTTGCAACAAAATAATATACTATCTTGTAGGTAAACCTATTTCATTGTCTTTCACCCATGATAAAACACAAAAGAAAAATACAAAAATATAAATGTGTCGGGAATCGAACCCGGCTCAGTGACTTAGACAGCGGACATTTTCCCACAGCGCTACCAAGCTATTAAGAGAATGAGTCGAAATTTAGAACCCGTTTCAAACTGTCTGATGTGAGCCCTCTGTGATATATTTAGTTTTAAGATTTATCATACCCCTTAAGTCAAATTACCCACAAGCATACAAAAAAAAAACCCGAGATCCTTGTTATCTTAAATGATTGAAATTGAATTGAATTGTATTTTCGCTATTTTAATGATAATATGGGCAGCGCCCTGCAAAACTTTAACAACACAAAGCCAAAATGGGTTTCAAAAATTGAAAAGCTTAAATGTTTACTACGTTTACCCTTTCCACGTCAGGAAGCACCTTTTTAACTTGAGAGCCACCATATTCACTATTATTTGTTACAAAACACCACTATGGAAAACTATTCTGGTACAACAACACTTTGATCCAATTAATAACTTCTTGTTGTGATCGCATTCACACTGGTATTTATAGGTCTTCACATGATTTATCGTTCCTGAATGATACTTTATTTGAAAAAGGTTTTACAATGTTTGAATATTCACTTAGTCCCGAAAACAGAAAATTATTTGTATAAACACTGTGTGTGAAATTCAAGTCAACTGACGATTTTTCTCTTTCATATGACATGACACTTGATCCTGACGTCCATTTCGTTCGGAAATTCTTAATACCTTTTTAACTGTAGCAAATATATTAAACTGTATACACTCGATTGTTGATTAACAAATACGAGCATTAATTATCTATTTTAAAATTACTTCTCAGCTTTGCGTTGTTATAAACACGTATCCATATCTGTCGTAAGAATTTTATTATAAAACTGCATCTCTCTGCCATCTGTCGTCAAATAGAGTAACTTTCCCATTGACACATGGATCCAAAGTCATGGCCCGTCAGTGATCGTTTGCGTCATCTATTGTTGAGTAGTGTATTCCTGGCATAGATTGTCGATATTTTGAGTTTTCTCATATATAGTGTCGCCATCTACAGCCGAATAGATGTTTTTATATATGATGTCACTAAACCACTGTCATTATTTGTTGTTATTTCGTGCAACTAATGAAAATACAATTTTTAATTCCTGAATAACGTACAAGCGTAATTCTACAAGAAAATTATTTACTCGATATATGCGAATACTGTCTGTGATCTATGTCTTCAGTCAATTTTCTTCTATGCCTTGACACATCATAGCGTGGCGTCACTATCAAGTGTCAACTGTCAAAATTGCACGTCGTGGGTCGTGGTCCGATTTCGATTTCTGATGCATGGATTCAACATATTTAAAACTTTTAAATTAAAACAAACGTGATATGCAACACTACCGCTATTTGGGCTGGATTAGTTACATGGACGCTTTCCTCAAGGTATGTATTATCCCAGAATATTCTTTCTTTCCGCCTTAACGTTAATTTTTCCTTTTTCTGTCCTTGTTCAAAGCGACTTCCTACGTATTTCAACGTTAAAAGGTGCCATGCTGCCCGTAATACTCGGCAATGTATCGACAAACAGTAACACTTCAGTGGTAATTAGCATACATTTGCGAATGATCGTAAAACTTCTCGCTATCTTAGCTAACCTAGTTTTCTACTAATATATTATATCCAAGTTTAGAGTAATTCACATACTACTTGTCTCTCTCTTCTGATATTCATCCTGATTCAATTTTTCATTCAAAATAACTAAATGTCCATTTGTCCGTCGGTCCGATAATGTCCGTTGGTGTCATAATTTCTTGTCATGGTGTTTCCAGGAACAGCAGAATGCACTCGCCCTTTTAATTGATGACTCGATAATGCGACTGGGAATATTAAGCCAAAATGCCAAGGAAGGGGCCCGTCTCAACATTAGTGGTCCCAGCGGAAACTGACATCTTCCCGTCTAATTTACCATACAATGGCCCCCAATAGTAAGTAGATATATAGTAGATCCACGAATGTATATATATCGATTAAACCATTGTATAATTTCGTCTCAATTTCAGTGTGACGAGCATGTCATCTTATTAAAATATATTTCCATTACTTCCCTTTCTCAAAAGTTATATCTTGTTTAACTGTCATAATCATACATTAATTATTGATGTTCCCGCTTAACATAACCTTCTGTTTGTTATTTTTACAGCAGTATGAATCCGTGAGGGGAATGCTGCTACCCAACACAAGTCTGACTGCTTAAGCCTCAACAAGACTCAACATCGTTATTCTCCTAGTGTGGTGTAATATAAAAAGGTAATTAAATCTATTGTTTCTCTCCAATAATTCTGTGCTTCATAATTTATGCAAGGAACAGCATCTGTTCGGCATACATTACATAGTATTAATAAAATTCTGTACATGCAGACTAAGTAATTTGTATATCCGTGGCTCCTCGTATATTATATCTATTGTGTTTCTCCAATGATTCTGTGCTCCATAATATATGCACCAAACAGCATCTGTTCGGCATACATTACATAGTATTAATAAAATTCTGTACGTGCCAATTAGGAAGTTTGTATATCCGTGGCTACTCGTATATTTACCAAACTAAGATATCATTGTTCCTTAAGTGAATCAAAGTTTGGAATAAATATGTTTTTGTTATTAAATGTCAATAATTATCACAACCTCTGTAATTTAAACTCAAATCAATTTAGACACTCCCACGCCCCCGCACCAAGTTATTCTCCTTAATGCATGCTTATTATTTAGGGAATATAATTAAATTCAGGATGACCTATGTAGTATTATAATTAAACTCTCTTCCATATAATATCAATGTTTCATGTGCTCGGCCCACCCTTGTGAATAATTTTTGTAGGAGCTCATTCTATAATGCGAAGAGTAATATTCATATTTATGTTTCCAGGGTCGCCAGCACGTCAACAAGATGAGGCACACCTCTACTACCGTGAAGAAACAGCATATGAAATTTCGTCCCACACCAGTCCATGAGACTGCTATCCATTTCCATGAAGTCCTTCAAGCGGAACCCTGCTTGGGGCATGATTTTCCCTAATGCGAAAGCAATGCTGGATCTGTAGTTTCTATGTGACTTGTATTCCTTACTTCGTTAACACTTTCTCATCCGGACCAAAAATGGAATAATGCACCAGAAATGGACAAAACTCGTTAAGCGTATAACTTTATACTACCGCCCTCCTAACGGCTGAGCTGGCAAACATTACGAGTGCCTACTGACGAGTTCTTGGTTGCGAACGTGTTGAATACCTTTTATCAGAATATCCAATCTTTTGGAACATTTTGAACTGAAATTCCTTTTCTGCTTGTTTTGATCTTCGTATTTTCATATCATATTGTACCGCGTCTGTGTGTGTTAATGTTATCTTGCTATTTCATAATGAGACGGTCGTCTGTACTGCTACCAAGCTAAATCTGGTATTCATATGCAGCTAACTTCATAATAAATAATCCAAACAAGCTGTCATAGTTATATAAGATAATGTATGTAATGTGGATTCTTGATTTTTATCCATGTAATGTATGGTTATGCTTAGTTCTCCTTTTTTCAATAAAATTCTCATGCCTGTAACTCAATGTCTATACTATGCACGTCGCGCGTCGCGTGACTTCTGTATGATAATAAAATATACTGGGCCCTGGATTTTTCCATACTTTCTTGTCTTTGTTGGCCTTGTTTTTTCTGAGGTTCGAACCAGAACATATAATGCTCGCAATGACACGTCTATTTATTATTTAATCCTCACAACCTTCCCTGACTTGAACAATAGCCTCCGTGGCTAACATTTCACTTTTCTCAAACCAATCTATCTGCTGCTCTATCAAATTTGTTCTATCCGTTGTATTGATACATAATGAAATGGGTAGCTATGGTGATATGAATCCCATTAATTGAGGCTTAGCTACCTTCTTGACCCAATGTATGTTGCAGCTTTGTAAGTATAAAAGCATCTTCAAAAGAAACAATCTGTGAATGTTACCATAGATGTCGCTGTCGCTACCGTAAGAATGAAGTAATTCCTTCACGTTAATTCAATGACCTTATTTAAAATAAAATTTATTACATGCCCTTATTATTTAAGTCCTGAGCTATAGCCACGGACTTGTAAAGTTGAAGCTCGAGTATTCCCATCTCTATCGCTCTCACGATACTCGAGTGAAAGGGATGCATATACACGAAACTTTGATTCTCGTGTTAGCGCTGCTGTTACTAAACCCGTACTGCAAGCGATCCGTCCGCCCTATCAACTTGCTATGCTGGAAGGAGAAGTATATTTTGATGTCTCATGTTTCACTACAACACACGGCTGCAACAAGTTGTCAGGCGTATAAGACTGCTCTATATCTGCGGTTCCTTGTTCTTAAAGGCCTTCTACACTGGCTTTTCCGTATGGCAATAAATTGCCCATATCTATGGAATCTCGCGCTAAGTTAATGGGGTGTATACATGTCCTGATCTGTCAGTTCCAACTCATCTGAATCCGACCGATTGCCATCGTCTGGACGCACGTTGTGCTGTTGATCCTTTCGTCAAGAGAAACTGCATGCACATGCGGTTGCACAATCACGACCCCGACACGCTGCACCGACAAACTGGGGCAAAATCACATAATCTGTACACCCCATAAAGCGTTTCGTCTTTGTATTTTCGTATACATTGTGTCCACATTGTGTCTCCAAAATCTCGCCTTTATATTTAAAAACCATAAAATAATGCTAGAGCAATCTTTGCATTGCATAAATCAAATAATGATTATAAGATACTATTTCCGCAGATCCTTCCTATGGAGAATAATATCTATAGGAGTTTTAAAACGCAATGACACCTCGTGCGTGTTAGCGGTTAACGGTTATATTTATTCTCTTCGCCCGTTTGCTTTGCCGCGCCTCGTGTCAGTCTTCCCGCAATTTCAGTTCGGCTATGAATCTCCATTGATTTTTCTCCTAAATTCTTTAAGTTGAAAACACAGTGAACGGACGTTGCGAGTCATCTTTCGTGGTCTTTTGACGTACATGCATTCATAAGCATTTGTAATATTTGTATGCGCCTGCGCCATTCCCTACACGGAGTTATCTACACTTGCCGCCTTGAAGTAATAATTCTGGTATGTAAAACTTTTGTTCTTATTACGTATAAAGATACTCCCTAGCTGCCCTAGTATTTCCTACTTACATTGACTAAGTACTCATGCACCCGACCGATTGCCTTTGTCATGGTATCTTCAAATGTAATTAAATTGTCGTCTTTGTACATGGAACTAAAAAGTTCTTGCAAGGAACTGGGATTATACAAATTTCAAGGTTTTCCTAATTACCACATACAATATAGTGTAAGTACATACACTTCTAACACTATATAACCTTATTCTCATGGTCTACAAGTACAAAATTATTCACATTAATGATTTTCGTTTTAGGTACAAGGAGCACTAAGAAATAACCGTATGTGACTACCATTCCAAAAACCCAAGGATTGTTTTGAGGTTGTTCTGACATTGGAAAATATCAGTTCAGTGCTTATACGCCGCTAAAGAAATGACATCACCAGAGCCTCACTAGTTTCAACGATATCTCAAGGTATACTACAAAATATATTAGCCACATTAAAGGATTAAGGTGCTCAGAATTTATGAATAGCTAGGTTTTGTTTCTACTGGCGATGAAGGCTCGCCCCCAAATAATAGAAATACATAAATATTGCCGGCGTTCCTATACAATGCCTACTTCTTGCAAAAATGCAATTCCTCTCTCCGTTGTGCTAAACCATGCTCATTTCTCCTTGACATATTATGAAATATCCCCTGCACAAGACCTAGGTTTTATATTTATAAGACTTAATTTCTAGTTTTACGAACTACCTTACAACTGTTATTTTTGTTTGTAGACACACTGAATACGCCCCGACATATCTTAAATTATTTATTCATTGACGCCCCCCAGAGTGAATGAGTTTATATATTTTTTCTTATATTAATGTCCGCCTTAATCTATAATTTTAATAATTTATATTTACTAAAAGTACCGATATCATGTGATATATATATAAATAATCATCATAATCATTATCACATCAGTCGAAAGACACCCATCGCCGGACACAGCCCTCCCCCAAGGAGTGCCACAACGCCCCGCGTCTTATACATCGGGGCAGACACACCGCGCACCCCCCCGGCAAGCATGTGTCCGCCCCGAGAACCTCTCCGCCCCGACGGCTGTTGGTTCCACATGCAATGTGCAAATAATCTAATAAAATTTTATTGTTTTTCAGATGCAGTCCTAAACCTGCCCTAGCGGAGTCCCTAGCTGATAATTGAAAGAAAATAATGAAGAGTCCAACACCTATCAAGCTCACCTCCAACTTCAGGCAACAAACTGTAGCCCGTGAGGGCTACTGAAGATATCCCAGGGAACGGCACCAAACTGTAACAGTTCACCCCCCCTGGCTAGAAAGCGCTTCCGAAGACCTACAGCTAACGAAGCAGCTTCCCGCTGAAGCTCAAGAAACGCTAAATATTTTGCAATGAATTCTAACTTAATGTAAAACCCTATTCCTTCGTGCTAGACTACTGTAACTTACTCTCTATTTACCTACTTATTAAACCTACTTTTGTTGCGTGCTTTTATTTAAGAATACCTGACGATTTGGCCAAAATGTGATCGCTAGTGGTTGAACCCCGAAGTGTTGTGTACCGTAATAACCCTAGATCCTTTTATGAAAGCTTGACAGGTTTTTGGACTCTCCATTCATAATAAAATTAAAGCTAGCTTATCTGTACATAAATTAACCTACTGAAATGTTACTTTTAACTGCTATTTTCCTATTTATGAGCATAACAAAGTCCTAAATCTTGTAGGAATAATAAATTAATTATAAATCACTTTATGATTATAATTACACTGTAGGTTACTTTATGATTATAATTAAAAATTGTTTTTGGTAGAAAAACACCTATCCCCTATTACATGTCCGATTGAACAAGGAGTAGCCTTCATAAAATCAAGATTATTTATTTAAACCTATTATTATCTAGAAGACTGCCCTAAATACTTGTATTTTGGACCAAAGTTCTATCGACGGGTCGTGTGGCAATCTTTTGCTCACACTGGCTACTCTCTTGTTGGAATGGAGTCTGGACATCCTATTCAAGTTACTTACCTAGCTATCCTACGAGTTTAGGACTCGGAGAATGAATCTACCAGTGTCTCAAACCTAGCGGTCAGTTTCGAGAAGATACACCGAGACAAACTCGACTGACATCTTTTAGTATTATTAATCGTTTATATGTATAACTAAGATGGCCTGGACCATTTTATACCGACGGCCGTAGAGTAATGCCGTGGTAAACCGTTCATTACACGCGAGACATTCTACCCAAACCATGCCATGGAGAATTCCCTCTCATGAAAATAAGATACTTTAAATGGAGAGTTCTCTCTCATGATAATAAGATATTTTAAATGGATTTGATGAACTGCTCAGCCTGTCATTAAACCCAGAATTATTTCATCTTTCTGAAACAATCCGGATATCACAATTTCATGAATAATACTATGACCTTTTTAATGATATTTAACAATTGTCTCGTGTTTCACGTGTAACCCACGGCAACCCAACACCACTTGCCGTACTACTCAAACATCACACTGGTTACTCATTAATAATTTTAGTCGTCATTAGATTTTATAAGAATATTAACTTCAATTTTATTAATCCTACCAAACACTTGTAATATTATTGGTTACAGTAGATATAGTTTCAAGCCCTAATACCCCATAACGCGTGAATTTACTCCTAAGCCTACCCCACAGTCCCTATTCTGCTTACTCCTGGAACCATACCTTAGTTCAGAAGCAAGAATGTATCCCTATTGAAGCTGTAATTAGTTCAGTCGGCGAAACTGAGATGACAACCCTCTAACAGCCTGTGTAATTCATCTCCCCTCGCTGTGCCCGAAGGCTAAAGGGAAAACAGCGAGTAAGATGCACTAACTGGACATACGGTATGTTGATATATAATTATATTTAACACTGAACGACCCCTCAAGCAACCGATCGGTTTCCACGAGCGGAGATATCCTCCTATGCTTTTCGTCACATAAATGCTCAAGCCACGTTTCCACCGTCAGTTGTTTTGAGAGACGTGAGGGCCCCGATTAAAGGGTTTCGTCTCCTATGTTGGTAAAGAGGTAGACGCCAGACCACACCTCAAGTCTGGTAACTACACGGACACGGATTCATCCCCGTTGGCACCGTTAGGTGGGGCTGACTCCGCAGATAACTGATTCTTGACAGTGTTCCGGCTGATTGGACAGTAAGAATTAACCCCAACTAAATTTCGAAAACAATCGTCAAACATACTCAATCCCAGGGAGTACCCTGGCATAATTAAATATATTTGATTAACTATATAACCCTCCGGACCAACTCCGTTACGGTAAATACAGCTTTGACTGAGTTCCGAAAACACTTGTCAAACATGTCTAATTCTAGGGAGTGGCCGCTAGCAAATTAAACATATTTGATTTAACCATATAAACCTCCCGGAGTACCTCCGATAAAGTAAATATAGCTTAGGCCCTAATACCCCTTTAAATATACAATTAACTTGTAAAATTAAGTAAGTAAAAGACTCATAATTATGAAGAGAGATTCCTCACAATAACTAGCCATTCACCAAAACACAATAGAGGTAACACACACCAATAATTTCACAGCCCACAACCAGAGACACTACCAGTCCGAACGATGAGAAATGAATCATCCCCCATACTACTTCGGCATTCCCTTTTATACTCTTCACGAGGGTCAATAAGGTCACGAGGGTCAATAGGGTCACAGTGCCACGAGGGTCAATAGGGTCACGGGGGTCAATAGGGTCACGAGGGTCAATAGGGTCACGGGGGTCAATAGGGTCACGAGCGTCATTAGGGTCACGGGGGTCAATAGGGTCACGAGGGTCAAAAGAGTCAAGAGGGTCAATAGGGTCAAGAGGGTCAATAGGGTCACGAGGGTCAATAGGGTCACGAGCGTCATTAGGGTCAGGAGGGTCAATAGGGTCAAGAGGGTCAATAGGGTCAAGAGGGTCACGAGGGTCAATAGGGTCACGAGGGTCAAAAGGGTCACGAGGGTCAATAGGGTCACGAGGGTCAAAAGGGTCAAGAGGGTCAAGAGGGTCAAGAGGATCAATAGGGTCACGAGGGTCAATAGGGTCACGAGGGTCAATAGGGTCAAGAGGGTCACGAGGGTCAATAGGGTCACGAGGGTCAAAAGGGTCACGAGGGTCAATAGGGTCACGAGGGTCAAAAGGGTCAAGAGGGTCAAGAGGGTCAATAGGGTCACGAGGGTCAATAGGGTCAAGAGGGTCACGAGGGTCACGAGGGTCAAGAGGGTCAAGAGGGTCAAGAGGGTCAATAGGGTCACGAGGGTCACGAGGGTCAATAGGGTCACGAGGGTCAAAAGGGTCACGAGGGTCAAAAGGGTCAAGAGGGTCACGAGGGTCAAAAGGGTCACGAGGGTCAATAGGGTCACGAGGGTCAAAAGGGTCAAGAGGGTCAATAGGGTCACGAGGGTCAATAGGGTCAAGAGGGTCAATAGGGTCAAGAGGGTCAATAGGGTCAATAGGGTCACGAGGGTCAAAAGGGTCAAGAGGGTCACGAGGGTCAATAGGGTCACGAGGGTCAAAAGGGTCACTAGGGTCAATAGGGTCACGAGGGTCAAAAGGGTCAAGAGGGTCACGAGGGTCAATAGGGTCACGAGGGTCAAAAGGGTCACGAGGGTCAATAGGGTCACGAGGGTCAAAAGGGTCAAGAGGGTCAATAGGGTCAAGAGGGTCAATAGGGTCACGAGGGTCAATAGGGTCAAGAGGGTCAATAGGGTCACGAGGGTCAATAGGGTCAAAAGGGTCAAGAGGGTCAATAGGGTCAAGAGGGTTAATAGGGTCAAGAGGGTCAAGAGGGTCAATAGGGTCAAGAGGGTCAATAGGGTCAAGAGGGTCAATAGGGTCACGAGGGTCAATAGGGTCAAGAGGGTCACGGGGGTCAATAGGGTCAATAGGGTCACGAGGGTCAATAGGGTCAAGAGGGTCAATAGGGTCAATAGGGTCAATAGGGTCAAGAGGGTCAAGAGGGTCAATAGGGTCACGAGGGTCACGAGGGTCAATAGGGTCAAGAGGGTCAAGAGGGTCAATAGGGTCAAGAGGGTCAATAGGGTCAAGAGGGTCAATAGGGTCACGAGGGTCAATAGGGTCAAGAGGGTCACGGGGGTCAATAGGGTCACGAGGGTCAAGACGTTGGTGGTATCATCAATAATTTCAACCCATTAACAACCTTAACTCTTTAGCAATAAGGTTCAAATCAGATTGTAGTATTAAAGCGCTAACGTAAACACATTGCCTTACCACAAAAAGTCGTACTATTCATTTTCATTTAGCTTCTAATGTTCCAGCTATTACGATTGAAATTCGTATGTCGCCCTACGCCTCCAGCCATGTCCATTACCAAAGCAGGAATTCTATTTAGGTATCGATATATGAAATGATTCATACAATATCCGTAGATGAAATAAGTCACCGTTACAGACTGTTTATACGATTGTATATTAACTTTATTGTCTTCCTTCTCCCCTTCATTTATCTAATCAATTTTCTAACTTTGGGTAAGAAATAAAAGTATGTCATTCTCTCTCTCTCTCTTCATATAACAATACACACAGAAATCCGCCAGCGAGCATGCCCACTCTATTACAGACTCTTTCATTCGAAAACTGTCATAAATTAAGAAATGCTACTTTGAAATAGCGATAGAAAATTTAAAAACAAGTGGTATTTACCACTCGTATTCAATTCTATTGGTAGAGAGTACGTGTCTGCCATTTTGACACTAAAAACGTTATATTTTTCGAAGTTACCAGCTGCATCCTATTTAATCTTATAGACCCATTTTAACTTTATAACATTAGTCATTGTGGCTTATCAACTAAGTCCAAACTTTATTACTATTAGCTATAAGAGAGTCATGCTCACACTGCATGGCAGCAGACAACTCTTTGCTAAGAGGACTATCAATAGCTTCCTTGTAGGATAGCGGTACCCTTTCATCGTCGACTGTTGAGACGTATAAGACGACGGCCGCTGCGGCTCTACAGCCTCGCACGACTAGTCACTCGGGCCCGAAGGAGGACAGAATGAGTCATCTTCCTCATTTTCGCTGCCAGTACAATACTGCTCTGCATCTGAAACAGCCATGCGGAAAATCATTAATTCTATGACTAGACATATGCACTTCATCATTTGGACCAGACCACACAGACTTAATAATTTTACTATTATGAATAGAATTATTATTCATATTATTATTAGCATCAAATTTCACATCATATTCATAAAATAAATTATTCTCATTGTCAATTACATTAAAATTCTTTCCATCCAAATGGTTGTAAAATTTGTTGTCCAAAATCCCACATTCCTAGACAAGATTACCTTGTTCGGATTCATTGGACATAACAATCTAAAACCTTTTGTTGTGTCGCTGTGGCCAACACAAATATATGGTTTACTCTTTGCATCAAGTTTACGCCATTTCTGTTTTGGTATAAGGGAGTAGGCAATGCATACAAAAACATGAAGGTGACCAAGGTCCGGTTTCGAACCTGTCCAGAGCCCTTCTGGAGTAAGTATTTCCTGCTAAAGCACTGGTGGGACTTCTATTTTTCAAACAAATTGCAGTTTTTACTGCTTCACCACAAAAGCGCTTGCAAAGACCAGCTCCCAACAACATGCACCTCACCTTCATACAGATTGGCAAACCTAGTTGCTTCTCAACTTCAATTGTAAAATCAATAAAATGTTTCATTACCTTACATTTATTCTCCATCAGGTAAGCGTACGTTATCCTGGTGTAGTCATCCGTCAGACAGAGCACGTACTTTGCCCCTCCAAAGTTGTCCATTAGCATAGGACCTGCTACATTGCTATGTATAATATGAAATAATTTAGTAGCTCGTGTAGCCTCGCCTGCGGGGAACGGCAAGACTACTTGCTTCCCGAGTAGGCAGGTGTCACACTTCGCTTCAGAGCATACCTGAAATGTAAGTCCTGTTGCAAAATCGTCTCTCAAAGCACACATAGATTTTAATCTAAGGTGACCTAGACGCCTGTGCCACAGCTCAGCTGATTGCACAGAGACAGCTACATTAGCACTCTTTGTACCTTGTCTGTCACACAAGAACAAGGAATAGTGCACTTCTGGCACAGTACCCTGACTACACGCTTTCCATTCATAAAGCCCCATTTCTACCTATTGAATGCAGAGGTAATAGGATCGCCATGAATTTTACAACATTTATAATTTTACATTGCTCTTTATCAAATACTATAGTAAAATCTTTATCACATAGCTTACTTACAGATAAAAGATGAGCCGAGACATTAGGAACAAACAATACCTTGTCAAATTTGTTGATAGCACCATCCATTGCTATTTCACCGATGCCTTCCGCTGTCATGGATTCGTCGATGGCCAGTGTAACCTTGCTGCCCGTGCCTGGAAGCTCCTTGCAGTTGCTGGAGCATCCCTAGTCCAAATACCACGAAGTTTTCTTTACGAAGAATGCGGTTGCTGTATCGATGTCATCTGTAGCCAACAACGAGCGATTCTTGGTCTTGTCCTTTCTGTAATTGAAACATTTGTATTTAATGTGGCCAATTTTCCCACAGTAACGGCACACGGTAGGTTTCACAGCCTTCCTCGTTCTGATGAACAGTGCTGCCTCTTCATTAGTTGTGACGTTTGCCTTCTCCGATTCTTCTTGCAGCAGTCTGGAGCAAACCATTTCTAGAGTGAGGTCCTGATTTGCTATATTAGCCGTCTCCAATTTGCTGACCAAGGCGTCGTATTCTTCAGGCAAACCACTCAGCACTAGTTCGACGATTTCCTTGTCTTCAATTGCTTTGCCAATGTCGGCTAACTGATGAACCAGCGACAATGTGTTCCAGATAGCGAGACATGCAGAATCAACTCAATGTAACTGCCGCAGTAGCAAGACATGCCTGTATAAACCTTTATCTTTAAATATTGTTTTGAGGTTATCCCATGCGATCTTGGCGGTATCGGCATTACGAATATGTTGAAGACACGATGACGACACGCTCAACGCGATGCGGGCAAGAGCGCGGTTAACATTCACTTGATCCTTTTCGACGACATCCCATACAGACACTCCAAAGTCAGCACCATTTCATTTGAAACTTCCATGTCGGATAATTTTCTACTCCACGCAGTTTTTCAATCGAATGGCTGGTAGCTGACACGTAGTTTTGCTGCTGTACTTGCTCTTGAGCTTGAGCCATTGTGCCGTACCTTTATCGAAGAGTTGCGACGACCACACCACGTGTTCGATTGGATCACGGTGCAGCGCACGACCAACCACGGCGACAGACGGCAGGTGGCTCGGCGAGTTAATATGAATGCCCGTGATTTGCGGCACTTTCTGATCTCTTGGATCTAGACCTTCACTTAGGCTGGACAATGTAATCTGGGCCCATAACCTGTAAGAGCAGAGCTATACGGGTCAGGTAACTGTCAGTGGAAGAAAGTTAATTACACCAATTGTCCAGCCTAAGACACGGTTTATTCTTGTAGTAAGTAAAACAACACAGCACACGACTTACATGGAGTTCAGTCTTAATATATCTATATATATAAATGCCTTTGTCCTGTCACTCATCAACGCACAGCCGAAACTACTGGGACTAGAAACTTTAAATTTACACCAGGACTTCCTTTTATGACGTAGGCAACCGATAAGACGGGATTTTTGGAAATTCCATCCCTAAGGGGGTTAAATGGGGGTGCAAAGTTTGTATGGGGGAAACTTTATATTATGAATTAGGGACTTAAAACTGGGTAGAAAGATTACTTATTACAATACAAAAAAAGTAATTTCAGCGTTTAAGAAAATTCCACCCATAAGGGGTTTAAATAGGGATGCAATGTTTGTATGGGGGAAACATTAATTTTTGAACTATGAACTTGAAACTTTGTAGAAAGATTACTCATTAAAATACAGTAAAAGTAATTTCAGCGTTTAAAAAAATTCCATCCCTAAGGGCGTTAAATAAGGGTGCAAAGTTTGTATGAGGGAAACTTTCCCTTTTGAAAGAGAAACTTGAAATTTTGTAGACAGATTACTTAATAAAATACAAAAAAGTACTTTCAGCGTTTTAGAAAATTCTACCCCTAATGGGGTTCAATAGGGGTGCAATGTTTGTATGGGAGAAACACTGTTTTTTGAACTAGAGACTTGAAACGTTGTAGAAAGATAACTTATTAAGATACAAAAAAAGTAATTTCAGCGTTTAAGAAAATTCCACCCCTAAGGGGGTTAAATAGGGGTGCAATGTTTGTATGGGGAAAACATTAATTTTTGAACTATGAACTTGAAACTTTGTAGAAAGATTACTCATTAAAATACAGTAAAAGTAATTTCTGCGTTTAAGAAAATTCCACCCCTAAGGGGGTTAAATAGGGTTGCAATGTTTGTATAGGGGAAACATTTTTTTTTGAACTAGTGACTTGAAACTCTGTAGAAAGATTACTTATTAGAATACAAAAAAGTAATTCATGCATTTAAGAAAATTGTACCTTTAAGAGTGTCAAATAGGGGTGCAAAGAGGATACTTTATTTTTTGAGAGAAACTAGAAACTTTGTAAAAAGATTACTTATTAGATTACAAAAAAACCAGCATTCTATCCCAATGGGGATTAAAAAAGGTTGAAGGTTTTGTAGGGGGAACACTGGATTTTCTAAAGAGATACTCTTCATTAACCTGTCTCCATTTCACGATTTCCAGTGCTGAGTTTAAGATTGCTTTAACAGCCTTGCGATAATTACCTTTTTTTTAAATCACACTCATAATAACTAAGATCCCCATTTTCTAGCTCCAAATCCATGCGTCGCTCTATATCTGGCAGTCATTTTTGCCAAATATTTAAATAAGATTAAAGCATCAGGAAACTGACGGAATAAGTATTGAGCATTATGCAAACAATTCCCGTAATCTTATTGGAAAATCTTTAAAAATTCTTTAACAATTGCATATCAGTGTCTGCCACTGTTTGAAATGAAATAGACCTAGACCATTTTAACTAAGAATAAAATTCACTTACCTATTTTATATCTTTGTCATCATCAAAAATTTACGCGGACGAAGTCGCGGGCGGCCGCTAGTCATTAAATACGGGAGATGCGTCTGCTCGGTGGCAAAGATTTGACAAAAGAGGGCGAGTCATTAGACATATAAAATATGGATGTATTACTAAAGTGAGCTACACACACAATGAAGTTAATATGTTATAAGGGTGCACATACATAATCCTTAACATGTAACTCAAATGAAAATCTAAATAACGTACGTACCTTCTTCCAGATCTGTACATTTGAAATTGTAATTATTTGTTACCGAATCCTATTAAATAAGTAGCCATAAAATTTACAGTAATTTTTGCACAACTGCACGCATCAACTATTCTAGATTCAAGATCTTTGTTCTGAACCGTGTTCAATAAAATTTCAGTTTGATAGAGGTCGCTGATGTTAGTTGTCGAAGCGAGCTTCATTTTAGTCTACTGCGGCTCGATAGATGCCGCTTATAATTAGGTTTTCACCTCACCGGCTCGAAAAGGCTTGCTTTATCGCTCAACATCTGCGCCCAAAAGTCCATTTTATCCGCTAGCGTGGAAAGAGTTTTTGAATTTGGAACGTGACGGTCGATCGCGAGACCCAACTTTTTTCTATACAGAATGAGAGGTGCATTCAGAAACTGATGGTGTTATGCCAATAATAAATTGTTATTATTTTGATAAAATTAAATTAATAATACTTATTCTCTTTTAATTAAGTAGGTACATACGAAATATTAACATTTCGACTGACTTATAAGGATAAAATACGAATAAATAATTTTAAAATGTCGTTTGATTTTTCTAAAAATTTCGCTTTTTCCAAATTTGGAACGCACCGTTTGAAAAATTAATTTAAGAAAAAACTCATGTACATTTAATTTTGTTTTGTTCTAAAGCCACAGACAGTAAAACCAAAATAATGGTGGTTATTTATAGATTTTAGTGCAGAATATATACATACATGAATTTTGATGCCTGCTAAGTTAGCGGAAAAAGTGAAATAAGCGTATTTGAGTCGTAGTTTATACCGTGAGTACCCTACAATTTTCCTCGCGGTGGTGAGGTGAAAAATTGTGTGTTTCGCTCGGCAGCAAAATTGTTTGGCGTCTCGTGCCTTGAAAGCCTCGCTATGCTCAGGATTGTACTTTTGAACGATTCGCTTCGCTCATGGTTCAATTTTACAATCCTTCGCTAGCTCGGCTTTCAATACTAAGCACTTGCGCCAAACAACAACTTTGCAGCCTTGCATAACAAATAACTATTTTGATATTTTATTTGCGAGGAGGCCTGTGCCCAGCAGTGGGAGGTATATAGGCTGATGATGTGTGATATGTGTGTGTGATATTTTATGGATTTTATTTGATTCTAAAATTATGAAACAAACACAAATCTAACTTTACCTAAATGTATGTATAATGTCAGACAATATTTCCGTAACTTCGCAAAGAGAACATTTTATCAGTCCATATTGTTATTTGGGCTAGGGTAGGGGTCGTGTTGGACTAAAATCGGCATAAATTAAAAACGATAAGACTTCAAGAATGCATTCAAATCCATAACCATCGATGTAATTCTTAATGATAAAGCTTTGTTTTTACCAGGGACTGAGTTATTCTCGGCTTTAATACTACGAAAAATCGATTTCTATACAGAATGAAACAAACAAATAATAACTCATCGTTCATCAAAAAAAATAACGAAATTAAGTTATGAAAAGAAAACTTAAAACCTACTTTTCGCTGGGGTTCAAACGTGCAGCCATCAACAAAGAAAATTATATTAACCATTGGTCGTCGTCGAAGAGTTACTCCAGGCAAAATACGGTTTTGAAAAACATTAATTTATAATAGCGTTTTTTTGTTGATTTCATTTTAAAATGTTATTTCTAAGATGCTTTATTCAAGAATCCGGCAAACTTTCCACCTGGAAGTAATTAAGTAGATTTAAATGAAGCATGCGTTGTTATTTGTTGTATGATTTATCTTGAATATTAAAGAGCAAATGTAAAGGAACCCAAATAAAGACAAAAATATTGATTAGTATTTTTCTGACTTTTCAGTAGCTAGTTAATTTATCATTTTTTGATGTCTGAAATTTTGTCGGATTCTGTCGCTGGGTCATTCATTGCCTGGACTAAGTAAGCCAGCCGTATATAATAAAATTAATAAATTACGGAGAAAACTTATTTTGCCGAAAATAAGACCAAGCTAGATCGGTTCCTCGCCCCCGTAAACCCCTATACTGTAAATTTAATCTGAACATGATTACAAATTTATATAAATATAGGTATATTATATATACAAATATTGCTCGTTTAATAGTATCGGATAAGACCGGTAGCGCCATCTATTATGGAGTTATTCACTCTGGATTTCTACAAACAAACATTCAAGCATGTTTTAATCCCGTTATAACATAATTTTTTAAAAACGCTGAAATTGTTTTTCTGTTTTTTTATGGAACCATTTTACGAAGTTTCAAGTCCCTAGCTCGAAAAATATACAATTTCCATACAAATTTGCACCCCACTTCTGACCCCCTTAAGGTATGAGTTTTCAAAGAGGTTTGGGTGGGTGAGAGTGAGGTTTTATTGTGCTTTATTAAAGAACTTTTTTATGAAGATTCAAGTCTCTATCTTAAAAAAATAATTAATTCCTATACAAATTTTCAAACCTTATATCACCCTCTGAAGAAATTATATCTAAAGAAGGCCGCGCTATGTCCTATTCTGATGTCTAAACTACAATATTAGAAAGTGCCTCAACATCAGTTCAGTAGTTTTTGCTAGAATTTGCCCCCAAAATTATACTGATTGGCATCGCCGCCACGCGGCGTTCACTTGACAACAAAAGATGGCGCTGTTGCGTAAACACGACTTTATCCAATCGGTTAGTCTAATGCCGCGTTTATACGCTTGCCATGGCTTGGCGCGTGAGCAAGACGAAGCTATGCGTTAGAGGGAGAGGGCTTTAATTCGATCTCATTCGTTTACATAGCTGCGTCCTGCTCACGCGCCAAGCCATCGCAAGCGTATAAACGCGGTATCAAATTTTGTCACCTTAACTCCATCTAACTTTTTATAACGTTTCATATGGTTTGACGGAGTTTAGGCGCTGCCAAATATGCCATGAATATGCTCTGAAATTGATGAAGGTTCTGCATAGCGCTATTGAAGTTTTTAAATTATGGCTTATAAATACAGTTTCCTTCTTGTACATTATATGTTGTGTCTCTACAACATCAACGAATTTTCACATTTATAATATCACAAGTGCGACAAGTGTGACAAGTGTGTTATTGTATTTGTTTTTCAAGTAAGTTAGTCCGTGTCATATATAAACGTATATAAATATAAAAACCCTGACATCATTTCATTTCATAAACACTTCAAAATGAATATGATTCAAAAGCATATTGTCTCAAGAGCTCCTAACGAAGTAAAATAAAAAGAAAATAAAAGTAAACGAAAATGGATCGACTTGGTGTATACTCCTCTTAAGTACACCAAGTATTGTTTCGTGCCAAGTTATAATGATGACTCTTTGAAGAAACCGGACATATTTTTTTTATCGTCCGTCGTATCCGTGTGAATGCAAGGTGTCGTGTTTTATAATGCAGTATCGGTATCCCTCATCACAGCCAAATTCGTCGACAAAATCGTTTCTTTGTAACAAATAGTACCATTTAGGGCTGCTTTCACGTGCACACTAGCGCCACTGGTAAATCATCATCATCATCATCAGCCTATATACGTCCCACTGCTGGGCACAGGACTCCTCTCATGTATGAGAGGGAACGGGCACTGGTAAATAATTGTGATTATTTAAATTTAACGATAGATATTTAAAAAAAGGAGGCCGCTACACACTGTATTTTGTATTTAAGTACCTTGTGAATACATCAAACTAGTTTGTATGTTGCTGGATTCGTTGATCTATGAACTCAAAAGAAAAACGGCCGTTTTAACTTTGGAGGATACAGTGTGTAGTGGCCTCCTTTTTTAATTTCTATCGTTAATTTTAAATAATCCCAATTATTTACCAGTGGCGCTAGTGAGCACGTGAACGCTCTCTTAAACAAACAACACACCACAGACCTATGAGACCTAATCCAGTGACAATGGCAACGTCAGATGTCATTGTCAATGTCAGATCACTTTTTTTCGATCGTGGTAAGACTAAGGTAAAGGCTATTCCTGCGTAGAATTGAAGTTACGCCCTTTTAGAATAAGTAAATATTGAAAAATTAATAACAAATTAACTACCAAACCTAGAGAAATAAATAAACTATCAGCGTATTTGTCTTGTTAGACCAAATACACAGAATATGAAATGTTGCTAATTTCTAAACCCACTACGAAACTATCTCATAAAAATAATATTTCCTAAATAGCTTTTTTAAAGATAAGCTTTGTAATTACTTATAATATAATCTAGTCAATATCGGATTATTTATAGAAGACATAACTTCATTTAGTAATATCTGAGATTGGTCATTAATTTATTTATTGAATTTAATTATGTATTCCTGAATTATTTTGAGATTTCACATTTCGATTCTCATTAACCATGTTTTTTTACTGAATAATTTAATTTTTTATACTTATCATTATAATTTATTTATACCTACCTAATTTCAAATGTATCTACCACGTACCTTTGTCATTTGCTAATGACTATTTGTGCGCCTCATGGCCAGAACATAGTTATTCTAGATTGATTCTTGTAACACCAATCAAGTACAATGTTTTAAAGACAAATAATAGAATTGAATTGAAGCCCAATCAACAGCAGTTTTGTCGTATTGTTTTGTCGGCGTGATTGATTTATATACCCATGCCAAATCACAGTTTTCTAGTAGTACTAAATGGTTACTGAGTTAAGCCGAAGACGGACGGACAGACGGACGGCCAGACGGACAGATGGACATGGCGAAACTATAAGGGTTCCTTGTTGACAACGGAACCCTAAAAACGAAATTTTGCCTTTAACCCCCGATTCATTTTATTTATTTGAACTTTATTGCACAAATATAAAAATGATGTCATAATATTTGATTAACTATCCAAATCTCAACTCCAGGGTTCAGTTTTCGTTGGGATGACCCTTACACCATGTATCTACAAAATACAAATAGTTTATTTCTTAAAAACATAGCCTATTACAATTATGCTGACCCCCACACTAGGCATTGCCAGTCCCGTGGAGGATGAATTTAATCATTAAATATGCTCCATTTTCAAACATTCAAGAATTCAGACAAATTCAGAAAGTTGGTTGTAAGCAGATAGTTGTTATGGAACTTATGGAGTACACAGATTATGTGATTTTACCCCTATTTGTCAGTACAACATATCGAAGTCATAATTGGGTGAATTACCATGAACGTAGAATACTCTGGACAGGCCGGGTAATAATAATACCACGTGTGAGCGAGCTGGTAGCATACAAATCTCGATAAGTGTGACAGAAAGGGAAATATAATCCATTACCCGTCCAAATTTAGTAGGTTGTTTAAGGCAAGCCATCAGCCATTTTAAGACGAGTTCTTAATTTACCTGCATAAGAGCTTTTCCGTCCCTCACTATGATATTATGTACAGCCCGTCCATAGTATTCTAGGTTCATGGTGAATTACAAATACATTGCATAATTGACATTTTGAAAATGCTTAATTGTAAGCCTACTTGAAAGACATAATTACTTTGAATTACAGATGTAAAGCCGGAATTACATTACGAAATTAGTGGCGTGAAATTTAATTTCGTGACACTAGTTTTACCAACAGTTTCACGTGTAATTGAATATTTTCGTAATGCAAGTACTTATTTAATTTCGTGCCCTACGCTATCTTTTGATAAAATTAGTGTCACGCCACTAATTTCATAATGATGCAATTTCTCAGTACAACTCATTTGACAGTTGGATCAGCAGCGCAACAGGCATCCAGACGATAGCAATTAGTCAGCTTCTGATAAATTTGGGCTGACAAATCATGACATGTTTAGACTCCATTAGGATTCTGTAAGAAATCAAATAAAACAGCCTTTCTCACTCCGTCTTATACTTTTGCAGTCCTATCGCTATGCAGGACCGCTTAGATGCGCCTTACTGTTTTTTTTTTCGTTGGGTCATAGACATGCCCACTTGCCACATTGAAAAATCAAACGTCACCATTGTTCTCTTAGCCATGACTGAAAGATGTCAAACGAAGTTTACAGAAAAATTTGAAAATCAAAATTATGTTATTTACATGGGAATTCTTGTTGCTTCGTTAGCTGTGTTATATTTTTATAGGTATAGTAGTGTAATTATTAACCAGTAAGTTCTGTCGTTGCTTAATCGATTGTTAACGCCGTTGCAATTTTTGCAGATTTCACTTCGCGACGATAGTATTTAGCTATGTGTTGGGATGTGTGGCTTGTTATTATGGGCTGAATTCCAACGTTTTAGACAGTTTAGTGAATAAAATAAAGTGCCATTCAGTGGTGAATGGCGTCCAGAATGAAGCGGAGGAGAGCGGTGATATTGTGAGTTGACACAATTTGTTTACCTTGTTAAGTTAGTTAATTGCTACGGTAGACTAGTGGTTTAGCCGTGCGGCTGTCAAGCGGCGGTGGTGGGTTCGAATCCCGGCTCGTACCAAAATATTTTTCGGAACTTATGTACGGAATATTTACCGTTAGCTTTTCGGTGAAGGAAACCATTGTGACGAAACCGGTCTAATCCCAATAAGGTCTAGTTCTCCCTTGGGGTTGGAAGGTCAGATGGCAGTGGCTTTCGTAAAACTAGTGCCTATGCCAAATCTTGGGATTAGGTGTCGCTAGGAGGATGGAGGAGGATGGATGTAAAGTTAGTTAATTTGTGTCAACGCTTCTTTATTAGGAGCTCATTATTTAGCACAATCATGCAAAACCTTGAAAATGATTTATTACTATGTGTTACATTAAGCACAGAATAATTTTCAATTACACTGCAATTGTTGATTTCTTTGTCATTTATCTGGTGTTCAGTATGGATAAATTGGAGATCAGTTAGCATTTAATACAGAGTGGAGGCTGTAGCTTAATAATGGGAAACTTTCAAAACCATACAAACACAAGAAAAAACTGTCGGGTCAAACGCTTATGCTGATCTGAATTTGTGCAAATTATTCTGTTGGTAAAGTACAGCTTTGATAAAACTTGAGCAGTCTTTTTGTTATTGTTATCTAATACTTTACTGATAAGTTGTAATTTTTATCAAAGCAAATGATAGCTGAATATTTCTGTAAAACATTTACATAGGTAGGATTTTTTTTCTCACAATACATGAGTGTGTTGCAGGACTGTACTACATGTGGCGCCAGAAGCTGTGTGCGTCAGGACACAGCCTCCTCCGAGCCCTGGGTCGGGCTCAAGATACACAAGCAACTGGATCAGGCCATTGAAGAGGTATGTGAATTTAACTTACATGGGTATTTAAATCATAATTATAAATGAATAAATAATAATAATAATAGAGCATTTCAAGAAAAGTTTTTACTAAATACGGGACATACTTTGAAGCATACTGTCGGGTATTATAGGGCTAGAAAGACGCCCGTCTATGCCTGCTTCCTGGATCTGTCTAAGGCGTTTGACCGGGTGGATTATAATATACAATACAAATACAATACAAATAGCCTTTATTCACTGACATTTACAGTTTGGGAAATATTATTTTATTTTATTTGTTTTATTGCGTCAGGTTGTCAGTTTTCACTGACATAGGCCTCCTCTAAAGTTTTCCAAGTTTCTCTGTCTTGTGCCAGTCTTGTCCACATGGGCAGGAAGTCATCTTCCCATCTTTTGTGTTGTCTTCCCCTTCCTCTTTTCCTGTATACTGGAAACCAGTCTGTAATATGTCTGGTTCATTTTTCTATTTTGTTTCTAACCATATGGCCAGACCATTTCCATTTTCTCTTCCTAATGTCTCTGACAACATCTCTCACCATAGTTTTCTCCCTGATCTTAGTAAGTCGCCATCTGTCATTTTGTTTTATCCCTAGCATGCTTCTTTCCATTCCGTGCTGACATACTGCAATCTGATGGATGTTTTTCTTTGTGCATGTCCAAGTTTCACAGCCGTATGTCAAGCATGGTAATAAGCAGGTGTTATACAGTTGGGCCTTGATTTCCATTGGTACGCTTTTATTCTTCATTATTTCCTTCATAGACCAGTATTTCCGCCATGTGTTGGTAATTCTCCTGTCCAGCTCTTTTAACATTTGTTGTTCGGGTGATATAACTTGGCCTAGGTAGACATAGTCTTGTACATATTCTATTTCTTCTCCTTCAACTATAATAGGTTCATATACGTTGTTTGTCATTGGATTATAATATACTTTGGGGTAAACTGCGTGAGGCTGGTATTCCACTGGATTGCGTTAATATCCTTCAGTTTTTATTATTATTAGCCTTTATTGCCTACAACTACATAATTATTGTGTCTATGAAGTGCGGGCGTGTCTATGTGACACAAAGGCCTCTTCCAGCATCTTCCACTCTTCTCTATTTATAGCTGTGCGGTACCATAAAGGACCCGCTATCTTTCTAATGTCGTCAGACCATCTTTTTCTTTGTCTTCCTCTTTTTCTTTTTGTTTGGAATCTAGGGGCCCAATTTGTTAGGTCTTTTGTCCATTTGTTTTTGTTTTCTCTGAGCATGTGACCTACCCATCTCTACTTAAGGGTTTTAGTTTTAGCCGTGACGTCTTCCACTTTAGTTATGTGTCTTATATCTGTAGCTCTTTTTCTGTCTCTCCTTGTGTAGCCTAGCATACTCCTTTCCATCGCTCTTTGACAGGTTATCAGTTTTTGGTCTTGTCTTTGTGTGTTTGCCCACGTCTGGCAGCCATATGTTAGAATAGGAAGTATACAGGTGTTATATATTTTTATTTTAGTCCTAATGTTGTATTGTTTGTTTTTCATCACTTCTTTCAGAGTCCAAAACCTTTTCCAAGAGTTAGCGATTCGTCTCTCTATCTCTAACTCCATTTGATCACTGAAAGCAATGAGTTGGCCCAGGTAAATATAAGATTTTACATACTCTACCTCCTCCTCTTGTATTTTGATACTTTCTTGGGATCTGTTTGTTATTATTTTAGTCTTCGTTTTGTTCATCGTCAGACCAACTTTTTTACTCTCCTGTGCCAGGTGTTGGAGCATGATTTGGAGATTTTTTGGGTTGTTTGTTATAAGTACTATGTCATCGGCGAATCTTAGGTGGTTCAAGTTTGTCCCGTTGATGCTAATGCCTAGATTGTCCCACTCTAGCTTCCTGAAGACTTCCTCTAGTACTGATGAAAAAAGTTTTGGTGACAGTGGGTCTCCCTGTCGTACACCTCTGCGTATGGGAAAGATTTCGCCTTCAGTCTCTAACTTTAATCGGCCGGTGCTGTTTGTGTATACGTTTTTAATTATCCTTATGTATTTCTTTTCTATTCCTTGCTTTTTCAGGGCTTCCCAAATGTAGCGATGTTCTATGGAGTCAAACCCTTTGTTGTAGTCCACAAATGCCATATATAACGGGTAGTTGTATTCTTGACTTTTTTCAATAAGTTGCTTTATTACCTGAATGTGGTCTATTGTGGAATAACCTGATCTGAACCCAGCCTGTTCTCTTGGTTGTTCTTCGTCAAGTCTCTTTGTAATGCGGTTGAGTATTATTTCCTCCTTATATCCTTCAGTACTGGTATCGAAATCAGTGGAACCATGTGAGGTGGGCTGATGAGATGTCTGAGGGTTACCAGGCTGGAGTGTGGGGTGCGACAAGGTGGCTTGACATCTCCCCTGCTGTTCAACTGGTATGTGAATGACTTGATGGAAGGACTCAGCAGCATGCATGCGGGATGTCACGTTGAAGATACTTGTCTCAACAATGTAAGCTATGCCGATGACATGGTGCTGCTGAGCCCTTCCATCGGGGCTCTTAGAGAACTGGTTGAGAAATGTGAGGCATGTGCTGAGCAGCATGGATTGGTGTACAACTCCGCTAAGAGTGAAGTAATGGTCTTCAAGGCGGGCAAAATCAAGCCTTATTTCGTGCCCCCCATCACTCTTGGTGGAGTCGAACTTAAAGTGGTGTGCAGCTTTAATTGTTACCAATTTTCCTCCATTTACCACATGTAGAGCCACATGGTAAACTATTGCCTATCTCCATGTCCATGCAGATGATCTTTACTATATACAGGTAAAAGATGTCTTGAAATTGGGTTACCTTTGTTTTACCAAAAATATTTTGACAAATTATCACTTCCCAAAAAAAAAATTCGTAGAATTTCATTTGCCAAATAATCGTTTGCCAAATTAACACTCGACAAATAATTCTTACGCAAACCTTATGTTTGGCATATTCATGTTTAGGCAATATCTCGTTTACCAACTGGTACTTTGACCAAATTTAATTCAGTCAAATATGTTAGTTGGCATAATATGCTTTAACCAAAACAAAATAGGGCAAATGATTTGTATCGTCAATATTTAATTGAGCGTTTCTATTCCGTCGTTTAATCAGCAGAGGAACTATTCAATGACAAATCATTTGCATCTTTATTTCAATGGTGTATAAGATACACAAAAAAATAACACTTTTTTTTGTTATGTGGGTAAGGAAAATTAATTTGTGTAGAGGTCGCAATTCTAACCTAACCGCCAGCGTGTCGACGTCACCCCGCTTCGCGGGGTGCCTATTTCCGCTCTAAGGGACACAAGCTAACCCTAACCTAACCTACCAAATAATACCATTGTTACGATTGTTTGTTTTTTACTGCTAGGAGGCTTCGCCCCCCGAGCCCCCTTTTTTGGCTGCCCTAACCTAATTTAACGCCTTTGCCTACCGACCTACTTAACCGTGCATTTTTTTATTTAAGGGACCGTGCCGTTTTATAAATAGTATTTTGGTAAAATGTCATAAGTCATAACCCAAACAATTGTGATTTTTGTCTATTTATAGTTTGCCATAACATTAACTTGACGAAATGTTTATTGTCTAATGTTTTTTTGCCTTATTGAAGCTTTTGCTAAACCACCACCATATGCCATAATGATTTTTTTCGTAATAATAATTTGCTGTATGAAAATTTGACGTGATGAAAATATTCGTATTAATTTAGTGCCAAAGTTTGCATTGGCAAACAAAATAGTTGCTAAAATTTGTTTGGGAAATGAAATTTTACCAAAATAAATTTGGTAAAACAACAGGATCCCCGTGAAATTAGATGAGTAGTTTCAGAGATTACATACAAACTTACAAAGTCACAAATTTTCTTCTTTATAATTTTAGTACCAGTAATGATAGCATTAAATTATACAGTGGCAATTTTTTCCCCCAATATATCTGTAGCAAATTAAGATAACTTCAATTTAAAATGATTATGAGCAGCATCCAATAAAAAATCGAACCCTCTCGACTCACAAGCATTTATAGGCTACAGTATCTGCTTACCAACAGGCAGGCCGTCTGATTGTTAGACACGGTAAAATAATTGACAAAACAAAACACAAAATGACTTGCAATTATTTGGACTATACAACGTGTTCCTGCCAATTTCCGTTAATTGAAAGCGGGCATAGTTTAGGTCAAATAAAGACAATTTCTCCAAGACATAAGTATAGGTTCGCACCTACGTACTCGCGTACCAGGTTATTATTATGTATCAAATCAAAGAATGGCACTGCGTGAGAATTTAAGATGGGTAACCCGGCACAAAAAAACTATGAGAGACTTTAGAGTTTATAACTATAGGCTTCCCTAAAAATAAATGTTAGGCGATCCGGTGGGAATGGGCTTGTATGGGCGCTCCACCACTGATATACAGTCCGCATCAATAGTAACTGGGCAAACGAAGACGTCAATAGTCTTTATTAAAAGGGAATAAGAGCTTTTGAAGACGTCAATTGTGCAGTTACTTTTGATGCTGACTGTACAGTCTACTGTAATGTAATAAACTTAAAACGATCACATATGCCCCTTATTACCTAAGTTATGACCTCTTCCAGAACTAACATTCATATCTTAAAAGTGATTAATCATCATTATGACAATTTTTAGTTATTATAAGCTTATCAAATTGTTTTCATATGTAGATATGAATGGTCAGCAGACATATTTATGCAATTTGAATACAGGCCAGAAGCACACGGCTTCGAGCCATGAATATTAATTTTGAAAATATTTACTAATGTGTCACTTCCACAAGATGTATCTAACGGCTCAATGCCGTAGAATATAGTTTTTTCTTACAACCCGCTCGCTGCTACTTTTCGACTCTATTACTATGCCGTTAAGACTGCATTGGAAATTATCGCGTGCTATTATTTCACTAAGTTAGGTATTTATCGAAAGTGCGAAATTCCCGAAGAGTTTAACATCTCTTTTTCTCGTGGACGGAAGGCATCAGCGTGTCTCTGTCTAAGGGGCGTGTACGATTCAAATCAAGGCATCCCCTTAAGGTCCAAAATTACTTATTGACTGCCGATCCGATTGTATAAAAACGTACTTTGCATACTTCTGCTGCAGGGAGATAAAATACACGTTCATTATGTACGATTCCCACCGACAGAGTCGGGCCGGAGCGCATTCTATTACATACAAAGGAGTTTGAACCGTATAAACAGTAATTACATTTCATATTTGAATGCATCGTGCATCCACTGCGAGGCGGCAGCTACCGTCGCGGTCGGTTGGGATTGTAATCAAATATGAATTGCATCTGCCGTATAGACGGTCCAAATTCCTTTGCATGTAATAGACTGCGCTCCGGCCCAGCCCGTTCTGTGAGAATCGTACATTATGCATTCCACCTTTGTCCACTACATACGCACGTGAACGACAGAGATAGAAATAACAGCTTCTGAAAAAGTCTGAGGCAAGTCTTCAGGGTACTTAATGATACCTCTTCTTCGTCGTTTCAACTCTGGTCGTGGTCATCATCCCAGGTGTTGGTAGCAAGTTGTTGTATTGTGTTGTAAACACGCCATTCCTATCTGACAGTCGCGTCGCAGATTCTGATAAGATTCCGTTGAAATAGCAATTAATGAAGTGCCAAAGGTGATCCTTGTGGAATCGACGGAAGTCCTCAAATATTATCGGGCCACATACAGCGATTCGGTTTTTGTCTATGATAATCTGATAATCAACGCATTTGCTCTCGCAAATCAGTTCATGTGGTAAATTGGTTAAGAAATGTGGAAATGTTCTCGTGGCTTGGCGGAGTACTAAATTGAAGTCGGTTAAAACTTTGTTTTTAAAATAAATTATGTAAGTATGTCGTTATTTGCTAACGGTTGTCAAGGGCAGCATGATAATTATTCATATTTGGAAGAAGCAATACCTACATGAAGCATGCAATAGTTTGTCTCTTCATTCTATTCATAGACGTAACCTATACAAATATGTATTGTAAAGAGGTAAGTACTTAATGTCTGTATTGTTATATAATGTAGGAGTTCTCCGAAGCGCAAACACATGTATAAAGACACGCAACTGTGATCGCTGTGCGCACGGTCTTTATCCAAGATGGGTCACTATGAAACGACCAGGTACGCACTCGGATTATTACCATATACAAGGTGATTTTTAAGTCGTGATCTGAAGTGCCAGGCGGTGATGGGGAGGATGAGGAGTGAGGGAGAGAACAATCTAAACAAAAATATAATTATTGTGATTTGAGTGCGTACCTGGTCCGCTATAGTGTACGGGGCACGGACTTGTGGGGACAGTTAACTGGACTGTGAACGTGTTAATCAGATCCATCCACAGACTACTTAGTGGATACCACGTATTCTGGCCGCCACCCCAGCGCTCGGTGTAAGGCCTACCACACACTGGCGCGGCCTGCGGTGGCGGATAATAGAAAATTTGATAGCGGCGGATAAGTTTACTACTGTCCGCCGCGGCCAGGCCGCGCCAGTCTGTGAGAGGCCTAATGCCTGGGCCACAATTTTCACAGTTCGTTATTTTTACAGTTCGTTCAGCAAGCCAATTCTATGGATGCGCCGTCATGTATAATTCTTTTTTCACCCCAAAAAATATATTTATAAATATTGTTAACGACGAAGAATGAAAGCGTTGTAAATACCTATGTAAATATATAACTAGACCTAGATTAGTAATAAGTTTAACTAGCATGCAGTAATAAAGAGTTTTACGACTGTTGTTTCAATAATAAAATCACTCCTACGGAGTGCCCCTTATGTATGGACCTAAAATAATAGGTAAATAAAGTACAAATAGGGAATAGGCCATACATAAGGGGAAAAATGCACAGAAGTGCATCGCGCGGTGTCCTAGCCGTAAATGAGAGCGGCTAGGGCCTTTTTTTTTTTTTTTGAACCGGTTCATTTGGCAAAGCCCAGAGGCTGTGTCGGCTGATCGTGGCTGGCTTGTGGGTAGTCGCCACTATGGGGCTACCCGACTGCCCGGCGGCTAGGGCCCCGCGTGGGTTATTTATAACCTCGGTCCGCGGGGGGAACAGCGGGGAGCCGCGCAAACGAAAAGCGGCTCTAATAGTCTATTCTCTAATAGTCATCTATCTAATAGTCTAATAGTCATCATCATCATCATCATCAGCCTATATACGTCCCACTGCTGGGCCCAGGCCTCCTCACATGTATGATAATAGTATCTTATAAGAATAGAAAATAAGCTGAAAAATGTACATAAACTTGTAGAAATAAGGAAAATAAAGATTGCGGGCGAGAGGGGGTGTATGCGGGGGTCGGGAGGCGAGGCACATAAATATAGACGTGTATAAAAAGAGGTGCGCGGCTGGGACGTCCACCGCGAGATCGCGACAACACAGACACATATAGTCCGCTTTCGTCCCGGTACCGCCGCATACCGGGTAGAGTCAGTCGGACGCAAGTCGGGCCTAGCTGAGTTTCTTGCTGGACTCTTCTCAGCTAGGCTAGGTTTTAGCGAACCAGCGATAAAACTCCCAATAGTTCGATACCACTTACACCCCAGATTCGGTTGATACCGTTCAACCAATCTCGCTGGAGCGCAAACTCTTAGAGTATTCCAGCGTACAAACTTCCCCGCGTGGTCGTGCCGGAGGCTTCCCCTGGATTTTCCCCAGGCCACCCTCCAACCACGCAGTTAGACCGCTATATTGGGTCCGTCCTATTATAGCAACAGTCAGGTCAAAAAAAAAAGCGCTGATTCATTCTGAAAGCAGCAGCCGACGAGAACACAACTCCGCCTAAAAGAAGCCTCCCGACCCAACAAGCTCCAGCCTCTCCTCCACCAGTTCCAGTACTACAGTGTTTATTTTGGCCATCCCAGGATAAACCTATTAGAAGAAAATAAGATACAGTCCACTTTAGTCAACTCCACAACCCGTTGGCCGGTAGTCAACATATATATTACTTTGTTTCTAACAATAATTTCAACCGTACTTAGAATGGGCCGACGGAGAGGATCTATGTATGTAGATTATACATTATAGCCGTACCAATCTTATAAAGAGGACAATTCTGCCTGATTGTAGCTTTGTAAGTTTATTTGTTTCTTTGTATGTACCCATTACATACAAAGAAATCTCCGGAACCAATTATCCGATTTCAAAAAAATCCTTCACCTGTTTATGGAATGGGCTTTCTTGATGTGTACGCCTGTATTTTACCCTGCGAGTTTACCTGCATTATTTGCAATACACTAGTAAAGGCGCCCGGGCAGTATTATAAAGCGGTAAAGTCTGTGAGGTTATAAGTTGGGGATAATTGTCGGAACTACTCAACTGATAAAAAAAAACTACTGTTCATAGAATGAACCTTCAGGATGGACGTAAATTATATTTTATCCCGCGGCTTCGCATATGCGTTCTGTGAAATGCGCTGTCGGAGATTACCACGGCATATAAAGTTATAACCTTACAATCTCACAGACTTTTTTCTGTAAGTAAAAGGATTTTTTTGGCAAGGGTAGTGTAAGGTCTGACTGGATGCCCCGCTTAGAGCAGGGCGTCGAGCGTCTTTTTTTTTTTGAACCTGACTGTTGCTATAATAAGACGGACCCAATATAGCGGTCGAATTGCGTGGTTGGAGGGTAGCCTGGGGAAAATCCAGGGGAATAAGCCTCCGGCACGACCACGCGGGGAAGTTTGTACACTGGAATACTCTACGAGTTTGCGCTCCAGTGAGATTGGTTGAATGGTATCAACCGAATCTGGGGTGTGTAGCGTCCATATAAATTGCATTTGTTTTTTATGGACGCTGCACGCCCCGCTCTGAGCGGGGTGTCCACTCAGACCTTACACGCAGGCGGACGGACGCAAGTGTAGCATTCGCTTATCATTGATGTGTTTCAGTTTTACAACTCGATCCTGGAGCAGTTCATCAACACGTGGCACGCTCGGTTGTCGGCGCGACCGTTCTTCCTGGACGAGCTGCGCACGCAGCTGCGGCGCGCCTCCGCCGTGCTCTTGCACAGGGCGCTCCAGGTACTCTCAATAAACTGACAGTGTAGCCGCACCCTTATACACACGCCAACCCTTTTAGTCCTAACCTTATTCACCTTTCGTTACCTTCGTATGAAGGAACCACAGGTAGGAACCACATACGAGGAAAACCACAGGATTGGCTACGAGCGTAGCGCGTAGCGATTCTTGGCCCTGAATGGGTTAAGTAAGACTATTCACAGACTGGAACACCGTAGAACAGTATCCTGCTTATCGGTGTTCTACAGGATACATTTCGGAGAGTGTGCGCTAGGGTTACACGAAGTAATCCCGCCCTCACCATTTCGCCATGTTGGGACTAGGGGCGGTCGTGGGTTCCACCCTTATGTTGTTGATTTAACACTGGTTCGCAGGAAGCGCTTGGCTTCCAGTTTTCTCGCGAGGACAGCGAAACCTTTTCTAAGGCCTACTGTCCACGGACGCGTCATTTGACGAATGCATGCAGCTTTCATACATTGGTACGTCGATATTGTATGAAAGCTGCATGCATTCGTCAAATGACGCGTCCGTGGACAGTAGGCCTAAGTGACATATAACTTGGATCTTTTCACGGCGAGTGAATAAGCGCTATCTAGGTACGTATGTAACACCCTCGACCTCATTATCACTTACCATCAGGCGAGATAGTGGACAAATGCGTACCTATGCGTAATATAAAAAATACTAACAATAATCTAACACCCTTCGTTTATTTTGAGAGTTATTCATGAATGTATTCTTTTCTAGAAGATTGGATGTTCTCATTGCCGAAACTAAATTACTTTATGGTTATCATATGTTTACGCTTTTCTGACTGATAACAGTACTGCGTGACTAACGTATTCTTTCATAAATCTTACTTTAAAAGAAACGTTATAAGTAAGATAAATAAAATAAAATAAATATAATATTTCAGACCACGGTCCATGGGACATGGTTAGTCAACAATGAAATCTTATTACTAGTGTTAGTATCTCGTAAAAAGAGAGACTTAACTAAATAATGACTGCATGCAGTCTCTGCTAGACAATGCCCGAAAATGCTGATCTTCAGATTATGGCTTTATATGTTGATATAACGGCGGAGCAATAGGCATTATGGCGGTTATTGAAAATCACTAACATATGGTATCTTATTAGAGAAATTTTAATCATAGAATTCGAAAAATGCTCATATGTTTTTATTAAGTAAGAGATTATTGTTTATTTTGATAAATGAAACCGAAAAATACGGACCCCCGCCATGATATGTTAAACACCAATCAAAACGCATGACGTCACACTTGTATAAACAAATATCCATAACGGCCATTACCACAGATTACAGAGTAAACTTACGTACTGAACGAATAGTAAGACAGGGATAGAACCATGTTATCTGACATGTCTTCATATGTCATTGTCTCCGCTTTCTCGCTCGCACGGCCGCGCAAGACTTGGAGCATCTATGTAGCAAAAAGGTTTGCGTTCTGTTTATACAAACGTGACGTCACTCGGGACGCCATGACACTGACAAGCGTTTTAGCGCCAATTTGAAATTTAAAAACTAAAATATTTTTTTTTCCTACTTAACTGTTATATTCTCTTGAAAAATCTTATTCGTTATACATAATAAATGTTTCTAAACATTATAGAACAGTTTTTCAAAATGTGTCAACATGCCTATTCTATGCAAAAAACGTTATCAGGTGAACTACTCCCGCTTCCTAACGGAGCGGGTGATACCGTGCGCGCTACGGCACTACACGCTATGCGCGGGCGCGGGCGCGGAGGCGGGAGCGGAGGCGGGAGCGACAGCGGGCGCGCGGCTCGCCGTGCACCCCGCCGCCAGCAACCGCGCCGCTGAGCTTAAGTATCTGCGCAGCGTCACTGACGCCATCATGCCCTATTTGCTGCAAGACGGGGAGCTGCAAAATGCGTGAGTATTCCTGGCATACCATATAAAACTTGTGCGGCACGAACGCCAACACAGTTAAGGGGATGCCTTGATATGGGTCGTACACGCCCCTTAGCTAGACAGAGACACGCCCACGAGAAAAAGAGATGTAACACTCCTAGGGAATCGCTGTTTTGGACAAATCTCGATAAATACATAACTTAGTGAAGTTTTATCAAAATTTCATAAAGTGAAATTTTAGATGAGATAAAATACTATACTATTAACTTGATTGTGTCGTAAAATAATGTATCGTTTGAGTAGGCTGTGTAAAAAAAGGAAAATACGGACTTACTTACTAACTAAAACTTACTAATATAATAAAGAGGAAAAATACCCCTACATAGTTACATGAAAGAAGAAGAGTTTTTGTTCCGATTCCGCACAATATCTAAAACAAAAGTATACAACGTTTTTAAGCCGCGTATCCATTTGAGCAGCCTCAAGACGAGCAGCTGCAACTTGAGGCATGCAGCCTCAAGTCGAGGCTGCTCGGCCTGAGGCATAGGCCCGCGGCAAATTGCAGATCAAGCTGAGGCAACACGCCTCATCGTGAACCGCGATTTCCGAGCCAGTTTAAAACAAACTCGCGAGGCAACGCGCCCGTCTCCATCAAATGCACGCCTCAGACGAGGACCGCGGCGCCGAATTTGCATCGCGTCGCGGCGCGCCTCAGGTTGAGGCAGCGTCTCCACTTGCGCAGCCTCGGAGCGAGGCAGCCGCTCGGCCCGAGGCTGCCTCTAGTGGATACGCGGCTTATGAACTCCTAAAATAATTCTGATGCTGATTACGCTGGTCATGGATCGCTCATCTGTCCAGAGTGTTCCGCATGCTGGTCCGCGAAATATTCGCCGGCTGGGTGCTGCTCTCGCTGACGGACCTGCTCGCCGACCCGTACATCGTCAACGCGCTGATAATCCTGGCTACCGGCGATGAGACCATGGCCCGGCTGCCAGACACTCCCGACTATAGAGTGAGTCACCTTTTATGGCTTCACATACTGGTTCACTGTGATCCTCGCCTTTATCTAAGCGTTATCATTATTTTTTGCCCCGTGTACTAGATAACTATACAAGGTGTCCCGAAACTCAACGATAACCTGGTACTGGGTGAGAGGACAAGTTACCACTTATGAAAAAAATAAGATAAAAAATCCATGTCACTTAGTCAAGCGGTAATAGACATTTTTCGAAAAAGTTGAAAAGTTGACACCCTTGGTCACATTTTTAAATACAGTACAGACTACAGGGATTTTATTAATAATGTAATCTCAAATAACAGTGCTTTAATCGCAACCACAAATGAAAGTAATAAACATTCTTAACTAAGTAAAAAAAAAGTGTTGACGAGTTATGGTTTATAAAATTATTGTCTTTAAACTTTGACACTAAAAATGTACCACACTACCCTTGGCAAGTTATTTTCAAAGATTGCCTATTTAGTCTAGATTTAAAAATGGTTACAACACTTGCTACTTTTTTTGGCCCAATCAACCCATTAAAAGGTAAGAATACTTAAATAGGTAAATAGAAAACATCCATGAATATCAATGTAAATTAATTTGTACGAGATAAGGCTGTCATTCGAATGTAATTTTTCGACAGCATTTGTTTATTCCACAGGTGGAATTCCTCTCGACACTGGTGCGTCAGCCGGAGAAGTGGAACAAGGACCGCGCGCAGATGCTCCGAATAGACCTGGAACTGCTAGTAGGGGAGCCGCGGCACCTGTACGCGTTCATACAGCACGTCAGGACTACCAGCCACTTTGAGCTGTTGCAACTGTACAATGACATCAGTAAGTAATGACGCGAGGACCTGGGACTGCTGGTGGGAGCCGCGGCACCTGTACGCGTTCATACAGCACGTCAGGACTACCAGCCACTTTGAGCTGTTGCAACTGTACAATGACATCAGTAAGTAATGACGCGAGGACCTGGGACTGCTGGTGGGAGCCGCGGCACCTGTACGCGTTCATACAGCACGTCAGGACTACCAGCCACTTTGAGCTGTTGCAGCTGTACAATGACATCAGTAAGTAATGACGCGAGGACCTGGGGCTGCTGGTGGGAGCCGCGGCACCTGTACGGCATGCAACAAGTCAAGGCTACCGCACAATTGCAGCTGTACAATGGCATCCGGAAGTGTTGTAGCGGGGACCTGGGACTTCTGGAAGCCAAGGTACCTGTACAGCATGCAACACGTCAAGGCCACCGGACAGGTGCAGCTGTACAAGGGCATTGGTAAGAGTTGTAGCAGGGACCTGGGACTTCTGGAAGCCAAGGTACCTGTACGGCATGCAACACGTCAAGGCCACCGGACAGGTGCAGCTGTACAAGGGCATCGGTAAGTGTTGTAGCGGGGAGCTGGGACTTCTGGAAGCCACGGTACCTGTACGTCATGCAGCACGTCAAGGCTACCGGACAGGTGCAGCTGTACAAGGGCATCGGTAAATGTTGTAGCGGGGAGCTGGGACTTCTGGAAGCCATGGTACCTGTACGTCATGCAGCACGTCAAGGCCACCGGATAGGTGTAGCTGTACAAGGGCATAAGTAAGTGTTGTAGCGGGGAGCTGGGACTTCTGGAAGCCACGGTACCTGTACGTCATGCAGCACGTCAAGGCCACCGGACAGGTGTGAGGACCTGGGGCTGCTGGTGGGAGCCGCCGCACCTGTACGCGTTCATACAGCACGTCAGGACTACCAGCCACTTTGAGCTGTTGCAGCTGTATAATGACATCAGTAAGTAATGACGCGAGTGGGAGTCGCGGCACCTGAACGTAATGCAACACGGCAAGGCCACCGGACAGCTGCAGATGTTGCAGCCGTACAAGGACATCAGGAAGTGTTGTGGTGACCGTGTGGACCATTTATTTTCAGAGTATTGAATGCAAGTATTTCTTTCTATGTATTTATCTAGGTATGTGTTTATTTCGTCGTCTAGTACTTTAGAGCAAGGTATAATTGTGTAAGATTGCCCCCTAAAAGATTAATCATGTATCCTAATGCTTTAATGGTGATGAATGATGGTATTTATTTCAACAAGTATGGAATTTTTCACAGTAGACGAAATGCTATTAAATTCTTCAGAGACCTTGTAGCCGAACAATGCATTTCCCACGGCGAGGGCTGATCGATATGACGTGGTAGCCGTAATCGTTTATTAATCATGGTTAGGTATGCTAGGGTCAAGGTCTTCTCAAACATTCGCTGTTATGTATGAAAGATTATCGTAACTTTTATATGAAGAGAATTCAATTTATGTTATAAAAAGAGGTTTCCTTTTTTAATTCAGTGAAATTACTGGTAAATATACTATTATATTGTGTTTTTGGAGCAAAATCCAACGGTTGTTTTTAACGATCGCGTTTTCATTCCTGGTGTGGGTAAATTTTTATAGGTATACAAAGGAATTCACGGTGGCAAACAATCTAATTTGTTTAATAGAATGGCAAACTTTTTAGTTTAAGTACGCGACGGAATTAATAAGTCCGATGACAGTAAGCGATAGTGCCTGTCATTGACCATACAACAAAAGGGTTTCTCGAATGCATCCGTGTCCGCGGTCGTACTTATTTATAATTATGGAGCGTTTGTTTTCAGAACAGTTTCAAACAAAGCTACTGAACCCGGCGCTGAGTCCCGAGGAGCAGGCGGCGCTGTGCCTCGAGGGCGCCAAGCTGCTGGCGCGCCGCGGGGGCGAGGGCGCTGGCCTACTCGACACAGACGTCAAGAGGTAACACACGGGTAGTACACGGTTGTGTAGCAACTCGCTGCTGCACCCGGCGCTGAGTCCCGAGGAGCAGGCGGCGCTGTGCCTCGAGGGCGCCAAGCTGCTGGCGCGCCGCGGGGGCGAGGGCGCTGGCCTACTCGACACAGACGTCAAGAGGTAACACACGGGTAGTACACGGTTGTGTAGCAACTCGCTGCTGCACCCGGCGCTGAGTCCCGAGGAGCAGACGGTGCTGTGCCTCGAGGGCGCCAAGCTGCTGGCGCGCCGCGGGGGCGAGGGCGCTGGCCTACTCGACACAGACGTCAAGAGGTAACACACGGGTAGTACACGGTTGTGTAGCAACTCGCTGCTGCACCCGGCGCTGAGTCCCGAGGAGCAGGCGGCGCTGTGCCTCGAGGGCGCCAAGCTGCTGGCGCGCCGCGGGGGCGAGGGCACTGGCCTACTCGACACAGACGTCAAGAGGTAACACACGGGTAGTACACGGTTGTGTAGCAACTCGCTGCTGCACCCGGCGCTGAGTCCCGAGGAGCAGGCGGCGCTGTGCCTCGAGGGCGCCAAGCTGCTGGCGCGCCGCGGGGGCGAGGGCGCTGGCCTACTCGACACAGACGTCAAGAGGTAACACACGGGTAGTACACGGTTGTGTAGCAACTCGCTGCTGCACCCGGCACTGAGTCCCGATGAGCAGGCGGCGCTGTCAAGGTAACACACGGGTAGTCATTAACAGGTTTTTCATTTTCCATACTACTTTGCTTACAACTAATCCAAAGATAAGTCGTTCCTGAGATATTTAACGTTATGACAGATGTACGGAGTCGCACCATAAACCAGTTCTTTTCTACGTCGTTCATCACATGGACTTTATTCCAATGCAGTTAAGGCCTTATAGTGACGTATATATTTTCCGCGACTGCACATAATGATACCTAATGCAAATAATCATAGTCAAACCATAATTTCTTTAAGTTAAAATTACAAAAATTCATTTGTCCTCATCTGTCACTTTGGTATGTATTTTGACGGAGGCTGGTTAAGGGGATGCCTTGATTTGAGTCGTATACGCCCCCTAGACAGAGACACGCTGATGCCTTCCGTCCACGAGAAAAAGAGATGTAACACTCTTCGGGAATCGCTGTTTTGGACAAATTTCGAGAAATACCTAACTTAAGCTGGAGCGTCTACAAAATGTATGTATCAGATATGTATTTGGTCTACGCAAGTATGATCATATCTCTGAATTCCGCTCTAAGCTTCGATGGTTACCGATTCGCCGGCGCAGGGATGTGCATATCCTGTCATTACTTTTCAATACACTGTTCAGCCCTACTTCCCCTCCTTACCTTTCTGAGCGGTTTAGTTATATGGCAGACGGCAGTGGCCACCGCTTGCGGTCGAGTACTAACCTTACTCTTGCTGTACCGTCTAGAAAGACGCGAACATACTCCAGATCTGTTACTGCGCGCGCTGTTAAATTGTGGAATGAGTTGCCTTTGTCGCTGAGACAGTCGCAGTCTGTTGCGTCACTTAAGATGAATTTGAAGAAGTTGTGGCTTTCCAATGACTTGTGAATTGGTTGAATATAGTATTTATTTATTTATTGTATATTTGCGATATATATGTAACATATGTTAGTGTGTATTATATTTTATATTGTATATTTATATATGTATTGGCATGTTTTTATTTGTCTAGAATTAATACTAATTAGGATTTGCTTTATTTTCTCTGTTTTTGTACACGGTATAAGTTTGCCTATCTCGTTCTACCTACCTTCCTCTCAATTGCTCAAAGGTTAGCTGGAAGAGATCCCTTATAGGGATAAGTTCGCCTTTGTACTTTGATCTATTGTGTGACATGTATATTCCTTAACCTGTTATTGTGTACAATAAAGTGCTTACATACATACATACATACTTAGTCAAGTTTTATTAAAATTTCATAAAGTGAGATAGATGAGATAAAATACTACAGTATTATCTTGATTGTATCGTAAAATAATGTATCGTTCGAGTAGGCTGATCGAAAAAAGGAAAATACAGACCCAACTTTGGAATTTTATTCTATCGAGGAAATTTTAAGCAATCACGTATCGATAAAATCAGATAAACAAACAGATAGTCAAGAATCATACATCTGAAAATCAGACCTTATTATTTCTTAGTTAGTACGGCGTTTCAAAACACGCGATAATTTCCAATACACCGCCTTTAAAAGTTTGATGACGATACTAACTGATGGATTGTTGTCAGGTGGCAAACAAACCCCGCGCTGTTCGAGACGGCGCGCGAGGTTCACGCGGCGCTGGAAAAGATGCTGGTGCCACGTTTCCTGCACAGCGACGAGGTGAGACAACACATACCTGATGTTATACTATTGTATGCACGGTGTGGCCCGGAATAGGAGCAAAAAATTAAATGATGCAGTATTATTGAGCTTGTGAGTAAAATCCAGGTGCGTTTAATTAATTGGAAACTGTAAAGTTTTTTTGTTTCTTTCAATTAAGTTTACGTGTATTTTTTACTCTTCAAGGGTGACACAATTAGTTTAAAAAAAACTGAAAAAAAAATGAAACGCAAATATGCAAAAACTATTATGACTCATTACACGATGTTACCTCAAAATCTGCATTGACTGCCGTGCTCAGACACTGCACACATACATCCATCGCCACGCAAGTAAGTCTCAGTCCGGTTCTGATGCCAACAGCGCATTGAGTTGTGAGTTGTGAGAGAGCGCGTGTGGTGTACGACGTAACATACAAACATTGCACCCCTATTTAACCCCCTTAGGAGTGGAATTTCCAAAAATCCCTAGCCCACGTTATAAAAGTAACCTACTGTGCAAAAATCAACTCTCTAACATTAGTAGTTTGATGAGACAGTCAGCACTTCTTCTTTTATATATATAGATTATGAGGAAAAATAGCTGTGAAATTGTAACTTTGTATGGAGGTCTCTGGAAGTACTTATATGATTTGAAAAAACATTCATTTTATCTTGTGGCTTCGCTAGCGTTCTTTTTATTACAAGCTTTTATTTAGTTTCACCTGTCCCGTTGTCTGTCTGTCTGTCTGTAATCAAATCTTACAAGTTAAATTTGATCCACTTCTCGGTGACCGATTGAGCTGAAATTTGGGGTATAAGTATAGTTTGGATGACAATTTAATATTATAGTACCATCGAGCTGATCTGATAATGGAGACAGAAGGTGGCCATGGGAATTCAGTACTTAACCGATGCTACCCCGTTGGGTTTGGGCTCGTTAGAATCGTCTCAAAGAGTAGTTGATGATGGTACACAGAAAAGTACAGTCTGGCCTTTAGCAAAAAGGCGTCTTCTGATACCTTGGCGCTAAGTAGGAACCGTCTACGCATGTTGGTAAGGGTGCTTACAGGGCACTGTCGCCTAAACAAGCATATGCAAACGATAGGACTGTGTGACACAAGGCTGTGCAGACTCTGCCTGGATGCGGAGGAGACGCCTACACACATCCTAACCGAGTGCCCCTGCCTCATGCGCAGTCGTAACTCTCTTCTGGGAAAACACATCATGTGCCCGGAGGAGATCAAATTTCTTGAGTTCAATAGTATCCTGCAATTCTTGAGTTTGCAGGACTTGCACGACCAAGAATTGTAGTATGTGGCGATCACAATAGATCAGCGATGGTCGCAGTGATATAAGGGCTGACGGTCCGGAAGCCACTACCAGAAATAATAATAATAATACACGAATCGAACTAGCCCCAAAGTAAGCTTAATTAGGCGAGAGTTGTAGGGACAACGATATATTTATAGATATAAATAATTAAATACATAAAACACATCTAAGACTAAGAAACAAAGACTCCTGCTTATGACACAAATATTAGCCCTTACCTGGATTTGAATTGAACCCAGGATTGTCGCTTCTTAGGAAGTGTATTTTCACCCAAAGCCTGGTGACCGAATTAACTTGAGAACGACGACCTGATAGCCTAGTTGGTAGTGACCCTGGCTACGAAGCAAGAGGTCCTGGGTTCGAATCCCGGTAATGGCATTTATTTGTGCGATGAGCAGGAATATTTATTCGTGTCATGGATGTTTTCTATGTGTTTAAGTATTTAGTTATCTATATACGTAATTACGTATGTTTATCGGCGTCTAGTACCCATAGTACAAGCTTTACTTAGTTTGGGACTAGGTCGATTTGTGTAAGATTGTCTCCTAATATTTATTTATTTCTCGCCTAATATTTAAATATTTATCTGATAAATTATTATTTTTCTATGTCTCATGTTCAATAGGAATTTTACATAGCATGCATAACCTAATATATTTGTTTCAGTTTTACAAACTATTGATTGGATCAAGAATACCGACGGGCTACCAAAAACAGAACAAGAGGTGAGATTACTACCAACCATTCCATAGTTTCATACCAATGTTGATATGTTGTTACATGTTGCGCATTGTTGCACATTTAGGTCAATTACCAAATCATTATTTGAAATACATTCAACTAAATTACTGTATTATATGGGCTCACTTAGCAAGCGTCGTCCGAAAGGTTCTTCATTTTCACTGAGGATTCGCAAGACTCCCTATTGGAACGAAGTTTGTTAGTAACATTTGGTGTGCTGCTCTGCGGCGGCGCCACCATAATGAAAATTAATGAATTATATGGTGAAATGATGTACGTTGAACGTACATCATGTACGTCTGATGTTTATAGATGTACGTATACAGGGGAACGAAATAATGGGCATTCATTGTGGCGCCGCTGGGGAGCATACTCTGTAGCGGCGCCACTCAAAACTATAGATAGAAATTGATGTACGAATGCTGTTTATTGTGTACGTATTCAAAATAATCATCATTACTTACTTAGTGATTTTATATGATTTAATAATGCTGCGAATAATTACGATGGCGGGACCGCAGGAAGGATTTATGTATCCCTCTCGCTCACCCGCGCGCCACCGTTCAGGGGGAACGCGGAATCAATTAAATCATATCAAATCTCTTAGTAATTAATTATGATTATTTTGAATACGTACACAATAAACAGCATTCGTACATCAATTTCCATAAGAAAATAATATCTAATATAATTTCTATCTATGAGTTTTGAGTGGCGCCGCTACAGAGTATGCTCCCCAGCGGCGCCACAATGTATGCTCATTATTTCGTTCCCCTGTATACGTACATCTATAAACATCATACGTACATGATGTACGTTGAACGTACATCATTTGACCATATAATTCATTAATTTTCATTATGGTGGCGCCGCCGCCGAGCAGCACACAACATTTGGTTTACCTTGACACCCACTGATAAGCAAGGGTGAATGACAATAGTAACAATGACAGTTTGATGACAAATATATGAAACATAGCTTGGTTTATGTCTGGTGGATATTCAAACTTACTCTTCTGTGGATTCGCGAGCTTGACCGATAATTTTATCAACGAAAGTGCTGTAACGGTGTACTCTATAAACAAAGTGTGCCACTTCTTCCAAAAAAGACTTCCTTTTTTCCAGTTTTTTCCGGCCTAATTGTTTCGTTCACCATGTGTGAGTGTAACGTGTAATACACGTGACAAGAAAATTAATTCCGACTCTTCCTACAAACCGAAATCGCTTACAATCGCGAAGCTCTAAAGCTTGTTACCCAACTAACTGTTCAGTTAAAACGTCTGTGTTCACAGTTCTCAGTTTAGCCTACACCACAGATAACCTCCTATAGATAGAGCCTATAGGGCGACGCGCGGTCACCACGCATATATGTTCTAGCACTGATAACCCCCCGCTGCCCCGCGCCATATTGTCAGTTGCGACCAGGTACGCGATCTATACGTGCGTCAAATAACCAACAAATTAAAATTGTTTTTGCGCTGAAAAAATGAGTTTTTGCTGTGTGAAGTGGTGTGGGAAAAGCTCCCGAACGTCTAATTTTACAACCGATGGAATAACATTTCACAGGTAAGTTAAATTTATCACATAAATGTAAATTTCATTCTGTCACGCGGAGTTCATTTTACACTGGTCTATAAGAAGTAGTGAAGTATGCATGTCCCTTTTCATCAAATGGAAATGGCAATATACTGTTCCTTTCTCACGAAAGCACGTGACACTCTAGTGATGGGCTAGTGAATTTTTTCGAATTTTACCGATTCAGATTCATTTAAGGAAACACGATTGAAAACGTACACGGTTTAATATGAAATTTCACTAAATATTATTGTCAAAATTATTTTGTTAGAAATCATAGATAATGTATACGATGTACTAAAGAGGTTTAAACTGCACCAAGAAGGCAGCGTGGCGGACTGCAACCATCTTACAAGCTAAGAGGTAGAGGGAGACGTAGTAAATTACTATCTCGCGCTATTTTATAGCTTCCAAAATAGAGCGAACTTCCTAATAAACGGAATATATAATTGTAGTACATACAGCACGTCTATCATGCGGCTGCGACATACTCCTGATTTTTCTCGCACCTCTTGTTCTAAGTGTTCTAATAAGAAAGAGACGGATAGTGCGAGAAAATTCGAGAAAGCTCACCGTCGCATGATAGCCGTGCTGGAAATTTTTTGTTGGTTTAAGTAGTTTTATTTTATTTATTGGGTAATTTAGAGTATTGTAGAATAATGCGAGTATGTAGTGTCGAAGTTTAGCTATTGCTAAAAAAGTAGCATGAATTAGAATTTAATAATGAATACATTGGTCGAGAGCAATTAGGTTAGGACTAGTGTTACGAGATGGACCTCATGCTGGACTTCGACGACGTGTGAGGGATCTTGGAGGTGGTTCGAGAGCAATTAGGTTAGGACTAGTGTTACGAGGTGGACCTTATGCTGGACTTCGACGACGCGTGAGGGAGTCATGGCATTTGGGTTTTTTCGAATCGTCTTCGAGAGCAATTAGGTTAGGACTATAGTGTTACGAGATGAACCTCATGCTGGACTTCGACGACGTGTGAGGGATCTTGAAGGTGGTTAGTGATGGAGCCATGGCATTTGGGTTTTTTCGAATCGTCTTCGAGAGCAATTAGGTTAGGACTAGTGTTACGAGATGAACTTCATGCTGGACTTCGACGACGTGTGAGGGATCTTGGAGGTGGTTAGTAATGGAGCCATGGCATTTGGGTTTTTTCTAATAGTGATGAGGATTCACATCATCACATAATATCAACCAAATAATTTTATCACATTGAATAAATATATGTTCTTTTTTATGACATCGTTTTTATTTGTCTTCCTTACCAATCTCAAAATATCATACATCAGCCTAGCTAGCACATTCGCACTCGTCCTTTCCTAGTAAGTATATAAATACGAACGGAACGAAGGCTTCTTGTCCTACATAAACACGATAATGCAGTAAATGTTGTAAAATACCTAGAAATAATTATTTTATATGACTAAACTCGATATGATTAACATACTTTTTTATGTTATTGGTGATCTAAATAATCGATGAACGAAACATGATAATAATATAAAAGTGACAGCTTATAGGCTCTATCTATAGGAGGTTATCCGTGGCCTACACATATACGTTTAAACTGAACAGTTCGACTGTACAGTTGAAACTGATGGTGAGAGCTAGTTTCGCGCTTAGTTCTTAATCGATCATCGGATCTTTCGGTGCTAAGAGCAAATAATTGTAGCAAACATTAAGAAAAAGTGATCCTATAAGGGTTCCCTTTTTCCTTCTGAGGCACGGAGTCCAAAAATTAAGGCATCCTTTCTAAATACGAGCCCTTGTGTCAGGCTGCCTCCAACCCGCTCCAAGGGTCCTAGCGCGCCCGTGTCCGGGCTCGTGCTGGAGCGCGGCGGCGACGTGGACGACGGTGCGCTGCTCGCGTGCCTCGACCTCGCCGAGCTGGACGACCTCTACACGTACAAGGTCGTGCTCACCGACGTGGAGATCAGGATGGTGAGTACACTGGTGGTTGTGTCAGGCTGCCTCCAACCCGCTCCAAGGGTCCTAGCGCGCCCGTGTCCGGGCTCGTGCTGGAGCGCGGCGGCGACGTGGACGACGGTGCGCTGCTCGCGTGCCTCGACCTCGCCGAGCTGGACGACCTCTACACGTACAAGGTCGTGCTCACCGACGTGGAGATCAGGATGGTGAGTACACTGGTGGTTGTGTCAGGCTGCCTCCAACCCGCTCCAAGGGTCCTAGCGCGCCCGTGTCCGGGCTCGTGCTGGAGCGCGGCGGCGACGTGGACGACGGTGCGCTGCTCGCGTGCCTCGACCTCGCCGAGCTGGACGACCTCTACACGTACAAGGTCGTGCTCACCGACGTGGAGATCAGGATGGTGAGTACACTGGTGGTTGTGTCAGGCTGCCTCCAACCCGCTCCAAGGGTCCTAGCGCGCCCGTGTCCGGGCTCGTGCTGGAGCGCGGCGGCGACGTGGACGACGGTGCGCTGCTCGCGTGCCTCGACCTCGCCGAGCTGGACGACCTCTACACGTACAAGGTCGTGCTCACCGACGTGGAGATCAGGATGGTGAGTACACTGGTGGTTGTGTCAGGCTGCCTCCAACCCGCTCCAAGGGTCCTAGCGCGCCCGTGTCCGGGCTCGTGCTGGAGCGCGGCGGCGACGTGGACGACGGTGCGCTGCTCGCGTGCCTCGACCTCGCCGAGCTGGACGACCTCTACACGTACAAGGTCGTGCTCACCGACGTGGAGATCAGGATGGTGAGTACACTGGTGGTTGTGTCAGGCTGCCTCCAACCCGCTCCAAGGGTCCTAGCGCGCCCGTGTCCGGGCTCGTGCTGGAGCGCGGCGGCGACGTGGACGACGGTGCGCTGCTCGCGTGCCTCGACCTCGCCGAGCTGGACGACCTCTACACGTACAAGGTCGTGCTCACCGTCGTGGAGATCAGGATGGTGAGTACACTGGTGGTTGTGTCAGGCTGCCTCCAACCCGCTCCAAGGGTCCTAGCGCGCCCGTGTCCGGGCTCGTGCTGGAGCGCGGCGGCGACGTGGACGACGGTGCGCTGCTCGCGTGCCTCGACCTCGCCGAGCTGGACGACCTCTACACGTACAAGGTCGTGCTCACCGACGTGGAGATCAGGATGGTGAGTACACTGGTGGTTGTGTCAGGCTGCCTCCAACCCGCTCCAAGGGTCCTAGCGCGCCCGTGTCCGGGCTCGTGCTGGAGCGCGGCGGCGACGTGGACGACGGTGCGCTGCTCGCGTGCCTCGACCTCGCCGAGCTGGACGACCTCTACACGTACAAGGTCGTGCTCACCGACGTGGAGATCAGGATGGTGAGTACACTGGTGGTTGTGTCAGGCTGCCTCCAACCCGCTCCAAGGGTCCTAGCGCGCCCGTGTCCGGGCTCGTGCTGGAGCGCGGCGGCGACGTGGACGACGGTGCGCTGCTCGCGTGCCTCGACCTCGCCGAGCTGGACGACCTCTACACGTACAAGGTCGTGCTCACCGACGTGGAGATCAGGATGGTGAGTACACTGGTGGTTGTGTCAGGCTGCCTCCAACCCGCTCCAAGGGTCCTAGCGCGCCCGTGTCCGGGCTCGTGCTGGAGCGCGGCGGCGACGTGGACGACGGTGCGCTGCTCGCGTGCCTCGACCTCGCCGAGCTGGACGACCTCTACACGTACAAGGTCGTGCTCACCGACGTGGAGATCAGGATGGTGAGTACACTGGTGGTTGTGTCAGGCTGCCTCCAACCCGCTCCAAGGGTCCTAGCGCGCCCGTGTCCGGGCTCGTGCTGGAGCGCGGCGGCGACGTGGACGACAGTGCGCTGCTCGCGTGCCTCGACCTCGCCGAGCTGGACGACCTCTACACGTACAAGGTCGTGCTCACCGACGTGGAGATCAGGATGGTGAGTACACTGGTGGTTGTGTCAGGCTGCCTCCAACCCGCTCCAAGGGTCCTAGCGCGCCCGTGTCCGGGCTCGTGCTGGAGCGCGGCGGCGACGTGGACGACGGTGCGCTGCTCGCGTGCCTCGACCTCGCCGAGCTGGACGACCTCTACACGTACAAGGTCGTGCTCACCGACGTGGAGATCAGGATGGTGAGTACACTGGTGGTTGTGTCAGGCTGCCTCCAACCCGCTCCAAGGGTCCTAGCGCGCCCGTGTCCGGGCTCGTGCTGGAGCGCGGCGGCGACGTGGACGACAGTGCGCTGCTCGCGTGCCTCGACCTCGCCGAGCTGGACGACCTCTACACGTACAAGGTCGTGCTCACCGACGTGGAGATCAGGATGGTGAGTACACTGGTGGTTGTGTCAGGCTGCCTCCAACCCGCTCCAAGGGTCCTAGCGCGCCCGTGTCCGGGCTCGTGCTGGAGCGCGGCGGCGACGTGGACGACGGTGCGCTGCTCGCGTGCCTCGACCTCGCCGAGCTGGACGACCTCTACACGTACAAGGTCGTGCTCACCGACGTGGAGATCAGGATGGTGAGTACACTGGTGGTTGTGTCAGGCTGCCTCCAACCCGCTCCAAGGGTCCTAGCGCGCCCGTGTCCGGGCTCGTGCTGGAGCGCGGCGGCGACGTGGACGACGGTGCGCTGCTCGCGTGCCTCGACCTCGCCGAGCTGGACGACCTCTACACGTACAAGGTCGTGCTCACCGACGTGGAGATCAGGATGGTGAGTACACTGGTGGTTGTGTCAGGCTGCCTCCAACCCGCTCCAAGGGTCCTAGCGCGCCCGTGTCCGGGCTCGTGCTGGAGCGCGGCGGCGACGTGGACGACGGTGCGCTGCTCGCGTGCCTCGACCTCGCCGAGCTGGACGACCTCTACACGTACAAGGTCGTGCTCACCGACGTGGAGATCAGGATGGTGAGTACACTGGTGGTTGTGTCAGGCTGCCTCCAACCCGCTCCAAGGGTCCTAGCGCGCCCGTGTCCGGGCTCGTGCTGGAGCGCGGCGGCGACGTGGACGACGGTGCGCTGCTCGCGTGCCTCGACCTCGCCGAGCTGGACGACCTCTACACGTACAAGGTCGTGCTCACCGACGTGGAGATCAGGATGGTGAGTACACTGGTGGTTGTGTCAGGCTGCCTCCAACCCGCTCCAAGGGTCCTAGCGCGCCCGTGTCCGGGCTCGTGCTGGAGCGCGGCGGCGACGTGGACGACGGTGCGCTGCTCGCGTGCCTCGACGTCGCCGAGCTGGACGACCTCTACACGTACAAGGCCGTGCTCACCGACGTGGAGATCAGGATGGTGAGTACACTGGTGGTTGTGTCAGGCTGCCTCCAACCCGCTCCAAGGGTCCTAGCGCGCCCGTGTCCGGGCTCGTGCTGGAGCGCGGCGGCGACGTGGACGACGGTGCGCTGCTCGCGTGCCTCGACCTCGCCGAGCTGGACGACCTCTACACGTACAAGGTCGTGCTCACCGACGTGGAGATCAGGATGGTGAGTACACTGGTGGTTGTGTCAGGCTGCCTCCAACCCGCTCCAAGGGTCCTAGCGCGCCCGTGTCCGGGCTCGTGCTGGAGCGCGGCGGCGACGTGGACGACGGTGCGCTGCTCGCGTGCCTCGACCTCGCCGAGCTGGACGACCTCTACACGTACAAGGTCGTGCTCACCGACGTGGAGATCAGGATGGTGAGTACACTGGTGGTTGTGTCAGGCTGCCTCCAACCCGCTCCAAGGGTCCTAGCGCGCCCGTGTCCGGGCTCGTGCTGGAGCGCGGCGGCGACGTGGACGACGGTGCGCTGCTCGCGTGCCTCGACCTCGCCGAGCTGGACGACCTCTACACGTACAAGGTCGTGCTCACCGACGTGGAGATCAGGATGGTGAGTACACTGGTGGTTGTGTCAGGCTGCCTCCAACCCGCTCCAAGGGTCCTAGCGCGCCCGTGTTCGGGCTCGTGCTGGAGCGCGGCGGCGACGTGGACGACGGTGCGCTGCTCGCGTGCCTCGACCTCGCCGAGCTGGACGACCTCTACACGTACAAGGTCGTGCTCACCGACGTGGAGATCAGGATGGTGAGTACACTGGTGGTTGTGTCAGGCTGCCTCCAACCCGCTCCAAGGGTCCTAGCGCGCCCGTGTCCGGGCTCGTGCTGGAGCGCGGCGGCGACGTGGACGACGGTGCGCTGCTCGCGTGCCTCGACCTCGCCGAGCTGGACGACCTCTACACGTACAAGGTCGTGCTCACCGTCGTGGAGATCAGGATGGTGAGTACACTGGTGGTTGTGTCAGGCTGCCTCCAACCCGCTCCAAGGGTCCTAGCGCGCCCGTGTCCGGGCTCGTGCTGGAGCGCGGCGGCGACGTGGACGACGGTGCGCTGCTCGCGTGCCTCGACCTCGCCGAGCTGGACGACCTCTACACGTACAAGGTCGTGCTCACCGACGTGGAGATCAGGATGGTGAGTACACTGGTGGTTGTGTCAGGCTGCCTCCAACCCGCTCCAAGGGTCCTAGCGCGCCCGTGTCCGGGCTCGTGCTGGAGCGCGGCGGCGACGTGGACGACGGTGCGCTGCTCGCGTGCCTCGACCTCGCCGAGCTGGACGACCTCTACACGTACAAGGTCGTGCTCACCGACGTGGAGATCAGGATGGTGAGTACACTGGTGGTTGTGTCAGGCTGCCTCCAACCCGCTCCAAGGGTCCTAGCGCGCCCGTGTCCGGGCTCGTGCTGGAGCGCGGCGGCGACGTGGACGACGGTGCGCTGCTCGCGTGCCTCGACCTCGCCGAGCTGGACGACCTCTACACGTACAAGGTCGTGCTCACCGACGTGGAGATCAGGATGGTGAGTACACTGGTGGTTGTGTCAGGCTGCCTCCAACCCGCTCCAAGGGTCCTAGCGCGCCCGTGTCCGGGCTCGTGCTGGAGCGCGGCGGCGACGTGGACGACGGTGCGCTGCTCGCGTGCCTCGACCTCGCCGAGCTGGACGACCTCTACACGTACAAGGTCGTGCTCACCGACGTGGAGATCAGGATGGTGAGTACACTGGTGGTTGTGTCAGGCTGCCTCCAACCCGCTCCAAGGGTCCTAGCGCGCCCGTGTCCGGGCTCGTGCTGGAGCGTGTTGTGCCAAGGTAGGCGTCCCTATTCGTTTAAAAAATCTCAGATTGGCAAATGCGCAGGCGAAAACAGGCTGACATTTGCGAGCAACCGACAACATTATGTGAGCTATATAGTCAATGAGACGTATTGTTGTTCCAGCAAGTCCCGCCGCGGCACGGCACGGTGCGCGTGTTCACGCTGTGCGTGTGCTGCGTGCAGCGCGGCGCTGAGCCGCGGCTGTGGAGCGTGGAGCGCAGCGAGCACGACTTCCACCTGCTGCGGAGCAAGCTGCACGAGTTCCACGGCGAGCGGCTGCTGAGCGAGCTGCCGCTGCCCTCGAGGAGGTAACCCGGCTCATCTATACTGTAGACTAACCCCAGCCCGCATGCGACGACCGTGCAGTACGGAGACCGCATTCTGGTCGTCCACTTTGGTCGTTGCGCTGCGGCAGTAGGGTATAAGACTAGAGTAAATAAAACTTACAGATACTAACCTGAAGAACTGGTATACTCTTGCTTGCCAGAATGTCATTTGCCCGAATTTTATCTGCCATAATATTCATCTGCCATAATGTTGCTTTCTATAATTTTGTATGCCATACTCATTGTTTGCCATATTAATTATATGCCAGAATCTTTGTTTTCTATAATATCAATATCAATAATCTCATTTTCCATAATCATTGTAATCCATAACTATCACATGCCATAATGACATTTGCCATCAATCTCAACATCCATAATATTCATTATGTAATATAGTGGGTACGTATTGCACTGCCTACGAACCTATCCGCGATCCGAGTCGGTTTTGCCACTTAGTAAAAATTTAACTCTGAGATTAACCAATGCCAAGATAGTGGTGTATCGTAGGCAGTAGGGAACAGGGGCTTAGTGGCAAAACCGACTCGGATCGCGGATAGGTTAGAAGACGGAAGCGGGAGCTTTGCTCCCGCTTTCGTCTTCGAGGTTATTTTTTTTATAAAAGAGCGGAAAAACTAACAAATTCACAAAGATTAATCCGAATACATGTTCAGTATAACGTTTAAATATTATATTAAATAATATTATTGCAAACAATAATCTGGAAAACAATACGTATGGCATTCGTATCATTATGACATCCAATATTCGGGTAAACAAGAGTATGTCAACTAACTATTATGGTAAACGAAACATTCGGGCAAATGAAATTCGGGCAAGCGAAGTTCGGGCAAATGATTATTATAGTATATGAATGTCGGGCAAACAATAGACAACCTGAAGAACTAACTGAAACCAAGATGACGGTTGCAATTCATGCAATATGCTACGTACTTAAGATGGACTCCACCTCTATCAGAAGGCAACTCTCTGTTCGAAATGGACTCGAATGGCTTTTCTCTTGAAGTTAAATTTTTAAGTTAATTTGTGAATTCAAATATTCAAATTAAAATTCAAACGTTTATTCGGGTAACCTATCACAAGTTCGAAATATGTTTGACCGGTGATTCATTTGGGAAACTTTCATTTGATCGAATGCATTTTTTACAATAACACACTAAGTTTTGTCACGAAATGGGCCCAGCTCAGCATTTTGCTAGCTTTGCAGCAGCGCTGGTCTTCCGCTGGGTCCATTCGGTAAAGGCACGGTAGGTAGCAACGACACATACACTAAAGGAAAAAAGACAGTGACAGTAACATATACCTATGTTAAGAAACTCTTTTCGATCGTAACAGTTACGAGGAAATTCAGAATAAGTAAAGGAAATGTGTTTTTAATACAGTTGCTCAAAAAGTGGTACTTTTTGTAGCTGCATATCGTGCGGAAAGTTGTATTTCTCGCACTAGTGCTTTTTACTTATCCAATTTTTTTAATTTTCTGTTGTTCCAAGCCCAAAATCCCACCAAACAGTTTTACATTCAATTACTTTATATGTTTTTAAGATTACGTCATGTAGCATTGAAAATGAACTGTAATAAATTTAGACAAAAAAAGGGTTTTAAATATTAAAAATCTCCGACGGATTTGATAAAGTTGTTTGATTGAGTATTGCCAATGACAGGATATGAGAATTATTCGAGACCGCCGGTTGAAAGAGTATTAAGCGAGACCGCGGCGCAGGATGAGTGACCGCTTACTTACTCCAAAAAATAAACAAATATTTGAAAACAAATCAAATATTAATAATTAAACCATATCTATCTATTTTTTAATTTGAATGAAAATGAAAATGAGTTACCATGTGATGTGACATTAAATCGCTTCCCTGAATAGTGGTTGATTTGACTTAATGCTCACAAGCTAATTTAAGCTACCAATAACGCCTCAGTAAACAGAGGCGTTTTTGCTAACTGCAAGCATGAAGTTTATTTGGCAATAAAGCGTTTTTGCTTTTATAAATGTTCCTAAAGTATTCATATAGTTACCTATATTAATTACGCAGATATATAAAAAAGGGTATACTCTTGCTTGCCAGAATTTCATTTGCCCGAATTTTATCTGCCATAATATTCAACTACCATAAAGTTGTTTTCTATAATTTTGTATGCCATACTCATTGTTTACCATATTAATTATATGCCAGAATCATTGTTTTCCATAATATCAATATTAATAATCTCATTTTCCATAATCATTATAATCCATAACTATCACATGCCATAATGTCATTTGCCATCCATCTCAACATCCATAATATTCATATGTAATAATGTGGGTACGTATTGCAGTGTCTAAAATGAAAAAAAAAATACCTCGAACCTATCTGCGATCCGGGTCGGTTTTGCCACTAAGTAAAAATAAACTTTTCTCTGAGATTACCCAATGCCAAGATAGTGGTGTATCATAGGCAGTAGGGAACAGGGGCTTAGTGGCAAAACCGACTCGGATCGCGGATAGGTTAGAAGACGGAAGCGGGAGCTTTGCTCCCGCTTTCGTCTTCGAGGTTATTTTTTTTATAAAATAGCGGAAAAACTAACAAATTAACAAAGATGAATCCGAATGCATGTTTAGTATGGCGTTTAAATATTCTATTAAATAATATTATTGCAAACAATAATCTGGAAAACAATACGTATGGCATTCGTATCATTATGACATCCAATATTCGGGTAAACAAGAGTATGTCAATTAACTATTATGGTAAACGAAACATTCGGGCGAAATTCGGGCAAGCGAAGTTCGGGCAAATGATTATTATAGTGTGTGAACGTCGGGCAAACAATAGACAACCATAAAAAAGATTTCTGGTTATTTATGTTCAAAAATCAAAATCCTGTTCGCAAAATATGTGTTTTTGATTTTGGCTGAATGATAACAACCGATGCCATGTTGAAAAAGTCTGTAAATGAAAAGTAAAACTTTTTTTCTCAAAAATCATCGGCAATGTTGACTTTATTGGTAAAAAATCAGGACGTGAAGTGCATAGTTTATGGTTAGTCAACATTTAAAAAATAAAAAACCTTGCCGGCTCGATTTTGCTCGACTACAATGTTGCATACAAATTCCATTATTTGTCGTGGTACAAACTTTTTAAAAATTTGAAACCGCCATATAAATAAAAGGCATAGGTCCTAAACAGCCAAAACGCAAGATCAGTAGCTGTGACTCATCGCGACTTTTTAGTTGTCTCAAATAACTTATGGCGCTTTCGGAAGAAAAATACACTCCCAACTTATTATTAAAAAAAATAAAAGGCGGCAATGCAAAAAATATTCTGTTTTAACACCTACAGTGGCTAATTCTTTTTATGGAAAATATAGAAAAATGACGTGTAAATTATTCCAGATTTAAAAGAAGCTGCAAGCTCAGTTATTGATTATTTGTTTAAGTGTAATTTGTTGGTAATTTGCAAAGCCAAAAGACAGATATCGGAAGGCGTACGACAATTTCTTGAAGCGGCGAGAAGAAATGCATGCCTTATCATTTTCAGAAAATACATTTTTGTTTTCTTGCACAATTTTTGAGAAAAGCACTATATTTGTCTCAGCTGGAAGGGCATTTACTGGCTTCGTATTAAATTAAACGGACTCCCAAGGTCGTCCGTTTAAAATTAATACTCAGCCAGCAATTGCCTACTTCCCTTGCTTCGACAATAATGTACTATTCTTTCCCTTCTTTTTCATTAATTCTGGATTCAGGATTCAATTCTGTTTGTAGTTTTATGTATTTGTTAATATTTTTGTGACAAAATGAGCGATTCAGACGTTTGTGGAATTGATCAAACACCGCCAGATATACGGGAAAAAGCTAGAGTATTGCAAGTAGCAGTATTTTACCAGAGAAGTCAAAGGAGAAATACATGGCCGTCTATGAACAATTCATCGACTGGAAACTAGAACACCAAGCGGTTTCATTCTCGGAAAATGTACTTATGGCCTATTTTCTTGAGCTGTCTAAGAAATATCAAGCATCTACTATGTGGTCAAAATACTCGATGTTAAAGACAAAACAAAAAACGAAATTGATATAAAAAATTACACGAAATTGACTGCATTTTTGAAGAGGAAATCTGAAGGATATCAAACCAAAAAATCTAAAATCATGACAGCAGATACCTAATATTGAAAAGTTTATTAAGTAATGAAGCCCCGGATCAACAATATCTGGCTACAAAGGTAGGTATTTTATACAAAATCCTTTTTTAGGGTTCCGTACCCAAAGGATAAAACGGGACTCTATTACTAAGACTCGCTGTCCGTCCGACTGTCACCAGGCTGTATCTCATGAACCGTGATAGTGAGACAGTTGAAATTGAAATTAAATTAAATCAATAATTTTGTAATTTTTATTTTGTTTTATTTTTGTTACAATTGGTTTTTTTCGCAAATGTATTAAGTGACGTCGATTGATACACGTGCGTCAGTGTCATTTTCACTCGTCCCGAGTCTTGACCCTCGCCTGGCGACTCGAGCCAAGACACCTCGGAACTCGTGCAAAATGACATACTTTCCGCACTAGTATCAAAATGTACTATTTCAGCCGCCTATCAATAAATACTTACTTACGATTTTTTTATGCCTATTTAGGTGTCCCACTGCTGGGCCATCTCCGTTTTGCTGCCTCTGCTCCGGTGGCCGTCTCGCGGAGTCCATTCCGTACTGATCCTGGCCCATCTTTACGGATGCATACGGCAGACATGTCCAGCCCATTCCCAATTGAGTTTGGCGTTCTTGGCACCCACATCTACAATTAGTGCTTTGGAGCGCAGTTTACTTACGACTGAAATTATATTTTTGTATTACACCCGCAGAGACAACAGCCCCCTAGAAACGCTGCGCTACAAATACGAAGACTTCCTCCAGCGCGCCCTAGCAGCCCCACTCCTCCAAAGCAGCGCTCTGCTCAGGCTGTTCCTCTCTAGCTCCGACTTCGCACTAGCGGCTGCCGCGGCTGCTCTCAACGGGCCAGATATAGGGAACATGGTCACTGCAGTCACGCATCGTCTGAGGAAAGAAAAGGGACAGCATTTGGAGTCTTTCCTGAGGAATTTTCTGCTGTCCGCTGATTTGGAGCGGTATCAGGCGCTGTAAGTAAATTATACGTGTTTTGTGAACAGTTCAATGAGTAAGGAGTCTTCCAATGTGCTCGCAAAGACGATCCGATCTTAACACATGGTCACAGCAGTCACGCATCCCTTGAGGAAAGAGAAGGGGCAGCATTTGGAGTCTTTCCTGAGGAATTTTCTGATGTCTTTTGACTTGAAGCGCTATCAAGCGCTGTAAGTAAATTATACGTATTTTGTGAACAGTTCAATAAGTGAGGAGTCTTCCAATGTGCTCGAAAAGTCGATCCGATCTTAACGCATGCTCACTGCAGTCACGTATCGCCCGAGGAAAGAGAAATGGCAGCATTTGGAGTCTTTTCTGAGGAATTTTCTTCTGTCTGCTGATTTGGAGCGGTATCAGGCGCTGTAAGTAAATTATACGTATTTTGTGAACTGTTCAATGAGTAACGAGTCTTGCAATTTGCTCGAAAAGTCGATCTGATCTTAACACATGGTCTCGGCAGTCACGCGTCGCCCGAGGAAAGAGAAGGGGCAGCATTTGGAGTCTTACCTGAGGAATTTTCTGCTGTCCGCTGACTTGGAGCGCTATCAGGCGCTGTAAGTAAATTATACGCAGAGGCGTATTTAGCCCGTGTAGCGCCCGTGTGCAAACATTAATCTAGCCCTAGTAAGCGTTATAATAAATATATTTTTTTACAAAGAACGACGTTGACGTTTGACGTTGATACGAGCAGTAAGCGTGTACTAAGGCCTAAGGGTTACTACAGATGCTCTAAGGAAGCGTCCTTTTAAATATTTGCCCCTGTCACAGGCCACACACTGTATAACCCCGGCTTTACACGTAACCCTTGATTTCAGCAAGCAAGGCGCGGGCATTGAAGAAGCGTTAGAAGTAAGCGAGGACGCAAGCAAGCGGCGGCGGCGCGACATCCGCGACCAAGTGTTCGGGAACAACTTCGATCGGGAGCCGAGCGCGGACATCGTCGAAGCCGCTTACCAGGACAAAGTGCGCGGGTTCACGCAGTGCCTCATGTATTTATGTGAGTAGTTAGGTCCAGATTAATGAGATTGGATGTCAGTGTATACGGCAATGTTGTATGTCGCACTACTCGCACTGTTTCACGCAGGAACTCGTCACTGATCCGCGCTCTCTGACAACTCAATGCGCTGTTGGCATCAGAACCGGACTGTGACTTACTTGCGTGGCGATGGATGTATGTGTGCGGTGAATGTCTGAGCTTCTGTCAGGAGATGGATGACAGGCAATCAACTGTACCAATGTAATGTAAATTATATGTGTTTTCTTTTTTATTTTAAATATTACTAAGACTTCGCTGTCCGTCTGTCTGTCTGTCACCAGGCTGTAACTCAATAACCGTGATAGCTAGACAGTTGAAATTTTCACAGATTATATATTTCTGTTGCTGCTGCTATAACAACAAATAATAAAAACAAAATAAAATAAATATTTAAGGGGGGCTCCTATACAACAAACTTTTTTTTTACTGTTTTTATAGATAATGGTACGGAACCCTTCGTGCGCGAGTCCGACTCGCAATTGGTGGTTTTTTTATCTAGTTTCATGCCGCATTGGTTTTATTGTAATGTCATGTTTACATTTTTTTTAATAAATAAATAAATAATTGTCCATGTGTACACAAATATACGCATAAACCCTATTTTTTATTTGCTAAAATTGAAGTGTTGGAAAATTCAAATTAAATGAATATAGCTGATATGAATTTTTCGCTATTAGATGATTTAAAATGCGTCGATCGGACTTACCAGACGTGATATCGTCGGCAACAGTTAATTTTGGCGACCCGAAATATTTTTTATTTACGCTACGAAAAATCGTAAAAGATATGATTACACGATTTAAGAGTTTCATAAATAAAATAAATCCTAAAATGCTGACCCATAAACATGACTTTATAATGAGATTAAAAACATAAGCTGTAAAATCAGTCCTAAACAGTAATTGATGATATGTAACCAAGGCAAGGCAACAAGACAAGGTTGATTGGTCCAGCATTTTCGGCGCAACTCTAACCGACTCATTCACATCGTTACGAACATTCCGATAACTCTGTTTCCAGTGATAAAAGTGGTGAACGCGCGCAGTTGGGTAGTGCGCGTAGTGGGCGGTGTGCTGGGCAGCGCGCGGCGCGCAGTCGATGACGTCACGGAGAGCTGGCTGCGCGCCGCGCTCGCGCGCACCCTGTGCCAGCGCCGGCTGGCGCACCTTATTACACTTGGACATGGTGAGTAATAATACACATATTACCAGGGAACCGCCCACCCCTTCCCAGAAAAAAAGCCTTTGAACGGGTTAGTCGTTCGTTTAATAGCCCAAATCACTTGCTGTCCTTTATTGATTGAAAACTCATTCATTTAACTTAGCCGTATGAAGGGGTTTCCCTTACGGAGCGCTACCGCTACTGATAGAAAAACCCTTTCGAAAGGCTTTTTTTAGCGCTTTGTAAGGGGTTGAAGCGCTTCCTCGTGTTGAATACCCATTCATTGTGCTTTAAAAGCCAAATGAATGGGTATTGAGGAGCATCGGCTTTGTTAAGCAAACCCTTTCAAAAACCCTTTGGAGGGGATACCGTATTGGAGCGCTTTAGTAGCCAAATGAATGGGTTTTGAGGAGCATCGGCTTTGGTAAGCAAAGCATTACGAAAAACCCTTTCAAAAACCCTCGAAGGGTATACCGGGCGGGTCCCTGCATATTACCCGACCGGGCAACCTTACCGGTGGCTTTGTAGAAAAGCTATACATTCTTTTTGTTTAGTTAACTTATGCCGGTTCCCAATAATCAATCCACGGATAGTTTTCCTTACTAGCAGTTACACTTTGACAGATTACCCGTAGAAAATGTGTCAAAATGTAACTATTGGTAAGGAAAACTATGGGTGGATTGATTATTGGGAACCGGCCTTAGTCGGTATAACGGAGCAGGTATAAAGAAAACCATACAAAAAAGTCGAGAGGCACGGGCAGGCTCCGTGTATCGCTCGGAAAGCGTTGTAGGCTTAAGGCCTGGTTTTATGAGGATCTCTTACCCTTAGGCCTAATGTAACATTATATTTTACTTATTGTGACGTGCGGGCTTAGCCACAAAGGCATATCCTTCAGCCTGAAGGGTTATGGAAGGTTTCCTAGTTAACAATGAGTTTTGTCGTCCTTTTATTTAAACAGAAACGCTTAACTTCTCTAGTGTTGTAGTGCGTAAAGTATGTACATATGTAAAAATATTGCGTATTGAAAATATGTAAGTCTTACTCCGGATGACACTCGGGAGCCAAGCGGCCTAGAAGGAGCGAGGAGAGCGTTAGGAGTCGGTATAACTCGGTTTATTTTTTGGTTATGTACTACGCAGCAGCCATAGGCTTTCGCTGCTCATCAGGGCAGGCTCGTGGGTAGACGCCACTATGGGGCTACCCGCCAGCCGAATGCAGACATGCAAACATTTCCGAATGCTAGCTACGTTACGATTACATAATTTATAATCATAACAATATGTCTAATACAATAACAAAATAATGGAGTTATAAAGTTGGTAATAACTAATTTTTCTCCAATATGCTCGGAAATGTTCGCCTTACTGTAGTAAAAATAGTACGTGAAGTTCCTCGTTACTGTAGAACGCAAATTGAAAAAGTTAAAAGTCTTTATTATACAGTTTTAGCGGCCAGGAAAGTGTATGAAATTCCTTTACTGTATACTTTTTTACCTTTTAACTATATACTTTGACTATGGCAAATCACTACAAACAGCCAAGTGCTCGTACGTTTAAAGACCTTGCAATTTGTCACAACAACTTGCTATAGTTAGACTGGTTAGTATATGGCTGGTATGGGTGGTATGGGTGGTATAGTGTATGGCTGTCTCTTTGCAACTATTGTAAGTTGCTGTAACAAATTACGCCCGTTTGTAGCCTGCTAAAAGTTAACTCAAGTTTTCTTTTTTTTTTATAGGTCATAGACAAACCGCGTTCTTTTGAAAGTGATCAAACTGACGTTTTTAAAAATGTCTCAAATAGTTTTAAATGAAGAAGTAAACATATTTATCGAAATAAAACTCACAACGAAGAATCGAATGAATCACGAAAAGAATGAAGTGCATTTCGATTTTTAAAGATTAATTGCATAAAATATTTAAAATTGTGACCGATTCAATGGTTCATATTGTTTTATGTATGACAATTGAAACTGGCACAGCGAATCATGCCGTGTACAGTCTGCCAAGAAAGTGGTCTACCAGTTTTGACAAAAGTTTCTGTGAGATCTAATTATCGCTAAGGTTGACATTTGTAACGGAGTGTAAGAGAGGCACATTTCTCTGTTACCTGAGATGCCTGACAGTTAAAGTCATGGGTTTTGTTATTTTGAGCTTTATTATAAACGCAATAGGCTATTATTTTGCAGTAATGTTATATAATCTTCCCTTCAATTATAACCATTTCGATCTTTTTCAAGAAAAACCTTTTGCAACTGAAAAAGAAAGTAATCACTGACAAGTGTTGAGTATTTTTGTCAACGTCATATTCAACAAAAGTGTTTGTTGACAAAAATGCTGCAATGCCTCGTAATTTATCAAGAGCCGAACGAGCTAATATTATAGCACTTCATAACGAGGGCTTCAATAATAGTGAGATTTCCGGACATCTTAATGTGTCCGTAAGTGTTATTAAGTTGCCTGAAACGGCACTTGATTACGGAGATGTCCTGCAAAATTCAATGTTGCCCACTGTCCAGAGTTTTTATCTAGAAAATGAAATGCCTTAGTTTAACTATTGCCAGGACAATTGTTCTTTACATAAAGCGTTGGTGACGCGTGCATGGTTCGATGCACACCCGGAAATAAGTTTAATAGCTTGGCCAGCAAAATCGCTTGATTTGAACCCAATCAAGAACCTTCGGGCCTTATGGTTCAAAGATGAACTCCATGAGAGAACACCCGAATCTCTTGAGCGACACTGTAATGAAGTATGGGTGGAAACCCGCGGATCCGATCTCTGCCGCAAAAATAATTTGGGCGGGAACCTGATAGTTTATTTGACATACTCGCTATATTAAGATTATTGAAAATATTGTTTGATTTCCTCACATTTTTGGAGAAAAGCACTATATCTGCCTTGGCGGGAACGGCAATTCGTGGATTCGTCTCTATTGTCGGATTCAGCTTTGCTTCATCCGACAAAATCAACTCATCCACGAATTACTACTTCCCGGCCGCTGCAATAATGTACTTATAATATAAATGCCAAAATAAGCACGTGAAGAGTGTGTGTCGGGCTGGCTCGCCCCGGTATCTGTCCATACCGGGACTTCATGCCAGCATTTCAATGGTAAAATTTTATTTTTACTTGCTTCATTAGTTTTGTCCCAAAGACAAGGCCGAGCCTCCACTAACTCGATAAAAGTCACAATGTCGTATTTACGTAAACACCATGACGCGACCATAACCAAAACCACAAACCAAATGAGTCTCTCCCTCCGCTCCGCGTCCTCCTACCCACCCCGCGCACTCACACACGCACACGGCTGCAATTCATATACAATACACATGCAGTTTTGCGACGGCGCCGGTGGGACTCGACACCGGGCCGGCGCCGGCGCCGGTAACTGAAAAAGCGAGTCTTACATTTTTATATATTTTTTCACACCTTTCATTCGGAAAAGTAAGTTTTGGTCCACGACGAGAGGGACCAAAACCCTACTTTTCTGTTCAAGCTACTTTTTTAATTTATAAATTGGCATTGGAGCATTTGTACGCAATGTGCCAATTGAACACAGATGTTAATAAAATAATCGATTGTAATTTCATCGTAGTCGATTCAAAACGAACATATTTCAAGTTTTAACTCCAACAACGTTGTATAAAAATGTATAAATATTTCGTAATATTTAAAAATTAGTAATAAAAATTAAGATAATTTAGATATATTTTAACAATAGCTTTTTTTAATTTCCTCATAGTCGGAGTGAAAAATAGTATGTGTCACTCGGTAGCAAAATTATTTTCGTCTAGGGCGTAAACACTTGTATCCCTCACTACGTTCAGTATTCAATACACCGCCCTCGCCGTAAATATACTATTTTGCTCCCTTGTGACACAAATAACTATTGCTGCCCCGGCACCAGCACGACGCCGACGCCGGCGCCGGCGCCGTGCCGGGGCCGACTAATGGAGAAGCCCATCTGATGCTCTGTCGGTCGCGCAGGGGTCGGCGGTGTGTTGCGCGGGGTGCCCCGCTCGGTGAAGTTCTCCCCTACGTCAAAAACTAGTTATATTTTGTGACATTACTTAAGAAATTGGACTTTAACATCGTAATAATAGAAACGCGCCCGCTCGCCTCCGCGAAATGCAACAATTTTACGCTGTAACGGATCTTGATAAAAAAAGGCCACAGGAAATATTAACGAAAATGTTATACTTAAGAACAGGATGCCAAGTCAAAATACTATAAATCTGACTGTACTCGTAATATTTTTGTGTTAACAGATCTTTTATTCGGCAAGAAATCCATACCCGTCCGGTTGCCAGCTAACAAACAACGTCAGGTAGCACTCACGCAGCTGCGACGCGCGGTGCCGCCCGCCGCCCTCGCGGCGCTCGGCGGCGGCCGCGCGCTCGACACAGCGTTCCAGCTGCTGCAGCGGCCAGCACTCAACAAACAGGTACTAGTCACGATACACCGTGTCGCAGCTGCAGCGTTCCAGCTGCTGCAGCGGCCAGCACTCAACAAACAGGTACTAGTCACGATACACCGTGTCGCAGCTGCAGCGTTCCAGCTGCTGCAGCGGCCAGCACTCAACAAACAAGTACTAGTCACGATACACCGTGTCGCAGCTGCAGCGTTCCAGCTGCTGCAGCGGCCAGCACTCAACAAACAAGTACTAGTCACGATACACCGTGTCGCAGCTGCAGCGTTCCAGCTGCTGCAGCGGCCAGCACTCAACAAACAGGTACTAGTCACAATACACCGTGTCGCAGCTGCAGCGTTCCAGCTGCTGCAGCGGCCAGCACTCAACAAACAAGTACTAGTCACGATACACCGTGTCGCAGCTGCAGCGTTCCAGCTGCTGCAGCGGCCAGCACTCAACAAACAGGTACTAGTCACGATACACCGTGTCGCAGCTGCAGCGTTCCAGCTGCTGCAGCGGCCAGCACTCAACAAACAGGTACTAGTCACGATACACCGTGTCGCAGCTGCAGCGTTCCAGCTGCTGCAGCGGCCAGCACTCAACAAACAAGTACTAGTCACGATACACCGTGTCGCAGCTGCAGCGTTCCAGCTGCTGCAGCGGCCAGCACTCAACAAACAAGTACTAGTCACGATACACCGTGTCGCAGCTGCAGCGTTCCAGCTGCTGCAGCGGCCAGCACTCAACAAACAGGTACTAGTCACGATACACCGTGTCGCAGCTGCAGCGTTCCAGCTGCTGCAGCGGCCAGCACTCAACAAACAGGTACTAGTCACGATACACCGTGTCGCAGCTGCAGCGTTCCAGCTGCTGCAGCGGCCAGCACTCAACAAACAAGTACTAGTCACGATACACCGTGTCGCAGCTGCAGCGTTCCAGCTGCTGCAGCGGCCAGCACTCAACAAACAGGTACTAGTCACGATACACCGTGTCGCAGCTGCAGCGTTCCAGCTGCTGCAGCGGCCAGCACTCAACAAACAGGTACTAGTCACGATACACCGTGTCGCAGCTGCAGCGTTCCAGCTGCTGCAGCGGCCAGCACTCAACAAACAGGTACTAGTCACGATACACCGTGTCGCAGCTGCAGCGTTCCAGCTGCTGCAGCGGCCAGCACTCAACAAACAGGTACTAGTCACGATACACCGTGTCGCAGCTGCAGCGTTTCAGCTGCTGCAGTGGCCAGCACTCAACAATGAGGTACTAGTCACGATACACCGTGTCGCAGCTGCAGCGTTTCAGCTGCTGCAGCGGCCAGCACTCAACAAACAGGTACTAGTCACGATACACCGTGTCGCAGCTGCAGCGTTCCAGCTGCTGCAGTGGCCAGCACTCAACAAACAGGTACTAGTCACGATACACCGTGTCGCAGCTGCAGCGTTCCAGCTGCTGCAGTGGCCAGCACTCAACAAACAGGTACTAGTCACGATACACCGTGTCGCAGCTGCAGCGTTCCAGCTGCTGCAGTGGCCAGCACTCAACAAACAGGTACTAGTCACGATACACCGTGTCGCAGCTGCAGCGTTTCAGCTGCTGCAGTGGCCAGCACTCAACAATCAGGTACTATTCACGATACACCGTGTCGCAGCTGCAGCGTTTCAGCTGCTGCAGTGGCCAGCACTCAACAAACAGGTACTAGTCACGATACACCGTGTCGCAGCTGCAGCGTTTCAGCTGTTTCAGTGGCCAGCACTCAACAATCAGGTACTAGTCACGATACACCGTGTCGCAGCTGCAGCGTTTCAGCTGTTTCAGTGGCCAGCACTCAACAATCAGGTACTAGTCACGATACACCGTGTCGCAGCTGCAGCGTTTCAGCTGCTGCAGTGGCCAGCACTCAACAATGAGGTACTAGTCACGATACACCGTGTCGCAGCTGCAGCGTTTCAGCTGCTGCAGCGGCCAGCACTCAACAAACAGGTACTAGTCACGATACACCGTGTCGCAGCTGCAGCGTTCCAGCTGCTGCAGTGGCCAGCACTCAACAAACAGGTACTATTCACGATACACCGTGTCGCAGCTGCAGCGTTCCAGCTGCTGCAGTGGCCAGCACTCAACAAACAGGTACTAGTCACGATACACCGTGTCGCAGCTGCAGCGTTTCAGCTGCTGCAGCGGCCAGCACTCAACAAACAGGTACTAGTCACGATACACCGTGTCGCAGCTGCAGCGTTCCAGCTGCTGCAGTGGCCAGCACTCAACAAACAGGTACTAGTCACGTTCAAAGGCAAGTAGTCATAGGAGAAATGAAAGATATTTGAGAATTTCCGAGTATTTTCGTAATGTTTATCTGTTCAGCCGAAAGACGTCCACTGCTGGACATAGGCCTCCTCCAAAGAATGCCGAAGGGACCGGTCCTGCGCCACCCGCATCCAGCGAACTCCAGCAACCTTTACCAGGTCATCAGTCCACCTTGTGGATCTGTTGCTAATGCAAAAACAATTTATTTTCACTGTTGTCAAATACCCTATTCCTGTCACTAGATGGCGCCAGTAAATATCCAATCCTTGCAACGTATCTTTCGTTTCGTTATTGCATCGGATTCATTTAATAAACGCTAAACATAAAACAACTGCTGTGTAACCGTACTTTTTTACATTTTTGTTGCAGTTGGTGTACAATCTTCTCGATTTGTGTATTATGGAGCTGTTTCCGGAATTAAGTGCCACAGAAAACCAATCACCGAATGAACCAAAGAGTTGAGACATTGTTGTACACTTATACAGCCACTATACAGCTAAACAAACTAAATGTTATTTTTCTTTAAGTATTATCAGATTTTGTAAATTGCAAGTCCTCGCTTAATTATTGATATTAAGGACGTAGTTTAGCAAAAGGAAACTAACCTACAGGAATGTGTTTTGTTTTAGCTCTAAGCTATTCTATAATTTACATTGTATGTTTTGAAACATATTGGTCAAACAACGTCCACTTTATTCAACCTTTTCACCACTACAGTCAAATGCAACTATAAAGAGAGCCATCGATCGCTCCCGGCGATCTTTTGCAGCAATATAAATAAATGTAAAGGTGACGAATAAAATAAAAAACAAACTTGATTTAACGGCGTTTTAGCTATAATAGATTTAACATTTTCGCAACCGGGCTAAAAATGGAACAATTCAACAGAAACCGAGGGAATTCGCTATGCGTGTAAGTTCATACCACTACCCGCCTAGCGGGCTCAGCCGGCATCTGAGCAAACATTACGAGTGCCCGCTAGGCGGGTTCTTGGTTGCGAACGTGTGAACGTTTATGAATAAGACTTTCAGGGATGTTAGAAGTAGTATTTCAAACATTTTGACGACATTTACATTATTTTTTAAGTCTCATGGTGGAGAAAAGGTTGAACTATCTTGCAGACTTCATTGTATGTACGAGTATGTACTGCACCTACTGTATTATAATATAACGGTAATTTTTCAATCGTCAGATAAAGATAAATTGTTTCGTGTGAAAGAAGGGAACATCCATTTATCCAAAAAATATCAATTTACATACATACATTCACGCCTTTATTCCCAAAAGGGGTAGGCAGGGCACATGAAACGTATGTTCCAGCGCCACTTTTAGCATAAATGTGGGTATAAAATATCGACAAAATGTGATATGGCAGTGATAGGTTGCTAGCCCATCGCCCACAACACACTTCAACCCTGGTCCCTTAGTCGACTTTTACGACACCCACGGGAAGAAAGGGGGTGGCGAAATTCTAACCCGACACCACACGGGTCTAACCCGACACCACACGGGTACCCGACACCACACGGGTACAGGTCGACACACGTAAAAAGAGCCCTGGCGGCCATATAAAAAGTATGGCCGCCAGGGTTCTTTTTACATGTGTCGACCTGTACCCGTCAATTTATCTGATGATTAAAAATACCGACCAAGTGCGTGTCGGGCACGCGCGCAGTGTAGGGTTCCGTAGTTGCCCGTTCGACAAAGTTAAGACGTAATTTTTATAATATGGTCAACTGGGATCGTTTTTTGCATTTTTTCATATGCACAGTAGTATTTTTTTTCTGACTTCTATAATGTAAACAAAGCTCTAAACCGGTTTATGTTTTAAAGATCCACAATACTATTGAACCAGTTATCTTACGACCACGCCGTGGGATTATGATTACGCGTAAAGGAAGTACCCCAAAATAGACCGCTCCTCTCCCGCCGACCCATATGTGGGTCAGCATTTAGTATTTGCGAACAAATATGTTAGCTTGGGAGAGGAAGGATTAACATTTTTCTCTGCCTCTTTACCTGCGTGATTATAACTTTCCGACTACTATCTACTAAGGGCCTTAGGCCGGCCCTAGACCTACAATAACTTTTCACAATATTTTTATGGTGCAATATAATTCAACTACCCCTTGCGATCAAACGATCAATATTTTCAAGAAATAAAATTGCGCAATAACTTTTATGCGTCTGCCGCTGCCTATTAAAATATTGTGCAATACTGTTCTTAGACGGTACAATAAAAAATCAATTTGCTCAAACTTTTGTTCAATCATTGCGCAACCTTCAATACTAACCCTAAACGGTCAAAAACCCTATTGAATTGATCGTTTAGGGCTGGCCTAAGGGTCACTGGCCAAACGGACATGGCAAAACTAGAGTGGTTCCTTGTTGACTACGGTACTCTACAAATAAGCCCTAAATTGTAAATATTGATGATGAAAGATGTATTATTACTAGATAATTATATTTTTGTAATAATGAATACAATATTTATTACTGGCCTTAATAAAGAGGTTGTAAACACACCATGAACAGGAAGAATTATTGATTCATGGAAAATATTGTTTTCGATATGGAAATGGAAAGATTAAAATATTTTCATTAAAAAAATTGCTTTTATTTGAAGAGACCAGAATCATCATCATATCAGCCGAAATACGTCCACTGCTGGACCCAAAGAGTGCCAGAATGACCGGTCCTGCGCCACCCGCATCTGCACTGTGCAAGTGTGATACAGCACGGCTATCATAAGACTGCACGCGAGTTCTCGATTTTTCTCGCACTATTTAGAAGTTTTAGGACAAGAGGTGTGAGAAAAAAAAATCGAGAGTGTCGCGGCCGTCTCATGATAGACGTGCAGGCCTATTCGCTCACCTCTGACATATACTTAGTTCTTATTTAGGCCTCTGGCCATGAACGTAGAATACTCTGGACAGGTTATGGTAATAATAATACCACGTGCGAGCGAGCTGATAGCATACAAATCTCGATAAGTGTGACAGAAAGGGAAATATCATTCATTGTCTGTCATATAGTTCCACTTTGTTTTGTTTGCCACAACTGATTTAGTATGAAGTTGTCCCCGTCCCCACCCGTCCAAATTTAGTAGGTTGTTTATGGCAAGTCATCAGCCATTTTAAAACGAATTCTTAATTTAGCTGCACAAGAGCTGTTCCGTCCCTCACTGTGATAACATGTACAGCCCGTCCATAGTATTCTAGGTTCATGCCTCTGGCGATAGCCAGAGGGCTACCGCGAAGTGAAAACGAACTTCGTTCGAATATACGTACGAAGCAAGTGCAACAGAGAGGGAGACACACAAACGAAATTAGTTTTCGTTTCGTGGTAGGGCCTCAGGCTGCGCTAGTCTGTGGGAAGCTTTAAGCCCGCATGACACAGGCGCGGCCCTGTTGCGGCGGTATGTAGTAAACTTGTTAATAGCTGTCTAATTTACTATTATATATTGACCGCCACCGTAGGCCCTCAAGTGAGATTCAGGTCTTTTAGCACCTCTGGCGAAGGCGGTTTACGCTGTGTTAAGCTACTGCAGAATCGAAACGCAAGAATAATCCAGCTGCGTGAATGTAGCTACGATCTTGATATTTCAATTAATTACTCTAACAAATACAAAGAGCGCGTCATTGAAAGTCTTACTCTTCAGAAAATGTGTTTTGTAATTTGGCAGCATATTCAACTTTCGGCTAACTTCACAATCAACCTGACATTAGATGTTTTGGTCCGAATTTAGCCTTATGTGCAAAAGCGCATGCTGTCTCGCTTGTACTTAGAAATCATGATCGTAAGAGGAGTGAAATGGAGTATATTGTTTTGGTATTTAGACTATTTAGTACACTACGGACCCCCATTTGAGCCGAGCCGAGCATCTCTTATTAGTCTGTGAGCCGAGCGATGCGAAGCTAAGCAATAGCAAAGCAAATGTCAATTTATTTACAGTAGAAAGTAAAAGGCGATGGGTGTGTGCTTTGTGTTTAGTATGTTTAGATAAGACGAAATAAAAATTAGTTCATAGTGTAAATAATAATTATAACTATTACGGAACATTAGCTAATTGGTGGAAATATTCATCAATAAAGTGTAAATATTTTTACACTTTGTGTTTCCGTAAACGAAGGTTGTGTTGTTATGTTGTATCTTTATGCAAACCTAATGACTATCATACACTAACATTAGGTGCTATGTTTTCTTTAAGTGATCCGTTAGAACCGAAATGAAAACATCGAACCGAGTGCTGACATGATCGTCTGATGAAATTATCAACAATGGGTATTCTGGGAAACCCTATATCGCGTAAACATGGCCCGAGCGTCTGAGCGCGTTCGGAATTCAAACATTCGCAATGGCTTCGCCGTGCCAGAAGGGCGGTATGCGGCTGAGCGAGGCTCTCGACAACATGCAGTTAGCTTACAACCCGATCACTAAGCAGCTGCATTTTGTGAGCCCCAAGGTGGATAAACCCGCGGAAGCCACATTAGACGACCTCGACAAGTTGTCCAAAAAGAGCAGTTTCAGTGATGAAGGCAACTTCTCGATATCGACATGTGAGAAGAGTGATACAAGTGACTCCCCAAAAAGCACTTTGAACTGGGGTGGCAGTGTGAGTGGGCATCAGAGAGGCAAAGATGGTGGGTCGTTCTCAAGCACAGTGTCAAGTCTCTCGGAGTGTTCTTTGGGATCTAGTGCCTCTAAGGAGGATATTGGTGAGGTGACATCAGATCAGGAGCAAGCCAAGTTAAAGAAGAAAGGATTGTCTGGATTCTTTAGCCGGTAAGTTGTGCTTTGCTTATTTCTCATTGCCACATTGACTGAATAAGGCTAATTTAAAAATAAAAAAATTATATTTTTATTTAAGATATCAGTCTCTAGAACATGCATAATGTAGTAATTTTTTCAGAGGTAATAAAATAAAATATCACTAATTTCATCCTGCATCTTCATTCTACCTTACAAAAGAAAATTAATGGCTTGCAAATATAACCAAGGACATTGTGTTTTAAAATATCAGTATTGTTAGAAAAACTGTAACATCCAATTATTTTGAAATGCTGAATAGACAATCTCAATGAATATTAAATAAATTAATTTATTTCATTCAGAAGTGTAATGGTTCACAGAGTTAATGTAAGATTGAACCAAGTCAAAGTTATTTATTCTTCATTAATATGCCTATATGTGGTGTTCCATGCCTAAAAGATGAATGTTGATAAAATACCATGAGTTCGGAAAGAAAACCTCTGCCATGAGAAGAACTGGTGCAAAAAAATTTGGTAATGTATATATTCTTTAAACGGATATAAGATTACATTGCTTGTCATTGAATGTCATTAAATAATGTATGGATGTCACAGGCTTATTATAATAATTGTTGTAGATACCTAAATCTCACCTTACAGTGGAAGATTTTCAAGTGTAATAGGTACGATAAGGTTATCTCTCTGATATAATGCAAGAGTGCTTGCTACTTATTAATCAAGATAATTACCGTGCCATCTTACATATTGTTTGTACATGATTGAATCAAAAGAATTAAAAGAAGTTTACTGTCCCACTACAAAAATAAATAACTACATAGGTTGAAAAATACCATCAGGCTATCCATGATTTGGATCCTGCCTAAGAAATAAGGGCACTTTTGATTTTGTCGTCCAAGTAATATGCTCCAACAATCTGTAGGGTGTATGAAGAGGGAAAAAAAAGAAAATATTTGGAAAAATAATTTATTAAACTCTAAAATACTTAGTTATTTCTAGTAAAAACATTAATTTCAAATATCTATCCGATAAGAATTGCCATGGTATGTCATATCTGGCAATTGCATTTTTACACAATAGATATCTATATGTTAGTTAAAAAATGATAAAAGCATACATCTCAACCTTAAATAGAAATATGTGAAAGTGGATATAAAAAAGATATAAGGACCAATCCTCGTTAAAAAGTAAGCTCTAAAATGAATTAAGAATAGAGTCTAATTTGATAATAAATATATGACCAGTCTTCTAAATTTATCATAACTTAAAGCATTCATCCTTACTTGTCTTATTTCGTAAACAACATTCTAACCTCAAAATGTATCTTTTTAGAATATAGCAGCTATTTTATCGTAAAAAAAAGCGTTGCTAGATGAGGCATGATCTTAATACTCACAAAATTGCTATTCTATCCTAAAAAGATGCATTTTGAGGTTAGACTGTTGTTTACCAAATAAGACAAGCAAGGATGAATGCACTTTAACAGTGTCTATGCTATACCAAAACTATCTTTATTTATTTTGACTAGTTCACAAGATATTTCAAACAGTTTTTTCTGGTGGTCCACATTCTTAGAGAACCTGTTACTGATGCCTTCAATGCAATTGCTGATGTATAGTCCTCCTTTCTTCTCCAAGTCCTTGTTGAAACACGCGTGGAGAATCGACACAGCTCCTTTAGCTGGACTCTTGAAGAACAATTTCATTGCCCATGGAAACAAGGTCCTAAACAAGGTACCATTGAATAAATCTGTATCAACAATGCCAGGATGCACAGAAAAGCACCTCACCCTGTCTCCATTTTCTTCTAGAGTTTTGTTAATATATCTTGCAGACATTAACTGAAACAAAAATAAAATACATCATTTAAAACTGAACTTTCCTAAGAAACTAACTTATGTTAATATGCATTAAGGCCAATAGAATATGTTAATTACCTGCGCTAGCTTGGACTGAGAGTAGGCCGCTGATGTATCATAATATTCTTCCGAATTTATGTCATCAAAGAATATTTTCCCCGGATAATGAGCACATGAGGATACATTTACAACCCTTGAGAATTCCCCATCATTGCTACCCTTTTTCAGCGCTGGCAACAAAAGATGTGTCAAATAGAAATGTCCGAGATGATTGACTGCTAATTGGGTTTCTAAACCATCTTCAGTCAATTTATAATCTCCAAACATAATTCCTGCATTGTTTACTAAAATATGGATCTCTGGGAACTTCTTTAAAACAGTATCAGCAAACTCCTTTACTGATTTTAGAGACAGTAAATCCAGCTGAAATGCGTGTAGACTTTCTCCATTTTCGAATTGTTCCGCTAATTTTTTAGCTAATTCTGGTTTTCTAATTCCCATAATCACAACCATGTTAGCTTTCAACAATCCCCGGACGACTTCGGCGCCTATGCCGCGCGCCCCTCCCGTGATGACGGCGATTCTCCTGTTGGCGTCTGGCAACACTATCTTGTTTCTTGTCATGTTCACCAAGTCGTCGATAAGGCCGCCGACGCCCGCTCCCTGGATGTCGAGATTGTAGCGCACCTCCCACAAAATGTGCTTTATTGGCTTGTGTCTGTTCATGTACCAATAAACGCTTATAACACTAGTAACTATGACGGCGGAGACGATTGCGAGCGACATTTTGAGGTTATGTTGTCGTCCGTCCGACGCGACGCGGCGTTCACACTGACGGTTGCTTTCACCAGGCTGGAAATCCTCGACGCTTTCTCCCTCGTGTTTGTATTCTTATTGTTTACCGTTACACGGGTATTCGATGTGGGGCTAAGGTTTAAATTACGATTTATTTGACAGTTTACTTTGTCGAGATCCGAGAGCTCCGCTGTTTATCGCTATCGGCGGAACAGGACTGAAGTAAACGTTATCATGAATGATGAATAATATATCGTAATTTCTGTCATTCTGCAGCTGAAAAAAGGTTATAACTGTAATGTAAGTTACCACCATATTGTACAGTCAAGTGTAAAAATATGGGTGCATACAACTTACTCATAAATATGTCCCATAACTCTTATGTCAGCGGATTAAGGTATTGGTACTTATTTATGAGAGGATGTTGTCGATACATATTTTTGCACTTGACTGTACCATATTTATAGCAAATAAAGGTTTATCTTATCTTAAGGTGAATTTCGAATTTAATTTGAATAAAAATATGTAAGTAGAGAATGACCTAAAATAACAGAACTCTTTATGTTATATTAAGAAGATAAAATGAATACTTGTTTTAATCACTGAATCTTTACACTCGCAACGTACGAACTGACCGTTAGACTATGACGCCACGCTACAATAGAAGCTAACATGCCAGCTCTGACCTCAGACGTAACTCAAATAATTACCCTAATGTGTTTGCCCTAACAGTCTCGTTCCAGGAAAACTGCGTATTTTTGCGATTGAATGATATTATAAAAATAACTGTAATTAGGTCGCGTTATTATAATTTTATAGAATTCGCGGTTCAAACGAACCGGATAGAGATGGTTATATCGCAGTGTTACGGGTTTTAGGGGTAACGGTTCTGTTGTCCGCAACCGCATGCCTAGGAGTCGACGCCCTTACCGAAACTAGTCTTTAAAATGTGGTTTAGAAACAAAGTTTCTGTACAAAAAATGTGATCTGTCTAGAACCCTGACTGCACTTTTCTTCAGACAGTCATTAAGACAAATGTAACGAGGCTAAACTCTATGGGATTCTGTAGATTTCCCGATGAAACCCCCGGGCCGCCCAACAAGCAAAATCAGTACTTATAGTGTTTGTCAATCCTATTTTTTATTGTACTTATAAGGTACTTGTAGTTAACTACACACACGGATTTGGGCGCAGTTATAGGAGCATTGCTTTATTATAACGATCTTATAATCTACTAGCAGAATGTCACTAGGCCCTGTAATACACTTACAGAAATTTTACCAGAGAACAACTGCTCCTATAGTGTTCTGAGACTATCCATTTATAAGTTTTATAACTCTTAAACAAGTTGCGAGTTTACTGCGGGATCATCAAACCAATCTGGACGTACGGAATCCAACTGTGGTCATCAGCAAACAAATCCAATACAATGCGTGTACATGCGTGTACAAAGAGCCCAAAACAATATCCCCAGGGATATAGCGTCAGCACCCTGGTACGCTCGCAACTCGGAAATCCACGAGTACCTGGAAGAACCGACTGTCTCTGAAGGAGCGAGACCAAGTACAAAGACAGACTTACAGCCCATCCTAATTCCTTGTCTGCCAAAGTATTGGAGCCTAATCCAATTAAGAGAATCAAGAGAGCCAACGTGCTGCCTGAATTGGACGAGAGTTAGGACAGTGGTCTTATCTCTCCTAACATCTACCACCTACTACCCATCTGCTTATAGTTTTACGACTGATCGCAGATATATATACACAACAAAAAAAAACTCTTATAAGTATCTCACGTGAGCATCATACTAGAGCAATCTTATTTATAACGCTCTACGAATATATTTAGTTATATAGTTATAATATAAGGCCGGTTGATGTGGTGAGTTTGATGAAATAAATACCTCAAAACGAACGTAAGTACCTATTTTTCATATTAATCTAACTATTATTATTTGTAATTAGTGTAAGAGCATATGCAAGTATTGTAAAATACTGTATGTATATTGTGTGAACATACCGGGGAAGTCATTTTTATTGTAAATGTCCACCATAATTTGTTTAGTTTTACAATGCCCAAGTAAAAAGCGCACATATCATATATGTTGTTAAAATAATATTCCCACATTTATTATAAACATTCGCCATTTTCAAAAAAGCTTTGCATTGAGTATGTTATAGGACAGTTATAGGTAAATTTGCAACTATAACAGTTTTAATCCAGACAACTTGCCGCCATATTAAAACGAATTAAGGCCGAAACGCACTGACAGCGGTGGCGGAGCGGCGCGGTGCGGCACGGAGGCGGTACCGGTTGTAATGTTCGAGCTAATATGAAAGGGTCCGCACAGAAAACCGGCCGGGAAAAAAGCGTGGCGGAGGCGGCGCGGAGGCGGCGCGGAGGCGGCGAAACGCGTGCACAGATAGGCGGCCGCGGCGCGGCGGCGGTGCGGGGCGGCGCAGCGGCGGGAAGTTGTATTAGGGTCATTCCAGCGAAACTGACACCATAGCCATAAAAAATAAATAACTTAATTCATACTTAAATCTATGTCTACAGAATAGAACATTATACCTTGTTTTATTAATCAATGAGTTTTTTCCTTTTTATATAATTTTGTTGCATTTTATTCGTTTCTGAATTCAACCCTAGCGCCAGTTATCTAGGGTAGCTTATTTTTACTCTAAGTTGGCAGGACTATTTTGCGTCTTTTCTGAACATTACGGAAAAAGTTATACGTATAAAAGAAAATATATTTAACGCAGTTTAAACTAGTGGTAAGTAATTATAAATAAATTTCCATGGTTAGGATTTATTGGGCTTCTACAAAATGGTTAACTCATGTCCCACCCGTCACAGTAAAACGATGTTTTTTCTTGTTTAACCTAAAAATATTTATCCTCTTGTTGTAATGCTTTGTGGAAGTAACAATTAAGTTAAGGGCGATTATTTTGGCTAAAAAACACGTTGCATTTGTAAATAAAAATCGCTTTTAACGCTTTTCAAAGTATGTCCCACCCGTCACAGTGACTGGTGAGCAAAATGGGTTATCTGATAAAACTGACTTAGTGAGTATAAAATCGTTGTTTTAACTTTATTTAAACGAATCTAAAGCAAATTGTATGTGTTATATTGCTTAATTCGGTGGTGGTATTCTTTTTTAGAACACAATGAATACTACGGAAAGGAAACGCAAGTCGCGGCAAAAACTAAAAGGAAACCCAACAAAATGGCAAGAGTTTTTAGCAATTTTAGATTACTGCGAGGAATGAGTCGAAAGAGTATAAATACCTCGCAGTTTCGCAAACTGCCGGTGACCGTGACAATGAATTAAAGCGCATTTTTAAAATGTGTTGATAAAACCAGTACAACATTTCGAATGAATGAGGAAGAAGTCTCTTTCATTAAAATTTGACAAATTTTTAGGCCTGTATTCACTTTGATTAGTGCGAGTGCGAGTGATTAGTGCAGGTGCTTAGTGACGATGTGTGGACAGCGACTGATTAGTGCAAGTGATTAGTTGGCTGTGCAGTAAAGTGAATAGAAGCGTGTTCTATTTTTTTGCGAGTGGACTGCGAGTAGCCACGTCCCGCGCGCCCTCCCTTCCCCCTCACTCGCAGCGTGCCTGCCACTAAACACCTGCACTGCACTCGCAGTGAATTGGACACTACTCGCACTACACACCTACACTCCTACTAATCACCTGCACTCGCAGTGAATTGGACACTACTCGCACTACACACCTACACTCCTACTAATCACCTGCACTCGCAGTGAATTGGACACTACTCGCACTACACACCTACACTCCTACTAATCACCTGCACTCGCAGTGATTTGGACACTACTCGCACTACACACCTACACTCCTACTAATCACCTGCACTCGCAGTGAATTGGACACTACTCGCACTACACACCTACACTCCTACTAATCACCTGCACTCGCAGTGAATTGGACACTACTCGCACTACACACCTACACTCCTACTAATCACCTGCACTCGCAGTGAATTGGACACTACTCGCACTACACACCTACACTCCTACTAATCACCTGCACTTGCAGTGAATTGGACACTACTCGCACTACACACCTACACTCCTACTAATCACCTGCACTCGCAGTGAATTGGACACTACTCGCACTACACACCTACACTCCTACTAATCACCTGCACTCGCAGTGAATTGGACACTACTCGCACTACACACCTACACTCCTACTAATCACCTGCACTCGCAGTGAATTGGACACTACTCGCACTACACACCTACACTCCTACTAATCACCTGCACTCGCAGTGAATTGGACACTACTCGCACTACACACCTACACTCCTACTAATCACCTGCACTCGCAGTGAATTGGACACTACTCGCACTACACACCTACACTCCTACTAATCACCTGCACTCGCAGTGAATTGGACACTACTCGCACTACACACCTACACTCCTACTAATCACCTGCACTCGCAGTGAATTGGACACTACTCGCACTACACACCTACACTCCTACTAATCACCTGCACTCGCAGTGAATTGGACACTACTCGCACTACACACCTACACTCCTACTAATCACCTGCACTCGCAGTGAATTGGACACTACTCGCACTACACACCTACACTCCTACTAATCACCTGCACTCGCAGTGAATTGGACACTACTCGCACTACACACCTACACTCCTACTAATCACCTGCACTCGCAGTGAATTGGACACTACTCGCACTACACACCTACACTCCTACTAATCACCTGCACTCGCAGTGAATTGGACACTACTCGCACTACACACCTACACTCCTACTAATCACCTGCACTCGCAGTGAATTGGACACTACTCGCACTACACACCTACACTCCTACTAATCACCTGCACTCGCAGTGAATTGGACACTACTCGCACTACACACCTACACTCCTACTAATCACCTGCACTCGCAGTGAATTGGACACTACTCGCACTACACACCTACACTCCTACTAATCACCTGCACTCGCAGTGAATTGGACACTACTCGCACTACACACCTACACTCCTACTAATCACCTGCACTCGCAGTGAATTGGACACTACTCGCACTACACACCTACACTCCTACTAATCACCTGCACTCGCAGTGAATTGGACACTACTCGCACTACACACCTACACTCCTACTAATCACCTGCACTCGCAGTGAATTGGACACTACTCGCACTACACACCTACACTCCTACTAATCACCTGCACTCGCAGTGAATTGGACACTACTCGCACTACACACCTACACTCCTACTAATCACCTGCACTCGCAGTGAATTGGACACTACTCGCACTACACACCTACACTCCTACTAATCACCTGCACTCGCAGTGAATTGGACACTACTCGCACTACACACCTACACTCCTACTAATCACCTGCACTCGCAGTGAATTGGACACTACTCGCACTACACACCTGCACTCGCACTAATCACTCGCACTCGCACTAATCAAAGTGAAACCAGGCCTTTAGACATTATACCTCAACCGCTGATAAAAATATGCGGTAATAGACTGTATTATAAATTTTCTGACCCTGTAAACTTTGAAGAGAAAAAATTTTTTTTGGCATATTGCTTTAAGAAAACTACTGAAATGATTAGTTGTAACATTAAATAATTCATTCAAGAGCTGATTTAAAGTAAATACAATAGAACTATGTTTATATTTTGCATAGATTTGTATGCCCAAATGTTACTCGTCCCACCCGTCACAAAGTACTGTCCCACCCGTCACAAGCATTGAGAAGCAAAATTATTTTTGTTTTACGAGTTATTTGCGTAAATTATACTAATACCTAATCTGTACAATATCAGGAACTATATAAAAATAGGTTGTTTAACAAAAGTTTCATAGTTTCTTACGAATTGCGAATGGTGTAAGTCAACTCGGAGAGGAGAGGCACTTTGAAGTCCCACCCGTCACACTTCTTATACCATCAATTTCTCATAATAATAATGACATTTTCATACTTTTTTCGATGGTACAGAATGCAATGACTATCCAAGTATGTGATAACATCATATTCAATACGTAAATCGTTGCCGTTTGGCAGAAATAAAGCAAAGTGTATGCAAAAACGAGTATAAATGTCCCACCCGTCACAATGGAATGACCCCTTAGTAATTTCAGTATGGACGGATTTCAATGTGCCGAACATGTGGCTGCGAGTTTACCTACTTTCGGTGTCCACCTAAAGTAGGTAAACTGTTAAGCAAACATGTTGTTAAGGTATAATTAAGGGTTACAGTAATTCCGCTACGTATCGTGAACTAGCGTTTTTTCGCAGTTCTCTAAACAGCTATCAAACGGAACTGCAGTAATCGAGCGTGACGCAAACTGCACAAGCTTCGGTACTGTTGTTGGTGCAAAGGAATGCATATCGGTGCCGATCGAGGCAGCCAAGTAACCTTAAATGGTTGACATGATATCATACCAAAGGGTACCTAAAGTTGTGCCGTTAGGTCTTTAAACTGATCGATTCTGATCTCGTTCAATAGGTCAAAGCACAGTTCGGTCTTTCAGTTCCTTTAGTTTAGTGCTATATTTGTCCGTGGCTTTGAGATTCACCGTCATTTACTCGCCGTATCCCGTTCACATACTCCTAATAGATTCCTTATTCTAGAGCCAAATACCGATTTCGAACGTGCAAAGGGATCTAGTTCTTGTCGGTCGGCGACGGGAATGCATACCTAATATTCTTAGTTTCTGAGTTCCTAACCGACTCAAGCCTGAAAGTTATATTATATACGGAATGCAATTTGCACCGATTCGACGAAAGTTGTTCGGTAATTCGTTGCCCTTACTTTGCAAGTATATTCGGTCAACGACACTATCTCCGTGCAAATTGTATATGCAATGGGTCACGTAGTATTTAATCTGATTATCTTATAGGCTTAATTGATTTTATAATAATGATCTCTTATAGTATCATAATGATGCCATTGAACGCGTTTTTAATTGCCTTGAGAATGAATAGTGTGGATTAGTGATCTGTTCATGTTTAAACTACTGACCGATTTGGTATCGAGACACATGTAAAATAGTGGGTAGTCTCTGTTTATTATATACCGGGGCTTTGCTTGCGTTCTGTGTAATACGTGGGCGAAGCCGGGCCGTACGGATAGCTAGTGTAAACTAAAGTTAGTTCGTATTCGGTGGTAGAATAGAGAGAAGCCAGGTGACGAGACAGGCGCCCATCAGCGAGGGGCGTAGTAGTGACCAAGTTCCATCTGCAAGAAAGTTACAAAATATAATCAGGCTACCGGGCAGGTTTTATTATATTTTCTGGTAGTGTTGCCAGGAAAGTTTTCTCTTTTTCGCTTATTTTATCGGCCCGACAACGAAAATACACGAAATTTCGAAAACGTATGGTATCACGGGACGAACTGACCGTTAAAGAAGTTTTAGTAATCGAATCAATTAAAATACCAGTTTTCTATCCTGTATAATGTACGTGTCCAATATGTTTTGGATAAAAAGTTTCCTCCCTGGCGAAATCTGGTAATCTGTACAATAATTATTGGACGCGCTACATAATTCTACGTAACTCTCGTGTCAAGTACAATGGCCTATCCCCTACACCCGATACTTGACCGGGAAAACCTGTTTCAGACCGGCCAGTCCCTTTCACCGGCACCCCTGACCTTGGCATCTGTCGTGAACCTCTCTATTCATTGCTTCTTCATACAACACTTTGTAAATAATGTTTACCTGCCAACCGCAATGTAAACCTCACAGATATTAGTAGTGGTTTCAAAAAAAGAGTTTTATTTTAGCATTTTATCAAACAAAGGCATGTTCTTGAAGGAATGGCATTGTTCACTGTTGCAATATTATGAATGCAGGTACATTATTATAATGCACTCGAAGCAGGTGTTGATAAAAGCACCCGATGTCTTTATGCTTGACGCAGAATGCTTACGTCTCGCAGGGTAGTCTGGCTGGCCGCATAGCGTAACCAAAGCATCTTGTTGTATTTATCTTTAAATTGGATTTACTAAAATAAAACCGCAAAGATACAAAAGACAACTGCAAAATTATCCAATACCCCATTCAACAAAACTAAGTAGCAAGACGAGGATGAATTAATAAGTCGAAAGAAAATTCATTCGAGGGTCACATTGCAATGATTTCCGCGTCTCGCCCGCGTCTGACCCCAAACGGCAATGTCGCATCAATGAAATATGCATTAGCGGTGCGGTTTATCCATTAAAAACTACCCATTTTATGCAACTAAATTGTGTAACCACATTTTATATGGAAACTTTTAGCCTAATTATGGCGCGTATTGCGTTTAGAATTTAGATGATTCACCTGACCGAGTTCATTCTGTCTTAAATTACTGCTGTTACTGATCACAGAGCATATGACTAATTCTCAGTCTGGTATTACTTCCTTTGTATCGCGGAATTTAGTCATTTACGTGTTTTGCAGCTGCCAGCTCTCAATACGCATGGGTTACGTCACTGCGTGTTTGGAATGGTATTGTTGCCTTTAATTGAAATAATGCTATGAACGGACGCCATTATAATGGCTACTGGACAATTGTTTTGGTGAACAATGCATACTTTTTAGGTTTTATCCATATCGATCGTGTTGTTCTTGTAAGCGCTAAGCACCCGTGACGTTAGTGAAAGTTTGTTCTAGTGTGTCTGAGACCACTTAGGGATGTCCACAGGAAATTATAACTTTGTTTTGTCTGTATATAGTACTGGAGTTATATATGAAAAATAATGGGTGATAGGTTATTTCCACACAAAGTGGGTTTGATTGTTTTAGTTCTTTGTTTGTATCTTTTTGACAAACGTTGTTCAGTACAAGTGTGTCTTTTTAATTTTTTATGTTTTCATGACACCAACCAGTAAATCGCAAAAAAAAATATTCCATACATTCAACTCTCAATGAAATCAAAGTTAACTCTCAATTGACTTTTATTTTTTCGCAATTTCGTGGCTGGTGCCATAAAAGATTTAAAAAAAAATGAAACCCGTCTGTGTTGGAATTATTATGACCCCGAAGGCTAAGTCTCCTCTACTATAACCGTATGTTCTGTCTTATTAAGATGATTATTTGCCCTAGTTAGAATAACCTTTCAAAAGGCTATCAAGAAGTGGTCAGGGCTTGAAGTTTTTCCAGTTTCCGCCCAAACGAAAGGTCGCGCTTTTTTCAGCTACACGTAATGTTCCAATAGGTCAATCATTTGGACATTATATGCTAATTATACACCGAGGAAGTGATGAGTAACCTTAGACTCATTATTTCATTAATCTTGAGTCAACAAGACACTTTTGTTACCATTTGCATACCACACTGACTGACTCACTTAAACATGGGACAAGAGAAACAAAGAATTGCTGATGATGTTAGGCTGTACTTTGGCAGGGAACTACATATTTATGTTTTACTAATAATACGAACAATGACCGATAAGTTATTCGATACTTTTATCAATGTCACTGACTCACAAATGTAGGTTACGGAAAAAAGATACTTATGTGTTTCTTTCATTGACAATTGTTACTTATAAGTTGATATGCAATTGAGCGTGCAAGTTCTTATTTGAAGTTCCTATTCCCGATAATATTTTGGTAACATTCCACAATTCTCTCGTTACGCTATCTTATATTGCATGATATCTCTATTTCGACATGGACAATAGTCGCGTGAGAAACCTAAATATGTATCAGTTCATCAGCACAAAGACATCTCAAGTCGTAAAATTTACGAATTCTCCAGTGAAAGTAAATCTACTTGTAATTGTTAGGCGTGGTACAGGCCAGTGGAATAATTCGCCATACAAACTCGCGGAAGTTATGAAAGTTATGATACTCATTCATTACTTTTTCAACACTTGTTATGGAACGTAATAACTATAAAGCTGGCTTGGCGGCGCTGTGATGATGGTATTAAAGAACGTTCTCTAAGCAGTTAATGGCCCTGCACAAATGCTGTTTACCTATGTGATATTTTAGTTGGTATTGAATAATGCTTTCTTGCTTGTGTAATACTTCGAAACAGTTTATTTAAGAGGAGTAGTAATGAAAAGTTTTGGTTTTTGAAGTGCTAAGGCTTTAAAATGTAATAGTACATTACGTAACTAGGGCGGTGAATTGGTGAATGCCGCAGATCGCAGGTGTTTGGGGTGATGCGCTCTGGGGCTTTACTTGTCCTTTAGTCCCGGGCAAGGACATATAATAGTTTTTATGCAGGAAATGAACTCCTAGGGGGGTGAAATGGGGGGTGAAAGTTTATATGGGCTATACCGTTAGCTTTTCGGTGATTAAAATATAGTGAGGAATCCCTAGTCTAAACCCAATAAGATCTAGTTTTCCCTCTGGGTTGGAAGGTCAGATGGCAGTCGCTTTCGTAAAACTAGTGTGTATGCCAAATCTTGGGATTAGGTGTCAAAGCGGACCCTGGTCTCTTTTAGGGCACAACCAGGAATAATGCTAGGAAGATGATGACGTTATATGTCATGTAGTTTTTGTATTTGAAGTGGCGCGATAAGCTGTGGTTGTATTTTTTAAAGTTTAATTTGTAGTGTCAACAAATTGAGGTCAACACAGAAGCCTTCGTGTCTGTAACACTTCTAAAGAGCGATCGTTGTGTCCCATTAAGGACTATTCAATTGTTAAGGTCGTTCGAATGTTGAATGAATGAACGGAATGTCTATTTATAATCAAATGGAGGCAATTTAAAACGATTGCGGTGAGGCTGAAATGGACACCGTTCTAATACCAAATGACATCATTGTCTTGAACTGAAGATAATGTATAGAAACCCGACTGGTCCCTTTGTCAAATGTCACTGAAATAACATCATTCAATCTTTAATTTCTGCATGTTCCTCAGTGCCCAGCAGTGGGACGCATGTATTAGCTGAGTTGCTGATGATGATAAATAAAAATTACTGGGGGACTATCTCAGACAAATTAAAGTAGTTGCCAACTAAGCAGAAGCTGGTAGCATGGATACTAGAACATCGTATATTCAATTTCAATACTTAAATACGTAGAAAACATCCAAGACCCGGGTAAAAATATTCGTGCTCATCACAGTAATAAATGCACTTCCCACTTATCGAGATTCGAAACCTACACGTTATGTATGAAGTATTTTAAATCCCGAATAGCGTGCAGTCAAATAAGAATGCCTGTGGAACAGAAACAGATTGGAATTTTAACGAGTCTCCGTGTGTTGACCCGCCTCCTCGATCCAATACAAAGGAATCCATCCGCATTATTCCGCCGGATCGGAGTAAATTTTAATCCGAACGTTCTTTGCGTCTTGATGCGCACTTTATCATACCTGAGTAAAACGCTTAGCTTGATTGTACAAAAAATTACATTGCAAGATTTTTTGGTAGGTTGATAGCTTACTAATTTGTCACAACAACCGGCCGACGCTGCACTGCTACAATTGGAATGAGACAGCATTACAAAATACCTTTCATTCTAACCATGGCGGTGCTGAATCTATCGGCTGGTGTGACATATTGATTCATTTGTAGTGTGCTTAAGACAACCTTAGAGGCAGGCAACATAGGTACAATTCCGAGTGAATCTAGAGATATGCATTTTATTGATTTAACAGGCAATTTCACAAGAAGAAACTGTAGTAGTTATGAAGGATGAGAGCATAGCATGTGAACTGAAACGGCCGTCCTATCGGGGTTGACGTATACAATTGCCAATTGAATATCTCCATTAGTCGAGTCCTAGGTAATTTATTGTAGTTGGTTATAATGTTAGGTTTAAAGATAATTGCTTCACGCCCTTATGATCCTGTAGCTGAAAACCATACATTGTGGCCGTGTCACTATCCACCACCTCTGTTTCATCAGTTCAACTTATTTCGCTATTTGAAAGATTTTTAAATCCATAAAGATCAAAAACTGAAAGCTCTTGTAATATAGAAAACCGGACGTCACTTGTTTCTATTTCGCGACAAACTTCGTAATAACAGGGCGTTTCTGACCTTTCATAAAACGTTGCTGATTTGACTATCAGTGAACATACATGTGCCTCTGCTCAGAGAGTAAACTTGGACAAGGTTAGCCTTTTTTGCCAGTACCTGGTCCCAGTCCTGACAACAAAACATCCAGTAATATATAACAAGTCCGGATTAGTTTAGGACGAGGTCAACCAGTGACTTCCCTCATTAATTATATTTAAACGACGATCGGATCTAGGTTATAAAGTTGACCTACTACATCGTCATATCCGATGCAGAATTATTTAGCGGCCACCCTCGTCAGCTACGTCATTCGAAACATGAAAGAAACGTCGAGTTCATTGGTTAAGTCGCTTGCTTTCTGACGTAGTTTTGATGGGAACTTGTAACTAATTTATAACGGAAATAAATTAAATAGTAGATAATAATAGGACCTACCTGTAATTATAAGGACACTGGGATAATTGTTGTACGTTAATGGTTCCGTAATCAGTAAAGCGTATGTACATAACAACGCTATACATACTATAGCATTACTATAATTCATCGTACTAATAATTAATAATTAGTAATTCATTGTTGCGTATTCCGTGTGTTTGGATTCACTTCTGAACTATAATAAAACATCAAACCCGTAATAGGCAACAGAAAAGGTTCTTTGTGAGTGGGATAAAAACTATACATCATACCCAGAAATAATCTGAATAATATAGATACAAGAAGAGATGAAACAACATACAACAAATAGTAGAAAAGCAACAAGCCTAAAAAAGCAATTAGAAATTAATTTATAAATAAAAGCCTCGAACTAGAGCCCTGATGTAATCACTTCAAAGGAAGCTCGATATTCAAATTTCAAATATCCAGATCTACTATTAAATATGTGCTGAAGAGTGTGCCGGTTGTAAATTGTTAGATTTTTGTAGATACTGCGATGATGTCATTGAACTAACTTAACTCGTTTATAAGCCGTGTGAACTCGATGAGACGACCATATTACCAACATTATGAATATGTAACGCAACTTGAATAGGTTACATTAAAGCAAGTTCTTGTAACAGTATAAAACAAATTCGTGGTTGGCGAGATCTTTCTTCGATTGCATATCAACATATAATAACTTACCAGATGAAATTAAACTTTTGCGCAATTTAGAATTTAGGACAAAATTGACAAAATGGCTCCAAGAACGTTGTTTTTACTCTGTAAAGGAATATTTGGACATTGCACGAAAATAATGTATTATAGAATTTATAGAATCTTAAATTGTAATTATTAATCTATTTTGAATGTAAATTGTTGATTTGTTGATATTATTGTATTTTATTTTTTATTAGTTTTTTTTCCTTGTTATTATATTAATTGTGTTATTTGTTGTTATTTATAAATTGACTATTAGGCTAATATTTGCATGCCGTTGAAGGCTGAATACTGTGACTCATCATATAATGTTAACATCTAATGTACATACTCTTGCAAATAAACGATACTTTACTTTACTTTACTTAGTATTTATTAAAAAAAAATTAGTGTTCATGTATTTAATACATACATACCATAGATTCACGCCTTATTTCCCGAAAGGGGTAGGCAGGGCACATTAAACTTATGTTTCAGTACCTACCCCATTTAGCATACATGTATTTTTATAGTACATACCTAATTATTATTATTATACTTTTAATATAAAATCCACGATATTATTATAAATGGGAAAGTGTGTGTGTTTGTTTGTTTGTCTGTCTTTCACGGCGAACGGAGCGACGAATTGACGTGATTTTATAAGTGGAGATAGTTGAAGGGATGGAGGGTGATATAGGGTAGTTTTTATCCGCGGAATCATCCCCTAAGGGGGTGAAATGGGGGGGGGGGGGGTAAAAGTTTGTATGGAGCTGCGATATAAACGAGTTCCACGCGGACGGAGTCGCGGGCAGAAGCTAGTATAATAATATAATTTTATATACATCTAATTAGTATACTTTTACACCATCGCGCATTTTTTTGCTAGCTGGTTTGGATTTCCATTCAACTTGTCCCCGCAATCCTTGCGAGCACGTCCAGGTCATCCCGCCATTTTCCTAAAGTTGGCATTACTAACTAGTGTAGATTACGAATTAAGAACAAAATGTCGAACATTCTTTAAAATTATTTTTTATTTACATGCGGTTTCATTAATTAACGTGCCACCGGTTTTGCGTAAAATTCTAACTTACATGTATTGCACCACTCAGAACCTTACGATGTCGGCTAAATTCATGTACGTTACGCAAACAGTTTCACGGATTTTCTCGTTACTTTCGTTTATTACGACATTAGGTACATTTTCTATTGTGCGGGACCATAAAATGGCAGTTTGAATAATGATCGCATTTAATATCTAAGTTTTTAGACACTAATATGCAGTTTATGCAGTTATGAAAGCAAATGAAAATAATCAGGCAAAAACCAAGATGAATGAAAAATAGGAAGAAGTAGCAGGTATATGTCGGTGGAATAAAGATGCCATCTTGACGGATATTATAATTATGACTTCATCTGGTCGTGAGGAAAAGTCTGTCAAAGATTCCAGACGAGATGCTAGACTTGATATTGCACGTGCATGAAATTCTTTTATGTTAGATTAATCGTCCATGAGAGTCGCCTGTCTGTCCGCCTTTCAATCATAGAAAACGGTCGGGGGATAAAGATATAAATCTCGCAATCAAGTTGATCTACGTAGAAAGTTTAATTTCCTAAGCAGTAAGCTCGATTCTCCATACAAACGTAGTTACGCTCTCATTTTAAAACTACGTGTTGGATTGTAACGAAACTTTGCATGTTCAATGAAATGAGGTATATCTATGTCTGAAATTAGTTTACGTAGCTTCAGATACCATAATAAAAAAGATACAGCGAATTTAAAATTTTCATACAAAACTAGTTCTTGCTGTAGTTACTTTTTTTTATAAATTGGAACCATATTAACTAATTACAGACATAGCTATACCTCATGTCATTGTATATGCAAAGTTTCGTCACAATCCAACATGTAGTTTTAAAATGAAAGCGTAACTAAGTTTGTATGGGAAGGTGAAATTCGACCGAGCTTACTGCGGCCTCTTAAAAGATTGCAAGTATTAACTAGACGCTTTCTCTCATTTGCAAGAAAGGTCGTGAAAATTTGTAACGATATAGGCAGAAAACGAGCTACATGTACATAACGGCAATAATATTAACCTATTTAATATCGTCACTTCGACATCTGTTTTCAGTATCACCGCTGTGTTGTACATAAAGTGTTCTCGGGACTGTTCGTGTCGTTATCCAAATAATATTTGCGTTTTTAATTTCCCGAATGGTGTTATTGTACGTTGTGTGGAATGTGCTCGAAAACTGTGTAAGTAAATGGTGTTTTTCAATGAATAGTTTGTCATAAATTTCGTACTTCGTTGTCCCTTTCATAAAACAACGTAACTTCCAAACAATGGCGTGAAATGCATCCTTGCGTACTTTTATACGTTTTAGCTCGAGGCGAGGGAAGAAAACTTTATTTGTTCGTCGGTTTGGTTACACTATTATCCTTTCAAGTGTCTGTATTTATTTAAACTATCTCAAAAAGGCAACTAGGATACTCGTACTTCCAATATATTCTTATTCTTTCGGGTTCGCAAATATTTGTGTTACCGATTCGATTCGGCGCGGGCCACGTAAATAGGTCTCGGCCCCGCTCCTGCCCGGACAAGGTTACGGTTATGATGTATAGGCAATTTCCTATAACCAAAAATGTATTATTCATCATGAAAATAAATGTTTCAGTGTGGAATAAACAGTCGGTAACCTAAATATACAGTGACTTCATCGCTCATCAACTCTCACAATGTTTATTTTCCCAACTAACATCATCATCCTCCTAGTGTTATTCCCGTGTAGTGCCCCTAATAAAGGAGCCCGGGGTCCGCTTTGACACCTAATCCCAAGATTTGGCATAGGCACTAGTTTTACGAAAGCGACTGCCATCTGACCTTCCAACCCAGAGGGAAAACTAGACCTTATTGGGATTAGACCGGTTTCCTCACGATGTTTTCCTTCACCGAAAAGCTAACGGTAAATATTCCGTACCTACATAAGTTCCGAAAAACTCATTGGTACGAGCCGGGATTCGAACCCGCGACCGCCGCTTGACAGCCGCATGCCTAAACCACTAGGCTACCATAGCTCCATTTTCCCAACAAACATTATCATTTATTCAAATGGTTTGTAATGGTTTCTTCTGATTAGTAGATCAAAAATATGCAGCTAATCATAATCACCTCACCTTGGCTTTCCCGATCAGGTAAAACTAGTAGAGATCCGTTAATAACTGTAATATTGTCTCGTAGCCTTGACTTCGGAGTGAATTTAATGCTATGACGTCATCGAGTTATTTATTTGATGTGGAGCAGCTGGCAGTATTAGTGCAGCAATAAAATGTTTTTTTTATTATCGTCCATCTTGGAATTGCAATGTTAATAAATCTATTATGGAGATGGACCCTTCTCTAAAGATATTCTTATACAGCTCTTAAAACACTTCGTGGCTAATATTTCGCTCCGTGTAATAGAAGATGATATTAAAAGATAAGACGCAAGAAGTGATCTTCTGCGTATGTAACTGAATTCTTTAATTATCTCCGCCAACTGGCTGTCACGATTCATACTGAGCTCTATAATTATGACTATAGCGATTCATTGCATTCGGTACATAATTATTTGAATGATTAACATGATAGTCATCTGCAGTCTACATCATGATATTCACGATCTTATTCATCGCTGCATCTGTCTCAAGTTCTATCTCTGTTCTTTTGAAACGTTTTATTACGTTCGCATCATTTTTACCAACCAAATCTAAGTGGATAAAAACATGAACGTCTAATATACAATGCATCTGACAATTAGAAACGAGATCTCCGTGATGAGCTGCAGTTATTTCTAGACTTTCCAGACCGAATGTAGTAATAAAGTGTGAGTTGACAGTGATGATGATCACGTTTCCTTGCGTCAAACCTCGCTTCTCACGGTTGGCACGCCTGCCTTAGGGGACCGGAGCTTGCAAATTGTTGCCAAACTATGTTGACATGCGCGTTTCGAAACATTCCGGACGAACATTTTTGATACATCTGGAAAATTTAACGACTCTTTTATTGTAATTGGCCGCTATTAGTATAAAGACTGTGTAAGTAAATTGCTTGATGAGAATAGTAATGTTGGATTCTACGTACGCAGCCTTTGCTCAAACAGGTTGTTAATGTGTCAGTCAATGTCAATTTGTGCGATGGACGGTCTTATATTATATGCGACCATGGTCCTGAGCTGCATTTACAATGTTCAAACTTGACGAACGTAAAGGATACACCAAATATCAAATTTAATATTGTATAATTTGGTGACAGTTATTTGATACTTTATTCACGATGTGAATAATAATGAATAGGTAGGAGTTAGGATATCATCTTACAAAGGAATTTTGAAACAGCCTTTCCCTTTTTAACCGTCTTCAAAAGAGGTTCTCAATTCGTCGGAATCTTTTATTTTGTAAGCAATTACCCGAAGACGTTTACAAGTGTGACAGGAAGTTCGCTTTCGTTTCGGGGTAGGCCCTCTGAACTCTGGACCAATTTGGAAAACTGACAATACGGCACAAATTCTTCATGCCATACAAAGCAAGCGGGAAGCGGGCAAGAACTAACATCTTCACGGGTTTACAAAAGTCATTTAGATTTTCCCGTTTTATCGTCCAGGTTTGTACAAAAACTATACGATGTTCGAATTCTGATTTTGTAATCAGAGTTTTCTTAGCCGACGAAATTAAACAAATAACAAAGCCACGTACATTTGTCATGATTTATTCCCAATGAAATCTGTTGTTGCAAAGGAGACGGGATAGAAATGTATTATTTATGTCGCGTTTCGCGGACTGCAGTCTCGCGTCGAGCAATATTGCTCAGAGGTTTCAATGCGGTAGTATAAATCATTAACCGGTTGAAATTGACCTCAAGCGTGGATTATATTATAACTAGATCCCCGCGCAGCTACGCCCGCGTGTTATAGAGAACACAGGCAGAGCCCGCGGGATAAAATATAGCTTACGTCCAGCGGCATTCTTTTATTTTTTTAATGAATAGTTAAGGGGATAACCCCCATTTTTTTCCTGGGAATGAAATCTAGACTGAGATTTCGCTTGGCTCCCGTAAATAATACAAATGAATACAACAAATAAGTATAGGATTTTAAAGCGAAATATTGTTATCTCTAGATCTCATTTGTATTTGGCCAACGAACAACTGTTAATCTAACCAGACGGAAAGGCAGACAGTACTTTGATTCACCTGTTTTTTATAGTAAGTACCTCGCGAATCGCAGACTCATCTTGCCTGTTAAAATTGTCTGCGCTGTATAAACGCCAGACAGTTATCTGACCATTCGTGACCCTTATTACAATGCACATAAAGTGCACGAATGGTCAGTTTACTGTGTTTTCGATGGTACAAACGCCCACAAATACAGCGCTTACAATACTTCCAATGCCATGCCATACATTGAAATGAGCTTAGCTTTGCGCAGTATCGAACGGGTGATCTTTCTTTTTATTTGTGTTGATGTGTTCAGGCCATATAAGGGTGGCCAGATTATAATTTACTGTAGCTAATAGCGTACGTTACCAAGGTTTATTATGTACAGTCAGCATCAAAAGTAATTGCGCAATCGAAGACGTCAAAAGCTCTTATTCCCTGCTAATACAGAATTTTAACGTCTTCGTTTGCGCAGTTACTTCTGATGCTGACTGTACTAGCCGCTCGCACGGCTCCACACGCCTATTACAGAGAACCCCGATAGAGCAGTCTATATATCCAAAGAAGTCAGTTTGGATTCTGAAAGTCCATTCTACATATATACTGGTTAAATATATTTTTTAATCGGTTATGGTGGTGTATGTATTTCTGGAGATTACACCCTACAACTTGTGGCCTCTACAGGTGGCGCTTCTCGTGAAATATTGTGAGCAGGTTCGTTGATTGCGTAGTTTTTTTTGTCGATTCACTTATTCGGAATTCAAAAATAGTTCCTATTTAAAAAATAAAACAATTGGCTTGCGTGTTCTACAACTTACAGAACTACTATTAGGAAAGACAACCTGCTATAGAGAAAAGTTAACCTCCTGCGTAAAAACTCCTATGCATGGATGCGTAACGGGTTTTTATAATCACGTTTAATTTTAGAGCAAAGTTAACATGTTGTTGATGAAACAAACACATTTAGAGCATCTGATACATCCATCCGTTAGTATATTGTAACGATAGTAGGTACTAGGTATATATATATATATATACATACTTGACAATGAGTGAAGGTCATGATGTTGATGGGTTTTTAAAACTAAGCAAATGCATGGATTTAGCACTTGTTTTTCTGCAGCAGGTAAAACAGCCATTAACTTTTTGCCGTTCAACAAAAAAGTCAAGATGGAAATAACGCGTTAGACTCAACAGCGCCATTCACAACATCTCTCGATTCACCTCTAGCCCCTAGTATTATTAGACTCCCAAATTAAACATAATTAGAGGTCTCACTTATACTGGATCGTCAGTTATCTGTGGGTAACTGTAGTTATTGCCCACCCGGAACGGAGCAAGTTGAAAGACCTTGTCAAGAATCCGCCTTTGCGTGGGAATTGTTGTTAAACGTGTGAATTCGGTGATACTAAATTAAGCTAAGCTAAAAACATGTCGCAAAGTAAGTTCTAAGTTGACTGTAATTCTCAATGTCGTAGTGTAAAGCAACAATTCCAATTTTGGTGAAGTGAATGGATTTAATGGGTTTTAGGAGTGGGCAAATAGACCAAAACCCTCCATCGAATAAAACAGATTGTACCATACCCTGGGAATCCAACCGCAACCAGCCAACAAAAACCAAAACTATGCAAAGAAGAGACCCTTCAGCAAAACAGTCAAATCAACACCCTCAGCAAAGCAAAATACAAAATCAACCCAAGACTAACAAAAGAATCAAAAACCTATACCTATCCAAAAAAAGCCAGATAAAAATTAAAGCCCTTGGTCTCCCACCACGGCCAATCCCCACGAGAGAACCAGACCATTACGCTTTATCAAGACGAATCAAAACACTTAAAATTGCTGCACTAAACACAAGAACCCTAAGAACAGAAGAAAGCCTACAAGAATTAGATAAAGCATTAGTAAACATAAACTGGGATATTCTGGGAATAAGTGAGCTCCGGAGACTAGGAGAAAAAATTGAGGAACGTGCAAACTACATATTATTCCATAAAGGCGAAGAAGCTGGCCAGAGAGGAGTGGGTTTTCTTATTAATCAGTCACTGAAACAAAACGTTCAAGAACTCATTGGAGTTTCAGATCGAATAGCTGTTCTTAACATCAATATACGAGGATACCAAAAACTATGGTCAATTATCCAAATATATGCACCAACAGAACAAGCGACAAGAAGCGAAACAAAACTATTCTACGAAAAACTAACGAAAACGGTGCGAACATATTTAAAAACCATATCATATTAATGAGCGACTTCAACGCCCAAGACGGAGAAAAGCAAAACAAATATGAATACGTCTTAGGGAGTTTTGGCCAAGGAAAAAGAAGCCTAAATGGAGAACTGTTAGTCGAATTTCTATTAGAACACAACTTAACGCTTCTCAACAGTTGTTACAAGAAGAACAAGAAAAATAAGTGGACCTGGCGGTCACCTGATGGCAACATCAAAAACGAAATCGACTACATAACATCAAATTATCCCAAAGCCTTGACGGACATGTCAGTACTTAGCAAGTTTAAATTTAACACAGACCATCGTATGATAAGAAGCTCCTTAAAAATAAAACCACCAAGGAAATCTCGGGAACATTTAGTTCTTCATAAATTAGATCACTACAGCGACCTTAAAAGACATAAACGGGCGCTTGAAGAAAACAGCTGACGGAATAACAATGAATGGCAGTAGTATAGACAATTAGACATCCCTAGTACCTATGGAAAGCTAGAAAAACCACTAACATGTGTTAAAACTGGGAACGCCAGGGAAAGTAAATATGAACTATGAGAAGCAACGTTACGCTTTATAGAACAAAGAAAAGAGCTGTTTTCAAAAAACCTTAATACAGACAATATCAAACCTATAAGTAATTTAAGTAAGAAGATCAGAAAGAACATCAGGAAAGACAGGAAGACTAAGAGGTTGCAAACACTAGAATGGCATATAAAGAGAACAGGAGGCGTCAAAACAGAGCTAAAAGAGCTGAGAGAAACAAAAAAAGAATGGATATCAAAGCTGAGCAAAAAGGGAGTTACAAATAGAAACAACATAAACGAAATAGCCACTGATTTCTACCAGATTCTCTACTCAAACCCTGTAAACGAAAAAGAACAGAATCCACACTCCAGCGAAAGACAGTATATTATGGTCGAACATGAACCCGAAATACTGCCGAGCGAAGTAGAAAAAGCCATTTGTAGCCAGAAGAATGATAAGGCTCCAGGTCCAGAAATTAAGAATGAGCTCCTCAAAGGCACCTTCCAAGAAATACTAACTACACTTACAAAAATATTTACCGAAATACTGAAGACTAGTATAATACCTACACATTGGAAAACATCACACATCATCCTTATATTCAAAAAAGGACAAAAAGAAGAAATAGGAAACTACAGGCCCATAAGTTTGATGTCAAATGTGTACAAGGTATTCTCAAAACTTATCTTGGAAAGAATAACCAAAAAGTTGGACGAAAACCAACCACCCGAGCAAGCGGGCTTCAGACAAAAGTTCTCGACCTTGGACCACATCCACACAGTAAAACAAATAATGGAAAAATATATAGAGTATAACAAAAAACTGTACATGGCATTCATTGATTATTCGAAAGCCTTCGATAGCATAAGCCACAAAGCCATGCCAGGAAAGCCTGGAAGAGCAAGGAGTATCACCAATCTACATAAACATTATTAAGGGAATCTATGCAAATAGTGAAGCGAGAATCCAATTGGAAACCCTGGGAAAATAGTTCAAGATTGAACGAGGCGTAAGGCAAGGAGAACCTCTATCGCCCAAATTGTTCTCAGCCGTACTGGAAAGTATCTTCCGCAAACTAGATTGGGAAAAGTTCGGTCTCAATACTCTCAATGTGCATGGTGCAAAACTGAACCATCTTAGATTCGCGGACGATATAGTCCTTCTGGAAGAAAATCCTACTCATCTTAAGGAAATGATACAATCGTTAAAGAAGGAAAGTATGAAAGGAGGGCTGTCGATGAACAAGGAGAAAACAAAACTGCTTACTAACTCCAAAGAAATTGCTATATCAATTGACAATCACCCACTGGATTATGTTCCAGAATACATCTACCTAGGTCAGATAATTTCCCACGAAGATCAAACTACAAAATAAATTAACAGTAGAATAGCAAACGGATGGAAAAAGTACTGGTAATTGAAGGAAGTTTTAAATCCAGAGAGCTGTCCATGGAAATAAAAAGGAAAACCTTTGACACATGTGTACTCCCAGTCATCACATATGGCTGTGAAACTTGGGCTCTCACCAAACAACTCACGGAAAAGTTGGAACGCTGTCAAAAGGCCATAGAGAGGAGTATTACAGGAATAAGGAAACAAGAAACAGTGAAAAGAAGCAAAATTAGAGAAATAACCAAAGTTGCGGACATAACTGCTAGAATAGAACAACAAAAGTGGAGATGGACGAGATCCCCACGATAAATGGAGCAAAATTGTTTCTGACTGGTACCCCAGAGATGGCAAGCGAAGCAGAGGGCGCCAGCGAACAAGATGGGAAGATGACCTAAAACTCACAGCTGGCAACCTTTGGAGAAGAGTAGCACAAGACAGAACTCAATGGAAGATGTTGGAGGAGGCCTATGCCAAGAGGCACACTGAACTACGGGACATTATATAATTCCACAAAATCAAATGTTCTGACATACCGTAGTAATTCCACCACCACGCTACCACACGGACCAACACAACAAATGATGCACAGAAGGTCACGTGCACAATGGAATGTATTACAGGCAACAATAGACGGCGAACGCTATTCGAATACATTGACGGCCGATAAGCTATTGATCAGTTTTAATATTCAAATGGTTTTGTAATTCGAAAGACCAATTCCTTGCATAATTTGCGTCGACCAAATTTAAAATATGTACACAGGAAAGGTACAGAATGCTTAAGTCTATTAAGTCCGCTTTTTGTATTATAAGTTCTTCTTATACGCAATGAAAATTAAATTGTACTCATTATTTGATCGTGTATTTATTATAATTTTAGTTCAATGATCGGCATAAAGTAAGTCTAATGCTCGATTTGCCCAGAGAATATTATGCCTCAAAAATAACGTGCCCTATGAATATGTAGTTACGACTAAAATATCCCATTTTCTCCATCTTTAGACCCACGAGCGCAAAAGTAATTTCCATGTGCCTTGCCTTTTCCTCTTCGGGCATGCAGCAGCGATATGTTATGGTTGACTGATTATTGATCAATAGGTACTTCTACATCGTTTAATTCCGGAATAATGTTGCCCTTCCCTTGTAACGTAACTAACATTGTAACCAGTAACCAACGCCTCTCGGCGCGAAACACCCACTGCCCACATTTCTGGCGTGACCTGTGACCTCACGTAGGCGCGCCGTGCCACGTGCTAGGTCGATGGGATTGTCTCTGAGTACAACATGTTGCTCAACTGGTGAAGTGGGTAGGTGGGTGCAGGTGTTTGTTGCCAACCTGTCGGCGAATAACAGTGCACTTACACTTTTTGTGTAAATGCCAGCTAAAATTATGACTTTAAAAAGAAATCTGAAATTGTAGTTGATTATTTTTTGCCAGAACGGTTCTTCGATTGCTTGGCTTAATCAACCATGTTTATACAGGTATTCTAGTTAATATATGCCATAAAAGATGAATTACTGCTTCTCATACGTAATGTTCTCTTTCTACCATCTTAATTCTTGGAAATTTTGAAATCATTAATTTATTCCGTTTACACTTACAGTGAGTCATTTGTCTTATTAAATTCATCACTGTCTCTCTGCCTATGCTTCGCTGGCTGGTGGAACAATATATCGTTGCTGAAATTCATATAACCACTTTGAGTCCTTATCCCTGGTCTAGACAGTCCATAGGTAAATAGGTTAGGTCCGTAGATTGCTAATATCAATGCGTTCCGGAGATATGTATACTTTGCACACTTTAAGTCCGTTGGCTACGTAATGAGAAAACCTGTTCAAATGCCTGCTCCAAACAACGGATGGACTCAGCAGTGGCTCCATTAGTTAATCAATGTTTATAACACGGTCAAATTATTTTTGTACATTGCTGGCCAGTATTACTGCAATGACGTTCCAAAGCATACAGTACAGATAACATTGTTTTGACCGTATTAGCTCTTGAAATGTGTGAAGATGTGTTTTCAGCTTCGTGCATCTCTAGTGGATATTCGACCTTAGGATTGGTTGTCAGGTGATACTATAGTTGACATTGCTATTAAAAAAGCAAAGGGCTCCAAAGAATTCGTCTGATGACCCAATGTTCACTAAGACCGCACGAGCAAAGATAAATTGTACGAAATAACTATATGCTACACGAACGAAGGTGCATAATGACCTGGCAGCTTTGTTAGTACAATGTTATTGCTACCTATATGCAGCAGCATATTATTTGCTATTTCAATAAGCGTCACATATCGTGCCAGGCGGTGCCAGGGTCCGAGATTATTCATACGTACTAAATAGTTAAATAAAACGATTCAGCGAGATGAGCTACTTTGAGTTGTTTGCTACGACATGTATATGATTGTAAAATAGAATAGCTTATGTACTACCTATTGAGAAGGTCACCCTGACACATCATAAAGTTATATCAATAACGTTATACCTACTTATATAAGAAGTGTATTGCAATTTGGTTTGTGTCGTTAAATTGAGGTGTCCATGGAGGGTCAAGGTTCGAGTTTGCCAACTTATCAACTTAGTAGTGTACCAGTCGATAAATGGGTATTTTATTTAACATACTTATCAGCAGGAACTGCTCATACTAAAAGTTTCATCTTAAATATTTTCCATTTTTCAAAGTTTATTTGTAATAAGTTAATAACCCGTTAGTTGCTTCTACGCAAACTCTCAATGAGGGAGCTCAGGGAGCATCACTCAATCACGGAAGTTAGTGAATAGCATTTTTCCATAGCTAACTATTGGAATTCAGAATACTGTATTACGCTAAAAGTACCCACTGAGTTCGACTCTCGAGCAACATAAGAAGGGTTTTCGTTACATTTTGGTAACTAAATACCAGGAATTTTGATAATTTGTTGAACAATTAGGTAGCCAGTTAGGTAGGTCCAACTTCGAGAAAGAGGTCAATCGTCGAATCCGGGCACATATCACGTAGAACCGATGGCTGTTGGGGCGGAAAGGTTCTCGAGTGGCGACCACGTACCGGAAGGCGTGGCGTGGGTAGGTCCCCCACAAGGTGGACTGATGACCTGCTAAAGGTTGCTGGAGTCCGCTGGATGCTGGAGTCACTTTGGCACTCTTTGGGGGATGCCTATGTCCAGCAGTGGACGTCTTTCGGCTGATACGATGATGTTGATGTTGAACAATTTGTATAGCGTGGCAACACTCTGTCATGATTTTGAAACAATAATCAGAATGAAATTAAGACTTTTTATCTGTGTGTCTGGTAATCCACCGAGCGGTGTGCGCCGGCGCCGCGTACCAAGCACGCCCCGGTACCGCTGTTCCGAGCGCTCCCCACCAAGTTTTTACACCACTCCCGCGCACAATTGAATGAAACGACATCGACGACGTTATGCAATGTTTTGTACTCCGTGTACGCTTTCTGTGTGTAGCTCTTTTTTAGTTTTGGTTTACTATTCGCCACGGCTGATACTGACGCTGCAAAATATTGTATTGATAACGTAAACCGCATTAGCAGGACTTTTTTGTGATTGCTTCCGATCTTAGTTCAATGGGTTTCACGCGTGCCGAGTTACGTGCATGAATGAGCACGAAAAACATATTAAAATGCGAAACTTAGTGAAGGAGGTGAACCGAATTATCTTTATCTAGATATCTATCGTTAATAGCAATAGATTATCTGACAGACACAAAATGGTTACATGTTTTTCATCACATGCTTATTTTAATTTCGGTGAAGGAAAACATCGTGAGGTAACCGGTCTAATCCCAATAGTGTCTAGTTTTCCCTTTGGGTTGGACGGTCAGATGATAGTCGCTTTCGTAAAAACGAATGCCTATGGCAAATCCGCTTTGACACCTAATCCCGAGGGAAAGCGGACACCGGGCTCCTTTAGGGCTAACGCTAAGGGGCTGATGATGGTTATTTTAATGAATAATATTACGAACAAAAGAGTGCCTTGTACTCATAGAACACCTCCACTAGAAGCCTAATGTTTCTCAGTTTGTTCGCGACTCGAGTCACCAAGCGTTGGTGTTGTTGCCCTTATTAAATCCGCGGTCGCCCGCCTTTGCGTTCAGTTGCGTCCATGTTAACGACCTGTGCGGAGTGTGCATGACTCTCACATAAAAAAACAAAATAATAGGATTTTCGCGGCTAATTATGGGCTTTTGTATTGTGAGGTGGTGCGGAAAGTCGTCAAAGACTTCTAATTACAAAAAAGATGGATTTTCATTCCACAGTTGAGTCAAATTCAATATCTCATTGAAAATATTTATAGCCAGCGGAGGTCATTTTATACTGGCCAGTGCGAATACTGAGGTACAGACACACTATGTCTGTCACTTTTCATCACTTTGAAAATGCAATATGCTATTCCTTTCTTACGAAAACACGTCACGACTAGTGATGTCCCGATGATGCTATGATGGTCAATCGACAAACCACGTGCTTTCGTTCGTACCGATTTGAAGAAATGTAACAAAAATACAGATTTCTCGTTTATTTTGGTTTGAGTAGTTATTCTGTAGATTAGAACTTAAATTTAGTTTTATTTATTGTTCGTTATTTAAAGTAAATAGTGTAATATATAATAAGTATTAGTAGTACTAGTAGTAGTAGTTACTTTACTGTTTTAGTAACTTTTTAGAATGCTCTTGGTGAACAGTTGCGTCTAGGTTTCAGGATGGGCCTGATGATAAACTTTGGGAAAGTGCGAGGGTACTCGTAGTTGGTTTGAGATAGATATAGGTTGTGCGGGCTTTTTAGAATCCTCTCGGGGAGCAGTTGGGTCCAGTGCCACAAGATGGGCCTGATGATGCACTTCGAGAAAGTGCGAGGGAACTCGGAGTTGATTTGACACAGACATAGATTGTATGGGCTTTTTAGAATCCTCTCGCTGAGCAGTTAGGTCTAGTGCCACAAGATGGGCCTGATGATGAACTTCGAGAAAGTGTGAGGGAATTAGGAGTTGGTTTGAGATAGATATAGGTTGTGCGGGCTTTTTAGAATCGTCTCGGTGAGTAGTTGGGTCCACTGCCACAAGATGAGCCTGATGATGAACTTCGAGAAAGTGCGAGGGAACTCGGAGTTGGTGTGAGATAGATATACGTTGTGCGGGCTTCTTAGAATCCTCTCAGTGAGCAGTTGGGTCCAATGTCACAAGATGGGCCTGATGATGAACTTCGAGAAAGTGCGAGGGAACTCGGAGTTGGTGTGAGATAGATATACGTTGTGCGGGCTTCTTAGAATCCTCTCAGTGAGCAGTTGTGTCCAGTGTCACAAGATGGGCCTGATGCTGAACTTCGAGAAAGTGTGAGGGAACTCGGAGTTGGTGTGAGTTAGATATACGTTGTGCGGGCTTCTAAGAATCCTCTCAGTGAGCAGTTGGGCCCAGTGTCACAAGATGGGCCTGATGATGAACTTCGAGAAAGTGCGAGGGAACTCGGAGTTGGTGTGAGATAGATATACGTTGTGCGGGCTTCTTAGAATCCTCTCAGTGAGCAGTTGTGTCCAGTGTCACAAGATGGGCCTGATGATGAACTTCGAGAAAGTGTGAGGGAATTAGGAGTTGGTTTGAGATAGATATAGGTTGTGCGGGCTTTTTAGAATCGTCTCGGTGAGTAGTTGGGTCCACTGCCACAAGATGAGCCTGATGATGAACTTCGAGAAAGTGCGAGGGAACTCGGAGTTGGTGTGAGATAGATATACGTTGTGCGGGCTTCTTAGAATCCTCTCAGTGAGCAGTTGGGTCCAATGTCACAAGATGGGCCTGATGATGAACTTCGAGAAAGTGCGAGGGAACTCGGAGTTGGTGTGAGATAGATATACGTTGTGCGGGCTTCTTAGAATCCTCTCAGTGAGCAGTTGTGTCCAGTGTCACAAGATGGGCCTGATGCTGAACTTCGAGAAAGTGTGAGGGAACTCGGAGTTGGTGTGAGTTAGATATACGTTGTGCGGGCTTCTAAGAATCCTCTCAGTGAGCAGTTGGGCCCAGTGTCACAAGATGGGCCTGATGATGAACTTCGAGAAAGTGCGAGGGAACTCGGAGTTGGTGTGAGATAGATATACGTTGTGCGGGCTTCTTAGAATCCTCTCAGTGAGCAGTTGTGTCCAGTGTCACAAGATGGGCCTGATGATGAACTTCGAGAAAGTGCGAGGGAACTCGGAGTTGGTGTGAGATAGATATACGTTGTGCGGGCTTCTTAGAATCCTCTCAGTGAGCAGTTGTGTCCAGTGTCACAAGATGGGCCTGATGATGAACTTCGAAAAAGTGCGAGGGAACTCGGAGTTGGTGTGAGTTAGATATACGTTGTGCGGGCTTCTAAGAATCCTCTCAGTGAGCAGTTGGGCCCAGTGTCACAAAATGGGCTTGATGATGAATTTCGAGAAAGTGCGAGGTAACTCGGAGTTGGTGTGAGATAGATATACATTGTGTGGGTTTCTTAGAATCCTCTCAGTGAGCAGTTCGGTCCAGTGCCACAAAATAGGCCTGATGATGAACTTCGAGAAAGTGCGAGGGAACTCGGAGTTGGTGTGAGATACGTCACCATCCTAAATAGCCGAATGCCTTTTTCGTGTTTTGTTTGTTTTATTTTAAAATGAGAACAATAAATACAACTTTTAAAGGAATAATGAGACTTTACTTATTATCAAACTGCTCCGAAACTTTCCATAAAAAATACTGAAGTATTAGTAGTTTAATCTTTAGAACCAAAAATACTAAATGGTCAGTATTTTTTTAGCACACTTTTAAGTATAGATAGTTTAATTACCTTTTTAATATGTTACAGTAAGTACCTAAGTACCATGATTTATCGGCAAAAAAATACGGTACTAGTTAGGATTCCTAACTTACTGTGTATCAAAATGGTAACAAAACTATCTATACTTTACCTTTACTTAAAGATAAAAGTATAGTAAGTAGTTACTTACTTTACTTTAAAATGGACCTAAAAAATTAGGATGCTTGTACGTGAACATGTCCCATCACTACGCATTCCGCGCGCGAGCGCATCGACCAATCGCAACGCTGTTAGCACCCGCCCTTCCCCTCACCTCTTCCTCATGCTTTGGTGACTCGCGTCGGGAACAAAATTACAAACATTAGGCTAGTGGAGGTGTTCTGTGCTTGTACTACAGTTACCTAATTGCTCTTTGTCTTCGCAACAGTGAAAGTAATTAACCGGTTAAGTAATTGCCGAGATGGCGTCCGATTATCTTAAGGAAACTTACTTAACTAGTCAGTTTGTAAACTTCTTTTGGAGGATGCTAAACGAGTCGTCCGGTCCATACAAAAAAGACAAATACGACGATTCCCCTATCGACTGATTTCTTCTCCAAATTCAACCTACGAGTATACATATATATTTTCATATATGTATAGAAAAAAATAATTGTTGACAGCTAGAAAAAATGCAGATCTGGCAACCATAGCCTAGTCCATCCATTATTTTGTTCATTTCCCAATCATAGTTTGTTTCTCAGCGTTTTCTTGAAGAAATCGCAATACGTTTGCAACTTCCATACAATCGGATTTGTCCAATCATATACTTATTCTTTTCTTAACAAATTTGGTTGAACGCAGTCTTATGCAAAACAACATTGCTTTTGTGAAACTAACTTAGTTCAAACATTATCTATTCTAATTGCGTGTTCGTACATGTAAGTACATATTTTATACTCGTTTATATCGTGCATAGTTATGTGCACAGCATCAATTTAAAATCCGAATACAGGATCATATTGCAGATCGAATAACGCCTATTTTACTTTGTGCGTTTATTACGGTTATGTTTGTGCGCAAATACGCGAAGGTCGTATGTTATTTTATTTGACTGTACGAGTATGTAATAAGTGCTTCTTGCGTGGAGCGAATCGTTCATATAGTTTTTATGGACCATCGGTGATCGGTGAATATTTATTATTGCCACACCTGGCTTATTGCGTTCTTTGTATTCTAACTAAACTTATCTTAAACGGCGATTAACATAGTTAAGATAGTATCCAATAAGGTGGGGTAAGATAAGTTACCTCAACTTCTCAAAGGTTAGCTGGAATATCCCTTATGGCGATAAGTTCTCCTTTGGATATTAGTTGTATGTGACATGTATATGCTTTTTAACTTTTTGTTGTGTACAATAAAGTGGCGATATTAATACCTATTGACATGATTAAGCACGAAAACATGTCATGGCGGCGGTATCTTTAATCAGGACTATCACCTGTATTGCACCAACTCCACAATTGTTACCTGACAATGACAATTCGACGAACATTGCCGGGTCGACAGGTAAGGTTGATTACACAGATTGAGGTACTTTAGGCTTATAGTCAGAACTTTTTTAAACCTTTACAACTATACTAGATAACTAGGTGTACTAGGTGGGAAATACCTAGTGATCAATTACCTACGCCCTACCGCGTAATGAGCACTGTACTTCAGCATACAAAGTTTCCACACAAATTACGTGGCAGACCTCCAGTAGCTGGGTGGGAACTTGAACACTTAAGTACCTACTAATTTGATTGATGACTGGCTCGGAGTTCGCGAAGTAAGGTCGAGCTCTTGACCTTTTATGACACAGGTATAAGGAAAGAAAGAAGTTAATACTGAATAAGGTTGGACTTATATTATAGGGGTTTTATTTAACTTGCATTTTGCATAGGTATTTTCCAACTTAAATGATCCTTCAAACCTTGCACCAGTCACAATTTGTCAAATGGTCAAAACGACAAAAGATAGACCCGTCGTTTTTGGGCTAATTTCCTCAAAACGTTTATTAGGACCTTGCAAAAAAATACAGTAGGTATGCAATGCAGTTTGAACAAAAAAACATTTTGTGAGACACCTATTATGTTTAGTTTAGGATGATTCAAGTTCAGGTCCAAAAGAGAGGGATTAAATTACTGACTCATTTGGCTTGACTAAGTTCAGAACAATAACATTTCCTCAGATTATTCGTAACTAAATGTTTTCGCATCCGACTGTTTCAACATTGTTATTTCTCTATTGTTATTATAATACGAATTTAGGTACAGTACTCTGGCCAGTTATCAGAAGTTTACTCCCACTCACATGTTTTGTCTGCTGGCCGATGGCGATGCCCGTTGACATTCCGACAGTGCGGTTACCGAACACTGATAAACGGATGCGCAAAGCATTCCATCAGTACCATTTAAAATATAAATTAAAAACTATTTGGTAATTAGTGACTTGTAATTAAAATATCAATGGATAGTGTTCTGTAACTCTCATTGAGTAAGTGCGTTTAACAATAATTCAAGATAAAAAATAATCAAGTTGGATGGTCGTTATGTATAATTATGTTATTGTTTCTATAAGAAGTACCACTGTACTTCTCACTAGCAGTTGAAGCAGGTAGCTAAGCAGAATAATATAGTCAAAATTATATGTGTTTAAGTCTCATTTTCTTGAGGTCGGGTGATGTAGATCGTTTAGAACACGTCATTCGCATAGCTAAATTGGGTGATTGGGTGCCTATGGAGGAGTATGGCAAGTATGCATGCTGTCACAATCCTCAGGACTGATTATGAATCTCAGACCAAGAAAAACAGAAAGATGGAGTATGACGAACGCCTACGGACACATAAACAAACTGAATAGTGCAAAACTTATATGTGATAATACTTTTAATTACACGGTTCACCTCACGTTTTCAATGTCACTCCGGGCGACATGTTGTCTTTAATGTGATCTTGACAGTATTGCGACACATGCTGAAGAGTTTTGTGCAATTTTGTTTGAATATGTGTGTGTGAGCGTGTCGTAAACTTATTTGGCTTGGTTGAAAACCCGGCTTAAGTTGTTCGTAATGCTTTATTTTTTTCTTGCTCTTAGTTATGAATGATGATGGTGATTCAAATAGCTAATTCTGCTGCTGATTGTACAAATAGCGAAACTATTAAGTGACCATTATTTACTTTCCGTGTACGGTTTCGAGTTACAATTTCACCTCCCCATTTCTTCCCGTGGTTGTCGTAAAAGTCTACTAAGCTGGATCTACTCCCCTACTGGATTGAAGTGTGTTGTGGGCGATGGGCTCGCAACATTTATGTTTATGTATGTACTGTTTGTTTATTTAAACTTTATAGCACAAAACAAGTAAGTACAAAAGGGACTGAATGCCTCAATGCATCCTCTACCCGTCAACCATAGGGCCAAACAGAGTCTTGCTAAGATGCTAACCTCCTAAAGTGTATGCAAGATACACCATTAATATACCTATACTACTTATACCTTGTCAGATTTATCATATGTCGCAGTTATCCGGGTAAGTAATACGAGGTATAACAATTTATCATATAACGGTCATAATATATACGCTCACTGTGGATAAATTTGTTTAGTATAACGTTCATTGCACATAACGAACGAAAGGTATAATGTCAAAATATATAATTTCGTAAAGTATAACGTACTTTAGATATAATATCAATTGATATATCGATTAAAGCGTATAATATTCATAACAGCTAAGGTTTATAATATATATTATTCAATTAATCTAACATCAAACAGTATAGTAGGTATAATCGCCTTCAGTTATTTTAATGTCCTGTAGGTAAGTATTAATTATTATTAAAACAACGTTGTGGGTTGGGGTATAAACGTAATATGATTTAGTGGTCATCTTAGTCGGTTGACACAATTGATTTTTACTGTTGTATGTGTTGTGTATTAAATCATAAATAACGGGTTCAAATGTGAAGTATTCAAAAGTGCAAAAGGAGCAATTAAATTGCACGAGAATGGTTACAGTTTTTGTAAAAACAGACAAGTAAATAACAAATTCTATTGGATTTGCGAGTTAAGCCGGCGAGAAGACTGCAACTGCATTAAACGTTTGTAAGATTGAAATTAAATTTATTTGATATCAAACACTTACCTAACCGCCAGCGTGTCGACGCCACCCCGCTTCGCGGGGTGTCTATTTCCGCACTAAGGGACACAAGGCAACCCTAACCTAACCTACAAGTAATACCATTGTTAAGAATATTTGTTGTTTCTTTACTACGAGGGGCTTCGCCCACTGAGCCCCCTTTGTAGGTGGCTCCGCCCCCCCCCCCCCCCTTCCCGGCTGCCCTAACCTAATTTTCTGTATTATAATCCCTATACGAAAATATACTATGCGTTATGATCGTTTATACGTTATGTATGTTATACGAAAAGATATTATATGTTATGATCGTTATACGAAATTAAATTAGTCAATTTGAGTGTTATAGAAAAAAACGTTATATTATATGTATATTATGGCATTTGACCGTTATTCCTTATAAAAGTATTGGTATTGTTGTTATAGCTAACGTTCATTATATCTTGTGAACGTTATTAATATGAAATTATATATATTGTTGTTATATCTCGTGGGACGCACCCCAGTTATCCATGTCGCTGATGATGTACATTTAGCTGCAAAGGAACACACTTAGCATCAAAGAGATATGTTTTTGCCAAGTTCGCAATTTCACGAGCAGCTTTGATGTCAAAAGTGTAAAGTCCATAGCGATGACCTACTTCATAGAAGTATTAATTTACATTTCTAGCCAATGAAATCGCGACTTTATTTATTGTGCACTATCGTACTATTTACTATTTTTGATTGCCGCGTATTTGTACGATTGTGCTCATCCAGAAATTAATCACTATTATCTGGTATTATGGGCTAACAGTCGGATATTTTAGTAATTAGCTGATACAGACGTGGACGTGACGTTTTCGTGACGGTATCGATAAAGTCCATTCATGATCTTTAATTGATTGGTATCGCAATTTTTCCTAGTTTATTCGCTTTGACATTACACCATTTACAAATAGGTAGTAGGCTAATGAAAAATAATAAAAATAAAAATGTTATGTCGGTAACGCTCGTTCGAAAAGTAACACAATTGACCTGCGGGCTCAATGACTATAAAAATTAAGAAGTTCGTTTTACAAATTATAAACAATGTTGCAAACCAATAACGTGTCCAATAACTTTGCGTATGCAACAATAACTCGTTTGTAAAAGTTGAAAACATTGTCGTTCCGCTTCCGCTCCGAAGCATGTGTGTGATGTGATAATGTGTTTGGACACTTAGTGTGTCAGTGTGCTTCCTCCATGTTTGTTCATTAGTTATTGACTGCTGACTAACGATATATCTGCCCTTTGGCATATTCATGTTGGCTCCTACCGAAGACTACGGCCTGAAGAAGATTTTTGGCTTAAAGGAGTTGTAGTTTTTAATAAGCTTATTTATATTGATATGAATTTTAGTCTTTAAGGTATCTGTAATATGGGCATTTGTAGCCTGATTAAAAAAATAAAAAATAAGGAGATATGGGCTTGAGAGTCCCCAACACTCTTGACTCTTGTCAGTAAATGTTGTTGTTAGTTTCTCATTTTAAAACGGCACTCTAGAATACCATGAAACTTTGCATACTTGGAGCGAGCGCTGGGGGATTCGTAACGGGAAGGGCTTCGCTTAGTCCTGTAGCGACTAATTTGCCGACTATAAACAACACACTTAGACACCTTAAGCTTATGGCATTAATAGCCAAATAGTCTACATTTAACTATGCACCATATGTGATATCACAGGCACCATTTGGCTTTCGAAATATGACTTTTCCACAGTATGTCATTGGGATATCCTCACTGTCATGTCTCTGTGGCTTGCGGTCACATTTTGTAAGTCGAATACCGACCGAGGTCATTGAATTTTGTAAGGTGATTCTTGAGTAGGAAGGTTCAAATATAACACTTAAAGATATTCGGGGACAATCATACACAAATCGGCCTCAAGTAATCTCAATGAAGCTTGTGTTATGGGTCCTAGGCGATGATATTTTTACATACATACATACATACATACATTCACGCCTTTATCCCTAAAAAGGGGTAGGCAGAGCACATGAAACTTGTGTTCCAGTACCACTTTTAGCATAAATGTGGGCAAAAGATCGACAAAATGTGCCATCGCAGTGACAGGTTGCTAGCCCATCGCCCACAACACACTTCAACCCTGTTCCCTTAGTCGACTCTTACGACACCCACAGGAAGAAAGGGGGTGGTGCTATTCTAACCCGACACCACACGGGGGAGAAAGGGGGTGGTGCTATTCTAAAGAAAGGGGGTGGTGCTATTCTAAGATATGATATTTTTAAGATAGTTTTTTCTCTGTGTGGTGCACAATAAAGTATATTATTAATACCTAAATACACAGAAAACGTCCAAGACAAACAAATATTTACCCGTACCAGTATTCGAACCCGGGACCTCAAGAATCGTAGCCCCACCCACCCACTACCCACTAGGCTAACCGGTCGTCAAATATATATGAAATAAGGGAGGATGTTCTCGAGCGTTCCACAACGACGACCTCTTCCCTACAGTATCCGAGTTCTAGACGCTCACACGACTATTGGCAATATTAGTCCATAGCGTTTTGTGTACGCTGTGAGAACGCTACGGTCAGTTACCTTCACCATTTTTATAGTAGCTTAATGGAGTGGTTGCGTTGCTGTTAAACTTTCCCGGCGTTCTCGGTTCTTGCAACAAAACGTATGTGCATGCTCGCTACCCATTCGCGACAAAATTGTGCACCGCTAAGACCGTCTTTCTCTGATCAGAACATTTGGAATGAGACGGGTTAGTTTATCTCGAGCACGGTCGTATGCTAGCCGTACTTTGGCTTGATTCGAAGGGTTACAAAGAGTCATATTCACGATCCTACCTATTTGCCGTTTGCGGTATCAATAAACCATACCATGTCATTGGGACTAACAGAACAAAAAACAGTTTACCAACCAGTTATCATATAATTTGAAACGACTTTCAGACGAAGCAACGCAGTATGTTTATCAGTCGATAATGTAACCAATAACACGGCGCGTGACTGTATTTAATAAGCACACAGCGATTGTGTATGTAAAGTTAAACTATTGTTTAAAATTGAATCCGAAATTGCAGTATAAATGCTTTGTCTTTTGACCTTTTATTAACCTTAGGCTATGAATACGCAAACGGAATATATTTGAAATGATCTGCGAATTTTATCAGAAACGTATTAAAATGAGCTTAATTGTTTCAACCTCGGACCTTCGGGGTTTATAGATCAAGCACAAGCATGTTAAATTGTTGCCCTCAATTAAGTTGATTTCCCACTACTGCTAAGCTAGTAACATAGCATAGTCACATTAGCAGATAAGCTATGTAGCAGATTCACTGGCAAGTATACAGTGCGAGTGCGAGGAATTGAATAATGAAACCAAATATAATAATTTTGTAAATAAGCTTAAATGTTACGTTATAACTGAATGCCCATACAATCTACGCGAATTTATGGAAAATTGGAATAAAAAATAATAATTATGTATTTAATAAAAATGGAGCACGATAAATGTAGTAGTAATGTAATGTAGTAGTGGTCATAAAATAATATAACTGGTTGCAAAGACAACACTTGATTTTAATTATTTAAATACTGTAAATATTTGATTTTAATTATTTTGATATTGTAATCATTTCATTTTAATTATTTTAATACTGTAAATATTTGATTTTTAATTACCTATTATTCCATTTTTTATTATTGTTTATAGATTTATTTTATAAGAGAGTGCCTTAGAAGTAAGTAGACATAAAAAATGTTGCTACGCCCTAGTAGGGTCCATGATTGTACTCACCTTAATTTAAGAACATCTGTAATACCATGGTTGCAACTAATAAATGAATATGAATATGAATTGACAATAGAAAAGCAGCGTTTTAAATCATTATAAAATTATAATTGACGGTTACGTAATCAGGCCATCTCGATTGTTACAGAGGCGTGTTCCCATGGAAGAGCAGTTCTTCTACAAAAGCGAGTACCTCGCCAAGTTGGCGTCTCTTCGGCAGTCGGTCTAGCGGGAGCCTGGCGGCGCGGGAACCGGCGCCGGCGCCGGCCCCTGCGCCCGCCACGCCGCACCACCACCGCCGGCAGGGCAGCTCCACCAGCGACAAGCAGTTCGAGGACCTCGTGGCCAGCTCGATCGCCCTCATACAGCATGACAGGTCAGTTGCATCTGTTTCTGTCGGCGCATTATATACAACAGCAATCTTGCATGCGGGACTTGTCCTAAGTCACTGCGTGTGCGTCTTGAGATAGGGACCCTCAGAAGTCGGTAAGCATGTTTAGCCCAGCTCGCAGCTTCCGAGGCCGGGCACTATAGGTTTTATCGTCGTACTGAGACGTCACGTAAAACATAACGCTGGTCAGGTGGTGGTTTATGCGTGTGATGAATTTACAAACAGAACCTGTTTTATTTCCAAGGGTTGTATACAGAACATTCGCGTCACAATAATATCCCACTGGTAATATCTGAAAGGCATTAGATTGGCTCTATAAATATGGTTATAATCATAAGTACCTTACTTCCGCGATTTCAAATTACTCTGCAAAAAATATAAGGACATAATCCTCATTTATTTCTTACTAGCTTCTGCCCGCGACTCCATCCGCGTGGAACTCGTTTATATCGCAACTCCATACCAACTTTTACCCCCCATTTCACCCCTAGGGTATGATTTCGAGGATAAAAACTATCCTATGTCGCTCTCCATCCCTTCAACTATCTCCACTTAAAAAAACATTTGGAATATTTCTTAGGAGCATTATTCACCGGTATTTACGACGGAGTCTGTGAATATTTTCCTTTTGAGAAGTCTTTCGAACGATACTTTCGAATTCAACACGTACGTTACGTTTTGGAAAAATGATTCTGATGATCCGATGAAATAATTCTATCATGCGTATTGTGTTTCGTTGAAAAAGTAAAAGTATATAAACGATGTTTAGTAGTCTCGTTTAGCTTAAACTGCCTTCTAAATACGGTCAAATCCGCCGTCGAGAGTCGCAAATTTAATTAAACACTAGTTACCAACCGGATATCAATCCAGCACGTTAGGTTAGGTACCTAACTGGTAGGCTAAAAATAATTTCAATCTAGGCTCGAGGGTCGATGCCCTAGACATAAAACGAAAGTAATTGGGCAACAATGGACGGCATTCTGTGACGGATTGAATGGGCGCAGGGGGGCGTCACCCGATAACTAGCTTGTAATCGGGTTAAAATGACGTATCTGACAGTAAATAGGGCCAGCCATAATGTGATAGTCAAAGTGGCATGAAGTAGGCCGACAGCGATACACAATGGTGTGACCTAACTTTGGAGAAAACATTTCTACACTTCCTGTGTTTTAAGACAATGCGTGGGAAAAAGTAAACATGATTATGTATTTCCTTATTGACGTGACATGGTACCATTTACGTCAGACATTATTTATGTGAGTAACGATGACGCGCGCCAGACAGACTCTACGAACTAGTCAACCTTTTTCCAGAGTTATTGTAATAAGGTTTTTCTGTGAAGTAGTGCTTGCTACGTAGTATGGTATTCCATCTGGAAGAAGTCACCTCAGAAAACTTAACAGAAATGACTTGCCATGAGTTGGCTGAACCCTACAAAATTTATTGTTAAAAATAATTTAGATAATGTGCTAGATTGAGTACCTAAAATTACTGTCATTGTTATCATAATAATGAAACGCCATGACTTTGTTACAATCACCCACAATCATCATCATACACTTAAGAGCTAGAGAGCTGAGAGCACGGTTTTTGTCGGTGGAGTGATCTCTATATCTGTATATGTTGTATGTTGTCCATGTTCATTGCTCAGTGTGGATGGTTTCCATGGCAGATTGAAGGGTTCCAGTGTTCCAATAATTATCGAGGATAATGATCGGTCTCTACCAGATAACCCATACACGGCATCCCGCCAGTGCTTCCTCCAAAAATCTTGATTCCAATGACTTGTTTGTTTGTCTGGGAAGTGTTTCTGTGTGTGTGTAGGCGTGTGGCAAGTGCAGTCGTGACCTGCCGCCACGACCCAATAAACCGTTTTCGTATCGGTTTTGCTCTATAAGCTGACATTAGCATTATAAAGTGGTTTGGTCATTCTATGCATGGACATGTTCCTTTTGGTAATATGTACTTGTTTTCCTTATTCATGTTTTGCATAACGACAATTCGTCAGAGACGCGATTGGCTTTAGTAAAAAATACCCAAAGCTAGTTTTTATACTTTTAATACAACTTGGAGAATGGAACTAGTGTTGATCCCGCCGTAGATTAGGTACACACGGTTTCGAGAAGGCGCAAACCAAACAGGAAAATCATCTGAGTAGAATGCATTTTGGGTTTTATCTGAATTAAATATAAATGTTATCGTTCTAAAATTCCCATCAGTATGTTGTCAGTTTCCAATCTGAAGAACTACTATAAATGGCCGCAAATTCACGCGCTATTATAACGGAAGCTTCTATTTTCTATATAATTTTATCATTGCAATGATCGATCGATCATAGAAGCCGTTTCATAGTTGACAGGTGAAACATTTTCGCCAGCAATTTTCATATACTTACTGTGAACTGCAATCTGCATGGCTTCGGAGTTCTGTTTGCTCGCACCGTCCACGCAGATTAGCCGCTGTCCGTGTAAAGACATGTTTACTATAATTACATAACCACATGCTGCGGGTAATTGCTGCAGGAAGCGAGTTGCTCTCGCGCAGGTTATAGTACCGGTTCGTGCCCGCCCGCAGATGCCTCTAGGGCTAGTATTCACAAAGCTTCCCGAAAACAGTAGGTACAGTCGAACTCATAAAAAGCTGATACACCTTGATACGTAGTCACCTTCACCCGTTTGAAGACTTCGTATGACCGCTTAAATATGAGGATGACGTCAATGCGTGACTACAAAAACGTTCAATCCCTTGTGTTCGTGTACCTATTACTGTTGAAAGAACTTGAGAGTTAGAGCGCAACATCTCGCTCATATATCTACGGAAGAGCCCATCTTATCTGGGAAAGTATCTCCAGTATAAAGAAGACCGCAGGTATGATAACACCCAAACCACCTAGGTACTTGCTCTGTAAGTTTCTTCCTCACTGATATCGTACCTTGGAAACCTTGGTGTCGAAATACACTAGGGACGAGGAAGTGCTGATATGGGCCGAGACAAATCTTGAATTTCATGGTGCGGCAGATTCATAAAGCTTCGCGACCAATTTACTTTTTCAACTACAAAATATAATTTTAACATTTTACACACCATCTTGGACAAATGTTATAAAATTAAAACTTATTTTTATGACGAACCGTATATACGTAATAGTTTTTGTGGAACTCTCGGTGCGAGAAGAAGAAGTGTAGTCCAGTCACTGTGCTGACAACTTGTATGGAAAAACGTCAATTTTTGAAATAATTTAGAACAGCTTATTTTTTATGTGTAACGGATATGTTATGAATGAAATTGTTTTATACCCAGCGACATAATCCGACAAATTTTCAGACATCAAAAAAATAATTATCTAGATTCTACTAAAAAAAATTGTCTTTATTTTGGTTCATTTCCATTTGCTCTATAATATTCAAGATAAATCATTCAATCATTCGGTTCCCCCGTGTGGTGTCGGGTTAGAATAGCACCACCCCCTTTCCTCCTGTGGGTGTCGTAAGAGTCGACTAAGGGAACAGGGTTGAAGTGTGTTGTGGGCGATGGGCTAGCAACCTGTCACTGCAATGTCACATTTTGTCGATCTTTTATACCCATATTTATGCTAAAAGTGGCACTGGAACAAAAGTTTCATGTGCTCTGCCTAACCCTTTTAGGGATAAAGGCGTGATTATATGTATGTATGTAAATCATTCAAAAAAAGACAATGCATGCTTCATTTAAATCTACATAATTACTTCCGGATGGAAAGTTTGTCGGATTCTTGAATAAAAGATCTTAGAATAACATTTCAACACAAAACGCTATTATAAATGAATGTTTTTCTTAACCGTATTTTTCGTGGAGTAGTGTCAGACTCGCACTTTGTCCGACTTTATTGTGAATTCAGTTGCAGGGCATGTGTATAAATGCGCTGCTGGATAGCCAGTATACATTTGAACTTCGATCACGATCAGTTATTATGATGCTTCGGGTCAAGTTACATTCGCCCTAGCTACAATAATCGGCTCCACAGATAAGAAACCGGTTTAAGAATACATGGCCATCAGGCATGATTCGCGGTTTATCTCTATTCCATAATTGATCTTCGTTTATCTTGCAAACAGTGGATTGATCTCAGCTTCCCATAAATCTGATAACCGATTTTTTTCGTTGTGTGGAAGCCGAACACACGTCACACACTTTGACTGCATTGCAGATATGTAATAAGTGGATTGTATAAGATATAACATGATATGACAATTCACAATATCTGTGCGTCGCCCCATCTGCTTCCCCTTTTGCTTTCCTGCGCCCGCTATAAGCGCTGCACACCGTGCCCAGAACGGGACAAGACACATAATTTAGTTAACAGAGGTTTGTTAAGATGTATGCATGATGGGGTAAGTCTCTAATGTGCATACACGATATAACTACACTCGTGTTGGGAGGAAAACCCACTAGAACGAATATGCGGTTTGCGGCCCCGTTTGCTTTTACCACAGCTACAGATTTTGTTAGGCTCGCAGCGCTAAACTGTTGACAGATGACGTATAGTCATAGTGTTATAAATTCAAATTATAGTATTGTAAGTAGTTATAACGTACGGGAGGGCGCCGAAGTCAATCACGTTATATTTTAATTAAGTGTCAATAATTTAGGTTACTGCGACAGTCCGCCTGTTCTGTAATAATCTGAATTTATGGACCTCTATTACAATATTACAATAACATTTAGCTATACGTCGATCTCTGTTTAGGGTTAGAAATCTTGAGATATGTATTGTTTTCTTACATGCGTAAGGAAAACATACTAAAAAGAGCGCAAAAGGTGCTCACACGCATCTGTACTCGACTATTGTGCAGGCGTCAAAGAGTGTTCAGATATTTTTGAGTAGCCTGGCCTGTTAGCTTCAACTGATTTTTACTGATCAATTTTTTTTGAGAGACGTGAAGTGCAAAAAACGACTACGTTTGAGCATAGACAACTGCAACGTCACTGGCCTGTATTCCCTTACAAACGATACTTTAAAAGCTACTGATATCAGAATAATTTACTTTAAAAACATAGTGTTAACCGACTTCAATTCAGTACTCCGCCAACCACATAAACATTTCCACATTCATTTTCACTTTACCACATGAACTGCTTTCCGAGAGCAAATTAATTGATTCATCATCCTCCTAATAGCGTTATTATTCCCGGTACTGCCCCTAAAGGAGCCCGGGGTCCGCTTTGACACCTAATCCCAAGATTTGGCATAGGCACTAGTTTTATGATAGCGACTGCCATCTGACCTTCCAACCCAAAGGGAAAACTAGACCTTATTGGGATTTAGACCGGTTTCCTCACGATGTTTTCGTTCACCGAAAAGCTAACGGTAAATATTCCGTACATAAGTTCCGAGAAACTCATTGGTACGAGCCGGAATTCGAACCCACGACCGGCGCTTGACAGCCGCATGCCTGAACCACTAGTCTACCGTAGCTTAGCAAATTAAGTGATTATTACAGAAAACAACCAAATCGATGTATTGGCCGTTAATATTTGAGGGATTCCTCAAGGATCTCAGAATCACCTTTGGCGCTTCACGGGCAGAATCATATAAGAATCTGTTAAATACCTGTATAGTTTTGAGAGGATTTGGGAGTTCCATAAGTCATCTGTAATCTTCATCGTCAGTTTCATTTCCACACTACACAAGTTATAATAGAAAATACCGAAATTACTACCAGCGTGCCTAATATCTATATTTGAGGAGTTCCCTGAATTGCTCATGGTATCCATAATCCAACTGGAGTTCTAAGAACAATGAGACAAACCTGGAAGCATATACATTCAAATAAAATAAAATTACGAATCACAAATGACGGAGGTAACACTTTATAAATAATAATTAAAGAACCGAATTGTGAACCTTAGTCGGCAATTCGGCCACGGACTATTTGGAGAGCTATTACTTTAACGGCCACAGCAAAAAGAGGATTTTCCAACGCGAAACGATTTAAAATTCTATTACAGCAAATTTCAAAGACAGAATGCCATGTTGAGTCCACAGAAGCGGAAATGCCTGTATAATTTAAAGACCGTCGGCAGCCCTACAATTTGCCGGTCGTGAACGCTCGCGGGGCCGGCCACTTCGGACTACTTTAGGGCCAATTTTGTTCGATTTGCGGTGCTTTAGGTAGGGTTGTCAATACCTAAATGATTCAATACGAGTAATAGCCTCCTGAAGCTTGTACTTTTAAAATTTGGCATAACGTGTTTTTACCTTAACAAATGTATAGGTATGGATACTTTGAATCCCTAGGAAAGACATAGTATAGTTTTTATCCCGGAAATCATCCCCTGAAAGGGTGAAATGGGGGATGAAACTTTGGATCGAGCTACGATAGGTAAAAACGAGTCGCTAGCGGAGTCGTGGGCAGAAGTTAGTTTCTACATAAGTGTATACACGCCCTCGTTCAATGTCCCGTCCTAGCAGCCGCAGCACCGTAGTACAGGCTTAGCCTAACTTGTTTGGCTTCCAGGGCTGTTATTCGCTACGCGCTAATGCGGCTCACCCCGCCGATCACCCGTCACGAAACTAGATCTCTACCTACACTTAGTTACAACGCATCGCGGTGTTAAGATAATATATTTGTGGGTGAGCGTTGAGGTGAACTTAAAACAAGTTACAGAATAGGGGGGCAGCACGCCACAATCACTGGCCAATCCAGCTAAGAGGTGCTTCTAATACTGGGGCCACAACTAACGAGAAATGCCATTCATTATCGCGATAATGGACGTTAAATATCGGCCACACTACAATTATCGCGATAATTAATGGCATTTCACGTTAGTGTGGCTGTGGCCCCAGCATAACAATTACCGAGAACTCGTCACAAGGTAACCAATGTCAAGTCTCCATTCACGCATAGTTACAAATCTCGTGGTCAAGATATAGTAGCCATGCATGAATCATGATGTAGTGAGTATAGGCAGATTGTGAATCGCATGAAGGCTTGTCTTAGAAAAAAATAATACCCCAGGAAAATTACGTTTTTTTTCAAACATTAATTTATAACAGCGTTTTTTTTGTTTGTTTAATTTTCAAATGTTATTCTAAGATGCCTTATCCAAGAATCCACCAAAATTTCCATCGGGAAGTAAATATATAAAAATAAATGACACATCCATTATGTTTTTTGTGTGATTTATTTATTATTCTTGAAGAGCTCCTGTAAATTAACCAAAACAAAAATTAAAATATCTATTAATATTTTTCCTCTTTTTTCAGGAATTGGTTAAATATCGATTTTTTTGAAGACTAATATTTTGGTGGATTTTGAGTCTACGTAATTACTAAAGTGATAATATATCAGTTACACGCAAAAAAGCTGCTGTTATGAATTATTTCCAAATTTGCATTTTTTTCCATACTATAAGACTTCCAGGCTATAAGTGATACGGGAGTGAGACAGATGATCGGCAATGTGCGTGTAAATATATGTCTTGTCTTGGAAGCCGTTATTTTTGTCTTCTCGGACCAAAGACATACGAATCATGTTTGTGACTGAAGCTGGTAGAGTATGACGTATTAATATAATCATTCAATATAAATTATAAAAGGCCTGTCCAAGTAACTTAATTTGTTATTAAATTCGTCCATTGTTATGCTTATGACCTTGGCTCTTCTCTCTGCCAAGAGCTCATTTCGTATATAAACAACGCACGCCGACGCTGGCATTGAAATGGCGACTCGCAAACGAACACAAGATGAGAATAGAACGTCCCCCGCCAACAATAAAGCATTCTGGTAATGGAGTCGCCTGTCGCAACTACCGCTCAATGCCCCAACCGCCACAGGACATTAGACGACCTGTGGCAAACAAGCCTACAGGTCGACACACGTAAAAAGAGCCCTGGCGGCCATATAAAAAGTATGGCCGCCAGGGTTCTTTTTACCTGTGTCGACCTGTACCGACCGTCTGATAGTCGTCATCCGAACATCACTTGTAACTCCAAGTCGACTATTGGCGTAGTTTTCAGACAGTTTGGCTCGTGTCGGCGAATAATTCTAATACTTATCTCGGTCCCGCTAAGACCGAAAATCAAGACATAAATAGTGTATGGCATATATTTTAAAACTTTGAATTATGTCTATGCATGTCTTGTGTTTTGAATTGCAATAGAGGCCGTCAAAAGAATAGCTGCTGATTACAATTATTGTTACTGATAACAGTACAAAGACAGTAAGTAAATACCTAGTCATATATAGCCGATCAAAGGTGTTTTAAAGGGAATCGGTAGAAGATGTAGTAGGTACTAATTCGTAAGATGAATAATCATTTAACGGTTGGTTTGTCTACTAGCTGAACATCTGCAGAAACAGTGAGATTTGAGTCAACTTATCGATGAGCTATGTACCTATGTAGTATACGATACGTCGCAACAGGAAGAGTTGCGCGGATAGTAACTGCGTAATGTCAGATTAATCATTAATGCGCAATGTTTTAACATGTCAAAGCGACGGCAAGTAACTAAGAATACGTATTATTCTACCGATACAATGATACCGAAGTTAACCAACGTTCCATTCTATTATCTAATTTAAAGTATGCGTCTATGAATAAGCAAATCAAAAACTTTCTCCATATAACGTTGAAGGGCAAACGAGGCCCTAGATGAGCTTCATTATTCGGCACACAATGAACTCATCCCGAATAATTGAAGCCCACATTCCTCAGACAACAATACACGAAAAGGTACCTTTATGATCGCAAAAAAATGTTGATTGTGTAACAAATATGTTAAGCATAAATATTAATTAAATAGCTATTCAATGTTACCCGCACCTTGTAAATTAACTATTCTTATTTAGTTGACCATTTGCTGGTATTTCATACGTACGTAGTGCCGTTTTGAAAGTAAGTACCTATAAGTAGGTGCAGGTCTAAATGATAAAGGCCGTTAATGAAAACTACTGATACTAAATATCTAGAAACACATAGTTTGGTATCCCATACTATCGGGTTTTCGAAAACGACTCTAACGAATTCGGTAAGATTTCCAACATAGGGTAAACGGCCGTAGGATCGATCTAGCTGATAGGTATCTTGGAAAATTGGGTTTCTCTGAAAAACTCGATGAACAGCAAGCCAAGCTCGGTCGCCCAGGTACCTATTGGTATTTTTTTCAGGCTAAGTTTTTATAAAGCTGGCAGTGTACTGTCTGAAAAATGCAAGGATATCGATAATTATAGCAGAATTGCGAATAACAACAGTAGCGAATTTTACTAACGACCGATGCGATAGGAATGCGATGTAGGTAATACGGGGTCCTGACCTTTTGAATAATAAATGAAAGTTGATTTAGCACGAATACAATCGGTTTTAGTATACCGGTACGCGGTTGCATGGTCCAATTGCTCGAAACTCAGTCTTCATTTTAGTACCAATGAATATTAAGTAAGTATGAGATCATTGATCGTCCCGTTTTAGCCAATAAAGTGAAACCCGTCTTAAAATAGTTAAAATGGACGCCGCTCCCGCTCATCGCAGGTTTTATAGGTAGTTACTATGGGAGAGAAAAATCTGGTAACGCTCTAGAAAGTGTATGTTAGAAAGGAAATATTACGTTCAACACTTTATAAATTGTATTTTATTCAAAAGTGTTGCAAAATAATATTCTCTAATGTATTGTTTGTAACATATCGATTAGTGGAGCTCTCATTGATGTTGCCTAAAGACCTAAAGCGCGTTCGAAAGTTACGCTATTACATTACCCTGCTCGTAGTATTTATAGGTTCACTATTTTACTTTTCAGGTTCTTACGAAATCGAATGACACTAAGAGTGCACAACATATATTTAATTAGTTTGCATGTCATGTAATCGATATACATATAATGTGCAGATTGTATTTCACTTGTTACAATAGCCCGATTGCAGTAAACGGAAAAGGCGAGCCCAGTCGATTTATAAGTCCAATTACACAGTTCATTAAATTTAATCCATTTCAACACGCAACTAATACCGCCATGATTTGGTTATGATTTCAAAACTAAAAAGTTTATTTTTCTAATAGTTCTAAAACTTAGTAGTTAATTATCTGATAGTTCTTTAGTTAGTTGCTGACAAAAAAATCGGTACTCTTAGTTGGGAAATCAAAAGATTTAGTAATTTTTGCGTCATTTAATACTGACCTCTACACCAAAAAGTCTCTTTCCAACACAAACTTTTTAATTTAAATATGTCTTAGTCATTTTCATACACCGAGTATCAATAATTACCGTTAAGACGGTCATCGTGTAATTTTTCGTAAAACGTGGCTTCTGTCACTCTGCGTACTTTAATAATTAATGGAAAAAAATAGTCAATTGACAACATTTCATATTTTCATGTAGGCCATTTTATGATTTAGTTCGCTAGAATAGTAGATTGTATGACAAGGGTCTAAAGTAAGCCATATTACCATGAGATGGATATTTTCCCGAACGAAGTGAGGGGAAATAGTTCGAGGGGTAATATGGCTTTTAGACCAGAGTTATACACTCTACTTTTCACTTCGACTGCGAGAAAATAGTAAAAACAAAGATTATCCATCCACAATCAACAATTATACCAAGGCGAACAGATTGTTCAATTTGGCGCCACTCTTTTTAATAAACTGTTTTGACACAGATACAAAATATTCACAAGACGAATAAACGCCTCTGACCGTCTAATAGCGGCGTAGTCTATCCCGCTCAATCGTCATAGCTTACGTCATGTCATCCACCAATCACAACTTTTTTTTTTTTAATTTATTTAATACAATTTTTTTAACAATAGTTAATGTGTTGCAAGTAAAGCCACTATTTAAAACCTGAAAGGTTTAGTTAGGCAATAGTTGGCGAGATCGCGCGGCTCATCCCGCGTTACTTAAGTTTACTACTTATAATATAATACTTGTAACAATTTGCTGTTGTTGACTACAATTTTATTATTTACCTACACTTATTCATCTAATCTTAGGTAGTAACTTTTAAGTAGCTTCTTACATTTGTTTTGACTAATAATGGTATAAGTAAGGTCCTGTAATAAGTTCTTGGGCAGATTATTTAAGATAGATGGAAGTAAGAAGTTAATAGTTCTGTTATACCATAAGTGTTATTGTTGCGTGGCAACAGGTATGGTGTCAAGTAATCTAACGTACGTAACTTATTAGGCCGTGTTTTTTTTTCTAATGAGGGTAAGTTTGCACATTCCTCAGTTAGTAAGGACAAACAAAATCTATTGAACACGTTAATGACCTTGCAGTGTTTGAACAGGCCTGTTTTATTATCACGATAGTTTTTTTTAACAGTATTAGGTACAATGGTTTTTAGTAGTGTTAGTTGTAGTTTATATATTTGCGTTAAGTAGGTTTTGTATGTCCTCCCGTAGCTTGTAATACCATAGCATATAATTGAATCTGCAAGTGATAGGTAAAGCATTCGTAGTATATTATATGGTAGTTTATATTTAAGGATTGCTATATTAGCCAATACACATCTAAGTTTTGAACATACGTGGTCCACATGGGGTTTCCAGTTAAATGTATTGTCTATAATTAATCCTAGGTACATGTGTTGGGGAACAAGCTCGAGCGCCTCACATTTACAGTTACGGCTAGGGTTATGTAAACAGTGATGATCGTGTGCTATGATTGTGGGAGCCCGTGGTTCTTTTGTGTACGGTGAGCGTATATGAATGACTTTGGTTTTTTTAGAGTTAATTACTAGCCCCACGTCATGGGTCCATTTGCATAGCAGGTCAAAGTTATTCTGCATTGCATTCTGGGCTTCCAGCAAGTCCCGGTGAGAAGTTACTAGACATGTGTCGTCAGCAAACTGGTATACAGAACCCGCACTAAATATGTTGCTGTAAACTGTTTAAAATAACATTAGTATTTGCTGTCTACTAACCAGAATACAGCTGGACATTAAAATCGACCAATCAGGAAACAGAATTCAATACAAACATTAGGAGTTTTCCATTCCCTAATTTACAATAATTAAAAAAATAAACGCCTCTGACCGACTATACTATCCATCCAAACGTTCAAGCGTGGTTAACTGCATACATGACTCATGTATGCAGTTAACCACGCTTGAAAAACACCCAATGTTTGAATACCTAGGTAGTAATACTATATTTATTTTCTAAAGTATATATATAGACTAAAACTATGACAAGTATGGATTATTTGGCATGTTAAACGTTGTTGGTGTAAACCATATTTTCCAGAAGTTCGTATTTCCGAGTGAATCACTGCTTTATAGAGATGACAAGCCGGGAGGCGCATAGGATGCGACACTCAACACCGTGCACCCTGTGCGAGTGTGCATGCTTCACCAGTTGTGAAATACTCGAGATGATCGGATCAGATTGCTGCTTCGTGTGACAAAATTGAAGCCGGCGTCTCTTATTGAAATATTGTTATCTTGGTCATCATTTCTTTTAATTTGGGCTGGATATTAGATTAGCGCAGATATACTCTAATTAGTTTTGTAACACTACAGTAGAGCCCTTTTATTATAGACAATTGACAATATTTCAAAATGTTATTAATTATTGTAAGATATTTTTTTAATTATTGTAAATTAGGGAATGAAAAACTCCTAATGTTTGTATTGAATTCTGTTTCCTGATTGGTCGATTTTAATGTCTAGCTGTATTCTGGTTAGTAGACAGCAAATACTAATGTTATTTTACTATTATACTAGTAGTATTAAAAATGCGAAAGTGTGTCTGTATATCCGTCTGTTACCTCTTAACCGCTGAACCGATTTAGATGAAATTGTATATAGAGATGTTTGAGTTACGGGGAAGGACGTAGAATAGTTATTATACCGAAAATCATACCCCAAGGGGTTGAAATGGGGGGTGTAAGTTTGTATGGAGCTACGACATAAACGAGTTCCAAGCGTACAGTCGCGGGCAGAAGCTATATTATATTCTGTTATCGGTTAACAAGTAAGTTAGCTGTCTCAAATTATTGTCTTTCTTTGATCTGGACGATTCATGATCCGTAAACGGATGTTAAACCCGTGGAGCAATCCTTATAAAGGAGCACTGCATTGCAAATTCAACTCTCCAAGTATGTGCAGGTAAATGGCCTACTTAACCTAAGAATAAACTATAATTTTTGGTTAGCCGAATTGACATTAAAAATGTGCCCTTTAATAAGAAAGGCTATAATGTCGATGAACCCTAATCGTCGAGTTTACTTTCTAAATTAAGTTTTAACAAAGAGTTGTGGCTTGAAATAATTAAGAAACGTGACTTTAATCAGATGCTTAATAAGCATTCGTTTGTGTTTTTGTTGTGAAAGTTAAGGACTGAGTCTTAATCTGTTAAGACAAGAGAGAGAAAATACGGTTGATGTACGTTCACGAATACGGTATTTGGTAATAAGGCCGTTATTTCTCGTACCTGATTAAGCATTATAAAATGTCCACTTTTTAATCACTTCCAGTGTGTTACGCCAATTAGCCATATAAATAAATGGCATCACGCATTAAATATAGTGGCCTCGGCAGAGAGTACAACTTTGTACCTTTTGGCGTCGAGACCCTCGGTCCATGGGGTCCCAGTGCGCAAAAGTTATTTGCGGAAATCGCGAAACGTCTGGTTGACGTAACTGGTGACCGAAGAGCTGGCGATTTTCTCGCGCAACGCATCAGCATTGCAATTCAGCGAGGAAATGCCGCCAGCATCCTCGGTACAATGCCTCGAGGGCCTTTTTTAGATTTAACTTAGCTTTAATTTAATTTAGTTAATGTTATAATTATCATCTTGTATATACTTTAGAAAATAAATGTTTCATGTTTTTTATAGAACATCTATAATAATAAATGGCTAATTGGCGCAATACACTGGAATTGATTAAAAAGCGGTCATTTTTAACTGCTTCAGATTCAGATTCAGCGATGCATTGGTAATGGCCTTACATGTACCAGCTCTAACAGTTGTACAACGTTGTATAGGTTTTATACCTAATTGTTTTTTTTTGAAGTCTGCTTTTTACTAGCATAGCGGGTTTATATATGATATGAGCGAATCTAGCATGATACGTCAAGTTTTCTTAGCGAAAATTCAATTGTAAATGCAAGGAATGCTGTTCTATTGTTTTCTGTAAATTCAAAACAAGAGATCTTGCTGTAGAGCCAAACGCAATACCGTGAAGAAGGTGCACAAACGCTAACTCAATAAGCATGCCAGTTTACTTGACCAATAGTTTTAGTATTTCCCGTGAACTCGAGAATCGTGTCCACATAATCACGCGCAACTAGTTTGGAGCGGTTATCTTCTAACTAGGTATCTATCAGGGTTGAATATTAATTTCATGTTGGCACGCAAATCTTGACGAACTAATTAAAGGTCATAAGTGTTATTACAGGTTTTAATTATGTGCGTGTGCTCTTCTATACTAATATTATAAAGAGGTAAAATCTGTTTATATGTAGGGGGTAATTTCGGAACTCTTCATCCGATTTCAATTTTTTTTCACTTTCAATAAGGTCTAGTTTTTCCTCTGGGTTGGAAGGTCAAATGGCATTCGATTTCGTAAGATTATTATGCCAAATATTAGGATTAGGTGTCAAAGCGGACCCCAGGCTCGTTAAGGGTGCAACCGGGAATAACGGTAGGACTATGATGATAATGATTATGATGAGGATGATGCTCTTTACAGACGCCCATTCATCGGTAAATTATAAATGACGGCGTAATGGTTTTTCATCAATCTAGCAGTCACTGTTTCACTGTCATCCTTACCGTTCTGGCTATGGACTCCCGGCGACTTCTTGTTACTAGTTATTTTCAGTACACCTGCCACATCCAGAATTAAGAGAGTTTATGTGCACCTGCTCGTGAGGTTTAACTGGCTCAGCGAAGTAATCGCATCGCTGTCGAGACGCGCTAACTCGTTAACTATTCCATTAGCTGCAGACTGCAATTTGTTGGTTTGGTTACCTCAAATAGGCTTTTAACGTGGTGGTGTGGAAAAATTAAGGAATTTTTACAAACTGTTAACCTATTTGTACGTCTAATTGTAAACTATGTAAATAGATACAACGACGTCTTGTTTTTCGCTGGTCTATTTTTGTTATGACGGCTGTAGAAAGTCATTGACCGATGTAGCAAAACAATTTGTGAAATCGGACACAGCTCTTTGAAATTGAAATTCTACCGCGGTTTTGAATGTTTAGGTATTGTTTCGTGTAACTCCGTTTCAGTACTTTTCCTTGCCAACATTATTTCCGTCTCCCTACATATTATATTTTCAGACTAGAGTGATTTACTCGAAATAGGTTTCCGGTATCGTCTGAGAAAGCGACAAGCAGATTCTTTCCTTTGAAGCAATAAGGGTTTTGAAATGAGTTGCCTATGGTCGCATACCGTTGGGATATCAGACTCTACATCAATGTTACCATTTCTTAGAAGGTCACGCAACCTTAAGCCAGCTGAGTATAGTTGGGTATCTTCTCGAATGCTCGTTTAAACATAGCTACCGTAATTACAGCCCGAATTGTAAATACGCGACTGATTCGCACAAAGCGCTTTGCTTCTAGTTTTCGCGCGAGTACATCTAGTGATCGGATCTCACTTCGGGCTAACCTTTTCCCAGCAGTTGCTGGTTGGCTGGTTCATTTCTAAACGAGAGTAAATATTATAACCTTTATATGTATGCATGTAATGCCAAACCTCGACCTCATCAAAAAATTAAGCGATTACCCTGCAGGTGCAGGCGTCAAGTCCAGGTAGACGATTTGAAATCCCTAACTGACAATCATCATTATCATCATCATATCAGCCGAAAGACGTCCACTGCTGGATATAGGCACCCCCCAAAGAGTGCCACAATGACCGGTCCTGCACCACTCGCATCCAGTTGACTCCCGCGACCATTACCAGGTCATCAATCCACCTTGTGGGGGGCCTACCCACGCTGCGCCTTCCGGTGCGTGGTCTCACTGACAATGCTAAATTATTTTTGTGACTAATAATTCCTTTTGTCTATTCTAGACCGTCGAACCTGCCCGCGAAGACGACAGAGGAGGCGCTCCGTCACAAGGCGGAGCACGCGCGGATCATGGAAGCAGCGCGCAGGCGCGTGGAGCGCGAGTCGGCGGCGCGGCTCGCGCGGCTGCAGGAGTCGCTCCGGCAGGAGGAGCGGCTCGCGAGGCACGCGCGCGAGTGGACCGTCAACATCCTGCCCGACTGGCCCGCGCAGTGAGTATCCAACATTCATCATCATCGGTCGTTCCCTCAATGCTGAGGATCGTGACATCATGTCCTCTTATTGTTGACCAGACTTCTCCAAAGTCTCCAATCACCCGCTTTATGTATGGCCTCGTGCAGGTGTAGTTGCAAGAGTGCAGTGATTTGTGTGCTCCATCTAGCGGGTGGTCTGCCTCGAAGCCTCTGGCCCTCAACTTTTCCCGTCATAATAATCCTCTCCGTTAATGGCCGCTCCACACGATGGGCCATCCTGACCCATCATACAGGACGCGGCTATGCGGTAGAACGAGATATAATTATGTCTTACTCCCTTCAAGGCATAGTTGCGTCCTGTATATTACGGGTCATCACGATGGGTCAGGATGGCCCATCGTGTGGAGCGGCCATTACGTTTTGGTCCACCTACTGTCTCGCTGCCTGGCAATATGTCCCGCTCAACTCCATTTGAATTTGGTTATGACTTCTCCGACGCAGTATAGATATTATAAATGAGAAAGTGCGTCTGTCTGTATGTTACCTCTTCACGTTTAAAACGATGAACTGATTTAGATGAAATTTGGTATAGAGATAGTTTGAATCCCGACATAGGGTAGTTGTTATCCCAGAAATCACTATGTAAGGGCCCTAATGGGGTGAATGAGGGTGAAATATTGTTGGAGCTACGATATAAACGAGTTCCACTGCGTGCGGACGGAGTCGCGGGCAGAAGGTAGTACCTACCTACATAAAACTCAGCCACAAGTCAACCTCTCAATGAACTGGTGCATACATGAGGTCGGTTAGCACATTAAATTGCACATTGAAACAGCGACATTGAAAGATTGTGTACTAGTACCAGTAGTATCAATGAACGAGTTAATTTACCACGTAATGTCGCAACCAGAACGGTGTGAATGCATTGGATTCTTTGTGCGATGTCGATAAGAGAACATTTATTATAAAAACATTTCGAGAAAATATTATTCTCTTGTCGAGTCGAGCGAAAGAAAGAGCTTGGGGGAGTACGAGTGTGTGATCAAGTGATCAAAAATTATACTACTAGCTTCTGTCCGCGACTCCGTCCGCGAGGAACTCGTTTATATCATAGCTCCATACAAACTTTCAACTCCTCCTTAGGGGATGATTTCCGGGATAAAACTATCCTATGTCTTTCACTCACCTCAATCGGTATGGCGGTTTATGCATGAAGAGGTAACAGACAGATGTACAGACACAGACTTTCGCGTTTATAAGGGATAATGGATAATATTATCAGCAAATATTTCCGTCACTTTCTACTGTTGACTGACTGATGGAAGCGCAAGAGTGACAGATGATTTATATTTTATCCAGCGATAAAAGCACAGGCACGCCGTTCAAATAAATCGTGATAAATGTATGAGATTCTCACAAGATTTATATTCTAACGGTCGTGACAAGAAGCGAATCTGATTGCTGCCATAATACTTTTGTTTACGCACACGATGTTTGCCTCGGTTGCTCTAATGTAGCGGAAATGTCGTATCGGACGATATAATAAGTACTATTACAGAGGTATTTTTGTATAGCGTCTCCATTATTTTTAAACTTGTAGAGTTGGTGACAGAAGATAGTTCACCTAATGAACTGTTGTGATGCACCCGTTGTCACGCGATAAAAACAAAATCTCAAATCAAAAGCACCTGTAATCTTACACTATTTGACGAAGTTATACGATCTATATAAGAAGTTTATGTTGCTTCATCTATCATTTATCACATCATAAGCGATCAGACCTTATACCAAAATTGAGTTTTATTGTTTAATATGTGTGTCCTGAGTGTTTGTAAATAAATGTATCTTTCTTTCTTTCTGACTGCGGGCTCTGGTCCGTACTGCCTAACACGTATTAGGCTAAAAGTAGGTTCCAGTACTCATTGTGTTATTCTGGAGTACATTCACAAAGTAAACAGTAGGATTGGAGTCCAAGAGTATCCATTCCTTTGCTGCAAACTCTACCAATCTATCAAGAAACTATACGATGAAACAAAGTAAAATGACCTTCAGAGGCACAATTTGGACTTACATCCATTTTAATTTCCAGAAAAAATGCAAAGCGCACCCAAGAGCTGTGGTGGAGCGGCCTCCCGCCCTCTATTCGAGGCAAAGTCTGGCAGCTCGCCATCGAGAACCACCTCCAAATCACCCACCACCAATACCGCGAGTTCGTCGCCAAAGCCAAGCAGCGGCTACACGAGGCACAACTCCGAAGGAAACGGTTGAAAGTCCACAGGGAAGAGGAACAAAAGACTGATGATAAAGAACGCTTGGGCTTACCGAGGAATTTCAGCGAGCAGAATCTGAAGTGTCACAGTGACGCGACGCCGAAGTGTTGTTCCAAGTCGAATCCGGACTTGGCTGAGCGGGGAGATGAGTGTTCGATGGAGCTGATAGAGCTGGATATCGCGCGGACGTTCCCTCAGCTGTGTATTTTCCAGCCGGGCGGGCCGTACTTCACGGTGCTACACGAGCTGCTGGCCGCTTACGTGTGCTACAGGCCCGACGTCGGCTATATACAGGTCAGTTCCATGTGATATATCATCATCATCACATCATCAGCCTATATACGTCCCACTGCTGGGCACAGGCCTCCTCTCATGTATGAGAGGGAATGGGCAGGCCATGTGATACATTCATACTTAAATGTCCTCATCCGAAAACGCCTCTCTGCGAGCGGTTCCTCTCTCTAATGCTGGGGCCACTAACGAGAAATGCCATTAATTATCGAGATAATCGTAGTGTGGCCTTACGGTTAACGTCCATTATCGCGATAATTAATGGCATTTCACGTTAGTGTGGCCCGTGCATATTAAAACGGTTGTAGCTTCGTAATTTTTCTTCACTAGGCATATTTTTTTAGCCTTCTTCTTTTGGAGTAATAATAAATGTTGAGTGTACACCCGTATGAAGAAGATTGTAGACTTCCAGAAATCACCCTCAATGCGTTGGCCTCAGAGCCCCGAAACCTCAGTGCCACTCGCGGCGTATTTAATTAATCAAATACTAAGTTAAAACATCTTGTGACTTACAAGTATTTTAATGCGGCAGCAAACAAGCATACATTTGACCCGATTCTACAGTGGCCTCCAAACTTCCTAATTTTATTTAGGTGTCGCTAAAACACTTTTCTATTCTATGAGCAACTGTTATAATCAAATGACAGCGCTCATTTGAATCTGACGTTTCCTATTTTAGGCGGTCTATACAATTTTGCATAGCTGCCTAAATGCTATTCTAAATATGTCTTATTTAATCTGCCGCGTAAATTATGTCTAAAAATGAGACAATTTAGTTTTAGGCTATTTAAGCCATGTGTACGTAGAATCGGGTCCGATGCCTGCCTGATGGTAGCAGTACGTACATTGCTACCATCTGGCAGGTGGCAGGCATCCTATGCTTGTTTGCCGCCGTATAAAAAAAACTTTCATAGTCTATTAATTGAGTGACTAAACAGATGTACGTCTACAGGGTATGTCGTTTATCGCGGCGGTGCTGATCCTCAACATGGACGCGCCGTGCGCGTTCGTGTGCTTCGCCAACTTGCTGGAGCAGCCGGTGCTGCGCGCGGCCTTCACGCGCGACGGAAACGCCATGCAAGTGAGTATACCACACATGATATACTGCAACGTGTTTTTTTAACCGTCTTAGAGCCGAAGCCCACTTAAGGTATCCAAAACGTACTTCATAAAAAAAAATAAGATTTTGTAATAAAAGGTAATTAAGTTTGAAAAATCCCATATGGCGCGCGGTGCGAAGTTCATTCATCCGGTCATAGTTCGTACCTATCTATATAAGATGGCGGCTAGCGGTCACTGCGGTCCCTCGGCTGGATGATTAAAATTAATATTCTATCTATCTTCAATGGCTTACCGACCTAAAGTGGGTCTTGGCCTCCGACACGAAGTCAAAAGTCAAATAAGTTTCTGTCAAAAATTTCATTTTTGGTACAAGCTTTTATTGCCGACTGTACTTTTCTGTATGCCATTTCTCATTCTCAACTACTCATTGAGACGATTCTAACGAACCCAAACTCAACGGGGTTACGTCGGCTGAGTACTGAATTCCCATGGCCACCTTCTGTCTCCATCATCAGATCAGCTCGATGATTGTCATCCAAACTATAGTTATACCCAAACTTTCAGCTCAATCGGTCACCGGGAAGTGGGTCAAATTTAACTTGCAAGATTTGATTGCAGACAGACAGACGGGACAGGTGAAACTAAATAAAAGCTTGTAAAAAACAACCTTTTTTAAGTTTTACTGGGCTTCGGATCTAAGACGGTTGAAAAAACACCGTGTATTGTAAACATGTAAAACTGCATGAATCAACTTTTTTCTATCGCTAGTTGCTGTGGTTATATCGTCTGGGTCTTTTTTGAACCGTGATTTTATGGGTCATCCATCAGTAAGCGGAATTTTCATAGCAAAAATCAAACGTCCACCACGTTGGTTTACGGTATAGTCACGAGCTTTAATTTGGGACCCACCTAAGGGTGAATATCGTGTAGCAAACTAACGCTATTTAGAGCTAATATTTTAACGCAATGTCAATGTCATAATGCTTACCATCGACAACTTTACATTTCTAGGGGCAACCGTGCAATTACGTCAATCTGCATGGAGCGAGGGCAAACGATCATTTACGATGTTTTCCGATTAATTGTTACTTGGGTAAGGGGGTTTTTCTTAGAGCATTAAACCTACCGGAGTGGCCATTGACAGGCGTTCCCCTCTGCCAAAAGTATATGACTAGTGGTCATACACATTGTATGGACTGACGTTTATCTGACGTAGCTATTTTCACGTTACGCATACATTTGACGTTCCCCTCCCCGCAAAAATCGGCAGACTTTTTATGTATAGAAAATGACTCATGGCCACTTCGGTTGGTTTCTCAAACTCAAACTCAAAATTATCTTTATTCAAGTAGGCTTAGTAACAAGCACTTTCAAATCGTCAGCGAATTTTTTAGAGTATTTTTATAACATAAAAAATAAATTAAGTAAAATTTTTACAAAAAAACTTTTTACAAAAAAAGTTTAATGCTCTAAGGGGTTTTTGGTCCTGTCTTCTATCTGTTTTCTTCACTGACGCTGACACGACATATGACGTATGTTCGTAATTAGAAAACCGTAGTGATAGCGTTTTGCAAAGAGGTTATTATTTCAAGGGTCGATTCGATAAGACATTATATGACATTCAACACTATCAAACTAAAGTTTCGACCTTATTGCATTATGAATGTTCTAACAATATTTGGGAATGGAAATGGGTCCCAAATTAAAGCTCGTGACTGTACTTTGCCGTGCCAACGATATTATTGCGCGATGTAGAGAAAAGTGTGTTTTTCCTTTTTGGAAGGTCAGATGGTCAGTGGATCCCAAAGTTTATTCCGTGCTCATTTGTGGTACAACCAGGAAAACGCCAGGAACATGACTATGTAGAGGAAAGCGCCAACGAGCAGAGCGCCCATCCATATTCCCGTCGTAACCTCAACACCCGTATGCTCATTACAGCGGCTGTGGAAGGCGTACACCCGGCTACTCTGCCACAACCTGCCGTCCCTGGCGGAGGCCCTGGCGCCGGAGCTGTACCTGCTGGAGTGGCTGTACACGGCGTTCGCCAAGGCCATGCCGCTGGACGCCTGCTGCCGCGTGTGGGACGTGTTCCTGCGGGACGGGGGCGCGTTCCTCTTCAACACCGCGCTAGGTAACTATCCTTGTTGCGACTCAGCTGCGGATACACCCGGCCACTCAGGTACCACCTGCCGTCCCTGGCAGAGGCCCTGGCGCCAGAGCTGTACCTGCTGGAGTGGCTGTACACGGCGTTCGCCAAGGCCATGCCGCTGGACGCCTGCTGCCGCGTGTGGGACGTGTTCCTGCGGGACGGGGGCGCGTTCCTCTTCAACACCGCGCTAGGTAACTATCCTTGTTGCGACTCAGCTGCGGATACACCCGGCCACTCAGGTACCACCTGCCGTCCCTGGCAGAGGCCCTGGCGCCAGAGCTGTACCTGCTGGAGTGGCTGTACACGGCGTTCGCCAAGGCCATGCCGCTGGACGCCTGCTGCCGCGTGTGGGACGTGTTCCTGCGGGACGGGGGCGCGTTCCTCTTCAACACCGCGCTAGGTAACTATCCTTGTTGCGACTCAGCTGCGGATACACCCGGCCACTCAGGTACCACCTGCCGTCCCTGGCAGAGGCCCTGGCGCCAGAGCTGTACCTGCTGGAGTGGCTGTACACGGCGTTCGCCAAGGCCATGCCGCTGGACGCCTGCTGCCGCGTGTGGGACGTGTTCCTGCGGGACGGGGGCGCGTTCCTCTTCAACACCGCGCTAGGTAACTATCCTTGTTGCGACTCAGCTGCGGATACACCCGGCCACTCAGGTACCACCTGCCGTCCCTGGCAGAGGCCCTGGCGCCAGAGCTGTACCTGCTGGAGTGGCTGTACACGGCGTTCGCCAAGGTCGTGCCGCTGGACGCCTGCTGCCGCGTGTGGGACGTGTATTCGTAGTATTGCAGCCTATAGACGCATGCAACTCCAAAGGAGTAACATGGGCGTTGCCGACCCTTGATATGTTTGTGGATTCGCCGTGTTGACAGCAGAAGGAACAAATTCCCTCGCTCTGAACACAACGCATCCTCTGGAGCTCTGGCGACCTTGCTCACCTCCAAGAACCAAGAACACAACACTACTACGGAACAAGTAGTAGTGTTATTATGGCTGTGGTCTTCTGCAAGGTACTTCCCCAGTTGGGCTGCTCTAAATTCGAGCGGGATGACATTTCGCTATGCCCTACCTCACCAACTGTTCCGCTACCTCGTACACCTAGGATGAATACACACTCCAAGGGGATCGACAGCCTGTTTCGGCGAAATACCGCAAGTACTGTCTCTTGATAATATCGTACATCTTCATTTCCAGGCATCCTCCACCTGTACCAAGACGAGCTCCGAGACATGGACTTCATCTCAGCAGCGCAGTTCCTGACCAAGCTACCCGACGACCTTGACGCCGAAGCCCTGTTCCGCAGCATCGGCGCCGTCAGCATGACCTTGGACGGCATGACCTTCGAAGAACTGGTGTCGTGTGAGGCCGACGGCAGCTTGGACGATGATGTGAGGTTATGATGACGCTGGAGCGTGGCTGACGTGCTCAGCGCGATCACGGTAAGGGTTGGGTTATAGCCGCAGTTGTAGACGGTTCATGGCGTGGACTGGACTTAGAGAATAATTGAACTCGTCTGTCCGGATGGCCGAAAACCGACGACCTCGTGTGGTCACGAGTCAGTTATCTGGATGCGACGAAGAACAAGAAGAATTTGAAGGCAGATCATAGCTAAGGTGTTCGGAGTGATCATAGCATCAGCACTCATTCAGTGCCAGCGATTTTGTTACTTTCCGCAAAAGCCGGTTCTAAAGTCCACAGAAATAAATGACTGACGGTATCTACGATTGAATCAATGTGCCCGTTTATCACTTCGAATGCTACGCCTTTATGCCCATTGTTTGGAACGCTTAACAGTGTCGCAATCTTCAACGGTTTCTACTAGTTTTCAACTGTGTGACCAAACACTTGTTTTAAATACGTCTTACCCTATGCTTATTTCAACTCGTAATTAGATACTGGGTGTATAAATTTATAAATCGGACGTAGGGCCAGACTCGATACAAATAATACCTAATATGTTACTCTTGTGCTATTATTAATAGATGTCCATGAAATCTATTTTAGTTGAAATGGCGCGAAGCAGTAACGATGTTACCTGTCAAATTGGTGTTTGTAAGAGACAGTCAACATATATGCTAACTAAAACCTTGCATTGAGCACGATTTAGCTTGCAATACAATGATTTCTGTCTCGTTCTAAATATAGCTGCATCTCTATTGTTGATGTGATAAATTGCACGATGAATAACCCGGATTATGTAGGCTGCCGTATGATGTGCCTTTCATGGGAGTAGAGGTGACTGAAAGCAGTCTGTGAACATCATTAGATAATTCTACGAAATGCATCTTTCGATGTCTACACTAAAGTTTACGAGACTCCGATTTTTAATCCCAGAAACCGAATAGACAGATAAACGTATCAAGATTAAAATTAATGGAAACCTATTTGTTCAAAAACTGGGGTATCTTTCGTAGCCGTAAAGTATGTTAGCTTTTCCGCACTAGGGCTTTGAACTTCGTCATGTATAACAGTCACAATCCTTCAACCCCTCGAGTCAAGGCTGGGGCCTCCGAGTTCCAGGCTACTGGCAAAGTCAGGCGGCAGGTGAGTAATTTTCTGTTGTTGGCCAGTCACAATATGAACCTATTTCTATTGACAGCCTCCAACATTTCAACACAGCAGTGTTACAGATTATCATAGAAGTAAACGGTCTCAAAGCTGGCGCCTGCAAGTTTCAGGCTATGGACAAAGTCACGTGGCAGGTGAGTAATTCTGTTGTTGGCTAGTCACAACATGAACCTAATTCGCTTTACATCGTCCAACACTTCAAGCTAGCATGCTCAGAGCCAAGGATTGCTATAGAAGTAAACGTTCTCAAGCCTGGCGCCTGCGGATTTCAGGCTGCTGACGAAGTCAGGTGGCAATTGTGTGACCCTGTTGTCGTATAGCCACAACACGAACCCAATCCTCTTACCGTCCTCCATCACTTTCAGTTAGTATGCACAGTGCCGCGGATTGTCATGGAAGCAGAAAGTTTAAAGGCTGCCGCCTGTGTGTTTCAGGCTGCTGACGAAGTCAGGTGGCAATTGTGTGATCCTGTTGTCGTATAGCTACAACACGAACCCAATCCTCTTACCGTCCTCCATCACTTTGAGTTAGTATGCATAGTGCCACGGATTATCATGGAAGGGGAAGGTTTAAAGGCTGCCGCCTGTGTGTTTCAGGCTACTGACCAAGTCAGTTGGCAGGTGTGCGATTCTTTTGTTGTGTAGCGACAACCTATTTACTGTACGTTCCGTTTCTCACTATCTGGTTCGAAATTAATACTTTTGACACCCTCATTCTCCTGGATTGTTTCAGGCTACTGGCAAAGTTAAGTGACGGTATGTCATTCTGTTGTTGTTTAGCCATACCCTCCCAACATTCTCTTCACATCCTCCAACATTTCGAGCTAGTATGCACAGTGCCACGTATTGTCGTGGAAGTGACAGGTCTCTAGGCTACCGCCTGCGGGTTTCAGACAACTGAAACAGTCAGGTGGCAGGTATGTCATTCTGTTGTTGTGTAGCCACAACCTCTCAACGTTCTCTTGACATGCTCCAACGGCTAAAGCAAGGATGCAGTGTCACAGATTATCAAAACACTAAAATGTCTCAAGGTCTGTGTGTTTCAGGCTACAGGCAATGTCAAGTGGCAAGTGGGTTATTCTGTTTTTGTGTGGCCGCAACCTACTGGCCGTTTCTTGCTATTTTTTCGCTGGTATCAATTTAATTCTCTTGACACCCTCTAACTCTCAAGAAACCATGCACAGTGCCATGGATTGTCATAGAAGTAAAAAGTCTCAAGGTCGGCGACTGCGTGTTTCAGCCTATTGACAAAGTCAGGTGGCAGATGTGTTATTGATGTGTTGTTTTGCACGCACAACCTAATGGATTTTCCCTCTTTTTTTACTATATATTGTTACTAGCTTTTGCCCGCGGCTTCGCCCGCGTAGTAAAAGTAATTTTCCAATAATTGTTGAATTGCTACGCCGCCTACTAACCTACTACTACTAACTTCCCCTACGAATAACCCTTCGTCATAACCCACTATGGTAAATTAATTTTTATTTACTATTATTTTTATGCCCGTGTGGTGGCGGGTTAGAATTTCACTACCCTCTTTCTTCCCGTGTGTGTCGTAAAAGTCGATTAAGAGAGCAGGGTTGAAGTGTGTTGTGGGTGATGGGCTAACAACCTAAGCAATATCACTTTTTGTCGGTCTTTTATACACACATTTACTTACACACACTTTGCACCCCTATTTAACCCCCTTAGGGGTGGAATTTTGTAAAACGCTGAAAGTGCTTTTTTGTATTTTAATAAGTAATCTTCCTACAAAGTTTTAAGTCTCTAGTTCAAAAAATAATGCTTCCCCCATACAAACTTTGGACCCCCGTTTTACCCCCTTAGGGGGTGAGTTTTCAAAAATCCTTTCTTAGCGGATGCCTACATCATAGTGGCTATCAGCATGTCAAATTTCAGCCCGATCGGTCCAGTAGTTTGGGCTGTGCGTTGATAGATCAGTCAGTCAATCAGTCAATCAGTCAGTCACCTTTGCGTTTTATATATATAGATGGTATCAACCTAATTTTTTTGACATCCTCCAACTCCTCGACTTTGTCGGGCTGGTGACCAAGTCAGGTGACAGGTGGGTGATCCTGTTGTCGTATAGACACGATACAAAACCTGTTATCTTGCCATCTTGCAACGGGTCAAGCAAGCATGCACAGTGCCACGGATTGTCATGAAGCTAAAAGGTCTCAAAGCCTGTGTGTTTTAGGCTACTTGCAAAGTCAAGCGATAGGTGAGATATTCTTTTGGTGTGAGGCCACAACCAAGTATAATACTTGCCGTTTCTTGCTGTTTTTCCTTTGGTATGAATTTATTTCTTTTGACAACCGCCAACTCCTCGAGTGTTTCGGGCTACTGACGAAGTTAAGTGAGGTGGTAGGTGGGTAATCATTTTGTCGTATAGCCACAACACGAACCCACTTCTCTTGATATCCTCCAATGGCTCGAGCAAGCATGCACAGTGCCACGGATTGTCATAAACTAAAAGGTCTCAAAGCCAGTGTGTTTGACGCTACTGGCAAAGTCAAGCGGTAGGTGAGTTATTCTTTTGGTGTAAGTCAGGTGGCAAGCGTGTCATTCTGTTGCCTCAAATCCGAGGCATGGGTGTTTCAGGCTACTGACAAGTCAGGTGGCAAGTGTGTCAGTCTGTTGCCTCAAATCCGAGGCATGGGTGTTTCAATCTACTGACAAGTCAGGTGGCAAGTGTGTAATTCTGTTGCTTCAAATCCGAGGCATGGGTGTTTCAAGCTACTGACAAGTCAAGTAGCAAGTGTTCATTCTGTTGCCTCAAATCCCAGGCATGGGTGTTTCAGGTTCCTGACAAGTCAGGTGGCAAGTGTGTCATTCTGTTGCCTCAAATCCGAGGCATGGGTGTTTCAGGCTACTGACAAGTCAGGTGGCAAGTGTGTCATTCTGTTGCCTCAAATCCAAGGCTTGGGTGTTGCAGGCTACTGACAAGTCAGGTGGCAAGTGTGTCATTCTGTTGCCTCAAATCCGAGGCATGGGTGTTTCAGGTTCCTGACAAGTCAGGTGGCAAGTGTGTCATTCTGTTGCCTCAAATCCAAGGCTTGGGTGTTTCAGGCTACTGCCAAGTCAGGTGGCAAGTGTGTCATTCTGTTGCTTCAAATCCGAGGCATGGGTGTTTCAGGCTACTGACAAGTCAGGTGACAAGTGTGTCATTCTGTTGCCTCAAATCTGAGGCATGGGTGTTTCATGCTACTGATAAAGTCTGGTGGCATATGTGTCTTTCAGCGAGGCACCCATTCCTGAACGCATGTGTTCTCCCAACTTCCAAACATCGGGTTAACTCAACATATGTACACCAGTCATTTTTTACTTTATTTTTCCTCCATGTTTTTTTAAAAGGAGGATGTAGTGTAGTTGGTCCGTCTCCCGTCGTTTCGGTGACGTATCCGGCGCATTTCATAGTCGCGACAAGTCGTTCGATGTCTACTACTTTGCTCCGCCGCCGATCTCCTCGTCACGGACTCTGTCGTGGAGAGATATACCGAGCATGCTGCGTTCGATATCTCTTTGTGCGACTTTTATGTTATTTACTTACTGTACTGGGAGTGGCCATGCTTCTTATGCATAGATCTTGACGGGTAGGATGCATTGGTTTTCAATAATTAAGGTATTATTGCCTTTTTATAGATATATCCTGTTTTTGCGACGATTCACTGCGACGTATTCATGAAATATAAAAAACGGGCTACACGTTTTATGTCGTTTTATTATCTGGGATTAAAAAAACAGACATCTTCTAGCCGCCCACGATACAAACAAAATTGGTCAGTAAATAATAATTTATTATAAGAACTAGAATATAATTTGTTTTGTTTTAAGACCGAACAAAACATAATAAATGCAAAGTTCCAATGTAATGATATAAATTCCATTGAATAGGAGGATGCCTTTTATAAAGCCTTTTATAAAGCCTTTATTCGGTTAAAGGTTATAGACTTGTATATACTCTAAACGGTCATAACTCGAATCTCAAAATTAACTGAAGTTATTCCCGGAACTACGTATTAGAGAGAAATAATAAATAGAACATTTATTCCACGTACTATAATACTATGTGCGCTCGGAGTATTTCTTCGTATATACTTTAATTAAAGACACAGGCTTGTAAATAAAATGATGTATAATATTTTAAATTAATAAGTTATGTTAAACTAAGTCCACTTGTTTATAACGGCTGGCTGCTGTCTTAGGAACAATCTCTGTCGTATAAAACCATAAACTTTCTTAAATTATAGTTTTTGCGCCGTGATTATCACTGTATTCCATAAAAGTGCTCACTCTTTCTGTACAATGTTCTTGGCCCAAAAAATTAGAATTCAAGCCTCGTTTGCGGCGTGTACAGCATATAAAATAAAAAGGGTTCAATTATTACTAAAAAAAACAAGGTTTTCCAAAAGAAACTACGGCCGCCGTTACACATGTTGTAAATATTTGTTGTAAATAAATTAGCACTTGTTACTAGTACCTATATGGAAACTAAGCCTTAATCATGAGCGTTTTAAATATAAACATATAAAACATATCATATTCTTTAGAAAATACGGAAAGATAATCATTCATGTACCTGCCGATAAGTGTATTATATTTGTATAGAAAATAAGATTATTTATAGTAGATTTGTTTTATCTGACTCTTCAAACAAGATGTTGTTATGCACTCATATAGATGTATGTAGACGAGTTTCGCTTGCGTAAAGCGTCCGTCTCTGTCACTCTAACGCGAGTACAGGTATAGGGTTTTTCAAAAGCAGCAATTCAATGCTATGTCGGTGTACCTTGAAAAACTTTACCTGAACAGTGACCATTAAATACAGTGTAATGCAACAGGCAAACTTGCCCAAAAACATGTGAACGCGTGAAGTGTCTGTATAGTGTAGATTAACTCATCTTTCAGAATAGGGACAGGCGCACACCACACACACAGCAGTTCGTGTGTGTGGTGTGCGCCTGTCCCTATTCTGAATTGTACCTAACCACGAACTTTCGATACATTTCGAAGTTAAGGTATCTATAGAGATATTTACCCTAACTTCGATGTTTTTTCATTTATACTCGACGACCGGGTTGCAGGTACTTACACGAACTTCGAGACTCGATTTTCGTGGTAGTGACCGTTACAGCGCACTTGCACTTTTAGCCGCGCACAATTATGAGTGGAACTATCTCTACTTATTGTAGCTCTAAACTCTAACAAACTTGTATAAAACAGAACCTAGTAAATATTGTATATTCTCTTAATATTTGCGGCACGTCAATTATATCGGAATAATTGTATATTATTATAGTTATATGTGTATGTAAACAGAAGCATCGAGTAGTCGGACCGGCCTAATGATTAGTAGAACGTCGAAACTTTCGAAATGTGTTATTATTATAAATAACTACATATACTTATAAATTGTGTATATATTCATTGTAATTCCTAGACATTGTTTGTAGTCATGAATGAAGATGTGTTTGGGTAAATTTGAAGTTTACATTTGTCTGCAAAATAATCAACTAAAAGGTCCAATGGCATGCCAAAGTGATCAATGATCATAATACATAAATTGACCATTGTTGTGATGAAACTTGATACTAGCTCCCGCCTGTTTCAAAATATTACATGCTCTATGCTACTACAAACAAATCTATGATTACTAATTTTCAGACACTAAACACACTTAGGTAGCGTTTATGGATAAGCGGAGCGTTAGGAGACGCGGCGCAGCGCACGCATCGAAACCCTCAGACACAAACACATGGCGTTGGATATATGCAACGCTACTACGTGTACGTGAACACTTATATATAAGTGTTCACGTACACGTATTAGCGTTTTGATACTCGCCTGACAACGCGCGTAACGCGCTGCACGCGCCCCCTGTAATAAGCATTCCGTAAACTTCAAATTTGCCTATCAGTGATTTTGCCAATCAGGGGTAATACTTTAGTTTGGGCCGACTGCTGGCATCGGCAGTCACTTTCTTGATGTATGTTATTGTTAAATAATGACAGTCACATAAGTTCAGCTTTAATTCGTTTCTAGGGTAATTCTTGCCACCACTCTGCAACACGTTTCGATGCTCATTTTATAAAGTCCAATATAAAATATTGGCTCAAAAAATAAATTGAAGCGATTATTTACAAGGTTACTTTTTTATATGTAGATTTTTCGTAATTTTCCTTTAGCTTTCAGTTCGTTCGTTAATGAATTTTGTCCAAATAGAACCTATTAAAGAATCGAATAAATACAGCTACATAAAATAATAATGCCTTAACTTACATAAATATCGGTTAACATCAGGAAAAAGCATAGTATAAGTACCGCTTTCAATATGCTCATTGAGTTGCCAATTCAATTACTAGGTAATACGAAATATCGTAATTTGTACAAGTGTACAAACGAACGAAACTCTTATACTTCAGCAACAACAAGCAGCCAAACAGCAAGCCCCTCCGACCGAGCGACCCTGGTCCTAATCCTAACCGACCGTCTAGACAGTTGTTTACAGCAGTATTTCATACGTACACGGTCGGTCCGTGCCAAGGTCAGTCGGACGGAGGGGCTTGTTGGCGACCGTCTAGCTGACGTTTAAGAGTTTCGTTTGTTACTATGCACTTGTATAAATTACGATATTTCGTATTACCTAGTTATTCGTAGACCGTCTAACATACAAAGCACGGCTATTAGTGATGACTTTAGTGTGACTGCTTTAGTACTTTTAATAAACTATTAAGATAAGTTATGCGCTATAAAATGTATGCAGATTTAATTAGTTATATTGACTTGTATATTGTCAGCTCTATTCCAAGGGACTGAAGTCGAAATTCGATAAACGCACCCCTTGGATGTTATTTATACACTTGTGATGTGGACTGATATTATATTGTATGTAATGTATTGTGTATTAAACGCCATGTCAAGTAACTTTAGTTAGTATTACTTCATTGTAAATATATTTTAACCAAACTACAATTAGGCCCCATAATAGTGCGGTTTGTAATGAATGAGTGTATTTTTATTGTAAAATAAATTACATATGCGAATTGATAAGTGTGTCTTATTTCATCCCTGCAGTGACGTATTCGTAGGTACTTGAAGACGAGACACTTACTTTGCTTTTGATTCTGCTATTGCGGCCATATCGTCTGCAAATCCTATGAATTGAATACTGTGTCCATTAAACACACCTACATTTGTTTTCTCATGTATTGTTCTTATGGCAGATTCAATGAAAGCGTTAAAAATTTGCGGAGAGCCCAATCTCCCCGCAATTTTTTAAGCCCTGTCTTAACCCCTTCTTAATTCTTGCTGATCCTTTCTCTTCTCAAACTGTTGATAATGATAGTTTCCTGATAGGGATAGAAGGATCACATTTAATCCCATTTACACTACCCAAACACACACCAAAATACACTATCAACACTTTTTCCAGATCTACTAAAGGTAGGGTCATTAAGCTGGTTACGCGATCAGCTTCGGTTAGCGACCACCTGAAGAAGGTTTTTTCTAGTGAAGATAACATCAATTCTACAGGCCCCTATAGAGACAATTACTTGTACATGCATTTTGTTGCTGTTTTAGAATAGAAATCTACTAAAAAACGGAGAAAATATCCTTTCAGTTCACCAACTCAGCTAAGTGGTCGCCAACCGGCAATGAAATTAGGTGGTCGCTAACCGGCGAAATGACCCTATATTTGCATATGTTTTTAATCCTAGGTCCATTCTCCTGTCAATAGGTTGCCTTGAACTGGCAAATGATTGTAACACCTTATCATGTACATGACAATGCAATATGAATAAATAAATAAATAAAATTCCAAAGTCGGAATAACGAATTTCAAATTACCAATAAGTATTTATAGTTCCGAATGTTATAAAACTCCTAATACCTACCTATGACTATTCCGATTCTTCATATATCCGATTTTTATTATTTTTTATTAACGGTGTAAATTAAAGTCTGGCAAACGAAAGCGTGACCTGGACTTTTTTTAAAGTGGTAACATTATAATGTGTCAAAGGCACGTCAAATTCTTTGGTTAGAGTTATAAGTATTTTGTGAGCTCAATTATTTTGGATTTATAATTGCCGTAATATGGGTAAAACAATAAAAAGTAATGTGCGAAAGCTGACTATGATCAGTAAATTCAAGCAAAAACAAAGGAGCAAGAAGTTGTTTTCCAAGAGAAATAACAATGTAGATGCGATGTCGGATTTTTTAGGTTAGTATGACTTTGTAATCTTAATCTTTGTCGGCTGATTATGTAATATAATAATATTGACAATAATAATCATACCGTTTCTTATGTTTACAGATAATCTTGAAATAATTCAAGGAGTCTGTAAAAAAGTAAATCCTACTGTAATAATTAGTAATACCACATATAATTTGAATCGCAGTTTTGAATTTGCCGCGTTTTCTCAGGTCACCATAGATATATATATTAGGTACTTCGTAAAGATAGGCCCAACGCCCACGATTAATTCGTCCAATGCGGTGGCCTAGCACGGGCAATCGCGGGCCACCGTGCCTTAGTCTTCAGCTCAGACCAAGCAAATATACAGACGGAGCGTTACGAAAAGTCTAGTGAAGCCAACCGGTTTTCAGCCAAGCCCCATAAGTTTAGCACACGCTAAACAAATTAAATCGCACAACACTCTCGAAACAAATGATCTTGACAGCATTGAGACACGTGCTGAAGAGTTTTGTGCAATTTTGTTTGTATAGATATACAAACAAAATATATTAGCTATATGTCAGCTGGTATTTTATTAAATGTAGAGTAATACACATGTTATGAGCACTTTTTCTTCTAAGTACTAATTTGTTACTAGTTGGTAATACTAACCTACAGCGTCTATGTGACCGTGTTGTTTCCTTATCTTCTACGAACGTGAATAGTTGAGAATTATGTTTTACGAAAACACATATCTCGTAAATATAGCGGCAGGGGAAGGATAGTAATTTGTGTTTAATAAATAATGGTTTGCAAGGCGCAAGTCTATCCACTCCCAAAAGGGTTCGGATACATTTTTTTTAGCGATAAAGGAGCGATTAGCTTTAACAGAATTACCCCACATAATTATACCGTATCGTAAAATAGACATAATGTATCCGTGATAGATTAGTAAGGCAGTTTTAAATGAAACTAAACAAAAAAAATGAATTTGTTCAGTTTCGTACAGATCGTGTCTACGTGTTCTTTCCAACTACAATGTGTGTCGAGTGTAATATCGAGGAAAACATTGCTATTTACTTCTTCAACTAAGCCTATTGGTGGATTTTGGATTTATATGATTTAAATAACATAAATTTGGTTTTGTTTACATTAATTTTAAGACTATTAGATTCTAACCAATCGATAACATCTCGCAAAGCTGTATTTATTTCATTTTCAAAATTATCTGACTTTTCCTTTAATTACTAATGTAGTATCGTCGGCAAACAATATACAGTTGTGATTTGTTGACTCAGGAAGATCGGTTAGAAAACAAGAAATAAAAGGGGTCCTAAGATACTCCCTTGCGGGACGCCATGTTTATTTACTTGGAAACACGACTGGACAACAGAGCGCTCGTTATTAGTGACTTGTTCTATTTCGGTGCATTGCTCTCGATTTTGTAGGTAACTCTCAATCCAGGAGTAGGCTGGCCCGCGTATTCCGTATTCCTCCATTTTGTCGAGTAGGCGTTTGTGGCAAACCGTGTCAAATGCCTTTGACATATCGAGAAATAGTACGCCAACAGGAATACCTTCGTCGATACATTCTGTTATTTGATTGTTAAGATCGAAACAAGCTAATGTTGTAGATTTATTCTTTATAAAGCCGTTTTGTTCATGTCTTAGAACGTTATTTTTTGCTAAAAAGTTGTCTAATCTAGTGTAATAAGCTTTCTCGTACACTTTAGATAAAACGGGAATTAGTGTTATTGGTCTATAATTTTGAAGGCAATATGTCTCACCTTTTTTAAAGATAGGTTTGACTATAGATTTCTTTAATCTGGCCGGAAATTGACCTTTTTCAAATGATAAATTGATAAGGTGAGATAAATGAAATGAATTCGGATGTGCAATTGTTTTTAAAATTTTAGTTGGTAATTTATCGTAGCCAGTGTGTGTTTCTGAGGGACAGAATGATTTTATAGATTTCTTGTGGAACAGTTGGTGATAAAAATATAGTATTCGGTATAGATCTAAGGCGATTAGGGGCAGTTGCAGGTTTGTTGGTAACTAGTCGGATTGTTGTTAGTACATATAAAGTAGTTGTTAAATTCTTCTGCTTTATCTTGTGGGGCTTGTAATTCCTCTTTAGATCTGCTTGTTATGCAATCAATTTATTTTTTAGTTGATTGATTAATGGTGTTTATCACAACATTCCAGGCTGCTCGGCATTTATTTTTCGATAATTGTATGTAATTTGTATTGTAATTTTTTTGAGAGTTCGATAGACACTTTCTTAGAATACGTGAATAATTAGTGAATTTGGACTTTGTTATAATATTGTTTTCTTTGATGTACTGATAGTAAAGTTTTATTTTTACAGTACAGCATCTTTTTAAAGATTTTGTAAGCCACTTATTTTTTCTGTCTTTAGCTGCTAGTTTGACTTTAATGATAGGAAAACGAATACTATTAGTATATCGTGGAATACTTGAAATGCATATTCCAAAGATTTTTCTTCGTAAATTTCTGAAAAAGATAGGCTGTAGATGCAATCTCAATTTTTTTTGGTATTTTCATCACAATAGTCTCTTTTAGTAATGTACCTAGCGCCTTTAAGGGGTAGGGTTTTAGTTGGGAACGTCACTGTTTGGGCTGTATGTGATCGGACAAGCTGAGGGCATAGGTTTTACCTTTGGCATTTTTAATATTACTAAAAATATGATCAATGCAATTTTTTCGGCATGTAGGTGTATTGATATGACTGTAGGTACAATTTGTAGTTGTAAAGTAGATTTAAATAGTCTGTGGTAATTTTATTATCATTTAAAATATTAATATTAAGGTCTCCACACATGACTATCATCTTATTATTTCTAAGGCATAAGAATTTTAAAAGTTGATCTAAATGACCTCGAAATTTAATGACATTGCTATCAGGAGTTCTGTATAAACATACAACAATAACATTAGTATCTACAATTTCTATCCAAAATTACATTCGAATTCCTTCTCGATTGCAAACTTGTTCCGTAGTCCGGGAACAGTTTTTTTCAGTTAGTTTTCCGTAGTCCGGGACAGTTTTTTCAGTTAGTTTTCCGTAGTCCGGGAACAGTTTTTTTTCCGGTTAGTTTTCTGTAGTCCGGGAACAGTTTTTTTTTAATTAGTTTTCCGTAGTGAGGAACAGTTTTTTTTTCAGTTAGTTTTCCGTAGTCCGGGAACAGTTTTTTTTTCAGTTTGTTTTCCGTAGTCCTGGAACAGTTTTTTGAAGTGTTTGAAACCACTCGAGCGGGTAAGAATTACTATGAAAATGTGTACCTATCCTTCTAGTAGGTACTCGTAGTGAGTGTGAGTGAGTAAAAAGGTATCTGGATAAACATGCGCTATATTTTATTCTGTGGCTCCACCTGGATTCTCTGTAATGGACGCACGGACGCGGGAGAAGACAACCACCAGCAAACAGACAATAGCCTTTTTCCTGTTTGAACTTTGTATCTAAATGTACAGCCGAGTACAATAGTTATTTGTTATGCAAGGCTGCAAAGTTGTTGTTTGGCGCAAGTGCTTGTATTGAAAGCCGAGCTAGCGAAGGATTGTAAAATTGAACCATGAGCGAAGCGAATGGTTCAAAAGTACCTGTAGTATCTGTAGTCATATAAATCTGCATCAATAGGTGCACATTATTGTTTACTTGTTAGTGTATACATACATTTGTCACATTGGGCGTGAACTCGGTACTGTCACTTTATTTGGGCATATATTATAGTAATCAAATATGGCTACAACTTTAAATGCATACATAATTTTGTAACTTTCAGGCGTATACATATCTTTGTACTCGACTGTACCTACACGTGTTATCTCTTTTTAATTTTTCAATCAACTGCAGGTTAATTGTTAAACAGAGATAGGAGCTCATTAAATATATACATTCTTGGTTTGGTGTCGCGTCGTTTGTATGCTAAAACAAGTGCCTATTACATACCTATCTCTTGCCTAATTATTGTAGGGTATCTGGTAGTAGGTAAGACAGTCTAAATAGGACTACTCTAAGATTTAACATCAAAGTTGTAGGGACTAATCCGAGAATAAATTCTATGTTTGTTTGATCGAATTGACACTAAGATAATAATAAATTGTGGCTCAGAAACAGTTTTGTAAACAGACACGGCAGTTTGATAGAGGGGAGTTGATGCATCTTACTCTAACGTATTGCTCCATCCCTGTCATCCGTTACCAAATTAGGACGACTTAAGTATGAGTATGTTACACCCACAGATATAGGAAATAAGGAAATCAGACATGCCGCGCGATTTGTATTGAATATGCCTGCCGCAACTTCTTGAATTCGTGGTTTTATTTGAAATAAATAGTATTTGTAGTATTTACCTCTGAAAAGTGATCCATCGGTGTGGAAATTAATCAAATCACTGCGATGTTTGCAACTAATTATTGCACAACTCGGCATTTTGGCAAAAGACTGAACTTTCTCGGTGGACAACGCATGGTAACTGTATGGCGGAGTATGCCCAATGAGCTAACATGTGCGACACAGCTGCCGGAGGCTTGTCCGCTCTATAGTATTTTATGCTCTAAGGTTACACCAGAGCTAGTTGATGGATGAAACAATCGACCAATAGCAGTGGGTTTTTTCTTCGCACACCGCTCCACAATGCTTGCTATAAACCTGTGCAGTCTCCTTCTTTCGAATTACCATAAGTAAATGGGCATATCCAATAATGTATGTTCCTTAAACGGATACTTCCGTCAAAATAAGGGCACTAGAGAAGCTATGAGTACTAGCACTAACACTCTGTAAGGGCACACAATAATACGGTTCTATTCTATTAATGCTAGTCTAATTATGTAAGACAATATTTAGGTTTTGTATTTATGTAGCGTACCGTATCCGTTAAAACTTAATCCCTTCCTTTCGGTTCTGCCGTAATCAGGGAAAAAACTCTGCAGATAATGCTACCTCCCGTAGGTCTCCTCCAAAAGTGCAAAGGCCATTGATGACGTAACGTAACATCCATATGGCGCGGTTTATCGTGACGTCAGGTTTGTATGACGACAGAACTTTTCAACGGGCTTTACTAAGGAAGTTTCCTGTGTAAGCGGTCTGTCCGGGTCAAAAAATAATAAACCATAGTGACAATGGCCCACCTTACCTAAATTAAACTCTGATCGAGGTTGCATATTCCCGAAAATTGTGCAACTATGTCACCAATTTCATCATATACTCGTATTTCCTAGCAACTTTCACGTTAATCCTGAAGTACCCCGGTGCAACATTATTAGCAATGTTGCGTAACATCCATAATCAACATCTGAACTGTTACATAAACAATATGTTTATCAAATCAAAGCTGCCATACCGATAGTGCAAAGGTTATCTCGCGGTATGGATGGATATAATAAGAGACGAGCCGAGTCCGCCATTACTAACAAATAAGGGTCCGGGACTTGCGCATGCGTGCTCTGACCGCGGGGCGAATATATACCGACCCGAACTCGACGCGCCGGTTGTCGGATATAGGTGCTCCTACTACTCCTTCGAGGAAATTTAAGGAAACATAAATTAAAACCTCTTTACATTTAAAAAGTTTCGTGTGAAAAATGCCCGGGAAGATGAACGGACCGGCCGAGCCAGGCGAAACCGTAGAGCTATTGGAGAAAAAGGTAAGTTTTTGATTAAGTGATGTAATGTCACGGAAAGGTCATTTGCTTTATAGGGATGGTTCTTATGCCGAGTAATTAGGGGTGGGTTTCGCTTGCCTTTCGTTTGATATTTTGTTGGTTATATGCATTGAAGGTTTTTTACCGATTACGCAGTACTTACCTACTTATTAGCGAAGTGTTAATGTATTTTGCTTTTGTATCGAATTCAAATCAGCTTGTTATTTTATCTGAAGTCACCTGTATGGGCTCTATGGTACCTACCTACCTACTTGTATCTCTGGCCACGTGTTAACATAAACAAAACATTAATTATTTACTTGTTTGACATTATCCTAGTTAGGTCCATCCCTTCTATAATAAAACGTTATATTCAGCAGTACCTAAGCATATTAAAGTTGGTATCAAATTTTTCACTCGTCACCTAAAAATATGTTCATACAATTTAACCAGTGATTTACTTTGATTGTAAATTATTGAATTTAACGTTTACCGACTTGAAGTTGTCAGTTTAAAAAAACACGATCAGCATCTGCTACCGAGGCCTAGGTACCTTGACAATTTTCACCTGACAACGTCAATTCTCCGTACATTGCTGATTCCACAAGTAACCTAGCAACCACCTTAAGGCGCCGTAGGTTCAGCGAATGTAAGCTAACAGAGTTTTTGAAACAATATAATGCGTCTGTTTATAACAAAACGGTTTTAAAAAAATACCAATAGTAATCTTGAGTCTTTTCTGCAGGGAGATCAGTGTTTCGAACATGATTAAGCGATTTTCACTCGATAGAAAAAAAATCACGAACATAGGTCCAAAAGGGTATAAATTCACTTTAAATAATATTATCATAATGCTAAAAATATTTAAATGGCTTCTAAAAATCGGCAATATCATGTTTGAGGGAACTCAGTGATTACATTTTTATTTATTTAAACGGCCAAAAACTTAAAATTAAAAAACTTGATATCTGCGCTTCCGAGCACGCACTTCCATCTCGCTCACGCTTATGCTCAGTGAGAGGGAGAGAAGACCATGAACCTACGGCGCCTTAACTTCTAGAACAAGCAATGTATGTCGAATTGTCAGTGTCAGGTGACATTTGTCAAGTTGGTGAAATAGGGGCCTGGTAGTCGTTTCATTATTAACATTATATACTTAAATATATTCCCGTTTCTAGTGTGTGTAAGATGTACAGCACCATGTATAGTTTAGTAGCAATCAAATATTTCGGTACCTACACGTTTTTATTACCGTGAGAATTAGGATGTGTTAAGACATATTTGGTTCCTTGGGCTGCTACTACTACTACTACTAACTACTACTAGGTCTGCCAATACCTATTTAAGGATAGGTAATAGCTTTTACAGTACATATGGTGCTACTTTCCCGCACTCGTGCGGAAAAGAGCACTTTCCGTGCATATGTCGAAACTTTAAAGAGCCATATGTACAGTAAAACGTTGTACGATACACGTGCAAATAGGTAATTCGCAACTCGTGTTGATTTAAAACATCACCACTCGTTGCGAATTTCCTATTTTCGGCACTTGTATCGTAAATAACTATTTCCTAATGCCGTCAAGAGGTTAGGGCAGCGTACTTATTCACTAGGGTGAGTTGCACCAAACCGTCTGTAGGTAATCGTAAGCGGTGTTCGTTAAAATCTGAATGTATGGAACGTTTGACAAGTTTCTATGGACTGACAGCTGTCAGCGCCATATTTAACGTTGATCGGTCTGTAATCGTAAGTCAATGTAACCCGCCCTAAGCGCGATAAGGCTTCTGTTTTCACCTACTTACCCACAGGCTGAGTGCGGAATGTTTTGTCGTCCCACGCGGTCCTACTTTGACAAATACGCGGTACCTAATTGCATCTGAAAGGAGACCTACATACTAAATTAGTCTCATCTTCGATTTTAAAATCATAGTAGTTAGGGTCGAGTGCCTACTTAAATGTTTTCAAATAAGTATTACATAAAAAGGTAATCCTCAATTCGATTGGTTTTTGTCCTTTTAATGACCGGTTTTGAAAATCATTTTACTTAGTATTTGCATGAACCTCCCTAATGGCCCCAGGTCTGTCTGAACGGATGATGAAACCCAGAAAGAATTGACGTAATAGTCCGTAGGCCCACTCCCAATACACCTACGTCTCATGACAACACGTTAAAATGCATGGCAGCATCAGGTCGAGAAAGTTGTGCTCAACAAGAATCTGAAGATTATCGCACCTAAAATTGACCGTAAGTTTGAAAATCCTTCACTTCACATTTATTTATATTTATTTATTTATCATTTAGCTCCTGGCGGTGGAAATTATAGCTTGCTTTGAAACGCCATTCTGAGTACGACACAACCAAGTTAATAATAAAATAAATCTCACTTCATGAAATTTTTAATGAAACTTCACTAAGTTAGGTAACTATCGAAATTCGTCCAAAACAGCGATTCCCGAAGAGTGTTACATCTCTTTTTCTCGTGCGCGGAAGGCTTCAGCGTGTCTCTGTCTAGTGGGCGTGTACGACTCAAATCAAGGCATCCCCTTAATTGTAGAGAGAGTAAAAAAAGTCTTTCAACCCTGAAATGGCCAGAAGTACTTGGCAGACGGTGCCAAAGTATGCTATTTAACTCCTCGAATATTACAATAGCATAAGCAGGTGGCATTGAACTCGAAAGCATGGATCCAATACCTACATATATATTTCAGGCTAAGGGCGGGTTGCTTTGCACTTTAGGCAGGTCGGTAAACGTTACATATGACGCCAGCAGCCAGCTGTCATCCCAAATAGAACTGTCACAGTTCCCATACAATCAGATTTGAACGGACGTAACTTTTTTATACTACGACGATGGCAAACAAGGAAACCCATCTGATGGTAAGCAGACCCTGCTGCCCATGAACGCTTGTGACACCAGAAGAATCACAAGCGCGCTGCCGATAATTTATTGATTTGAGGATTCGTTGTGTTGATAGGTACCTAGAGACAAATGCAGGTCCCATTCTCAAGCGCTATTGGGGCTACGGTTTTTTGTAATGTGGAGGGAAGGTACTTCCCCAGTTGGGCTATCCAAAACCATCAAAGTATAAGCGACATTCCATTGCGACCTGTCTCTTACCTAACCCGTACCCGGTAGGTAACTTTAGGCTGGCACAAGCAAATAAAACGGAGCAGTTTGTGCTGAATTGCTACCAATGGTGATACCTTTTTTTGCTCTTGAGTGGTCCAAATAGGTACTGAATTCAGACTGAGTGAGCCCAGCCTTACTTGTTAGAGACAACCGCCCCTTAGGACGTCATATTTCGGCGTGTGCACTTGTGCAGCACAGACTTACTCATACATTATCAAGGATGCGTTAATTAGGTACATCGGAGACCTATATTATAGTATTTTATGCAACTGTTGTATAAGTAGGGTCTTAAAACGCGAGTGTCGTGAGTAATTAATTAAAGACGCCACGAGCGTTTTAAGACCAAGTTATACACCGTTGCATACAATATTTTTTCTACGACTATTTTAAATAAATAGCATAATTTGACTTTTCAGGCAGTAAGTTTTCCGTTAGTTCTATTACTACTCACGCAATTTCATCAGCGGTGCAGTTATTTTCTTCTTCGTCCATTTTAAAAGGAACGTACACATTTTTCTTCACTTCACAAACACGAATCAAATCTTAAGAAGTTATTAATAACGAATAGTTATCATATTTGACATATTTCGTCTTTTAATTTTGAACTGGAACTTTGGTGGGAAATTGGAAACATGACACATTGACACCTCTTGTTTATGGTCTGTTTTGTTCTTAATTCAACTTGCCAGTACTGTCATATTAAGACGGTTTTTCTTAAGTTGGCAGCAATGCCTTTAGTACAATAATTTATTTTAAGTAAATACATTCAGTGGTTTGTTAAGTTGGTCGTACCTAATGTATTTTATGTTTCGGCATGGCCCTCTAGATTAGTCGCGTCGTCGCGGCCTACTCGATCGTGTCTAGTAGGCCATGGCACAATGTAGCACTACCCAGGTTTAGAAGCGTATGGCTGCTAAGCGTATCGTTTTGGCGACAAAACAGCACGGTTGTGCCGTACTGTTATGGGGAATAGAGTATAGACTTTTCTGCAGACTTATTCTGTATGTCTTTATATTAGTGTTCGGGACTATGTAAATGACAGATAAAAGTACAGGAGTAGAAAAATTACATTATCGGCGAGTCATTAGATCTGTTTACACGAGGTTACAAACTATTTGTAACATAGTGAACCAACAAGTTGCGCAAACACAAATATTACGATTATTTATGTGTATTTGAATAAATAGGTTTAGAGATGAACGAAAAGGACATTTAATCCTTTATTTTTAAAATTATGTTTCTCAGCAAAGATATTGGATCACTCGTTAAGTACGTCTATAGCTAACTACCTATAATACCTTAGTCTGAAATAAAGAAATTGCATAAATCACTGTAGTTAATCAATTAATGGGAAAAAACTTATTTTTCAATAACAGTGACAGTTCGTCATAGTCGGTGACACATCGCCTCTTTCTCCTCATTCTCCTGCCCTTAAATTAGTTGAATGGCGTTCCAGCATTATATAAGCTCTTCCTTTTACGGACTGCAAGCTACTTGAAACGAGATACGGATGGAAAAGACCTTGATATTATATATCCTCAGCTCGCTCTATCTTGTAGCTTGCAAGCTATGCAGCCTCTGGAAGCGCCTTTACTGTTCTGTATTAACAACAATACTCACAAGGGGCTCAAAGGATTTTATGTAGCGATCGATCTCCGTCTGGTCTATATTTAGTTAAGTAGTACAATGGATGCTATGACGTGATGACTGATGAGTGACATCCGCCCACCGCGCCACCGCGACGTGGGACGACCACTTCCAGAGGACTACTTATACTTACTGAATACTTACGTCATCAATACTTACACAGAAAGAAATACATACTTGAGAGGTAATATGAAATTGCAATAAAGTATTGAGTATTGGAATATCCTCCACCCAGGAAATACTACCCACCGTTTAAAACCTAAGTGCAACATGTGATGACGTCAGCGTCACTAAAATCTTTCCCGCGAGAATCGGAGTGCAACTTTCCGCCATCAAAGCTCCACTTGACAGACTCAACTCTGCAATCCCATCCAACCTCGATTTTATATCTTTCACTCGAATAGCATAGTGTAGATAGTAACGTATTATATAAAACGTGGCCGTAACTAATAAAGACATACTTATCTTTCTTAAGGGGTTTTGTATGAAAATATCAATAGATCGTAAATGTGTGCAAGTAAGGTGGTATTTACTTGCACACATTGACTAGGCAGGAAAGGGTGGATCGTTTAAAATTACGGGTAGGTACTTTAACTTTTTTCACTTCTCTTTATCCTACTCAATGATAAACCATGTAGCCTTCTCTATAATTTCCTTTTCAATAATAAACATGTGATCCTTTCTAAATCAAAAGGATAAATTCGCCATTAAGTTTCTTGTTTCATGTTTATGTAAAACAGTAAATAATAATAAATACAAATTAATGTATGTATGTATATAAGCACTTTATTGTACACAATAATAACATGTTAAAGCATATACATGTCACACAATAGATCTAATCAAAGTGAACACACGCTTAATTATTAATCCCGCGTTAATTGGTTGTACCCTTAGAACGCGGTTTATGGAAGAGCGGTGTCTTTGTTAGCCTGTTTAATTACCAATGAATCCTTTATTGTATTTTCGGTTTTTCTTGTTGTTATTAGTAGTCTTGTGTTTTTGACAAAAAATATAATTGTAATGAATTACCTACTCAAGTCAAGACCAAATCGGAAACAGTTTGCATGGAATGTTCATGCTTTGGTTCTGAGTACGTGGGTCACTACGAAAGTTTTGAGATACTCAAAATTTATAAAAAGAACGCAACGAGATTGAACCTTTTTTAAAAGATAAATTATTTGTAATTCGAACATAGAAAACCATTTGATCAAATATTTAAAAATAAAAAATGGCGGTTGTTTTTTGTTTCAATTCCGCGGGCTTTTATCGTCAACTATGGATTTTAAGCGAGAACATTTTCGTGCGATGATTTTGTACGATTATAAATTTGGATTAAATGAATGTGAGTGCAGAGAGCGATTAGTTTCGGCGTTTGAGGACTATGCACCATCGCGTGCAACAGTTTTCAGATGGTTTGCTCAATTTAAACGAGGGATTTTTTCCTAAAATGATGATGAAAGAAATGGCCGACCCGCGACTTCAGTTACAAAAGAAAACGTCCGAGCTGTGAAAAAATTTATTAAGGAAGACCCAAAAGTGACTTACAAACAAATAGAAGAGGTCGTGAAGATTTCATCGCCAGCTATTAATGAAATTTTACACAACCGGCTTAGAGTCAGGAAAATATGTTCACGATGGGTGCCTCACTCGCTCACTGCAGAACAAAAAGAAGCTCGCGTGACATGGTGCAAAGATATGCTCAGAAAATTTGATCAGGGAGAAGGACGGTCAATTTTTAACATTATTACTGGAGACGAGAGTTGGATTTACCAATATGATCCACCGACTAAATGGCAATCGACAATTTGGGTGTTTCCCGATGATGAACCTCCAACGAAGGTGAAACGCGGGCGAAGTGTTGGGAAAAAAATGGTGGCCACATTTTTTTCTGCAAGTGGTCATGTGGCCACAATTTCCTTAGACGACCAAAAAACTGTGAATGCTAAGTGGTATATTGAAGTGTGTTTACCTACTGTATTTAATAATTTAAAACAAAAACGACCTAAAACTGGTTTGAGGGGGCTCTTTTTGCATTATGACTTTATGACAATGCCTCGCCGCACAAGGCCATTGTCACCAAGGATTTTTTGAAGAGTACAGAGATTGAAGAATTGTGTCATCCTCCGTATAGCCCCGATTTAGCTCCTTGCGATTTCTTCCTCTTTCCAAAAATCAAACTCGGACTTCGTGACATGCGATTTAACAGTCCTGAGGACGCACGGAATGCCTACTTGCAGGCCGTAGAAGACCTCCCTAAAGAAGAGTACCGGGAATGCTATAAATCATGGTTTAGGCGGACGAATCGATGAGAAACTGTAATAAAAAAATATTGAATAACTTTTATACTTTTTTTGTATCTCAAAACTTTCGTAGTGACCTAGGGTATAGGTACTTCTCCCACACTATTTCTTCTCAATGTATCGAAATAAGAAATGACGGGCATAGTTCTATGTCTATATTAAAATACCCAGGTTGTCAAAAGACGCGGAAACTTAAGATGACATGGAAGTAATAAGTACTTAGCAAAGTAATGCAGAATGTTCGTGCGGGGCGCGGACACCGGTATAATTAATCAGATTTCCGCGGCTGCGCAATCTAGCCAGTTAATACCTCATTAGCAGAAGTCGCAAGCATTTTGTCATCGTACACATCTTCAGTATTATTCCGAGAATTAGTAACAGGAAGGAATACTTCCGCAATACAGTAGACGGACGCCGCAACTAATGTTTTGAATAAATTACTTAGGACCTATATATACTATACCTATAACTTAAATTCATACAACTTGGTCATATGATAGATAACTAATTTGTAGTAGTCAAAGTGAGAACAAACAATAAGTAGAAACCCACTGCTATTTCAAAGACAATGTTAAACATTATTAGTAACCATAACCAACTGAATTTTGGAGGATGCTACAAAATTTCGTAAAACTAACTTATTAACTAATGTGGAAAGTATAAAATAAAACAAATTCGCTTAAAATAGTAGGTACATGCATGGTACGCACGTTAGGTAGATTTAAATGAAAAAAAAAATATATATATATATATATATATATATAGAAAAATTACATTTGGATTGTCCTAACGCGTCCTAACGTTCGGAACGTTACGTAATTACCCCTCTGAAATAGTCAAGCGTAGGCATTGACGGGGTTAGTACCGAAGTAATAAAGTGTATAATTGAACTAATAGTGGATAACCTGACGTCCGGCATCAACAAGCATCTCGATAGTGGCATATTTCCAGAAATTTTTAAATTAGCTAAGGTTGCACTAATTTTCAAATCTGGATCAAAATCCGATCCCAGCAATTACTGACCTGACTGAGTTTTGTATACGCGCCTTGAGAAATATCTAGCATCCATAAACTTTATATACAAACGCCAGTACAGATTTCGACCCCAATCAAATACTCTTTCAGCCACTATATCGACCTGGTGATAAAGATAAAATCGAATATTGATAAAAAACAAATAGCCTTAGGAGTATTCATTGATCTGAAAAAAGCCTCCGAAACCGATAGGAGTGGCAGGTGCCGCTCACAAGATTTTTGAATCGTACCTTAAAAACAGGCAACAGGTGGGCAAAATAGACAATCATCAGAGTGAACCGCAGTGTGTCCATTTTGGCGTGCCACAAGGATCCATAATTGGATCTTTGCTATTTACTGTGTACATCAACAACATCCATGAAGAGAAACTAAATGGCCACCTCTCTATTTATGCGGATGACACTTGCCTCTTCTGCTCCGGCGCTTCTATCACGGATCTGGGGGCCTAGACAAGGTTACAATCGACAAGCGCTAACGCCTATATAGAAAACTAATAAAATGTATGGGAATGACAGATGTTAACGAAAAGTGTTTCGTCCGCAAACCTTGTCTACGGCCCCTAATTACCCAGGCACAAAAGGACCATAATAAATTGCACTCTTGGTTTCGTTACAATCTTTTAACAATTAATGCCACTAAAACATGCTAAGCGGTCTTCAAATCCAAGAATAAAAAACTACCACCACATACACACGCCTCTAAAAATAGATGGACAAATTCTGAAACAAAAAAGTGAGTAAAAATATTTAGGCTTAACTTTAGAAGCTGCTTTTGTTATTTTTCTTAATGATGTTCTTTTATTTCTTTTGAGTTCATATTAATTTTAATTACTATACTATAATAATTCTTCACATGGCCACTACCAATACCAATACCAACTAAGTAACAGCGGTGCCTCTTAGTGGTATCAAATAACAACTGTAAACCACTCTGTGACTGAATAAATGATTTATTATTATTATTCGTTGTCAGCAAGAGCTGCTGGTAATTAATTTCCTCTACGGGCTAAAGTCAAGTAGATGACATAAGTATGATAAAACTTTTCTACAAAATACACCAATACTGTCAGCAAATATATCTATGTCGTTGGCTTCCTGCATTAAACGGTTTAGGGCTGTTCGCGCTCTAGCAGTGGGAGCGTTCGCTCCGCGCCTCGTGCCATTATGCCACTTTCCACACAGTTGAGCAGTGATTGATTAGGATCCAAAGCACTTCTGAAAAATCCCAAAACGTCCGTCTCATCCCCTGGCCAAGATATCTCATTATCTGAATACTGTAAAGTTAAAGGACGAAATCCGACTTCAACTAAACTTGATTTTCAGGTCAGCGTTATGCCAAAATACATTAAGAATGAGAAAAAGAGATGATTAAAAAATTAATCCGCATATGTCTTCATTAATTCGTAATCAAATAATTGTCGTCATCTTAAATTAGGTTTTTCTATTAATTACAATAAACCGCCACCCTGTACCGAATAAACAAACCAATTAACTAAAGGAAATTTTACGATCAGTCATTCCAAATTCCTTCCTCGTCATCCACTCGTCCTTGTAACGTAACACTGTTATCTTGAAACATTAATTTTGAATCCATCATACATTTCCTATTAATCGATATTTAATACTGGGATGCCCTAGTGGCACAGTGGTGGAAGACATATGGGTCACTCGTTCAGGCTTAGCTCGTGGGAAGTCTGTGTTCTAGTTGTGTTATTAATTGTTTAAACGTAATGTTCTCACTTAATCGTTTTGTGACGTGCTGTAACGCTAGGTCGATGACCAACATAAATACCTTAGCGTTCCAAAAGTTAAATAAGTCTAGTGTAAGTGGCGAACCAAACGAGGAGGCGCATGGCGCATGGCGTATATGGAGCGTATATTTAATTCATAGATCCAACGGCTGTTGGTCGTTATTCATTATACTGTCATTATCGATTCGTTAGTGACTTTGAGTCGTGTCGTGTGTGGATGGCCTGATGGCCAGCTATGTCTAGCAGTGACTTTAAACTAAGCTGGGTTGGGTATGATGATGATACCCACGTATTACAAGATTTACAAGACCGTTGCGTGCCGGAACTCCACCAGATGCAGTCCTGTGACACGAAATTTTGAAATCGGATATATAGTACTTTCGGAAGTTATTAAATTACCCCCTACAACACAAACTTTTACAGACTTTAATGTCATTTACTTTACATATTCATAATATTAGTAGTCGCCAGTAATTAATATGTGCTATAATAACGTGCGCATAAATATCTGACAGTTAGGAAGTGTCAGATATTTTTTCTGTCTTTGTTATGGCAGATACTGATGTTGGTGACTGTTCAGAAGTATATAGATGTCCAAAGGTCCTGGGAAAACTTTCCTTAAAGGTGCTTAATCGTTATAGTAATAAAGTGTAGGAAAACAATTTCACCGTCAACACGCGTTATTTTTTAAATAGGAACATCGTTTTAGATTCTATTAAATAAATAATAATACTATATTTGACGTAGCTCAAGATTACCCTCTAATACTTGCGTAATTTCACAATACCTATGTATTCGTTTAGGGCGGTGATTTTCGTGAGGGATAGTGAGTGCTCGTGCTTGTGCTTCCATAAATATACGATCTGGGGCTTTACGAATTACCACCCGTGTTGCGTACACAATTCCTTCTTCTGGGTGTGAAGTGAGATTTGCCGCTGCGCCCGTGGGCGGTAAATCTGACTTACCGCCCTGAGTGGCGTAGTAATAGTACATTACGTAGGTACCGGCGGTGAATTCGAGAATACCCCAGATCGCAGGTGTTTGTAACCCGAACGGAATGATCGGAGGTCAGACTTATACTGGATATCCTTAGGCTAGATATTGGTAGGCTTTATGATTACCAGACCCTGAGGTCACAACCTCACGACACGTTATTGTAAGCGGTCCGATAGGTTGTGAAAATTAATTTCAAACGGTTTACGTGTTCCGGAGCTAGTTAAGGCATATAACTATATGGGACCACACATTAGTCTCAGTTAGTGTCGAGTCATTCCTGTCACATCAAAATTTGAGGCCATTTAAGGCCTACTTTTGGCGCTAGCGCTAGGCCAATAATTTATATGAACCAAACCAATATACTCGTAGGAAATGCGTCTAGTCTTTGATGTTATTTAACCCTTAAATGTGAATGTCAGATTTATGACACCCTGCTACTCTACTTCTATCGTTAAAAATGCAACACATCCGAAAAATACAATTATAATTCAATTTTCATTCGTAAATAAACTACATATATAGGAACTTACTGAAAAATAATGATGTCGAAATAGGTCACTAAGGTTGCCAATCGAAACCGCGTGCAAGAACGTAAACATTGCACAATCTAGTCGTACCCACTACACTAGCTATTATAGTGAACTGCAGCGCGCAGCCACTGCAGTGTGAAAACCAATGATTAAGGCATTGAACGCGATAAACAAATCTCTCCGCGTTAATGGAAGTTTTACACTTTATTTGGACTAACCTCTTCTAAGGCCGCGCGCCAGTCTACGCGCGGGCTACACGGCGTGCAGGTTTCCCGCTCCCGCGACTGACGTTTGTCATAATTTGGCGGGATCTACCATAGACAACGGGCATCCAGTGAAATTTAGTTTTAATCGGTACGCGTGGAACTAAGGAGTGAGAAAACAACAGTACTTTCTAGTGAATTTTGAATTATGATCAGTGAAAAAATTGGATTTGTTGTGGAGAAAAAGGAAAAAGAGAAGTGTGGCTTCGACAATGCCGGGTTCGTGTATACAGAGAAGGAAAGGGTCCCAAAGAAGGTGAGTTATTAAGGAATAATACCCGTTGTCGAGTGGCCAGTGAATGGGCATTTCTTCAGCAGTTGACGCAAGGATCGTAAGTAAATGCGAAATTAGTTTTGACCTTGCCGCTTACCGCGCCCTCTGGTGCATGACGGTTAATTTAATCAGATTACCCGATTTAAATCAACTGATGCGAGTAGGTATAGGTGTTATCAGAGGGGTTCCGAACGCGCGTTAGGACAATTTTACGTGATCGACCTGCAGGTTGCTCTGTTTTAGCGTTAGTTCTGCCCTGAAGTTGTAGGAATACTTTTATTTATATCTTCTAACATAGTATCAGTTTCTTTATCAGTAGATACGGTCACGGACTTTAATTGTTGAGTCATTTAGAGCTTACTTTATACTGGTCACTACAAAGTTTAACTACATACTTATACAAAAAAAATGTTGACACGTGCATTTATACTAGGTACAACAACATTTAAAGTCTCTTATACTGATTTCGATTCGACCAAACAACCGTTCGCCAAGAGCGTTTTAATATAAGAAGAAACCAAACCAAACCAATCGACTTAGACAAACCTTTTTTAATACCTACCTAACCGTTATCTATCAATTAGTAATTAAAACTATAATACAGGCAGGGAGGCAATTGGGTACTATCTTAGTATATGAAATAATGGCTAAATAATAAATTTTGGAACATACAATAATTATAATTAATTATACCTAGGCACTATCAGAAAAACGTTGCAAGAGAGAAGTTAACTGACATTTCTTGTTGCATTTCTTCTGTTCAAGGTCCGTCGAAGTAAGTAGGTAGTCCCTACCTAATTCGAATTATACCTACTTATCAAATCAATAAATCGTTTAAATACTAGCTGTAGTTTAGTATATTGTAATGAATCGGCTGATGTATAAAATCCACAGTTATGCCGCACGTGTTGGCTAAAACGTGCCGCTTCAGCGATTGCAGTTAATTGTTTCTGTTTACTAATTTGTTGAAGACTCAAGTCTTTACTAACTAGACAAAAAATAAGTACCTACCTACTATAATATCCTATACCGACTTCACCGACAAACGTTTCATCGAATGTATCTATTGTTTCGCAGAATTTTCATTTCGTTTTTTTCCTCAGAAACCTTTAACTTTTTAGTACCTAACCTACAGCTAAAAGGTTATTGTGTAATCCATTAGATTTGGTTAGGTTTGTTTTATACCTAACAACCCTCAAAACTGGACGGTTTATAAAAATTAAATTTCTTCGAAACTACATTCGGTAAACCGTTTATTGTTGGTAAAACCACAGAATAATTAATACTACCTAAAGGTACAGAAGGTCCACTGCCCAAGTGATCACGTTAGCTGTAATATTTTGGTAATAGACAATCATAGATTGGGATAGGGTTGTCGACGTAGGTACCTACGACGTAACCGAACAGCCAAAATTATAATTATTGTAGTTTCTATGTTTGTTATCGAAATAATCATACATACTGGAAATAAAAAATATTTTATAATACTTAATAAAAATATAAGAAAACTGGAAAGTAAGTATTAAGTAAAATAAATCATGAAAACCTATTAAGTTTTTACAATACAGTTCATATCTTCAAATGGGATTACTTCTTTCGTCATGTTAGCTAAAGTTAAATTGAAATTCGTTTAATGATGTACGATCAATCAATTTATGTCACAGTATTACAATATATTATGTTATTACTAGCTACGTACAACGGAACGTATATATGAAACGTCACTGTGTGCGAATTGTGTGATACGCTGCAGAGCCTTTGAATCGTTTCTTGTTAAACTGACCGTAGATGCCTGGTAAAACGAAGATAAATACGTAAAGTTTGACTTAGCCGGACTATGTGCAATCATACTCGTATTCATAATCTCTGTCCTTGCCATCCCGCTCCACCGCCCCGGGTCCCGGACCCGTACCCTCACCTAGAATGTTAAATTCAGGAAAATCATTAATGAGGAGCCTTTGCTAGTCGACTGTACTACACGAATAAAAATGGAGCGCAATGCAATCCCATTACATCATAACTAAATAATTAGATACCGAGGCGTGAAATATGATATAAAAGAAATATCCTCTCCATTTTGATCTCGTGGCAGAGTCAATTTCGACGACCGGTTAAATAGCCCAGTGGGTATAGTGACGCTGCCTACGACGCTGAAGGTCCTGGGATCGAATCCCGGTAAGGACAAATATTTGTGTGATGAGCTTGAATATTTGTTTCTGAGTCTTGGGTGTTTTCTATGTACGAGTATTTAATTATTTATGTCTTAAATGTATCGTCGTCTAGTACCCATAACACAAGCTTTATGGAGCTTACTGTGGGGCTAGTTTGATTTGAATAAGATCGTCCTCTTATATGTATTTATTAATATTTTTAGTTCATTTGTGAGTTTGCTGTGCTTAACACTCTATAACTATTATCGTACATACAAGTGCCGAAAATAGGAAAATCGCAACGAGTGGTGATAAATTAAAACACGACCGAAGGGAGTGTTTTAAATCGACACGAGTTGCGAATTACCTATTTGCACATGTATCGTACAACGTTTTACTGTACATATGGCTCTTTCAAGTTTCGGCATATGCACGGAAAGTGCTCTTTTCCGCACTAGTGCGGGAAAGTAGCACCATATGTACTGTAACAGTTGCACATAGTCCGAGCCTAGGCAACTTTACCTACGTTTTTCCGTATAGAATTATCGAAAATGCATCCCCAAAATGGGCTATTCGGGGATAAAAGCCATGACTAAATTAAAATTCCCATATCACCTGTTATCTACCATATTTTTCATCAGATAAAACATGTATAGCTCATACACAAAACGCTTCTAGAAGACCAGAAAGTTTCCTTTACGCGCTAATGAGTTGTTAACCCATAAAGGAGCTGTTATGTCAACACCGATTACCCACTTCTGGTATCGGACATTATTTTGCAATTTAATCTGTATCGGTGTCCGATTCTAATTGTTTGGACACTTTAGAGCGTGAAGTTACCTTGTAATGTATAAAAATAATTCGATAAAATTAGGTCATCGACTTAACGTCGTTTGCTCCGAATTTTTATCTTAAGGTTACTTATCGTAAGTAAACTTAAATCTAGTTTAAAGAAAAAAAGAAGAACTTAGGAAAGTGGTAACCAAGAATAAAATACCTATAACTATAAGGTAAACGTTCGAGTGCTCGCATGCTGTACTAATATATGGCATGGGCACTCTATGTCAAACCAATGTGGGATAAATTCGAATTAAGAGGATTTTTCTTCATTCGAATTTAAGCCATGTCACTTTGACATATAGTGTCTATGCCATATACTAGTACAGCGTCGAGCACTCGAACGTTTACCTTACACATCAATTTTAATTTGTAACCAAGAGATACTACTACCTAATAGTTACAATGACTTTTAACAGATGGAATGCGTGCCTATCGGTTAACAAACCGCCACAATATATGTATATTTGTTAATAGAGCCTTTGATATAAAATCAGTCCTAGGTAAATTCGTGTTTTTAGTTTCATATTTGCTTTTATGAGAATTTAGATGGGGTAAAATACCGTAATTTGAACATTACTTTCGCCGACGAATTACACAAACGATTAACACGTTTATTATACTCGTATGCATCATAAGTAGGTACTTATAACAAAAATAAAAACAACTTATTACAAACAAAATTGTAAGCCAGACACATCCCAATGTTGCCCTCGCGGCTCCCTGTTGGATGGCTGGCTCAGCCTTTGGGCGAAGCATGAGATCGCCTGAGACACCGATACATTTTTGAGACACTTACACTTTTAACTTGGTTTGGTCATTTCACAATCACAATATATAGGTAGTTGTATTGGCTGAGGTAAGAAACAAAAATATAGGCTGAACTTTGGCATTTTTCCCACAGATAAATATTAAGTACCTTTGTTTGGCTGTGCAAAACAATTTTTCTTAGGTTGTTAGGTTTATTTGATGTGCCTAGTTTTTCTAAGAAACGAGCTCGCGTGTTGTTTCTCTGGTTTTATAGCGAGCAAAAAGTGGCGTGTTCCACATTTATGGCCAATCAATATTAAAACACCAAGCATTCGTCATTTTGACGGACATTGCAATGATGCACCGATTATAGTTGACCGGTTTGAGAGCGAAATTCGATTAGTTTTAAGGACAACTCCGGACATGACAATCATAAGATCATAACTAATATATTTACGGTCGGGGTCTCCCGGGGCTGAATGTACCGTCATATTTAAACTACCGTACGAAGTTCCCATAATGATATTATTCTTAAAAAAAAATGCTATATAAACATATGTAAACCTATATATATATACAATGACATATATATATATATATATATATATATATATATATATATATCACTCGTCGGATATTCTGTAAGTGATATGTATAATCAAATAAATAAATAAATAGATTAAAATAACTATATCTAAACCCTAAACTTGGAAAAAATATATTAAAATAACTAATTAAATAAAAGACCTGGGCCTCTTGGCAGGGTGCCCATCACGCAGGCAGCATTCCCGCGCTGAACTGCACAAATAGATGCCGGTGACACTCAGCATACGCCTAGAAGTTAGGCGCTGTCATTTTAGAAGAGGGTCGAAGTCGAATAAAAAATATGTTATAACACAAATATCGTGATATGGCGACCATGTCACTAGCTGTTAAAAGAAAAAGTCAAATACAAGCCAAGCAATGCACTTATCTGCAATTTTGGCTTGAACTTGAAACTCGGAGCTTCCCGAATTTAATTTACGGTAATTTCACTTGATTGCGTGTATTTTGGTTTGAGCACCTACCAAGCATACTTATATTATGGGTAAGTTGCGTGTATTTAGCAGGAGGTAGGTATAGCTGGTCCTCTATGCAGCGCTTAAAAATGTAACTATTCATATTTTTCACTAACCATTATTAAGATTGATGATGACGTCGGAGAAGTCATAACTCAAATGGAGTTGGGCGGGACATATTGCCAGGCAGCGTGACGGTAGGTGGACCAAAACGTTAACGGATTGGTGGCCACTTACAGGAAAAAGAAGCGTCGGTCGTCCACCAGCTCGATGGGTTGACGATGTAAAAAAGACCGCGGGTCATTTCTGGGTGAGACTAGCACGGGTCCGGGATGTGGTGTACTCGAAGAGCGGCTTATGCTCAGCAGTGGGGGCGATTACAAGCTGAAAATGATGATGATGATTATTAAGATTCGATCAGTCTGACTTGGTCCCGCTGCGTTCTCATGATTTTAATCAGCGAGCATTAGCGATAAACGCGTGAACGAGCACCACAACGTCGTTGTCGATATTTTTTCTCTTCCAATTTCAGTTGTTTTGTAACCGTATGAGAATAGAAGAAGTAGATTCGCGAACACAACGGTCATGAGCAATGACCGCTTTTCAGGATGAATATTGCTGATAGTGCAGGTAAACGATCGGTGCTACTTAAATACCCATTTAAATAACTTAACTCTTATTATATGTATACATATAAAATCTATTATTGTAGAGATAATATCCATAATTCATTGGTTAACTGGAGATTCATGAAAATGACGATTCATTATTGTTCCGAACCATTCATTGGCGTACCTATACGGCTATCTATAATTGGCGTTTCATTACCATATTTTATGGAATATACTTATAAGGGGTCGACAGAAATAAAGTCTTCTTTAATTATATAGCTGTAGACGACCGTTATGAAATTAAAAATGCGTGTCACGGTGGATCTGGAAATTGTACTGGTCAGAAAATTCGATTACTTACGGTTATTCTAGAGTAGGTTAGATTTGGATCTAAACCTAACCTCTTTTAAACCAGATGGCATAAATTAATGTGGTCGCGTTTAACACGTCATACTAAATTTGTATCCTAATACCCATATCTCTTTACAACATATATTTATTTATTTAATATTTATTACACAAAAGAGTAACAAAAGGCGGGCTTAATGATATAAAGCATTCTCTACCCAACCAGTCATCTTTAAGGCACAGCAATTGTGTGGGCGAACAAACAAATCTTTAGTAGGTCTAAATATAGGACACTAGCTGTTGCCCGCGACTTCGTCCGCGTAGAACTTGTATCTTAGATAAATGATTGGTATTAAATTATTGTAGGTGGAACCTTAATTATCGCCGACCCAAACAAAGTTCTACCATCTTATGAGATTATTTCAGAGATAAAAACTATCCTATGTCCTTCCAAGGGTGTCAAATTCAGCGTACGGAAAATTTCATCTGAATCCGTTTAGGGATTAAGCGTAAAAGGTAACAGTGAAATGAGTTCATTAGTTTAAATTGCTAAATTTAAATTGAAAACTCCGTTTTTAGAAATATAAATATCTGAATCATCAACAGACATTTCTGCTAAAATTGTATATTTTTTTATAATGTATTAAAGAAAGCTACATTACTGGAAATGTTTGCCTAAATCCGTTCAGTAGTTCACGTTAGTCCGAGCTACCTGTATAGTTATGAAAACCTATCTAATGCTAAAAGACGTAGAACTTTCCATCTCCATCTGCTGTCCCCATTTAACGGTGTTGTTAGAGCATACATGATTTTGATTATCTAAAATAAACTTTATAAATTAACAAAATAATCCGCAGTTTAAATGAAACATTACCTTCTTTTCGGTCATGGGAACTGGAAGCTGTTCGGTTCTGTAAGGGTCGTGGTTCTAATTTATCCTTGCCTACTTCTCTGCTACCAGTCGGATTATTTATTTTGGCTTACCATATAATTAGTATAAAAGACCTACCTATGAATTCCCTTACTTCAAAATATACTTATTCCTCATACATACTTCCAACCCTTTTTAACCTCCTTACAGGATGAATTTCAAGAAATGTTGTAATTAGTTACCTAGTCTTTTAGCGAAGTTCCAGATCTCTTAATTAAAAATTGTCTTGTTCCCTGTACAAACATCCAACTCCTTTTAGCTCATTTTGGGGATGAGTGTTTTTAACCCCCTTATGGAATCCATTTCAAGCAGTCTAAATTATGTTGCCCCCATAGGGGATGAATTTCAAAAAAATCAGTTTTGTGGTCTTTTAAGATAAAGGCTATAAGACCGAAGTTATAAATCTCTAACTATAATATTTTCTTGGTCGCCATCCCTTGAATGCCGTTTTAAACCCTTTAGGGGAGGATTTTTCCAAAACGCTTAAATTCTTTTTTTGTATACAAATAATTACTTATTTGTATACAAAAGTGTCTACAAAGTTTAAAGTTTCTAGCCCAAAAGGAAAAGTTTCCATCATACAAACTTTGCACCCCTATTTAACCCCATTTAGGGTGCAATGTACTAAAACGCTGGAAGTCCTTTTTTTGTATCTTAATAAGTAATCTTTCTAGAAAGTTTCAAGTCTCTAGTTCAAAAAATAATGTTTCCCCCATACAAACTTCGCACCCCTATTTAACCCCATTAGGGGTAGAATTTTCTAAAAAGCCGAAAGCACTTTTTTTGTTTTATAATAAGTAATCTGTCTACAAAGTTTCAAGTTTCTCTTTCAAAAGGGAAAGTTTCCCTCATACAAACTTTGCACCCTTATTAAACCCCCTTAGGGGTGGAATTTTCTTAAACGCAGAAATTACTTTTACTGTATTTTAATGAGTAATCTTTCTACAAAGTTTCAAGTTCATAGTTCAAAAATTAATTATTTATTTATTACACCCCGATTTAACCCCCTTAGGGATAGAATTTCCAAAAATCCCGTCTTATCGGTTGCCTACGTCATAAAAGGAAGTCCTGGTGTAAATTTAAAGTTTCTAGTCCCAGTAGTTTCGGCTGTGCGTTGGTGAGTGAGTCAGTCAGGACAAAGGCATTTATATATATATATATAGATAAGTAATCTTTCTACAAAGTTTCAAGTCTCTAGTACTAAAAATAATGTTTCTCCCATACAAACTTTGCACTCCTATTTAACCCCCTTAGGGATAGAATTTCCAAAAATCCCGTCTTATCCCTTGCCTACGTCATAAAAGGAAGTTGTGGTGTAAATTTCAAGTTTCTAGCCCTAGTAGTTTTGAATACAAATTTGGCACCCTTATTTAACCCTCTTAGGGGTAGAATTTTATAAAACGCTCAAAGTCCTTTTTTGTATCAGTAAGTAATCTTCCTACAAAGATTCTAGTTTCTACTTCAATAATTATGTTTCCCCAATCCAAACTTTAGAACCCCATTTAACCCCCTTTGGGATAGAATTTTCAAAAATCCCATTTTATCCCCCTGCCTCTGTCACAAAAGGAAGTTCTGGTGTAAATTTCAAGTTTCTAGTCCCAGTAGTTTTGAATACAAACTTTGCACCCCTATTTAAACCCCTTAAGAGTGGAGTTTTATAAAACGCTAAAAGTTTTTTTTGTATCCTAATAAGTAATCTTCCTACAAAGTTTAAAGACTCTAGTTCAAAGAATAATATTTCCCTATTATTTAACCCCCTTAGGAGGGGACTTTTATAAAACGCTGAAAGTACTTTTATTTTATGCTAATAAGTAATCTTTCTACAAAGTTTCAAGTCTCTAGTTCAATAAATGATGTTTCCCCCATACAAACATTGGACCCCCATTACACCCCCTTAGGGGTAGAATTTTCTTAAACGCTGAAAGTTCTTTTTTTGTATCTTAATACGTAATATTCCTACAAAGTTTCAAGTCTCTAGTACAAAAAATAATGTTTCTCCCATACAAACTTTGCACTCCTATTTAACCCCCTTAGGGATAGAATTTCCAAAAATCCCGTCTTATCCCTTTCCTACGTCATAAAAGCAAGTTCTGGTGTAAATTTCAAGTTTCTAGTCTCAGTAGTTTTGAATACAAACTTTGCACCCCTATTTAGCCCCTTAGAGGTGGAATTTTATAAAACGCTGAAGCCACTTTTTTGTATCCTAATAAGCTATCTTCCTACAAAGTTTAAAGACTCTAGTTCAAAGAATAATGTTTCCCCCATACAAACATTGCACCCCTTTAACCCCCTTAGGGGTAGAATTTTCTTAAACGCTGAAAAATCCTTTTTTGTATCTTGATAAGTAATATTCGTACAAAGTTTCAAGTCTCTCGTACAAAAAATAATGTTTCTCCCATACAAACTTTGCACCCCTATTTAACCCCCTTAGGGATAGAATTTCTAAAAATCCCGTTTTATCCCTTGCCTACGTCATAAAGGAAGTTCTGGAAAAATTTCAAGTTTCTAGTCCCAGTAGTTTTGAATACAAACTTTGCACCCCTATTTAACGTCCTTAGGGGTGGAATTTTCTTAAACGCAGAAATTACTTTTACTGTATTTTAATGAGTAATCTTTCTACAAAGTTTTAAGTCTCTAGTTCATAATATAAAGTTTCCCCCATACAAACTTTGCACCCCCATTTAACCCCCTTTGGGATGGAATTTCCAAAAATCCCGTCTTATCGGTTGCCTACGTCATAAAAGGAAGTCCTGGTGTAAATTTCCTAAATAGAAATGATCTCCTTAATCCTCTTCAGTCTGGCTTCCGCTCTGGTCATAGTACGGCTTCTGCTCTCGTTAAAATTACGGATGACATACGATCAGGTATGAATGATCGGAAGTTGACAGTGTTGACGTTGCTTGACTTTAGTAACGCGTTCAACACTGTTGATTTTGATCTCATGTTGGCGATACTACGTTCTTATAACATATCTCCTGCGGTAATTGATTGGTTTCATAGCTATTTAACTGGTCGTCGGCAGCGTATAAAGGTGGATACTTCTCGCTCCGCATGGTGTAGCACGTTAGCCGGCGTTCCGCAGGGCGGCGTGTTATCTCCACTTTTATTTTCCGTTTTCATAAATTCCATTACTCGTAATCTATCATCATCATATCACCTTTATGCCGATGACATTCAAATTTATTCCCAGGCTCAGGTCAGCGATCTGCCATTAGTCATCTCAGCTACGAATTCCGACCTAGTACGCATTTCAGATTGGAGTAGTAGTTATGGTCTCAATGTTAACCCAGCAAAGACCCAGGCTATCATCATTGGTAGTGCTAAGATGATTTCTGAAGTTGACTATGCTAATCTCCCACCGATTTTGTTTGATGGCGTTTTGATCCCGTACTCTCTGCAAGTTAAGAGCCTTGGCGTTATCTTGGACCGCACTCTTTCGTGGGTGCCACAGATGAATGAGGTTAGCAGGAAGATGTTTGCAGCTGTGGGTTCTTTGAGAAGGCTTCGTAATTTCCTTCCCATTGCTACCAAAGTTGCGCTTGCTCAATCGCTTCTCCTCCCTATTTTGGATTATGCTGACGTGTCCTATATTGATCTCTCTGAGGAGCAACTTAACAAGCTTGAGCGTATTCAAAACTTATGTATCAGGTTCATATTTGGGTTACGCAAATATGACCACGTATCCAGTTTCCGTTCTCAACTCAAGTGGCTTCCTATCCGATTCAGACGTAACTCTCACATTCTCGCCCACCTTTATGGAATTCTTTTTAACCCTGCAACCCCCCGCTACCTAAAGGAACGCTTTAAATTTCTTTCTTCTGCAAGGTGTGCTCAGATGTTGCTTCTGAGGGTTCCTCAATCAAACTCTAAATTTTACAACAATTCTTTTACTTTTCGAGCTGTTCGATTGTGGAATTCTTTGCCTATTGAGATTAAACGTGCTATATCTCTTCCCATTTTTAAAACTCGACTTAAGGATTACTATTTATCTCTTCCGTAACTAGTCATTCCTACTTGGTGTGTGCTGTTTGTTTTCGGCTGTAAGTGATATTGTTTCTATGACATTTAGTTATTGTATGTGTATGTAGGTTTATATATATATGTATTTATGTAAGTGTATAGTCTTTCTTATAGTTAAGTTGTTCTTATTTTCTGTTTTCACCTACTCAAATCTTATCTTTTCTTGCATCGTCTCCACCACCCAAAGGTTGTCTGGAAGAGATTTTTAGCGATAAGACCGCCTGTTGTCTACCATTGTTTATGTTTAACTTACCTCTTTTTTTATTTTTTTTACTATGTCTGGTGAGCAATAAAGAATATTTGTATTTGTATTTGTATTTGTAAATTTCAAGTTTCTAGTCCCAGTAGTTTCGGCTGTGCGTTGATGGTAGATCAGGTATCCTTCTTTTATATATATAGATAAATATAAGTGCTTTATTGCAAAGATATTCTTGTATACCTACTACTATTAAAAAGAGGAAATCAATGTTTGTGTGAAACTTGCTAATTTGTATGTAGAGACGGAAGGTAATCTCAGGAAATCATCTCTCTTCGATTTCAAAAAATCTTATAAAATTACAAGTATAAAATAGACCTCCAGCAAGTTGTCTTACACGAGCTGGACCTAATAAATACGAGTATTATAGCAATTGACCAAATTAATAGTTTTTCTACTCCTGTACTTTTATCTGTCATTTACATAGTCCCGAACACTAATATAAAGACATACAAAATAAGTCTGCAGAAAAGTCTGTACTCTATTCCCTATAACAGTACGGCACAACCGTGCTGTTTTGTCGCCAAAACGATACGCTTAGCAGCCATACGCTTCTAAACCTGGGTAGTGCTACATTGTGCCACGGCCTACTAGACACAATCGAGTAGGCCGCGACGCGAATAATCTAGAGGGCCATGCCGAAACATAAAATACATTAGGTACTACCAACTTAACAAACCACTGAATGTATTTACTTCAATTAATTATTGTACTAAAGGCATTGCTGCCAACTTAAGAAAAACCTTGGTCTTAATATGACAGTACTGGCAAGTTGAATTAAGAACAAAACAGACCATAAACAAGAGGTGTCAATGTGTCATGTTTCCAATTTCCCACCAAAGTTCCAGTTCAAAATTAAAAGACGAAATGTGTCAAATATGATAACTATTCGTTATTAATAACTTCTTAAGATTTGATTCGTGTTTGTGAAGTGAAGAAAAATGTGTACGTTCCTTTTAAAATGGACGAAGAAGAAAATAACTGCACCGCTGATGAAATTGCGTGAGTAGTAATAGAACTAACGGAAAACTTACTGCCTGAAAAGTCAAATTATGCTATTTATTTAAAATAGTCGTAGAAAAAATATTGTATGTAACGGTGTATAACTTGGTCTTAAAACGCTCGTGGCGTCTTTAATTGCGATGCTCGCCAAGGCTCGCATCGCAACTCACGACACTCGCGTTTTAAGACCCTACTTATACAACAGTTGCATAAAATACTATTATAGGGCCTTGCATTCGGTTCATATCTTTCAAATACCAACATATGGCGTTTTAACTCTTTTATATTATGCATGAAAGTGCGAAACACATTTTGATCCAGAACGGAAGCGACGAACAAAAATTGACCTCCACTCCAAGACATTGAAGTGCGTGTAATCGTGTTACCTATATCTGAGTGCGTGGTAGTCCGTGCGCCGTTTTCCGCTTACGCAATTATTCCTTTACAATGTAAGTTAAAGTTTCGTCTACATTTTAATTTTCTTTGATTTAATTTCTGCAAAATTAAATAGCTGCAATCCAATCCAATTAGTTGGTCTCTTACTGCCGAGGATATTGATCGCTGTCACTGAGTAAGGGAGGACTCTGAATTGGTTTTAAGAAAATGTGAACTCCTTTTTAAAAAAGATTTGGAAAATGTTGTGTTTTTCTTATCCAGAGTCCAGTCAGTGTCGTTATCAGATAGCAAAAAACTACCTACTTATTGATAGGTACGCAAGTTGTCTTTCAGTGACACCGCTCTATCAAGCTTGGCTACGCGGAGTCAATGAATGACTTTAATGTTCCCAAGTCATTAGGGACTGTACTTGTTAGCAAGTACCTAGGTACAATCAACTCACTTTCCTGACGTAAGCTTCTCAGACGCCCTTACTCGAAGTTGGATAGAGCAATATTACCTACACTCGGCAAGTTACATACAAACGCACGTTTCACGAACGCAATACTGTTTCATATTCGTACTATTAACCATAAAATATAGATAGGTATTTATCTGCATCGATACTGTATCACGATTGTATCGCATTTGTATCACTGCAAAAAATCGAAAACGAGTAGTTGAGTTCCAAGTAGTTTGTTTGCACACCACAACAACCTAGAAAAATTTAATCTCCGAATGATTCTTTTCAGAAGTCAATTGCTTTTCATTATTGTAATAAAAATAAAACAAACCGAATCTAACCTTACGGGTTAAATGGTTTTAGAAAAAAAATACGGTCACGTGACCTATCGAAATCTGTGGCGAGTATAACCCCCCGCTCCCAAGCCTCATCCCGAATGTCTCACCTAACGAATCTTATGGTAGCACAGCGCCGCTAAAACATTTTTTGTCGCATCCGATGCAGTGTGTTTGAGCCTTTAACAGTTGGTTTGTGCTTCAATGTTTCAAGGTAGAATCATCTATAAATTCATTGTGTTCATTGGTTTGATTGCCCACGTCGCCTGATTGGCGAATGTTGTTTTATGGTTTAAAGTTAAATTAAGATAAAAATAATTGAACAGCAGATAGAGTAAGGATTGATTATTGATTGCCTAGTAGAACTCATTACAATTTATTGATGTAGGTACTAGGTACCTAGCATATATGTTCCTCTTTCTAGTGGTGAGTAAAGTTCAAAAAGCTCGGGTTGAGGATTTTTAGACATAGAGGGACATTTATTCTATTAAAATTAAAATGCTGTGAAAAACCGAATCCTCATTAACCTTGAAAAGTTCTGCAACGCCTATGTGGCAACTGTGGAATTACAAACGTCTACTGTTCTTAACTTATGGGGTAGATAGATAGGTACTTTTAGAAGAATGTACCGGCGACCGACATCGTCTTGTTTCTCTTTTTTTCCTAAAAGATTGCGAGGCCAGAAATATTACTTAATTTCGAATTTATGCGTTAAAGTCCATAACCTGATGGGTTTAGGGTGCAAAGGAAACAGTAAGTTGCTCAGTTATGGAATGTATCCGAGATCAGGAGAGGAGCGTAGAGCGGATTCGACTAGCACTCGCACTGAGGCAATAGTAGATTATACACCAAGGGTATAAAGCACTGTTTTATGTCACGGGAGCGAATTGAATCCCGAACGTAACGAAGGACTCATAATTTAACTCCTGAGCGTAGCGAGGGAGTTATAAGTTAATTCCTGAGCGAAGCGAGGGAATTAAGACTGAGTCCTGAGTGCAGTAAGGGGTTCAACCGCCCAAGACTAAAACAGTCTTATCCCCGAGGTGTATACTCTACTTTTCACACCTTATGCGAGACAAAAAAACAGGCTCAGTAGATAAATAATGTTTATTTAGCAAATTAAAAGTACATAGTAACATTAGACACGTTAGTCCAATTATGGAAAGATAAGGTAATGTTTTTATTTGGTACGTTTATTGAGGTTGAGTTGTCTAATTTGATAAACTCAGGAGTCAAAACACTTTCATCACTCGACATTTTCAATATTATTTTTGAAATTAAATCTTCTATAGGCACCTACAAGAACTCGATTTGTTCGTCACGCGTGAACAAATGAAGGCGCGCGACGTTCCAAAGTCGAAAGCACAAGCCGTGGTCCTAGATTCGAAATTCGAATTTCGAACACCGCGCTCCTCCGGACCGGGGTTCACACGGAGGCAAACTTCATTTATTTTGTCAAATCAAGTAGGCCAAAATTAAACTTTATGCATATAGTAATAAGAATTATGAAAAGTGAAATCATATTATTAACCAGCGGGTTATAATGAAATTCAGTACAACATTATAACCCGGCTAATACCAAGGGATTTAATGTCTTGCTTTCGGTAGGGTTTACATGACCTATAATTCGGCATTGTCGAGCATGTGGTGTGAAAAAATAAAAAAGCCAACGCTGTTGACATAAACAGCTACCATAGACTAAGAATGTATTGCGTTTACAGAGTATCCAACTCTTTTTGTTAATACCCCAATTATATAATTTGCTGTCAATCTAATAGCAACTCTCGTAATTGTTATTTCAACTTACCGTAGCTAGTTATCAATCTAGCTGTACAATGTTACTGTATTTACGTCACACCTGGCCATAATGCAAGTTTTACTGCACGCTGCGCGTACGGGAAAACTCGCATTGTGGCCAGGTGAAGACGTAAAATTTTGTACTCAACACGGGCGGTAATTCGTAAAGCCCCAGAGCGCATATTTATGGCCCTCACCTTCGGTTCGGGCCACAAACACCTGCGATCTGGGGCATTCACGAATTCACCGCCCTAGTTACGTAATGTACTATTGTCGTCGTACCAAAAATGTACTTTACCACAGAATAAGTAATGGTACTCGTACTAACCTTACGCTAATCTGAAACATACAATTTATAATTAAGGTAAACGTCCGAGTTCTCGACATGTACTAGTGTATGACATGGCATGGGCACTCTATGTCAAAGTGACATGGCTTAACGTTTACCTTATGAGAAGGAACATATAAAAATCTGCAAGTGCGTAGGGTTCCGTAGTTGCCTGTCTTTCTTAGTTAAATCGACACGCGCGCGCCAACTAAATGGTTGCGTCGTCGGCCGAAGTTGTACGAAAGATGGCATTTCGGGCGGTACCCCGAAAACATCTTTTTTTCAATATTTTTCTATTTCGTCGGCGTGATTAATTTAAGTAATATACACATGCCGAATCTATGTCTTATTGGAATCCATTTATCGATGAATATTGAAATATTCAGCTTGTGGTGTACAAATTAGTGTGCACTTACTCGTGTTATTTCTAAATTATTACTAAGTTTTATGGATAATGTTTACAACTTAGAATCATTTCAAAAGATATTTTAACGATTGTTTTAAATAGCCTTTAGAATTCACTAAGAGTGAATTTATGACCATAGTTTCTTGTTTCATTACCTTCGTGTTAGTCTTGGCCTTACTTAGCTATTGTCGTGGTGTTGTACCGCATAAAAATGGAATGTGCATACATCCAACAGGTGTGGGGAAACTCGAGCGACGATCTTTATTCGTCGACACACTAATTAGACTACCCGGAGCCCTGATGCACTGTTTCACGTCGGTTTCAATGACGTCATAGAATCTTAGTTTGGAGGTAAACTGAATGTTACCATGGCAATGTAGCCAGTCTTATATCTGAGGACACTTCCAGCTGACAGCGATTTAGACCATTTGTTTATTATCCTTTAATTTTGATTTTGACGTTATTATTGTCTGTGTCTAGTTTAAGTTATATTTACGCGAATTCATCTGCGTGGACCCGGAATAAAACTACCTATATTTTAATCCAGGCTGTAAACCACCAGATGTTTGGATGTACATTACTAAATCACGCTTAAACGGGTCAACCGATTTGGATGAAATTTTGCACTAAGATAGTTAATAGCCTAGATTAAAATATAGGATAGTTTATATCCCGGGTCCACGCAGACGAAGTCGCGGGCGGAAGCTAGTCCGATATAAGAGTAAAATCAATACGTTTGTAATATCACGTTGAATTCAAATCAAACGTTGTTATTATTAATGTCGGATCCACACCATATTAACGTCAACAGTCAACACTACTATTAACGACGATTCATATTTTCCACCTATGGTTTGTTTTGCACATTAGACACGGTATGTCTAACCAGAAACTTGTTATGCGACACGGTGCTAATTTCATCAGTAAGTATCAGATAATATTATACGTAAGTGCACTAATTAAATAGGTAAGTACGCATCTGCCACAGGGAGGAGGTGACCCGTGTTTAGAAAAAAAAATACAACCCAATTCAGTACATCCTCCTTTTTAGAAGTCGGTTAAAAGAGGGTTTGTGTAAAAGTATCGGCATTGTTATAAATTATAAATACCATCAAAGAAAATCATTTGTGGTTGTCGAAGAAACACGCTTTTAGTAAGTAATATATTCCTAAATGACGAACGGTTGTGCGGAAAACTTGACTATAATGGAGTACCTATACCTCTACAAACTACGCAGTAATCTCGTCATCTATATAGTAGGCCTCTACTGCACGGCTATCACAAGACAGCGCGCGAGCTCTCTCGACTTTTCTCGCACTATCCGTCTCTCTCTTATTAGAAAAAAAAATAGAAAGACAGGTATAGTGCGAGAAAAGTCGAGAAAGCTCGCGCGCTGTCTTGCACCTCTACCTTACGAATAAGGTTGCAGTCATAATACTATCTTGGTCTGTGGGTATGTTTTGAAATAAATACCTACTTCACAAGTGCTCCCGGATATTTAGTCCGAATCGGATCAGCGAAAATTGGTTACATACAGTTTATTTTTGCAATAAAATTATTGAACGCGTTGTCATCGTGGTTTAGATTTATCTCAGTCATTTTCTACAAAATAACTTCACCAGCTAACATAACTTTTAACCAGCGAGACCTACTCAAGGACATCATCACAATGTGTCCCAATTGTGAGTGAAAACTAGAACGCAGAAGGTTTCCTTGACCTGTTGATCAATTATGTGTTCGGACCGTTTGCCCATGGTTAGGTAGAAAAGTACAGAAATACCTAAGTTTCGGATTATTCGACGCTCATGCCATTATTGTTTCTTCCTATTCGTAATTCTGCACAATATGGATTCCACACATTTGCATTTCAGCACATTCCTTATTCTTCGCAGTCATTCGTTTTATACAATCCGGTTTCTTCCTAGTCGCGATTCTGCACAATATGGATTCCACACATTTGCATTTGATCACATTCCTTATTCTTCGCAGTCATTCGTTTTATACAATCCGGTTTCTTCCTAGTCGCGATTCTGCACAATATGGATTCCACACATTTGCATTTGATCACATTCCTTATTCTTCGCAGTCATTCGTTTTATACAATTCGATTTCTTCCTAGTCGCGATTCTGCACAATATGGATTCCACACATTTGCATTTGATCACATTCCTTATTCTTCGCAGTCATTCGTTTTATACAATCCGGTTACTTCCTAGTCGCGATTCCACACAACTTCATTTGATCACTTTCGTTAAGCTGGACACGTCTTACTTTACGTCGTTTTATTCTGGCATAAGAAAGTGTAAGGGCAAGCGGGGGATAAATTTATACATGAACGCAAGATAAGAGATCCGCACTACAGCCTACGAATTGATGATACTTTAGTAAGTTCTGACCATGAAGTAGCGGATCATTTTGAGCGGTTCTTTTCTAACGTACCTGTTGAGACCACGAAGTCTTTAAACTCATCACCAGATGTCGCTGAATCGTTATTGAAAGCAAATGTAACGGAATGTACAGAAATCTTTAGATTCTCTCACTTATTCTTATAAAAGCGTTTAAATTGTTCCTGTCACTTATCGTGTTATAAGGCCGACTATGATACGGGGAGACAGACAGAAGGCTGGCGCGGACCACATTGCTGTCCACGGCGGCAATGCCGCTATTTAGTCTTCTGGCCACCTATTCGTAATTCTGCACAATATGGATTCCACACATTTGCATTTCAGCACATTCCTTATTCTTCGCAGTCATTCGTTTTATACAATCCGGTTTCTTCCTAGTCGCGATTCTGCACAATATGGATTCCACACATTTGCATTTGATCACATTCCTTATTCTTCGCAGTCATTCGTTTTATACAATCCGATTTCTTCCTAGTCGCGATTCTTCACAATATGGATTCCACACATTTGCATTTGATCACATTCCTTATTCTTCGCAGTCATTCGTTTTATACAATCCGGTTACTTCCTAGTCGCGATTCCACACAACTTCATTTGATCACTTTCGTTAAGCTGGACACGTCTTACTTTACGTCGTTTTATTCTGGCATAAGAAAGTGTAAGGGCAAGCGGGGGATAAATTTATACATGAACGCAAGATAAGAGATCCGCACTACAGCCTACGAATTGATGATACTTTAGTAAGTTCTGACCATGAAGTAGCGGATCATTTTGAGCGGTTCTTTTCTAACGTACCTGTTGAGACCACGAAGTCTTTAAACTCATCACCAGATGTCGCTGAATCGTTATTGAAAGCAAATGTAACGGAATGTACAGAAATCTTTAGATTCACTCACTTATTCTTATAAAAGCGTTTAAATTGTTCCTGTCACTTATCGTGTTATAAGGCCGACTATGATACGGGGAGACAGACAGAAGGCTAGCGCGGACCACATTGCTGTCCACGGCGGCAATGCCGCTATTTAGTCTTCTGGCCACCTATTCGTAATTCTGCACAATATGGATTCCACACATTTGCATTTCAGCACATTCCTTATTCTTCGCAGTCATTCGTTTTATACAATCCGGTTTCTTCCTAGTCGCGATTCTGCACAATATGGATTCCACACATTTGCATTTCAGCACATTCCTTATTCTTCGCAGTCATTCGTTTTATACAATCCGGTTTCTTCCTAGTCGCGATTCTGCACAATATGGATTCCACACATTTGCATTTGATCACATTCCTTATTCTTCGCAGTCATTCTTTTTATACAATCCGGTTTCTTCCTAGTCGCGATTCTGCACAATATGGATGCCACACATTTGCATTTGATCACATTCCTTATTCTTCGCAGTCATTCGTTTTATACAATCCGGTTACTTCCTAGTCGCGATTCCATACAACTTCATTTGATCACTTTCGTTAAGCTGGACACGTCTTACTTTACGTCGTTTTATTCTGGCATAAGAAAGTGTAAGGGCAAGCGGGGGATAAATACATGAACGCAAGATAAGAGATCCGCACTACAGCCTACGAATTGATGATACTTTAGTAAGTTCTGACCATGAAGTAGCGGATCATTTTGAGCGGTTCTTTTCTAACGTACCTGTTGAGACCACGAAGTCTTTAAACTCATCACCAGATGTCGCTGAATCGTTATTGAAAGCAAATGTAACGGAATGTAGAGAAATCTTTAGATTCACTCACTTATTCTTATAAAAGCGTTTAAATTGTTCCTGTCACTTATCGTGATATAAGGCCGACTATGATACGGGGATACAGACAGAAGGCTGGCGCGGACCACATTGCTGTCCACGGCGGCAATGCCGCTATTTAGTCTTCTGGCCACCTATTCGTAATTCTGCACAATATGGATTCCACACATTTGCATTTCAGCACATTCCTTATTCTTCGCAGTCATTCGTTTTATACAATCCGGTTTCTTCCTAGTCGCGATTCTGCACAATATGGATTCCACACATTTGCATTTGATCACATTCCTTATTCTTCGCAGTCATTCGTTTTATACAATCCGGTTACTTCCTAGTCGCGATTAAACACAACTTCATTTGATCACTTTCGTTAAGCTGGACAAGTCTTACTTTACGTCGTTTTATTCTGGCATAAGAAAGTGTAAGGGCAAGCGGGGGATAATACATGAACGCAAGATAAGAGATCCGCACTACAGCCTACGAATTGATGATACTTTAGTAAGTTCTGACCATGAAGTAGCGGATCATTTTGAGCGGTTCTTTTCTAACGTACCCGTTGAGACCACGAAGTCTTTAAACTCATCACCAGATGTCGCGGAATCGTTATTGAAAGCAAATGTAACGGAATGTACAGAAATCTTTAGATTCACTCACTTATTCTTATAATAGCGTTTAAATTGTTCCTGTCACTTATCGTGTTATAAGGCCGACTATGATACGGGGAGACAGACAGAAGGCTGGCGCGGACCACATTGCTGTCCACGGCGGCAATGCCGCTATTTAGTCTTCTGGCCACCGAGTTTTAGCCCATTTTAATGTTGCCGGAATATAAAAAGCGGGAGCTGCGCTTTCAAAACGCGGATTTTTAAATGAATGTTTTTTTTGGCACGTTGAAAAGCCGAAGAAAAATTATAATAAATTCCTTAAAAATATATTTTTACTATTAAAATTAAAAAATGTCCTCGACATCTTCACTCGTTTCCCTGATATTCACTTTAGGGAAGTTGTAAATGATGTTCTCTGATGTTCTGTTGATTCTTGACATCATACTTTTCGTTGAGGAAAAGTTAATGCAGCAGCCACCCTTTTCGCGCACCGCTTGATTTTTTTTTATGTGATAGGAGGCAAACGAGCAGACGGATCACCTTATGGTAAGCGATTACCGCCGCCCATGGACACCTGCAACACCAGAGGTGTTGTGAGTGCGTTGCCGGCCTTTAAGATGGGTGTACGCTCTTTTCTTGAAGGTTTGAAGGTCTTATCGGTCCGGAAATACCGCAGGCGACGATCCATTCCACAGATTAGCTGTGCGAGGCAGGACGTTTCTGGAGAAGCGCACAGTTGAGGACTGCCAACCATCTAAGTGAAGTGAGGATGGTAATGTTGTCGCGTTGGACGATGGCGAAAAGAGGGGGTACGGATTAATCCGAACAATTCCTTGGAGCACTCCCCGTTATACATGCGATAGAAAATGCAGAGCGAGGCCACATCTCTACGCAGCGCCAAGGAGTCAAGCCGATCCGAAATATGCTGGCAGTCGACAATTCGAGTTGCTCGCCGTTGGATGCGATCCAGAGGGAGAAGCTGGTATTTGTGTGCCCCTGCCCATAGATGAGAACAGTATTCCAAGTGTGGGCGGACCTGCGACTTATAAAGCTGCAGGCGGTGGGCCGGTGTGAAATACTGTCTCGATCTGTTGAGCACACCGAGCTTTTTGAGGCTAATTTCGCCTTACCCTCTAAATGCCCGTGGAACTGGACTTCACTCGAAATGTCGACGCCAAGGATTCCGATACTGGCTGCGGCAGTCAGGGGAGTGTTCTCGGAACTAGGTGACATCACAAACTTTAACTTTTTCGAGGTAAACGCGCAAACCTGTGCCTTGGTAGGGTTAAAACGATCGGTTGATCGGCCAAAAGGCTTTTTCCACGGGCAAGAGGCAACATTATATTTTAAAAAAGCGGATCCGCGTTAGGTTAACGCGGATAGCGAGGCCAGTGGCAAAAATGCGGGGAAAAAAGCGGAAAAGCGGGGTATCTGGCCACACAGACCCATTTTTGGTTTGACACTTTGTTTAGCTTTTAGGTTACCTATTTCATCCTTAGCTTGGCTTTTTTGTATGTTTTAATACTAAATTGATCCCATAAGTTATTAATAAGTAGCCAAAATAAAATAATACATCAACATAAATTCGACCTCATTAATGCTAATTTCAGCTCAGACTATGAACTATGAATAATTGACGACGTAGGTATATTCGGATCCACTTAGTGACGTCAGCGCTTGTTATGTGTCATTCATTATGCGTTGGCCTCGACATTGACACTGCAGCAGGTTTGAGGCCATGGCGGAACGGACAGACGCACACGACAGCTTAATATAGTAGTAAAAGTAATAGGTAGTTAGGTAGAGGAATAACTAAATAAAAATTAAGCATACATAAGCTCATTTTTGGCAGTAGAAGAAGTTTGTACGTCTGTAGAAGAAGGGTAAACTGGTTTATTTAATCGAATTTCAATGTAAAAGAATCGAAAATTCGTGAGAAAAACGTGAAAAGAAACACTACAAGTAGGTGTCATAATCGAAGTGAATCCAGTTCAAAAAAAATAGCCGATACCTCCCGTGCAAACTAAATCTTACCCAAAGATTGTCTGGAAGAGATCGCTCCTTAATATATACTGTTGTTTACGCCTCCTTTTTGCTTATGAGCACTACTGATATCGTAAATAACCAAATCAAGGCCCAGATGAGAAAACAAACCGATCAGAGGACTATTATATAACGAACGGTAAATAATAATTAATGGCAAATATGAAACAATTTTCAAAGTAACAGCGACAGTCTGACGTGGTCTGACGCTGACGGAAGATTGGGTTGCTTACGTTCCATTTCATGTAAAATTGTTTAACCGGAGTTTCAAAGTTCAGTTGTAATAATAATCATCTATAAAATAGTATTTTTTATTAGCCGAATCAATTGTACAACGACTATACTAACGTGGAAATGTAGTCTCAGATTCAATCGAATTACGTAAAATGCAATTTGCCTGAATGTGATTCTCAGTTCTCAGTCAGCCCCGCTTCCGCTTCCGCTTTGGACTGCCATCTGACGAATCATAACGGAAACCTACGATAGGTCTCCTCAAACACGCTGCGATTTTGACGTTTATAAGGATTATAAGGTGAAAACACCGTGGTCTTATACAAACGACTCTCTTACTCTTAGAGCATTAAACCAACCGGAGTGGCAATTGACAGGCGTTCCCCTCTGCCAAATACGTATGACCAGTGGTCATAAGTATTGTATGGACTGACGTTTATCTGACGTAGCTATTTTCACGTTCCGCAATTTCCGCAGACATTTGACGTTCCCCTCCAACGCAAAAATCGGCTGACTTTTTATGTATAGAAAATGACACATGTGACCACTCCTGTTGGTTTAATGCTCTAAGCTCTTACTAGTCATAATGTACATCTTTAAGTGGCTCACAAACCTACGGTTATGGTCAAGTGACGAATGACTAACTGTTATCCGCCGCGTGAAGTTAAATATGTACCTACCTACGTAATAACAGGATGTAGATGTTTTCAGACGCTGTGTTTAGATTATATTGCGACGGAATAAAACAGCTCGCTATTTCAACACTGCCTTTTTATAAAATAGAATGAACAGGAAATAGAATGAAACTTTCTCGGATGTACAGTGAGCAGAGAAACGTGACTCCCTGGGATAAAAGGTGGTTCAGTTCACCGTTCCGAATTCGACCCGAGCCAGGCTGGTTGGTCCCCTGATGGTCCCCTGATGGTCCCCTGATGGTCCCCTGATGGTCCCCTGTCATCTAATTTTCCACACATTCACCCGAACGACCGGGAAGCGGTGACACAAGTCAACATCGCGTGGAAACAGAACTGTTCTGACATTCGTCATTTAATAGGCAAAAAATGTGACTGACGTTATGGTCCAGTAATTATTATAATAGCTGATTTTACTGTCTAACGGTCAAATCCAACAAAATATCAGACATCAAAGAAATTTTGGTAACCTATCGCCATCAGTGCCATCACTAAATTTTATTTACCGAATATTGTTTTTCCGAAAAATTATCGTATTTTTAGGATTTTTACAATTCATTTCTTTTAGGGTTCCGTACCCAAAGGGTAAAAACGGGACTCTATTACTAAGGCTAAGGCTCCGCTGTCCGTCCGTCTGTCACCAGACTGTATCTCATGAACCGTGATAGTTAAGACAGTTGAAATTTTCACAGATGATGGATTTTTGTTGCCGCTATAACAAAAAAAATTAAGGGGGCACCTACACAACAAACGTGTTTTTTGACGTTTTTATAGATAATGTACGGAACCCTTCGTGCACGACTCCGACTCGCACTTGACCGGTTTTCCATTTATCATTTTGATGTTATCCAAATGTTTCAGTTGTCCGAAATACTTGTACCTACCGCTGCAGT